>OX438585.1:10007500-11323904 GCA_949316365.1 Hoplodrina blanda
CATGGTAACTTTATTAAATAACGAGATTGTAAACATTTTATTTATTGAGATTTTGTAAAGAATGTACATGGTGCAATTTTGCATTTTCGTCTTTCGGAGGTTGTCATAAAAAACTTAAATAATCAAATAAATTGACTACATCTGGTCAATAATTAATTAAAAACTTGTTATTTTAATTGTTTATGTTTTAAAGTATTTCAGAATACACCTCTATCACAGCACAGAATCGCCCCGTTGCGTATGCGGTAGTTAGTGCCGCGCGACTATTTCAATGTGTGCGTGTGGGTTCATTGCCTCGGGTGCCTTACAAAACCTAGCGGCAAAAATAATGTAAAAAAAAAACTTATTGATTTTATAATTAATTCGTACCTATTGAGATTCACTAGCATAGTTAGTTACCTCTTTTAATTTGACGAGAATGCGAAACTGCACCTTGTATATTGAGCATTGGTACTTGTAACACTACAATAGTATCTATTCTGTGTGAAGAGATTGCTTACAAAGTATCGACTCGAGACGGTCTGATAAGACCCTCATTGCGGTGAACGCATTAAACTAGATGCATTGATGCAACGATCATTGTCTTAATAGTTCATGCCGCACCTAACAGGTGGCATTACTTATTACTTTTACCTCCCATGTAGCTATGAACATCTGAAAATAAAATGTTAATTAACTTTTAAATGCATTATGGAAGCCCGACTCGAGTTGCGTCCATTGTTTTGTTTCGAAACCCGATACAGAATATCCCCTGAAACAGGAGAGCATCACGAACGAAGCTACTGCAAAGATAAACGAAACGCGTTGTATCTCTACTGCAATTTGTTACTCATTGTGCCCACTGCTCGGTAACAAATCTTGCAATTTATCTTAAAAAAGTTGTTTCATTTAAGCAGAATTTATGGTCGTCGGTTTGCGAGAAAGCAGAACAATGTATACGCGCAATGACTTTTGAATTTATAATGTTTGTTATATTATTTTTCTGAAAACAGCAATATGTATCCAAATGTACCAAAAAAATAACACTTTTCTTGCTACGCTTGCCAAAATTTGCATAGTGGATCTCATCATCAAAGAAAGGGGAACTTTGATCATATTTTTTATTAGAATGAACACAACCTGCATAAATTTTGTCATAATTTTGTAAATCTACTCGTGCGCCGTCGGGCCAAAACTGTTGAAGGTCAAACCTCCACCACTTTTGTACCGCATAGGTACAGTTGACAGAACATTTACTATTTCCCGATTTGCTCATTCAGTTCGGTTTTATATCCGGGTGGTTCCCTGCGTCAGTCTGAATGTAATCAAGCCGTGGCCGGGACAAAGGAGGCGTCCTTCATTAACTCCGTCCTACTAAAATATTCATTAACCGTAGTTAGTTGATAAGTATAGGATTAGGTCGGCTTTGGTAAGAGGTTTTGGCAAGGTTTGAGATAGGTCACTCGATGGGATTTTGATTTAATTTAGTTGTAATTAAACATGAGATTTAATACTCTATTTGTAATCGAAGATGGGTGCTTCATTAATCCGAGTTGGTTTGTTTATGAACACAAAGAAAAGTTAAGTACATTTTTTTCTCTAAAAGTCGAAGTGTAAGCCAAATTAGTTATTTCAATAAAAAAAAATTAAAAGCACATTTAAACTTCATAAATAAGAAAGAAAAAGAAATATAGTAGGTAGTTTCGTATGAAGAAGAATGGGCAAGAAACACCATGCAAACTCTTACAATAAGTTGTATAGGTAATAATTATTCAAAATGTGAACACGATGTACCAAAAATATAACTCTCAAAGATTGAAGAATTTCAGATGAACGTACAGAGATTAAAAAGTTGAACAGTATCAACATCTGTTACAAAATGTAATGCTAGTACAGCAGTCCCCTAAAGAACACTCATCAAAAAACCATCAAAAAGTTATGCCCACAAAGACAAAAGGTCCAATATTCTACCTTCCGGATACCATAAAGATAAATTCTCAATGTGATATTTACTTCCACGCGGTGCAGATGCGGGTCACGTAGTGCAGGCTCTGGGTGCGTCAGGTGAGGCACACGATACAGATCGTAGACACGTGCCCACGGCTCACGACCAATCGCTTGTGCCAGGGCAATGGCAAAAACTATATAGCTTCTAGCCCCGGCCCCGAATGCATTGCACACCCGCTTATCTCTGACTTTACACGTACGGACTGAATCCGTTATGTTGTGACACGTGATTTTGAGTCGTATGGGTCGGTCGTTTTTTGTTTGAGTCAGGGAGAATATGAAAAAATAGGCAGAGAGATGGGGAATGCTGTCAGAAGTGAAAACTTAACGTCATATTAGCAAGCGAGTAAAAAAAACCCATATGTTTTGTCCTTTCGAAAATTTTCACTTTTACAAATATTTCTAGTTTCGTTCTTCTTAATGACGTTTAGTGTATTATTTTAAACTTAAATCTATTAAGTAGATCTATCTCATGAGGAATGTAGCCGATGTGTAAGCGAGTAAAGCTATACGGAACTAGCTGACACCCCAAAATACACCGCACTGACTGTCCCCCAAAATATTTGCAACGGCTTATCTTTAACGTTGCAGGCATTGTGATGTATCGTCTTTATCAACAATATTATGTTACAATAAAAGTGGAAAGAAATGGCTTCTCAAAAAAGCAGTCTATTTTTTTTTGTAATAAATCCAAAAAATTCTTCTGCCCGAACTACGTCTGCGGAGATTTCAGAGTTAAGCCAAAAGTTCTAAATTATCCTAAGACCGACTCTAATACTGAATACTGTACACTTTACCGGGACAAAAAGTAGGTAGCCTAGGTGCTATTCCAGACATATACATAAGTATCTCTGTGCCAAATTTTATCTAGATCCGTTCAACCGTTCTGGCGTGATTGAGAATCAAACATTTATCTTAAGCATTCATAATAATAGTAAGACGATGTCAGTCATGAGTGTCAAACTAGGGAAGCCTCGATACGCCTTTTTGCCGATACCGAGACCGATACTCTTATATAAATATCGGCGATACTGATACCGATACCGATACGCTTATTGAATTCAAAGAGGAAGGTAGAATAAAATAAAACACAATTAATTAAAAGTTTTAGTAATCAAAATTAATATTATAAGATGTTTATTTAAAAACAAAGTATTCTTAAGTTTTGCGGGCAAAGGCGATAGCGCAAGTCTGTTTGAATAAGACCTGCGGTGGAAAATAGTCTCTCAGATGCGACAGAACTCATTTGGAAAAAAGTACTTCAGATGCGACAGAACTCATTTGGAAAAAAGTACTTCTGCGCCATTATTTTCAAGTTTGGGTAAAAGACGTCATGGCGCCAGAAAACGAACGGATCTGCGTCTCTCGATATAGTCGATATATTAGAAAAAATATCGCCGATACCGATATATCGGCAAACGTGAAGTATCGCCGATATATCGATATCGGTATCGGTATCGGATGCATCCTTATGTCAAACTAACACGCAAATATCAAATACAAAAAGGCAAAAAAAAAACCAAATACAATTCAATCGGCAGCGTAAAGTTCAGAAAATAAAGTAGCGGCGCTAGTTAAATAAATCCTCATCGGTATGAAGCTGGTCAGTATCGGACAAGCGCCTCGGGGTCCACTAATTCAATCAATTGGCCTACCATAAATAAAACGGCCGACAGTTCGCGATACTCGCTCCACACGTAATTGAGAAGCAAGAATATGGACGGCTTCAAGCGACAAATCAATTAAGGCCGAAGGAGATAAAAAGGATGCATCAATAATTTATTTTAAAATAAATGAGACTCTATCCGATACGACTGCAGGATACGCTAATGTAAATTTTACGATAAAGATTAAGACGTGCAGGAGTCCGGACATTAATTCTGTGCAATGCAAAATAAATGATTTCGTGTTAACGCTAATGCTAGAAACACGATTATCTGTAGTCTCCCGAGAATTGCCACTAGCAATTAATTGTCCGCCCATACTCGTATACCATTTAATCTATTAACAGTAACATTTAGCGAACTAGCGTTGGTTGTGAATAAACAAAACAAAACCAAATAAAAACAAACAGGAAATTAGGTACCAGAGTCTGGAGGGGCTTATGGAATAATCCCTGTTTTTGTAAAGGGTGCCCTGCCAACAAATGGAAGTGACAGTGTCTACACTAGAAAATTAATCGTGAAAAATCTCTTGAAGCGGGAGGACGTTGGGGATAAAAGGAGCTGCCGCTAAATCGTGCCACGTGCGCTGTCTATTAACAGTTGACACTATTGGGCTAAAGCCAAAGGGAGATCAGTAAACACACTATAAACTTTCGGTATAATTTATTGTGAAGCGTCCATAGATAGGATACGCTTAGTTGAACGGCAGTTCCTTGATCTAAAATGGATGACAATAATTTTGAGTTCAACTGAGCGTAATAATTTAGGCATTCTAATTAGTTTTGTTGCAAGCTTGTTTGGATTTAGCGTTTATAAATTACAAGAAACTATATAAATTGACAATGAAATACTACCATTCGGAATTGACTTGAATTAAAATATATTTTGAAATGAAATTGTTACTATTTATAAACATGATTTCTTCATTCTCACTGCAACTACTCGTTTACTTTAAAATGTCACAAAATAATTATGTTCCAAATGTTTGAGATGTTTAAGCCGTATCTAGTGAGTCTACCTCTTCGATTTGTTATCAATACTAGGTACGTTACCAGCTATCGCGACGTTCAATGAGTAACAAATTAGACGAGGTCTACCGCAGGGCGTCGTTATCTCGCGTCGAAGCGTCGCTCCTGCGCGTCTCCCCATCGCTGTAGGCTTTGCTTATCTTACTACAATTGGGGAGTTTTCGGTATTAGACGCTCGCTTAATACATGGCCTTTCGATAAGATATCGAAGCTGCCACAAGGAGCGCTGTACTTCATTAATAAATAATGATCGGTGAGACAATAAATGAAAACAAACAATGTTGTTAACAGACAAATATAAAAAAAAATGTTATGAGAAGCTCAACAACACGCGTGGGATGCCAAGATAAGATGCACACCCCACAGGTGCAAATAGGTCACCACTCCCATCAACTTATACAGCCTATATTTTTTATAGCTCTCGACCCAGTATGAGGTTTTTGCACTCCTCAAAATAAACAACTTTTGTTCTACAAGTTGTGAAAATTTATGCAGGTTGTGTTCATTCTAATAAAAAATATGATCAAAGTTCCCCTTTCTTTGATGATGAGATCCACTATGCAAATTTTGGCAAGCGTAGCAAGAAAAGTGTTATTTTTTTGGTACATTTGGATACATATTGCTGTTTTCAGAAAAATAATATAACAAACATTATAAATTCAAAAGTCATTGCGCGTATACATTGTTCTGCTTTCTCGCAAACCGACGACCATAAATTCTGCTTAAATGAAACAACTTTTTTAAGATAAATTGCAAGATTTGTTACCGAGCAGTGGGCACAATGAGTAACAAATTGCAGTAGAGATACAACGCGTTTCGTTTATCTTTGCAGTAGCTTCGTTCGTGATGCTCTCCTGTTTCAGGGGATATTCTGTATCGGGTTTCGAAACAAAACAATGGACGCAACTCGAGTCGGGCTTCCATAATGCATTTAAAAGTTAATTAACATTTTATTTTCAGATGTTCATAGCTACATGGGAGGTAAAAGTAATAAGTAATGCCACCTGTTAGGTGCGGCATGAACTATTAAGACAATGATCGTTGCATCAATGCATCTAGTTTAATGCGTTCACCGCAATGAGGGTCTTATCAGACCGTCTCGAGTCGATACTTTGTAAGCAATCTCTTCACACAGAATAGATACTATTGTAGTGTTACAAGTACCAATGCTCAATATACAAGGTGCAGTTTCGCATTCTCGTCAAATTAAAAGAGGTAACTAACTATGCTAGTGAATCTCAATAGGTACGAATTAATTATAAAATCAATAAGTTTTTTTTTTACATTATTTTTGCCGCTAGGTTTTGTAAGGCACCCGAGGCAATGAACCCACACGCACACATTGAAATAGTCGCGCGGCACTAACTACCGCATACGCAACGGGGCGATTCTGTGCTGTGATAGAGGTGTATTCTGAAATACTTTAAAACATAAACAATTAAAATAACAAGTTTTTAATTAATTATTGACCAGATGTAGTCAATTTATTTGATTATTTAAGTTTTTTATGACAACCTCCGAAAGACGAAAATGCAAAATTGCACCATGTACATTCTTTACAAAATCTCAATAAATAAAATGTTTACAATCTCGTTATTTAATAAAGTTACCATGTAATAATGTCACAGGTAAGTTAAACATTTTATTGCCTATTTTTTAATAGAGAAACGTGTACAAACTTCAAGAATAATTGCAAAATATTAAATTATTCATATCACTGGCTCGAATAATGCCACTTCGTATTCTATAAAAAAAGAGATCATAAAACGGAATAGCAAGAGGTAATAGCCCCGTCGATTCTCCATACGATAACGGACTCCCCTAAACACACACTCCTCGCACATTTGTCCTCTCGTTATCAGTGACAAACAGTTTAAAAAAAACCGGATGGCAATTTTTTTTTTTTGCTTATTTCATTCAAAGGGACCGTAGGTAAAAGGTTATTGCTATACGTAAGTATAATGTTGGAATATGAGTTTATCAATTCGATATACAGTTAATAGAAAGAAAACTTATTGGATTTGCCTTTAGTGGATAGTAATTAAAAATAGGTACCGATGACCAATATAGGTAGAAATAATATGCAAATAATGTAACTTAATTCTGAATAAAATTAATCTTGATCCTTGTTGTCAATAATCTCATTGAATTAAAAATTACATATTAGTAACCTCGAAAAAAATACGAGTATAATAATGTAGATGACACCAATCAATTGATATATTTTTTATGACTCGTCAAAACCCCATTCTCCCCTAGTGTTTGTGTGGTAAAAGACAATTGTGACGTCACTTTTGTGCCGACTCATTTGACTAGGTATTTATTAATTTTAAAGCAATTAAAAATCAAATTAAGTATATAGTTTTTCAAAATTAATCCATAATAATAAAATGATGCAGCTAAAGCCAGATATTCTGCAAAAGTTAACTTACTAGTAGGTAAACCGTGGAACACGATCCTTGGCACCTTATATTTTTGTTTCTCTATGTGTTTCGCGTGTTCCCTCATAAAAACAGCCAGACTAATTTAGCCGGAGTTTTTATTGTTGTGTTAATTAGAGGCAGAAAAAACTAAAGTACATGGTGTTTTATTACGCCTTGTCTTGACACGACATAAAAAATGTAAAGCGAAAAGAACTTGAAACGTGTGCATGGAAATAAACCTGTCCAAATCGTATTTTACTTGTATTTTTTTCAGTCGAGAATTTTGTTTAGCTTTTATTAACCAGGCTTTAAACCTTTTGAAAGTTTACCCGATCAAGATTCATCTTCGTCCTTAGCAATTATTTCTATAACGTAGGTAGGTACAATACAGTACGAGTTAACCTGAGGCACTAAATTAGTCAAAATCGATACGGTCTAGACACCATAGGGAAATGCTCATGCATAGGTTATACACGAACATGACGTACAATCGCAAACAGTCAAAATTA
Organism: Hoplodrina blanda; assembly: GCA_949316365.1. Taxonomy (NCBI): domain Eukaryota; kingdom Metazoa; phylum Arthropoda; class Insecta; order Lepidoptera; family Noctuidae; genus Hoplodrina; species Hoplodrina blanda. Next base: position 10,015,111 of record OX438585.1, read on the forward strand.
GCCTTCGAATTTCAAAACCGTCACAAGTATCAAAATCACCTGAGCACATTACATCCGGAATAACTCCCGTAATTCTTCTGACAAAAATCTTTTTGATCCATGTTTTAAATCCCAACCTATAATTTGGCGCCACTCGTATTCCGTTCAAAATACTACCCGTGCACTATGACCGATATTGAGTTGATCGTTAAATTGTAGGGTTATGCGAGGAAAGAAAGAAAACGACGAGGGTGTGTACTGGTGCGTCGCACGCAACTCCGTCGGTGAGGCGGTCAGTAAGAACGCCACACTCACCATAGCTGGTAAGTACTGATTGATAGCGTGTAAGTACGTTTAAATTGCCTGTAAGTACTGCACTTGCATGAGGGGTTTGAATAATCCATGAAGACGTAAACGTATGGGTAATTTTGTTTGTGTAAATTCAGAAATTGATACTGGTATTACGGAATCGATTTTAGTATTTGAACTTTAGGCTTCTAATGTGGGTTTAGGAGCAAATAGCCATTAGCCAAGCCCAGAACAATTTCTGAATACTCTGAACCGAATACTTATTACACAATAGGCGTTTGATGTTAATATTATTACAGTTCTACGTAAGGTTAGAACCGATTTCCATTTGTCAGGCTCGGTAACAATCTCTAGAAACTATAATGAGTTTGAAACAGAATCCTAAGTACACTTTACCGTTCAACCCTAAAGTTCCGAATGGTAGGCAATCTAAAACTTAATAATTAAACTGTACCTGTGTATGCTATAAGTGTGGCAAACTTGGATATTACCCATTATAGTTTTCTAAATGAGGATACTTAACAATTAAAGTATCAAAATTGTACTTAATTTGCATTTAATTGGATCATAAACCTTATATGCAAAATCCGTTGACTTTATTTCTATAAATAAACGGAAATCGAATCCTTTCATTCAATGAAATCGATCTCGACAAATAAATTTACCTGATTCCGATGTTTGCAAATGTAACTAGACACGGTAATGCCGCCGTGCGGTAAACCACTAAAAGGTCGGGTGAAATCTTTATTTGCTTACTGATCTTCTTTGCGGTCTTTATGGAGTAATGCTATACTTTGTACGTCTACTATTTTCTGTCATAATTATATAAGAAATTGATAAAATCTTTAGCATATTTCTTAACTATCAACTTTGGAGAGATCATTTTTAATCGAAATCTGAATATTAAATTAGCATAAGATTATAAGTTATGGGAGAGAAAGAACACAAACACTAAAAAAAAATTTAATAGAAGGCTTCGATGGGTATTTCTGCAGTAAGTTAAGTTTTTATTCTAGTACTCCGCGACGACTTCAGAGTAGAACCCCGAGACGTCAAAGTGGCCAGTGGCGAACCGGCCACGCTTGAATGCTCTGCTCCCAAAGGCGTCCCGGATCCCGGCGTGCACTGGACGAAGGACGGCCAAACTTTAGATGTAGAAGTTAACGGGAGGTAATTAATTCCGACTTCGAACTTCGTCCACTATTTTGGTACCACATTGTTCGCTTTACACAAATATTGTCTTGTTTAGTTACAATAAATAAGTGTTTTAATGCTGAAAGTAACCAAACAATGTAATTTATTTCGCGTGTGAACGTTTATTGGCTTAACGATCTGTCTGAGGCATGTGTTTAATTTTGAATTTAAGTTACAATGATTCATGATTCTTGAATATATCAGTTTATTTTCGGTCTTATTAACTTCGATAAACAGTCGTAATTTAAAGTACGTCTACTAAATTAAGCGTTTTGTTTCAGAATAATGATTGTAAATCGTGGTGATCTCAGAATATTAGAAAGTCTTCCAGCAGATAGTGGTGTATATAGGTGTGCAGCGTCCAATGTAGCCGGGGAAAGACAATCTCGTCCTGCGACGTTACTCGTATTACGCAGACCACATTTTCTCGTGAAACCTAATAACATAACGGCATTAATAGGCCAGAATGTTGAATTTCACTGTCAGGTAATAATATGGAAAATTTAATCTGATTATTCACTCAACTTGATAACCGCAATATTGTTTTAAGGAAAGTTGAACAGGCTTTTAGCTTTGAAATGTTTTCCTTCTACAACGCTTATTTCGTACGAAATCCATTTTTGATTTATGACTTCTAAAAATCCTAAATAATTTTAGGCATCACCAGAATCAGATGTGTCAGTGACGTGGTCGCGAGACAATGGTTCATTATCGCCATACGCAATCATTCGTCGAGGATCTCTGAGAATAGATCGCGTTGTTGCCACTGACGCCGGTACATATACTTGTAGAGCCGAGAGCCAAGCGGGGAGCAGTGTTGCAGCGGCTACACTTACTCTTCATTGTAAGCTTCAGATTTTGCTACAATATTAATAGTTGGTTTCATCACCTCTTGATTAGTTTCTTGCAGATCATCTACATTGTTACGACAGATATTGCTCTTCTGAAACCTGTTTCATTTTGCTAAGTTAAAATCTTGTTACTTAGAAAAGTGTTTTCAAGATTTGGTCTTGTTGTATTAACATTTTCGGTTTAAATAATTTCTACGATTATGTTCCTCGTGTTACTTAGTTGAAACACAATAACGTTGTTATTTTGTTTTAGCACTACCTCATTTTACTCGAGTGCCTTCAGACCAAACTGCGTGGGAAGGTGAGGCGATATCTTTTCAGTGTGAGGCTGAAGGTACTCCACCACCTGTAGTTTTTTGGACAATGGAAGGATCTCAAGTAAGGAGTTGGAAAAATCTTTCTCTCATCTTTATCCATGTCTTTATCTCATCTTCATCTTATTCTTTTCTTAATTTAATGACACTAAATATTGTTGAACAGCATCAATATAGAAATGTATATTTTACAGGAATTAGTGTTCCCAAAATCGGCCCATGGCACTGGGTCTTTATACCTTGATAGGGTTACTACCCAACATGCTGGTCGATTGACGTGTGTTGCTGTAAGTGCAGCTGGAAGTGCTTTGCATACCGCCACATTACAGGTTGGATTATTACTATCTTTAAGATTTAGAAGTTCTTTGAAGCACTATTTAATTTGAGCATCTAATACATCAGTTGTTTTCTTCTTAGGTGTTAAGACGAGAAGCCAATTCGTTTAATGGTGATTTAGAATCTTCGTCTCCATATCCAGAGTTGACGAAGCATCAAAATCACCAGCCGATGACCCAATATGAGTTGGTTCAGGCTCGCCGGTATTTACAGCAAGATGTTTTAGCTTTGAGAAGAGTGGAAGGAATATCTGCTACTACTGTTAAAATTGTTTGGGATGTTAGTACAAATTCATATTTTTTTAAATTGCGTTTTTCATGATGTTGTTTTTCATATTAAATATTTGATTTGATTTTAGGTATTGACGGATTATAACGAATATTTAGAAGGAGTAAAGATATGGTTCAACGGTACCTCCCTTAACCGACAATACGTTTTAGAAGAAGACTATCTGCATTCCAATATATCTTATAAAGAAAGTTTAGCTGATTTTAAGAAGTACGAAAATTTTTCAATGACCACAGTTCACAATGTCGGGTCTTCTAGTCATATTTTAACTGGCTTATTGCCGCATGCTCAATATGATGTATTTTTAATGCCATTTTACAAATTGTTATTGGGTAAACCTTCTAATATGAAGAGTGGTGTCACTGAAGAAGATGGTAAGAAAGATTTCAAATGGAAATGCTTACTGTTGCATGTAATTAAGGCATCACGTATAACTATGGTGTTCTATGTATTGTAGTTCCGACGGAGCCACCGCAAAGCGTCACAGCGGGAGTGATAAATGCGACGTCAGCGTGGATTCGGTGGGATCCGCCGCCTCCGCATACATGGAACGGCGAGCTTTCCGGTTATTTGGTTAGTAGAATATAAGAACATAAATAATAATCTATTGATATTTGTTTTGTTGATTATAATTTATTGTGTGTTTACTTTTGTTTAAGATTGAGGTTCGTGTGGGTGGTAGCACTGGGGGTCGTGTAGTAGGTCAGATGTCGCTGGGTGCTCGGACGCGTGCGGCTGCAGCAAGCTCACTGCGCGCTGGCGGGCGGTACAGCGCACGCGCCGCCGCTGTCACGCGGCGTGGACACGGCCCATTCAGTGCGCCTGCACACATACACATGTTGCCCACGCAATCGCAGAGACACTACGTACAGTGAGTACCTCATTTATAGACCTTTAGGTCACTAAAAAAAATATTTTGCAAACATGAAACAAACGCCTTGTTCAAAAAAATCTGTGGCTCATCTTGTCGATTTGAAGTCAACAAATGAGTTAGCTCATATATTTCAAACACCCTTTGATATAACAATTTACTAGGAAATACTTTACCGACAGCAGTTGTCTCCAGCAGTGCGGTGAACTAAGCGGTATGAAAATAAACATTTTGTTTCAGAACCGAACCATCGACAGACAAGGCGATAGTGTCAATGTTCCAAGAAACTTGGCTGCTGGCATTATGTCTAACTTTGTTAGTGTTAGTACTAGTCGGCACTGGAGTCATTGTTTATATAAGACGAAAGCAGACAAAGCAAAGGAAAAGCCAAAACACGACTGGTAAGATGAGTCATAACGAGAAACTATTCTTGGTTTGAGATGTGTGTCCACCCAGTTACTAAAAAAATAAATTTTCTAGGTACGGCTATTGTCAATGCTCAACAATGCCTTTTAGGCAAGGAAGCTGTTTGGCTAAGAGAAAGGCCAATGTTTGAAGGCTCGAATGAACCTAGAATAGAAATTTTAAATTGTCACCAGAGTCTTTTGCATGGTAAGAAAGCATCTCAGATATTTATCGTATTTATTTTTCGTGTCCAATATAGTTTTTAAAATCTTGATTGGTTTTCTATAGGTGGTCATTCAATAGGTACGATGGCTATGGAAGCTGAGTACAGTCTTCCGCAACATACCAATGTTATGAACCCAATTCCAGAAGAAAGTCAACTGAGGAGACTGCAACCAGAACCTTACGCATCTAGTGCTATTTATACCGAGTTGAATTATCAGGTTTGTATTACTTTAAACTTCTTGATTTACATTTTACATTTGTGTTGAAGATTATTTCTCTCTCTGTTTTTTTTCTTTTGTTTTTGTTTGACTTCGAGTCTAAGCTCTTTATTAGTGAACTCAAATTTTAGGATCACACAGATGCAGAAGACTCATGCATGAAATGTGCTGTAAGTCCAGGCTCATACGACAATAGCATGGTCAGGTCTTACGGAGAAAGCAATCAATACTCAAACGAGGAATGTTCTACATGCTGTCGCAGCAGCAGTTCCACTCTTACAAAAGACTACAGCGAGATGACAAAATGTGGGAACGACGATGAAATGCAAGACATGTCAATAGAAGACTGTCCTTCATGCAAAACAAATCATTCTAGATCATCAAGCCATCACGATGGTAATAAAGATTGGGCCATGGCTGAAGTAGAGTATGACTACCCACAATGGCATTGGTTGGGAAGAGAAAATACTTTTAGACAAACCAATCAAGAAATGAGGTACGCAAGTGAAGGAAGGAGTGATCAGGATTGTAGAATGAATTTATGTGATATCCTTCCACCACCACCTTATGAAAGGTAAGAATTTAATTAAAACTACCACAACGGTCATAAAATCTACAAAGTCTTCAATCTCAATAATTGCTTTTATCCATTTGCAGGGAATCGCCATATCGAGAAATGCACGCATTTACAAATCACTCAGGGACATCAGGTTGTTCAGGTCATACGTATAGAAGTTAATTGAATTGTAAATTAATATCACTAGGATGTAATACAAGCAATATTACTTTATAGTGAACTGTACAAATGTATAAAGGTCTTTGCATATTATGATCGTTAAGGTAAAGTGGGATACCCGTTACACCGTCGCGGAATGTAATGAAGTATTGATAAGAAAATTTTCCAGGTAGTTTGAGTGGAAGTGCTATCGTGTCAATATCTGAGGTTTACGCCAAGATAATACATTTTTCGAGTGATGGTGTGTGTGTACACGAGATAGCATTAATATGTAGCAACGATCTAAAATCTTTGGCAGTTGTACCCTGTCATACTACTTTGTATTATAAAGAAGTTAGTAGAATGATGTTGTATTACTTATTGATTAATTTATATTATTATGTAGTTTTACAATAAGGTACATTTTATATATACCTTCCTAATAAAATAATCTCACTGCCCCAGTCTGTGGGTTTTGTTACGCGACGGTGTAACAGACGGCTTTTGAAGATTGTAGTTCTTGTGGATGTGTTTACAAATAGACTGCTATGTAACGTAATGTAGGCATTAGGTTTTCATCTTTCTCTAGTGACTGTGATATATAGTATAATTTCATATTCAAATTTACGTTGTGTAAATATTTTAAAACATTTGATATCCTTATACAATTTTATCATTGACATATTTATTGAGTGTAGCGAGTTAGGATTTCGAATGAAACCAAATTTTTTAAATAAACATTTTAAACAATCACAGTTGTATAATTATCATTTTGTACTGAGACAAGATTTCTATACTGTATTGGACGGTAATTTGTACTTTGTAAACCAGATTAATTAAAACTGGAAGATTTTTTTTATCTGTTTCTTTTACTTTTACTTCCCCAGACAATTTATTGGTAGCCGCGTCATTAAATTCCTGATGAGTTGACCTCTTGATCTTAACGAGGGACGCCCTCGTCGGCACTCTTGACAATGATTGTTTGCTTGATGTGAATCCTGTATAAAAAATAATGGAAATTATCTAAAGTCACTGTGAGACAAATTTTAATAATTGTAAGTAGAAAAGCTTTGAAATCGATTTTCAGCTTCAAAATTATTTTTAAGTTAAGAGGTCGATGTTAATAATATTGTATAAATAAATTGGTGTCCCTACACTTGTACTTTGGAGAACGTTAAAACGCCATTGATGCTGCGATTAACGTAGCTACCTACTACGACCAAGAACAATAAAAAATATAAATTATAAAGGAAAAGGGATTTACTTAAACTATCGATCGAAAAATAAGAAGATAAGGAATATATTTAAAAAACCATTCAAAAAACCAGGTGTAAAGTCATCGTTAATTCCAGAAAGGGATAGACAGAATAACGACATCATTTATTATTTTCTAACAGCTGTACAGTGTAAACCAAACTTTAACAGTCCATATACGGATATATAAACTCACAATTAAAAATACTTTACTGTACAATAAAGTCGCGAATTGCTTGTAAATCGTCACAATGAAATGTTAAGTTCGCACTCAAAGAGCCGGTAACCTACAAAGATTTAATACTTCAATAAAAGTTTAATTAATTGATACTTTAAAAGTAAGGGGTTTATTGGGCAACATAAAATTGTACGCAATGCGTGATTATTGGAAAAAGACGTCGTTGAAAGAGTTTAAAACAAGAAAGTAGGTAAATAGAAAAAAAAGTAACGAGGTATAGGACCTTGCTATAATTTCTACCTACTTAAAAAAAGAGTTGTAAAGCTTTAAAGTTTATCGTCTTCAAAGTAGTCCAAACTACTTTTATAAACAGCTCAAAGACCAATTTTACAATTACAATTTTACAATATATATTACAATTTTCGACGACACGGTTGGCGCAGTGGCTGAGCGATTGGCTGCTGCGCTGCGTGTCGTGGGTTCGATTCCCGCACGGAACAAATATTTGTATGGCCTACAGATCCTCCGACCCGATCCGGGTCTGGCTGTTTGTTTATGTGAGTTTATATGTTTGTAAACGCACGACGATACAGGAGAAATTCCTAGTGCGGGGCAACTTTTTTTTAATAAAGAAGAAAAAGAAAGAAAGACTAATTAAAAACTTTAAAAAATGTAGTCGCAATCTCACATGAGCGACAATCAACGTAAAAAAAAGTTAAATTAGTGACATTTTTGACAGATTGAGACTGAGATTAGATTGTGATCGTTTCTAAAACTTAGTTGAATTGCCCCCTTTTCGGTTCAACATCACTTCATCCTGAAATTTGATGAAAAATGCCATAAATTCACTTAAGCATATGGTCATAAATAACTGTTAGAAACTTTTTATACTTAGTTAAAACTGTTCCCTAACTCGCTAATTAAGTCCAGGAACATAGTTACAACCCCAATTTAAACAATAAGGGTTGTGATTCCAGTGACTATGCATATTTGACCCCTGATATTAACCCAGCATTACTATTAAATTAATTTTTATTACAAATTAAATATCTACTGTATCAAATTATAATCATCAAATGGAGTTTACCTATATTGGATAATAGGTCTAATTGATTCACTTTTGTGAATTAATTAAAAGTTTTTTAACAACTAAAAAAAACAGTAAGTACTTCGGTATATTTCATAGAAAATGAAAAGTCTTACCTGACTTTTTCATAAACAACTATAAACTTATGACTTAACAGTTGATTCAATATTGTTTTTTTTTGTTTAGGACATTCATGATTACAAAAGGTATATAATACGAAAGAAATTACGTACCAATGACATATTTAAATATCCCAAAAGCATGCGATATGACAACAGCTTCATCCAAAAGTAATAACAATACCAGCTTATTTTTGTCACACTGCAGGGAAAAGACCTCTTCTCATATAGAGAAGACACAAGAATCAATCACCATGCTTGCTCAAGGGGGATTGGTGATTTCAGACTTATATAAACTACAAGTCCCAGTCCCCTTATGATGTTTTCCTTCACCGATGTCCGTGATGTTTAAGATAAACTTAGAACATAGGTACATACATAACATCACGCCTGTAATCCCTAAAGGGTTAGGCAGAGGTGTACCCATTAGTACACCCACATTTCGCCAGTTATGATTAAGTCCCATGTAATAGGGGGCGAGCCTATTGCCATCAACCGGGCACAAATCCAAACTAAACTATAAACTTAGAAAGAACATATAAATTGAAAAAGTCACATTAGTATAGGATCATCCAAAACCACTAACAATTTGCCACTATAAACAACAAATGTACGCTTCCACTTAACAGCCTTATTCCGTAAACCAATCCCTTTTCCTTATCTCTAACCTTCAGATATCATTACAGCCATATGAAAAGTGGCTCCACAATTACACAAGTAATCAGCTTTAGTCGTAAATAGCTAAGCACGTATTTGTGCGTGGCGGCGTCGCAGGCTGTGTCCAAACCGAGGGCGTTGCCATGACAACAGGTTTCATACTCACCCTAGAGTGCACCCTTGTTATTAATACCAGTAATAATTAAACTTGATTGCATTTCACGCCAGGTGTTGGATGACTAGCAAACTAATAACTGTTTGAATTGAACGAAGGTGTAATTTGTTTTGAAAGATTAAGACGTTTGAGAGCTACAATAGAGTAACGAAATCTTTATAATAATTTTAATGTTTTTTTTTCCATCAGAATTCAATTAATAAGAAATTAATGGTTATTTATTAATGATAGACCTAATGCGTTTATTATGACATAATTATGAGTATGAATAATAATATTTCAGCAATGAATAATGAATTTTGGTTTCTCTGTTATCTCAAAGCTTGCGAATATAGTGTAGGTATTCATTTTCTTTACATCTATACAAACAAATAAAATTGAAGTGTCTGTTTGTAATGTCAAAATAACAGCTATTTACAAAGAATATTTAAATAAAATATTTGTCTGTTTGTTTATTCCGGCTTATCTCCAAAATGGCTGAATCGATTCTGACAAAACTTCCAACACTCTATCTCTAAATTTAGGCTACTCTTATTTTAGAAAAGGATTTTAGGGCATAAGTTAGTTTCATGATTAAATTGTCCAATTCAATCTATAAGGAAATTTCACATTCACTTGCCGTCACAATCAAAAATAATATTACAAATTTTCATATTCAATTTGAATTCTATTCATGCAAAAACGGAACGTGACTTCTCCGAATCAAGTTTCGAATGAGTATCCATAATTTTTTTTTATTAATCAGCACTCCCCCTGTGGGGCAATTTCGTGAGTGAAGAGCTCTCCGTCGTATCCCGAAGTCAAGAGTCAGGGTGACAGAGAAAAATTGAGAGGGACCCGCGCCCTGGTGGAGTGACAAGGAAAAAAACAAATGAATGTCGACGTTTGACGTAAATGACATTGAGGAAGGCAAGCATGATTAGAATGATTACTGATGCATGAACACTTATGCAAATACTAGCTTCTGCCCGCGGCTTTGTCTGCATCGAAGTTGATATATTATCCTACTATAACCGTACATTTTTTCGGGATAAAAGTAACTAAGTAGCCTATGTCGTATTCCAAGCTATAATCTATCTTTGTGCAAAATTGCATCTAGACTCGTTCAGCCGCTCTGACTTTATTGATTAACAAACATCCATTCATGAAAACTTTTGCATTAATTATAGTAAGAAGATTTCGAAGATTTATTGTTTGGTCGTTGATTTAGGCTATCTGATAATCGTTAGAGTTATTAGGAAGGCTTTGATAATAGCCTAATGAGACGAATGTGGGAATTAAAACATGGTAAGATGATAAAGTATTCTATTATCAATTTTATTATCAGCTAGTTAAAATAATTAAATGTATATGAAACTTTTAAACAATATTTACATAATTTTTAAAAAGAGGGCTTCAAAAAACTTGTCCATATCGTTGTCAATGGTCCTACAAGTGCACAAAGCTGGCAGCGCAATGCTACACATTGAAAAAATCATGAATAAAATGAAACAGTGAATCAAAGAATCCCAAGAAAAGAAAAATATATACTTAAATAATCATTTTAATTAAGGACAACTCAACTTTACTTAGGTACCTCATTCTATCAGCAAAAGGATATAACGCCTAGCTTAACATATTCCTCCCACATAGATTCCCACAGAAAACCTTTTAAACCTGTATCTATCAAATGCAAAACAGCAAAAAGCGCTGTATAAACCGAACAGTGAACTCAGGCGACTAAAAGCCAGACATAGATATTTCAGCTCTATCCAGTACAATACAGCACGAATTAATTGACTTAGATAAAAGCTTGTCTGACAACGTTAAATATTTCACCCAGGGATATTATAATTTGTGACCACGGAGTAATATGCGAATGGAGTGCCAACACGTACGTCCATGTTTTGATAATAATATTTAAGGTTTGTTCTAGTGGGTCAATACCATCTGCCATCAGTGAGTTTTCGATTTTCGACTCTTATATTTGAATCTTATTAACGTTTAGTCAAAGTATTAGTCAAAGCATTTATTTTAATTAAACCATTTACAAGCACTTTTAATTGTAAAGGAGTAGATCAGTTGGTCGTAAGTAGGTAAGTTTCTATAGAGAAGAAGGAGCCTCCACGGAAATTATTGAAAATAATGGTGGCTAACAATCATCTCACATATCTAGGTCAAACCATCGTAATAAGTATTCGCCTAGACAAATTAGTGATCACACACCAAACAGACGTGGTCCTTTCTTTACTGGTAATTACTTAAAAGGTGCGACACAACGTTTGCAAGTCTTTTTTACATCGATCGCGTTATCACTCCATTCACTTGTCAGTCTGTGGCACCGACACAGCTGTCTGCTGTAATTTAGTTAACATTTTCCTTCTGAGAGATCTTGAACATTATTGAAAATTTGATTTGATGAGACACTGAATTTGCATAGTAATCGTACTTGTGGTGCTAAAGTAGGTACCCACCTATTTTAATGATTCTGTAATTATTTAAGAAAGAAATAAGAAATACATATTACTTAAAGTTCAAAACTAACTAAGTATAAACTGAAAGATATTCCTCCGCGTTACAAGGAAGGTAAGATAAATGTTTGGATGCTAAGGCATACAATTAAGCTACTATAAAGAAAAAAAAACAACACAAAGGATCAGGCGCAGGACCAAAGGCTTGACATGCTTCCGAGATACGGGAGAAACTCCACGCTGGTAGGTAGGTACTAAGAAGTTTTTTTGGAAAAACCCAATAACAATTTTCCCTGCCTGAGAATTGAACCTAGTACCCCATGCATAGCCATCCACCCTTGCGATTTTAAGACCAAGGGGACAGTCCATAGTCTACATTACTTCACTGTCCGTTTTATGATTCGTGCACTACGTAATATAAGTACAACGCAATTCACCATTACAATTGCGTGGGATTCCTTAAGACGTTTTCTCCCTGTGTTCAAAGATAACGCAAAGCAGGTTTCCTGAATGCCCATTCGTTAAATAAGACAATATCGGTATTCAATCGTGTTCGAATTAGCTTTCATTGCTTTTCCATGCTAAAGTCTTAACTGCGCATTACCTCTACATAAATTGTCATTCAAAGTACCTACATTGTTGCTATCCGAAGTCGATAGGTACAAGTTCTTTCTATCATTGCAATTTTTTGTTTTGGACTAATAGGTACTTGGGAACCTTCGGGTTACGGAGATATTGAAAGTCAAAGTTTATGATGTTATAACTAAATTTAAAATACCCCTAAGACCAGGCTACCGTGGCCCCGGAACGTAAAGGGCAACAGAAGGAAAAGGATGGTTTTTTAGTCAGTAAAAGACAGTCCCTTCCGCCCCACCCAGGGCGTAAGGACTCATTGATGGTTTTTACCACCTAAAAAAAAAATACCTACTAAGCACAATGCACACGCGCTACCATAAACTGTACATCAATACATCTATACTAATATTATAAAGAGGTAAAATTTGTTTGTAAGTTTGTAAGTTTGTATGTAGGGGGTAATCTCCGGATCTACTGAACCGATTTTGAAAATTCTTTCGGAAATTGGAAGCTACGTTATCACTAAGTGCTATAGGCTATATTTTATTTAGAAAAAAATAGGGGTCCGTAAGATATTTGGGTTTTTCGGACCCAAGGTGTAAAAAATCATCCAAAAAAGGTCCTTATTTGGCGTACGCCGCCTAAACTATAAAAGATAGAACCAAAAAATGTTCCAATTAATTAAAGACCTTAAAAATATCTACAAAAAAGTCCGCGACACACTATACCTATCTATTTCGAGTTAAACACAACAACCATTTTTTTATTTAAAAATCTTGAATTTTTTTAGGACTTCATTTAAACGCATTTATTTTACACATGTCATTACTCCTTATCAAAATAAACTATTTTGTCACAAAGTACTGTTTATGTAGATAATATTTAGTCTTTTATTCATTAAAATTGGACGTTTGGTTTGAAAGTTATGGCGAAATCAATCTCTATCTCTATATATATAAAAATAATATATATATATAATAAAAATATTTGGGGTAGGGGTAAGGTAGGGTAGGGGTAGGGGTATGGTAAGATAGGGGTAGAGTAGGGTAGGGAAGGGGGTAGGGTAAGGCAGGGTTAGGGTAGGGGTATTGGTAGTGTAGGATACCACGCGAACGAAGTCGCGGCGGGTCAGCTAGTAAAAAATAAACAACCCAGCAATTTATTTTTCTCAAAGTATTGATGGACAGTAGTCAACGGCTATAATAAATTATGATGTGTCTATGTGTGTGTTATGACACCCCGTATGAGTAAAGGTAATAAATAACACTGTTGCTTTTACATAATCATCTGAATTGACTCCTTTTTATTTAACCAAGTGTTAAGGAGGATGGAAGGATGTGTGAAGGAGGGTTATGTTTTTTGAGTTGGGAAGATTAACATTATTGAAAAGATTTGAGCCGGTCTAGATTTTTAATCAGTCCCGACTGTTATTTAACAGAACCCTAAACTACTGGACTTGATTTTTCTGTTCAGTTTTTATTTAAATTTCATGTATAGTAGTGTGTCAGTTTTTTTTTGTAGTATTTCATGTGTAGTAGTAGTAATTTCATGTTGTAGTCGACATTTTATATATATTTAAAATAACATCTACTAAAAAATAGTGAAATGTTAATCGACTTTCGTCGCTGACTGTGCCTACTGTGCCTCCATAACCGTAGGTTAGTTATAACTTAATCCTGGTTATCCACTACACTCCCTGGAGCTAGTTAATCCAGCTACATGATTGAAGATAGACTATATTATTATCCTATTAACGTCAGCTTCTGTACGTAGGCTTCTAAGCAAAATTAATTATTGGAACATGTTACGTTAACCGACAGGCATATTGCTCAAAATAACCAGTTTAACCAAGATAATAATCTGTTCTAGCAGAAGGCCTATTATATAACGTTAAACATTATTTTACTCTGTGTATTTTTGGAAGTTCCTAGCATTCTTCAGCAACAAAGAAGCTCGTTCAAACTTAGACGGTTTATTACCCACGGCATCTGCACTCGTTGAAAGTCACGAACATTGGATAATAATTACAAAAAATGTCTAGAAAATTATGAAACAGTAAGCGGGGGCGAAGGGTGCATGAATTATCCATTACAACGACGACTGGAGGTACCTTTGGAGCCATAATTCGTACTCGTTTCGTACGGGGTTCCGTACGATATTTATGGCGGTAGATAAGGCCTACAGATGGCGGGTCTACGGAGTTTTCCTCCCCTAATACTTGTTGAGTTACGGTCCCAATTTCCAGTTCTGCACTTCAGGTGTAGCTCCCCAATCGTTGGTTATCGGTTCTGTAAGATATCTCAAAGTTATGGTACCACCTTTTAAGTGGAATTTCTAAAGGAGTTTTGTCACGGAAGGAGTCTTTATGCGTTTAATCTTATCCAGTAACAAATTATTGAGAAATTAGAGACTTACTTTGCCCATAAACTGGGCTCGTAAGGGGTAAACTCCTGAAGTTATGGGAGAAATAATGTTTGAGTAATTTTAACGATTCACGTGACAATAGCTCGTAATTTTGATATCTACTATATTTCTAGACAAATTGGTCGTAGTTCTTAATGGTAGAGAGTTAAATGCTGATAAAATTTCAGATTTATTTCTCTTTCTGCCTACTTTCCCAATTAATTTAATCTATACTAATAAAAAAGAAAATAGTGTTTGTTTGTAAAGCCAAAATAACAGCTTTTTACAAAATAATTGCTGTCTGCCTGTATGTCTGTCTGTTTGTTTGAGCTAATATTCTAAACGGGTGGACCGATTTTGGCGAGACTTTCAGTGGCAGATAGCGGGTGATATAAGAAGTTACTGACGCTACCTTTAGTTTAAAAAATCAATTATTAGGGTTCCGCGCAAAAGCATTAGCGCTAGTTCACAATATAACAGTAATGACCTGTATTCATATTCCCAATACAAATACACCTTCAAACCCAATACACAAAAGAACAAATATTATAACTATTGTCTATAAATTTTAATTCAAAACCAATTAAGGCCTAGTATTAGTCACGCCGAAAAAAAAACGAACACAGAATTATGACATCGGCGTATATCGTGACGTCACGCAACACTGTAGGTACCTGTTTTTCGGTGATTTATGGCACAAAGAGAACCATGACTAATACCAAGCTTAATAGGCGCTTTGTCTATGGTAGCATTGTTTTTATTTATTATTCCGAGGATTTGGTAAGGGAATTGAAACATATGAGATAGAGATAGCGAAATTGTTGTTTGTTGATGTTTATTGTACCCTGTTGGATGTTTTGTCTCTTTCTTCACAAGTGAGCGTTTGATTTAGCGATACAGATTTTCTTTTGTCTGCTGTCAGACGGTTCAATTATGTTAGTAATGACACTATGTGGATGATCGGGTTAATTTTTGTAAAAAAAAACTTATAAATAATCTAAAAAATAAAAGTGTTTGTTTGTGATGTCAAAATAACAGCTTTTTACTAAATTCATATGAAAGTACATGGTAGTTATGCCAAAAAAACATTATATTTAATTTTTTTTCTGCTTGTTCCGCCTAATCACCGAAACTGCTGGGCTGATATTAACGGGAATTTCACTGGCAGATTGCTGATGCTATAAGAGGTATCTTATCCCACAATTTTTATTTCATTAAAGTTACGCGTAAAAAAATAAAACCCAACAGATAACCGACATTTACGCGGACGTAGCTACGGGCCTAAGTTAGTAATAAATAATAATAGGGAGGAGTTCAAAGGGCATTAAAAAGCTCGTCCACAAAGCTGATTATTAATTTATATGAAGCTTTACCCACAAAATAGGTACAAAGCGTTACCACGCAAACATTGTTGTAATTATCTGAGATATCGCGTGTGTTACATTCAAGGAAACCAAGGTATTATTAATTAGCAAACGTATATTATAATTATAACAAAAGAAAAATGTATCTATTGTAAGTATATAATATTTTGGGCATGTAAAACATATTTAGACACCCAGGATCCTAGGGTATCGAGATATATTGAGTGAATAATAGTTTAAAAAAAATAAGAGATTGAAAAGTATTTTTTAAACCTTTTTAACATTTTTTAAACTTTTTTGGTTATTATTATAAATACTTACTTATTTTACTCTGCTTATTTACTTATTTTGATACTTACTTCTTGTGGTTCTTAGTGTATCGATAGCAAGTATAGGTAGATACCAAATAATAAAATTTATTGTTTGGCCCAGTATTCAGCTACGACAAAATCATCCGCTGACGCAGTCATTAGGTCCTCATGTACTTTCTCGTCTTGGTTAATTGATGAAAATGTATCACCTTTAAGGCTTTCGTCTAAAGTTTCACCTAATGATCTTAACAAACTCAAAAAACATATTAGCGATCGCATTTACATAATAGCCGCATCCGAAGAGACAGGATAGCATTAGTATCCTCCGTCATAAAATAAGTTAACTGTAGTTTGCATGTTAAAATAACCCTTTTGCCGGCTTAAGTTATCTTTAGCAATACGTAACTACGGCTTTTACCGTTGCTCCTAAATCTTGTGATATTCCAAAACATGGTGGAATACAGTAATTAAACTAATACAACCGTTAAAATTAATCCAGGATACAATACGGATGCAACCCAAAAGTTTTAGACATTCCCGGAACTAATTTCAAGTTGGACCCATTTTATATCCCTGGGGGGCAATGGGGGACATCTGATTATTATACCTATTATTAATTTAGTTAATGAGCTGGTTTGAAAGTTTCGTGAAATTGGAACATAAAAGTAGAATGATTAAGCCTTTTTTTATTTATTTTTTTCGCTGAGTTTGTGTGTTTTTTATGGGGTTAAAAATCATAAAATAATGATCCCTAGTCATTTCACTAGGTAGCTACTAAAAGGACTGTTTATTTAAGTCAAAGTCAAAGTCAAATCATTTATTTCGATTAGACCAATAAAAGGCAAAGAGAGAAAATAAAATTAGTAATATTGAGTCTACATAATTATAGTCTACATATTGAGTTCCAAAAGATATTTTCGTATGGAGAAGAACGAAAAAGAAACTCCATACTCTTTAAAAAAAAGTAATTAGGTAGGTACAATGAACTAACTACCATTACAGGTAAAATGAAATGAAATGAAATGATGTTTATTCAGTAAATTGGTTGTAAATAACACTTTTACACGTCACATTTTAAACTAGATGAGTCCAGTGTTTCCTAGCCGACTGCTCTGAGAAGAAACACCGAAACAAACTCAGAGGTTTCACCTATCTATCTATTACGCTGTGAATCTTTGTCGACAAAGGTCACAATCATTTTGGAAAGCACGGAAATCCTCGTTGGGAGTATAAGAAAAGCAACATCTACAAAAGAACACAGGCAGTACAAAGTCCGGACAAAATTAAATCAATGACGCCGAATGCTAAAATCTACCAAAATTATTAATTAGGCATGTGCGAGGAGTTCTCAACGCGTGCGCTGTAAGTCGAGATGTTTAATTTGCGTTTCCGCTCTCGCTTCAATGCGACGACATCTTAAAATTAAGATAGAAGTTAATTAAGCGTATGACTAATTCAAATAATTTATTCCCTTGCTCTTTTAATTGCCTTCGTTATTGCTACAAGGATATTAATATCTTTGCTATTTAGAATATTAAAACAATAAAGGTGTTTTAATTGGTCAATAGATAAAACGAAGTGAAAAAATGTGAGTCCATTTAAAGCTTTTTATTCTTTTCCTTTTTCATCCTACATTTTCCAGTGGATTTCCAGCATTTGAAAGCTTTGTATAAAGTAAATTATCGTGCACTCATTACCGAGCGCACAGCCATTTTCTTTATCTATACAACACCATGCGCCCTTAGGGAAAAGTTACGTGAAAAACGTTATTCTGAATACCTCTAAAGGAAAATTAGGAGTCGTTACGAAACAAAAAAGGACGATTGCTAATCGGTGCAAGCTCACATTGTTCAAACCGATACGATCGTTCGAGCGTTCAAGTCGAAGCCATGTAACAAATTCTCAACGCTTTAAACAGACACGTAACAAAACAGCGGAATTAGCCGCCAAGAACCCTCTGACTTTATCTACCGCCATATTTTTAAGTAAATTACAAATAGGTATAGGGCGCACCGTGCCATCAGTTGTGCCGTGCGTGTTATCGCGACGGGGGGATCGCGAGCCGGGCACCTTACACAAAATGCTACTGCTGTGTGACACAGAGTAGCAGTTTCAGTTAGTCTGCTGATAATTTTAGTATCCGAAATGCCCTTACTTTCTGGTGTATAATAATCATCCTTTGTTGTTGGAAACTGTTGTGAATGTGATAATCAAAATCGCAAGCAGTTTTTCTGTGAATAATGTTAAGATATATTTTGCATAACTGTGTTACACTATAATTGTATTCAAACGGGTTTCCACATCTCTCTCGATCACAAAATGTCTAAATGAATATCAGTCTACGATCATTACAATCCGAGAATAAAATACCGACAATTTTCTATCAAAATTGCGATATCAAATATTAAAGTTAAATGCTAAAAATATCCTAATATACCTATTAGACACAGACCTTAGAATTATCGATTCGTTATTGTATGGTAGGTAATTGACAATAATCATAGCAAAAAACGTAAACTTGTTTTTCTCGTTTTCACAATTAAAACTCAAGGTCTGGACCCTACAGTCGGCATGTCTTTAGTAAAATAAACAAAACGATTTTAATAGTTTTGTAAACCCGTCTTTTTAATTATCCAACTGTATTTTTTTAGTCTGCGGTTGTCTTTATTACGGTTAGAGGTAGTTATAGTCTGTACGACGAACGGTCGGAAACGTATTTTTTCGTCTAGTCTCCCCGTTGCATTTTCAGGCTTTCCAAGCTGACGGTTTTTCCTTTCCGACAATGATAACGTCGTTAGTAGGGGACTTTGAGCTCCTAAAGACGTGATAGTTTGTTGATGGCTTCAAACTTTCACGTTTATTTTTTGTTTGAATCTTTTTTCATATTTTTTGCTGAAGAGGTGAAAATATTGACAGCTTTTTTTGTACTGAATTGTAGTAAGGGTTTTTATAGCCTTTTAAAATAAGCTAGATAAGCTACTATTAAAAAATCTATAAAATAATCGATTAAAATACACTTTTTTTGCAAACAATAAGAGAATGGACCATTCCAGCAAAGATAATGTGAAGCACTCACGACAGTGAAGGTGAAGAATTAAAAAAAGCTTGCAAAAAGCATCGGAGAGTCTCTTTGTGTTAAATCGTTAACTGCTTTTTCCCATCGAGAGCAAAAGAAATAAAAAATCAAATGCGACCGCTTTCCCCGATCGAGTGTTTGTTTGTCTTATTCTGTTTGCTCTGAGGCAAACCAACTGCTGTTGGCAAAACGGATCTACCGACTGTATGCCCTCATACAAAGCCGGGTGGTCTTTATCATTTTCAATGTAAACTCAGCGTTCAAACACTATATAATATTATACTAAAAAAACCAACAGCGGCTCCGAAGATGTTGAAGGAAGATTTCTTTTGCCACTCAGCAGTTAATTGCTTGATAATTTTATTTTAGAATGGATAAATATTTTTCTTTATAACATTAAGGAAGAGAGAGTGAAAAAACAAACAATAAAGTTAATCGGTTTTCTAAAACACGTGTACTTTTGCGTAATGTTTTTTTTTATTATGGACAAGTACTTGTCCGATCAGTCGGTCAGGTACTTCAACTGTGTGTAAGTCATGTCTTTGAAGTGGTATACAAAGCTGAGCTATCAAACGATTGCGCACACATCAGATCAAATAAATCACAAACTTAACGAGTTTCTGGCAAACATTTGTGGACGGAGCCAACATTTTGATTATTTTACAAATACTCGACGTGTAATGGTCCATGGGAGTTCTGTTTACTGTTTTACGGTACGTCAGAATAGATAGTCGATTGTTGGGCAACCATACAAGTATTTGTTTAGCGGTGCGCGTGCGATGCCGTGACACTATGGTAATACTCATCTAAAATATGCATATCAATATTTTAGCCTATAAAAGTCGCGCTTGAATGTACCGTAAAGTGTAGGTGGCAGTTCGTTTTATTGTAGATACAATACTTTATAGAACGATGACATGCAAAATGAATTGCTTTCACGGTTTAAACACTACGCCATGAATCGGAGATTATGGTCTTTGGAGGCATAATTCAAAAGCTCGTAGCTGTTTTGCTTCGGTGCGATTACGGCTGTGTTTCGTGTCAGCTACAATGAAGGGGGCAGGTTGTTTCCACCAGGGGTCTGTCGGGACCTCAGAGAGACGGCACCCCGCGGCGGCGTGAAGCGAAAACCTGCGCGTCGATATTAACCGTCGCTATTACTCGATGATGTATTGATGTATTAACTCATTAAAATACAAACCAGTTTTAGAGTTAAAGGTTAAAGACTTCATAAAAAACGCACTTACTTTCGTTCCCCGCTGTGTCAAAGAATTCAAATGAAGCGTGAACGCCTAACAACAAAAGACTTAGGTTAAGTATTGTATGAAGATTTCGAGGCAGAGTTTGTTTTGTACATACACGGCACACGTTCAACGATTACGCGATTATATCTGGTATATTCTCGGAACAAGCAAGCACTGCTAATAGGACCGTATCTAGTAGCACGGTTATCTTAGAAATTGTTAATTTGGATAATATAGCCAGCTTCTGTTCTAAGTTTATCTTGAGCTTTTAAACCTAATAGAAACTAATTATGCAAGCAGATAAGAGATTAAGATTCTAACGTTACCTGTATGGATGAAGAAATTTCTAAGTTACCTATGCTAATTTTAGAACTTATCAGTAGGTATTATGAGTAGGTATATATTTAGGTAATTCAAGTTCTAGAGTCAGGTTGGTAGGTATAGTTTGGAATTCCTGTAACGAATGAATTAAAATTCATGTAGGTAACTATGTTTGGAAATAATATTTGTAAAAACGTGAAATTCTTAATTTGTAATACTTTGCACGTAATATAAAATAGTAGTTTTTATGCAAGGTATAATCGTATTCACGTGTAATCCTGCATGATTTACGAAATTATAAAATATTTATTTTATCTATGGAGTTTCTTACCCGTTATTCTCCATATGAAACTACCTTTTGGAAGGGGCAACTAGATTCAATTCTTTTTTCTTGTGTATGACGTGCCTTTTACTGGTCTAATTGAAATAAATGATTTGACTTTGACTTTGACGATCAGGGGGCCAACCGCTAGCTCTTAAAACAGTATTTACAAAGTAATATTAAAAAGGTCCTTCCTGACTTTTAGTTTTAAGTACATTTTCTTCGTTTTCTTTACTGCTAGTAACATCTTCTAATTTCACTGCGGTAGTACAACTTAAAACCATTTGTGGTTGAATAAAAATCATAAAAACTTTTGGCCGCGTACTCACGCGCGATGTTTCGACAGTTGGATTGTTGAATTCAACAAAATATGGCGCCGGTCCACAAAACTTTTTTATTCGCTGCCACTGCATTTAATGGGTTGTCAAAACTTTACTTTGTTCGTTTGCGACGTACTAAAACCAATATTTTTAGACGTAATAATTATGATGATAATAAGAGAGCACGTAAAATATGATTAAAGTACTATCCGGTGGTAACAAGGACATGGATGCATGAGGTCTTTTGTTCGATTCCCAGGTCGGGCAAAATGTTATTGGGTTTTTAATCAGGAATTTCTCAGTAGCAGTAGTAGTGGATGTAGTAATGGGTACACCTCTACCTTCGGGGATTACAGGCGTGTTGTTATGATTATGTGTGTTTGTAAGCTTAAAAAGTAAAATTACCAACACAAAAACTGACAGTCTAGTAGAAAGATAAATATATACCTACTTTAGCCTGTATACCAAATAGCTTGTTACAGTGTACATGTGGAAGCTAAGCTGTTAAAGGGAAAATGAGCTAGCTACTTATTTTCTATTCCATGCTAACGTATAAAGTTCATATAAAGACTTGTACCGTTGAATATTTTTGTTATGAAAATGTACAAAAGTTACGAAGCATTTTTCCTTATTTTTTATTATTCTTAAAGAACTAGGCCAAGAGTTTTACGCACATGTTTACAACCTAGAATCTTATTACTTTGTTTACGTGCTTACAAAACCACGCTAAAACTATTGTCACCCAGCCTATTTACGTTCTTAAAGACTTTGTAGATACATATTTTTTGCAGTATAAAAGCAGAGATCTTTTACTTAAGCAGCAACTTATCACTGTTTTGTTACAGAATAGTGGCACAAACAAGCCTGTTAGGCCGTAACTGCGTCGCCTTTCGCGTTAAGTAGTCTTTATGAGTGTTAAGCCTCTCCCGGTGATAAACCCGAAGTAAAACGAGATGAGTGCATAAATATCACCTTAGTACCAGATTGTGATCAGAGAATAGACTCCTTTTGTACTTTACCAAGGTTTACGACATCACGCCTATAAAATCTGATATTAACTTTCCGCCCTTGTAAAGTGTCCTTTAGTACATCTTTTTTTATGGTAATACGTGCTTAGTATGGATAATTCTTTTGAAGATGGTGTTAATTGCTTGGTTAAGGTTGAGTGATTTGAGTGTAGTGTCAATAAATTCGACGAGTGATATGTAAATGTATTTGCATAATCCGTGTTAGTTCATGCGTGTAAATAATTGTTTGGACAGACTTTTATTCAAATAGGTAATCAATAAGTGCCTACCTGAGTACTGATTTAGCTTTCAAGTAGGTATTGTCGTAATGGTGATGGGGTCACGGAACGGGTTAGATCGTTAAAGTTCTATCTTCTACTAGACTTGGTCTCCGATAAATAAAATCAATTGCTGCATATATGGAGGATCATCACTTGAGAATGGCTCGACTGATTTGGGTGTTTTTTTTTTGTTGTGTCCGTATTTTTCAGAACAAGGTTTGGATGGTATTTTGTTTCAAAATCTCAATAAAAAAATGTTACGTTCACTAAAATGCACTCGTGCGAAGCCGGGATGGGTTGCTACTATAATTATTAAAATTCATGAAAACCGACTAAAGTTTATATTGTTTTATTTTCGAATAGTGTTTAATTAGACCATTAATCAATAGTAAAGCTATTAAAATAGCCACAGCCACTGCAGTACTTACCTACATTAAACTTGAAATAAAAATCAATGATTCAGACAAAGCAAGCTCCAACAATGTCCCTGCAGGTAATTAAAAGCCAATGAAAGAAAATGGATCTAACAATGGAGGATACGAAGTTTTAACTTCCCTTTATATCAAAGATGCCATATCCATAATTTATAGCGAAACTAAAAAAAGCACTCGAAGTCGTAATTAATTAAAATGTCCCCGAGCGGACGGCCATTACCGGGGATGAAAAAGCGATTTCCCCAACAGTGGGTTTTAAAGGAATCGACGAGTCCTCAAGTCCATTCTAGTGAATAAGAGGGTGCCCCGACAGTGGCTTATAGACTTTTGAAAGGTTCTTTGAGAAATGCTTCAAAGATTTTATTGACGTATTCCGTCTGGTAATGCCTTTGTTTCCATTGTTGAGAAAACTTTGCC
Source organism: Hoplodrina blanda (assembly GCA_949316365.1). Classification (NCBI taxonomy): domain Eukaryota; kingdom Metazoa; phylum Arthropoda; class Insecta; order Lepidoptera; family Noctuidae; genus Hoplodrina; species Hoplodrina blanda. Next base: position 10,038,812 of record OX438585.1, read on the forward strand.
AAAGTCCTTTTTGAAAACTGTATCAAAAGCGTCTTCATTTTCTGCGGAATCTGTTATTCTGCGCTGATTAAATTTTGTAGGAAAACGTGGATGTACCTATGTAATAAAAATGGAAAATGAATATACCATTTAGGTAAAAATACCTCTCTTTTACGACCCCTGGCGGGTTAACCCTTGCTTGTTGCCGGCTTTACGATTTTTGCGAGATTATAAGTAGGGACATGATTATATTTTGGTGGCTTACTCTTGCATAAGCATTGTAGTAAAATGTTTATAAAATGTTTTAAGTATCATGACTTCAGTGTTTTTAACAGCAAATAAACTTTACAACACTTATCATACACCACTATAAAGCTTTAACCTTTACAAACGGTTCATAGTCTCTCTTAAAAATATGTTAAAGATGAAGTTACGTCAAAAGGATGATCAACTTCTAAGTCAAAGTCACATCATTTATGAACGAATATTAAACGTTACATACAACAAACAAAGAATTTGATCTAATTGCCTTCCAAAAGGTAATTTCGTAAGGAGAAGAATGGGCAAGACATTTCTGTATGAGAACTGGAAACTTCAAGTTATGTGGGCAGATACTACAATACAAATCCGTCTGCCAAATATGGTAATAATGATGAAGTCTCGAATTAAAAGCGTATTGTATAGGCAATAGTTGGTGGCTATATATTCAGCATTAGACGTTTACCATGCGATGAGGATCGTACATGTGTCTACTGTGTTTGAAATTGAGAAAAGTTGTATGTTTGTGCAAGCTGTGTCTCAACAAATATGTGTTTGTAGACGTAGGTGTAGTCTCGTATGTTTAAACTCCGTGTTTGGCTAGAAGCGTTCACGTTGGAGTAAGAATGTCTTAACGTTTTACATTGTGTTGTATCATATACACATCAAAAGTGTCTAGGGATCAACATCCCTAATCAATGTTAGGGATGTTGATCCCTAGACACTTTTGATGTGTGTATTTTCACCGTGTACTATGCTATGAATTTGGTTGACAACACAGCCTTAATAACTAATGCGATAAACACACAAAATAAAAATACTTTACACACAACATAAAATCAACACAAAAAATTCCAACAAAACACGACTTTACACGCTAAAAAACTAAAATAAAACCAAATGGAACACCAAATCTCATTGTAACTTTGTCACTCTTTGTAACATAGTATATAGTAAAAGTACTTTTGCGAATTCATTCAAGTGTTATCTGCATTACTGACACACTGATGCCAAAACCAGAATAATAACGTCAATTAATGGGTAAAGTAGTCCTTTGACATTAATAAAATGTTACATCAGGCATGATAATCCGACAGAGAAAAACAAATGAGCGTTGTCCGAGTAACTTCTATTAAAGTAACATCAGATTACTTCCACAAAATAAACGTAATTGGAAAGAGATTTCGCCTTTTTCTTAATTAGCGCCTGTAATGAAATTTCCTTCATCAACCGGTATTAAGAGAGAAACTTTCGGGCATTAATGCAAAATAACGAGCGGATCGGCCTAAAGCCCGGAACCCGAGGGATTCCGGGATCCCAATAAGTCCGGAATAGGTCCCTGCGCTAATCGCACTTGTAGCCAGTTGCCAGATCGCCAGATTAACGTCACTATAGTTACCGTCAGATGGGCTCTCGCGTACGGTCGGCTGAACATTATAACGAAATGGTTATGCTCTGCTCGCTTGAGTCCGTCGATCAAAATTTCTATCTAAAAGGGTTGTCAAAGTGGACGTACCACCATAACAATATTATCGATGGAGTCCTTGAAGGAGGATAAATCAATATCTGCTAAAATGTATCTAGGTACGAGTACCTATACTTTAAGTACTCAGTGGTTAAGTCGCCCGCCAATCATGCAAAGGGTCGATATTTGGCAAGTACAAATGTGATATTTTCAATTCATATGTAAGTACTACATTCTAAGTATTTTTTGGACATCGCTGACATACTTAGTTGAAGGAAAACATCGTGAGAAAACCTGGACTTAAAGTTAATATAAGGCTAAAATCGTCAATCCACCTTGAACAAGCGTGGTGATCAATGCTCGTTCTTTTTCTGTATGAGAAGAGAACTTTGGCCTGCAGTAGGACATTGATAGGCGAGTATATATATACATTACGCATTCATACTTAACAGTACCTGAACGCCAATAATACCTTGAATTATTGAAGTAAAAAATTAACTAAATACGAAAGCAGCTGTACCTACACCCAAGTTCAGTTGAGTGTCGAACGCCAAAGGTTTCATTACCTGATAATCAGAAAGTATTTACTTAGGCCTTTCCACACCTAAACGAAAGTTTATGCTTATCGTAAAATAAGTTTATAGGGAAAAACGGTTATTTAGTCAACACTTCATTACAATGTTCATCCTCCTAATTTTGTTACTTAGTAGGCTTTCTTTGGCTGTCTTTATTGTATTATACTAGGCTATTACTAGCATCTTCTGTTGCTATTAAGGAATCATTAACGATGTTTATGGGGCCATTTTCAGCGCCTTGTTTTTAAATCAGCTTTAGGTTAGTAGGTATTTATAGAGTTTTTTTAATACATTTATAGCATCTGCAGTGTTTATTGCATCTCTCTTGTTGAGTTTAGGTGAAAGGAGCGTGAGGTGAGCTGCCATTATATCTGATGTTAATGATTGACAGCTCAGCTCAAGTTTTATTCACCTCAATTAATTCGAGGGAGGTTTTCCCGTAGTAGCACAGACTGCAGGATTGTATGTAGGATCGAGATATCTCTAAATATTTTTTATGTTAAACAGTGATCACGATTGTTTTATGCATAGCTCAATAATGTAAGTTTAGGTATTTATTCCAAACAACAGTCGTACCTACTTTTAGGCTGCTTTTTGGCTTTACTTTTAGACTACCTACTTCCCTTTCCAAAGGCAGGTACAATATTAAAAGTTTAGGTACAGTTTGTCATTGTCAAAAACAAAATCGTTGTTAGTCCTGTCTTGTGGGCAAGCAGTTTAAAAACGATGTATAAATAATAATAATATCACGTGCCCAAATTATTATCTACAATGATGAATTTCATCCATAACCGACACATAAAGTATAACAGACTAATCCCGGAAAGGGGAGGCTGTTCCGCTAATGATAGCATTAAGTCCCGATGTGACGAGGGGCAAGCTGCTCTCGGATCCAATCCCGGGATGGGGCAAAAAATATCGCAAGTACCAAACCCGAATTACGCTTGTCCAACTGTCCAACTTGTGAAATTTTACTCAGAACCTCAAAAACGGTAAAGCCTTGATAAAGTACTTCAGAGATAACATAATTTGTAACAAAACTATACTGAAGTGACCGAATGTAAAAAGTCATAGGCAAGTCATTTTTCCAATTTATTAAATCTTTTTTTGCACTTTTGAACACCATTAAAAACAAATGTATCTAGTTGCCCCTTTGAAAAGTTAGTTTTGTATGTAGCAGAATGGGCAAGAAACTCTACACATAGTCTTTTTCAAATACATACATAAACTCACACTTTTTCCCCATGGGGGTAGGCAGAAACCACAGAACGCCACCTGCTACGATCCTTACATAGGTACTCCTTTCGCCTTATCTACGTTCATACATCTCGTCATACGAGCACGCCGGTTATGAGTAGGTACTCCGCACCTGACCTTTCTGAAGAACCTCACCAATAAAGTCTTATCTTTTTAAATTATGTATTTTGCAATATTTTGTACGGGTACATTAATTCAAATTGCACGAAAGTTGAGACGATGTTCCTAAAACAAAAATCACTTAAAGTATACTTATAGATACCATGTGCTACAAATTAAGAAATAAGAGCTACGTTATTCATCTCTCATTGTCCATCAATCCTTCTCTTAATTAAGTCGGGAGCTGCTTCCAGTCTAACCAATGGCGTTTAAATACCAATATTTTACGCTGAGTTACTGCAATCTGACCTCCACGTTGTGTGGTCTTGACTTCCAATAAACCATTTCACAGTTTCTATGAATATCGGGAAGAGAGAGACATTACCACGAGCAGCTTTTGCAAGACTACTTCCTGAATGTGGAAAATACTGCAGAAGTATTATGTTTTGAAGAAAATCTGATTAAGCACAACAGGTCCGGTCTAAGAGAGGATTTCTAAAAATTCAAGCAAGATTTGCTTATCTTGTTTTCATGTTATTAGCTTACTCAGCTACTCATCAACAGCATTTTAAACTTGTCTAGAGTGCTAGTACTGCAAATATGTGTATGTTTTTTACCCTCATAAAAAAATCTGATACAATGGCAGCACCAGTTACTTAAAATTTCACACTAAAGCCTCCGAAATCTTTTCTTAGAACACTCTTTTTGACGACATTAGATCACCATCTGGCAAAAAAAGTGTTATAATGTAATCCGGTGATACCATCTTTTGTTTCATCTACTACTTGATCTTCCGCCTCTTGTTTGCCATCAATAACCATACTATACGTGACAACAATATTACAATGACCCAAAGCAGTTATCAGTTCACAAACGATACCATTATTCCCATCCGGAGAGTCGTCGGGTGACACCGTCATAATCAATTATATTCATTATGTCATCTCCTAGACACAGACGCTATCTATTGCGTACTAATTGTGTAATAATTATTCTATTTTAGTGGTTACGTCGTCAATGGAAATTTATGATCGTTTGAATTGACAGTGTTTGTGACTGGGCTTTGAAGTGAATTGTTCCATTATTGAGCTGTTGAGTATATAATTATCAATTGGATTGTGAATTTAATTCATTTGAATCAATTTAGACTGAACTAACTCATTGATATGCTTTCCTTGATTTCTTTTTAACTAACCATAGCAAGGTTTAAGAGTTTCAACCATTTCATAAACTATCCTAAGCATAAATATTTAACTAGCCAATTAAGGGCGAAAGCCCTTAATTTCATCCGCATAACGTTGGTTATCGCAATCGAATAAAAAGTAGCCTAAAAATTTTTTCGGGGTTCAATCTTACCCCTTACCAAATCTCATCAAATTGGTTCAGTGGTTTAGTAGTGAAAGAGTAACAGACAGATATACAGAATTACTTTCGCAGAGTTATTAGTATGGATTTTACTTGTAATATCACGATAGCTCCAGTATCCATGTTATGACCGTCTAAATCGACAGCCCATTTGTTTCAAATGCATGTACAAACATGATTGTACTTAATTAAATCACCATGTTTAATTGGATTTGTACAAACCAATCAACACAGCAAACATTAGTATAATGAATAATTAATTGTTTTGGTGCTTGAATCGTATGATGGGTAAATCAATTTGGAACCATTGCAAATGTTTGTAACATAAGCGTGAAACCATGCTTCTACTGCTGTTTTTATGCTTTTTTTTGTTGTTGTAATAATATAGGTGTTTGTAAAAAGATTATGGCGATTATCGAACGACACCGCGAACCGCCGTGGTTGGCGGTGAAGCGGATCTCATGTCACATTGGCCTCTAAAAAATCCGTTGATGCCTAACACACGTAGGCCGCCCGACCACGCGGTCGAGCGGTGCTCATCCGCTTTACCGCCACCGCGCTCCGCGGCGGTGCGCGGTGCCCTGTGTAAATCGCTTTAGAGTTGTTGGACAGTTGCAGATATTATCACAGAGTTCTTGTGTCGTAATGTGTCAAGTCATAACTACTGTTTTAGTGGCTCTATTGTGCTAAGATTTTATCAGCGGGGATTAGTGGCACATCTAAGTGTACGGAACATGATACGAATATCCCACATTCTTCCGAGCAAATTTTAGTCACAGTGGCCAATGAGACTAGCCAAGTATCCAGAATATAATAGTCCAGAAACGTGGGTGAAAACACACACTGCACTCTCTTGCGGTGTTCTCCCTCTCTTCCCACTATCATAGTACTATAGAAACGCATTCCGACATGAGCGGGTAAAGATCAAGCAGTAAAGATCAGCAGGACTAATAAAAAAAAAAAAACGTTTATTATCAGGCGTCGACGGCCCATAGCGTGTTAGTAATCAGTACAAACTTAAAAATTATGTTAGTATGGAACACTTAGGCACACATGAGTACAAACACAAAAAACACAATTTATACATAATAAAAATACAGCCAAGATTAGAGGAAGACTCATCAAGTCCCATGTCTGACATGCAGATTGATAAGTCCATCCATTGTAGGCCCTTCTATCCTTTCTGCAAACACCTTCAGGATGCTATTGCTGCTTCCCCTCAATCTGCGTATCACTGATGCCACTTTTTTGCGCATGATCGCGAAATTATCGTCAGTCAATAATCGTCTAATGGTTTTACCCGTTTTACATGCTTTCCGAGGCCTGGGGGTGTTGCACTACCAACTTCTAAACTCTGGGCTGATACTGACAAAACTCCTAATGGAAACACTTAATTAATAACACCTCGCGACTTGAAAATCGAACACACACTTGCGTCCATAAGATCGACCAGGTAGTAAATATACTAGCAACCAGTAGCTTAAGAAAACACAAAAATAACATCGTAGAAAAAAAAAACTACTCTACACTTGAAATAAAATATACTAAACGACCGGAACCAGTTGTTTATCTAACACAAACTAACATAAATCCAAAGTTGAAAGATAAAACATTCCAATCCCGATCCTAATTTATTACAAAAGGGAAAAAATCTGATGCATTTCATCGAGTTTCCTTGTTGAGAAAAATCGGGCCATTACAAGAAGGGAAGCTGTACTACCGCTCGTATTTCAAAACAACACCATTACTGTTCTTCTGTTTCGGTAACGCGTTATTTTTAGAAAGAAATTGCTGTATGTTGTTCCCTTTTTTAGTTATTATACGCTATCATATTTGGTGGAGCTTAAAATCAATTATGTGGACACGGCAGTAGAATTAGGTTTCGTATTTAATTGAGTCGTGCTATTTAGTAATCATTTAGCTTATATTTTTTAGTCAGGGGTCCAACTCCTATCTCTTAAAACAGTATAATTGGACCCATTTGATAAGCCCATGAGGTAACTAACATAGTAAAAATAATTGTAAAATTAATTACAAAGTAATATTAAAATAATATCGTTTTAAGAGATGGTGGTAGGTCATCCTTGTTCTTAGGATACCGCGGTTCACAGAGCTCTCACTTGTATGTCTGTATGTCTCTCCTTTACCAGGGCTAAATCCTTTGAATCGTAATAGACGCACTTGAAATTTTTAGAGTGTATATTACTATGGCCGCTATAATGAGCAAGATGTGTTTTAGCTCGATCTTGATATTGTACTGTAGTAGGTTCATGGAACCCTTCATGTGCCACATGGTCGGATATTTTAGCAATAAGAAGGTTCTTAACAGGATAGGGGAAATTGAATCTTCACTAACCATTATTATTAATAATATATAGGTAGGTACCTACTATTGAAATTGAGATAAAGCTAAGTAAACGGGTCTTTGGCAAGAACCGAAATTATAAGTTGAACAATTTAAAGTCATACCGTGGAAAACATTAAAAATAAACAAGATAATTAATATAAAACCCAGATAATAAACAAGAACAAAATAACATTAATGTATCCTCAACATTAATAAGCAAAATCCGTTTAATTATAAGCAAAAAAAAACAGGTTAAAAATTTATAATTATCCTCGTCGTTGCATGTCCAAAAGAGTAACACGCTAAGAGTACCAGTTATTCGCCGGTATAATTCCGCTTTATCCGTCCTCTGTCTGTACGAAGTTTAACAAAGTTTTGTATCCAACGTCGGACTCGGCTAATACTGAAAATGAAGCTCTCGAGGGAAATTCACCATTAGCGGTCACATTAAATTCCGTTTCGTTCTTTATTTACGTCAAAACGCTTGTGCGGTAAAAATTTCTTTGTTGTACTTCGGTTTGTGTTTTATTAAAGGCACAATAAACAACATTGTTTGTCAATTAAAGTGAAATGAGTCGCTGTTTGTTTGTTATATTTTTCCAAATACAATTATTTTTCTAACAGATTTGTTTGACGTAAAAAATACAAACCCTAGACAAACTAATTTTACCCTACCTCGTGCTTCTGAAAGCACGTTAACCCGTTGGTCCAGGCTGTCATTCATAGATTTTTGACAGCCTTTGCGGGTGAATCAAAAGCCCGAAAGTGTGACAACCAGTCTTACTAAGAGGTATTGTGTTACCCAATTACTGGGTTGTGAAGGTCAGATAGGCAGTCGCTCCACGTAAAACACTGGTATTCAGCTGCGTCCTGTTAGACCGCAGACCCCAAAAGTCTAGGCAGATGACGACTGTTACTATAATTTTATCTACCTTTACAAAAGTTTACAATAAACATAAAAAAAAATAACAGAATTATTGAATTCTATCACGTCAACTAATATACGCTTTCCCACATCCATACTTAAACATAATTAACACTAAACTGCTGTCGTAAATGAAAAATTTCCTTTCAACCGTTATTGTGATGCGTTTGACGTTGAAATAATGCATCCGTATGGTCGAGCATGCTTCGATTTTCTAAACCCCGTGAGTGACTGTGACCACAAATTATGTAGATAAGGTAACTACAGAAGGTCAACTCTATGCAATGAGCAAAAACGAGACGAGACGAGAAGTATTTCAAGCAAAAAAATATCATCTAAATCAATATTCATAATTGGCGGAGAAAATACGTAACAAAAATATAAAAAAAACATACCTACTGCCGAATTGAGAACCTCCTCCTTTTTGAAGTCGGTTGAAAATGTGTTTAAAAATGTGTTAAATAAAGAATGTGGAGTAAATTATAGTACTTTAATTTTCACTGTTACACTTAAAACAGATTAAAATATATATGTAAAAAATATTACAAATTAAGAAATGACGGCTATAATTTAGCCGTTCAAAGATACAAAAAATTACTTATGTGTAAGCGTTTTCGTTTGTTCGTTGTATGAAGCGAACCTTCTGTCGGCACCTTTCTTTTTTGTGCTGTAACTCTGTGGTCGATGTGGCAGGCATGGTAATTATATCAATTAAAATAACTCCGCTTGTTACGTCAACTAAGGCCTTCGCTTGATAAGGCTGTGCCTGTTAATACCCTATTAGAACGATATTTTATTAATTGATTCGAATACCAGATTGTGTAAGTATTTATATTACTTAGTGCTTGTACTACGAGATTATTTTAATTATTATGAAAATTCTGTTTGGTTTTATATGGACGTGAGGAATCTATACTAATATAATAAAGCTGAAGAGTTTTTGTTTGTTTGTTTAAATGCGGTAATCCCGAAAACTCGCAGTCAGATTGGAAAAAGTATGTTCCAAAGTCAAAGTCAAAGTCAAATCATTTATTTCAATTAGGCCAATATAAGGCACTTTTGAACGTCATATACAAAAAAAAGGATTGGATCTAGTTGCCCGTTCCAAAAGGTAGTTTTGTATGGAGAAGAATGGGCAGGAAACTCCATACGTAGGTACTCTTTTAAAATCATTTCATCAATCGTTTGTATATGATAGTCAGACTCATTCAGAATAGTATAGGCTATCTGACATCACGCTACGACCCACGGGAGCGGAGCAGTAACCCAAGAGACCACGCATACGAAATCGCGGGCAGCAGCTAGTTTAATGACAAAGTATAAAAATTACTTATTAAAATAGAATACCTATTTAAATGGATTTGCATATTTAAATCAAATATCATATACGCCTACGTACCTTCTCTTATAAATAAAATAGCATTATAAATTATAAGAATGAAGCAATAAAAATGCAATGGCATGAAACCAATAAATAATAGAAAGAGATGTCAATTGTTCATAGTAGCGTTGAACTTTGAACTCAATCTCTTTAAATCAAAACTGATTTTATTACACCTGTTTGCCTACACAATTTATATAGATAAAGTAATACTTAATGACCAGAACTAAACTTAACATCTCCGATAACGCGCCAAAACATCAATAAAAAAAATAACCTCATTCCCGCCAAAGAGGTTTTAAGTAAGTTTCAATCGTAAATTAAATTGAACTCATACGTAGGCAGTTCAATCAGCCAACTACCACTAAAAGAAAATAAAATTAAAAGTAAAGCCGAGTACAAATGAGGCGGGTAAAATTATTTTTACGATTCTCTCTCTCAATTAGGAGGAGCACCGACAGTAAAGTGTCAGTGTTATTTAAATTTACTGCACCAATTAGACTCGCTATCATCACAAGAGTGATGAAACCATACCGTGTCGTGAGTAGCTTCCCTTATTAAGAGTTCTATAATTAAAATTTACAGCACCAAGCGGACGATTCGAATAACTAAGAGAATAGCTACAAATGATTCCATTAACTAGTTTAAACATGTCGGGTATGAAGTTTACACTTTATATTGGGAACAGCGGTTAAGAAAAATGCGGGTCAGTTTAGATTTTGTTATTTAAAAACTTTATGAGCGACTGAAGATGTAAACTGAAGTCTGCGTGATGAATAACATGAAGCTTGAAAACATGACAGCGGTCGCAAAGAATTTTAAAACAAGATATTAATACCACAAACTCCACAGCGGCACAGTCCATTACAACATTGTGAACAGAACAGTTTGAGCCAATGAACTTATCAAAACTGTGATAAAAGTATCGTACGAAGTGATAATAAAAACTATAATGTAAGACGAGACGACCATAAAATACATTCAACAACAGCCACAAAACAAACGGACAGCTCAAACGAAGCAGTACAATGTGCCATAACGACGCCAAAGCGTCATGATGGAGGAAAATAAACAATAACTCAAACCTACAGATACCGCTGTATAAAAGGATTGCACCAAAACACATATCTCATAAAGTTAGTTGGCGAGCAAAACATCCTGGCATGTACCAAGTAGCTCATTTTGGCATCCAAGGCGAGAACAATCTGGGTAATAGAATAAACTTGTTTCTTTCCTTCTTTGCTAACATGACAGTTTGGAAGTCGGCGACACTGCGGCGGATGGCGGTTGCTCTCCTGAATATATATAGGTCTTTACCTTTGTCCTAGTTGATAATTAAAGGACCAACAAAGCTGGTTTATCGGCTGTGGTTTGGTTAGTTAGCTATTGAGTCGGCGTTCAGCTTTAACGGTATTCTGGTATTTGCGTGAGTAATTTACACTATGTTTTTTTATATAAACTGTTTAAGCTCTTAAGGCATAGTCTGTTACTTGATTGATTGCCTTATTTGTATGTTTTGACTTTTTGTTTCAGGGATGTATATTATTTGTAATTTAAAATGCTCTTTTTTTCTTCGTTGCCAATCCTTTCCTTTTCTCGCTACCTCAAACTACGTAACTACTTGTTTATTGGTCGTTGCCCTCAATACGAAATTAAGACATAAATATCAAGGCAGAACACATTTGCACTATTTCATCTCGTTCCTAATGTAAATCAAACATATAATTAAATACTTCTGATTTATTACATCTATTAACATAAAAAACAACCATAAAAGTATTGCCTAATCGAAATCAATATCCCATAACTCAAGCAAATGCCAAGATGATGAGTAAATATGTATTTGCGTAGGTATAGAGGTGTCTATGTGTGTGTGTCATTTGTATAAATGAGAGAGATCATGAATATAAACCAATATCATAAATAGTCCTCATTTGTTAACGTGTAGGTATGCTCGATCACAAAATGGTTTTGTCAATGTTCGTGAGTTGATGGGCCACCCCTTGAACAGAATGCCATGCTATTTCTATACATATGTAAGTACTTATGTAAGACGAGACAACCATAAACTTCCACTCACTCAACATAAATTTGACATACGTTACCAATCATTTTATGGATTACATTGCAACATCTAGTGACCTTAAAAAGGGTTTTAGCTTAATTAATTCCACAAGCCAACTCATAGCGGGACCCATGTGTATAATAAACCATGAAAATAATATTGGAAAAAAGTTCTAGCAAAGTTTTCTTCTTTACGTTAATCAGTGTGGCCAAAATATAAAGCCAAGTTACACCAAACAAAATATTTATTTGAGTTTAGTAGTGTTACAATTGTCAGGTCTCTTTTACAGCAAGGTGCCGATTCCCTTTTTCACAAGCTAAACTAAAATTAGAGAATTGATATAATCTCTTTCTAACATACAGCGTAAGATAAGGACAATGACACCTTATACCTAAGTTAGAAATGTCAAATTGGTTTTGCCTTGAACTTTTCCGTGTTTTTAATCAACATGTTTTGGCATGTTAAGTATACTTGTATGGAAGTTTCAGATCAACTAAATTTGACAGCTCTAATTTAGGTCAGTCCCTTTCTTATTTTGTTGAAGAGAAAAAGAAAGAAATAATCTGAATTAAGTTTAATTCGTGCATTATAGAATCGACACCAATTGTCTCATTTACTTTTTCCATTTGTCTTTCATGGTCTTTCAGCCTTTGTACAAAGAGTTCCTGGTTAAATCAATTTACTGAGTACGCAGTTCCCCGTTTCACGACATCATCGGTTAAGTTCCTGATAAATATCCTAGTTTCTTATGTGGAACTATCCACATTTGTGGTCAACAGTACGTTAGTGCAACCCACTGAGCGTTCGTTATGGGGAAAGTTTGGAAAGCTCACAACTTGATGCTGTCATTGTTGAAGTTGGATTTATGCCAAACGTGCAAAGACGCATTGCAGAGTTATATTCAGAATTTTTGTACTAAAGGTTGTTGGTCACGAAAATCTGGGATATGTCGCCTGTTCATCATTAGAGGTAGCAGCCTTAAGTTATAGAACATTTAATTTATGTGGATATAATGTAATTCTGGGTAAAGGCCCTGCCTCTCGTGCATGAGTATCATGGATTTCACGGACATCAGTGAAGGATAATATCGAGAGGAAACCTAAGCTGATAGAAGTATGAAATCGCCTTGAGCAAGCGTGGTGATCAATGCTCGTGCTTCTTCTGTTTTTTTTTTATGTTGGATATCGCATTAGAATCCATTGTGTAATAAAGAGACAGAACATACAGACAGAAACAAAGAAGACTTTGTTTTAATACTACCTACTTATTTATAGAAGACAAAAGTTCCACAAAAAAAAATTGTGTGACTGGTATTATTCTTGAATTAATTTTGCAGTTACACGTGACATAACTATTTAACACATTTCTGGCGCTTCAAAAAAATTCATGAGTTACTTGACGATAAACGGAATCGATATGAATCGATACGAATCACGTTCCGGAATAATACTGTCTTTTTAAACAACAAAGTCCTTCCTAAACAACCAGGTAAACTATGTCAATACAAAGTCTGAAACTCCAATTCATGTCACGTTCCATTTACCTCGAGTTCCACCTACCCCTTAAGTAGAAGCTCTCGACGCGTGCACTCACACACTTAAGATCACACTGCCGTGATTTGCATACTACGCGTTGACATACTTTATTCCTCACAGCTACATAACTTCACTTATCTGCGGTAATAGATCGGTGTGAGCCGTTAAACTAGAATTGCAATAGTGTTTGCGTAGCACGTCATTAAATCTTATCATGTCCGTGTCTGTTTCATCAGAGTGACACGCGACTATGTTATCCTGGTACATGTCTTCTGCTTGGCTTGTTTCTTTTGCAGGATTCTTAGAAAGATTTATGTTGAATACTAGATTTTGCCCGCGACTTCGTCTGCGTAAATGTCGAATAAAAAATACCTCTCACCAAATACATCGAAATCGGTTCAGTGATTTAGTATTGAAAGCTAAACAGACAGAGTTACTTTCGCATTTATAATCTTAACTGTGGTTTTTTAACTGACTTCACAAATGGAGGTCCTGTATTCGATATGTCAGTTTGTATGTTTACGATTTTCATTTTTGATTTTTGCAAGGACATAGTCTGTAGTTAGCATCACTGACATCGGTGAAGGAAAAACATCGTGAGGAAACCTGGATTTTTAATTAATAAGTCTGAAATCCTCTTTGAGCAAATGTGGTGATTAACGCTTCTGCCTTCTCTATATGGGAAAAGGCCTTGCACTGCAGTGGGACAATAACTGGCTGGTATTATTTTATACTAGCACTCTCCCCTCGACTTCGTTCGCGTGATTTTTCTTACGGATCCCTAATTTTTTGATAATAAAATATAGCCTATAGCACTCAGTGATAACGTAGCTTCCAATTTGTGAAACAATTTTCAAAATCGGTTCATTACTTCCGGAGATTACCCCCTACATACAAACTTACAAACTTACAAACAAATGTTACCTCTTTATAATATTAGTATAGATTTGCAAGGACCCCCTTGCGAAAAGAAAAAAGAAAATAAATTCTGGATGCTGAGGCTGTAGATAGTTTTAAAAAAATTGTAGCAGTAAGTTGGTTCATGCAGTTTGTAACCGCCAAGGTTTGATTTCTGAATAAGTAAGACCGTAGGCGACTGTAAACTGCACTAGTGGGTTAATTTTCTAACTAGCTGTCACTCTTGAAGCATTTATAATATTTTACACATACAGTGATCCACAACAGTCCTATTAAAACTTTCTAACAGTTATATTAATTAATAACCGACTCGGTATTTTGTCGTAGGAATTCTGCAGCGAGATGAAACGCTAAATACCGTATGTATTTAATTAATTAACGTCGACAATACACTGAGAAGAGTTTCGATTAAACGCTGGCCCTCACAATAACGAAACAACTAGATAATAAATCTTAAAGCAACAATACCCTTTCTTTGTCTACTTTGCTACTAAACAAGCATCTTTTGTTCAGTTTTTGGTATGATATTCGTGTTATAACAGTACTGTTCATTTGCGCCTCGGGTAATATCATTTTCCACGTTTTCCTTCCCTTTGTCGATGTAGACACAATAAAAGCAAGCCGGCTCGTTAATCGCACAGAGTAGTCCTGGCGCGTAATTAACTTTGCAGCCAGAGAGAGTAGAGATTTACGTGGACCCCGGGTACAATTAAATTTGCATAGGAAATTGCACAGAATAAGCTAAGAATAAGTTACCCGAGTATGAAACTAAATTTTATGCTTGTCGTCGGGTAGAGGACTCTTATTTATTTACCTGGCTCTTAGCCTCGTAATTGTTAACTCGGTACGTTATGGCAGTTTTTTGTTCCGCATTGAGGCAGGATAGTTGACCGTACGGTCGTACAAGCTTACAGGTTTACAGACAGGAATAATTTTATCTTTCTGCTACATTGCCATTCATTGTTATTTTGTTTTCAATTTCTAAGCCAATAGTTTTGAAACTTATTTAAAGTGATTTAAAAGAATTGACACACTCGAAACAATGTTTAAAAATAGTTGCAAGTTAGCTGCGCCTGCATACCAGATAGCTTGTTCGACTGTACAATCTCCAACAAAAATGTCCGAAGATTTTCATTTTCAACGACGACGTCTAATTTTATTCCAACTTCTACCGCGTCCAATATTCAAGATTTATTTGACAGCGAACTATTTTTAATGTCTCCTGAAACTTATTAGTTTGTAACTCATAACATCCAACTAAAAATTTTGCTTTTTTTTGTTTAACTAAATCCATTTAACTAAAAAGTAATGATTCGTAAAACTGTGGCTATTTGTAGCGCAGCGGTGTAATTGGCTATCAGGACCAGTTGAAAAATGGTCAGATGTTTATTTTAATGCACTCCATCCATCAAGACTAACAGCGGCGCTACCTCGAAGACAGACCATGGCGTTGTAATTAAGGATATTGAAAAACAAATAATTATTTTCGAATCAAGTTTCGTGTTCTAGTGAAGTGTGTACCCTATAATTTTAGTGATGAATTACTCTTAAGTGCTTGTAAATACGTAAACCTTCTAAATATTAATGGGTTCTTGACTATCCATTTCCTTTTGCTACCAAGTCATATTTCAAGTAAGTAACTGACAGACATAGTTAACAAACTAAGAAAATTATAGGCGCATACTTAATTCGTATGTCCATTTCATAAATGGAATGCCTGATTTCCTGCTTTTCAATCCTTAAAGATATTTTATTTATGCTAATGTTTAACGCTTTTCTTAATAACTGTACATTTATTTCAGAAAATTAACCATTTTATTTGAGTTCCTATTAAAAACCATAAAGTTTATTGCATATTTCATTTTGACACACATACTCAAAACATTTAGTACACAATACTTTGCAGTTTCTCTTTAAATTGTCTGCAGTGTAGCTTTTATTGCTGCGTCCGTCCGTACATTTCCACGATATTTTTCATATTTTACGACGTTTAGAATTTACGCCTCTGGTGAGTGAAGGCAGACATTCAGACAACTCGCCGCTTCCTGACTATTCTTGTATGCAACATTCAGTTCCTACGCTACTTACGTCTCCTAGAAACGTGTTGTAAAAACTGGGAACTGGGAATGTCGAATTTTATGTTCTAGTTCCCAGTTGTCTACACGTTAAGAAAATGCCAAGAATCTTAATATTACTATGAAAAGAATTTTTTATTCTTACAATGTTTTTTACGACACATGTCGTGATGGGGTAACGTTTAATTTTTCAAAAAAAGAAAGAGTACAAGAATCATCTCTCCTCGTATCTATACTGAATATCCCTTTGTATTGACATCCAGGCCAAGCTTTTCCTTTACCACTAAAGCATTAAAACCATTCCGTTATAAGTCATGAATACTTTCACTTCATAAACTTTACAACAAAATACCCTATTATTTTATACCTTTACGGTTGTTTTATAGATTTCTAACATAGGTACTTAACTTAACATTAATGCTAGTAAATCTTACTTATATACTAAACATCGTTGTGGTCTTTGTTGGTGGTATGCTAATGTGGAAAAGGTTAACCTTAATACCTTGACTTTTAGGACTTTGTCTTACTTGCGTGATTGATTTTTAAATGACAGGTCGTTTATTTTGTAAATGTTGAAAATAAACGAAATAAGCTAAACTTTGAATATTGTAAAATACAAGCACTTTTTGTCTGTTCGTCGTCAGTGCATTCCATAAGTCGAGATTTTAAACAGTTATTCGAATAACGTGATTTTTGTTTTAATTTATGTTGGCAAATCTAATAACTTTTAGGAAGAATCGCTCAACGATCAGCTGCCCTACCATGAACTCTTATTGCGATCCAAAAAACTGAATTGTTCTTCAAATAAGTCAATATAACGCATCAATTTATGCGTTATATTGACGTATTTGAAGAACAGTTCAGTTTTTGGATCGCGATAAGAGAAAATACGTCAATAAATGACATAAATTGATGCGTTATATTGACTTATTTGAAGAACAATTCAGTTTTTTGGATCGCAATAAGAGTTCATGGTAGGGTAGCTGATCTAAGTCTCGAGACCGAGATTAAAATTTAAAAATTTAATTTTTAAAATTATATTAATCATCAAAATCTAATAATAATAATTTAATAATAATTAAATAATAATTAATAATAATAATTTTGGTGCCGAAAACCTCAAGCGGCGCAAATATAACAACCTTCTTGGAAGTTATGTATTTGAGCCGTTTGGGGTTAAAACACTGGGGCCATGGGGTCCGAGCGCTCACCTTGTTTTTCGGGACATCGCGAAGCGACTGGTCGACTCTTCACATGACCAGAGGGCTGGCCTTTTCTTAGGCCAAAGAATCAGCATTGCTATACAACGTGGCAATGCTGTCAGCCTTTTGGGCACTTGCCCCATTGACAGCGACGCGGACGAATTTTTTGATGCCCTATGAGGTCTCCTTTCTGCCTTTTTTTTTATAAATTGTACGTATTTTACATTTACTTTAAGGTTTTATGTTTAAGTGTAAATAAATTATTGTTTATTGTTTTAAGCTAATAACTAAATAAAAACTTACTAACCTGATAAATCTAATTGGTAAAATAAAGAAATTTTTGACAGATTGATCTGTCAAAAATATCTTTAATTTTTGCTAAATTTTGTTATTGAGTGTCACTGAGAAGAGATTGCGACTAGATTTTGAACGTTTTTTAATTACGGAAATTGACGTTGAAGATGTATTTTGTGGTCAACAAGAGTAAGTCAAATATATCAATCGTATTACTTCGGTTAAGTCCTTTAGACTAGATAGGTACATTACATAGTACTATGATGAAAAATTCATATTTCTCCTAGAAAGGCTTGTCAAATATTTCAAAGGCGGCTTTGGACGCGACGATATGAAACCGTCTTAAAAGTATTTTAGTGGATGTCCCCTTTAAGCGAAGGTAAATAATAATATCGTTTCGGCATGTGACTGGCGTGAAATTGACAAACTGAATGGCTATAAAATATTATAATGAAAGTGTATTTTGTGTATTAGTTACGGCCAATCAAATTGGCTTGATTAAAAACTTGTTTTTATAAATGGATAGAATTTTTTTTTTACGTTTTCTTCAATAACAGGATATCAAAAATGATTCTACAAAAAATAATTACTTAGTTTACCTATTTAATAGTTTTTAGAAAACGGTACAAAACCAATTTGATTACTATTTATCGCCTTGTACTGGCAAAACGTAGTAATGAAGTATAATAAACCCACCTTTATTTACTAGTAAATCCACCATACAACATCAGCCCGTATTTGCCTATGTTGGTCGAAACTTACACTATACCTACACGTTTTAATTATGTAAATTGATATAACACGTTCCTGTCCAAATGACAATTGTTGCCTAAAAAAATCTTACTAAACTAGATTTCATTACATCTTAGCTCATGCCTTTTTTTTTGACGTGGTAAAAATCATCAAATGAGTCTTTCCACCCTGGGTGGGGCGGAAGGGACTGTCAGACTTTTACTGACTAAAAAACCACCCTGTTCCTTCTGTTGCCGTTTACGTTCCGGGGCCACGGTATCCTGTTAAGACGTCCTGCAACCCCGGCAGGTGTTAAGACGTCCCGCAACCCCGGCAGGATCCTAGCTCATGCCTACAACTTGGTTCGCGTGAATGGCGGTGACCACGATTTAATTTTTTTACCCAAAGCAATAATTCTTTTCTCAAGATAAAAGTAGCCTTTTTACTCCTTATAACATCAGCTACCTATCTGCCGGTGAATTCCCGTCAAAATCGATCAGTTTCAGACAGACGATTTAAATTAAACAGACAGACATATATTCATATTTATTTTGTAATTTAAAGCTGTTATTTCGACATAACAACCAGACATTTCAATTTTAATATTTATTTGTTTAGATTTATTTTTATGCCCACCATAGCCCGTATATGACCAACACAGCCTCGCAACACTCGAGCCGTGTAATCAGTGCAGAATTTTCAAATTGCTTTATTTCCCTACTATAAAAACAAAGTCCATTCTCTGAAGGAAGTGGTCCTTTATACAGGCTTATCAGTGGTTAAGGCAAACACTGCTTTTGTTATACAATTAACTTTTAATTTACAGCGGCGGCTTATCGTTGCTCGAACATTTTCTTCGTTATTTTCAGGAAACGAGTCGTTAAATGGAAATTGTGGTGGAGTTAGATAGTTTCTTTGTTGGTTTTATTAGATTTTTTATAAGAAAGAAATTAGGGGACGACCTAATAACATGACTTTGTTAGTTACGTGGAAACGTGGCGGCCGTGGCACGTCTTTTGGGCTTTCCAGTTGACGGCGATGCGGTGGAAATTTTTTGATGCCATTTAGTTTTAGTTCTTTTTTTTTTAATAATTACTTATAACTACTTACTTACTTACTTATATTATACATTTCTTGTTCATTCATTATCATTTTTTTTTCTATTCTTTATTTAAGTCATGAAGTTCTACTCTTAATTTATTTTATATACAAGATGTAAAAAGACACGTCACATAGCGTTTAAGTACGCTTAAATCGCTTATCAAACTAAGCAACATTTAACCCAAAACGATTGCTTGTAAACAACTTTTATTTTTGGTTTGGAAAATCACTATTTGAGGTAGACACACAAACTTACACATGCCAAACTTTGTACTTACCAATACGTAGAACAGTAGAGAAGTTGTGGAGATATTTAAAATTTATTTAAAACATATTTTCGAAAAGTACGTAAAGAAAAGTTATAACTTCAACTTTTAATACCTCCGTAACTAGGTTTCCAGAACAAAAACAAAAACATCCGTCTTTCGACTTCGTTAAGTGGCTTTTTACAACCGTTATAATTATGAATTTATTCAAATTTGCAGTAAATATCTTTATTATATTTATAGTCTTAAAAATTTTCATGAAGTCTTACTCTCTCTACTCCTAATTATTCATTTTTTAATTACGTGACACAACAGTGCCTTACTACATGTTAATTTTATATTACTATGCAAAATTAAGCAGGTTAATATGTACATACCAACGAACGTCGCTGAAAATAAAACTGCTTAGCAAAGCATGTATTATAAAAAGGTCGTTGCTCGTTTTAATTATAATAATATCGCACCAGACTTTCATCCTTATTGCAAATTTTGCGGTATTAACACTTTACTTAATTATAATTTTTAATTAAAGTAGATACTTAGGTATTATAGACACACACGCGAAGTAGGCATATGTTTGATGTGTGGGCATTATGGACCGTTTTGTATATTCATCATTTTTTTTTATTTTTATACTGTACTAGCTTCAGCCCACGACTTCGCTCACGTGGTTTATTTTACCCGCGTTATATTATGTTTTTGTTTACTGCTCTACTCCCGTGGGTTAGATCGTCATGATATATCACCTATGTGATTATTATTATACACATATTTTTTTTTCAATCCAGAAGCAATTTCATTCAAGAAAGCTCCAGAGATTGGCGCGTAAAAACAAACAAGCAAAGAAAAAAATATCTTCAGCTTTATTATATTAGTATAGGTATATACGTAATGTTAGCAAATCGTATTACCTAATGACTGTAAATTAATATACTATAAGCACTGCGTAAGCTAAAACAAAACTTAAGTACTTGAAATAAAGTCTCTGCATTTTGGCAGACTATCACGACTTCACGAGTTATTTATATCCATCATTTTACGGCACATTATGGCCCACCATAAATGCACTTCCACTAAACAGAACCATTCTTCATAAACCCAAAAGCCATAATATCTAGACTAAACATCGGAAGTCAAAACGCAAAATATGCCAATAACGCACCAAAGGGCTGCAATTACGGGGTTTAACGTCCAATGTGAAGATGTCATTCGACCCCTTCTACCAAATTGGAGGTCATTCAATTTGCATATAAAGCGTGCAGAGGCGTCAATAGGACGACACTACGAGAGGGCTCGATGTAAGTCCTGTTCGTTTGAATTCAGCCCTGGACCGGCCAATGTGAAGTGCGGCCCTGCCTTGTTTACATTTTGTGAAATGTATTGTTGATATTGGGACGCATTTTATGTAAGATCGGTTGATGGACTAAAAACGAAATTAAGCTGAGACCATTTCCATTCAATGTCGTGATGGCCCAGTGGTTAGCGATCAAGTACCAATAAAATATTTTTTCAATTCATATGTACTATCTATGTGCGTCTTGGCCATCACTGACATCGGTGTAGGAAAACATCGTGAGGAAACCTGGACTTTAATAAGACTGAAATCGCTAATCCGCCTTGAGCTCGCTTGATCGATGCTCGTGCCTTCTCTGGAAGGGCCTTTGCCTTACAGTAGGACAATAATATAGGCTGATATTATTTTTAATATTCTTTACAGCTGATAATAGTACCCAAATTAATGTTGGAGGGATGAACTGTATGTACTATCTGCATAGTTAACTTTTATTATAATGTGTGTATCGGGCATAATGTATGTACCTACGCGCACCGCGCGTACGCCGCGCCGCGCTGCGTGGTGCGTCGATATTTAGTACTAAAGCTTATTTAGGTTAGGTTAGGTTAGGTTAGAATGTTTTTTTTTTCTCCTTAATTGCAAGCACAATTTGTTTAGGTTTAAGCAAAAGACATATAGCAACACAAAAGCGCCGTTTTGCGACTAACGGAGTCTATTTTCAGAACCCGTGATAAAACTACGAAGACGGAAGCGCTTTGAAGGCATTAAAACACGATGGTCGTGTTTGTGCTTTTGCTGTGTACTGTTTTAAAATTACAAATTAGATCTTTTGACATTGTTCTTAGTTTGGCTCACAACTGAAAGCTCCTTGAAGTGTTACAAGCGCCTCTAGATACTCATAAAGGCGTAATAAAATACTTTGACTGCTACGTTGGTCTCGTCGCTGGTCGAGCAAAGTGTTATTGGGTTTTACCATTACGAATTTCTCGGTAACAACCCGGAGTTCCAAAGTTGACGGTGTGACACTCCCGTGCCTCGAAAAGCACGCAAAGCCGATGGCCGTGCGTCTGATCGCTCCCCGGACTCGTTGGATTGCCGTCTCATTGGACTATGAGAGTGGGGAAAGAGGATGTGCACCTGTGTTTGCACACACATAAGTACCTTCGTGTACAATGCATTTCTAGCGCATTTAGCTTGTCTTTATTGAGATTGGAAAAATATTGTAATATACCTTTAAACAAGTAGGATGGCATTGTAATTTACTACGCTTTAATTTCTGTTTGAAATCTCATACCGATGGATATACCTATTACCTGAAATTAATGATTCGAACTGATATCAATCTAGCTTTTAATGTCCTATTGCAGATCAAAACCGTACATCTTTATCTCCCTCTCTACAAAGAAACATGAAACATGCACCATACAAAATAACCTTGATACATAATCATACAGGTATACAACCGATGCTCAAAGATCTTTCATAGATAGAGTAATACGTGAGGTTCTCAAAGTGCAAGTCATAAATCCGTATGCAATAAAACGGGAACAAAGTATGGCGCGTGACTTCAGTTTCACGTTGAGATGTAAATATTTACTGCTACATTTTATACTCAGGTTTAGTTTGGGCTATAAATCTCTTGTATGATTTGGGTAGGTTTGGAGCCAAAACATTTTATTCTTTTGGGCAATAAAATCTATGTACTGGAAGCACTTGTACAGGCAATCGTAATAGGTAACGCTGTGTAAGAGGTTTTATGTCAACTTTTCGTTCCAACAATAAATCTGTAAGTATTGAATTTGTTTTGGGAGAAATATTAGAAGTTTATGTCTATACTAATATTGTCAAGAGGTAAAGTTTGTTTGTTTTTATGTTTTCTTTTTGTAACAGGTGATCTCGGGTACAATACCCGCCACGAAAGTTGAGACTTGACAAATTTCAGTAATGGGGACTTTGCACAGGTGTGGATGTACGAAATAGTTATCCATAATTTGTGTATCTATTCAGGGATATTTCGATGACATTAAGATTAAAATTGTTATCTACTTTATTAACTATTGAAAGCCAAAGGTAATGTGTTGTGGCATACTTATTTACATACTTTATTGATGAATTACTGACTGCCATAGGTTTTATTTTATGGTGCATAATGGCATGTCATGGCATGCCATATGCACCATGGCATATGATGCAAAAAAACGACGGATGTGTCCAAAATATTATATTTAATATTATATATATGTATAACATATATAAATATTAGTATAAGCTATATATATAAGTAATAACACGTAAGTCCCACGGGAACGGAGCAGTAGCCAAAAACGTAACTTAATAAAACTGATAAAAAAACCACACATACGAAATCGCAGGCAGCAACTAGTAACATAGAAAAACACATCAAGTTCTGAAGGGATCGTTAAGTGAGTAGTAGTTACGACAAATAAATCAAAGTTACATAACCAGAGATTAACTCAATTACCGACTAAACAGTCTATTCGAACGATTCAGCGAATTGCAATCCGATTTCTAGGAACTATTAACGTGAACCTGCTCCCAGCTGGTCGTAGTTAGGTTTCCTAGCTATCTAGTAGTTTAGACAGTTAAATAGTGTGTACTAAATAGCATGTAGTCTTGTATTATAACAAATGAATCACATAATAAGATTTTAAAAAAATCCTAAAAATAATTTTGAATAATTCATAATTATTCAAAATTACTTTTGGTATTTTTTTCCATTTTAATCTAATAGACTCTGATATTTAAATACCAATATTCTAAGTTTATCTAGGACAGAGATAGCGCACATTTATTGATAAACGTGTTATTTTTTGTTACTGACATCGATGAAGGATATCGTACATTGTAAGGAAACCTGGACGTAAGTCATATTAACATAAGTCTGAAATCGCCAATCCGACTTGAGTAAGCGTGGTAATGCTCGTGTCTTCGTTATGTGAGAAGAGGTGTCTGCCCTGTATTAGGACAATTATTATAGGCTGGTATTATCATCAAAACAATAAAAAATCTAGTTACAGACATAACAAGACTGCTAATTACAATCCTCCACAGATAAACCCAAATTTGGTTAAGATTTTCCGCGGATTATGCGCCAACTCTAGCATAAGTTACTTGTAGTTAGACACAATATGCTCACACCATGGGTATGCCTCTAAGGTACCTACCATTTCTTATATCCACTCGCTATCAGCGGGAAGCGTCAAAAATATTATGTCTAGACTGCAACATGCCGTTCGTGTTAGCTAAAATTGAAAACCATGGAACGACGAAAGTGATTTGGTTCACTTTCGTCCTTAGTTTTTATTTTTAGCATGAGAATATAATCATGAAATTGTATTTGCGTATTACGTTTAACTATAAATTATATTTTTGTATCTAACATATCTGCTAGCTACAATATCCTGGAATCAAAAACATTACAAACTATGAGCTTTGAAGCATTATTGTGCCTTTTCAAGTAAAATAAAAATCTGAATAAGTACTAAAATCGAGTTTTTAAAAGCGTACATTTACAAACATTACCGTAATTCTAAATTCTCTGTTGGCTTTACCTCTACAGGAGTCGAATTACATGAAACCACTTAAAGCCGACTAGGAACCAGTTAATCTTACAGAACAAGCAGCACAGCAAAGCAACAATACTTTAAAGTAAACTAGTACCTATTAGAAAATTCTACACCACGAACTAACAAGGAATCCGAAGTTAGAACAAAAAGTAAAGCAAGAAAGCACATAATTGAATGGGACTTTATTTACTTAACTAAGACTGTATAAATTTTCGTTGTACAACAAGGAACGATAAATTTTCACGAAGCTTTGCAAAGCGGCCTTATATTAACGAGACACGGTCTCAACAAGGAATAAGTAACAATGGAGCGACACCAAATTACTGTGTGAAAAATGCATGCTTGTATTAAAAATCACACATGGATTGTATGATAGACCGTGTAAACTGCCTTTCTTAAGATCCATGCGTAATACCGTCAGTGGTTGTAACTTTGTGCTATAAATATACTTAAGTAGTAGACTAACTGATGAGATATGACAGAATTATGACGGTCACAGGCTGTCCGTACGTTTAAGAACACCTTCCTAGGTTATTGTGTACGAAATTCACAGATAAATTTACTTTCAATTTTAACAGTTATTACGATGTTACATAAACCTCACGTCTGTAATCCCCAAAGGGTTAGGCAGAGTTGTACCCATTAGTACACTCACATTTCGTCAGTTATATTTAAGTCCCATGTAATAAGGGGCGAGCCTATTGCCATCAACCGGGCACAAATCCAGACTCCGGGGCTGGTACTAAGAAATTCCTTATAGAAAAATCCAAAAACACTTTGCTCGGCCAGAGAATCGACCCCAAGACCTCATGTTCAGCAGACGCGCTTTGCGACCACAAGCCCAAAGAGACAATCTAAGATGTACGGTTATACGATGTTCATTTCTGATTTTTCAATAACCATATCAACGCTGTACATATTATTGTATAAGCTTTTCCGATTGCGTGACATCCAAATCTCAACTGTCATCATTCACCCGCACCTTAGCTCTCCATTCTTTATTACATCGTTGTCGCAACCTTAAATAATTAGGCAATTAATTTTGTTTATTGTATGAAAACATTATGTTAGTTATGGCCATGGAACACGTATTACGTTGATTACCAACACTATTAAAATATTATACTTAGTTGCAATGATTTAGGACTTATTAGACTTACTTTTAGGGATTTATAGTGGTAACTGATGAAAGAACAAAATATTATGTTTTTATTTTAGTAAATATTTTATTTTTAGATTAAGTAGATAAGGCTTTGTTTCATATTCGTAGTAAATTCAAAATCTTCAACAGAAAACCAATTCAGAAGAACATTTAATATCATGTTAAGTAAAACTTAATTTCTTTTTAATAGGTTCTATTTACTTAGCCAACTTAAGAAGTTTGTTTCAACTTTTGGTCAAATGTTTTCAAGTAGCCACTTGGGTGTGTTTAGTACTTAGTTGGGAAGTAACTTTGTTAACTGTGTATTTAGTAGTTCTTTTTTTTTAATAATATCAATTCAGCTTCGTTTAACCTATCAACTGAAGATATTTAGCAATAGATCCCAATACTTTTAATAATCTAAGTGTAAATAGTAAAGATGACGTGATGCCCCAGATTAAGCTTCATATGAAATTGAAAAGGAAACGTTGGTATTTACCAATGTTACTTTTTCAATTTCATATGTACTTTCTAAGTTTATCTTGCACATCATGGACATCGGTGAAGAAAAACATCGTGAGAAAATCTGGACTTACAATTAATACAAGTTTGAAATCGCGAATCCGCCTTGAGCAAGCGTGGTGATCAATACTCGTGCCTTCTCTGTAAGAGAAGAGGGCTTTGCCCTGCAGAGGGACAATAATTCGCTGGTAAAAGGTGCTATTCTACTTATACTCGCATAGTAAACTTCATGAAGCAACAAAAGTACGTAAAAAATGACGTCATCGCAAATGAACGATCTCGGGGTTACGAGCTTTTGATAGACCTCAGTGTCACTGTTATAATAACATCATATTGTACGTACGCCTCGTAACAGTTTAACGCTTAATATAAAGACTAAACTCCGTCGGCTTTACGAGCTCTCCTCTATAGTCTTGAAACACATCAAACGTTATACGATACCTTCGAACAAACAGAGTGTTTCAGAATTTTCGTGGTTTTTTAGTGTTCCGTACCTCAGTTGGCAAAAACATAACCCTTATAGGATCAATTCGTTGTCCGTCTGTCCGTCAATCAAGACCCTATTTCTCAGGTATGCGTGGAGGTATCAAGCTGAAATTAATATCATATACTTACTCAAGTCTGCTACCATAAAAGTCTGCTTCTAAGACAATTAACGCAATCTGAAGATAAGGCCATTAATGGGGTATAGGTATTTTGACGCTCGCAAGGAAATCAAAACCTATAGGGAACATTACAAAATTATAACTACACACATCAAAAGTGTCTAGGGATCAACATCCCTAATCAATGTTAGGGATGTTGATCCCTAGACAGTTTTGATGTGTATATTTTGCGATTGTTTTTTATATTACTGTTAAATATTGTATAGTGGTACGGAACTCTTTGTGTATGAGTCCGACTCGCACTTGGCCGGTTTCTTTAACTTGGCACCATTTAAGCTAACAATGCAAGTAAATAAGGGGAGCACGCGAAGGAAAATGAATAAGAAATACAGAACAGTTGCATTCCCGTTTCGCGGCTGAAAATTTATTCTGTGAAGCGAAATCGTGCGGAAAATTTGCAATTTAGAAGTAAAAAGGGGGAATGCCAATAAGCCATCGATTATGTAGATGCAAGGCTTTTGTGCAGAGTTGCAGAGTTATCATTGCATTCAGTTCGCCGTTTCGCAACGATTTGTCAGGATATTTTTAAAAGGAATTTTCGTTTACGGTATTTTTAGCGTTGAAACTTGTGGGTTACGTCGATTTTATGACTGTGTCTATAAGATTTATTGGGGTTTGGCTTTAGCCTAACTTTTAGATACTCTCGCGTTCAATTGGTCTAGGGTACGTAACACTGGGTATATCTTTAGCTGAATCGAAGACAGCTTCTGCGATGTTACTGCTCTGATTGTGGACTTTTTATCCTTGATATTTAAAGTACCTATAATGTAGGTATATTTATTTTTCAAATCATATAGAAGATAATAAAAGAGAGACTTTTGGGAGGCTGTTACGTTACCTGTAAGTATTTAAATAAAATAAATAGAAATGGTCCGAAGTGGCGCAGGAAAAGAATACCTGGAAGGACTTGGACGAGGCCTTTGCCCAGCAGTGGACTTTACAAGGTAGTTAAAAAAAAGTAAAGTACTGCGTACTCTTTAAAAAATTTAATATAAGGCCGTAAGCACACGGCAATTTTTATATCCGCTGACAACGCGCAGATGACGCGCGTATACCCGCTTCAAACAAGATTCGAATTCTTACTGTTATTTACTTATAAATTTTTTTTATCGAAAATTCTTATATAATTATTATACTCGTACATTGATAAATATTTATCGAATATAAAAGGTACCCATCCATTACATCTACAGAAGCTAGTCGTGATCGACTACAGCCCAACATTACTACAATCTTGAAACTACCCATGTTGTCGCTGTAACGGATTTAAAAAGGAATCACGTATCGTATTCTATCCGCATGGCTTGCTTCATACTGCAAGAGTTCCTTCTATTGTGGAAAGGAATTAGCTAGCAGTGCGAGGGAAACATATTGTGTACATTAAAGAAAAGGTAGGTAATACTGAATGGAAAACACGATCGCCGTTAAGAATGAATGTGGCTTGTAACTTTCTCATTGTAACATAACAATGTGCACAGTCTTTTGTTTTCTTTTGTCTTCTCATACATGAGGTAGATTCAAATCCGGATAAGTACCATTACATTGGGACGTTTTCAATTCATGTACTTTTTGAGTTTTGGTTGGACATCACTGATATTGGTGAAGGAAAATATAGTGAGGAAACCTGGACTAAATCTGAATCTACACTAATAATATAATAATAAATATATTATAAAGAGGAAAACTTTGAATTATTGTTTGTTTGTAATGGATACCTAAAATCAAAAACTACTGGACCGATTTTAAAAATTCTTTCACCATTAGAAAGCTACATTATCCGCGAGTAACATAGGCTATATGTTATTTTAGAAAAAATAGGGATCCGTAAGAAAAATCACGCAAACGAAGTCGCGGGAAAACTGCTAGTATTATAATAAAAGAGAAAGGTTTACTCACTCACTCACTTATTACGAAATATCGAAAACCGCTTGATATATAAAGATAGAACTTTGCAGGGAGGTAGTTTGTAGTTAGTAGACGTCCGCTAAGAAAGGATTTTTTAAAATTCGCCCTTAGGGGGATGGAACAGGGGTTCAAAGTTTTTATGGAAAAACTTAGGAGAAACGTAAAATCAGTTACCCGAATTAAACGCGAGCGGAGCCGCGGACAAAAGCTAGTAATTAATATAAGTCTAAATCGCCAATCTAGCAAGCAAGGCGATCAATGCTTCTGTATTTGCTGTAAGTATGACCAAAATAGGCTAGTATTATTATTATACTCTAAAACTCTCTCTCTTTGCCCTTTTCTGTGATGTTACTTAACCCTTTATAGGGCAGAAGCGAAATTAGTATGGCTTCTGTAACCACCCGACAAAGTTGACAATAAGGTTCATATTTCTCTTATAAACTTGCATTGGTAGTCGACCTTATTGCATAAATGAGTTGTTTATAGTCTACTAGTCAATATCACATTTTATTCCAGTCCTTATGTTCCCCTAAACCAATCCCGACACAAAAAATTCAAAATCAACAAAAAATATTTCTGCCCTTTATAGGGTTAAACTAGATGGGACAATAACCTAGACCTACCTCTCCAAGGAATAAAATACAATATTAAGCCTACCTATAACAGAGAAGCTTTACCAAAAAACCTTCTAAATCTTTGTAAATATTGTACGTACAATGTTCATTCGTGAATAAAGGAATAAAGGGAAAATATCAGTTGAGGCATTGTGGGCTGAACGACGAACGTCGTAGGCGTCGACTGACGAAGATGGATTACAGTAATATGTAAAGATTTATTGGTACTCCGGATAATTCTCTGAAAGTAAGATAAATATACAAATAAAATAAGAGTAGCGAATGAGCCTTATCTTTTATTTATTATATATAATTGTATGTAGTATATATTATTAATTAGCGCGACTGCTGAGCATGAGGTCTTCGGTTCGATTCCCAGGTCGGGCAAAGTGTTATTGGGATTTTTTATCAGGAATTTCTCTGTAGTTGCCACGGAGTCTGGATTTGGGCCCGGTTGATGGCAATAGACTCGCCACCTATTACATAGAACTTAAATAAAACTAGCAAAATGTGGGTGTACTAATTGGTACACCTCTGCCTAACCCTTCGAGGATTACAAGGGTAATGTTATGTTATTATTTTGCTTAGTGGTACTTAGCCGGGATACGGAACAACGACTAAACATTAACATTAACATCAAATTTTCTCAAAAAAGAACACGATTTTTTTTACAAGCAAACGAACCCTTCACTCCATATCTAATGTGTTGTTTACTTGTTTTGTTTATATAGCAATATTCCGACGCAAAACAAAGGAAAAGCGGATAACACCACAAAGGTAGGAAACCTACGTCGGAAAAGATAAAACCAAAAGGGTTTAAATGCACTTGCTATCTTTTTAATAGCCCGTCCTTTCCGGGAAGACTACGGAACGGAACAGAGGTATATAAAATGGTCTTATACCTATATAGTAGGACTATGAAAACAACCTCGACTGACTGCCTTGTAGGTCTAGTGGTTGCAAAGCGCGACTGCTTGGCATGAGGTCTTGGGTTCGATTCCCAGGTCTCTCTGTAGCAGCCTCGGATTCCGGACTTGTGCCCGGTTGATGGCAGTAGGCTCGCCCTTTATTACATGAAACTTAAACATAACTGGAGAAATGTGGGTGTACTAATGGGTACACCTCTGCCTAACCCTTCGGGGATTACAGGCATTATGTTATGTTATGTGACTATGAATACAAAAAAATAATATCTCACAGACCTTACAGGGAACAACAACAGTTTTTTCCGGTCACTGACGTCCGCTAACATTGGATGCGATGTCACGCAAACTTGCTACGTATGAAAAACAATTGAATTACTTAACCTAAAAAGTAGTTACTAGGTCAGCTTAAGATAGGATTGTGTAGTGTTAAAAGAACGCATTTTTTCAACTTTCAACTTTGTTTAATATGTTGGTAAGTCGATATTGCATTAACATGGCCGTAATAGCGGTTTTTTTAATCGGTTTACAAAGGGTGAGACTACCTCTGGCTAGATGGACTGACGTCTTGAAATATGCGGTTTGTGAAGACTGCTTGCCAAAAATCGGGTGTCTTGGAGAGAACTTGAAGCCTAATCACCAAACTAATCAGTAGGTAAATAATAAAGCTACCAGTCTGTCTCTGCCCCACCGTAGGGCAAAAGCCTCTTTCTCATACAGAGAAGGTACGAACATTGATCACCACCAAAGTAACCAGTGGCAGAAACGAATTTATACGAGTAGGTAATTACTTGTAACAACACACATTTCCTCAGCACACGAAAAAACAGGCCAAGTGAGAGTCGGTCGCACAAAGGGTTCCGTATTAACACTACCTAAGTACATACAAATAAACACATTATGTGTCAAAAAGGAAAGAGGGGTTAATGTTGTAGTGTTATTTTATTTTTTATTATTTGTTGTGAAAATGGCCATATTAATATAGTAATATCATCATCATCATAGTAATATGTATAGTAAGACACACTCAGACACACACCCCGACATACAACACATACACACCCTCACTCAGTGAAAATGTCAAGTGTCTTCCGATACAGCCCTGTAACAGACGAACGAACGAACAGACGGACAGTCAAACAGCGGAGTCTTAGTAATAGGCTCTCGTTTTTCATACCTGATTAGGGAACCCTAAAAACATCACGTTTATACTCCCAGAACCAGTCACCTCTATTTCCATATCACTGCTGACTGTACAAACACGGGACTGTCTATTCATGACCTTTTGGCAGCATGTGTTCAGTAACCTGACACTAGGGCGCGCTGTTTGCGCTGGAACCCAATACGGCGCATTAAACTGGCTTGTTTTGTCTCCATTATCTTAGCTTTGATGCTGCTAACTAGCCACATGTGTTGGATTATAGTGGGACATTGTATTGAAGATTTTTTGTTAAAGGATTTTTTTTTCTCACGTGGTATTTGTAGGTAGACGACGGAGATTTGTTGTCGTTACAGTACCCGGCGATAAATATTGCACATCGACCTTTATCGTATTTCGTATTTTATACAAAGAATAAAAAGAATTATCAAAAGAAGCAAATCATAATTGTTTTAACAGCTCCTAATAGATACCGGACTGTTTGTATTGCGTATGACAGAGATAACGCTCTACGAAGCCGAAATTAGTCGATTGTCTCTTTCCAAAGGTCGATGTGCAATATTTATCGCCGGGTACTTTTGTTTTTGTACCTAATCCTACTTCCTACTACTTTTTTATATGCGAAAGTTTATGTGGATAAATGGATGTTTGTTACTCTTTCACACTAAACGCCTTTAACGTAATTTGTTGAAACTAGCTTCTGCTCGCTTCGACCGCTTAAATGTCACATTTACATGTAAATGTATAAACAAAAAAAGTGTAACTGTAAACTGTACCAAATTTTATTATAATCGGTTCTGTGGTCTATTAAAGTGTAACAGACAGATAGGCAGAGTAACTTTCGTATTTATACTATGGATATAAAATTTAAAACAATTCTATTACGTACTTTGTGAAGTTACGTTTTAATAAAGCTTTGTTCACATAGCTTCTCACGTTACAGACAATACCGTTAGACACAACAAGAAAAAACTCATCGAAAACCGAAAATACGACGTGATTATTAAATAAAACGCCTAATCATGATAATTAAAAAACTTTATAACCTCAAAACCTATTAAAAAGCCCATTATACACGTGACACGTAACTTTTATGAGTGCATATCTAATATTAAAAAAAGCCTGAGACATTTTTTACGTCGAAGAAAATTGCGTTGTAAATCATTAATCATGGTACAATGCGTGTCAGGGAGCCGACGCATGGTTTAAGGGGGTCCGAATGTTCCGAATAATGGGGGAAATGAAAACCTTTTTCGAGCCCGAAGCCGTCGCCGAAGCTGGCTTTAGTAAACTTTGTGGTTTTGTTTGTTCCGAACCCGTTTTATGGAGATAAACCGATGAGTTGTGGAAGTCCTTGGTGCTCGTTATGGAGACGTAGAGGAAATATACCTGAAATATGGGTATCATTGTCTGTTTTTGGTGAAAATATTTGGTGGACCTTATTTCAGAAGGATTTTATGTGTGTTTTCCCTTGTTACTATTTACTGGCCCATTTTTTTGTGTGTCGATGAAAAAGACAGTTTATTTCCGTATAGGGAGATTAATAGAAGTTTTGAAATAGGAATTTGGTGATTCTTTGGTCAGTGGGTCGTCTTAGGGGTCTTTACAAATAGGCAGGCTACTTGAAAAATTTTAACAACTCTACGTAAGCCAATAAAATTACGGGTGCTTTTGCACCCGTAATTTTATTGGCTTAGTAGTATTCTACTTACTGACTTTTAAAAACGATGGCAATCTAATCTAAGTCTCAATCTGTCAAAAATGTTTCTAATTGACCAAATTTTTTGGACATTAATTCTCGCTGAGATGAGATTGTGACTAAATCAACGTTTTTAATTAGTCGAATAATTGGCCATCAGTTGTCAAAGATGAAACTTGTTAAGCGCACGTAATTGTGTGTCTATTATCATATAATCACTCTACACAAACAAGCGCCTTTTAAACCAAGCTAATTAACTAACAAAATTTTATGGGTTCGCATTCAAAATGACCATTCTGGGAAACATTCCCCGCGATATAGCGGCATAATAAAAATAAATTACCAATATTCGCCAAAATGCAACAGAGCACCCCACTGGTCTGGACATTGTCCGACAATTACCGGCTGTTTCCCGAATTTCCCGATATAAGCTCGGTAATTGATATTTACGCTTGACTAAGCCCGAGAATTGGTGCCGTTACCAGATTTATTTATCAGTCAGTTCATAAATTGGAGGAATAACTTGATTAATTGATACGTATCGGTTTAATTTCACGGTGAAATGGGTATGAAGTAGAGCACAGTAGATCGATAGGCAAATAAAGATAAGATACATATTATCTTATTAGGATTCTTATACCTAAGAATTCATTCTCATATTTTCAAAAAACAATAATTATTTGCATACTATTTTATTTTTTAAATCATGATACTTACACCGAAAGACTACTTCATTTTAAAGTCAGTTCAAAATAGTCATAAAATAATCATGTTCTATTCATGTATCTAATTATTCATGTTCATTTAAAGTAGTCGATTCTGCTCTTCGTCTTTAGTAAAAGGTACCCCCAATGTTCGACAAGAGAGTTTCTTTAAGTAGGTAAAAAAATATAGTTTCCCAAAAATACGGCACTGAGTTAAAAAAACCAGGCAGCAACGATTTCCCTTTACGTTTCACTACACGATGAGAGCAACTTTCTTCATTTACATACGGATTGCATCCTTACCTATTCAACGATTCCGGATTAGAGCACTCAATGGTCGGACGTAATCGACTTAAAGGCAGCGATTAGCCTTTATGTGGGAGTTTAAAGAATGGTTTACACCAAACGTAACGCTTGCTCATAATGAGCTGCCGAATGTCAGGTAGCGTTACGCGGGTTCCTGATTTTTCAAATATTCAACTTTCACATTAAATTCGTTAGTGCCAAATAATATTTCTACGAGTATATTGCTGTTTGAATGGTATGGATACTGGTGTAATTAGAAGCACATGAGGCTTTTATTTTTATCCTTTTGATTGGAAATGCATCTGTGATGCGCTGAAATTGCCTAATGTCCATTAGTGGCGGTAACCATCCGTCGATTTGTTTATCACCAAATAACATAAAAACAGATCCAATAGAAAATCCTGAGTACCCATGTTTATATTATATTTGAAATTTATTTTTTTCACTTTAGACTTATTCCAAAACCTACCCGTGAAATACCGGAATAAACCCAACATTCAAACTAGATATTTAACTTTCGTCCAAATAATGAACATTAATAATAATAATAATAAAATTCATTTATTTTCTCACCACAATATTTAAAAGATTACATGGAAA
This sequence comes from Hoplodrina blanda, assembly GCA_949316365.1. NCBI lineage: Eukaryota > Metazoa > Arthropoda > Insecta > Lepidoptera > Noctuidae > Hoplodrina > Hoplodrina blanda. The sequence continues at coordinate 10,073,770 of OX438585.1, forward strand.
TATTGTTTAGCATTAGAAATTATTCCAATATTGTGGGAGACTGGTGCCTAAGCTAGGCTATTAGCCTGTGTTATAGGACACCAGGTCCCCATCCCGTTTTACAATGTCAGGTCGTACTAAAGCAATACACCTTTAGTTGCGGCAAGTTCAGTGTTGTGGGAGGTGAGTAATAAGAGGGTGTGTATTAGCTGTAAGTAAAGTATGTGAGTGTGAGGGGGTGTGTAGGGGTGTGATGGGGTGTGTTTGTGTGGGGGTGTGTGTGTTTGTGAGGTGTTAGATTGCTGTACGCGTAAATATTGGTGTTATGGAGAATAGTTGTAGAGGGTATATTATAACTGAAAGGACTATGAGTTAACCATAAGGACACGTTCGGTACTATCGTAAGATAAGTCCTGGAGCCAATTGGTAAGTTTGGTCATCAATGAACTTCTGGTGAGAGGATATATATGGAGAAGACGATGGATTTTATTATAAATTCTAGCGCTAAGTACGCCGAAGTGGTGGCCCGCGAATGAAGTACGACATTGGGTAGGATTGCAGACTGGATGACCTTTGCGTTTCCTTAAGATTTTGTCGTCAAGAGGGAGCAGAGAGTGACGGCGTAGAACAGCACGCAGAATGAACAGTTGGCGCACTGTTAGGACCTTAGACTCAGAGTAGAGCAGAGCAGTTGGATAATCTCTGCGTTTGAACTGCATAACTTTTAGGACTGCCCTTTGGGCTCGTTCAACCTGAATTAGGTGGGTTTTGCAGGTTCCTCCCCATGCAGAAATGCAGTAAGTAAGAACAGAGACACACAGGCTCTGGTACACAAGGAAAAGGGTTTCTCGATCAGCTGAGTGTCTGAGTTCTCTGAAAATATATAAAAATTTCCTAATTCGCGAGCAGAGGGCTTCAGTATGGGGACGCCAGCTAAGATGCTCATCAATTTGAACTCCGAGGTATTTGGTACTTGGAACCAGTGATAGGGTTAGGCAAGTGCAAGTATTCGGACTGTGATCCAAAGAGTTCTGGCAGGTGTGGGCTTTGACAATATCAGTACCCACAGGTGGTATGATCGTGTGAGGGAGAGTGAAGCGAACAAGCTTGGTTTTCTCGACGTTAAGGGTTAACAAATTCGCAGACAGCCAAGTCATCACTCGTTGAACCGACCGCTCCGCCCTCAATCTGCAGTCATCCCAGTTATCATCATAAATGATCAGTGCCGTGTCATCCGCATAAGTGAATATATCGCAGTTAGGTATTGACAGGCGGCACAAATCATTTATGTAGAGCAAAAAGAGGGTAGGTCCCAAAATACTGCCCTGCGGCACACCGAAATTGATGCTCCCATAGTCACTATACAATGAGTCGATTTTAACACATTGCGAGCGATTTGTCAGATAGTCTGAGAAGATCCCAAGAGCAACTCCGCGTATTCCGATGCCTTCCATTTTAGAAATGAGTATAGGTATAGAAACCGAGTCAAACGCTTTTGACAAGTCAAGGAAGACACCGAAGCATTTCAATCCCTCATCCAACTTGCCTACCACCGTACCTGTAAGGTCAAGAACTGCATCCTCAGTAGAGATTCCCTGTCTGAAACCGTATTGATTACTTGCTAGTAGCTTATATTTCGAGAGATATGTGGTAAGACAGTTATTGAGTATTTTTTCAAGTACTTTAGACAGGGAACTCAAAACGGAGATGGGCCGGTAATTAGTAACATTGGACCTGTCTCCATTCTTAAAGATCGGGTGAACAACAGCCTTCTTGAACGCCCCGGGGAAAGTACCCGACTCAATGGCGCGGTTGCAGACGTGCATTATGGGAACTGCTAGGACGGAGCTAGACTGCTTGAGAACACTGGCAGGGATATTGTCATAGCCAGTGGCACAGTCACTGCGTAGACTGTCAATAACCCCTTTCACTTGCATTTCGTCGACCGGCATAATGACAAGAGAATTGCGCGGCGGGGGCTGTGGTGAGCATTCAACATAAGGGGATCCAGGAGGAGATTTAATTTTTGAGGCTAGTTCTTCACCCACACTAATAAAAAAGCTATTCACTCGGTTAATAGATATTGTGGTGTCTGTCGAGCTTTGCAGAAGCGCACTTGATGACTGCGGAGGAGAGTTTTGGTTTATTATACCCTTAATAGTTTTCCATGTGGCCTTGGTATTGTTTTTAGCTTTAAGTAGTTCATTTTTGTCGTGCGACCTTTTCAATTTTTTTAAAAGATTATTGAGGAAATTTCGGTATCGGGTATAGGTAATTTTATGAATATCGTTATCGGGGGATGATTTAGATTTTTTGTGGAGTCGATCTCGGTTTCTGATGCAGCGCACTAAGCCAGGGGACATCCACGGCTTGAGAATTCTACATTTCCTGGAGATTTGAGCAGTATTGCTATGTTTTGTAATAACACCTTGTATGGTAGATATTAGTAGATCTGCGGCTAGATTACTGTTTTGTTCATTTAGCACATGACTGAAGTCAGTGCTATCCAGTGATTCTTTAATGTCTGAAAAATTATAGCGGAGCACGTTAGCTGATTTCTTAGCTGCGGATATTTTCTGCATGTCTAGACAAAGGATGACTGGTAGGTGGTCGGTGATATGGCTTTCAAGGACTATTACTGTGGCAAGGCGTTTAGATTTTAAAAGTACGTGGTCTAGGCAATTGCCTGATCTAGTGGGGAGCACGTGAGCAGGCAAAAGACCCAAAGAGGCACACGTGGTGAGATAATTGCTCGAGTGGCGATCGTGATTGTCTGGTTTAATATCGATGTTCATATCGCCAATCAGAGCTATATTGTTATAGCGTTTTACTGATTGTGCTACATTATCGAGGCTTCGGTAAAAATTTTCAAGGTCGCTAAAAGATGGGGAGCGATATACGCAAATGATTGCTGTGTCACCTGTTACACAGATGAGGCAATTTGAGTCACAGATTGAGGGTTCAAGATACGTGCAATTTAATGCGGCCTTAGTGTAAATCACCACGCCATCGTTCTGCGACTTATTGTCAGTCGTTGCGGAAAAAGAGTAGCCTTGCAAATAAGGAAGGGGCCCTGAGACCCTTAGCCAACACTAAATTTTCACACATTCAAACAACTACCTACTAAACATACTTCACAAAGTTAACAATAATGCGAATAGTTGGCGATGCTCATTTGTTAGTCGTAACCGACGTAACTATCTCAAGACAGTTACCACTGACAAATCTGTGGTGTCCGAACGTTTTGTTTGCGATAGTTTAAGACAAGTTAGGCAACTGTGGGCATTATTCAACGATACTGTGCCCATTTAGCTGTGTCAGCCGCACATTTGTACCTATCGGCCGGAAATTATGCACCCTCTGCGTGGTAAGACGGTTTTTGTTCAGTATTTGTTGGGCGGGAGTGAAATGACCAAAGTCCTTTTGTTAGATTGATTTCTATGAAAGTTTGTCGAGTAATTACTTATTTTGTTATTTGGAGAACCTTTCTATATCAACTTGGTCAGATTTTTCTTTAAGCAATATCTGATTGATGTAACATGCTTTTAAACCGATACAGAATGGAGCGAATCTCATAAATTAAAAAGCGTAGAAGCCCAAAGGCAATCTAAATAAAAAATCTTTAATACCTCTGCCAAAAACCCCTTTTCGAAATACAGTCGTAGTATTACTAAGTTACTTTACACACCAAAAATAAAAGTCGTGTCCGAGCAATAATTTTGCAAAATATTATTTGGTTTGATGAGCAGATCTACGCGTAGTTAACTGCTATGTGATGTATCTTTTTACACCCCTTATAGCACTCATTTAGTATACTTTAGAATAGTTACTTTAACTTTAACATTATACATACACACACATTACTTATATATATTATATATACTAATATAATAAAATAATAAAGCTGAAGAGTTTTTTGTTTGTTTGTTTAAACGCGTTTAATCTCTGGAACTGCGAGTCGTATTGGAAAAATATGTTTGTTTAATATAGCCAAATCCATGAGGAATAGTATAGGCTGTATAACATCGCTCTACGTCCCACGGAAGCGGAGCAGTACCTAACTAAAGACGGAACTTAACGCTTTGAAAAAAACTACCCGGGCGAAGTCGAGGACAGCAGCAAGTGTTTTAATAATTATGTGGTGTCGTATGTCTAATTAGGTAATTCTCACAGATTGTGCCAGAGTTCATTGCCCCTTATGACAGTCTGGGAACACTTTCTTCACAGCTATAATAAATTAAACAATGTTTAGGAAAGATTAATGATCGTACCGAATATTCGATTCTATTTCATTTGAACTCGATTCTAATAGTCGATGATCAATCAACAGTTCAATAGAACTTCTATCGTTAAGGAACGTTATTTAAATAAATGCCGGTCAAGTTTGAGATTGACTTTGTGTTAGGGTTCTGTAAAAAGTTGAGTAGTATTTTAGATAGACTTTTCGAATACATTTTAGTACTATTTTTTAAATTAAATTACTGGTCCTTTTTAATATTTTCTTGATTATAAATGCAAACCAAAAATTTTGCGACAGGGCCGAATTAAGGGTGCTTAATTAAAATCCGTTCTTTTACGTCTCCTATTGCGTACTTGGCTCAGCTAAATAAGTTTTCAAGATATCCTGTTTATTCAGCAAGTGAATGAGTGATCTTTCGATTTTATAAACAACTTTATTTTTTGTTTACCTAAAACTTGAAAAGAGATCATTGTACTCAACATTACAAACAACTTTTACTTTGGGACGAAGTCTGAAATCGTGAAGAAAAACAACTGAAACATTTGGTAAAGTTATGAGATGATGTTCCCCCCCTTTTCAGGTTTCTGGTAAACAAAAAATAAGGTACGAACAAGCTATGTATTTGGTTTACAGACAACAATAAATATCTGCTACATAGCCATTCATTGTTATTTTGTGTTCACTTTTGAAGCTTGTAATAATTTTGTAACCTATTTAGAGTGATTTAAAAGAATTGACACACTCCAAACATTGTTTAAAAGTAGTTGCAAGTTAGCTGCTTGTATACCAAATGGCTCGACTGTACATGAATTATACAAAACACAAAGCTTGGTTACCAACACAGAGGTCTGTTAACTTTGTATACAGTACATTGAGACGCAAATAGCAGTAGATAGGTACACTAACAAGAGCCCGTAAAAACTTGTTAATTTCGCATGCAGCCACAAACGCTACCAGCCGTTACGTGCGATGTTAAAAGCACAGTAAAACGTTCGTTAACATAACTTTCTATTGCGTTGTTGTAAAATGCTAAATTGAATTTTACTTGCATTTCCAAAGTTGAATGTATTTACGCTCATATGAATGAAAGGAAAAGTTCCATAACGTCATAATGTTATTGTACGGAAAACAAATATTATATATGAAATTATGTTCACTGTGTCGCGATAGCCTAATGGTCAAGGTGCTTCTCATGTATGAAGTTTACGGTTCGATACCGCGAAAGTACCAATGTGACTTTTACAGTTCATATGCACTTTCTAAGTTTATCTTGGACGTCACTGATTTTGGTGATGGAAAATATCGTAAGGAAACGTAGACTTATAATTAACATAATTCTGAGATTAATTAATTCACCTTAGACCTGACCCTCTAATCACTTGCTGCTCTGTCCAGAATTTTTAATATTAGGAACTACAGATATCGGTAGAAAATTAATCAAGCTCATTTCAAATTTCAATGCGGGCCCCTAATTTTGTTGTGTATTGAGGAGGCGGAAGGAACATGAACTATTGTCGGATCGACACGTGCTCTACCATCCGGCACACCTGTCTAGCACTCAGTGACAAATGGACGCTAATCGGGACGTCTACCTTTTATCCAATGTTTGATTTGAAAGAGTCTTACTTTTGTTGATTTTTTTTGTAACTTATTTATTACTAGCTTCTACCCACGACTTCGTCCGCGTGATAGTAAAAGAATTTTTGAAACTGGACTAGTATTTCTAATGATTACCTTGAACAAATAAAAATAACCAAACTATACCTCTTTGTAATATCAGTAGGTATATATTATAGCAGACTAGCTGCTCTCTGGGACTTTGACGCGCGGTTGTTTTCACCCGCGTTAAGTTACCTACGTCTTTGGTTACTTCTCTGCCCCCGTGTGTAGTAGCGTGATGTAATATACCTTGTACTATTCCTTATAAATCTGGCTATCACACACAACAATTTTTTTCCAATCGGACTGGTAGTTTCAGAGACTAGCTCGTTTAAACAAACACACAAACAAAAAACTCACTTCAGCTTTATTATATTACTGTTCCCGCGACTTTGCGTGATTTTTCTTACGGATCCATAATTTTTTTAAATATAATATAGCCTATACTGCCCTGGTAATCGATATAGCAGTAAGTCAAAAAAGGCGGTTTCGAGAAAACGGCGCGCAAAGATTTTGGTTACAATTTTAGTGTTTGTGATAAAACTATACACTCGATTTTTATGTTCTATATGTCAATAGAAAGGGAAAAATGAGTTTTTTACAGTAGAATAATATTGTTTTAAAATCTTCATCAGGGTTATCGTAAAACATAACAAACCGTGTCTTCATTACTATACTCTTAACTAATTTAAATGAATATTTAAGTAAGAGGGCAGTAACTGCCATTGATACTGCTCTCTTGCTTAGTATTATTTCATACCGCTCTGTTGCTTACAGAATTTAAAATCATAAATTTAAATTTTATCTTAAAACAGCAGTAAGGGAGCGTCATACTGCCCTTTACCTTAGATCTTGAAAATGATTTAGGCTATTTCACTATGGAGTATAGGACGTTACTGCTTTTTAAAGTATTATTTTAAATTAGGTATTATCAGGATTTCATGAGCAGTAACGTCTATGAATAGTGGGAAAAGAAGAAAAAATCTTTAATATTAAAATCAAAAATCGTTTTATTCATTAAAAATAATCAATGAGAACAATCTTAGATAAGTAGTTCTTTGAATTTGGATAAACGCTATTATATCAATTATAAACAAAAAACTTCTTTAGAAACATAATTATTAATCAAAACTTAAGACTTAATCAGACAGATCAAATATCACAATATTGGTCACCTGGTTTCACAAAATTATTCTTACACAGAGTGAAGAGCTTCTCGTATTTGTTTATAGCTGGAGGGTGGTCAATTATTTCTTGGACTTCAGAAGCGTATTGCGGCTCCAAGAGTGGCCTATGACATATAAATTTCGTGTCATCTACCTTTATGTTAGAAAGCGCAAATTGTGCTTCCATTTGCGAAAACCAAAGTGAAGGCTTCTCCGGATAGAACGGTGGTACCCTCACGCCCACGTGGAATGTTTCCAGGAGTTTCTCCCCTCTATTTTGATCGGTAATGTTCTGTTCCATCCGTGTCCTTGTTGGGGTCACCAGTATAGAGTAAAGAGTGATATCTTCGCTATTATGTACTTCAACCTCGAAATAAAAACGCTTAGTTTTATGATGGAAAATTTTATATTAATCAAAACGTCAACACAAAACAAAAGACAAAAGAAAACATGACATAGCGTAGAAAAGTAAAACAGTTCAGTGTAAGAAAAAGGTCGAAGTAGAAAGAAGGAGTATACAATAAAATAGGTCGGAACAGTATATTACCTACGAGTAACTTCCGTTTTAATTAGATAACATAATCAATGAGATCAACAATCTCAGTTATAATTATTTGGCATAACACTATAAAATAAAATGAAATAAAACGCGAAGCGAAATGGCCGAATATTTTGATCATTATTTGTACCTAGGTAGCACAGTAGCAACTACTTACTGCTCTACTGATTTGCAAGACTATATTATTTCTTTATCTTATGCCATGTTATTATAAGCAATAAGGGAAGGTACTGTGTTTATATTTGTATATTTAGGAGACATTAATTATAATTAATATCTTAAAAGTGCAGTACAGCTCCATACTGTACATCTTACTAGTAAATTCATTTGGTACATTAGTTCAAACAAACGAAAAGAGCAGTATGTCAGAGATTTACTGCTTTTTTGTTAAGGAATTTGTTAATACTAAGAAAAAGGGTAGTATGTCAATTAAATACTGCTCTTTTACGTAGTAACTAGATTTATCGTACCGTTCTTACTGCTCTTTATCAAATAAAAAAATGCATTTCTAATTGACGTAGAAATATAAAACCTAGATAGGAAGAAAGCTCGTCTGACGTACATTCCAAATCGATAATAAAAAAAAAAATGGCCACCTTCGACTTACTGCTCTCTCGATTACCAGGGCAGTATATCACCCGGGTGTATTCTCAATTGTTTTTTTTTTGACGTCATAACCTAACCTAAACAACAATCGCGTAAGCGCCATTACGACTATGATCTAAAGTCAAATGATATCAAATTATAATACATTTAAATTTAGTTCCACATCCCACCACGTTGCAGGCTATATTGGTCCCTTGTATAAAAGGCTAATATTAGACGAACAAAGGGTAATTACAGGCATCCATTATCATTAATGAACCCTTACGGGGTGTAGAAGAATACTTGTTTAGGCCTGTTTGTTTTTCATGATTTCGACCTTACTCATAGCAAACAGAAACTGGTTCTCTTTTGTTGGTTTATTATCATACTTTGTCTTTGTGACTGTACTTTTGTTTTTTGTTACTTGTTTTTTTGACGTTTCATATTTTCCTTCCATGAGCTGCGTCTACATTGGTAAGTGAAAATTAGCGTCAATGCTCAAAATTCCGAACTGTCACAATTTAATTATTTTGTAATCATTTGGTGTGTGTCCTAGGTTTTAAAAGCACTAAAAGCCTTTTGCGTTCATAACGTAGAGTTGCTAACACGAGGTTAAAATATTAATAAAATGTTACATAAGTAATATAAGTCGAAGTTAAGAGATAACCCTGCTGGCGCTAGCGTGTCTTGATGAGTTGGTGATAGCCATAATGAATCAGTGATAAGCATGGGTTTTAAAAATACAAAATTTCCAAGCCTTCTGATTTTTTTTTTATGCAACGGACTACTGGAGTTTCATCACACATTAAAGGTATTTAGTCATATAGTCTTCACACTTCTCACTAACAAAAACATGGTAAAGCGGATTAGAAATGTCTACTTATCCTATCTAGAAATTCAAGAAATTGTTCAAACTAATTAACTTGTTTGACTTTTTCAAGAAACTTCATCTGTCTGTCAGCGCGCAAGAGACCGTTTAATTAGATCCCGCTTTATAATTAAGCTTGTTCTTCAGTATTACAATGTATTTCTTGCTGAGAAAACAAAGATACATAGATTTCAGAAGTGAAACATGGTAATTACAAAATCACACAGCTCTCAAGCATTTGCGCAAAGTGTTATTGGGTTTTTCCATCAGGAATTTGTCAGTAGCAGCCTCGGAGTCTGGATTTGAGTCCGGTTGATGGCAATAGGCTCGCCCCTGTTACATGGAACTTTTAACATAACTGGCGAAATGTGGGTAGGTACACCTCTGCTTTACCCTTCGAGGGGATTACAGGCGTGATGATGTTATGTTTTTGTTGCTTTCTGATTTTCTTTCACTTACCTTTTTTCCTTTTCATAAAAATAATGGCAGGTATAATCTTACTGAAAGCCATCTCGATAGCTTATTACAACAAGGTTATATCGTTCTCTCTAGATAGTGCCCTGGATTTAATTAGATCCTAGCTAAGGACTGTGCAGTTTCATATTTGAATAAATTATGAAAATGTGAGCTTATTTGAATAATTTGCAACTATACCGAGTCGTATTAAAATTCTCTTCGCCGTTTATTTTTTATTTCGTCCATTGTCATGTAAAAACGTCCGCAATTTATTGTCGGGCCTACAGAATTAAAATGCTTTTACGGACGTCGCAAATTAAAAAATGTTATCACGGTCGATAATCTTATCTTGCTCTTTTTGACGTCGCTACATCGCCGGCCCTCATTTACTGTGCTTCTAAGGATTTTGGACGGGCCTCCATTAAGTAAAGAGGATCTCCGGCGAGCTTAATTAAGAATTCCCTTCGAAATCTCGTCTCAGTCGCCACCCTTGGACAGAATGGCAGCGATTGATTTTAAATGAGCAGCTAACAAAGACCCACTGAAGTGGGTACAGCTTTGAACTTGCCTATAAAAACTTTGTGGTGAAAAAAGTGTGCAACAAGAGGGAATAAAGTCCAACGGTAACTGCCCCAAACAAGCCGAATGAATATGGGAATTTAATTAAAGCCACACTGGACTGCAATAAAAATGAGACGGGATAACTTTTTAATTTGTAAAGCCATCAACGTTGATGTGGTTTCGACTGTGAATTTGGGCGGAGATTTGCATGATTATGACTACGTACAGTTTGGTCGTTAATTAATTTAAAGGAAGAAGGTTTTTGTAAAAATATTGTTTTTGGAATATTAATTTTGGAGGCTGCTGATGGAGCCACACGGTCGGACATATCTGTTAAGTAAGGCGCCACTGACGTGCATGCGTCCGCGCTCTTAAACTCACAGTTAGTCATACGTACTTATTCTGTTGTTCCTTGAGTGAATTTACAAAGAAGGCATTGTTTGTAATTAGCTACATGACGTAATACCTATGTTTACTTTAGTTGGCATAACATTTGGATATTAAAAACAACCTGTAATTATTGATTTGGGATAGCATAATACCTATTAATAATAAAATATATTTTTCAACCCTCGTCTTCTTAATAAATCGTTATTCTTTGAATTTATATTTATGTAGATACCCTTTTAACAGTCCTAAAGTCTGAAAATATATTTTCTCGCTGTTAGCATTAACAGAAGCACTTATAACACTTCAAGGTTTCAGATCCAATTTGTTGAGAATAATTCCGTTCTCGAGCAATATTTAATTTTAATAGCTGACACTTACGGGCTATGACGATGACAAAGTAAACCCTGTCTCAATCCTATCTTAACTTAATGAAATTGCTTCGGTTTTACCTTAAAGGCTTGAAATTAATTAAGTCACAAGAAGGTAAACAAAGTAAGTAAATGTAACTTGAACCTTTCTAGGAATACTAATTATAGCTTCGTGGTCCCTAAGATGTTTGCTCAAGATAAATATTAACTTACTTTATCTGCCGTTTACGATTCAAGTTGAAACGTTAACCCGATCTTTGCGACACCGTGTTTACGATCGCAGTAAAAATTAATGCTGATCGAAATTCAAATCGGTAAGTTTAGATTACGGGCTATACTTCAGGGAAGCGATTATTTCAATTTCAGGATAAGGTTTTAGTGTTAAAACAAAGATTTATCAATCTAGTTTTAAAACTGTTTTTATTATCGTAACAGAGGGGTCTAACATAAGCGCACGGAGGTAATGTAACGTAAATGCATGATTTTCAGTTGTTTATGTTTAAAGTATACACATCAAAAGTGTCTAGGGATCAACATCCCTAACATTGATTAGGGATGTTGATCCCTAGACACTTTTGATGTGTGTATTTCAGAAAAGACTTCTTTTGAAACACAGAATCACCCCGTCGCTTTAGGCAGTGTTGTGCAACTTTATCGCTGTATGAAAGTGGCTCCATCGCCCCGCCTGCCTAAACCCAGCGACGAGATGGCTAATTCGAATTCGAAAATCAACTAGGTACTAAAAAAACCCTTTTCAAAACTGCAACTTTTATATTTCACATTCACGAACGTTGGCCTGCACATAAATATTTAAGAAATATACCTGCAAGTGTACGAGTTTCTAACGGTTTAATATTTACAGTAACATTATAAATTCCGCCTGCAGTCTAATGCCTAGCCTACGCGCTTGAACGTTCACTTAAAAACATCCGCGTCTTTCAAATTTTGGAGTATTACTTACCTTGCAGCTTGAGACGACAGCCCGTTCTCCACTCCCGACTAAACTCTACCCAACATAAATAAGAAGACAGAAAATTTTGTCGTAAGTGAGAAAATATTACAGAAGCTTAATGTTGGTAGGGGGTCCAACGTGGGGCACCTCACGGAAGGCTGCCTCGTTATGCTGATTTATGATGCACCCCCAAAAAGGTATTTCAAAGAAAGACCCACCTTATGAATTCCTTCAGCGGAATTTACGTGCAGCTTTTCATTGTCTGCGAAGGTTATGCCTACAACGTTTAATATTTGAGTTGTTTTAATTTATTGGTACAGTTTTTGGGACATAATATTCTGTTTGTACTGTCCCTTTTATGTATTGTACTTTGAACGTGTCCGTTACTGTTGTGCCTTGGCTTTATGACTGTAAAATTTTGTATTCATAAAGGAACATAATTTTTCATGAGTATAAAACCTTTGAGGAGCATCATGAATCTTCTTAACGTAACATATTGAAACGTTTTTCTGCTGGGTTTTATGTACACTAATTGTGTATGTTTATATGTTTAATTGTTGAGTACATTAACGCACTTTCAGGGCACTTACATTCACATACACAGACATTCTCATAGTTTATTGCATTTTCATGCCGTGTACAAAATGTTACAAGTTTAGTTTCATGCATGGTATACCCTACACAGAAATTACAATGCCTAACATGAAAAATAATGCATGCTGTCAAAGTATTACATTTGTAATTGAAACTACTAACTGACCGTCAATTTGCTAAGCAATCATTTAGCCTGAAATCTCCACAACTGATCAAAATCATTAAATTTATTTTCCACCATCTTAGCTTAATGTACCAAGTACCAGAATAGACTAACTCGTAAATATCAATCTTACAAATCAGGTCAAGGCCCACCGCACCCGAATCCCCTGAATAACTTCAAGCGCAATATCCTTCTGAATTATAATCAACTAGTCATTAATTACGCCGACTGTGCGAATGAGTGTTGTTTTATATGGCGCTATAGCTGCGACGGGAAACCGTTCCCCTTCGACCGCCTGCTGGTTTAGTACGGAATTACAGAAAATGGATAAGATACTGCAGACTTTAGTTTAGAAAACATATTATAAGCGTGACATTTCTCAAAAACTTTTTCTAATCAAATAAAGTTCTTGCAATTCAAGAAGACGGATGCGTTTTTATTGCGTGTGTATGATGCCAGTGTATATTCTTTCTATGTGTGCAAGCTTAGGCACGCTTAGTATTCTAACTTTTAAAATGAAGAGTTTTCTGTGTGGTGCGTATTACCGCCAGCAAATGGGACAGGTACAACTAAGGACAATGGCTGTTGACCACTTTTCAACCTTACAACTAAGGGCGTAAGGTTGAAAAGTGTTTCATCGCAATTGGCAACGATTGTACATAATACGAGTGAAGACTCCATTAACCAATTCTACTAGGACACAACTTCTCTAAATTAACTTTTTATTTGAGTTCTGAAAAGCCGATTGATTTCCAATTAACTGTAAAACTAAATTTTTAATTGCTTTAAAAGCAATCATTAGCTTAGTTAATTGAGTTGGCTAATAAGTAATGTCGGAACACTCTGTTGCCATACAAAACATTTAAAGAAAATCACGAATTGACAGCTCAAAAAAAGTATGTGAATTGATAATTGGCGTCTACACAAGACCTGTATTGCTCCAATATTTATAGAATGTTTGATCGATTAAAATAAGTACTCCATGGAAGTGAAATCAAATTTCAATTTCTACAAGAAGGTACAAGGTCAAAACATATTAATATAACTTCGGAGTAAATCAAGCGCTAATCACCGCGGTGAAAGATTAGCTTTCAACGTGTCCATGTTCTGCTGACACTAAATATGCACACAGACAGGTTTATGAAACACGGTATGCCATATCCATAACTCGTTTATCCGTGTCATATCCATCAATAAGCTAAATTAATGTTAACCACGGTTTATGGTAATATCCCCGTGTCCTACAGTATACTCCTGGTTTTGTATAAAAATTATAATAAAGTTGTCACTGCGCCGTACTGAATTAATTCCACTTGTGAATGACTGCTTAATGCTGGCTGTGCGTTGTAATAAAAGGGTAGGATGTAGTTTACTTCATCATTATAATAGTTAGTGCTATAATCATCGAATAGAGGTTATTATACAAGTGCGCGGTGAAATCGTAAGGTACATGCATTCGATTTTTAAATTGGAATACTCGTTTTGCATTTTATATTTAATTAGTTTTAAGGCTTTATTCTTGTCAATGGGTAATACTTATTATGCTTGTCGTATAAAATTATACCAAAATGTTATCGGATAGTCGTATCTTTAACTTTTTCAAAAATACTGAAACTATACACATCAAAAAAGTCTAGGGATCAACATCCCTAACAAATGTTAGGGATGTTGATTCCTAGACTTTTTTGATGTGTGTAGTTGATTATAGATCCATTTTTTTTTTCAATTTATTTCAAAGCGTCTCTTGTGCTTGGCCCTTAGATCACCACGGATAGACAAGTGATCACAGTAGTTATGTTAAACGCCGTAATTATCCTATCGTCATAATCTTTAGTCATAGATGAAGCTACACGATTCCACGCCTACTTTGACATTAATTTAGCCATTAATATTAGAGTTCTTTCAAGGTTTTTTCATGTTCATAAAAACTAAAGACAAATAAAAATTAAAAAGTATCCAGATCGTTTATTCTAATTTCCCTAGCACACTACAAATCGATAATGGAAATATGAAATAACGTAAGGAACAAAGCTAAGATTTTCAGGAGAGAAAAATAAGATTAATTTTGACTTCTCCATTTGCCAGGAGTCAAGTATAAGTACCTATATCATATAGTAATCGTAAAACGATAAACAAAAGTGAAAACTTCATCCAAATGAGAATGAATACTGGCCACTACTTTGTCTTTTAAAAATACGACCAGTTAATATTCTGTTGAAAACAAAAATGCATTCTGTGTATTAATGTCGTTTTAATATTTTATTGAGTTGACGCCGACTGTACTCATGTTCATTATAAGTACCATGCTGTATAAATCAGATGTTTTATGAGCAATGGTGCCAAATAAATTCGTACGAGTTTTATACGTAGGTATGCAATACTAGCTTCTGCCTGCGACTTCGTTCGCAGTATTTTCTCGCCTGCGTTAAGATACATCTATGAATACTGCTTCGCTCCTGAGTATCGTAGCGTGATGTTATATAGCCTATACTATTCCTTATGAATCTGCCTGTCGTATACAAAAAGATGTTGCCATTCTGACTGGCAGTTTCAGAGATTTCCTCGTTTATACAAACAAAGTAACAAAAATCTTTTCAGTTTTTTTGTGTTAGTAGGTATAGACTAGCTTCTGCCCGTGACTTCATCTGCGTAGCTTTCAGAATAAAGCCGAGGTGCTAAACTATCCCGCAAGAACACAAAACCGGGATAAAACGTAGCCTATGTGCTATTTTTAGACTATAATTTATATTTTTATCAAGAACCGTTCAGCCGTTCTGGCATGATTGAGTAACAAACATCCATTCAAACTTTCGCTTTTGTAATACGTAAGTATGGAATATTACACTGGCGAAAGCACGCAGGGCAATTCAACTTTTAATTCGCAAAGTTTCTTTTTTTAATTTGTCTGTAATTACTTATAGAGTTCTTAAACGGAAAACTTCAGTCGGTCCGCAATTATAAGTTACTGCGATATGGAACCGGTCGACACTACAAACTTCAAGTTGAAGAAAATACTTAATAACAGGAACGTTCGACGATAAAACTAATTAAAGAACTATATTTTTTACGTGACATTTTGCAGTAATTATGTTACTATATAGTTGTATGACAGTGACGTTATAAATTCGGACAACGTAATCAATTTTTGGTCTAGATTGTTATTTTTGTTATGTTTTTTGTAAGTTTTTTGGTTTGAACACGATAATCTCCGAAACCACTGGTCCGATTCGGAAAATTCTTTCACTAACAGGAAGCTACGTTATACCGCAGGCTATATTTTATTACCAAAAATATTAAATAGGTTTTCGAACCGTAGGTACTTACTTGAGCTGAAAGACAACCAATAACATTTGTCGATTACATAAAATCACAAAAATATACAAATTCGAAATACAAATTCGCAAAATTTGTAAATACGCTAGCAAATCCTACAATTGGAACCTCAAATAGCAGCAACAATTTCGGTGAATGATCAAAAATATTCCTAGCCAACGGCCACGATTTCCCTAAACGAATCATTACGAATTGGTACCTATTCGGCAGCAATCGCGGCCCCTCGATAATAATTTGGCTTGATGTCATACTTTTTGCGGATGAGTGAAGCCGAATGGATTTTCCGATAGAATTGCTGTGTTCCATTCGGCATGTATTGTTATGAGAGTAGACGGAACAATCGGGAATCCACCCCATTTATTTCGTTTTTGTTAATATCTATGTGGATTGCAGCATGAATTTTGTAACGTTCATCAATTTTGTTGGTAAATTGTGTTCGGTTATTACGGATGCAATTACCAATTTTCAATGTAATGTACTAAAAGTACCTACAATTACAGAACAGAATAGAATGCATTGAAAGCTTTTGGCAATGATTATGTACAGAAAGTGGTCCGTTACAATTACCCTACGGAAATTCGACAAAAGTCTTTCTAAGTATCGATAATATTATGCGACAAATTCGCAGTGTGAATAAAAACTCAAATGCACATGACAATGATACAAATAAATAAAATTAAAGCGTAAATGACAAATTAACAGCTTTTTACTAAATGCATAATAGTTTAAATATTAAAACGGTAAAATTTGGAAAATGTTTGTCTGTGTGTTTGTTCCCGGTAAACTTCGAAATGGCTGCCCTGATTTTATTGGTACCTAATGTTTTAAGGAGTAACTTCGGAAGAATTAAAACAAAAAAAAATTAAATCCTCGCAGAAAACCGGCAGTCACGTGGACGAAATCGCAGGCAAAACCTAGTTTATAATAAGTGACAGTACACAATGATGAATTCGCATATTTTTTTAATAAATACCAAAACTTAATTTAATTTTGAAGTCGGCAACATCATAAATATAAAAAAAGGAATTAAGTTAAAACACCACGTTTCGAAACACACGGATTTAAAATGATATAGCCCAAAATGGAACGGTAATGGAGAGGTTAAAAGTGTCGACAATAAATTTTATCCTGTGACAAATGAGATGAACGTGTCATGACTACACAGACTCACTTCTCTAGAGATATTAAAAATTGAATTAATTTTAATGAAGATAGCGGGTATCAAAGTCTCGCATAGAATCTTTTGTTGTGACTGCTTGGGGCGGGGTGAATTCTTAATTAAGTGTTGGCGAAGCCCTCTTCGCTTAATGCAATGACTTCACGCCTCGTTTAACTTTCATAAAATTCTCTTAAACTCAGCGATTTTTCTTAACTAGCGGAATAAAATTACCATGTGCAAGTAACTCTTTAGGGTTGTGAATTGGAATCTAGCTCCTCGTTCATAGGCTTCTTCACGTTTTTTTGCTTACGGTGGAAATTTTCAAGGATAATGAAGTTTTCACGTATCTCAAACACATCCTTGAAGATAGCAAAAGTACCTTTACGATTAGTCTTGAATAGTTAAAATACGCACATAGCTTGTAGAGCCGTTTGGGTCGTAAGGTTGTGCAGGGGTGACCACGTGCTGGAAGGCACAGTGTGGGAAGGACTGCCAAGGCCAACCTAGTGAAGATCGTGGGAAACCGCTGGATGCGAGCAGTGCACCAGTAATTGTGGCGATCTTTAGGGAAGTCCTAGCCCAGCAGTGGACGTCGTTCGTCTAAAATGATGGTGATAATGAATTAAATTACTCGATACAGCATTCAAAAGGTACAGTAAAAAGAATAAAACCGAGCAGCTAGTTTCGTAACTTTTAAAATTAATTTCAAAAGAAACTTAAATAAAATATAATCTGTAATGGTTGATTAAACTAGTCTACAAAACAGTGATCTTATATTTTATGACACAAATTAATATTTCTTAACATAATTAATTTAGTGGACTGTCAAGTAATTTTATATGATTTTTATTAGATTTCTTTGAATATTTTAAAGCGAATTAGGTAAAGGTATACTTTATTGATAGCTGTTATTACGCTATAACTCTTCCAGAGTCTGGTCGTATTTTCATTATCGTTATGGCCGTTTTAACAGAATTTCGTTGCATGAAAAATCACTAAAAATAAGCGTACGAGCTATCAATCAACATTATATACCGATTACCGTCGTGCCCAGGCCTTTTATAATAGCCGGAAATTAATACGAGCCAACGTGCTGATGTAAATTATATGTATAATTAAAAAAATCACTGCCATAATTGTGTAGGGCTTAATTATTATACTATACATCAATAATAATTGGGACACTATGAATATTAAACGAGTATCTAATTAGGTATCTTCCTACGTGATGTGAGATTTTTATGTATAATTGGTGGAATGTTTTTTTTTTAAATTTTTTATTGAGGTTTGATTAGTAAATTATTTTTAATTGTGGGATGTGGCATGTATTGACATGATTTAAAATTAGAACACAAAAGTTGGCGTCGATGTTAGTTTTTTTTACGATGGGGCCATACTGTGAGTTTCTCGTATATTGTGGGTATGTTTTCAAACAAATAAACTCACATGATACAAATAAGCAGGCTCGGAACAACCTGTAGGCTATACAAATATTTGTTCCGTGCGGGGATCAAACCTGCGACATGCAGCGCAGCGGCCAATCGCCAACCGTGTCTAGAATACTTAAATCACAAATACTTTTATCAGTTTAATCATACCGCCTTATTTGATTGCCAGTCAGTAGAAAAACGTAACTTGTCGAAATCTGATTCCCAATTTTTTCAAGTGGTCGTTCTCCTAAAATATTTTCTTCAATCTTCTGATATAGGTATAAGATTGGAAAATAAACTTAGGAAAAGAATTTCTTCGATTCTGATATAAGGGTAAGTCGGTAATCGGCATTTTTCTCGGATTTATTTAGTACCATCAGTCCCGGCTTATTGGTATCTAGCATGCTTTTTTACAAATTGCTGTTGCAACATGTGTAATGCGCGTGCGCTATGATGATGATTTTGTATTGAATAAAACTGCATCTTAGGTAGTGAGAATTTGTAAATAAAAGAAAAAATATTATATTTATTTATTTTATTTTAGACTAGCTTCTGCCCGCGACTTCGTCCGCGTCAAAGTTTTCTTCATACAAACTTTTGACCCCCGTTTCATCTCCTCACTCTCACGTCATTCACCCTCTAGGTGAATTATGGAAAATCCGATCTTAGCGAACGTCTACTAATTATAAACTACCTCCCTGCTAAACGCACATCAAGCGATTTGAAATAGTATTATATTAATTTCGCCATAACTTTCAAACCAAACGTCCAATTTTAATGAATAAAAGACTAAATATTATCTACATAAACAGTACTTTGTGACAAAATTTTTTTTTGATAGTTTTATTTGATAAGGAGTAATGACATGTGTAAAATAAATGCGTTTAAATGAAGTCCTAAAAAAATTCAAGATTTTTAAATAAAAAAATGGTTGTTGTGCTTAACTCGAAATAGATAGGTATAGTGTGTCGCGGACTTTTTTGCAGATATTTTTAAGGTCTTTAATTAGTTAGAACATTTTATGGTTCTATCTTTTATAGTTTAGGCGGCGTACGCCAAATAAAGAACTTTTTTGGATGATTTTTTACACCTTGGGTCCGAAAAACTCAAATATCTTACGGATCCCTATTTTTTCTAAAATAAAATATAGCCTATGTTACTCGCAGATAATGTAGCTTTCCAATGGTGAAAGAATTTTTAAAATCGGTCCAGTAGTTTTTGAGTTTATCCATTACAAACAAACAAACAAAAATACAAAGTTTTCCTCTTTATAATATTATTAAGTGTAGATGTAGATAAAGCTTACAGAATTGAACATAGTATAACATGGGTAATACAATTGCTAATTACCAGTTTCCACATTTAAAAAAAGCCATATGCTGTTATGCAGATAATCTATCCTTAAAGAAATGTACATAGGTATATGAAGGGAGAGTTTAGGATAAAAAATCTCAAAAGCCGCGCATTGATATATGGACGACAATTGACAATTTCATTCATACTAAGTACTATGCGAAGGCTAAAAATTCATATCCAATGCAACCCTCCTTCAGATCGATCACTATGATCTCCCTTCATAATTCACATAATCCCATAATTGATACATAAAAGCCCAGTTGGCTTTGTACAATTAGGCCCCCTCTCAAATGTATTCACAATTGATAGATTTCAATGATTAATATTGTATACACGGTGAAATATTTCAAACGTCCGACTTAAGACGAAACAATCTTTATTAATTACTGTAGGCTTTAATAAAATAGACAACTTTGCTGTAGGTAATCTTGAAATATAGAATTACATAAAGATTTATTTGATAAACACAAAAATATCAACAGACAATTCTACGAAATGGTCCGAAATAGGAATTATAAAATAACAAAACGGCATTTTCCCTGTTTTTCGAAAATACTTGGCTGAAATTCTGAGATTTGTTGATCCCTTGACGCACCCTTCTTGACAATTTAGCAGCTTTAATTCCACAACCGCACTAAATGTAGCGTAAACTGATACAAGACAAACATACGCGTAGCACTCACAAGACTCTGTATTATCTAACATGAAGGAACATGGAAGAGGGAGAAAGGCTATAATTTATGTATAGCGAGTTCTCTTTCTCGCTTAGAACAATAATTTGAAATGCAGTACGGAGTATAGGGTGCCATCGTATAAGGGAGGGGGTCTAATCGACCCGCCGCGATAAACAGCCGCGTGCACGCCGATTTAGTTACGCGCTGTAATGAATCTGCGCGGTTGCATTTTAGGGTTAACAGTAATATTATCGCCATTAGTTAATAGTTCGTTTGGTACGGAGAGGGATGCAAAATGGATGGTCGTATCTACTGGTAGGTACTAAATTAAAATTACATTTAAAATCTTTTTACTTTTAATCTTTTGACTTGAATTTACTAAGTAACTTCAATAAATATATGAAATCCATAGATCATAATAATATTATGCATGCTAGAAGTCTAACTCAAGGATATTTGAAGTAAACAGCACTCCAAGTAGGTAGATCACAAAATCACAAATACCTATACTTTGGAGTGGACCGCCCGGAGGACACGGTGGAGCATACGGTGCAGGTTTGCGCCGCTTGGGCAGAGCACCGCCGTGTCCTCACGGAGGCGATAGGCGGCGGCGACCTCTCGCGTCCGGACCTGGTTCAGGCCATGCTCCGGAGCGAGAGGGAATGGGATGCAGTCACCTCCTTCTGCGAAGCAGTAATGCTAGCGAAGGAGGAGGCGGGCCGCGTGAGGGAGAGAACATCCTCCACCTCACGCCCCAGCCGCCGCGGGAGACGCCCAGGGCGTCGGACGTCGCGAGGCGACATCCGGCCACCGTAGGCGCGGGCTTGCGGACGGCGAGTAATGGGTAGCTCGCCGTCCGATCAATGACCATGCCCGGGTCGACGGCGCGTTCTGTTCGCGCGCGCCTCAAAGAGCTGTCAGCACAGGGACAGGGGCCCCAATGGGGCCAAACGCCTGCCGGGGTTGCGGGACGTCTTAACAGGATACCGTGGCCCCGGAACGTAAAGGGCAACAGAAGGAACAGGGTGGTTTTTTACTCAGTAAAAGTCTGACAGTCCCTTCCGCCCCACCCAGGACGGAAGGAGTCATTTGATGATTTTTACCACCTAAAAAAAAAAAAAAAAACCTATACTTTGGAACCACATCATCTTACTACTATAAATGCAAAGTCTGTAACGATGGATGGATGTTTGTAACTCCTTCAAGCCTTTAACGGTTGAAAGGAATTGACTGACATTTTACAGACATATAGATATTGTTCTAGCTTTACACAGTCATAGGAGATTTTTACCCCGTTTTTGTGTTTCTATGGCATAATGGAGGCCGAAATCGCGGGCTGAAGCTAGCAATACTCGTATATGAATGAAGCCTTCAGAGTACAATCCAGTAATGACTTAAGTTTGTACAAGTGATTAAGGATCATAATTTAGGCGGTTGTGAAGCATATTTCTATTTATTTGTTTTTAGTTTTTTAGACTTAATACCAACTTGGTTTTATTTTGCTTTTGTATACAATATTTTTCTTTATTTTGTGCGTCATTTAAATAGGTAAATAGTTTTTCTTTCTTTTTTCTAGGAAACTTCGTAAATTATATATACTGCTGTTACGAAAAAGGTTTACGTAAAGTGAGTCTCTCGCAGATTATGACGGGAAATACTCATTTAGCAATAAACTGTCAAAGAAAGCATAAGTGTCAACTAACACGAGCAAACAAACCAAGCAAATCCGTTTTACAGTGAAACCTTTTAACACCACTAGATAAATAATTGACATAGGAACTGTTAAGTACAAAGTCATCTATACAAATAAATAAAATTGAAGTGTCTGTTTGTAATTTCGAAATAACAGCGTTTTACAAAATAAATATAAATATTATTTTCACGAAAAAACTATTTTATTTTAAAAATTTTGTGTCTGTTTACCTGTTTGTTACGGCTAATTTCCGAAACGACTGGACCGATTTTGACGGGACTTTCTGACAGATAACTGATATTATAGGGAATAATTTAGGCTACATTTATTTTAGAAAAATAATTTGGGTTCCGCGCAATAAAACCCCGTGATAATGAAATGTCGGTACCACATTTACGCAAGCGAAGACGCGGCCATAAGCTAGTTTTGCCTATGTGGGCCGTTATTACGTACTTCCCTTCGAAATTGAAGCGTGGGCCAGGTGTTAATTAACCCGGTATGTTATTGCACGTCCAAGTAAATAAAGAGATAGATGCCACGTGACCGGGGCAAGCGTGCAGAACATCATAACCTTAAATCAGGGATGGGGCACTAATTGCTTAGAAAACATTAACGCAGCTGTAAGTGACGGGGCCAAGTTATGAGATACTGGCTTGGCCCGCGACTTTTTCCATGTGGAAGTCAAGTATACTATAAAACATAGCCTATGCTACTCAATATTAGTGTAGCTTTCTAGTTGCAAAGAATTTTTGTAATCGGAACAACACTTTCATATTACCTCTTGGTTGTAGATTTTGTTCGAAAGAGTTACCGCGTCCCTGGAAGGAAAAGGGCATTAGGAGAAAGACAAAGAAATTATTTTATCTAGATTAGATGAACTGAATACATTTCATCACAATTAGTACCTATTATGGCAGACAGGTACCTATTGCAAAAGAAGTCGGTTTTCGTCGCATTTCGAATAAATCATTCTCAAGCCGAAAAACTTTTAATAGTGTTGAAGTTGAATGTGCCTAATAAATGGATTATTTGCGTGTCGACTTACAAGTAGCTAACTAGCCAGTTATTTAGTACTTGAAGTTCTTTGGTTTTCGTTTTAATCGATGTTTTATTATTAGAGCGCTAAAATAGTTTTAAGCTTTATGTTAAGTACGTGTATTGTTTTAAGCGTCTTTGTAAAACCTTATGTCATTAAAAAAACACTTTTACGCTTTTTTTTAGGAAAACGGCTTATTGATGGAATAGATGGAACTCGGTGTTTTTAAAACGCAGGACTAAAAAAGTGTTAGTTGATTTTGGGAAATGGAACGATGAATCGACTTACCAAATTTTTTGCATAAAGATACTTTATGGGTTGAAAAGTGACAGGCTTTTTTTTTAGGTGGTAAAAATCATCAACTGACTCCTTCCGCCCTTAGGTATATAATTTTGAATGAAAAAAATGCATTATTGCTGTGGGATAAAGGTAAAACGGGATCGCCAAAGCTAAATGCAAGTTTGACAAGTATATTTTACTTCATTTATTTACTAAACTTAATGCAACAAAAGTTACAAAGGTGGACTTAATGCCAATCAAAGATAGTGACGAAACATGACAGTTGTAGATGATGTACGAGCATTATCAACAAAATGAGAAATTCATTTATTCATCATCATTATGATCATGAGAGGTTTGGTATCTTTTTTTTTTTTTCGTGGGGAAATCCTCATGGACTGCCTCCACCTCGGGGAAGGCGGAGGGGTGTGTCGGACTCTTACCGACTAAAACCCCACGGTGTTCCTCCAATTACCTTTTGCCGGGGCAACCCACAGAGCGCACAGAGCATTCTTTCGCACAAGAGCATTCTTCCGCACAAAGAGCATTCTTCCGCACGAGAGCTTTGGTATCTGCACTTAGTCCTATATGGTGGACTATTATGAGTGAACCATAGTGGTCATCATTTCATCCATCCCATCATCCATCCTTCCCATGCTGCTCAGGCCGTCCACAAGCCCAAGGTCTCTTCATGGATCTGAAAAAAAAAAGGTCAAAATAATGCCATGTATAATATACCCACTTAACTACTATTACTTTAAACTCGCTTAAGCTTTCAACTTGCACCATGGTCACTCAGACTTGCATTTCACAGTACTGCGCTTATGGGAAGGTTTAGATAATTTTATTCCCCTCTTGTATCCCACTAGCATCGATGGGTCGAAGGGATGTTAGACGTTAGGGTCATGTTTGTTGCGTAAACGATCCGTGCCCCAGACAATTTGATTTGTAATAGATTTATGTTTTATTTTAATGTCACTGTATCAATGTTTGCCCTTTGGATGGCGCTAATTGAATTGGATTTCATACTATTATTAGGGTATTGATTTTTGGAATGGTGATTAGGTTTTTAATTATTTTTTAACATTGATATTGGAAGGTGGCTGTTGACCTATTCGGTCTTGTGCCTTTTTTTCATGTTATTATTCTTGTTTCAAAACTACTTTTTCAAATTAGAAATATTATTAGTATCTCTTGGCTATAATCGATGCTATAAATCCAAAAATTCTAGCAATTATAACCAATAAACAAAACTTATATCTCCGCTGAGATATGCAAAACCATCTACAATCAGGCCATAATAAATATAATCGCATGGCATGCCCCACTAACTCAGCTACATGGCAAAAAAACAATCGTCGAAATATTGCCATAAATCGCAATAGTAATGTGTTAACCGGCAGTTATGGTGACGCACCTCAAAATATTATTCATAGGCATGTAAATTTACCGAAAACAAGGTGTAGTTAAAACAATATTTATCTTAATAATTAGTTTAACCCGACTAAGTCGCGGTTCATTTGATAAAGGTGCGTGTAAACGAGCCACCGGCCGTTGCGTGATAACAGCACGGTGTATATAAATTAAAACATAATTGTGTTATCGTGACCCCAAGGTTTTATGTTCAGTTGACGAAACGAAAGGCTGTTGGGAAATTAAATTCGATTTTTTATTTCATGGAGGTATTAATTTAAAAGAATAATGGGAGTATAAAGGCACCTCGTTGTGTCGAGTTGTCGTTTGCATGACATTTATAGGAATTATTTAAATTATTAGTAATTACATGGATTGGGCATCAAACTCATGAGTTTCGACTGTTGACGTTTGTAGTGGTTGTTAATAGGGGTGAAACGATAGAGATATTTTAAATGCAAAACGTAGATACATTACCATCTTTTATTATTATAAAACTATTTTAGCTGCTAACCGCGAAATCGTGGTTTTTTCACCCGCGTTAAATTACGTCTTTGGTTACTGCTCCGTTCCCGTGGGTCGTAGCGTGATGTCATATACCTACCCTATACTTATTCCTCATGAGTCTGGCTATCATTTACAAAAATATTTTCTATTCCGATTGGTACTTCCAGATATTAGCGTGTTTAAACAAACAAACAAAAAAAGCTCTTTAGCTTTTAGCGTCAGCTCACACCGAGACGCGACGCGACGCGACGTGACGATACTGGAAGAGGCCAGTGACTTCGCGCTGCGCCGCGCGCCGCCGCGAGACGCATCGCAACGTCGCCGCTCTTGCACGCCGCGCATACCGGCGATTCACCGCTGCGTTGCGAGGCGTCGCTCGACGCCGCGAGGCATCACGAGGCGTAGTGCTGCGTGGTGTAACGTATTCTAAATTCTCACAATGAAATGTGTATCTTTTCGTGTAGAAAATAAAGTTAAGTATATTTTGAGTCGCTCTTTTAAAGTGTGCGCGCAACGTCGCGTCTCGGTGTGAACTGACCCTTAGTATCTAGATTGGTTAGTAAGGTTAACGACCTACGTTTAATTGTATAGAAAAGTGGTCGTAGATTACTTACCATACCATTACCATAATCTCAGATAATAGAAATCAGATCGCAAATCTACGAATAGCCGGAGCAGCGTTCTAACCACCATGCAACAATTATTACACACCGTTTATGAAAGGCTGAGCCCTATTTCATACCTCATACAATACACTTATTCATAAGTCACGTTTGAAATTACAGGACTAAATAATATTTATGCATATTCCTTACACCGATTTAGTAAATGACTACCTTTGAATTTCTTGTAGACGCTGGTGCACACTGGGGCTTGCAACTGTTTGGTATTTATGACAGTTGGTAATACCGAAATTACTAGATACTAGCACTCTTCCCGCGACGTCGTTCGCGTGATTTTTCTTACGGATCCCTATTTTTTTTTTTAATAGATTATATTTTGCCACTCGCCATGCCAGCCTATGCCACCCAAGGATAGTGTAGCTTCCCAACAGTGAAAAACAAACAAACAATCAAATTAATCTTTCCTCTTTATAATATTAGTGTAGATAAACAGTAATAAAATGTACTGATGTTGTAATTTTTTAAGCTATATCTGAAATATGCAGACAATTTATTCGACTGACCTGACAAAAAATATGCATACAAGACAAATTCAGTTGATAAATGGCTCAATTCTATTATAAGGCTGCCCCCATCATCGATCACGACTATGATCACGACCGTGGACATTACCGGCGCCAGAATGCCCGCGACAATTGCCTAAGGCGGCCAATCTGCACCTGTAATAGTCCACGACATTTCACCGCCTAGAAGGAAATGCATTCACCTCTGTCCCATATTTCACGTGCAAAATCAATATGCAAATAAGTAGCGAGCGGCATGTCAGACTATTGTGCGGTACAGTAACAACTTAGCCAACTTTAACCGGTTTAAACTGGTTACGGCTAAATTTGTGGCTTTTGCATGCTATTGAAATTTACAGCTTAAACTTCGCCGCCGGCGTTGTCTGCACCTAGTTAGTTTTACAGACGTGTTCTTGAACTATGGAGAATTGAAAAAGTAGTTTCAAAGTTTCTGAGTTGCATGCAAATTGTAATTTTGTGCCAGTATTATTTGAATTGCATGGAAGTTATTAAGTTTGTTGATTTTTATTATGTTTGCTTTGTAAATATTATCAAAAAGTACTAGTAGATTTCTTACGTAGGTAAGTCTTCCTCTTTTTTGCATTAAAATAAATCCAAAAGAAAGGTCACTCACTCACTTAGGTACCTACTCACTAATCAGGAAATTTAATATCGAAAACCGCTTGACATATACAGTATGGGGATCACATATATGCAATAAATTATACGACATACTTGTTATCGCCTTTTCTGACGATATACAAAAAATTAACGAAATCGGTCCAGTAATTAGGTCAAAAAGTAGAGTTTTAATTTTGAACAAATTTAAACACTCTGTAGAATTGGATCAATTTTTTTTCGTAAATCTCAAATTTTCAAACGAATCAAAAAGCCGCGCCAACAGAACAGTCAACAGAGAACTGTCAACAGAGTGTTTACTTTAACTGAATTTATTTTGATATTTATTTTGTTTGAACATTTTACTTTTTTAATTTTCGGTTTTCGATTTAAAATTTAATTAAGCTATACTTCTGTGGACTAGTATTACTTGAGGTTTCATTTATTGCCTAGAAGTGAGTTCCATACCGTATAAGTAGATGAAATTTGGCAGGAAGGTAGTTTATAGTTACTACCTACATGTCTGCTAAGAAAGAATTTTACAAAATTCACCCCCTAACGGGGGTTAGGAATTTACGCGTACGAAGTCGCGGGCAAATGCTAGTAAAATATAAAGAAACATGGGGACAAGTTACAATAATAGAAAAATCAAAAATATGTCACCTACAAAAATAGAGACTACATTAAAGGGAGAAAGGAAAAAATGCCCCCTCGACAATATTACGTCTATTTTTGTGCGATACATCCCAAAAATATTAAAAACTACTTACAGTGCGGACGTCTCCATTAACGGTGTTCTCCCCTCAGCTGCCATTGATTGTTTTTGATTGGTTACATGTTTGTTACATTGTTTTTATTGCTCTGTTCCGAAAGCTTTTAAAATGAAATCAATACTAACAAAATGTTCTGTATCTCTATTTGTGTACTCTTTTACTGTTATTGCAAAAATTTTTTTTAGATGTTAATTTATAAAAGAAAGAAAAAGATCATGTTTATTTGAAAAAGTGATAAACAAAAATAATTAAAAAGATTATTTGATTAAAACAACTTTAAAAAAAAATGTGCCTTACAGCTGCGGCAAGCAAGCCTTGTTCAGCAAAAATGCTTGATGGAAAACCAGCTAAAGCAATTATCATAATATTCAAGATTTGCTAATCTCCATTCTGAAATAATCAACATCTTTGTAAAACAAGATAATTCAAGTCCCCTACAACATACAATTTTATTAAGTTGGCAAACTAGCCTTCGCCAAGTTCACGCGGGCAGCCAACATAATCCCAAGACGTTACATTGTTCAAACTTGCAATTTTTTCGCGCCAACATACCATGTAAGTTACTTCCACAAGTTGTCACATTATTCTTTGGCGCAGCAGCGGCGACAGGGCCAAAAATAGACGCCCTAAACTTTTTAATAGATGCACGGACACTTTGAGGATGCCGAACGGGGCGGCGCCTTTTCTGTCTTCGCGACGACTTTTATGACTTTCAGCAAATTGCTGCTTTCCCATTTGAATATACTCTTGAATACGATATTGTGTTTTATTGCCCGGGTTGAGTCATGTAGTTCAGTCAATGTGTCAAAGAACTGTATGGTCTTCATTGATGTTTCCGTAATTTTAATTATGCACTGTTCCATTCATTATTTTGTTGAGGTCTATTCCTGATTTAACATGAATGGATTGCCCGATGACTGGTTTTTGGTTCCAAGAACATATTATTATATTCATGAAATCAGTATTTGAACCATGCTAGCAATTTGCCTAACCTACAGCGTGTCTGATCGGTTGATGATTAATTATTCAATGATGGAACTATCTTTGCCTTTATTTCTTCCTTTGTTCTAAAATTCTAATTGAGTACCTATCCACCAGGGTTACTGAGATACAACTATCTATTTGTACTAATATAATGAACAGGTAAAATTTGTTTGTTTTTTTAGTTTGCAAGAGATAATCTCAGGAAGTACTGGTCCAAAAAAATATATTTTCCACTTACAAAAAGCTACTTTATAGCTGAGTGCCAAAGACTGTTTTATTATATGTCTCTCAATTGAACGAAGTCACGAGCAGAAGATAGTATGAGATAGTTTCAGCAGACCACACCTTGTAGGAACATACATATTCTATTGAAATTCATTCCCATTCAATAAATTATAACTTTACGTTTCTAGAGAGTGGCGCTGTTTCGCTCACCTCGTGGTTTATGGGCAATAATCTCTCACATTTTCAATGTATTATGTATGTGGTTATTTATGATGGTAGTGTGCGAGTGATAGTTTGAGCTGTTCGTATATGATCTACTTACTTTCAAGTGAATATAAAAAAAAAACTTGATTTATATTTACTGGAAATGTCACTTAACTAAAATTCGTACTAATGTGCTGATAGTGTAGTGTAGATGATAATTTAAGAACGTTTGAAATGTCTTGCGTACCTTGCAAGCAATTCTAGCAACTTTTATGAGGGAATATCCTCATTGTAATTTCAGTCTCGCTGTCAAAAATGCCTCTATTTTACTGCCTACATCTTGTCTGGATTGTCGCTGAGATGAGATTACGTCTAGATTTTGAACGTTTAATACTTTTTAGCCTTCTGTTCTTAAACAGGTAAAATGACGGAAAGATGGAATTGAACTCTGTTGTTATAGGAAAATGCACCTTATTTATAAACGTGCTGGCTCCAACAATAAAAAAGAACACACATAAATTCCCATCCAACTTCAATATCAGCACCCGTCAGGGGTTGACAACATAATAATATACTATTGAACTTAAACCGCAAGTTAGCAGACGCTAACTCGGATAACTTAGCCGGCTATCGGGTGCTAAGTCAGACCAACTCCCGAACGAAACGCTTTGCGGGCGTAAACTTAGTCTTCTAGTTAATCCAACGGCGCTCTCTTGTACGTGTTTCGAGTTTCTGAGTATTTCGTTTACCTACTAGATTATTTTAGGCAAAAGTTTGCATTGAAAACTTTAACCTGCGAGCTGATCATAGGAATTAGGTATATTAGGGTTATGGACCTCTGGGTCAAAAAATTTAAATTTGGTATCATACGTAAACTATACCTAATTTAATTATTTACTAAGTACTTATTTATTTACTGTCTTCTCATTTCCAATATTTGTTGTGCTCTGTGCACAGCAAGAATTTTCGTTCCTCTAATAGGCGTCTTCTGCGATGTCTGGTTTTCTTAAATCTGGCGATTTTCCTTTGGAATGCGCTTCCTCAGAATATCAGGACGGCCACCAGTCGGTTCAAATTCAGGGTAAAAGATCGCGAACACTTACATAAGAAGTTGGCAGACTTTAAAACAGTACTTTTATCTTTACATTGAGGGTCAAACCTCGACAAATCTAAGTATTACCTCCAACAGTAGACGTAGATTATCTAGGCCTTGTAGATCCCAGCCATTATAGTGTGCGACAATACAAGCAGTCAGTGGGGTTAAATGGCCATTACCACAACTACTGCACGGCTACGCGTTACGGCTCAATGGGGTATTAAGAGGCGCTATAACGATTTCCAAGGTGATCTCAATCGGTTGTGATGTCACTATATCTATACAAATAAATAAAATTGAAGTGTCTGTTTGTAACACGGTACTTTTTAAAAATATTACGGTTATTTTCTAAAATGTTGTCTATCTGTTTGTTCGGCATAATCTCCGAAATGGTTGAACCGATTTTGACAAGACTTTCACTGGCAGATAGCTGAAGTCATAAGAAGTAACTTAAGCTTTTTGAATTAGGGTTTTGCGCACAAGACATCAAACTCTGTGATAATCGTTATTCACACAAACAAAGTCATGGACATAAGCTAGTTGTAACATAAAACACAAAAGAATAAAAAATCCAGTAACATTCTTCAGTCTTCTCATGATCAAAACCTATTCAAAGTCAAAGTCAAAACATTTATTTCAATTAGACCATTTACAGGCACTTTTGAATAGTCAAGGAGTCTGTCAGTTAGTCCGAAAGTTGAAGCTAGTTGCTCGTTCCAAAACGGAGGTAGGCCTCTATGGAGAAGAACGAGCAAGAAACTCCACGGCACTCTTTTAAATTATTAGGTTTTTACAAAATTTATTTTTATTTAATAAGAAAACAACAATCTATAAACAACAATAAAAAAATAACCAAAAGACACTTTAACAATAACAATAACATTACTCAAATTAATCCCAAAAATGATAATAGATAACACTTTATTGCCACACAAAATAATTCGGACAATATAAATCCTAATACACAAACAGATTATGGCAATATATTACATACTCTATACGTAATACTGTAATGTGATTCGGAACTAATATCCACAAAGCTTACACAATTGTAATCCTCACTAATGGCGCTGGACACTGAACAGGTAGACATAATGCATAATGATTCGATCGATGAAATGCTTTAATGGACTATCAAAGTCCATTAAAGCATTTCATCGATCGAATCATCTTTCATTAATTTAAACACGAAAGGGTCGCATGTTAAACGTTTTAAAATTTTCGATTTATGACCCTGAAAGATTTATCGACAGGTCTCTGATCAGTTTAACCTTTTTGCAGTTCAAGTTGATTATGTGAGTAAGATTGGGTTTTAATTCTATCAATGCAGAAGAGTTTTTTAATAGTTTTAACAGTGGTTATTTTAAAAGGATGGCCGAAATTTTTGGTTGGTGTTTTATCTTTATTGAATTCGATTCAGAATCATATTATCACGAGTTTTTAGGTTAAGACATACGGTAGGTCGACTCATTTTCCAACTCCAACGGTTAAGTTAAGTTTCTTACAAAAACAAGTGAGTATTAAATGTTATTACAAAACTTTAATACCCCCGCGACTTCTGTATTCACCCATATGCACAATGTTTAGCGTGGGTAATATTGCGCGTTACCCTAAACAAAATGTACAATATAAGCAATATTTTCTGCTTAATGTTACTGAGTTTGATAGGCAGTGTGCGGTTATGTGATGTATCTCTTTGACTCCTTCGGTCCTAAGACAGCCTTCCAAGCTGATAGATTGAGAACCAGTCGTCTCAAACTACATATTGTTACGTAACTCGTCCATGATTTCGCCGCACCCTTAGTTCAAGTTACCATTATCAATAATTTGCAGCCTTACCAAATCTTCACAGATATTCAAAAGCCAAACCGGTCGGACGAAATCCAGATCCAATGAAATCCTTAACCAAAATAATGAAGATATGCAGAAACTGCGCTCAAACTTGCTTACCCAAATAAACATCTCGAACAAGACCATTATTATAACTTCATAATACAGTGCTGTTCATAAACAGACGTAAACAACTTGTCAGCTAAGCAGATACAAATATTTAATTCAGGATATTATCAAAGGAAACATGAACAATATTCTAAACAGGAACTTCGTTATCCCAGCAACCGGTATGAGCATAGAACTGAAATACTCGTCTTGAATGATACGAACAGAACTCGTGTTAAAACTTCCACCATCATGTATTCAGCACGAGTAAATATAATTTAGCCCTCGTTAAGTTAACACCTCTCTTTCCTTCTCTTGCTGTCTCGCTCATGACAGTGGTAACATATAGCGCGCTTAGTTTTAATTACACATACAGTAAGGAAATTACTCGTTCCAAGTTACGCTGATGGTACCTACACTGGTTGCTATAAAATTGTGCTGATATTAAAGAGAAATGGTTTGTTTTTGTTTGTGATTCAAGGAGAATTTGCAGTATTTGCTATTTTATTTTGATCAGATTATCAAAACCCTGGTCCAGACTATACTGACAGTGTAATTGGCATTTACGAAATCTGGAATTCTTAAAAGCTGTAAATATATATTTGTAGGTAGCAAAGACATTTCTATCGTTCAAGTATTGCAAACGACTGCCCAAATCAATCATCTAGGTACTTTAGCTATCTAAGACATAGAAGATGGTATGGAACAAAAAGGTCTGAAACAGAAGCAACTGCTTAATTCCCAAAAAGTCTGCATCTTTGGGAATACTCAATCCTACATTTCCTACTCACGACACTTTGTAAGAATAGATGGATGTTTGTTACTCTTTCACGCTTAAACGGCTGTACGGAGTTAGGTGAAATCTGACACACATATACATATTAATATGCTTAACACACGGAAATTTTCCTGTCTATCTCGTTTTGGTGTTCCCGTGGGATGATTTAGGACTTTGGTCTAATTTTGAAGTCTGCCCAGGCTAAGTTACAGGCAGAAGATAGTATTTTGCATGGACCGTGGCACATAATATACATTACACGCTTTCCAAAAGCACCAGAGTCAGCAGCAGACATCCATTAAATTTTCTCATACATTTTAGAAAGCTTTTCCTGTGGTTTTTCTTTCAGCCATAACAATAGCATTTTTGCACAACAATCGCTACACACTTAGATATTATTATAATACTGTATGCAGGTACCTATATTCACAAAATTTTCAACAGAAACCAACTCGAATATTACCAACAGCTTATTTAAAGTACCCTCATTGTGGCCATAAACGCTAACAATGAACTATAAAAGAGGCAATATACGATTTTAGTGCACTTACGGAATTAATATTCCTTGTTAATATTAACGTTTTCGTAAAGTTATTCGACATTGTGTGGTTACAATGTCATTTGCGAAGTGTTACCTCGATATGAAATGTTGGACCTCGGATGGCTGACTTGGTGAGTCCGTTGCCCGAACAGATGCAGGCCCCAGACCACGTTCTGTGCATATCTTTTCAGAAGAAACAGCCAGCGCGCCGCTCGCAAGCTGTCAACTTTTTTTTCTTGTCATTACAAAATCTATTTTATCACACACGATTTAAAGCTCTAACTTCAATGACTAACTATTTGCAGTATCGGAGCCGTGCTGTTAGTTATATTGGGCGATGGTAGGTTAGCGACTTCCAACCCTTGCCAAAGGTGGAAAAACGGGTAGTGTTTTAATCAGACTGACAGACTCTCAGAGGACATCCTTAAAGATATTCAAATAGAAAAAAAAAAACAAGTTACAAAGAAGTCCTGAATTGACACACAATCTTTGCATTTATTCTTCTTAAAGAACAATGTCTTCCTTTTTGCAACGAAAACACGAAAGCGATTGTACACATGCCCTCAGGTTTGAAAAAACTTTCTTACCTCAAGTTCAAGAGTCCCTAGAGTTACATAAGTAAAACAAACTTGTCGTTGTTGTCTTGAAAAACTTGACTTGAAAAACTTGTGAATACTATACTTTCTGGTATTTTAAAAGTGAAATTCTTAATTTAAATTAGACCAATAAAATGCACTTTTGAACGTCATTTACAAGAAAAAGAATTGAATCTAGTAGCTCTTTCCAAGAGGTAGCTTCGTATGGAAAATAATAGGCAACAAATCCTCAATTCCAGTACCTACTTCAAAAAAAAATACAGCTCTTATTCAGATTTTGAATTTTTTAAGTAAATACCAATGTGAATTAAGTCGTTAAGATCAACTCGTCCATGTCAAATTGATTATACAGGTAAATAAATGCATTATTGAAAAGCAACAATTATAAAGAAAATTGACATACTTAAAACCCATTCCAAATTCCAGTTTCCAAAGGAAAAGAATTGGCAAGAGACTCCATGGCAATAAATTATTGGAAACAACATTCAGAATCTTGTTTACTTGAATTTACACAAATACCAGTGTCCTACTTGAATCGAAAGTGGTTGTCGACCTGCCCAGTTTCAAAATCAATCAATCTAGTTTAACAAAACTTCGTCGATACAATACTGTCGCAATAATCGCCTATCCAGACGCAATAAATATCGCATTGATAACTTGATGAATTTATTCATATCTCCGATTAGATATGCAATAAGAAATGCAGAAACTCATGATCTCACTGACGTAACCGTCCCACGCCGAATATCTACGGGAGTATTCTGTAATTGCTGATTTCTTGCGTCAAGATAACGTTATATGCGAAGATCTAGGATTAAGAGATTGACGTCTTAATGTGTACTATTTAAGGTAGAAAGTACCAGATCGAGCTTTAATGACTGTACAGCGAATCATTTATTAAAAAACTGATAAAACAACAAACACATTGCGTTATATCTGGCAAAAGACTATTCAAAATCCTTTAACATCTGGAGTGTTTGGACTGGCTACTAACAGATACCATAATTAATACCAGCCTATTATTGTTCCACTACTGGGAAAATGATTTCCCATATAGAGAAGATACGAGCATTAGTTTACCACCCCTACTCATTTCCTCAAGGCGGATTGGTGGTTTCAGACTTAGGTATACATATTAATTTTAAGTACAAGTTTCCTCACAATGTTTTCCTTCACCAATGTCAGTGATTTCCACGATAAACCCGTAACCTCATGCGTGTGCAGCGAGCGCCTTAACCTATGGGGAAATTTTTCATTCAATAATGTTCATTCTTTTTGGAAAACTGCATCAAGCAGTATACACTACCAGTGTGATAGAATAAAGATATATTTCTCTAACAAACACAATATCTTGTCATAAACATAACAGAATAACCGCTAGGCTTCGCTAGGTGACTGAGCTGCTCCACCTACTTGTGCCTCTGGGACGTTGCAAATCAGGTGCGTGGGTTCGACTCCCGGCTCAGACACTTGTATGCTGAAGATTGTGTCGGCGACTTGCGAAATATATTAATGGCGTTATGTAGATTTGACAAATCGCTTCACGTGGCTTATGGCGACAATCAAAATATTAATATAATAAATAATTCATGGATTGAATAATAATAAGCCATTCAAAAGGAAAGCTATAAATATTTATACAAATAAATAAAGTTGAAGTGTCTGTTTGTGATAACAGAACAATAGCTTTTTCCTAAATCTTGATTAATGTTTACAAGGTACTTATACAAAATAAACAATTTTTATTTATAATGATGATGTGTTGTAGATAAAATTATCTCCTACATTTCTTACTAACAAAGGAGTCAAGGTTACGTGAAATAAATAAATTGAAATTGAATTGAATATGTAGTAACTTAGATTAGATGTCGTGATGGCCTAGCGGTTAAGGCGCCCGCCTCTCATGCATGAGGTTGTGGATTCAAATCCGGGCAAGTACCAAAATGACTTTTTCAATTAATATGTACTTTCTAAAGTTTATCTTAGACATTACTGACATCATTCCGTGCTTCGGAAAGCACGTTAAGCTGTTGGTCCCGGCTGTCATACGTGGATCTTTGACAGTCGTTACTAGTCGTCAGAAGCTTGAAAGTCTGATAACCATTCTTACCTAGGGGTATCGTATTACCCAGTTACTGGGTTGTGGAGGTCAGATAGACAGTCGCTCCATGTAAAATACTGGTACTCAGCTGCATCCAGTTAGACTGGAAACATAGTTGGGAAAAGGCTAGGCAGATGATGATGTAGTAACTTAGATTACTCTTTTTAGAAAAGGAATTAGGGTTCCGCGCAAAAAAATGTAAACCCTGACATGACCCTGACCCTATGTAACAACTGATAGTCACGCGAACGAAGTCGTGGGCATAAATAAAATTGTAACGATAAAATATTCAACTTTGTAAAGCACCATCTTTCTAAAACTCGAAGTGCCATGTTACCGTCTAGATACTTAGTTCAATTAACTTGGCAACATGTCCGAACTAGGTTCATTAGACATGACTGTATCCTTCGGAGGCCAATGTTGTCTAAAGTTAAATAGTTGGTCAATGAACTGGGGTTGAGGCCAAACTTAGTTACCTAAACAAACAGGGACCCTCCGTGATAGTCAACAATGGTTTCTCGTAGTTCCGTTAATGTTAGTGTATTCGAAGCTTTTATAGGATTCGTTTAAAATTTTTATAATATGCGATATATTTCTTTTATTGTTCTTTTTTTAATTGTCTTGAGTTTTATAACCAGTTTCTTTTTAATTCTTTTTTTGAAAAACTTTGCCCCTGCGCGGTTGAGTTTAAAAACTTTAATTCACGTAAACAAACAGCCAGACCCGGAACAACTAGTACTACTATATCAATAGTAATCGATATCGCGATCCCACGATGCGCAGCACAGAAGTTAATCGCTCAGCGACTGCGCCAACCATGTCGTCAACCGTTTCTGAAATAATAAAAGTTTTCTTAAAAAGAATTTTCTGAAAGGACAATTTCCCATCAAGAAACAGAAATAAACGGCAAAATATGACACTCTTTTCAAAAGCACATTTCCACTTTTAAAGAATCTTTCTAAAATTTTATCACAGCACTTTATTATGAAGTGTTTGTACGGGCAATTTTTCACTTCACAACAAGCTCCGGCAAACTTGAAATTGGATTTTTAAAATTAACAGCTTGACTGACACATTTGCGGTGCAGTGGCAAACACTTTAAAATTCGATTGGACGTCGCGACAGTAACATGAGTGTTCGCCCCTGAACCTACGAGGCTGGCAAGCACGGAGCCTCATCAAATTTTATCATCCCTATTGACAAGGTTTTGGCTAGCAAAGTTGCTTTATGTCACCGAGTACTGGTGAAAAGTAGTCGTTTTATGTGCGAATTGTTTCAACGCGTGTTTTTACATGTATTAGAATGTTTTTAGTGCAATAAAACATAAAACATATTCTAATATGACACTCGGCAATACACTATTGCCGAGTGTCATATTAGAATATGTTTTATTTGACTTTGACGTGTACGAAGTTGCGGGTGATAGCTAGTTTATTTTTAATATTAGCATCACCAGCTCAATTAATAGTTCAATTAAGTTAACTTAAATGGCTATAGTGTGGAAACCGTGCACTTTAACCAGCTAATCCTTATTTCTTTTAATAGGCTAACACATCGACTATAATAAGAAGCACGGCTATTATAAAATAGAAAATTAAGCATTATGCTTGCAGTACAATATAATTTAAATATACAAGTCTGACAACTGTGTAAATATAAACCAGATAATAGAAGTAATTAACGAATTCAGTCTCATTTTTTTTATATTCAAGTTGGTATAAAAGGGCTGTTTGACTGGTTTGTTAGAAAGTTCCGCCATAGATTTTATTAACGTGATGATCTTTAAAACATCTAAATAGGTACTAAGGAGACCTTTAAAAAAAACAAGTAATCAATTTGTAATGAATAGTGTTTTAGAGAAGTTTAAGAGACCGATACCAGCAAAAGTAAATAACTTAGTTACAAAATTATACTTAACTCAATAACTCGAAATGAAAAAAAATACGTATTTTTAAGTTACCTCTCAGACTTTTTGAAATAAGGTTATTGGACGGAAAAGTGACGAACCACGAGCCTAGATAATTAGCTTCCTTATCATATCTACAAAGTTTAATCGAGTATAGTTACATAATCACCAAAATCAGACAAGTCAGCGTTTGTACGGGCGCACAACAGCGTGCTGTCGAAAATATCATCTAAACCATCACAATCTTAATTTGATCACAACGCAATAAAATTAAATATTTATTCATTCAGTGAAAATAGTTAAACAAGCAACAGTAGCAGCAGTCATAGATACAGAACAAGATTATTTAGGAACAAGTCAGTAGTTGCCTTAAGTAGATGTTATCAGCAAAGTTGTTTAATCACAACAAAACTAACAATACAAAGATAGCAAATTAGCAACTTACTGGAAGTGTATAATTGTCCTATAGATATTGTTCCCAGTGCTGGGACATAGGCCTACAGTCCTACACTTTGTAAGAGTAAATAGACTATGCTGCAACCTGTTTTTAGATGTTACATGTCTTCAATGATTATCCGGAGGTTAATACCGGACAATTACCTATTCATAATAATATGTACTTTCCAATTTTTTTTTTGACATCGCTGACATTGGTGAAGGTAAACGTTGTGAGGAAACCTGGACTTATAATTAATACAAGTCTGAAATCACCAATCCGCCTTAAGTTAGCGTAGTGATCAATACTCATGTGGGACAGGCTCAATCAATACTCGTGTGGCTCATGTGAGGCTGGTTATTATTACATGTCTTCTGTAATATCTCTTTTCATACTAAACCGTTTTATCACGTTGTTTTCCATCACCAAACTTCTAAGTAAATAGCGGATCTTATATTGCTTAACAAAGTTTATTTTGTAAGTATACACATCAAAAGTGTCTAAAGGATCAACATCCCTAACATTGATTAGGGATGTTGATCCCTAGACACTTTTGATGTGTGTAGTTATAGCATATTGTCAACTGTTTTTGCAGGACCTAACGTCATTGTCAACATTCTGACAAACGTTCTCATAGGTTCAGTCTGGTGGGCACCACGTAGCGTATTCACGGAGTGATATTATGAACCACAACCCGTGTAGGATGAAGATATGAAAGCTCCTGCCGGCAGTCGTGTTCCGCATGCAGGCACTGCTAAATGTCGCATCATCCGAGTGTTTTATACCGGCGCCAGCTACTCGACGACCTGCGTGTGAAAGGCGGTAGGTAACTACCTAATAAATAAAACATTTTCTCGTTTTCAATTTGTATAAATAAAACTGAAGCCAGTATTATAGCCCCCATTACCAACTTGGCATTTCACTCAAAGGCCAAACACCTCATGCTTTATTATACCGCACTAAACTTTATACTTACTACTTGATAGTTATTCAAGCAACTCCAATAACACTATAGATACCTTCCTCTTGCAACAGTCACAAATTCATAGCCGTGGCTTCATATTAATTGATACTTGCTTATCAAAAATTACTCGTATCACAACTGTAATAGGGTTGCTTTTTGATCTAGTTCCCTAATTCAGTATCATTTTCGCAGGTGGCAGTATAAGCGGTGAAGGCTCTGTGAAATTCCCCACTACGAGTCGCGTTCAAGATATGAACGCGTTTATTATACAGACAAGAAACTGAATTCTTAAGTAAAAACAAAATATGAATATCAGATATGTGTATATGTGTGAAAGTTAACTTATTACTGAACAAATGATTATTCTTGTTGGCGTTTCCAGATGGCCTAATTTTAAGCTATATTATTTTTCAGAAAGTTCCAAGTCTGAATTTCCCAGAACACTGTATTTGTCACACGTAGACATCTAGGTACCCAAATTATTCAAGGCTGTGTTATGTTCGTTCATTTAAAAATAATTTAAAAACATTTATTTTATTTAAAAAAATATTATATTATATATGTTGTCGTACTGTATAACAATTAGGTATAATTTTGTATGTGTCCTTTTTTAATACACGGTAAAATAACCAAGTACAACAGCTGTATATTAGTCTTATAATTTCCTATCAAAATAGCTAGCAGCCAGCTCATACATTGCACAGCCAGACAGCCGAATTTTTCTTTAGGATAAAAGTGTAACAATGCAGGCAAGTGTAGTTCACATAATATTTACCTTATTTATCTTTCAATACTAACTTCTTGTCTTTTCAATACACTGTAAGCACAAAAAAACGACCCACTAAACTAGAGTTCCCAAGTACGTATCTACCTTATAATTTATCTTTCAATACCAACTTCTTGTCTATTCAATACACTGTAAGCACAAAAAACTAAACTAAAGCTACCAAGTACGTACCAAACAAACAGAGATTGTTCATAAAACAAGAGAGCGCTACTGGCGGTACTTATCACGGTAGCATAGTGGAACGCCCACTAGCCCACTAGCCTGTCTACTTACGTATTTGTTTCTATAGACCAGGGTTTTTCAAACATTGAACCCATCTTGTGGATCAATCTTTTAAGGGTTAAAAAGGGGGTTGACAGGTTGTCAAACCTCTCATATCCATTGAAGGGCCTGATTGTTTGATTGATTTGGGATAAAAGGAGAAGGGAGGGAGGGGGGTTATGATACCTCTGACGGATTTGATTTTTGTTAGCATAAGTAAAAAATTGTTCTATTTTTGTTTGAAGTTCACAGGCTTATTCAATTTTAGAGAGAAAAGGAATAAAATGTTGAGAATCCCTGGTACAGACGATAACAAAACTTGTTCTTATGCTAGAAAACACACAATATTGTAAAGATACTTGCTTGACAGTACGATATGATAATCGTATCATTTTATTTTTAAGAGTATTTTTTGTTTGAATTGTAGATATAATAATTCTCGAAGTTATTTTTTGTATAAAAATATAGGATATATATAGGGATTGAGATAACGTCAAGAAAATGAATGACAGTCATGTCACGATTACAGTGTGATATTATTTTAATGAGTAAAGTTATGAGTTAAGTTAGTTATACTAAAAGTTTATAATAGTAATTAGTTCATTACGATATTTAATAAATGTAATTACTTGCAGTTTATTGTTTTGGGTATTGGGCAGGTAAAGACATACGAATAAATCAGAATAGAAAATATATATTTTTTTAATTATTTCCGTTATTGTTTAGAGAAACGGATTTGTCAGTTCTTGTAAAAAAGTACCTAATTGCACAAAAGTATAGTATTTTAGAAATTGTTCCATTGATCACTTCACTACCTTAATTCACACTTTTGTCATCATATAGAATTGTGCAGTTTTTTACAGCAAAATTATAGAAAAAAATGATAATAATCTATCTTTCTATTTTGATAAAAATCAATTGCCACATGTACGAAAGATCATCTTACGAAAGGCTCGACCTAACTGGATGTTTTTTTTGTTATGTTTGCAATTTTTAGGACAAGGCATGTAGGTAACTCATATAAGTAATATTTTTTTCTGGAAAATCCGTCGGTTTGCACCCATGTAAAGCCGGGACGGGTCTCTAGTTTCTAATAAAAAGCTCTGCAAGCTTTAATCGCAGCTATTTTACAAGAGACTCAGCAGACTTATAACCGTAATTTGAACTAGATTCTTATCTACACACTGACACTAAGAACAAGTTTCTATGTTACATAGTAAGTTCTGAGTAATGCGACAAGTGTTATTAATGCAAAAGCATTTGTCTGTTTGTTTGTTTATTCTAATTGCAACTCGACTATAAATGCAAATCTTGTAAATGTTTCATATTTATATTGCATTTACATGAATATTAGGATTGGCTTATAATTTTGGCTTAGTAGTACACAATCATTTTAATTTATTAGTTATATTTTGCTGGTGAAATGTAGGTGTGGGTACTAACTAAACCTTTGGGAATTACAGTTGTGATGTTTTGTAGTTATATTATTTAAGAAATATTATGATCTAGTAATCGGTGAAAATGTAATTTTAATACCTAAGTATGATTTCCCCGGCGCGTTCTGCTTCACGCGCGCCTCCAAAGAGCTGTCAGCACAGGGACGGGGCCCCAACAAAGCCAAACGCCTGCCGGGGTTGCGGGACGTCTTAACAGGATACCTTGGCCCCGGAACGGTAAGGGCCAACAGAAGGAACAGGGTGGTTTTTTAATCAGTAAAAGTCTGAAAGTCCCTTCCGCCCCACCCAGGGCGGAAGGACTCATTTGATGAATTTACTACGAAAAAAAAAATACCTGTAATTTATTTCCCCGACCGACGGTAAGTTTGCCAAAGACTGAAGAATACTTCAGTCTTTAAAACATATAGGCAAACTTATCATAAAAGCTTACTGAAATAAAAATTTGATATTTTAGTCTACGTTTTATGACTTTTACAGTAGTTTGTTCCTCTACGCTGATTTTTACAGCTGCTGCATACTGAAAAGCAGATGCCATTTTCCTTTGTGATGTTAGCAAGTACCTAGGTTGGTATGATGTAAAGACAAGATCACAATTTTATGTCACTTCAAGTAATAAAAGTTTTATCAATTGTTTTATTGATGAAAACTTTAAAGACTAATATTACATCTTAAATAGACGTCTCACTAACAGACAGAACACAGAGATAATAGAAAAAGAAGACAGCAATAATTCACTCCGTTATATTTAATATGTGACATATTCCAGAATATTACAGTAGTCCTTTCCCGTCAGTCAATTTCTGTATGAAATCCCGGTGCAACAAAGCTATATCCGACTGTAATCTCAGTGAGTACATATTTCTTATTCCACAAGGGATTGTGAGCGGAAAAATGCTTTATTATTTACGCAGCTCTGCTCATCAACCGTCAGAGCACTGTGTCCACGAGCATTAAGAGCGCTGTGACAACAATTGAGGCTGGCCCGTCGATACGCGGCATCTCAGGGGAAATTACCGCTTCCTTACCGCACCGTGCCGCCCGTAACGTGGTTTGCGACGACCAACGTTTGTACACACGCGGTGTTAAAACCAAATTGTGGCTGAACGGAAATTTTACGAGCACATGTACCTTTTGTGACGGATTTTTGCCGTGTTTTTCTGATAAATATTCCAAAAATGTTCAGGTAGCTGTTTGTGTTGTTTGTTGTGATGCGCGTGTGTGTGATGGTGTATTTAATCCATTCATAACTGCCCATAAACGTTCATAGCTGAACACTGGCCAAGCAATAAACGCTTTATGAACGGAACAACGGAAATGAGTGTATCTATAAATCAATGAAATATCGAATAAATACATGACTAAACCGAGCCGTGATAGTCATTTGTTCTACCTACATTGTAATAAAAACATCTATAAAATATTATGGACAGTCACTAAATCCCAATACATGACACAATCGCGATTAATAGGTACACAGCACCTATTACTATGCTCGCTAAAGTAATAAATACTTCAGAATGTGAGAGTGAAAATCCACTGTACAAAACTGCAGCTAATTTTCAGGATTCCAATGAATTTATTCCGGCCATCGAGCGTAGGGTTGGGCGTTGTAAAAAATGCAGCCAGTCGCAATCCCGGGTTTATCGAACGCAAATAAATCTGTCAATTTCACTCAGCCTCCCTTCGTGTGCCGGTGGTTTCTATATTCTTGTTATCTTTTGCTGTAGATTGAGGGGGTTAGGTTTAATTTTGTTGTAGCGATATTGTATGCCGGTCTTTTAAGACCTATCAAAGGCACTTGCTGTATTTTGGCATATAATAAAATTCAGTTAAAATAATTCAAAAAAGGTTACCTAAATAAATTTTAATCAAAATTTTAAAATGTTGAAACATTTCTAAACATAATTTTAAAATCTTAAAACATTTCTAAACATAATTTTAAAATGTTAAAACATTATTATTAATAATTTTAAAATGTTAAAGCTTTTTTTACTTGTTAGAGTTTAAACGGGACTAGAAGAATGTTTTGTAGTAGTCATGGACATTACTGTACTCTAGATTTTTAGCACGTTGTTGGAAAGTAGTCGAATAACGTCGGCGGTATACTACCTAACGACATCGTTCGTGGTTGTACATTGCACCATTATAATGCTGTAAAATACGATAAAATCTTTATAATAGTGTTAACCTGTAATCCTACTTCGCTTTAACTACTTACCCCATGTACTCAATCTATTTACACCACAAACAAAACACGATACGCAGAAAAAAACATTATCATACAAAAAAATACAGCAAAATGTTGACCATCGCTCTGAATGAAAAAAAAAAAACTTTAGTCAATACAACGCAACGACAACATCTATTGTTCGACACAGATCAACAGATCCAATAGACATCCCCTCACGATCGAGATCGAACTCATTCATCCGTCGGGTTGAATCTGTGGAGCTGAATTACAAAATAGACAGGTACAGAAGCTCAGCTTTTATTGCGTTATAGACGTGTACTTCCAGTTACTGGGTAAAACTACCGTTTTACAACAGGGCTGTAGAGGTCAGATAGGCTATACCAAGCGCAACCCTTGGTGAGACTTATGTCATACTTTAGGGCTTCTGACTACCCCTAAAGACTGTCAAAGATCATACTATCGTGACCTTAACGTACTTACTTTCCGAGGCATATCGTTACGAAACGAAACACGTTACGTCACGT
This sequence comes from Hoplodrina blanda, assembly GCA_949316365.1. Classification (NCBI taxonomy): domain Eukaryota; kingdom Metazoa; phylum Arthropoda; class Insecta; order Lepidoptera; family Noctuidae; genus Hoplodrina; species Hoplodrina blanda. The sequence continues at coordinate 10,118,756 of OX438585.1, forward strand.
TATCGTTATCGTTTCGTTCGAAATCGTGGAGTAGGTATGTCCGAGCGAAGACCTGCTGGACCATCAGGGTCGAGAAGCGCCACAACAGGAACTTTAAGTCGTTCGTGGTGCGAGTCCCGACACATAATAGCATCGAGACCTTCCTTAAGGAAGAGTTTTGGCCGAAGGGTGTCGTGTATCGGCGCATCCGCGGAAAGCTACGCGACATCACGCAGCGCAACACGACGCCGTCACTTCGTAAAATATGTATTACTTTATAGTTAAGTTGTGCTTATTTATGTATTTGTGTTTTATGGGCCTTAGTTGCCTGAAATAAATGTTTATTATTATTATTTGTTACATGTCCACAGATTGACCCGTAGTAAGCTTGATCGGTTAGCCATCGGTTATTACTTAGCCATGAGCCCTTCACAATCTCAAATTACTTCAAACAACTACCACACACTGTTTGTGCTCTCGTGTCCGCTGGTTGCATAAAAGTGGCCTTCTGAACTTGCCTGTTTTCTGGCTGAATGTACCGCCAGACTACGAATGTACGGGGCATTTGTTTATCCGCTTCAATTGCAGTACATTGCGTCTCCTGCTAGGCTGCAAATCGTATTAGAGTTAGATATGGTTCGATGGATTAATTGAATATGAGGATTATGGTTTGTTATGACAACAGCAGACATCATTGTCATCTTTCATTACCAGAACTGCTATATTTTGCATTTTTTGATTAATTTTATTGTAAAACTTGATTTGACACTCAGATTCCTTGATTTTATTTAGGAATAAATCCACTATTTGTTTTAATGTTCAAGTATCGAGACTATAGACAGTGTTTCAATTAGAAAGGATTCCTATCTATAAGTAGAATAGATACGTTGTAGGTATGTAGTTTTATTATACCTTTTGTAATTCATATTATAATCGGGACAAAAGCATCGGTTGCTATGTTATTATATAAATACCTCGTACCACAATCTGGTACGTAATTGTTTAAACTATATTGCAATTCATTGATATTAAGAGGGTTATATGCAGTTACAGCAGTATCTACAATGGAGCTACATTGTAAATACTGCTTTAATTCCTTACCCGTCGGTTTAAAATAAAACAATATACTCGTAGTTACAGTGAACAAAGAGATAGGTATGCAGGGTCGTCAGATATAGTTGAAGTTGGATGGATGTTTTCAGATATAATTGAATTTAAATAGTAGATAATAAAATTAACAGTGCATTAATTAAGTTTCAAACGAAGACACCCATTCGTTTCTAAGAAAACTTCAACTATGTCTGACGACCCTGAATACCTATCTCTTTTGATGACTGTTCGTTGAAATAAATATTGCAGATAAATAAATCATTATCTCTCAAATTACAAATAAATAAAAACAAGACAGTGCAGTAATTCACTACTACAACTTTGTTACTTATTAGGTACGTATGTATTAACTTATCATGTTTACCACTAAAGATTTATGTGGGTATACCGACATTACCATAATGATATTGAATATGTACGGCGATTCGTACATTTCGTACTGAATTCATATGAATTTTTCCAACGATTGTCCGGGTTTTCTGATGCTCCCGATTGCTTCCCTATTTCCTGTATCGATATTTTATTGCATGCCATATTTCTGCGAGATGACTCTACTGCCTCTCGTCCGATTGGATATGGGAATCCCGTATCGGGTACATGTATCGGTATTTGATTGGTTTCACATATTGTGTTTTTAAAAAGATTTTTCAGTGTCGTCTCTGTGATTGTAGATTTTTGTGTTACGAACTTTTGTTTGTTTGAGTTATAAGTTCTGGAAACTGTTTTTAATTTGATATATTAATATACACGATAATTAAAAATCTCATATTTTGTCACAAACTTTCACATATAAAATATTAGCAGAATTTTTATTATGTATCGTCAACAACATAAATAGGTATCCAGAGTCGTCAGATATAGTTGAAGTTTTCTTAGAAACCGATGGATGTCTTCGATTGAAACTTAATTAATCAACTGTTTATTATTAACTTTTTAAATTAAATGACATTTGAAAACATCCATCGGTTTTTATGGAAACTTCAATTATATTTGACTGTACATACCTACCTACCTACAACATAGTACCTACGCAATGCTACAAATCTAAAAATCTCGTTTATCAAATTGGTAATCAATACCCACAGGCCACACCATATCTATGACCAAAATCAATGGTTTTCAAATTAATTTTAAACATGAGTAATAAATCTTCGCAGTCGTTAAATATTTATGGGATATGTGACACCATAGTCTGATTTTTTTTGACGCTCCCATTTTATCGGAATTCTTATCATTGTGCGAGACCACAGAAATTATGACCGTTTAACGTAGGCATAACGAGAATAATATTACACCTTGTTTTTCGGGGACATCGCCAATCGACTGGTTGACTCTTCACATGACCAGAGAGCTGGCCTTTCCTTGGGCCAAAGAATCAGCATTGCCATACAGCGTACCAAAGCTGCCAGCCTTTCGGGCACTCGTCCTTTTGACAGCCCTATAAGCTTCCTCCTATCTTTTTAAAAATTGTAGGTATATAGGTATTTTGTAATTTTATTATTATTTATAAGTTTTGTGTTCAGGTTAATTTTTTATATTGTTTTATATTTATCGTGAAATAACGGAGCTTATTATACGCTAACTGTAGACAGGTTATTTTTTATCTCTAATAGGTACCTATAAATATTATTATTAGGGTGTATACATTATATGGGAATTTCCATACAGCAATATCACCGGCCTGATAAAAATCCGTAGATAACTCACACGGCAATAAACAAAAGCAATACACAAAAATACAAATAACCTTATCTTTGCTTCGTAAATTCCGTGATACACAAAAGCATACAACCCTTTACATATAAAGTAGGAATCGCCCTTTACCCCTTTTTATGCGAGTTAGCGGGAAATAATGCAAAGTTTTTCGTATAGCCGAAAAAGTTTACGTTTTTCGTGCAAAATTTATTGGCTATAAACAGTGACGTTCGAACCACGGAAGCATAATAAAAGAAGCTCAAAGGGTCAGCACACGGCAACTTTATGGACTTAACTGGCAAACTGTGTTGCCAGTTATAATAGTTTTGTTTGGTGTAATAAAAACTTTTCTTATTATTACGTTATTATGATCTCCCTCTGTAGTAAAGGATGCACAAGGTTGTAACTTGGGAAAGTTTTGATGCTGTCTTTTGAACATTATTTAAAAACGGAACTGCTTACGTAAAAGGAGTCCTTTTGTAACTACTACGTGCTGCTCCCTGTGACTTCGTACGTGTGTTTTTTTTCACTCGTTTTAAAGTTACATCTTTGGTTACTCCGCCTCCGTGCATCGTGGCGTAATATAGCCTTTACTACTCATGGATCGGGCTATTACATACAAAATAAAATTCTAATCGGATTGGTAGTTCCAGAAATTAGCTTTATTATATTAGTACAGATAGAACCCTCGAATGGTGCTCTAATACCAGTCGAGGGCGAGGATCATGCGTCAAGCGAATACAAGGCTCCTGACTCATGGTGGTAGGAGAAACCGCTTGGTCTTAGATGGCAAGAGTCCGACATAACTGTCCGTTTCTCCATATGAAGGGTCCGTCTGCAAGAATAATTTAAAAGAAGAGCTGCTAACTTACATGGACTCTTTTCATAACTCGTTACCCGATACTTCAATGCTCAAAGGAAAAATCGTTGCTCTGTCACAAACACATAAACTTCTAATATATCTTCACGTTTTCACCTGTGTCTTTACATAACCCTTAATAAGATACATAAGTCATCTAAAAATTATAGACTCTTGTAACAACAAACACACTTTTACATTCATCAAATTAGAATGCAGCACGAGAAATAAATTCATCCGCTTTCATGAATAAATAATTAATTTAACGAAACGCCATGGCGGCGCAATTAATGTCCCCATTGCACACAATTTTACTCATTGTTAGAAAGACTTTATAGAAAACAATAAACCAATTTATCTATACAAATAAACAAAATTTTATCGTATGTTTGTAACGCCAAAATAACAATTTCTTACAAAATAAATATGAATTATATACGAGCGTAACACGAAAAGAACATTTTTTTTATTTTTTGGACTCAAAGTCTGTAGGTCTTTCTGACTGTTTCATTCGGCTAATATTCGAAACAGTTGGATGGATTTTGGTGGGACGTTCACTGGCATAGCTGATGTTATAAGGAGTAACTTAAACAGAACCTCGTGATAACCGACATTTAACCAACGAATTCGCGAGCATGACCTAGTATAATATAACATTCTCTGTTAACATGCAAACCAGCGGACGGTAAATAGAATTGGAAGCTTTTAATTCTGTGAGCATTAAGGGTTAAATCCACCACCAGTTGCGAGCCGAGCCGTTGGCACAGATCCAAATTATTTTAAAAGAAACCTCCTAACGATCTCATTTCATAGGATCACGGCATATTACTTGTTAGCATTTTTAGGATTTCGTACTGGAAATTGGAAAACGAAATCCTTTTGTTCCTATTTGTACCCGGATCAAACGAAATTCTTTTAATGGTCTTGGTAATGCTGAGCGTGTCTTAACGGACTCTCTTTCATTTTACTTTTCTATACAAAATGTGCTTTGATTTACTTAACTGCTGTTTTAAATTGTGATTATAATTTATCATATATGCTTATTATTGCATAAGTCTTAATCTTAATGCCATACGGTTACCTTACGCATGCGGAATTGACTTGCATACGTGGCTTTAATGATGCTCCTATTACTACTACTGTCTACTGTATGGAACACGTAGTGGAAATCAGCAAGGTACTATAAAACCTGCCAGGGTTGTGGATTTTGTTCGAAAGAGTTACCGCGTCCCTGGAACACAAAAGGCAGGAACACGGACGGGTTTTAGTCCGTAAAAGTTTGACACTCCCCCCGCTCAGAGCGGAAGAAGTCATTTGAGTCATTCTTTAAAAAAAAGATACCATAAAAACGTCCTAATAAATATGAGACCATATTGCAAACTTATGAAGTGATTAAAAAGATAGAAGGAACCCAGAAGTGAATAGTAAGAAAATGTCACAAAAAAAGTCTATCCTTAATAACTTTGTTGCACCCACTAGCGGTTAACTTAAACATTGAACGCATGTGGACCTCGTTAATACACCCCTACTTTAATTAAGCCAAATTATTATCGTTGTAATTACATTTAGTTCCTGTAAATATGTTCTTCTAACAGCTTTGTTTGTATTTTATGGGAAGTAGTTATTATCTTTGTCGAATGTTGTTTTGTTTCGAGATGAGTTAGTCATGATAATGGTTTAAATTCTTGGAAGGAAGTCCTTCCTATATTTGGTCGACTTCCGAGGTGATCACTGGTCATAGCAAGAAGTGACAGAAACCATTCGTTCTTATAATTCATGCATCCGTGTTTATTTCGAGAATACGAAACGAAAGTTTTGACAGCTGTCATCTAACAAGTGTTTATGATGCTTTTTCGCAAATATTTGTGATAATGTGTGTCTTTGTAATAAAATTGAAGATTATTTCTATTTATAGGTAATTTTGTCAAAAGACATCTTACTTCGAACTGTAAAGAAGCTGCGTGTTTTGTCTTTACGGACGATAACGTTTAGATTTCTATAATCAAAAGTTTTCTCTCGTAGATCACCGTGTCGTACCTACCTATAAGTATTGGAGCAAAACGTCTACTCATTCTGTGTGTCTAATTCTTAAGCGGTGTTTAATTTATACTAATCAGTATAGGTATATGACGTTTAAAAGTACCAGTACCAGTTGACTTTGATTTTGAATATAGTCTACACAGCCGTTTTAAATCTATAAATCATAAAGCTTGAAACCAACCTATGTTTTCATTGCTACTACCAATTTAATAATTAACTATTCTTCAATTACTTTTATCCTGAATTGTCACACTAAAGAGCAAATACCTCGCATAATGTCTGTAGATGTGATTTTTCCATTAGTTAATTAAGAGACGTACAGCCGTCTATTTTGCTTTCATTAATATAGCAGACATTGAAAAAGTCGTAGTCGAACAATTCCACATTCATGTGAAAAGAAACAATGGTTGGGTGCGGGTGGTGCACCTGAAGTGAATTGCATTTCTGTGTTCTTTTAATTTAAACACCTTTTTATTGCTTTGTTGAAAATGTATTTTTAATTAAAGCTAACATTGTTTTACCTAACAATACTGTAAGTGGTTCTAAATTAAACACATTGTATTGAAATGTGTTCTAAAAAAACTAGGTACCTAATGAATATAAACAGACTTGCTGCAGCGTGAAATTGTTCATAGTTTTTTTTTTCAAGGTAGAAATCCTCGTGGACCTCCTCCGTCGTGGGGGTGACAGAGGGACATGCCGGACTCACTGCAGTATTCCACCTCTACTAATGGCTGGGGGTGCGGAATTCGCATAAGCATGCACTGCTCCCCCGACAGGCTGACTTTCGATGCTAAGGGACTTCGATGCGTCGAGCTAAGGTTGGACCTCATCTGGCAGCACGGAATCGCCTTTTTCCGTCGCCCTTTCTCTTTCTGTCGCTTAGAACTGCCATTTGCTAGGCGGAGACAGAAAGCATAATGCGATAGCACGCGGCGGAATCCTCGAGGCGTTCGCATTATGCTTTCTGTCTCCGCCTAGCAAATGGCAGTTCTAAGCGACAGAAAGAGAAAGGGCGACGGAAAAAGGCGATTCCGTGCTGCCAGATGAGGTCCAACCCTTACTCACTTGAGCTCACTTCACGTAAATTCACCGAGTGAGATTTTTACAGTATAAACTGACAGTTTCATAACTCGTTAATTTACGAATCTTTACTTCTAGATAATATTACAGTGAAAATGTTTATGTGTCCTATGAAATTATTCGTGGGTGAACGATTCAATTTAACCTTAAAAATAATTTTGGTATAACCTTTAAACATCAGATATTGTCCGTAAACGTACCTAGGTAGATAGTTAACTAGAAGATTAGTGAGTTAGTAGCAAAACAAACAGCTACACACTCCAAACATCTAACATAGCCCAGTACCCGTTCTATGCCATTTATTAAGGTAAACGCTAGAGAAATTACTACGTCCCACTTTATCTCACTCATTATGGTAAACACGGTCTGAGCGATATAATTACGAGGTAATTTATTATTGTTGTATCACAGAACACGCCATCCATTACAATTAAGATATTTTTTATTAACAATTTTCACGCGAGCAGTAATTTTGAAATATCGTCCGGACCTTTCAAGCGGTTTGTTTTTGTTACAATAATTATTATCGTGTTTTTATATATATTTTTAATGTTTTGTTTGTGTTCTAAATTACCTCAGTTTTTATCAAAATTGTGGGTCGATACTTATAGGTGATAGGTATGATCAGCGACAAAAATGGTAACAGATTTTTAAACGCTTATTATTGAGCACAATAGCAAATAAAAATATCCATTGCCTTTTTAAGGATTGGTCCAAATGGTAGGTTAAGTCTGCCCGAGACCCAAGGACTAGCTTTTACCTTGGCCAGAGGCTAAGCATTTCCGTCAGTCTCATGGACACATTTCCAGTTGCGATGCGGTGGAATTTTTGATGCCTTTTTGTTTCAGTGCATCCTATTATTTCGTGTCTATTACGATGACATGCAAAAGTAACAGTAATCGACTAATTACCTGTTTATGATTATTTCCTTAGTCTCCTACAACAATCTAGTTTAAACCTACCTAATAACTGGAGACCACACGGCTTGCTTCAAGTAACAAACCATGTATTTAAGTAATTAGTTACGTATCATTGCGTGGCAGTAGTCAATCAAGAGCAATTATAATTAAAATAGGTATTAATTAAGTCTTAACAAATTGACTGTTTGCAACATATTTAATTGTGGTATTGGCAATATCTACTCCACCCTTATCTTGTTTTTAGTGTAGGCAGTGAGTGATCCTTTTAAATATGGCTTTGGACTACAAAACCAATGGAGACGCAATTGTTTTATTTTTTTAACTGTGCCATTTTATTATTAATAATATTCTACGGATTTCAGGAACAATCTTCTCGAGCGTGGCATGAAAAAATGAAACTGGATTAATTAAAATAAAATGTTCGCCTTTATGCAAAATAATCTATGCATAGACTATGAATTTTAAAAAGAAATTTACCTTTCATCTTTTAAAAAACTTATTTGGAAGAGTTTCCTAAGAGCTTTGTCATTCGATACGAATCGTTGAACAGTAATTGCAAATGAATTTAATATGAACATTATTGAAAATTGTACATTACCTCGTTGGTCAAGTGGTCGCAAAGCGCGACTGCTGAGTATAAGGTCTTGGGTTCGATTCCCAGGTTCCAAAGTGTTATTGGATTTTTCCATCAGGATTTTCTCAGTAGCAGCCTCGGAGTCTGGATTTGAGCTCGGTTGATGGCAATAGGCTCGCCCCCTATTACGTGGGACTTTAACTGGCGAAATGTGGGTGTAGGTACTAATGGGTACACATCTGCCTAACCTTTCGGGTATTATAGGCGTGATGTTATGCTATGTAGATTGCACAAAAATCAGATAAATAGGTAAGAGACAAATTACAGCAAATTATCAGGTTGCGTTTTTGCGACTCTAGTATTTCGGCCTTAGAGACTTTTATGGACTACCTTGGTCCTTTTCTGTAGTATGTCAAACGTTATATAAGACTATCACATAGCTACCTAGTTTATACAGTACTACCTCGCGCAAACTCTAGCCCGACAGGCAATGTAAACGATGTGAAGCGAGCAAACCGCTTCGTTTGCGGATGTCTCAAGATTGATTGACGGCAGCTCCGAATATGTGATTAATGACCAATCGTATGAAGCCCGAGCTTTGTGCGGAGCTTGTGTCGTTTAACGCCTACCTTACTACCGATAAGGGATACAAGGTTTCGATTAAGGCGGTCTGTGAGTGAAAATTCCAGGATACGTGTAACTAGACTTATGCCAAACTTGGTACCCTAAGTCAAAAGTCAAAGTCGAATCATTGATTTCAATAAAGCACTTTTACTAAATAAATGTGAGGAATGCTTATATAAAATTTAAGCGTTAAAAAAATGCCAAGTAGGTACAATCAATCCATGTAAATTACTTTGAGCAAAAGATTACATACCTATTTATTACAAAATAGCAAATAAACTAATTTTAAAATTTTATATTTCGAATATTGTTACGTCATACAAAACGGTACCTAACACAGCGCACGCAGAAAGTTAGTTCGTTTTTTGGCCAAAAGTAAAGCCTAAAGTTATAATAAAATTAAACAAACTGGGGACCTACCGCCATCGCTTACTATTACTTTGAAGTTTCGACAGTGCGCAAGGCAAAGTAATATTAATATAGGTAATACTGTTTGAGGAGATGTGTTATGCCCTCTTAAAAAATAAAAAAAAAAGATTTATTACAAAAAAAATATCTTTATATGAAAAGAATGTAAAATAGCCAGTAGAGATTGCTAAAACTAAAATTGCGGGTTCCGCCAATATTCCCCAAACCTACGAACTTTCCTCGAACTCCCACATAAAGTACGTCCTAATACTTCCCGGATTCCATAAGGTACGCGCCAAGAACATAACAGATATTATTATTCATATTTCACTGGTTACCTTTCTTTACGCAGTCGGATCACGAATTGAACTTTTTCAATAAAACTCCTCCCCGAGATAGCAGCGTTTGGAAGTGCGGTCACGCATCACGCCAAGCGATTTTATAACTTTATCACTGTTCACCAATACCTGGCTTGAGGAACCCTAAAGATTTTACATTGAAATTGCTTCATTATTCGTTATCTGTTTCTTCAATGAGTTTCCTTTGATCTTTTGCTATATTTGTTCTTCTATTTAAATGCAGGTGGGCTGTAAGTATGTATTAGCATACGTATAATGATAACAACTTTATTTTGGAAGATGTTCGGAATTCAAAATGGTGATTTGATATGCAATACCATTGATTTAGATTGCGTTATCGAAGACAATTTTGAATACAAAATCGTTTTTAAGAATGTAAACAAATCAGATATCGTATTACTTACACAATTTGAAAAGTATGTAAGTAGATATAAATAACTTAAATATTTGTATGCAAATGTAAAGCCTAGCACGTGCCCACAAAGTCGATTCGATTTCGAGTCGATTTTCGAATTGATGACATGACTTTCTTATAGCATTTTGGTTTAATTTTTACGACAAGTACAATTAATATTATAATAAATATTATGTGTGAAACGAGTATTGTTAATTCAAAATCCGATTGAATTTACGGTACTTTTCCTCCACGCGCTCATGCTTAGGATCTTCATCTTTTTCTTCTGATAATAATAATATTATTCCCTCACTGTCATAGTCCAATGGAACGACAATCCGAATCGACCGGGGAAAGATCAGGCTGAGGAACGTGAACGCTTTACGAGCTTTACTTTGCTTCCCGAGGCACGGAGGTATCACAACACCAACTTCCAAGCTACGGGGTGTTACTTAGGAATTCCTAAACGAAAATCCCTAATAACACGTTGCCGGACCTGGGAATCGTTTACTTAATAAATATCACAACTAAATCTTAATAACATTAAAATATTTCTAAAGCTTCGCCAGAGGCGGCAACAACCGGCATCGCTTTATCTCCACCGCTAGTAGTCTCCATTTACCTATCTCTCACACGCTTAATAGACGCATTTGTACAACACAAACGCTCATTAAAGCAGAATTATAACTGTCATTCATCATGTATCACTTCCTGAAGCAAAAACATCCCAGCTGTCAACGTGCTGACAAGAAAATCATCTTTAAAAGCTCGCTCCTCCCACTGGCTCGACTCAGATTAGCTGTTAATATTTATAAGTGCAATAACGCCTTAATATCTATTCATAAGTGAAAATTATTATGCAAATAGTGGCAAGGGGCGGGTATAGTAAATTCAGCGGTGTCTAGTCGGAGACTGCTTTGCCTTAATTGCTGGTCCAGGAGCAATGAATCTCTGAAGATTTGTGGCAAATGTTTCACACACAATTATTTACATAACCAGACATCTAACACTTGTGCTGTTGATATCGATAGTTTATTTCGATCAAATAACTAATATTTGAACTATTTTTTTATACATATTTGAAGATGTATGAACGTAGATGAGGCGAAAGGAGTATGTAAGGATCGTACTTAGCAGGTGGCGTTCTGTGGTTTCTGCCTACACCCATGAGAAAAAGGTGAGTTTATGTATGTATGTATGTAACTAATATATTTCGTATTAAAAGATTTCTTTACAGATTTATCATTTTCCGGGTCGTGATACCGAGCAAGTACTAACGTTATTATTTCAATTTATAATTGTGTACTTTCTAAGTTTACTTTGAACATCACTGACATCGGTGAAGATAAACGTCGTGAGGAAACCTGGACTTTAGTTAATATTAGCGTGGTGATCAATACTCTTGCCTTCTCTGTATGAGAAGAGGCCCTGCAGTGAGACAATAATAGGCTGATATTTTTCCGGGTGAAGAATACTCTTTGTCTAAGTTCGACTTTCGTCTTGTTGTCTTGTTTCCCAAAAAGACATGAAAACTCTCTTTGCCATTACTATTAATGTTAATTACATTTACTATTGGAAGCCAATATTACCGTCAATATGTTAACACTATTTCGGTCTTACAAAGTTCCACAGAAACTTCATTTTGAAATTCCACTAACGACATCAGAGAAAAGGGCTTTAACTTCACACATAATTCATTCGATTTAAATGAAAATCCTTCAGCATTAACACTCAGGCATACGTCATCAGACATGGTTATTAAATATTCATTTTAATAACAGAACAAAAGGTAAATGTGTGAAATACGCTTGTCGACGTTTCAATGATTTGCAACGCTCGTTGGTACTTTTATTAATTCGTTTTATTTCGTCCGCCTAATGGAATACGGGCATTATGTTGCTTTTCTGCCGGATATAGAGACGTGTTAACGTGGTTTTTGGGAAATAAATCTCAGTTTAATAATGTTTGTATATTAAACATTTATTATTGTTTTTTTAATACTTAATTCTGATTTTACAGTGTTTTACATTATCTATGTGCTGGAGAGTAGTTTATTACATTTACTGTGAAATAAAATAAAGTTAAGTAGGTATGTACCCACCATTTTCATATAGTGTACATTGAAAAGGAATTTGATTTTAGAATTGCTGTTCTTATTTTGAAATCTAAACGACCATAATGCAATAAATTAGACACACATATTTTACTACTGCATTACCCCATTCCTAGGCGATTTGACATCAAAATACCAAACCGCAGCTTAATAAGAGGCCACTTAGCAAATAATGTCTGTCTAAACACCAGCTTTTAGAACTTATTTTATAGCACTGCTTAGTAAAACGAAGGCTGGCTGGGTTCAACTAAAAGTTGTTAAACCGTGGTAGTCAACCATTGGTCGATTTGGTAATTATTGAAATTTGCAAGTACGCCGCTACTAATCACTGTTTCAAACTGATACCGGGGTACAACACTAATACTAAGTTTGCGCTATCAAAGTCGGCTGTGGCGCCACCGCCCACGGTCGTGTCTCGACGGCCCGCGCAATTGCAGGCCCTATTACCGTACCTACCACTTGTACCTTGTATCTATGTACCTTACAACGCCTGGGAACATACCCCACAACCTGCCGCGGCGCGTGGGACGACATCTAATAGCCTTTTAATTTTTAACACGCGCCCATCAACACGAAACGATAGTAATAGCCTGTAATACTATACTTAGAGCACAGCAGCTAATCGTACAGGAAATTATATATATTAAAATTCATTAATATTTTATGTTACGATGCAAAATGACATAAAAGCGGTAATTGCTGGTCGCGAAATATTCTAACAGGTATACATGAATACGCATGTTACTAACTTTTATTGGCTGCGGTGCTGCTTAACTCCTTGAGTGTCGTAACAGGTAACGACATTCCTATAATACAATATCTAATTATTCTTCTAAGTGCCATTTTACAGCGGCCGTATAATGAATTATTACTTTGACGATTGAACATTTAACCGCTTAGTGGATCGTCTAAATATAAACAGGGATCGTATTCTATCTAAATAGCGCACATTAAATATCGGTTGCTCTGCTAAATCACGTTGACGTGAGTGATTAATCTTCGAAGTAGAATGCTTGTCGTTAGAAGGGCAATAAAGAGATAACAAAATAAATCAAAGAGCTATAAATATGGGCGGGATGAGCGATCAGTCCCAGAAATGTCCGATTCGATAGAAATTTACGGATTATTTTATGGGACTTGCATGGAACAAAAAGTAGTATAAATAAATATAAAAACAACGTTCAGTTGTAAATAACGTTTATTGTTTTATGGTAACCGGTTAATGTTGTAGTTAACTGGGTCTTAGAGAGTGTAGCGGGTTTTAACTAACGCTATTATATTTTAAATTCAATTGAATGTTTAGAGGTCGATTCAGGTGAAATGGAAACCAATCCGTCAGTCGCTCGGATGAATAAATGCAATAGAAAGCTTTCGAATGAATTAGCAAAACGTCTTCAGTAAACTCTTCCGCAACATTTGGGCAATAAACTTTTTAAGTGTCATATTCAATGTGGGTGCCGTCTTCGGTTATTATAACCCATAATTCAGAAGTGGGAATGCGGTGCAAAAGTGCAATATCCGACTCGGGCTATAACTGTCAACAGACGAATGAATCACTGGCGTATAAATCGTGGCTAGGACAGCATCGTGCTCGGCACCGTGCAATCGCAGCCCGATTTTATTTTATTACTATCACTGTGGGAGAAATGCAACTGTCGATTTGTTTAACTAAATTATTTTATGATAACTACCACCTACCTACTATTGTTTATAACAAGGTGATTTAGAACGCTGCTAAATTAAGGGCCTCATTTACAGAGCATTGGTCCTTGAATTACGCTCAATATTTTGCATTTATAGGCTCAGTTTCCTTTCATGTTTATGTAAACAGAAATAAGTCATAATTATTTATTTCAAATCTATGCTCCAGTTATTTTATGGAATATAAACACGAGTTTCTTGGCAGCGACTACCAAACTAAACCACAGAAATTGAGTGACCCATAATCACTTTGAAAATAACGAAAATATCTTTACAGAACCTGTCGTTTCTCGTGACTTGCATCAATTTGCGCGCCTATCTAAACTTTTTCAACTAAACAAACAGTTCGGAAATTAGACAAACACGTTCTGACGACAGGAAGCGCATCTCAAACAAACGCGACGCTGTCATGCGCTCGCGCAGACGAGAAGATGGATGAAAAATGGCGCCCGGAGATTAGCTTGACAGGAGATCACTTTCTAATATTAACATTAGCAGTTAAGCATACAAAGATAAATTATGGTGTGTTAGGTCAGGTACTGTCAAATTATTTCAAAGCAACTATTGTTCTCATTTTTTTTTCAGAATAATTAAAATACATCCAAATTACAGAGACAAGAGCACTTGTTACTACAGTTGCAACTATTAATCACATTAACTGACATCTCAGCCCGGAACCATCAGCGTGAAACTCCAACCAAACTACCAGGCTTCCATAAATCAAAAGAGTAAAACTGGAACACATCAATATATTCAAATTAAACAATCATCTAATACTGGTATCAAAAAAAGAACGTGAACCGCGGAGATCCGCTTATTACAACCGTTTTTGAACATTCACTTGTCTATTCCGGGTGTCGGACCACCCACGGCATAGCGACTGTTATTTTAGGTGCGTAATTGAGTTGTTGCGACCGTGGCGAGCGACGACCCTGCCGCGACACGCGTAATGCGATGTTTTACATGACTGCGACGTTGCACCCTGCACACATTTATTCAAACCTGTCCAAAAGTTGCCGAATTAAAGGATTTCATTCGTAATGTAGGAGCGTTAAGTAATATTAACTCCTGGACGAAGGCTACGGTACAAATGGCCTATAGATGTATGGGATAGTTGTTCCGGGTCTGCCTGTTTGTGTATGTGAGTTTGTTTATATGCTAGTAAACGCACCAACTATTCAAGAGAAATTCCTAGTATGGAGTGAAGTTTAAGAAAAAAATTTAAAATGTTTAAAAACCCGCCTAGTCATTCTTCGAGACGGACTGAGCTTGCAAAAAAAAAGAATTGCAGTTTTTTATTTTTTTTTCGTCACCGCCATGGTTTAGTGGTGAATGAACAATGTATGTTAGGTTAAGAGATCTCATTAGTATTAAACATGACTCTTCACGGGACAGACGTGTTTGATTCAATACTCATGCTGAAGTAAATCCCCACGATACAATCCCTTAAGGTGGACTGTCAAGTCTTTCTAACTTAGAACAGAGTTTATCTCATAATAATATTAACATAAAATAAGGTTGGATATGGCTAAACCAGCCAGGTTCTACAATACCTACCTATAAAAAGCATCAAGTTTGTTATAGGTACCTACTCAGGTCCAAAACGTTTTGCTTACAATTCGTAACTTCCCCAATACCAAACGGTTCCTTTGAAAATATCCTAAACGGTATTTACCTGTAATCGCATTTAACTAAAGGTAAAAATCCGGTCTCGCACAAAAGTAACTCGAAGTCACACAATTAGGGTGCCAAATCACACTAGACTGCCGTATAGTGCATTACGATTTGTGAAATAAGCCTACGCTAGTTTTTAAAGTTTCCAACTAAATGATATGGTCTCAAGGAAGAAATTGATCTTAAGAAGAACCTCTTTGTGACGGACAAAATTCAGAGACAGATCTTATAAGAGTTCCGTTGTTTACCTTTTGATATACTTTTAATTACGAACACTAGCAAAGCTTAGATTCGGCGAACATACGTACATATCGTTTTGACTGCCTCGTTGGTCTAGTGGTTAGTGACCCTGACTGCACAGCCGGAGGTAGTGGGTTCGATTCCCACCCAGGACAAACTTTGTGTGATGAGCATAATTGTTGGTTCTGTGTCTGGGTGTAATTTATCTATAATATGTATGTATTTATAAATTATATAAGTATGTATATCAGTTGTCTGGTTACCATAACACAAGCTCTGCTTAGCTTGGGATCAGATGGCCGTGTGTGAGTTGTCCCAAGATATTTATTTATTTATTTATTTATTTATTATATATGTACGGTAATATCGCACACACACCTATTTTTAAACGGCCAGTTATAACACGAAGAACAATTTTATTGAAGACGATCTTGCCATTATGCTTGGAGATGAGCGTGTGAATATGGTGTAATTGAATATAAGCCTTTAACTAATTTAATCGACCCATGGCCGTTTTATGTTAATGTAAAATTAATGAATACAATAACAGACTATTATTGTCCCACTGCAGGGCAAAGTCCTCTTCTCATATAGAGAAGGCATTGGTCGCCACGTTTGCTTAAAGCGGCAAATCTTGCCATCTTTATCTATCTTATCATAAATGCGAAAGTTAGGATAGATAGGTGTTTGTTACTCTATCACGCCAGAACGGCTGAACGAATCTGGATGAAATATGGCACAAAGATAGATTGTACTCTGGATTATATAATAGCACACAGGCAACTTTAAATCTCGGAAAAATGTATGATTCCTTTGGGATAACTTTGACGCACACGAAATCCTAACTAATATTATAAATGCGAAAGTAACTCTGTCTGTCTGTCTTTTCTTCACGCCTAAACTACTGAACCGATTTGTGTGAAATTTGGTACAGGGTAAGTGTGAACCCCAACAAAGGACATAGGCTACTTTTTATTCGACTTCGACTTCGACTTCGTCTGCGTCCGCGATAACCGACATATACGCGGACGAAGTCGCGGGCAAAAGCTAGTCGTAAATAAATAAATCAGTGGCTAACAGCGGTTATGCGATATTGCTCCTGCTAAGTTCACGTTACAAAGCACGAACGACTATCGGTATTTTCCAAAAAAATGGGTTATCTACAGTATCCTTTCAAACCGTCCTTTACCAGCCATAAAACCAAACATTTAGCCGGTATAATAGCTCAAGCCTTCCTTTATTTTCTCCCCCAAACGAAACTGACGTGTATTGTGCGAAATGATTAATAACACAACATAATGATACGTCGCTTTTTTGTTGCTGTTGCATGTGACGATTTATCCTGTGACATTCTTTTGATAGGATATGGGTCGGCTTGAAATGCCTTTAGTTTTGTGATTATATTTCAAAACTTTTGTAATAATTTTTGATGTAAGTGCCAAACATGCCTTTGCTAGTTGGCTTTGGCCTCTCGTATGCCCCCCAAATTATGTAATACACAATCAATTATCAGCCTATTTCTGTCCCACTGAGCGAAGGCCTCTTCTCATCCAGAAAAGGCACGAGCATTGATCACCACGCTTGTTCAAGGCTGTTGCGCTTGCTCGGTCAATTATAAATCCAGGTTTCCTCACGATGTTTTTTTTTCTTCACAGATGTTACTTAGTGATGTATAAGATAAACTTAGAAAATACATACTATGAATTACAAAAGTTGGTACTTGTTCGATATCAAACCCGCATGCTTGAGAAGCGCCTAAACCACTGGGCCGTCGCGACGTTTCTAGTTTCTAATTATTTCAAAACTGTTGTAAGAATTATTTTTTAGTACAACTGTATATTATAAAAATGTCAGAGATTTCAAATTGTTAGTCTTTGACTTCTCTTTTCAGGTGTATTAAAGTCTTTTAATAAGGCCGTTTCCATTTCGAAAACAGCCGCGGCAAATATTTGTTTTTACTTGCAAAACCGCTCTCGACTAACTTTGCCAGCACAGTGTGCATAGTTCTTCGCAGAGATATAATGGTTCGCTTAGAACTATAAAATATTTGCTCACTTCAAAGAATTTTACTGCCAACCACAAAAGTTTTACTTTGATGAATTGAAACTCTACCGCTCTTCGGTTAGCGTAATAAAATATGTTTGTAAAACGGACCACATAAACGCAACATTTCACTGAAGGGTCTTTGTCTTTGCGATACAGTTGATTTCCAATACGTGGTCTTCTTTAAAATGTCCTAACAGTCGTCGGTCCGCAACAAAGTAGTACGACTTGTAAAATATCCTCAACACTCCCTAACACACGTACTTCCCAGCATTCGACTTTGAATACAAATGACCAGATTTTTTTGTTTCCTGTATTTTTAGGCATACGCACACTGTGCACTGGTTTATTAAACAAACCTGTCCGAATGTGTGCCAGTGCCATGATAATAAAAAGGAATTATTTCCTTTAGTTACGCTGCAGCTGGAACAAATGAGAGTCTACAAATAGTAAGGTGGAAGAAAACACATTCGCAACATAGCAAAACATTCAAAAGGATTTAGTGGATCCTTTATATTGTTGCGTAAAAAAAATCTGATAAGTACGGACGTAAGCATAATAGCAAAGCCGTTTTCTTATAAAAACATATGTTTTTCCTGTTCCGACTTTTCTTTTCTTTTGCTTATTCGCAAGTTCTTAGGACGAACACAAAGTGATAAATCTCTTCCAGTAAACTTGCTTGTATGTATCAGTGCTATACGTACCTATTCATACATTTCTGTTAAG
This sequence comes from Hoplodrina blanda, assembly GCA_949316365.1. Lineage (NCBI taxonomy): Eukaryota > Metazoa > Arthropoda > Insecta > Lepidoptera > Noctuidae > Hoplodrina > Hoplodrina blanda. The sequence goes on from OX438585.1 coordinate 10,137,298, forward strand.
ATACTAAAACTAACATAGACGGTTAAGTGTTTACCTTATTCCACAATTACCAGGAACTAGTTAAACATAAACTGCATTAGCATCGTCGAAGTACAGCAAAAATTAATGTTTATTGCACTAAAGGCAAGTGCTAAGCTCTCACGGATAGAACAAACTACGCTATTAAGGACCTCGTTCGATTTTCATTGGCACTTTGCCCCAGAGTGAGAATAGAATACTCTTCTCGACTAATACAATCTTTTCGATAAGAGTGTTTTTCTCTCTTTCTTTGCCAATGCGTGAGGAAGGGATGGAATATATTCGAAGTCGAGTCGTAGGGAGGGATAGAATAGGTCCTAGTTGCATTTAGCTCATGTGATCGCATAGCTTCTCGGTGCCTCGGTGTTTTATTGACTCAATCATGGTGATACCATGAGGTTGCGGCGTCAGACCCATGGGTAAAGTGCTAGGGCTCTGCTCTGTTAACGTGTAGGTATGTACATTTTTCTTCACCGTAAGTAGAGCGTGGAGCGATGTGAGGGCGATATTTCAGACTGGTTTTCCTACATAGAAGATAGTAACTTACTTTTGTTCGAAAAATAAAATCCGTTTCGTAAAACTTGTCCTCGTGAGTTATCTAAAGGAAGATCTAAAGAACAAGAAAAATTTCGTGCCGTTTGCCATTGTTTCGGCGATATCACATTGATTGAGATATCAGAAGGACATAAAAATAATGTTTGTTGATAACGGATACATATCCGAACCAATGTAATAGAGATTAAATTATTCCAAAACCAAAGTCCCTTGTTGTTGTCCGGTCATGTTTACAATCGGAACAAGACAAGATATTTCCGTCAACTTAATTGAAGCGACATGAGTTACTTTATTGATATTATTATTTATTTATGAATACGGCGGCGAGTGATAAAACGACATTTCAACGCCGGTGTGTTTGTTTGTCGACAGATTTCTGCGAATGAGAGCAATTAATTATGACCGATGTCGGTCGTCGGAGGACGCGCGTCTGCGCTCGCCTTTTGTTTTTACACACCATTTGTAGAACAATGCAGCGCGTGCGACTTTTATCTCGCTACAAATAAACGAATAACTCTGTCGACTTTTTGCCGGTCTCGTTCGTGGCTCGCCTTTTGCCTCGAAATTTTATTAAGCCCGTACCGAAATGTTACTGGAGCTAAACGAATTTCACCAAGCGGAATATTTCGATTTGCAAAATGCGAAAGTAACAAAGTCAAAAGCAAAGTCGCGACGTCCCGTGACATTCTAGTCTTATTGACTTTGGCCATGCAGCTTTACTTCAAGCAGTAGAGACGAGACACACAATAAAAGATAGGTAACCTACATTGTTTCAAATATAACGCCATTTGGAACACAGGATTGACTCATTACTTTGTAGTCTTTTTAATAGTAACTTTATTTATAGTGATGCTCTAATGGAAAGATCAAACGCACTCGGCAGTTAATTTTAATGTCTCGGTGTAAACGGGCACCGAGGCCCGTTAGATATAATTAGAGGGATTGGTAAAGCCTCGCTGTGCATTGCGACGCCGCCAGTAGTATTTTGATCTCGTTGACATTTATTATGTCACCGACATCGGTACAGACGTACCTACTCCGTATGAATAAGTAACTATTTTCATCTTTAACGAGTGCGTTAACATTCACGCTGGTAGACGTGATATACGTGCGTCAATAAGATGAGACATAACGCAATAAAATGTAAATAATTATGATTGATTGAAATACAGTAGGACATTTCGCTTTGAATGGTATCTTTGAGGAATATTGCGGGAAATGATGTCAAAGGCGGCGTAGTGGAACCGCCAAACTTGTTTTATGTGTCAGGAAGGAAGGCGTGCTGTCAGCGGCGCCTCGCGAAGCGGCGAGGCAGCGAGGCGGGGCGAGGGCGCAAGCTCTCATCAACTTTAACGAGCCATTACCGCTGCGCCGCCACGCTCGGCTCTACAAGGGGGGATTCGTGTAATTTTCGGAACTCGCATAACGTGTAATTATTTCAGGAGGGGGGCGTCAATAACGTAACCGCAACACATTTATATGCGTCCAGACTCAAAATTTCATCGCGTAGGTAAAAGAGAACCCTGCATGTTTATGTATGAAACCACGTGAACTTTGATTAAGCCGAGTTTTAAATAAAATCCAATTATTTGCATAAAATATAGGTTCAAATGGTTTCGAAGAGGAGCAACTCGAAAAATTTTCTACATTTTTGTTTTGCTCAAATCGTTAACGCAAAATAAAGTCGCATACGACGTCGTTATGAATAAGAATGGTTACTAATGAACCAATTTATGGAGACAACCGGCTGTCCGGTGAGTTATTATCGACACAAAAGCGAAGACAGTGTAAACGCTCACTGAAATGGAACGTAACAAGTCCACTGAAATAATTCACGGCGGATTCGACACGGACATTCACAGTTGCATCGCCGTGGGCGAGTGCAGGCTTGTCTTGAGACGTCGACAGTTCTTGTTGCGACTACTGTGGTTATTTCTAAACCGTATCACGTCTCCGTCGACCGGATCGCCTCAACGGCCAACGCTTTGATGTCGCATTCTCTTTTTGCAAACCACATTTCAGTATAGACTGAATGCTTTCGGGAAAGATGTCTAACGACCAACGTTTCGATCGCCGCATTCTTCATTTTGATATTTCGTTTTCGTTTCACTTCGGCTAATGTAATTGCCTCTTGATGCCAACTAAGAGTTGTTGGGTGACTTGTTAGATTTATTAGACCTTTTCTGAGTACCTACAACTGATTTTATTCGGCCTTTCTATTAAAATGTCAAAGATGTGTCTGAACGGGTTGAAATAATTTCTACACAAAATATTTCACAGAAAAGAAATAAAAATTGTTTGTCACAGAAATATGTGCATATTATGAAACATAACATAGTAGGTACTTAAGTACTTCTTCTCACACTGAATTGACAGAGCACCCAAGTAGGACCTATGGGGCATCATAGACCCGTCCAACACCCAGTGCTATTGAGGAGCTTCTGATCAGAATATGTCAACAATCTACAATAAGATAATTAGGACACTCCAGTATAATATGGGTGCTGGATTATCCCATTTGTCCGTTCACCTGCACCCTTGACGACCAGTGCAACACCTTCGACCCAGCATTAAGCGTGACGACCTACTGGGAATAGGTAGATTAAATTATTATAGATGCTTCATCGATACAAAAAGAAGAACAGTACTAAAAATACATAACATACAAACGAAACATATTTTTAAACAAGCGTAACACAGTGCTCCTAACCCTAAACAACTTCAAATGATCAGTTCATTTGAGAACTGGAACCCGATAAACGCAGTGAGGGGTTGTCAATGCAGTTTATTTTCAGCCTAGCCAGTGGTAACAGATAATAGAATGCCGTAAAACTCGGTCTTGTGTGGGCGAGGCGTAGATAACAGGCGGCTGCGACGTATCTCTTAAAGCGGTAATTTGTTAGAGCTCTTGGTACGTACCTACGACTCACTTGTGATAAGGAATAAAAAGTGGAAGAACCCTACAGTTCAAGGCGAGGTTTCAATGCCATTGCTATCTAATATAATAAAGCTGAAGAGATTTTTTTGTTTGTTTGCTTGTCTGTTTGTTTAAACGGTCTAATCTCTTTAATTACTGGTCCGATTTGGAAAATTCTTTTTGTAAATGATAGCCAGATTCATGAGGAAGAAGTATCAATATCCATACTAATATTATAAATGCGAAAGTGTGTCTGGCTATCTGTTACCTCTTCACGCTTAAACCGCTGAACCGATTTTGATGAAATTTGGCATGGAGATAGGCATGGCATTTAAGATCCGAGGAAGGACATAGGATAGTTTTTATCCCGAAAATCACCCCCTAAAGCGGTGAAAAGGGGGGTGGAGGTTTGTATGCAAGTACGATATAAACAAGTTCCACGCGGACGTAGTCGCGGGCAAACGCTAGTATTATAAATGCGAAAGTAACTCTGTCTGTCTGTTACGCTTTCACGACTAAACCACTAAACCGATTTTGCTGAAATTTGGTACGGGGTTAGTTTGAACCCTAAGAAAGGACATAGGCTACTGTTTATTCCGCGACTTCGTCTGCGTCCGCGATCACCGACATTTACGAGGACGAAGTCGCGGGCAAAAGCTAGTAGAAAAGTTGATGATGATGAGAATATTGATCGCCATTTTCTGATTAGGCTATATAGGCTACATCTCGCTACGACCCACGGGAGCGGAGCAGTAACCAAAGACGTAACATAATACTGGTAAGAAAAACCACGCGAACAAAGTCGCAGGGAACAGCTAGTGTTAGATAGTGTGGACTTTATGACCTTCTTTCGCAAAGTAATTGGGATGATATGCGCTGTTGTGTAAAGTTACAATGTTGTGAAGTGAATTCCCACGAACGATGTAACTTTAACAACTTGAAGGTCCTTAGTTGATCGCTCGCAATTTACATGGCTGGTTTTGATTATATTTAGTTAAGATTTAAATGTATGTTTGGTTAATATTGTACAGTCAGCAACAAAAGTCGATTAACATTTATGATTTTTAAATCCTAATTATTAAGTACAATATTTAAAGTAAAACGCAATGAATATAAAATTAAGATATAATAAAACCTTAGCTATATTGCCTGAAATTCTGAAAGCCAGTACATTATGTGTTTAGTGTCTGTTTAAATGATATAAAAAAGTAACATTGTTAATCGACTTTTGTTGCTGACTGTACCTTGTATGTAGTAACTTTAGGTTGAAATCTAGAATCATACTACGATCTACTAACTAATTCAAGCTTGGCGACACAGGTGGCGCGGTGTGCCACAAGTTCGATTCCTGTCCTACGGAACAAATATTACCTATGTACTACAGATATTTCTTCCAAGTCTTGTTATAGTTGTTTGTGTGTGTGTGAGTTTATGCTTGTAAACGCACCCACAATACAGGAAAAAATCCTAGGGTGGGGCAAAGTTTAAAAAAAGAACCCTTTTCTTACGAACTTTTTTGAATGTGGAATGAAGAACGTTTGAATATCTAAATGTCGTTCATTCCACATTTTAAATAATCAGAAAGAAACATTTAATTGAGTGCCAAGTAGAAAACGAAAGGTCCTGTTACAATAACAAGGAAATACGTCACGCGATGTGAGGAACAGTAACAGCTATAGACATCACTACCAATGTTTTATGACGTCGGATGGGAATAAATGGAAATAAAAGGGGGAAAAAATACTTTCAAAACATTAAACGTACGGCTATGAATGTCTTTAGACAAATTAAAAAGCTGTGATTTATAACGGTAGCATTTTATTGCATGCAGTAGCATTTTACAAGCTCTTTGGTAGAATGTTGTCAGCCCAAAAATATACAATGTGACAAAGAGTTGAAATTTTTTCGTCAGTTTTATAGTCCTGTAAGACAGGAATACGCTTGAATACCTTTGAAGTCTGTTCAGAGATTTGTTTTGAAAAGATTTCCTGCACTAGTGCTATTAAAAGACCCTTAATAATATTAATATTATATTGCTTTCTATAATGACTAATGCTTGAAGCTAAGAACAATATATTGCATCAGTATCATAATAAAATCTTAATATAAATTAAACAGAACGCCCTAAGCAATGAGGTTGGTAGCGCTGCATGCCACCAGTGTTGCCTGATTACAATATTTTGTAGGTATGAGTCGTAAATAATAGCATCAGTGTTGTTATTGTTTAAAACTAACTTCTACACAAAAGAAAGATGCAATGCATTTTTGTTAAAATTTAAAGTTTTAGTTAGGTAAGTACTTACTCAAAATTTTGCTAAAAGTTATAATGAATAGTGTTCTAATAGATTATTATGCATTGTTTTATATAACATTTTCAAAAAACTTATGTACCTAATAAGGGAACATTAGTTAAGGCCATGCACGAAATGGATATTCGGGCAAGTACCTACCTACAAACTTTTTCAACTTCATATGTAGTAGGTACTTTCTTAAGTTTATATTAGACGTCACTGACATCGATGAAGGAAAACATCGCGAGGAAACCAGTACTTATCAGCTTGAAATCGCCAATCCGCCTTGAACAAGCGGAGTAGTCAATGCTCATACCTTCCCTGCATGAGAAGGGGCCTTTGCCCTGCACTGGGACAATACTTCATAGGCCGGTATTAATAAAACAGAATAAGTAAAGTTAATCTATTTTATCGTAACACAGCTTTTATAGATTCGATAAAATGCGACCATTACACAAAAATGCCTCGATTTAAAGGTGTAATTCCACTTGATTATAATAACCGTATCGAGCTACGGGTAATCCACATAATGACGGCTTAGCAACAATTTACTATCGGAGGGTTTATTAAAAGGCGATTCAGTGTTTAATCAGTCATTAATTTAGTAAAATTACCGCCCTTTTCATTTATGAGCGAGCCTTGGGGAAATTACTCTATCGGGATAGCAGACAATTTTGTTATGTTGACTTTTGTTCTTTTTATCGGGTCGTATGTTCTTGTATAAGGCAGTACAGTGTAGTCTCAACCTAAAAATAGACTATACAACTACTTTTTGCGAGCTAGGGTTTGCATACTTTTACGTAGTTGAATTCCATCTGCTCTTATGTAGGTGATGCTTAATGGTTTGCTGCATTAACATTTTAAAATTAATAAAATGATAATAATAATACCAGCCTATTATTGACTCACTGTAGGGTGACTATTATATTATTATAAGTCCAGCTTTTCTCACGATGTTTCTCTGCTGCACCGATGTTAGTGATGTCCAAAATAAACTTAGAAAGAACACATTAATTGAAAAAAAAACACATTTATACTTGCCCTGTATCTAACCCTCGTCCCTAATGCTTGAGAGGTGAGCGTCTTAACCACAGGGCTATCACAACACAAAAAAAAAATCAACGGTTGTCTCGTACCTGACAATTAATTCTTGCTTTAATCTCGCGTCAGTCGAACAATGAGCTATACTTAAAATGGAGTAGAAAGCCAGCAACTAAGCAGTACCTACATACAACATACGAGCACCTACCTCCCTACCTACATTAAATAATTCCCTTCGCTAGTCAAACACGATTCCATGACTACAATTTCAACGTAACGTGTTATTTGCCCACCCCTTATACCTGATAGAACTTAACCTCTGTCGTGCACACTAGAGCTCTCTACGTAACAATTTAGTTTGATGATAATACTACGATCGAGTTACAGACAACCCTAGCTTCGGTTAGGAAGTGGACACATTGACCGAGCGATAGCGATTATTAAATAATTTATTCATTTGTTTTTAAACAATTGAAGAAATTAGGGCTATATTTTTATTTAAATCAATACAGTGTGTACAATCGCGGAAAATTATTTTAGTTAACTATTTTTATACCTACTTACGCCCTTAGTAATAATGATGAAAAGCGGTCAACCGCCGTTATCCTCGGTTGTGCCTATACCTATGGTTTTTCAAGTACCTAGTTCTATTCCAGACTCGATCGAATTCTTTATTCATAAGCACTTCGCGCGGTGAGGTTGCTAGCCAAACTATGAACATGTTTTGCATATAAAATAGTGTTATTTACTAACTAATAAATTCTCACCTGCAATTTTTTTTTCTACAATATAATAAAAATTGAGCCGCGGCGATGCGAATTACATTATGAAAAAAATAACAACTCGGGGAAACTTTAAAAGAAGTATTGCTTTTGTTTTGATGCAATAAAGAAAAGATGATCAAATAAACAAAAACTAACTGACTTTTAATATAATTAAAAGTCTTGTTTCTATAAATGAATAAATAATTAATAAATGAATCAATTTTATAAAATTATTGGATTGAAACTTTGAAATAAATAAATAGTTATTTAAATAAAGAATTCGCTTTCGCTTTCCAGAGACCTCAACGATTTATTCGCCACGTTCCCCCGCTATCCCCTTACTAACAAAACATGATCCGTACAGAGGAATCCCGTGAAAGACTAGGGGAGGTGAAGCCACGTTGTTACCCTGAATTCTGTAATTAAACGCCTCGTCTAATTGTGACCTTCGACCAGCTTGCTTCACACTCCGCTACACTTTGGGATTAAGCTCTTTGTAACTAAATAGGATGCTTCAAACCTAGGGCCAATTTAACTAAGGAATGAAGGCTTTAATTTAGGTGTTTAAGCTAAGCAAATGCTTAAGCTAAGTTTAGGGAAAATCATCTCTCGATATGAATTTGTTTTAGTTATAACTTATTTCTACAGTAAGAGCTCAGTTAGCTTAAAATCATTTGTTATACTCAAGATGTTGATCTAAGAGTTCAATAATTTATCTTGAGTAAAAATAATAGAATTTAATTCTACGAAAACAAACCAACTCAAGTAGTAATTTTTCCTAGTAAGTACTTACCTAGTAATAATAAATACTTAAAGTTTATTTTTAGTCCACTGTATTGTAAGGACTTTTTAGTGCTAGTGCTTAAGTAAATAGGTGTAATTAATATCGCTGATTAAATTAAAATCTATTACATTATGTATAACTTTTAAAAATACATTTAACTGTTATTGTTGAATAGTGAAGTGATACATTAAGCATAAATTGGTTTGGCGTAATTAATTCAACTATTGAGAGATTTTGGGTTAGTTCCTTTTTTGCAGAACTAGGCTTGATTATAAGTAGTAGTTATAGTGTAAGTAAGTCCTTACCAATGTAATTATTCGTTCAAGCATAGCTTCTTGAAACAGCTTTCTTAACAACCCCCAAAGATTATCTGTTATAAACTTCTATACCCAAAAGAAATAAAATAGGTAAATAAACATTATTTAAAGCTCCCTTTCTCTTATAAATAGAACAAACAATAACATTTCTAAAGAGGCAAATTCCTTAAGTCGCCACTTACACATAATTACCATACAACCGGCCACGATTAAAGGATAGTATAGCCATGGAATGACGGCGTTTATGTAAATTGCTTCCGCTAGGATTTCACCAAGATTTATGCGTTACCGTCAAGAACAATTAAATTTAGACCACGACGCGCGCTTCTGTATAAATTAACTCATTTTACTTACAAGAGCACAGACGGTTTCTGTTCTTCTACAGATATGTAGCTGTACTTATTAACTTGTAGTAAAGTAAACACAACTAAGGGCTGATTTTTCTATAGTAGTAGATAACTTTTATCCAAAGAATAATATGAAAATTTTACATAATATACACATCAAAAGTGTCTAGGGATCAAGATGTATTTGGTAATAATAATATATTGATCCCTAGACACTTTTGATGTGTGTATTTTCTATACAAAAGCTGTCAAACCGCCATATTTATCAATCCGTTAAGAGTTATCTGACGATTGAAAAATTAGCCCTTAGTCAACCATTCGACTGCATTCGTGTAGGTAAATGTCGGTAATCGCGGACTCAGACAAATACGTGGAATATAAAGTAACCTACTTATGTCTTTTCTTGAGGTTCAAACTGACCCTGTACCAAATTTCATCAAAATCGGTTCTGTGGTTAGTCTTGAAAGCGTAACAAGACATACAGAGAACAAGCATGTAGTGCCTTATTATCTGTAAGAGATGAGACATTTGCCTGCTTTTTTATAATTCAATGAAAGAATTCAAAGTATTTTAAATTTTAAACAATTGCTATCCGCAAGCAAGATGTATCAATTAAAATAGACCGGAATATCTGTAAATTATTACCGGCTAATACGTTGCATATTTTACAGTAACTTTTTTACTTTTTAAATACTCAGGAATGGTTATCATCGACGGTAATCAATACCTACCTACACATTACAAGTAATTATCACAAGCTTTTATTTAGCTTGCGCTGTTCGTATGTAAGTGAGTATGTATGTAAGTAAGTAAGTAAGTTGTCGTTTCAAAATTTGCAAAACATTTTTCGACCATTTTTTGCTATCCGATTGAGCTGAAATTTTGCATATACCTTAAAGTTCTGGTGACAATACAATGTCTGATACTTAATATTGTAATAATTTAAAATTAGGTAAAGCTTGTTTTATAAAGGTATTTATTTAATAAAATAATCTTAATAAATTCTACGTTACAGCATTCGGTATCAATAAAATATATAATAACGTAGACAGTTACAGTATTCACTGTAAAATTCAGTAGAAAAGCTTGCTAGTGTGTTGCACGTGCACCCTAGGGCTACGAGAGTGGTCGGTAATACCTGTCCGACTGTTTTTATTGGCATTTGTATTAAGTTTTCATGTAACACTAATGGATTAGTGCAGCATTGAGGGGAGTGCAGTAATAACTACTTTTTGTAGGCTCTACGCTAGATCCGCGTTGCGATTGTTTTGATTGGATAAATAGTAACTGGTGTTTTTTTTACTGTAATTGTATTGGAATTAATTGAGTTATTTAGTATTTAGAGTTTATTACATCACTATGGAATGACGTTGTTTATAATAATCCCTACATTTGAGTACCTACTGCCTCGTCTGGTTGGCGCTCGATCTTCAGGAGACTCAAGTAAAACACTAATGGCCAAATAGTTGTTATATTTTGACAAAACCCAAAGAGAACCGTTCGATCTGATCAGTGCGCAGTAACTGCATATCGGACGTACCTACATATCTACGTCTCCCTACCATACATTTTACTTGCTCTGCCTTACGTACTTAGTCCCAGAGATTAGCGCTTTTAAACAAACAAAAAAGCTCTTCAGCTTTATTAGGTATACTATCTTTTGCCCGCGACTTCTTCCGTATCAAAGTTGATTTCTCTATACAAACTTTGGACGGTTTCATCTCCTTGAATTTTGGAAAATACTTTCTTAGCGGACGTCTACTAACTATAAACTACCTTCCTGCCCAATTTCATCTTTATACGTCAAGCGGATTTTGACATTTCGTGATGTGAGTGACCTTTCGCTTTTATATATTTAGATTGAGATATAAAGTATACTCCCAATATAAATACGTCCATCATTTAGCCTAACACCCTGTATATTTAAATCTGATATCGCTAGGCAAGCCGGCGCAGTACTAGGTACATTTTGCAAACTTACCTTATTTTCGATCACCATCTTATGATAAATGTTTCCCCCATGGAAATGTACCAGAAACCGATACGTATTAACATAAATTATACTTACAGATTAATTTCAGCTCTTAACTTCCCTGGAATATTTGCATCCGTGATATATTAATAAGTAATGAGTTCGTAGGAAACAACATTATTTTGTATTTTGTAAAATATTTTGGATGGGTCAAGATGGCGTTAGATGGCAGGTGCTGATTATCGTGGTTTATATTCGGAGGTAAGGGCGGTATCAGGATACTGTTTTGCTTTTATATTTTTGACTTACGGTTCGGCATTATGCAAATTCGGCTTGCCTTAGGCACATTATTATTTTCTTGTAGGTTTTGCAAATGACAAAATTATATTTTTACTAGCGGACCCGACGTCCTAGCCAACGCTTGGGGGCTTGCAGCGCCACCTACCGGGTCCAATTATGAACCTAAACCATCCAGGGACGAATCAAACCACACACATAAATTTAATTTAATCGGTCCAGTCGTTTAGGACATCAGCGACATACCTATACACACTTACAGAAGATTGATGAAGTCTGTTTCTTAAGATTTTCTTCAAATTTTAGAAGTGAAAAATATTCCCTTATGTAAATCTCTATGGCAAGTTCCTACCTACTGTTTCGACATTGAAACCATCAGAAAAGTAGCACTCAAAATTCACCATCGAAAACGCAATATTAATCAAAATTATATTACTGTTTGTATAAATTAACATACTCGGAAATCATTAACATACTCAATTACCAACTAAATTATTGATTTGATTAATATTCTGCACTATTGTTAGCACTTAATGAACCGTGCCGCTTGAACAAAGCAATGTGCATTGTACCCTAATGTTATGCGAGCTCAAAATCAATGCGGACACACATTATATCCAGTTGAACTAAATCTGACAGCTTATATTTGGTGGATATATCGGGTATGGGTAATATTGCCTAAGCTTTGGCTGTCTAATAGAATACTGGATGTGTTTAATCATGTCTATGAATATCTTCCATTTGAGGGTTCACTAGTTTATGCCCGTGATTTCATCCGCGTGAATATCGGTTACCTCTGTGGGGATTAAATATTTTTGCGCGGAACCCTTATTATTTTTCTTAAATAAGAGTCTAAGTTACTCCTTATATAGCTAGCTATATGCCAGTGAAAGTCCCGTCAAAATCAACCGGCAAACAGACAGACAAAAATATTGAAAACTGTTTTTTTTTTAAATAAATATGGTATTTACATACTTTTATATGCATTTAGTAAAAAGCTGTTATTCTGATGCACAAACAGACATTTTAATTTTATTTATTAATAGAAATGACATCTGTTTAATAATGCTTGCGTTAAAGTGTCTGACCTCAATTTGTCTGGGACGATTAAAACTGGATGTAGGTAGATAATGTAGAGAAGATTGTAATGTGTGTGTAATTCTTTTTTTTTCAATTTAGGATTATTTTTCAATATAAGATAACATATTTTTTTGGGTTTGTATGGAGTAATACGCACTGTGCTACTCTATTCACATCCTACCCCATAAAAGAATGCAGCTTTAAAGACATTTTAAAATGCAGTTTGTACAGTTTATATTACACAAGTGACATTTTCTCTCCCTTGCACACATTTCTATGAAACATAAAAATAACGACAATTTTATTGTGTGCGACGGACGCAGATCATAAACCAACACAAACACAGCAATCTCATGAAAGCATTCTCATTAGATACTTATCGAAAACATCGTTCAAAACGTCAAAAAAGTCAATCAATACAAGATAACGTATTATCAGAGAATGGACAGACTGACCTATATTTTAAAAGCTTTATTTACTTATTTTATCATATTTTTGTAACGCATGAATACAGTGACTTTAACGAGAGTCGAGTATTGACTATAGTGAATAGTTTGAGCCTTTGAACATCAACATGCAGTTAATTCTATTTTTATATCGCTTATTTAGGTCCTTGTAACTTTACGACCATTCGAATTTTATTCGTCGCACTAAATTATACTGTGGCCATACACAAAGTTCAATAGTTACCGTACTGTTTTGTGAGACGAATCTACTAACAGAAATGGGATAATTTTATGCGATTTTGAAACTAGTATTATTATCAGTTTTTCATTATATACTCGTAGGTTTTTTATTTTCCATCTATTACTATTTCCTAAAACGGTTTTTTATTAATGTATACGGGGCTCCCGTCTCATGGTAGGTAGTAAAAGTAATGGGGTTTAAGTCGGTAAGAATTCGTCGTAACCTTCTGTTTTTACCAGATGGAGAATATCCATGAGGATTTCACCACAAAAAAAGGTACCTATTATAAAATCTATCTCTCTCTCTCTATATGTTTTCGTTAATTATTCCAAAACATAACTATACCTACAATTACTTATTGCAATATCTCAGTTACATATCACTACATAGTATAAAACAAAGTCGCTTTTTCTGTCTGTCTGTCCCTATATATGCTTAGATCTTTAAAACTACGCAACGGATTTTGATGCGGTTTATTTTAATAGATAGAGTGATTCAAGAGGAAGGTTTATGTATCTAAATTGCACCCGTGCGAAGCCGGGACGGGTCGCTAGTGTCAAATATAAGAGCAATAATATACTACTCAAAACAAAATAGGGCCCACCACTATTTATTTTCAATTTTTGTCTTAGAATTATTCAAGAGATACTAATTAGCAAAATGAAGCATTAGATTATGTAGTTGACTTGTTTGTGAATCTTTATCAATGTTTCGAGCGAAAACTTGATGGTTTAATTCAAGTGGGAAGACAGAAAAAGTGAAGTGCTTGAAAAAACGTAAATGCACAAATTCTTTTACTTATGTTCTCAATGTGACTGTGGTTGTTGTTGGTAGTCGTTGCTTTCTTGGACAGTTTTATTTGATTTTTGTGATAATAATGATTACTATGGCTGGTTCTGGGCGTCATAAGGACATGGAAACCGCAGCGAGAGCAGTGGTCCTGCTTCAGGGGAAAAATCTCAGAGGTCTGTAGCAATACATGTCGGTGTGTCGCAAAGAGCTATCCGAAACATGTAGGAGTTGTACCAGAAAATCGGGAGTGTAGCTAGGAGTCTTAGAAAAGGAAGTCCTAGAGCTACAACTGCTCCAAAAGATCGCTGTATCAGGTTAACTGCTCGTCGGAAGAAAATTTTAACGCCCGGCCTTTACAAACCTGCCTGTGGCAATCAAATGGTACACAATTCAGTGATCAAATCATTTGTAATCCACTCCACAAAGATGGCCAATGTTTCAGAGTATGTGCTGTTTGACTCAAACTGACAAGGGCTCATCATGCAGAGCGTTTAAGGTACGCTCGCCAAAATTTGTACTGGACCAAGGCTAACTTTGGTGCGCTACTCTTTATAGACAAATGTAAGTTCAAGTTTTATAGTGATCACAAACAAATACAAGTGTGGAGAAAATAAGGCGAACGTTTTACAGAATCATTCATCCATGGAACCAACCGTTTCTGGGGTTCAAGTGTTACGGTGTGGGCGGAAATTCGCTTGGCGTGCAAAACAGAGCTGGTAATTCTGAATGAGGGTACTGTAACTGCTACCAGTTATGTTTAGCGAGTAGTCTGACTTCATATCATTCCATTTTCACAGAGAGTGGGTTCTGGTTTTGTTTATATGCAAGATAAGGCTCGTCTACATACGGCCTGTATTACACAAAGAGCTCTTTCTGACACCAGTATCTCGGTTTTGCCATGGCCTGCAATGAGTCCCGACCTAAATTTTATTGAATATTTATGAGATCAACTGAATAGAAGCCTCGAAAAGAACAACAGTCAAGTGAATAGTCTTCAGGAGCTCACAAACTCGCACAAAAGTCTATTTTAACGAATACTGGAACAAAACGTTACCCATCTGATTAAAAGTGTACCTGATAGGCTCAAGGAGTGCACACGGAGTAGAGGAGGCCTCACTCGCTTCTAAGCATAACATTGCTCAAGCCACAGGTACAAAAAAAATAGTGAAAAGTTAAATTTACTTTTCTCATTATTTTGCTGCAATTTCCCTAAAAAGTGTTCTTGTGTTTGATTTACAAAAAAATTAACAACTTTGATTCTTGATTACGTTTAAACACTTTCTTAATCCCTAGCCTAAATACGTCTGTCCATAAAAACATGACACACATTAATACTTTTTAATTTCACACTAAAACCGTGGTGGGCCCTATTTTGTTTTGAGTAGTATAGTTAGATTATCTTCCAAAGATAAAATCAATAACATATCTAATCAAAGATATCCTAAACAGGATAGACTTAAATTGGCCGTATAGTCCTTCAAGATAGGTACTAACTTCATCGTAAACAACGTTTTACTACCATACATTCCGTAATACTCCTATTGCTGTTATTAAAATAGCAAATAAACCTATATAATTTACGCCAGCAAATTTTCCACTTACCAGATATCAATTGAATGGAATAGTCCATTGTCGGACCCAAAAATCTGCTGATAAAGGAAAGCTTTTTCGGCACCAAAAAGGTAGCAATAAACGTAGCCGATACGTAAGCAAGACAGGAATAAATTGGACTCAAAGATTTATTGCCAAATGCTCTTAACCCAAAACCTTTCGCGCGGAGAATAAGTCCGCGCTATTCAGTTTTTCGGGCTCGAAACGCATCACATACGGTCCGCTATTGATTAATGATTCTGGTTGCAGAAAATAAGCAATTTGCTGCTTACTTACGTTAGGTTAGGTAACAAAATTAGCGTGGATTACTTTTGTAATTAACAATATAATCGTAAAATAAATCTTTGCACCGACAAGTTGGTTTACAAGTTACCTCAGTTTATGACTCGGTTAGAGGCTTGTAAGCCGCAGGTAACGACGTACTTTATTACTAAATTGTATATTATTTATGTCGCCTTTTAGCGTGTTTTATACCTATGTCTGTTCCTACTATAAAGTTGTTCGTACATATAAGAACTGAATAAGGACTAAAAAAGAGTTCTCATAGGGACTCACTTTTATTGGACGATCTCTTGGATGTTTTTTATGATGGTGCGGTATTGACTTCAGGAAATTGTAGACTACTGTCTAGAGGTTGCAAATATTCGATAATTTTGATTTTCGAATATTCGAATATTTTTTCAGTAATGTTCGAATATTATTCGAATATTCGAATATTTTCAAAATATAAAAAAACCACTTAAAAATCAGCCTCTTATTTATTTTAAAAATAAAAAAACAATGACTAGCAACAATTATAAAATTAAAATCAAAATATAATAAAATTGGACACAAAAAAAAATACAAACATCCGAATTGAGAACCTCCTCCTTTTTTAGAAGTCGGTTAAAAATTAAAATTGGAAATATCAAATAAAATTTAAAAAATAAAAAAAAACAACAATGTAATAGCGTCAATTAGAAAATTAAAATCAAAACAATAAAATTGGACACTGGAAAAATCAAATAAAATTTAACAAAGTTTCTGAAAGGCTTGTCATTGAAATTAACAACAACCGTTCTGTAAGTGAATAAACGCAACAAAATGGCTCAGTCAAGTCAAACCGTCAAGCAGTGTTGCCAACAACAAATTTTAAGTTCTACCAACATAGACTTAGACTAGTATTTTTTTTGGTTGCATAGTATTCGAATATTCGAATATATATTTATTTGCTATTCGAATATAAATTTGGAAAGCAAATTCGAATAATTCGAATATTCGAATATTCGATTGCAACCTCTACTACTGTCTGCCAAGTAACACAAATAAAACCTCGTTATCTTTATAAAGTTGCTATATTTCAGATTTCTGTTTCGGGTACAAACACAACTGTCTCTGAAAATATTTTGAATACAGATCAAACTGTTGTCTCTTAAGTTACGTATGCGAAGTATTAAAAAGTTTTGAAAGTTTGGGAAAGTTAGGTAATTACACTAGGGTTACATTTATTTCTAATACACAAATTTAATATAAATATCACAGTCAAAGATTATATAACTAATATTCTAGAAAGTCCTAAAGGTATATATGGCAGTGAAATGCAGGGCTTTAATTTTTTTTAATCTATACGTTTACAGTCAAAATTGTAACAACCTCAAGTCGTAGTATAGGTACCTACAAAAGATTAGCTTACAAGAAATACAGTGTTTACCAATGGCAAAACTAGTCCTATGTACTGTGACTAGAATATAGATTAGGAATAAATTACAAGATACAAATATCAAAAGTTCGGTATCTACATATTACAAGCACTACGACGGCTAATCTACAATGGTTATGATCTTGTCTGACGAATATTAAGTTATACGTTATCTACCTACATCTAATACCAATTTAATTTTTCAGTTCCACAATATGAACATCACTAACAACTTGAAAACATCAGTAGCTTATCCTTAAAAATTTGAAAAGATAATGTTGATTATTGCTTTCATTTCTTCCTCCAACATTGTACACATCTAATTATTCGGCGTTCCATACACGTTCTTGTTTTCTGGACTCTGTGAAAAATGCATTAAATCTAAATATCCGCATTGTCCATTACAATGGAAAAACACTGATGGGCATAGGGGTAAATTGTAAACAAGATCAATTTACCTCATACGGCGGTGGCGGCAGTATATCACACAGATTTATTTGACAGCCCTGCTCCGACCTCGCTACATTCGAATGTCTACTCGTCTGAATGGGAATTTTGAAACTGTTCTCCCTGCCCAGCCAGTGCCACTGCGGATAGTCGTACTCTAAATCACTCGCCGGACACACTTTGCTTTTGTCTTGTCGACTTCTTGATCCGGACCTATTTGTATGACAAGAGGCACAGTCGTCCTCTAGGACATTAATGTCATTATGTGCGTTCTCATGCCTCGGCTCTCTGTAGTCTTTAGTTGATCTGCTGGACGTGCTATGACAACACGTCGAGCATTCTCCATTCGAGTACTGAATGCTTCCATTACACGACCTAACAATGCTATTGTTATGAGATCGTCTTTCTGGACAATTTCTCAAGTCTCCGATGTCGTTATTGTCCTGCGTGGAAAACGATATTTATTGTTACACTTATGAACATTTTGTGAGGTATTTGATATATGATAGGATTAACGTATGCAAATTCGTTGTAATCTTATCTTGAGTCAACAATGGAATTCTCGAAAAGCTTATCAAAGCGTACCTTGAAATTGAGTTCTGTGTAAATGGCGCTGGATGCGTAAGGTTCCGGTGGTCCGCGCCGCATTCTGTCAACACTCGACGCGTCTAATCCTTGAATGGAATTCTGAGGCAGACTGTATTCTGGTTCGACACTTAGAATGCTCGTTGATTGCCCACCTGCGAACAACGTTAGATTCTTTAAATGATTCCAATTCATTTGATGATTTCATTTTATGATTACATCTCTGAATGAGTAGGTATTTAATTGAAATGAGATATAAACAATTTGATGCATCAATCCCATGCCAAGTCATATTTATCACATGACAATCGAAACCATCGGTACTTTATACGATACAATATCTTCATCGTGAGAAATATGTCAATGGAACTTAAAATAAACACTCGATTATCGGAATAGATAGCGAGATACTCACCATGTAGAAGACTTTGATGACAGCTGCTTACGTCTAAACTAGGATCAGTTGGGGCGGCGAACACCGGCCGGTCTCTTAGCCAGATAGTGTCTTTATTCAATAAACACTGTTGAGCCGTCACAATTGACTGACCTACAATCGAGATCAATGTTTCAATTACATGTACTTAAACATAGCTATTGTTTGTATACAAGAATGACAATTACCAGTAGATTTCTTTCTTTGAATGTTGCTCCGGCGCTTGATGTAATAAATGCTGAACACTCCGATTGCAATTATGGAGAATAATGTTAGTCCAAGAGCTAGGAGCCATGTTTCTTGAAATATGTGCGTTATGTTTGAGTCTTTTGGTGGTTCAGTCCTGTAGAACATAGAGGTAACATGAGATTTCGTATTTCCATTGTAAAAGACTTATGTACTGTGGCTATTAAGGTGTCTACACATCAAATCCATTTTAACAATAATATCGATAAAGTTATCAAACTTGCAACAAACATACAAGTTATTGTGTACATGTGACGGGACTCACAAGCAAAGGCGAATTCAAATAGAAAAGGTGGTATCTTTTCTACTCGGCCATTGCACAGCGCCTTAAAGTCTATGATCTTTGTAAGAGACGTAATTGCATCGCTGGAGGCAGAGCCGTATTAAGCCGATTTAAATGATCGGAAGTATCACTTACTGTACGTAGTGTCTCTGCGACTGCGTGGGCAGCATGTGTATGTGCGCGGGCGCACTGAACGGGCCATGTCCGCGTCGCGTGACGGCGGCTGCGCGTGCGCTGTACCGCCCGCCGGCGCGCAGGGAGCTTGCTGCAGCCGCTCGGGTGCGAGCACCTAGCGACATCTGACCCACCACGCGACCACCAGTACTACCACCCACGCGGATCTCGATCTGTGTTTAAGAGATCTGCTTATAGTGGTCGTGTAATTACCATCACTTTTAACATTCTTTTCACACACATAGTGTGAATAGAAAGAAAAAATTACACAGACCATGTGCACACATAAATTAAGTATTATAAAAAGATTATTTGATTAAAATACAAAAAAAATATGTGACTTCACAGCTACGCAAACAGGCCCAGGTCATAAAAAATGCCAGACAAGTAGTTCACTCTGGTTTTCATCTGGACCTGTATGTGTGATGCGATGTGATACATACATAAACATCCATCTTTCGATCCATTGACTTCTATACTACTCAAATGTCAAGTAAGGGAACTTAATTGTTAAGCAAATTGACTATCAAAATCAACTCTATTTGTGAATGTAATTTACAACTGTCATTCATTATCAGTCGTATAAAATAGTTATACTTATCACGACAAATTGATGTCAACGTTCTCAACAATAAGTTCCAAGTTGACCAAAATATATTTAATGACAACTTTAATAATGCAATGCAGATCGTTCAAATTAACCAGAGTAACTATAATTAAAACAGTTTCAACGTAATTGACAAAACAATCAATCACCCCCTAACAATCGGGAATATTGATTGTAAACACATTTTGATACCCAACCATAAAACTTTATCGAGCAAAACAATAATCATAATTAAACAGTAATTGGAAAACAAAACTTACCAAGTACCCTGTGAGTTCACCGTTCCACGTGTTCACAGGTGGCGGTTCCCATCGTATCCACGCCGACGTTGCGTTTATTACGCCCGCCGTAACGCTTTGGGGCGGCGCAGAAGGCACTAAAATATCACCAACACATAAAGTATGCAACCACTTCCAATAAACAAATGAAAACCGAAAAGGAATCCTCACCATCCTCGTCCGTGAACCCAGTCATCAAATTCGAAGGTTTCCCGAGCAACATCTTGTAAAACGGCATCAGGAATATGTCGTATTGTGTATATGCCATCAACCCTGTGAGGATGTAGCTCGATGATCCACTATTGTCAACGTTCATCAAAGACCCGTTTGAGCACAGGGCGTCTGGATGTGCTGGATTGAGTAACGTAATTTCTTCATCAGTTGCATTGCGCCAATTCAATGTGGTTCCATTGTACCAAATTTTAACGCCTTCCAAGTATTCATTGTAGTCAGTCAATACCTAAAAGTAATTAAACGTGAATATTTCACGACGCATAGTGAATGGAACGCGAAAAATTATAAAGTAATTACTTACATCCCACACAACTTTTAAAGACGTAGAGGACAATGCCTCTACCCTTCTTAGAACTAAAACATTTTGTTGCAAATATTTCCTCGCTTGAACTAGCTCGTATTGCGTCATGTGCGTCTCACGTTCATAAACTATGCTATATTCACGATCCAAAGAAGGCTCTTTTAGTTCATTGTTTCCTTTTTTTAGCACTTTGAGATAAGCCTCTTGCATAATACTGCCAGCTGCGTTGACAGCTGTGCAAATCACTCTCCCACTGTGTTCAGAACGCGCCCCGTCCAAATATAATAGGCTCGAATTACTTTTCGTACACTCCGGGAAAAGTAAAGAATCTTGGATGCCCTCGAGAATCCAAAACGTGGTCGGTGTAGGTAAGCCTTTAGCTTCACATGGGATGGAAACCACATCGCCCTCCCATGCGGTCAGATTGGACGGTATTTGCGTGAAGTGCGGTAAGGCTGAAACAGATGGCCGTATTAAAATAGAACGGACAGTTGTTAGAATTATTGATGCAATAAAAACGATCTAAAAAGAGACAGAGCTTACAGTAAACTGTGAGTGTTGCGCTGGTGATACTGGTGCCGGCGTGGCTGTCGGCTCGGCAGGAATAGACGCCGGCGTCCGTAGCAGACACGTGCTCTAGCCTTAATAGCCCTCGGATTATAGTGGCATGGGAAGGCAACGAGCCGTCCTCTTTGACCCATGTTATTTTTACACTTGCATCATAACTCTAAAAGTAATTACGAAAGTGTTAGAATATTACATTTTAAAACTATTATGGCATGACATAAATTGTACCCTAAAGGCAGTACATTACATTACCTGACAGTTAAACTCGACAGTTTGCCCAACCAAGGCGGTTACGTTACTAGGTTTAACAACAAAGTGTGGTCGCCTTAAAACAATTAGTGCCGCGGCTCGCGACTGCCTTTCACCGGCTATGTTTGATGCTACACATCTAAACAGACCGCTGTCTGTCGGTAATGTTTCTAAGATCTTTAAGTTTCCTGTATTTGTTACTGTTACCCTGAAAGGAAATATCTTTATCACTTGACATTCATAGATGAAAACCAAAAAAAAAAATATAATGCTTTATGAAACTGTTACTTTTATAATTTAACGCTCGATTTTTTTAAAGCAACAGTTATGACATAATAGTTACATTGCAGGTGAAACTCAATGATAAACAATCAATATATGACCTTAACATGCTTTAAAATGCTCTTTATGTAATGGTATCTAACCTGCCATTGACTTCAACGTCATAAGCCTGTCCATCTTTGAGCCAGTGGACCGAAGGTTCTGGAACCCCTCTAGGAGGTGAGCATTCCAATAAAGCAGGTTCACCAGCCGCTACGTGCACATCTCTTGGCTCTGCTCGGAATTCGTCACGAAGAACTAGAACATTATGTCACTGTTACTACGCAGTACAAGCTTTATAGGTAGCAAGACAAGGCCATTACACTGTGAGGAAAAATCTCACTTTAATACGATACATGACAGCACAAAAGCCCTCATTAATATTTACTTAACAATCATAAGTAGCTAGTATAGTTATTTCTACTCTCTCTATAATAAGGAAGGTAAATAAAGCGTAGGTAGCCGTACTACTGAATATTGGAAACCGAAGCAGATTGATTTATAACTGTGTTTACGATAGGCAGTTTTCACTCAACTGATTGGTCTAACTCAAGAACGGAATTGTCGATTTGCGTTTCAATTGGTAAATATACATTAAATAAACTGATTCTGTCTGTCTTCATGATTACTCCCATTCGTTTGTCTATAGACGAAGTTCGTCTAGATCCCGAATGTGTGCAACATTGATTCTTTGGTAGCTGTAGTTTTTAGGAACTGTAGTAAGTTCAGCATTTTACTTTACTTATAGTAGTAAAAGTCATTTAATCCACTTGATTTTTAAAAAGAAACTTTCACGTGTATATCTCAAAACATAAACTACCTATACAGTCAGTACTACACACCACCCATTAATCTCTCCAACAAAGGTTAAACAGTACTCCGACATACGACAAACATTTGTATGCAAATATCTACCTCTCCCCTCCTCCCTTCTACCCGCTTCCTACTTCTTGTACATGTTCTAGGACTCACCGGCGACGTTAAGCGAGGCATTGTGACTGATGGCCTCGCCTGCCAGGTTGCGTGCTACGCACCAGTATACACCTTCGTCGCTCTCCTTCTTGCCTCGGTTCACCCTGGGGACATGAATTTTGTGAGCTGTCCTGATTGCACGTAAGTGGTGTTTGTTATGGCTAGATTCATGAGGAGGAAGTAGTGGATTTAAGAGCTTCATTTCAGTACTAAATTTCTTACTTATGTTTGAGGTTTTGATATAAGCAATAAGTTAAAGTTGTGTTCACGACTTTGAGGATTTACCATAAGTGATTTCTCAGCAGGTTTTATACAACTGATAAAGTCAGTCAGTATTTCAACGGGATACTTACATTGTACTACAAAAATACTAAAGATATAGATTAGAACTGTATTTCTAAGGTAAAGGAAATTTAAATTCAACCACTTTATTCAGATTAGGATCGCTGCAAAACACTTTTTGATCACATGACGCCGCTTCTTCATAATGTTATTGCTTCGGAAATGGAGCAACGGAACACACTTACAGGAAAATGAAATTGCCATAATATATTGTACCTACATGGGGTATGAGGATGTTATTTTTAGGAAGACGCCAAGAGTTAAGGGACTGCTATGTTGGCTACGGTGTTAGTTTCAAAAAAGTTTATTAGTAGATGTTTGTATTATAGAAAAAAGCGAAGTTGGAGTCAACAAGCTGGCTGCTGATACTTACAGCAAAGACGAACTAAACTATGGTATGCTTGTTGTTATATCAGAATAAGCACACTATAGTTCAGCCATCTGCACTGCACTTTTTCTGCCGACCACTCATCTCAAGGTCCCTATCCAGAGCACCATTTACACTATACAAACGTACCTTAAAAATAGCAGCCCGTCTTCCAGCAGCACTCTGTGCCCGTCTTCAGCTTGGGACAGAGGAAATCCATCCTTGTACCACTGTACATAAGGCTTGGGTCTACCTTCCACCACACATCTCAAGGTCGCAGGCTCACTGCGTCCCGACACTGTGTTTGATGGGTGTTCCTTGATGCGGGGCGCTCTGTTCTGTGCTGTAGAAAATAGAAAGGGAGTCAATGATACGTAAGAATAGAAAAAGAAAATATTCTGCGCGAATTGCGACCTTAAATACATGGAGCTAGGATCATACGTCGAAGAAGAAACAGGAGTAGATTTTAATACAGTTCAAACAGTGCGTGAACGCAAAATTGGTATACAGTAATTTAAAATTGTCATAACGGTAAAATAACTCTTATAGATCATTCATGTTTGAATTTTGTAACATATTCGTTGATCTCAACCACGAAATTGCTTATAGACATAGGAAAACTGTGTTTTAGAACTGAATGATACAACCGTCAAAAATCATAAAACAATTTTAACAAGTATCTATGCTAGATACGGAATTGCCGCTATATAACTTGAGCATGTGCAAAAAAATGATAATACGGATTATTTGAGTAACGTTTTCATACAAGTCAAGACCTGCGTAATCGGCGCCATAATTATTATTGTTCAAGATGTTTGCCAGCTAATCTCAAAACCGCAAGTAAAATAAGTGTAGGCACAAACTACGAAGTAATGACATCTAGGCATTTGTATGAGTAGTCTAACACGTGGTTAACATGAAGTGCACATGTATACTTTGCTGTAACATCTGCTCGTGCCTCTCTTTAATGATATGCAAATATATTCTAAGCATCAAATAAACCAGCTGTGATCTTGTGATAATGTATTTTAAAAGAAAACCTAAGCAGGCAGTAAATAAGTTTCATCTTGCTTCAACAGCACCAATTAATTTATATATTGCATGTCCATTATTATTAAAAACAAATTATAGTCTCCTAGACTTAGGTACTGACAATGTTTAAAAAAATACGTTTCGAAATGTTGTTATTTCAAAACGACTACATTAAATAAGGACTATTTAGAAGGTGATTTAATTTCATTGACATCGCTAAATGTGAATATATTTGCAATGTATGACAGGATATGGTGAAACAAAATTATTTGTAACACCTTATAAATATACGTCTTTGATTTGATTTTATTTAGAAATCTGGCATCAAAGATCACAAGATTCACAGTCAATAAGGAGTTAATATCTTATTGGTCCCTTCTATATTTCCCTATAACTACAGATAGGTACATCCTATCTACGTAGGTATACCCTATCAGTTCATAACAATCTACTACCGGTCATAAACTGGCGTCCCAATGACGTCAACAATTTGATTTCAGAAGGATATTGCTCCAACTTTGACGATTCGCAGACCGATTGGTGAAAGACACATAACTATTCGGTATTATTAAACTAGTTTGAGAGGTGAGAGAGAGCAATGTCATAAAATAGAGTAAGGGCAAATTTATGAGCTATTTCGATCTGTTCTTTTAATTTTGATACACTGGCTAGGCTGTGGTGGATCGGATTTGGTGATATATCACGGCTGGAAACGAAATGCTTATAAATATTATATAATGGGGAATAGATACAACACGAATAGGTAGATAATAATATAAAGAGGACTTTTTTTTTAGTTTGTGAATTATCCAATTTGCCGCTTGGTTTAGGTATGCGGGGCGAAGAATCCGCACACAGTCACGCGACATTACCTACCGCTACAGGCGATTCTGTTATTTAAAAGAGGTGTATTCTGAAATACTATCTAACATAAACAACTAACAACAAGTAATATTTTATTAATTATTGACGAGGTGTTGTAATTTTATTCGATTACTTATATGTCTTTTATGACATGAGACAAGATGATCATTAGACAAGGATACAAAACTAACTAAACCTTGTATTATTTCAACATTAAAATCCCTTTTAAATTTTATCTCTATTCACCGCATTATATTGTAGTTCAAGTATAAAGTTCAATGTAACTGTATTAACTAATCTAAAATTTGGTCTCTTAGCTTTAGGTATATAGTATCCATTAAGCTGAAGTAAGCTGAAACTTAGTCTAACTTAGGTGGATCACAGCTCTAAATCTTGACTAATAAGGTCGCACTCTAAAACCATAAATAAAGGATGTTATTTTTCACGCTTGAGGTGTTTAACCTTTAACATAAATGGTCCTTGTATGTTTAATGTTATCGCACTATAATTAAACTTTATGAACGTATTCATTTAAGTATTCATATCGGTGACTTTAACGTTTATAGGTATATGTAAAAAAACATGTACTTGTAGGTTACCTAAGTTTATTCAACAGTTTATGAAAATATTATTTTAATGTAGCTTTTTTAATTTATATGTCATGTACTTTCCAGGTTTATATTGGACATCACTAACGTTGGTCAGGGAAAACATTGTGAGAAAACCTTTTTTTTAACCTTACGCTCATAGTTTAGAAAATCATGAGGTCTGTAAAAAATGTTAGTCAAGTGCTTAGATGAATTCTATGGTCAAGAGTATTATGTTTTTTTTTCAGTTTTGAATATTGTAAGTACCTACTTTGATCTCTAGCAGGCAAACCACTTCACTTTTCGTGGGAATCATAACAGACTTATACATCATACCATTAGGTGATACGATAATTAAATATACAATACAGAAGAAAATACATATGTATAAATATAATGTACTTTGGTCTATAATTTAAATTCATTGTAAACTTAGAGATCCCAGAGGCGCGAGCGCGCTAACGTAATAGCATTCGATTTTCAAATTAGAAATACGAATATCCTGTAACATTTTTATTTAATTGAAATCGACAAACACAGCTGTTAGTAATGGATATGAATAAGTCTTAAAACTAAAAAAAAAATGTGCCGAACGGTTATTTCCAATTTCAAAATAGATCGAATTTACATTACGTTCACGTGCTAGGCCCTCAGTAATTATAATACTAAACGGTACGTTGTTTTTGCGTAGATAACCTGCTACTGAAGTTGACGTAAAAAACTTTTGTGAAACTCACATAAAAATCGTTTCTGTTCATTGATTCCGTCAATACGTAAAGAATGTGCATCACGCTCTAATTCTAAACTAAATGATGATGATCAATCATTATACTGATAGCTTCGCAATTTGAACGTCAATGAACTGGGAGGAGTTGTTGCTGTTTTTTATTAAACATAATTATTCAAGCAGAAATCAATTCTCATGTCTTGTTTCTGATGGATGGCGCTATTTGAAAACTTTAGTATCTTCCTATGTGTACGTGGCGTACGTTAATAAATTATGATCCACCATTTCTGAAAACCTTATTTTCTCTACGCATTAAAAAATTATAAAGTGCAATAGTTTTTGTAAAATAAACAAATACGACGCTTGCTAAAATTATAAACTTCTCATTTCGGCTTTACCGTTGCCGGGTAATCCTTTAAAATGTTCTTTTTTTAAAACATAACAAACGACAGTTTGATTGTGGTGTTTTAAAAAAAGAACTTCAAATTTTTTTCTATGTAATTATACGCTTACTTCTGTATATTTTAGTACAAAGGGACACCACTCATGCTTAAGTACATCATATTAAGCTGTCCTTATAGTGTACCATTAAACGTTACTCATAACGATAAAAGGGACGATTGACGCCTACTCCATCCGCAAAGCATTCCTTAGTCATAGAAGAGCCGCGTCTTTATAAAAAGTAACATTATGGATCTCTCAATACCGTCCGTGTGTCCGTATGTCCGTTCCGCTGCATTTAGATAGACATACAGATAAAACGACACTCGGGTATTGTAATAATTGTGATTTATTTTTTTAAGTTTTGTTTCTTTACATAGGGTTGGCCGTATGAGGTTTTAAAAAACTAAAGCATATTAAAAGTATTGCAGATAACTTTGACTTACGTCAATCAATGTTTTTATAAAAAGCGAAGACCGCAATCTGCTGTAACAATAATTTTAGAGGAAGTCAAAGGTCGAGTATTTGGAATGATGTCTGATTTTTTATGAACAGTGCGTACTCGGACAGCCTGGGATATTAAATAGATTATATGATAATTTAGTAAGATAGTTTATTGATATTCGGATGATAAGAAATAAAAATAGACATAGCGTTATTTTATTTCAAATACATTTACCAATAAACGCTATTGTTTGTGAAGATAGATGGATGGAGACATATGTTACTATTATTTAAACACATAACTTTTATCCCGTTTTGTGTTCCCGTGGGATAATTTAAGATTTAAGAAGCTTGATTCTAAAGTCTTAACATACAAAGTCGCGAGAAAAAGCAAGTTTACCAATACTTCAATGAAAAACAAAAACCAGGCTACACAGCTGCATGTTACAAATTCAATCTGAAATAATCACTACCCTTCCTATATTATTAACTAGATAATTGCAGTCTTTGAGTTAATTGTAGACCTTTTATGTGCAACCAAGCGAAAAGGTAGGGGAACCTTCTTACAAAGGTATTAAAAATGGTCTAATAAATGTGTTACGTAATTTCACTTAAAAGCTCTATGTTTGATATTCATAAAGCTCTTGAATACACATCACACGCGTGCAAAATTCCGACTTTTCCGAAGGTTTTTCCCAAATATTCTTTCATATAAGTAAACCTTTTTTGGGAAATCACGAGCCTGATACCTTGCCTGCCTCGTTGGTCTAGTGGTCGCAAAGCGCGACTGCTGAGCATGAGGTCTTGGGTTCGATTTCCAGGTCGGGCTTGGGCAGGGTCAGGTTGTTATAGGGTTTTTCCATCAGGGATTTCTCAGTAGCAGCCGGAGTCAATAGGCTCGCCTCCTACTACATGGGACTTAAACATAACTGGCCTTACCCTTCGGGAATTAGGTACAGACATGATGTTATGTGTTATTTACAATTACAGTTACAATTTTATTACTCATTTATCGCGTCAATAAATTATTACTAAGTAATAACATTAATATATTCTTTATTAAACTGTTTTAGCACTATCAATATTGTGTTTTATAATCCATAAACTAACTGCGGCCCTTCGGCTGTTATTTTATAGTTTTTATTTGGTGATTCACATGTTTTATTTCTTATTGCAATAGTTATTATTTTAATTATGTACAATGAAGAAAGCTCAACTATCATTATTATTTATTCTTAACTTCGATCCGCAACTTTTTCCTTGTGGAATGTTACTTGATTGAAAAACAAAACAAACACACAACAAACAACAACATACATAACAACATTGATAATTATCAATGTTTTATGGCATAATGATAAGCAAAAGCATGGCAAATGTCATAATGATTTATGACACTATAGGTTTTAGATGGGTGAAAGATTTTTTGTAAACGGAATAACACTTTTAGAGATAACTTCTTACAAACAAACAATTTTACCTCTTTTTAGTAGATATTTAAAATGAAAAATTACAAACTAAGCGTTTTTCATTATTACTCAGTAGTAGGTACTATACTTTTTTTATGAAAAATATTACTTAAGAATAACAGCCAACCCTACGATCAACTCAAGCGCAACATCAGTAGTTGTCCTTTATTAATACCTGTCACTGTCAGTGATAACGCGACACAATATAACTATGACAATGTTTGTCGTTTTGTTGCACAGTGTGGGTGCACCGTGCAGCCGGTACAAATAAATCGATTAATATATTTTATACTTTTTTATCAGACAACTTGACACATTGAATGTAATGTGATTATTTAGAACCACTTTATTGTAATGAAAAAGTACGTTGACCATAGATACGTTGTTTATGTTAGTTTTAATTTTTGTGGAACCGTTTATTTGTATACTAACCTATGCCCGCTACTTTGTTTGGGCAAGTGTCGGTTATCGCGGTTTTTTGCACGGAACCCTTCTTTTTAAAAATAAAAGTAACCAAGTCTAGTAAAAGTTCCTTTAAAATCGATTCAGGCGTTTTGGAGATTAGGCGGAACAAAATAGACATAGACAGACAAAATATTTTTTTAACTTTGTTTTTTTTTATATTTTTTTTTAACTTTGTTTTTTTATATTTGTTTGTATGGAGCATAGATTGTGATATGTAATAAATAAATATACAAACTGGTGCAGGGTATGCATCTATATCACAATTTTGATGACACCTACTCAATAAATGGTGAATCAAAGTATGTATGATAACGATAACATCATAAAGTCTCACGGTTGTCAAATGCGTGAATTTATCGCATCGATAAACCATCTACCAATCTACCTACTTGACGAAAAAAAGCAAAGGTTATTGACCTGTGTTCATGCAAAAAGTTGATGGAAGTACATAATCATGTTATGAACGTTTAAATAACCTCTCCAGCACGATCTGACAAACGTAGTCAAGTACGCTTTTTCTTTTAATAATACATACATACATAACATACATAAACTCACGCCTTTTTCCCATGGGGGTAGGCAGAAACCACAGAACGCCACCTGCTACGATCCTTACATACTCCTTTCGCCTCATCTACGTTCATACATCTCGTCATACAAGCACGCCGGTTACGAGTACTCCGCACCTGACCTTTCTGAAGAACCTCACCAATAAGGTCAGTGTAGGTCTTCCTAGGGCGACCCCTCCCTGCGTTGCCACTCACCTCTGCCATATAAATACCTTTTGTTAATCGTCTTTCACTCATCCTATATATCAATTTAAAAAAAACTTTTAATAAAAACTTTATAAAAATAAACGCATCGGTCAGAATGTCGAATAGGTATTAATTAAATCAGAAAATGGCGATCGATATTCTCTTCATCATCTACTATTCTAATAAGAATTGAAGTGCAGACAGTAATAAAAACATGCAACGGCAAATCAAATGGCTAATAACAGTTAGGTTACCTATTGTCAAATATTAAATGTGAATTAAATGCCAATGCCATACCGTACGCACCTAATCTAAGTTTAAATAAATCCTTATAACCTACTAGTCCCTAATCTAAATAAATATATAGACTACTAGAAAAGAAACTCAAAAAACAAATTCAGTTTGTTCTCTTTTATATAGTTTATACAGTTTCTTATAATAGTAAAAAATCTTGTAAAAATTGCCGTGCCCTCAGGGGATTATATCACTGCTCTTAAAATGTAAGAACTACTTACCACATGAATATAAATGTTTGAATTTGAATTTAATCATTATGAGACCCGCGTATTAAATTTTACTTGTGCTTCAATTAAATCAAGAGTCATCTTATTATTTTAACAGGAAGCCCTTTTCAGCGCGACATAATAAGGATTGTCTGCCGTCCTGAAAAGACAAAGGAAGCGCGCGAAACTACATAAACCCCGCCCCGTAAACAAATGTTTACGGGAAACACATTTCCACCCACAAACTACAAAGTACAACCTATTTTTACAAGCTTTTATTTAGCTTGCACTGTTCGTATGTAAGTAAGTATGTATGTATGTAAATAAGTTGTCCTTTCAAAATTTGCAAACCATTTTTCGACCATTTGTTGTTATCCGATTGAGCTGAAATTTTGCATACACCTTTAGTTCTGATGACAATACAATGTCCAATACTCAATATTGTAATAATTTTTAATAAAAGCTTGTTCTTTTAAAAAAACTTTTTTAACAGTAAATTATTGACGTTACACCTAGTAAAATTTTAATTAACGCCAATTAAATGGAAAGCTCATAAAACTAAAATAAGCTTTTATGATCAACATCATTGACGAAAATGTGAGAACGAGAAAGTTTTTAAACGAAAATGTAACATGTTCAAATTTACATTTTATAGTTAAATAATTCTCCCATTTATTAGTGACACTTTTTATTTTATTTTTATTCTTGTTAACACATACATCAATTTCACCAAATATTTTTTTTAAATGTTTGCTTTTTCTATGAATATTAATTGGCTAATTATCGCTGGTAACTTAAACATAATTGCTGCTTATAAATATATATTACAATTACTGTCTACCATAGCCATTAATACAGAATGAGGCCAAAAAGTTCCCACTACAAACTCGTAAAAGCCCAAAGTCCACTTAACTGGCCGTTAACATTAATTAAGGTAGCGTTAAAAAAGAAGAAAAAAAGGTTACATTGTTTTGTATCGGCTACCGAACAGCGGAACTACATTTTATTAATTGGATACTGTTTTTTTTAATTACCTGATGGAGAACCGATCTGATAAAAATGTAAGTCCCGCTCAATTGAAAAAAAGGTTTTACGGTACAGCACTTAGGACCAATAACGTACAGTTTTTTTATGTGCATTATTGTTATTGAATTATCAAGATCTTTAACAACGTTTATTGTGTTTGTGGAATGTTTGTGCCGTCCTTATGAACTTACCTTACCTTCCTTACCTTTAACGTTCATACAATAATATCTTGTGTATATTACCTAATGTCACAAAATGGAACTCTATAAAAGTTCATATTTTAAAGTTGTATCATATTTTTGTAGTCTATAGTAATTTTAATTAAACTAATTTATAGTTATTGTAACCTTATAGTTGATCTTTAAGAAGTATCCTCAATATAATATAATTATAAATAGAACAGCATAAAGCAAAATAAACAAACTCAAAATTCTTGCATCTAAAGTTATCTACTTTTGTTACTTGCACCTATTCAACCATAATAATCTTAAACAAAGTTCAAGTCAAAACAAATAAAAAAGCAATAGTTACCATTAGTTCCATTCAGTCCAATGAGAAGTAAATGCACAAATACAAGAAACACAAATTGGTTCCTTCCATTTATGGTGTTATCGCACTCATTAACACCAGCATCCACCATACTGCCACCAAATTATGCTTAATTTTCACACCATCGATAATTTACATGTTTACAATTTCACTATAGAGGTTCCACTATTTATTTTTTCCACTAGCATACTGTAATCTCCATACGTTCGAAATTCAAAGATTTAAAATGTCATTTTATTTGAATAAAAAGTTCGGTAAACAAAGTCGGCATCGCGTCCGGAGCTCGGTTCTACCGTTTCACACGACCATACGGCTTCGAGTCTTGCGTCGTACTATCGCGTCTCCCTCCCTCATCTCTGTTTACTCAGTCCCAAATGGGGGGATAGGCGAAGGCGAGTGCTCCAAACTTTATGTAAGTCTATTATGGTGTAAAGAACCATTATCACTTGATTTGACTGTCACAGAAGTAAAAAGTATTGTGTTTGGGGCAAAGTTGGGTAAACACGTAAGTGAACAAACCCAATTTGTTCTAAGTCAGTTGCGAGAGTACTTAACACTCGAGAAACTTTTTTATGATCTGTTAAACAACATTGCCTACTTGCTGTTTTCCACAAACAGACTTTAAAGGTGTTTATTTTCACCTTTTTGGTATTGCGAAAGAAACTTGCTTCGAAACTATGGTGATCATTTTTAATGGATACAATTTGCCGGACTAGTACTTGTAGCCGGCACTTACTGGGTCGATAAAATGGGTTTTACAAGCATACGAAAATAATTTTTATATTTTCTAGTAGGCGTTTACTTTTTGTATTTTATACCTAGTCGGTGATTTTTTTTTTAACCGCAATAAGTAGGTACTTACGCAACTTGGGTAGGTAGGTACCGCATTTATGGAGGTCGGAGTTGAATAAGTAGGTGTCAGTAAAATGTTATCAACCAAAATCGTAGGGTTCAGAATAATAGCAATCCATCAGCCCTACGTCAGCAGTAGGGTTGAGGTTCACAAAATCAATGTGTGTCCAATCAATCACAAATCCTCCGATATTAAATTTCTATACATAACTTCAACAAAAGCGAACCCATAATCTTTACTAAGTTTTTGTCCAAACAAACCCCCACGATCGAAACTTTGAAGGCCCATTCAAAAACGAAAGGGAATAAAATACGGCTTATTTCATTTGACGCATTTGTCGAGTTAGCGCAAGCGCACCAGGCGGGCGCCGACAAAGCCAATGGGATCGTATAAAAAACGTTCTAATTTCAAACCGGTCGCCCCTCCGCCGCACGCGCTCCTGCGCATCCCTTCGCCCATTATTATGCTGAAGAGGTCATTCACAGTTCGCACAATACAACCCATACATGGGTGAGTTGCTAATAGGTGAGGCTGGTCGCTCTTCAATCCTTTTTGAACTTTTTAGTATTGAATTCGTAGTGAATGTGATTTAGAACGCCTTGTAATGAGTCGTCCAAGGTGAAATAACTATGTAGGACGTATGGAATAATGCCCACACAAGCAATGTGAACGACGCCTGCGATTTTGAAATAAGTCATAATTATAGCTAAATTGACGGCGGTACGCTGCTTCTTGATTACAAACTTTAGGTTTTGGTATGTAATTATAAATAGGTACGAAGCTAAATTAGCAATCAACCAATAAAATGTAAATAAATATCCTCTAGTCTCTAATGCATTGCTGCATACAATTTGCCAATCGACATTTAAAAGATGACCTTAGGTTCTAAATTCAAATTTCATAATTGAAACCGGTCGCAAGGATTTAAAAAAATATAATGTAGATAAGTATTGCAACCACTATGACGTGGTCACGGTACCGGGTGTGTAGGGGCTTCAAACTTTATATACTATTACATTACAATTTAACTTTTCATTAAAACACAGATTTACTGACTTTTTCAGATTGTATTCAATTGCCGTGCTTACTACCGGAGCCCAGCACACAAGTGCTCAATTAATGAAAACCTCTCTGAATTCGTTCTAGAATTCACCTGAGTATTTAGATAAAACTTATAAATATTTTCGGCTTTATAGAACAGTATCTACCAACAATCAAAATAAACGATGCAATGTCGCGTGTAATGGCGACATAATGTAACAATCATCAAACATAAAGGGTGGCTACTAATTGAACTGGTTCTGATACCGAGATATTGACACCACCATGTCGTTTAAAATTACGTCACATTTATGTAAATTGGTCATCTCACCCGATCATATTGGACAAGTAATGATTAAATTCTTAATGGCTCTACTTCGGGAAAAGTTTGCGAAACGAATGCTATAAGTATAATTGGTAGCTGGTACCTCCGCTAACCAGTATTTATCTCTGGAAATGAGGCATATTTTTACGAAATCACATCAATGTACCGGCCATACAATAGAAATAAATTGTATTACAATGAAGTAAAATAAATCTTTTTTATTTAAACAATTCACGCCTATTGTTAAGTCTACTACCTATACAACTGCCTCAAAGTTGATGCAACCAACTAGGTATGTCTTTGAAAAATTACAATAGAACACTGTGTTATGACTATAAAAGATATCAAAACTATAAGTGGGCGTTACAATATTGCAACAAAGCAGTAAATAAAATACATTTTTTATTCCAACATTGAAACAGAAGTAAATTCAGTGCATTTGTAATCAGCGAGGAAACAGTAGCCATACGCATGTCGCCTACGTCGTACGTGCGTGCACTGGCAATAGAAGGAAATGGCCACGCAATATTGAGCTCTGAAACTAGAAGAAAATCTCACATTTTCGTCTAAAATATCAAGCCAAAGAGACGTGTGAGAGGTCGTGATATTCTGGTACCAAAATTTTTATTGTCCACAAGTTCAAATTCATAAAAAGAACCGTCTTAGCATATATTTTAAAAAGCATCGTAATAAAAAGATGTTATTGTTATTTTCCTGGCCTAATTCTGAAGTTGTTGGCTTATAAATTGGCTGTTTTATTTAGAGAGACAAGCCATTCTCGGTTATTAAATCATAATTCGCACGCACGCCCAATTAAGCCAAGCATTTAAGTGAATGAAGAATACATATTCATTTTCGCCAAGATTGAAGAGTATTGATATGACCTTAATATTGATAGCAATCGAGTATATTGAGAACAGTAGCCAGATATTTGCTAACTATTAAAAATATTTAACAAAAATTGCGTCATCATCAGACACGATTGTACAAATTGAGACATGTATATTCATAACTTATTCAACTTAACTTATATCAGTTTATTAGTGTCTCACTGCAGGACAAAAGCCTCTTCTCATACAAAGAAGGCAAACGCACTGATCACTATGCTAGCTTAACGGATTGGCGATTTCAGACGTATATTAATTAGAAGTCCAGGTTTCCTCACGATATTTTCCTTCACCGATGCAATTGATGTCCATGATAAAGAAGAAAATACATATTTATTATAAAAACCGCATTGGTAATTTTTCTCATTCATGAGAGGTGGGCGCCTTTAACCACTAGGCTATCACATTCATTTCATATTTAAATAAATTGTTAAATTGAACTCTAAAAATATGTAGGAGTGTGTTTCGAAAGGTTGCGTTTTAAATCTCAACAGATTAAACATCTCTAAACAATATGATTTGTAAATAAACTGAAAAAAGAAAATAAAAACCGGTCGTTTATTGCTTTACCAGTAAACTATCCTCTGTTACTTTGTAAACACCAAAAAATATATAAGCAAAAGAATTCTGAGAACGTCTGGAGGTGACCATTTCGTCATATGTCAATCGACCGTGGTGTGAGTGTGAACACTGAAATGATTGTTCCTAACACGACCGCTCGTCACCGATGTATATCTGTTACGATCCTGAGAAAGATAAATGAACCTTTCGCAGAATTAAAAAATACTCAAAACACAACCACTAAATAGGGCAGATGACACCACAAGTCAATCGACGTACTTTTTATGATCTGTCAAAACGCGATTCTCCCATAAATTTGACGTGACGTCACTTTTGTGCCGACTCAATTGACTAACTATTTATTTATTTGAAAGCAATTGAAAATTAATACAGTTAATTGAAAATTAATCGGTTTTTCAGGGCTAAAATAAAGTGTTTCTTTACAGAAGTTATGTCTTGGAATTATTGGCTAACGGTGTCAACCCAATTATGAGAATAATACTAACTACTTTGAAAGATTGCAACATTAAAATACGCTTTAAAGGACATAAATCGCTGATGTCAATAATAAATGGTTTATAATATAAATAGCTACTTCTATTGAGAGCAAATAAGACAAGAGCGGTTGCATTTTACTGTAAGCTGTGGTCAAAGGGGCGGTTGGAACGCTACACGTATGAGCTAGGGAACTCGAATTTTAATGACATTTAATTTTTTAAGTTTTAGGGAAAATGATATTGTTTGTCTACTTGAATTTAATGTATATACAGCTGAATCGTTATATGTATAGGATGACTTTGTATCACGTGTTACGTATGGAAACCTAATTCTTTTATATGAGGGGCCATAGCATATTATTTTCAAAATGATTTGATACTTCAATTATTTGTGTTACTTCTGTGGTATAAAACTATGTCTGAAGTCTGAATGTAATATTAGTAGGTATAAAAAAAAACTAAACTACACATATTATATTAAGAGAATAAATCAATTTTATTATTTGTAATAATAATATATTTTACTGTGGTCAAAAACTGATAGATGGTAAAAATTTAATATTTACTGGGTCCACAATCGTTTCTATTTATTAGCTACATCTCTATATTTTACATTATGGATAGTAATAAAGATTTAAGATTTGGAACCCATAAATAAAAAAATAAAATAAAAATACTATTCAAAATATAACACACCTAATCCACATCACAATTAATTACACAAGATTATACTGTCACACTGAAAGCGAAGATCAAACGCATTTGATCATAAAACGCTGCGTTCGGAACGCCCAAGTGTGTCCGCCCCAGCGTTTCCCGAACGACACCCATTGATTGATGAACAGACAACTGCCGTGTTTTGCATTCAGCTATTTACGGGTATTTCCTCCGCTTAACCCGTCTAAAGACTGATTAATGGCGACCACCGCTGTCTATTACGCGAGGTGACTGGTGGATGTTTGCTTCACTGGATATGTAAGGAGTACTTACCTGAAAGGCAGTTTATTTAAGGACACGTCAGGCCAATTTAGAGGTTAATTCCTTTTTAGTTGTTGAGACAAAAGGTGACGAGTTGTCTTTTTAGGCACGTGAGTTGTGAGTGACAACTACGCACAAAATGGTATCAGGATTCATGGATACTTTCGTGGATTCGTGGATTCATGGATACTTTCGTGGATTCGTGGATTCATGGATTTGTTTAATTTTATTATTTAAGTAGGTAATTATATCTCCACATAGTAGGTATACTCGTCCCACCATGTACGTTTAGATCTTTTGAATGATGATCTTTTTCGGTTTTCATTAATAGATAGAGTGATACAAGATAAAGTTTTTAAGTATATAACTTTTATGATTTTACCTTTTGATTTTTTATTATTGTACCTATTCTTGGAATTTATTTCGAGTTTTGAGCATTATTTGCATGCCCATGTGACGGTAGAATATGGAGGACTTTATAATGTAAAAACATCTATGTACCAAATACCCATGTTTGCAAAGAAATAAATGATTTGATTTGATTTAATTTGATTTATAGTTAATATCTACATTGCACCAGTGCGAAGCCGGGGCGGGTGGCTAGTTATGTTTTATATGAAGCTGTTTGTTTAAACATGCTAATCTAAGGAACTGCTGATCCGATTTGAAAAAAGTTTTTACGTTACATAGCTCGTTTATCGAGAAAGCTTATAGTTGAAAAGCAGTAACCAATGACGTAATTTTACGCGGGTGAAACCGCAACATTTTTAAAATAAGCGACAAAAAATTTCAGCACTGTGCGGTCTGGAACCGTGTACCATGTACCGTGAATCCATGGTAACATTTTGCCCGTCGATGCCCTTTCCTCCCGTATATTCTGTGCTTAATTTTATTTATGGGTATTGCATAAATTCTACGTATAGCTTCGAATTACTTGCAGGAAGATAACTTTTGTAATTGTTGAATATATTCTAGCAATTTATCACTATTTCGAAAACTTCACGATGTCGTAGCTTAGCTTTAGATAAGAAGTTATAAATTATCGTAGATTCCAGCCCATGAAGATAAATCATAATTATTTTCAATTTGATAACAGTAAAATTAATTCTTGCTTAGAATTTGAGCAAGGGAAATTTTACCTAAACTTATTTGGCATACAAATGAAACCCATCATCAAAGTTTTCGGTTAGGTGAAATCACCAGGGTAGTCCACGAAATACAAATTTTCTTGGCATACAAAGTAATTTGCCATACAATCCTATTATTAAAAAAATATCAATTAAGTTTAAATTATCCGTAAATATGCCTATTTAATGAAAACATGACGTTTGCGGCCAATTAACTTACAGATAGATAGACTTACTGACGGTTTTAAAGATTGTATAATAATTCTGTAAATACATATCCGTTACTTGTCGCGTCTAATTGTTTTGTACCACCAACCCAATACAGGGCTGCAAATTACAAAAAAAAGCAACGAGAATTTATATAAGTAGGTAGGTATTATGAATTTTGCGGCATATTCCTCTAAAAGTGATTCATTTCAAAATGATTTTCCTACTACAAGATATCACGTTATACGTTGGTAAATATTATTATTAATAATGGAAATAACGATTAAAGGTGTAGATACAGCTGAATGTCAAGTGAAAGACCTACCTACTTACAAGAAAGTGAAACGTGACGATTAAGTTATAACGATTTACAATCATGGCGATGTTCATGAATTAATGGTAGGCCATCAGTTTTGCTGTTATTAATTTCCAATTATAATTATAGTGAAGTATAGCGTAGATCTTGCCTCGGCGCCTGCGCCTACGCTGCGTTGCGCCGACGTCGACCGAACATAATTTGCAACCTGCTAATAGCTATCTTGAAACTGCACGCTCTAGGATTTGCTGGGCAAGTGACAAGCTGAAGCGTTTATTAATAACGTATACTTACTTTCTTATGTCACACTTAAATAAGAGCACTTGAAGCAGCGGGCACAGCTAGAAAATCAATAAAATCGATGCGTCTAGAATCGTGTTGTACTTTTGGACGGAAAAATTGTTTTTTTTTTTTAACTGAAGTAATATTTCTTATGACCTGGGGGCCTACTACTATCTCTTAAAACAATACTCGTATTATTTTAATATTACTTTGGCTTCCGCACTGTTGCATTTTCAACGGAACAACAGAAATTACAACGTAATAATTAAAATAATATTGTTTTAAGAAATGGCGGTAGGCGCCCTGAATACATGGAAAAAGTCTTAGTTACGGAGTCCATTCTACCGGGTGTAGGTATTCCAAGATTGAAATATATTTTAGTGGAAATATTCCATTCAGTTAAAGATTACATTCCATCTGTCTTGAAATAATTATCGCTCATAAGTTACACCACGCATCAAAAACAGCGTGGGTCGTTCCAAAGCTGATACCGGCTTTCGCATCGTAACTTAACGCGATTGTACTTTAATTTTAGTTATTTAAGCGCCAACCATCTTGAATTTGATGTAATTGATCATTAAACTTGTTTATGATAGGTAAATAATCGTGTCGCATTCACAATAATCGTAGAAGTCAATGTTTGTGGTGTTTACGATTTGTCATTCATACTTTTATTTGCTCATTAATCATTTTGAGGGTTTTTACGTAGGTAGCTGTTGCGTTAGTCATTTGTTTTTTTTTTTACCTATTGGGTAATGAGTATTGAATTCTGCCTACGCGATTGACATTTG
Source organism: Hoplodrina blanda (assembly GCA_949316365.1). Taxonomy (NCBI): domain Eukaryota; kingdom Metazoa; phylum Arthropoda; class Insecta; order Lepidoptera; family Noctuidae; genus Hoplodrina; species Hoplodrina blanda. The sequence continues at coordinate 10,177,582 of OX438585.1, forward strand.
ATTCGGATGCGGTCGCAAAAAATAAATACATATTATGTAGGTACTTTATTAGATAGTTTTTTTTTTATTGAAAACTAAAGCGCAGGCCACACCGCCAGCTAGCGGGCGGGCGGGCTAAGCGGGCGGGCGAAGCGAACGAAGGAAACTATACAAACTACGCGAAATATTGGCGAGCTAAACTATGGGGTTCACACCGAAAACTATGGACAGACGAGCGACGGATATTTCGTTAGCTTAGCTCGTTGGTTAATCGGTAGTTCGCGGTGTGAACCGAAGTATGTAAAGAGGTGAAACGATGTTCGTCCGCCTAGCCCGCCCGCCCGCTAGCTGGGAATCGTCGGATATTTCGTTAGCTTAGCTCGTTAGGTTAGTCGGTAGCTCGCGGTGTGAACCGAAGTATGTAAAGAGGTAAAACGATGTTCGCCCGCTTAGCCCGCCCGCCCGCTAGCTGGCGGTGTGGCCTGCGCTTAAGGTACCTATTTAATGTATAATGGATCTAGCTCTTTCACAAAATATTTACTCAGCAATTATTTAAATCTATTGACTGCAGATGTATTTAACTTTATTGAAGCATTAAATTCATTGTTTCTGTACTACAGTTAGTACATTCATTGGTTAAAACAAAAAAGAGTTTTAATTATTAAAAAGCCAGACATACAAACTACGTCAAACAATACAACATTAACAAAAAGCAATTTATTTGAAAGCCACAATACTTCAAAACTGCAATATACCAAACTCAATAAGACCAGCGTCCCGCGCTTTAAGCAGAACAACTTCCAACTCGCTTGCACTACCCTGCATAATGAAAGGAAACAAAGACTATTTCAAGTCCCCCCTCCGTTCCACTTCTTTCGTTCTCGCGAATAAAAATGTCTAAAAATACGTCGAGTTGTCGGAGGTACTTTTTATGAGGCTCGAGTGCTAGCAGACGTACTAAACCTTGTTCACAAGTTTAAAGCTTTATTTTAATTTTCCTTGCACACGACGCCGGAGTTTTTCCCAAGAAAAAAATGTTTAACTACTCTGCACGTGCGAGCAATATAGCGCGATGTTTTATGAGAGCCTTCTACAAATCGTAATGTAGATTGCACAGTTGATTACGTAGTTGGAACTTTTCGGTCTTTTTTTGGGTTTTTAATCCTTAGGTACTTGTGTTGATAACAAAGCTTCCGCGTTTATGTGTGACTATAGCTTATACCCACGACTTTGTCCGCCCGGTTTATTTCATCCGCATTATAATAAAATACACGAGGCTAAAGTCTTATGCAGAAGCTATAAAAATAATGATGCTATCATCAAACCAAAGATCTAGACTAACTTATACCAATTTTGAATTACACAGTGAACATCTGGAATTCAAATTGAAATACTTTGTGCTGACATCATGGTCCCAACTTATGGTCTAATCCAAACTGTAACATTTATAATTATGTTCTAATATACTAAAGATTTTTTGTGTTTATTCGTTTAAACACGCTAATCTCTGAAACTACCAGTCGGATTGCATACATACACATACATAAACTCACGCCTTTTTCCCATGGAGGTAGGCAGAAACCACAGAACGCCACCTGTTACGATCCTTACATACTCCTTTCGCCTTTTTTTACGGTTACGAGTACTGCGCACCTGACCTTTCTGAAGAACCACACCAATAAGGTCAGTGTAGGTCTTCCTAGGGCGAACCCTTCCTGCGTTGCCACTCACCTTGCCATATAAATACCTTCCATAAAATAGCCATATCAGACAGATGTCAGATTGGAAAATTCTATATCTTGTATAGGGCCTATATGACGCTACCACTGACGGGAGTGGAGCAGTAACCAAAGACGTAACTGTACAATAAGCGGTCATAAGTGCAGTAGCATATATGCTAAGGTTTGAATTTCTGTGAACACGCGGTACAGGCCGTACCTACATCTGTGTGTAAAGTGATTATGTATTAACACAATACCTACGAACACCTCAAAATTCACAAACGGCGTCGAAAGGGCGTAAGTTAAAAAAAATCAATCTATTGATTTGTGAGATTGCTATTCCACTTATGACCGCTACTGTACATCCGCGGGTGACACCCCAGCAGAACCTTATAACAGTGTTCATGTATTTCGCTTCGTGACAACCACGTCTGTACCTACCCACGTATGTACGAACATCTCATGTGGTTTTCAGCTACGATACATCACTCAATCATCTCCCTCAGGAGTCATAAGACGAAGAGATTAAACATTAACAGCATGATGGTTAACATCATACTGTCGGAATTTGGGAGTCTCCTGATAATTGTATACGTCAGACGGCAATCGATCCGATGGTTCAAATGCTAGTACTAAGTGACACGGGAAACCGCTCAGAAACTCAGATGCATGAAGGACATGTAAAACCAAACCTCACGAATTATCATCGGTGTTCATACATTAATTGATAGTAAACAAAAATAAATCCACATAGAGTACACGATTGTGTAATTGCTTGAAAGGTGTTAATTACTGTCGATGTATGTACGTTACACTTATAATATTACTAATTATAAACCTAAGTATAAGACAACTGTGTGTACCATGTACAAACTACTTATTAATAAGATCTAGCACGCAATTGTCGACTTTATTTCATTTAAGCTTGAGCAGTTGTAATTGATAATAAGTAAATGATATTATTATCATAGTTCTCTCTGTCTACGAATCAACTACTACTTGGTGCATAATATGTAGGTACCCGTTGTGATAAGAACACCAACACATGACATTAACATGTTATAAGAAAAAAAACGGAGGTCCATAATATAACTTTTAAGCCGTTTAGTAGGTACAGTATGCAAGCACTGATATCACAGGACTAAAAACCTGAATAAGGACTGAATCTGTAGCCCAGCAATACTTAAAGCGCCAACCGTTCCGTTACGTTTTTACAGCTACATCAAATATTTTGTTAACCAAAAGGGTTCCGTCGCCAAAAAAGTTTGACAACCGCTGCTCTAGTCTATCGGAAAAGATATAAAACATCAAACAAGTTCTCGGAACAAAGCGAGCGCGATGATAAAATGCCTCGAATTATGCAAATTCCGTCGTTCCCTTCAATAAGGTTTCAATAAAGTAACATTGTCTAAAAATTCCACCTCTTTTTTATGCTGTCATGAGATTAAATTGAATGTCTTGTTTTACGATTCTGCTTATCTCACAGTAATGAATAAGAATTACATTTTAGATCTGTAATAAAAAAGATTTTGTTTAATTTAAATTTCATGGCTTCATTATAGAATATTTGTATACTTCAGGGGCAATAAAAGCTTGATGTTATTAGTATCAAATAACATAAGTATTTGAGATTTCTTCACTTTGAACCATTTAGTACTTTTAAATGTGACTTTGAATCATTCGATACTTTTCTAAGTACTACCTCTTAAGGTCATTTAAAACTATTTGGTACTTTCCAAAGAACTGTCTCTGAAGGTCACTTTGAATCTTTCGATAGTTTTCTAAGTACTTTCTAAAGTCACTTTGCACCATTTGCCACTTTTGAGAATTGCATAAGGATTTTTACCCCACCACGAGTTCCAAAGACGCTGCGTTGCAGCGATGCTGCTACTAGCCCAATAAATTAAATAGACAAATGCAAAATATCCGTAACATTGTAATACAAAGCATTCTTAACCCGCCACTGCTGTGGTGTAAATCTAATACTAACGATGTGTGACTATTCTCTCCCTTTTGTTAAGGCAGCTCCACTTCGGTACCTAAATACTTATCTATACACATGTCAGGCATTGTGCACCGTAGTTAGGAAACAATGGAGTTCCATGCGAGACAGAAAGAGTAAGCTGCTATTTATTAGCTCTGAATAAGGACTTGTATGTGGAACAACACCTCATACTTGAAATTGTTGAGTCTAACATACAACTTAGGATTTATGGATAGGAAAATCTTGAATTGTACTGCGTAAATTGTTGGTTACATAGGATTTCGTTAACCCACATAGCGCGCAATACATATTTTTTGACGAGAACTTTTGGGCAATGTAAAAAATCTTCAACTCTTAACGTCTATAACAAAGAGTTAACGCCAAAACCCTAACTTGGTGAATAATTTTCTAATAATATATTCTCCAAGTGCATGCATAGGCACTAATTTAAAATTTAATATTAAAGCTATTTTGTGCGAATTTATCCTCGCGAATTTTCGCACGAATCCTTAACTTTTTTTTTTTTTTTTCAAAATATGGCCTTAACACTCAGGAATGATGCAGCTTTCTATTAACGAACGTATTTTCAGAATCGGACCAGCAGTTTTGTTCAAACAAACAAACTCCTTAGCTTTATAATATTAGCTTGGATTTACTTATTTTTTTATGGATTTAGTTCCTAAGAAAAGTTTTTCTTGTTTTTCTTTACCAAAAATATGACATCGTTCGCGATTGGTTGGCACTTTCATGAGTGATACGATTTAATAGTCATTCATACGGTGCAGACTTCAGTCATAATTCAAGGCAGTTAAAGAAAATTTTGTGTATCTTATCTTAATCTTAATTTGTAGGAAGTAATCGTCAAAGTTAACTGCCATAAAATTTTATTACAGTTGCGAAGTTAAGCAGCGGTAAAAACCGCGACTGTTCAAATGCTCATAGATTATTACGTTGCGAAAATTATTTGAAAAGTTCGTTTATTATTGTTCATGTGGAGTTCTTCTTCCTTCTACGCATTAACCTTCTTTTCGGTTATCAATGTACTCTCAACAAAAGAAATAGGCATGCAGGGTCGGCAGATATAAATGAAGTGTTCTTAGAAACCGATGGATGTTTTCAAATGTAATTTAATTTAAAAAGTAGATAATAAACAGTTCATTAATTAAGATTCAATCAGTTTCTAAGAAAACTTTAACTATATCTGAAGACCCTGAATAGCTATCTCTTTTGTTGACTGTACCTATCTACCTACCTTATACCGGAACTCAAGCCTCAGTAACTTATTCTAACTTTAATACTTTTTAAACGAATCGACTGTGGTCATAACTAACTTAAAAGTCAATGTGCTCAAAGCTACCCACTTACTGTAAGCTATACCTATCCACTAGCTTAGTTCCCAGCATCAACTTTACGAATATATATGTATAACTAAAGCCCAGTCTACTTCACTAATAGTAAGACTTCCCCCAGTGGTAACATGAAAAACGGTTTTTGCCAGGGAAAGTTTCCTCGTCCGCAATACCCCAGCTAAGCCGGATTTGCAACTCACTCCCTACTTCTTCCTTTTCTTTTTAATTAAAACACTTTTATAGACACTGGAGAGATTTTAAAATGCAAGTTAATTGAAGTGATACGTGACTTTGGACCCGCTGGATTAATTCTGGATTACATATTTTGTTATAAAAAAGTAACGTAAAAGCGGAGATTAAATGTTGCGAAAATATGAAATGGATTTATTTTTTGCCAGCGTGAATCCGATCGAGTTTCTTCGTGTGGCGTTTCGGTACGGCGATTATGAGTTGTGGATACGCCAACAAAAAATGAATGGACATTTCTGGTTTTGATTTTGAAAATAAAAACAGATGACAGCTGTTGTTGAACATAGGTAATGTTCTTTAGGTGTACGAATAAGGACAAAAATACATTAAATAAAAATTAAAAAGAAAAAAAAAAGAGTATTATGTCATATTATGTTATGTTGTTTGTTATGTTCTATTATATTATATTATATTATATTGTGTGTTATGACTAGGTTAAAGGAATGAATCACAAAAACGTTTTTGTTTCTTCAAAAACTTAATATTTGCGGTAAACACGAGCAACGCAATGCAACAACATAAAAAAACATTTCGCTTGAACCAAAAGAAGACACTCTTTTCATATTTTCTTTTTTCCTTTCATCAGTCTTGCACGACACCTCTCAGGAGTCTCTCTTGACAGGACACATGTCTTGCAGGCTTTTTCTTTAAACATACGGAAATATTACGAATGGAGAGGGTTGAGACGGGTTGAGTCGGGTTATGTTTGCGATTAATCATTGAGCATTAACCCTTATTCACCGTTTAACGCGGTAAGTACGTGCTTATAACTTTCTCCTGTTTAATGTTACGTCTTTATTTGAAGAGTTTTATTCTGCGTTTTATTTTCCTTTCGTATCTGATGTAAGCCTAATATTGAATGAGCTTTAAATAAGTGGTTTATTATTGTGTTACGGATTATCGATACAGATCTATGTGCCATATGTTGGGGTTCTTTTGAAGATGAATTTAGAAGTGTGTTTACATCTATGAATACGTTGATATAACAATCATTTTGAATCTCTTCAAGAAAGGGTCGGTTATTATGTAATAAGAGGTAGACTCGTTACGCTAATATAGATACTCATACCAACGATAAGGAAACCGAACAATTTCCTTTACTCGAATTCTTATTGTAACCCAAAGCTTTTAGATTAGCTTAATCCCATTTTCCTTCGACTTGTAACCCGACGTCAAGACCAAAGCTTTCTTTGTAAGAAACTTAGAGAAAATCGACAGCAATAAAGTCGACAACTAGAAAATAAAAGTATTCATTGTGCCGAAATAAATCCGAACCCACTTAAAAAATAATTTTCAATAGAATAGAAATAATACTGCCCCGTTATAATACCCAAAAAGGGCCACATTTCTTTTTTTCATTTCAAAACCAATTTATTTCCTACAAAGACGTATTCAATAGCCTTTTGTTATTCGACCGAATTGATTCGTGTTTTATTCGATTCGTGGATTCTTATCACATAACGACGGTAATATCTGCAATGGTTTGGCAGATGGGACGTTAGCACGGTCCTTACTACCCGAGGCTCGTAACTCGGCCAGGGTACTTCCACAATGAGCGTCCACATTTGTTGAAATGGTAATGGGTTACGGTCGGTAGTTTGAGTACGTCCAGGAAATATATCGCCGATTTGGCTAGGTAAGATATTTTTAGTGCTCAGATCCTTTGTGTTTGAAGTATTTTTCCGTTTATTTTCTGGAATAAAAATGTGTTTCAACCCGTATTTACCGTAGAAAAACTATTCTGTAGTTTTGTAAGCTAAAAGAAACAGAAAATAAAAACTATCTCTACAGAAATGAGGCAGATAGGAATCTGAAAGACTTCAGTTTCTACAACAAAGATAAAACAAACACCTTTTTCAACTTTGCTTAAACAGAAAACTCTAGAAGCTAGAGCTATCTCTTCTCTAAATCTGGCTTCCATCGACTTTATTAAGTAACGAAATAAGAATTTCTCGCACGTAGTACGAAAGTTAGGACAAGTAACAAATGAGACGTGGAAAAATCGTTCAAATATGTGAGTCGAGTTGATTTTCCCCAAGAGCTTTCTTTCTTTCTTTCATTCTATAGGTACTTTGATCTAACACGTGTATGGTATTTCGTATTAATGGCGACGATTTATCCTCTTTTGAAATATCACCTGAAACATTGATGTGAGCTTAGGGAAAGGTTATTTTTGATGTCGTTTCTTTGATCTCGACTTTTATGTAAATATAAAAGACTTTTGGATTTGTCACCTGTAATGTTGACGTGAATTTAGTAAGATTTTGTCACAAGTAATTCTATCTCTTTAAGTTTAACTGCCCTGATCTAGTAGTCGTAAGCAGGAACACTGAACGTGGGTACCTGAGTTCGAGTCCAAGTTTGGGCAAGTGGATTTGGTTTTTTGTGAGGGAAGAGGGAATGCACCTGTATTTTCGCAAACACAATAGAGTACACACATGTGTAGGTACTTTAATATACATATCTTGCGCACCGACTTGGTTAGTTAATTATAACTTATATGCCCTGGCTGGAGGCCTGAATTTTTTAGACATCATAGTAAAGTCTGGTTAAGCAACCTTCTTGGTTGACCTGCGAGATACCAATTCGAAAAAAAAAATCTCCACTGAGACTGGCCACTTTCTTTGACACAATATCTTTTTTAATTAAGGACGAATAAAAATCAATAAAGTCCTAAAATCGATGCATATGATTAAAGACTAAGTACTGTAATATATCCTACTTATCAATACTACATGTAATTGATAGGTTGGTTTAATATACCCTAGGGTTGTATCAAATTGCTGGTAGCTGTAGAAGCGAACTACGATCGTCCCTCGGGCTTCTAACCGTATTTATAGGACCCTAGTGACTTTAAGGTCCTATTCGGTTTTCTAATCGAAGTTTATATTTACAGCTTTCAGTCTGTTCATTATTGATTATACAGGATTGATTAAAGTAATATAACAAATTGTGATGTGACCAGGTTTAATATATTAATAGATATTTTGTATTCTATTGGTTTTATACATAACGAAAACTAATAAAAATATTTTTTATAAACAAAATTTATACCGTCTTTGGTCACTGCTCCGCTCCCGTGGGTCGTAGCGTAATGTTATATAGCCTATACTATTCCTCATGAATCTAACTATCATTTACGAAGAAATTTTTTTAATCCGAGTGGAAGTTCCAGAGGTAGCTAGGTAGCGTTTTAACAAACAAACAAATAATCTCTTCAGCTTTATCATATTAACTAGCTTCTGCCAGCGACTTCGTCCGCGTCAAAGTTGATTTCTCCATACAAACTTTAGAACCCTGATTTATCCCCTTGTGGGGTGAATTTTGGAAAATCCTTTCTTAGCGGATGCCTACGTCATAACATCTACCTGCATGCCAAATTTCAGCCCGATCCGTCCAGTGGTTTGGGCTGTGCGTTGATAGATCACTATGTCAGTCAGTCAGTCACCTTTATGTTATTATACATATATTTAAGATAGTATAGATTAAACCTTATTTTCCCTTTTTTATTTTTGGTTGAAGTCAAAGTCAAATAATTTATTTCAATTAGGCCACTATAAGGCACTTTTGAACGTCATATACCAAGAAGTAAAAGGACTGAATCTGGTTGTCCTTTCCAAAAGGTATTTTGTATGGAGAAGAATGGTCAAGAAACTCTAAAATGTTAAAATAAAAAAATATTTTACAATATTTGCATACAGAATCATACATAATTACACATGAATTAAATATAATATCTTATATAAAAACTACTATAACATAACGCAAAAGTATTGAACTGTAAACAATGAAAATGGACAGGAATATTGATCTGTCAATATTGCAGAGATAAATGCTTCATTGCAGCACTCTCCGAAACACGCTCACGTAATTTTGGGTCACATCCGTCCGATACCCTAATTTGGGTATAACCGTTTAAATAAAATTAACTTATTTTTGATTTTCAACGGTTCTGGTTGGCGTCGTTTTTGCACGACTCAAGTTGGATTCCTTTGAAGTCACGGTCATGCAGTTCTTTCTGTTTTTCTAGAGACATTCCAAATTGGTGAAGAAACATAAAAAGCTGAATATCCATATTTTATGACAGCAAATTAACATGCAAGGCGTTGGGATTGGAGTATGACGAGAGGGAAACTTTAATATATTTTTATGAAAGGCGTTTTGGCGCGAAACGTGAATGATTAATGGCCGACCCTTCACCCGGAATCCGCTTCCGTCCAAGCTAATTCCGTCCGGGAACTTTTCGCTGAAACGTTTCGTTTTTTTTATTAATTAAGTCGTCTGTTCTATATAAAACTCAGTAAGAACCGAGTAATGTTTCCAAATTATTCTAGTTAACTGTATAAGCGTCGAGTTTTCTTGGAAATCCTAATTTTAGATAAGCATTTTCCATTACCCGAAAAAAAGAGGTCTTAACTTAATTGGTGTTACTTTTTTTTTTTGGCGCGTGTTGCTTTTTTTTTTCTCTTAGCTAAATCTAGCTCATGCCCGCGACTTTGTCCGCGTGAATTCCAGTTATCTGCGGGGTTTGAACTGTTTTGCGCAGAACTCTAATTATTTTTCAAAATTAAAAGAAGCCTAAGTTACTCATTATAACATCAGATATCAGCTGCCAGTCCGTCAAAATCAGTCAAGATATTTTAGATATTAACCCAAACAAACAGACAGAAAGTCAACAGGCAAATTGTGGAAATTGTTTTTTTTTGTTTAAGTATCCTGTCTGTACAACATATACTTAAGTAAAAAGCTGTTATTTTGACATTACAAACAGACATTATATTTTATTTATTTATGTACATATTTACGAAGAAGACTAGTCTGATGCAAATAAAAAGCTTCATAAATAAATTGACGTGAACCAAGAAACTTTTTATTAAAGAAAATCTTGAGAAGAAACTAGTTACTTATAATAATAAGATCTTACTTGACATTTTCTGGTCAGATAACAAAACTTGACTGGTCGACTGCCAGATCTTTAGAGACATGAACATTGGTGATCGAATGCCAAGTCACATTTCCATTTAGAGAGATTTTGGGAAAAAAACTCCATTCTTTTATCTTTTAGATAAAAGGCTTTATCTTCATCTTTTGTGAGTGTAATATTACAACATCTAATATTCTTTCTTTGTACCAGAATACACCCCGTCTCTCATGAACACAGTTCATTTCCAAATTCTACATTGTTATTCATATCATACATCGCAATCATGTCAAAATTATCGTAGAAATGTTCGTTATCGAAACCGAATCGTACCACAGTAGGCCTTGGACAAGCGCGCTTACGTAAAAGTATTTGATTGGAGTCGATTTTTGAATTGGAAACATGACAAACCAATCGATTTTTTTTTTCAAGTTGAAACGACAAGTACTTCTAATATCAACCATTGATACAAATAATACCTTCAAAGTAAATCTTAGGTACGACAATCGGCTCGCACCGGGCCGGGCCGGGCGGCATTTTACAATGCGGTAAAGAACATTGAAATGTATCAACAGTAATTATAGTTCATATTTGCATGCAACTTACGCATAGTTACCTCCGACCGGCTCCGACCGGCTCCGTACGGCGCCGTCGGCATCCAACTGGTTGTCGTCGGGTCCGTTCGGGGCCGGTCGGCCGTGCGTCGAATCATTTAAGTTGTGTTTTTCAAGCGACAGTTTCAAAAATAGATACGGAAGAAAAACGAATTTCTTTAGTTTAGACATATGATTGCATTTATGACGTTAATTCCCGTAAATACAGTGACAAGTTGGATTCCAGCGGACGCTGTCGGCTGCCGCGGCACGCGTACGGATCCGTTCCGATGCGGCCCGATCCGAGCCGGTTGGTCTGAATCGTACCTTACAAATACAAATGCGAAAGTTTGGATGAATGAATGTTTTTTACTCAATCAAGTCAGTCAGAACGGTTGAACAGATCTAGGTAAAATTTGGCACAAATATAGGTATAGTCTGGAATAGCACACATGCATGCAATTTTTGATACTGGAAAAATGTACAATTCCCATGGGATAATATATCAACTTTGACGCAGACGAAGTCGCGGTCAGAAGCTAGTAAATATTATGTGCTAAGTAAAGGTTCGTTTTTTTTAATGGAAATAGTTACAATTGAAAAAAATTACGTTACCTTTACTCCGCGCGCTCTAGCTAGGCCCTTTCTCATTCGGTACCTATAACCACACAAATACAATCATAAACAAAATTTCAATAGGTACAGTCGCGTACATAAATTTGTACAAGCGCATCGTAACAAATGGCATATCCGATTTATTCCCACCGAAATCGAATCTAACACCAAATTGGATTTTGAATTACGGGAACGGATAAACAGAGATTTAATAATTTTGTACGTAGATATTCAGGCATTGTATCAACTTTGTTTGGTTTATGTTTTGCAGTTGTTACTTTGTTTGAAACGCTTTGTTGTTTTTGCATATCAATCAAGGGTTATTTATTGCGTTGTGTTTTATTGGTTAACTTTCCGTGGGATTTCTGACTGTATTTATAAATATTTGGAGTTTGTTTATGGGTTCAGAAACAGTAGTCTCATTGACTTATAAGAATTCATGTGTAATAAGTAATTCAGCGTGTTAAAACTAATTTGTCTTGCCACTAACCTTTAGTAGGTAATATGAAAATCTAGAATCAGAATCGATAAAATGTTTCATCCATATCTACTATAATATAAAGAGGTAAAGTTTGTGAGGTTGGATCTACTCTCTGGATCTACTGAACCGTTTTAAAAATTATTTCGCAAATTGGAATCAAAAAATTAGGGATCCATAAGAAAAATCAGAAGTCGCGGGAAGAGTGCTAGTAGTTTATACAAAAAAAAATCATTAATTTCATTCAAAAATGCAACATCAAAATCAAAATGAGATAAAAATGACAATGACAAGACAAGATCAAAATGTATGGAACTTTAATCGCTGGGGTGTCTAGAATCATTTACTAAAACTATGGATGGAAAATTTTCCGTCACAAAGTTCCACCCCGTATTTTCAAAATATTCAATTGTTCTGAGTACACAACCAAGACAACATCCCAGACCAATAACAACGGAGATGTAAACAAAATGAGAGTACCAACCAACTAGACATGTTCAACAGACAGAGTAAAATGCAAAAAGAATGCACTTCCCGCTCCGTTTTTTACATTTTATATCATGCGGCGTCTAGACAGCGCTGGTTAGCTCTTCAACGCTAAATTACCAACAAAATTAATATTTCTTCATGAGCCGCTGGCAAACTGATAAATGAGCTGTTTATCAAACATCTCCTTCCGAGTAATCACATTGAGATCTGTGCATAATGTGCAGCCGCCGCTACCCAGCTGCTGTTTTGCTGTGAAATCATCTAAATTGTATCCCACGGGCACAAATCTCATCTCGTTTTGAACTGGATCTTTCGAATTTCAATAAGGATAAAACGCGTTTAATAGCCTGACCTGGACGCGCATAATTGAATAATGTCTGTTGTCTTCACTTCAATCGTTTGGGAATTAATCTTTAGCAACCCTATTTCATGTTGTGTTGATCGTTGAATTAGCAGTGTGGGTTCCCATAATTATAGGTCTGGTTAGGCCACTCACACTCAAAATAATACCAACCAATTATTTACCCACTGCAGGGCAAAGGCCTTATCTCCTACAAAGAAGGCACGAGCATTGATCACCACCATTTCTTAAGGCGGATTGGCGATTTCAGACTTATATGAAAGTACAAAGTCCAGATTTATTTTTATTTTTAATTGGTACTTGCCCGGAGGTACCCGGTTACGTAATGGGCCATCACGACATAGTCACACACACACACACTAACTGTTTCATGAACTTATTTCTACAAAAGGCGCCTGTTTACACATAGGTACAATTTCAACAATCACGCTTGTATGTTTAGTGGCCAGTATACAAGAGAACTGTGAATGTGTGGAAAGGGCCTTAAGGTTTCATGTCAGACGCCAGATGGTCACCGAAGATTAGCTTTAACGATTTAGTCCTAAACCGTCCCTTAGTAAGTTTAGGTGTAAATATGCGTTACAGTTTCTTGGGAGCAAGTTCACACATTTTAACGATCGTTTATGCTTAAGTTATTGTTAAGATTATGCTGTTGATTTTACTGAGAATTCTAAGTTTGTTACTTGGCTGTAAAGTCAAACTATTAATTAACAGAAGTAGTTAACAAACTTAATTAAATTCATATTTGACAGTCATGGGAAATTGTTCCATTTAAATTCTGAAAAAGCATTAAAAATATAGAATTGCCTGAAGAACAGCAAAACGAATAACCTGTCCGATTCAATTTTAGAAAAATCAAAACAAAACCATTTAAAATTTCTTTCTTTTTCTTCCAATGGCGCAATATTCCTTGAAAAGTAAATAATAGCTGCTAGTTATGATAATGTTGGCGCGGAAAGAACGAGATCGGTCCGGGAAATGAACGCCATTCTTCAAGCGCTCGCCGCGGTGATTGGCGCCTCGAGTTTCCCTTCGCCTATTTACGTATTGAATGTGAAAAATTGAGTATTTATCTTGTTGGTTATGTAGGGGAAATAACGAAGGTTTGTTGCTTAATATAGAACAGTTACTGGGAAATCGTCATGTAAAGTTGTGGATATGATTATCACTCTGGGTAGTTGGACTGATAATAAAAATTATTCGTCTATTGTTATGCAAGAATAATGTTTCAGTATATAACGGGTCCGCTTCTATACTGCGTTAGACACAGGTCAGCACACAGCGTCGATAAAAGTCAGCATAAAAGTTTTGACCAAACGTGAATTTCTGTGTAAAGTTTTACGATTGGTCTTAAAATTCAAAAGCGGTTTTAAAAACTAAAGTTTTCCTTGAAGAGATATCGTAAAAGTCAGTACAACTCACAGGTGCAGCGAATATCAGCGGTAAAGCACGTGATGCCTTGACAGAATTACAAATGTTAATATTGCTATAAACCGTCTAGACGCAAAAAATCGCACGCTATACTTTTGGCGCCCACTTGCACTATCTGCGGTCGATATCAAGACGATTTCCTTATAAAAAAGGCACTAAAGAGAGTAAAATAAAAAGCGCTAGGGAAGTCGATAAGACCACTGTGAGCCCTCGTTATCTTGGGTCATAAATTACCCCAACACCCTCGGGGGTTCAGGTAGGTGCCTCCCAGGCAGGATCCTTCGAAACGCTATGAGGATTCCGGGAAATGAAGTGACTACGTGATCCAATTGCGATTTTAGGTGCATTCGATTTATGTGTGTTTTTACTAGACACGCGACTTCTTCAGACATTTGATAGGTCGTTTGTTTTGACGACCCCTAATAGAACAAAAGCGAATAAAACGTTCCAACACGAACAAAAAGGAATCGATACCGATGGGACAATTGGACAACTTAAAAAGAAAAAAGGCCTGAACGAGGTAGAATCGATTAATCAACGATTCAATTCCGTAACGTTCGATTCCTGTTAAAATGGTAATCGAGATCGGTTTTATGGGACTTATTCTCGTTTTCAAATGTCAAATTAGGCCAATTTCAATGAACATTGGCGCTTCGTTATTGAACGTAGAGTAAGAAATTTAACAGATGAATCATTGTAGATAACAGGCAATGCGATTTCCGAGTTTTAAACGGTAATTAAGGTATCTGATAACCTTTTACTTTCTCTAAATCTTTAATTAACATCTTAGTTATTTTATAGCTCACTAATAAAAGTCCATACACCTACATAGGAAGAAAATGCTGCAACTTTATACCATTTTTATCTGTCTCCAATATAAATTAGGACCAATTTATATTCTACTTAAACTTTTTGTTTCGAACAAAGCTGGTGTCAACTTTTACATCTAATTTTTCACAGCACGAAACAATGTGCGGAAGTAGGATTACGATTAAAGTTTGACTATAAATCCAATAGTTCCGACATCCGCCCGCAACCACATCTGACAGGCTAATACATATTGATACAATATTGGTGGAAGCGATCCAAACACTTTCTATTTCGGTATCTCAAAAATTGTACCCATCACCTCTCTGTTGTAGATCATAGGGTGGAGTTTTCAGTGAAAGTAGGCTCGTCTAGCTGTACCAATAAGTTTGTTTAGTTTGAATTTTGACAAATATCTGCAGGTGACGGGTGTGCGGTTTCCCGGCACGGATGCGTTTGACATATTGCTTTGATAGCGGGTTCTGTACATATACTGACGTTATAAATTATAGGAATTGGCATGAAGAAAGAGGTCAGCTATTTATATCAGGGGTTTTTGTAAAGGCAAGCAAATTTCAAGAGGACCCTTTTTTATGACCAAAGTTTTTGGGTTGAGAGTTAAAAATAAAATAACGTTTAGATAACAGAGTAGGTAACGGAACTCTTTCAACCGTATTTTCGTCCTATATTGTGTAATTATTTTTATCTACAGCCTTCTTTTTTATGTAAGATGGGTTAGCTCTTTAGTCTAGGTCAGTTGTGACGGAGACAAGGTCTACGATGAAGTCAGCTTACCCAGAAGAAGCCTGTTAATTCTAACTTTAAAGAGATTAGGGTTAAATGCGTTCGGAAATACAGAAGTAGGCAGAAAGAGAAAAAAAAAGTTGTAAACTCTTTGGGAAAAAATCTCAGAAATTGATTAAAAAAACTGCTAACAGATAGTAGGTATTCCCGTCTCAGTCAATTCAGACAGTCATTAACATTTATAAGCCAATTACAAAAATGAGTGAGGCAAAAATTCCTCCCTTCCCTCCCTGTAAGAGCCGTCTCGTCGGGACACCATTTATTTTTACACGCCTAATGAGAACTGACAATCGCTAAAAAGAAATGTCTAGTATCGATCCCATTTAGAAATTAAACATGCGAAAAAATTAAAATTGAAAAAATATATCATAATTTATGTCTGAACTTCAACTCGGTACCTATTGCAGGAGAGTTAAGCTTTTAGCTGATTGAAATAACAAGATAATACGAATAGTCTGAATGAGTAGTTAGGTAGGTAGGTACAGATTTTTTACTTAAAATAACGAATTTGAATAATAAAGATTGAGTAGGTAAAATCCATTTCACTGATTCGTGTCTATTTTCATTTGTGTATGTGAGTTTGCACGTTTGTTAATGCCTCCTATAAGGAGAAAGTCGTAGTTTGGAGTAACTTTTTTTTAGGGAGAAAGAATAATACATATACAGCCCTTTTTCCATTATTTTTTATTCAAAAGGTTATCAGAATAACCGATAAAACAAATACCACAAAACCCGGTCGCCAATAACAGAACCATCCCAAAATATTGTCGTATAATACTCCAAGGAAAATGCGATAAATAATTTGTCACCGAGATTGGTCTCATAGCCCAAGTCAACGCGTGACATAGGTCGAAAATGATTGGATTACCACACTGATCAAATTAGGAATGTCTTGTATTTTCCGCTTCCCTGCTTACGTTGCGTATCGAATTTGAGAGCAATTTCTGGTAAACCCATTTAATTGAGTAATATTGGGGAAAATACGGGATGGTTAGAAAGGCTGCTGTTGTTTTTTTTTTTAATTAAAAAAGATACGTGGATAAAAAACAAAAATATGTTTCAGTATTAGGTTCAGTCGAGAACTAACTAATACTGTCTATGATCAAGGTACAACATAATGCTGTATCAAGTTACATTGGCACTGTTCTTCTGTTGTCCTTGAAATGCCTATAAATAAACATGGTATTTTGAAATACCATTTTCTATTAAAATAATAAAATAACTAATAAGGTTAGTTTCTTTTTTAAGATAAACATAATTATTTTCGTCGGCATTAGTTATCATATTTTTATTATTATAAACGTACAGTAGCTTCCCTTACATTTAGCAACAATCCTAAGTAATTTTCTTCCAAAGTATTGATTGAAATGTTATGGTGTTACAAATAAAGTATTTGAGAACGTATTCTGTAAAATTAATGTTGCTTATTTTATAAGAAAACCGTGTTTAATTTTATTTGCGTGTATACATGTTCATATTCGTGACTGTGCCTACCTACATATTTATCGAACAAAACCACCTCAAGTCATAAACCCTTGAAATTCATAACACTAGCTCAAGATATTATAAAGCAACTACACTACCCACAATCTGAGCCAAGACTAGTTTTAAATCACATAAAGTAACTATCTAATCGGTACAATAAATATTTAAAGACACAACTATTTAAAGCCATAATTAATTCAAGGTAGCGTGTAGACGTCCTACCTGGTTGTGGTTCCTGTACCCTCAATTTTAGTGCCCTGTAATATATGGGCCGTAAACCACACTTATCACAACGCACACAAATGCGTCCATAAAATCTGTACTATTACACTGATATGGTTAAAGTTATGTGTAAGTAAGTTTGTACGTGTTGTCGAGTTTGCTTGGAATGTTTATTAAAAAAAACTTAAAATTTTAAAACTTCTTGTTATTTGTTGCTTTTAAAAATATAGTCTTTCAATACAAGTAAAACCTTTTAAGAATGCAAATTAGTTAACTTTTTAGAACGCTTTCTAACACGACAAAGACAACACACACACGGGTCGAAAGTGTAACGTCGATGCAACCCACACAGTACTGTAGAGACCCTGGCTGATTGAGCCATATACAACCTATTTGATATTATGAGATAAATATTACTTTTAAATAAATTAGAATAGAAGAGAGACGGTGTGTCGACGGCTGTCAAGCCTGACACGAAAAACTAGTATTAAATATAATATTAATATGATTTAAAGAGAATATAAGAAGTATAACAAATTAATACGCGTTTCAATCACAAGTAGATTGAATTATATCCCGGTACAGTAGCAACCCACGTCTGGGTGCTACAAAGTGGTGTCGGGCGCCGGTCTGGAATTTTACTTTCCAGATAGAAGTACCTTAATGTAAAGCGAGTTCCCCAATGTCTCGTTAATATTAAAGCGCATAATACGCACACAAGGAGCGAGCGCATAGAAGTGCGCATAGAAGAGTTTAGGCATAAGGAAGACGCCTGAAGAAAAAAAACAAAAGATAAGTAGCGTTTGTCAATTTTATTAGAAAAGGGTGAAATGGAGCAATCTTCGCTGTTCACCATTCCTTTCTATTTTACTGGAAGCGAAGCTATGGGCTTCGACAATTTTTTAGAAGCATATCTGGAGATTGCAGCAGATAACGAATGGCGTGAAAGCGATTACGCATTGATTTTGGGTGCCTTCTTAAAAGGACACGCCTATTATTTTTATAAATACACGTATCACGAGGATATGAGTTTTTCCACGTTATGCGATGAGATGAGAGCAGAGTTTCCTGGACGCTACCGCTCAGTAAAGAGTGTACAAAGCGTGCAGAAGGAAACCGCAGTTCCATTAGTGGAACATGAAGAAGAAAATGTAGTAAATATTGATAATAATGCTGATCTAATTTCTAGCAATAAAGAAGTAGATGAGCAAAGCTGCCAAGCAGACGATGATGATGAAGTTATCGAGGCCAGCTGCCTAGACTGCAGCCCTGACACAGAAGAGGAGGAGATGACGGTCGTGTTCCAGGGAGAACACGAAGAAGAAGATGATAAATCGGGTCAGTCCGGTCCATTTATTGTAATTAGTAGTGATTTTTCAGAACATGATGATGACTTTTCATCAAAAGAGGACAATAATTATAACAATAGTATCGAAATTGATGGAAAATTTGAAGATGATTTTGCCATAATATTGACCGAACCAAAAGAAGATGATAAGATATCGTTGACGAATGAAACGAAGGAGTCATATGAAGGTGGTCAAATCATTTTACCATCAAATGAGGTCAAAGGTGGTATATTTAACTCTAGTTTGGTTAAAGATGATAGAGCAGTTAATTGTTATTCAAATATTTATAATATTATTTCGCGACGTGCTATAAAAGGTAATAAGAAAGCACAAACGAAGAAAAAGGTACAAATATATACCAAAAAGGATAAAATAAAAAGTTTTGTTCATCAACACTTAGGAATTTACCATTTATTGTGTCACAAAGCCAAGAAATATTTACAGTTACAAAAAAAATACATATTTTATTATTGTCATTTGATAAAAAACAGATTATTTTTACAAAATAGGTTTTATACAGTTAATAGAGTAAAATTTAAAGATATTTTTTTTTTAAATGAATGATTGGAAACTTTTTATTTGGAGAATTTTATAAATAATTGTCATTGTCTTATTCATTTATCATGTCACTGCATTATTTTTGTACAAACAGCAGGACATGTCATATTAATTATTATTTTTGTTTCATATCCACTTCAATCGAGAGGAAGAAGGACAGAAGATCGTCGGCGACAACGACGATTTCATATATTGTATTTTTATATGGTAGTCTATTAGTACGAACACGCTCCATGTATAGCGAAATTTTAAAAAGAGGGGAGAGAAGAGTTGTTCACTTTGTTCACTGATGAAACCAACTTTGCTAACGGGGCATAGCCTTTGCAAAGAGTGTTTGGTTGACACTGCTGGTTCATCTTGTGATCGAGTTAACATACATTTTATTTAATTATGATTTTTTTTAGATTTCGCTTTGGATCGAGTTCATAAAATTGTGATGTAAATTGTTTATTTCAGACTACCATGACTTTTCCTTCTTCTTACTTAATGACTTACGATGACGTTAAAGCCATGGATGTTTAGTTTATGCGTCTGTGCATATTCTTTTTATATATCTAAGCTTATTATTGTTATAACCCTTAAGGTAGATGTGGACTTGCCATATCATAGGGTATGGGAATGCGTAGCGGACTTTTAAGGAGTTTTGACGTTACAGGGTTTAAACCATGACTATGTGTTTGTTTCGAAGGGATAACATTTTAACCTAATATCATTTTAGTAAAAGATCTAAATTTCTCATACCTATGTCATGAGTTAAGCCATCTCTCCAGAGACATTTCCCTAGGTTTCTCCTTATGAGGTAGGGACGTCTGTTAGTTTTAGGTAGGGTTTTGATATTTAGTTCCATCACTACGTTCAAACTAATCCTTTGGAGGCGTAGCTGATGTAGAGACCCTGGCTGATTGAGCCATATACAACCTATTTGATATTATGAGATAAATATTACTTTTAAATAAATTAGAATAGAAGAGAGACGGTGTGTCGACGGCTGTCAAGCCTGACACGAAAAACTAGTATTAAATATAATATTAATATGATTTAAAGAGAATATAAGGAGTATAACAAATTAATACGCGTTTCAATCACAAGTAGATTGAATTATATCCCGGTACAGTAGCAACCCACGTCTGGGTGCTACAGTACCGTGTGCCTAGATAAAATATTATAAGTGAAGCCGCCAGAAAAAGTTAGTCTGATAATAAACTTCTATTATAAAGAGCGTCTTCGACTAATTTACGACGAGGTCCATACAGCCCCACCCTCACTAATCCATACTTATTAAGGATAATGGGGAACCAATGAACAACTTTTCGTCCTTTATCTGAACCCATAAATATTGGCTATCACGCGTCGCCGGTAGCTGAAGGTGTCGAAAGTGCGATTTTACGGTCGTTTTATTACATTTTCATGTAATAATTTTAATGTAAGACACAGAAAAGTGTTTAATGAATCCGGGCCTTAAGCCAATAGGTGTTCAAGTTTCGTTGTTTTTGAGTTTAGGATTAGAATTTAAAATGGCGATTGTTGCAATTATAGTTTTTGAATAGAAGGCCTATTTTACTCATCTGAAACGATCAAAATCGATTAACAATCTCATCTCCGCGATAATCAATGTGTAAAATTTAGGCAAATTACAGACGTTATTGACTGATCGAGACTGAGACTACGTTGTGATTGTTTGTAAAAGTTAGTAGAATTGGTTCTCTAAAATGTTTTAAAAATATAACGAATAAGTTGATTAACATGTAACAAAAATAACAGAATTTGGTAGTTATATTTTATCATTTTTTAAAAATTCCAATACACTCAAGCAATATATCACGATATTTCATGAGAAACAAAACTAATAATCTTTATTTATTTATTTATTATAGTACACCAACAGCGTACCTATACATGAAGCATTGACTCATGCTCAATTTAATTCGGCACAGTAATAGCGAAACATTTAACTACTCATTACTGAAACTTTTTCTACCTCTCGAAAAGAGAAGGACACTCTTAACTCCTAACCTTATCCCAAAACCGAGGCTAGCCAAGATAACTACAATATAATAGTATCTCAATAGCAAAATCCCCCTGGACCGTTAAGGCAATCTCTAAGCGAAGTCTATGTTCGACCACCAATACCAATCCACTTCGTCTTAGTACAGCTTGGGCTATATTCATTACACAAGGGAGATGCTTGCCGCACCTAAATAAAATATACAGTATTCTTGGAATTTAATACAGGATTATTACATACTTCCTTCCTTACTGAAGAGAGGGGAAGAAATATTAAGGCTATATCATAAAGTGGTGTAGCTCTAATTGGGGGGAGACTTGTTTAAAAATAGAATAGCTTAATAAGTCATTAATTTAAAAAAAAATCTTAAGACAACTTTTAAAGGTTTTATTTAAATTCATTAGCTGTACCAAAAACTAGAAAATAATTAGGATATAAATACATAGACCTTCTTGAGAATGTAACGAATAAAACAAAACCGTTTAATAAATCGACATTTAAGAAAGGGCAAACCATTCATGGCGGTCTTAAAATTGAAAATATTTAGATCAGTTTGTTAAATAGAGAAGACGAAGGAGAAAATATGACTAAGATTTCAATAAATATTATTATGCCATGAAAATACATTGTCACTAATATGATCTGTAACTAAGCCGGTATATTCTATAAAAAAAAATCCATTGGTATAATATTTAGATGACCTTGGAATGAACTGTCATCTCACCTCACACTGACTTCACCTAAAATTGCCATGAGAGATATTATTGTTATAAGTCTTCCTAAACTGTAATTTGCAACATTTGGTAAAACAATTATATCGAAATATCAGGTAGAAATTATTTACAGAATACCACTGCAAATATTTAAAACTTAAATTCACTTCCACCTTTCTATAATACAAGTAAAACGATCTAAACTTACTACAATATTCCTCGTCCAATCCACCCGGCTATCCATTGTCGTAAGCGAAAACAACATCATAACACACAGGATGAATAGTCGACGATCTTTCACCATAGTGCCCTGATATGAGGCTGAGTCGCAGCGAGGATATACGAGACATATTGTCACTCCCCCGCCCCGGGAGGATTGGGCGGCTAATAGCGAAATAGTGTCACACAGTAGCTTGTCACTTATCATTTGCAACGCTAATGGAATATTTATAACCAGCTTATTATAGAGTTTATGTATAGAATGATTGTAGACTAGGTCTTCTGATGTTTGTTGAATAAAAAGTATGATTCATGAATACCTTCAATTGAATCTATTTACAATAGGTACATATGCTTCTGTTACAAAGAGAAAAGTTAAAGCTAAGTTATAGGTATTGTTTTTACTAAATAAAATAATTTGTATTTAGGAATCACTCAGGGACATTCATGGAGTGGACAATAGCTGTTTTATGTTAAAGTAAAATAAATAATGAGAAATTGGGGAGAAAAAGCAACATACAAGGAAAAGTGTTAGTAGTTGTAGCTGGTACAATGTTGGGAGACCTTTAACCAGCTGTGGTAAAATGCAGGTGGAAAAAATTGTACTTGATACTCGTATAATACTCTAGAATATGAAGCACCAATACCTACCTTAAAGCTGTTGTAGACGATGAAATTACACCAGCGGGATCAAAGTCAGTGCCCGCTCCAATATTACGGCTACCTGCACTGTTCCAGGAATTACAAACGTGATAACTTCCACTAATAATTGTCAGCAGCTAATTAATATCTTCCACAGGCTACACGGACGCATGGAGACCACCAATTTGCGGGCACAGCACATAACGTTTTATTTGATGCGAACAAGGGTTAGTATTTATTATTGTTTACGTAGCACGATGGCCTCCGGGCACAATTCCGTTGAGTTATGGCCTGGTCACCCCCGTGCGACCGTGCGCAGGTGGAGCAACCGCAGAAGGTCTCAATTTATTGCTAATTTTATTTGTATAGCGGTTCCTGTAAATTTTATTGTTTTTGCTCCTAAATATTTTGGACTGGACACAGGCAGTTATGGCGATAAACCTCGTAAACATTTTACTGTAGCAGTTAATCCTGATATTATTGATTGAAATCATGAAACTGGGGATGCAGACGTGGGAGACCTCGTTTTTGCAAATGCAAAATGACGAATAAATTGATGCTACGTCGTTTAAAGTCCCATAAGACGCACTCGACTTGTGGGCGGAAGAAATATTACACCAGACTCGAGAGCAGTCGTTAGCAATTTTGATGTATGTACACCAGAGAATTATAATATGGACTATAAGTAGGTACTGATACAATACTAAACTCTAATAAAACCATAATGGCTTATCAGGGAGAGTAATTCTACACTTTTAGGAACGATTGCAATCTAATCTCAGTCCTGTCAAAAATGACTCTAATTTACCTAGATTTTTTGATATTGATTGCTGAAATAAAATTGTGATCTGATTTTGAACGTTTTTAATTAGTGTAATTAGCCTAATTTTTGTGAATTCATAGAATATAGACTACCCATATTTTTTAGATTTTGACTCCAGAGTTGGCCAGCTGAAGTATTACGTAATCATCATCAGCATTACCATTAAATCCACATTATTCTATGAATAACTGTTTTTCCGGTTCCCAAACAGATAAACCGCGCAATACAGCGAAAGTTCGTACAAATCCTATATTATTAACATAACCAATAACCATCAAAGCTAATGTTGCCGAGATAACGGTCATGTCTTCACAAACATCCGCACATTATCCCAAGTCATTTGCAAAACTCCTTTCACCTCTCATTTTCCTTACACCCCTCCAGATTCTGAGTTCACCTGAATTTCGACACGAAATAAAAGTTACTTCCATTAAAACTAGCAAAGAACGACTTTTCTTAGCTGTCATTCCAATGAAATTCGTTATTGGAAATACGCGAGGCTGCTATTAAAAGAACGATATTTCCTTTTATGTTCTCTCTAATTAATTTCCTTGTCGCTTTTGTTTTTTGTCTCGCTCCAAACTCTAACCTTATTGTTACTATCAGGTAATTTATACACGGGCCTAATGAAAATGTATCTCTGCTATTTATCAAACGAAGTGGCGGTCGACTTTGGCAACGTTATACCGATGGGAAAAGGTCTCATTTATGGTAACTGTTTCCAAGTTTCGCTGACAAAGGGAATGTAGGGATCCTTTTTCTTTGTCGAAGGATTTGGGTCATTGGTTATTTCTATTGGGAAAAGCTTCAGGTGGAACTTATGTATTGTTGTTGGAATAAGTTATTTTGGTAATGCATGGGTTTTGTTTTCAATAAAACTTTTCCTTTGTAATCAAATCTAATACGAAAGAGTAGATATTTTTATACATCTTGCTAGTACCTACGACACGGTTGGTGCAGTGGCGAAGCGATTAGCTGCTGTGCTGCGTGTGGCGGGTTCGATTTCCGAACGGAACAAATATATTTTGTATGACCTACAGTTTGTTGTTCCGGGTCTGGATGTTTGTGTATGTGGGTATGTTAGCAAACATACTCACGACCTAGCGTGGAGTAACGTTCAAAAACATGAAAACAAACAAACCTAGTGCAATGTTTCATTCAGAGTACTTATTGTTCATATGCATTTGCAAGACTAAATTCATAGCATCGTTAATATCACACAAACACAGGTAAAGCAAGAGATATTGCTCTAATAACATCTACAGTGGCTGCTTACTTAAGCAAGGGTCATAAACACAAAAGCCGCGCTTATAGAAAGCATTATTAACCCGACTTCCTCTAGAGAAGAGATGTTGGCGAGGATTATTACAAGTCTAGCAATAAAGGGGAGAAACGACACCTGGTAAATATTAAAAGGGGAAGATATAAAGTGAGTGTTATGTTTGTCACCAAACGTGACCGTGGGTTTATGAATTTCTTTATAACCCCACCTTACGGTACCAACGGACCTAATAGAATAACTTCCGTCAAAGTTACACGTAAAAAAAATACCGTATAAATAATTAGGTAAATTAATTATCACAAAAAATCTGATACCCGAGGGTGTTATTTTTCCAGCTAGAGGGAACCAAATTAATTAACGTCGTTTATAACATTTTATGTAGAACGAAGACATTTTTTTAAAGAAAATACAAAAAACCAACCGAGCCATACTTTACATCAAGCAAAATTTTTCTAAGAATTGAACAAAGAAATGCTCACTTTAGCTTAAGAAAATAAAAAACCAACATTTCTTGTTAAACGACGCCAATCTACAAAAAATGACGAACAATTTCATAATTATTTCAGTTTTGATCTCGGGATTCGTTGCGAGCTCCACATTTCTGTGTAAATTCACTGAATCACCTCCAAGCAGCGAGGTGAATGAGACGATTACTGCTCACTTCCGAGACGAGACCTCGACTACAGGATTAGATTGAAATTGAATGGTCCTCTGGAAAATGAGAAATGAAAAGAAAAAAAAGCACGTACTTTAGTAATGACTGGGAAAGTACTTTTGAAGAACTATTTTCAGTGAATGACGGAAATAAGAAAGTACTCTTCCGAGTTTTTAGTTTTTTTTTTAAAGAAAATTAAGTGGACTTCCCCGACAGCAAGCTCCATACAAAAGTCTTCATCATCATCATATCAGCCTATAGCCTGAATACAACTGAATGTAGACTTACGTTCATACAAACAGTCATATTTAAATCAATGTGGTAAGTAGCTGTGGTTAATCAGTTTCCCGTTAAATTTATTTTAAATACGTAACTCAAGCTCTTGGACAAAGAAAATCACTAACCACAAACCTTGATATCAGTTCCTTTATCCCATCTCAATTTCTAGACTAAAATAGGATCTTACTTTAAGTTTGTGTATTCATGAAACGCGGTGACGGTAAAATCTCCTTAAAGAGCTGGCCAGTGCTGTCAATTTTTTATAGGTGCAAGTGACTAAGCACTTTTAATTATTATTTTTTTCGTTGGATCGCTTAACTGTTACTTTAAAAATGGTAAAGTAATTAGAAAACTTACGATACATCATAAGTTAACGAGGATACTTCATTTAGTCTTTGATATAAAAGATTTTACCATAATTATTTTTTTGTTGCCTGTTATAAATATCTCCTAATGTTTACAACAACTGCCGAAATGAATTCCTTATGGTAATTTAGAATATAACTCACATTTTAACGTTTTCTCATCAAATTATTTTAAAGTGCTCCCAACATTATTTTATATGTAGAGTGAATCCAATAAAAAGTTTAAGCACACCTGTTATGGTTTTTTTTAATACACACCATTTTCCTGAAGATGGTGTATCTCATAACATGGGCGAATAAAGAAGAATTTAATCTGTTGGTTTCCTATGACCATGTTTCTTTCAGGATACTTAGGAATAGAGGCGGATAAAAAAATTAATTAACCAGATTTAAAAAAAAATACGTGGATATCTTCACTTTTTAGAATATTAAATTTTATTTGTAAATTAAACTAGATCATTTCCTATGAATTATAATGGGTTTTAATGTAGATAGTGAAATTATCCTATCACAATTTGAAAGCAAAAACATATCAA
The DNA here is from genome assembly GCA_949316365.1 of Hoplodrina blanda. Classification (NCBI taxonomy): domain Eukaryota; kingdom Metazoa; phylum Arthropoda; class Insecta; order Lepidoptera; family Noctuidae; genus Hoplodrina; species Hoplodrina blanda. The sequence continues at coordinate 10,204,496 of OX438585.1, forward strand.
GCAAAAGCATCTATAAACAGAAATTTCCCGTTCAGCGTACCGATCATAAATCCTTTAAACCCAAAACACCGTAAACCATGGGTACTGTACTTGCCTAATACGCGCGTTCTCCATAGCACGTCATAAAGTGGAAATTGCCTTCCTAGTTGAATTCATCCGACGCGCGGGGACCGAGGCTCCCTACCCTAATAACATTGCAGTTTCCTGGAAAATTTTAGTGTACCGTGGACCAGCGGGGCGGAATAAAGGCGAGAGCTCGTTTCCGCGACTTACACCCTACCACGAGAACAAAAAACCAAACATTTTGTAATATTTACCACACATTGCGCGATTCGTACAGTCTCCTTGTTTAAACAACTATGTAAAACACGCAATGGATGCAAATCATAATTTGAATCTACAATTCGGGAAGTGTATAGTAGATGCATTGAATGCTCTTACCGTGATATAGGTGAAGTTTATCCGCGAGACTAACAAAGCTGAGCATGAAAATAGGTGAATAAATACCTAGCTAATGTCATTTTTGGAGATTCGTAGGTTTTAGTCGGTCTACACTGATATGGACTTTATTAAACGCTTTGCATAAGACTACGAATATTCAGGTAAGTATAATAAGAACTTTCATACTTTTAAAATATGAATGTTCTTTTATGTTGTGAGTTTTGTCAAAACTATTGTTGCTGTGCTTAAGTTTTTAAGTTTATTACTTGGTGTCTTTATAATAGTTTATAATAGTAAATGTAAATGAATTAATTCTTAATGGAAATAAACACACCTCAAACCTCATACGTTTGTGCCAATATACAACCTTAATTTTAATTTGATACAAATCTTTCAGGGGGTGAATGTACTCATGAATATGAACAACTTTTATTAAGGGACATAGTACGAAATGTGAAAAAAAAAACAGCTGATCCATACATTTTGATCGTAATGTAGTATTATTGTATGGATCAGCTGTTTTTTTTTTCACATTTCGTACTATGTCCCTTAATAAAAGTTGTTCATATTCATGAGTACATTCACCCCCTGAAAGATTTGTATCAAATTAAAATTAAGGTTGTATAACTATTTATAATTTTAAAATAATAATCTGATATAGTTTAATCCAAGTCTTGTAATTACAGTTATTACTCTACTTCAAAATTGATCAACTATTTAGGTTAAGTCCCTACCATTGTTTAGCCTTAAATCCCTCGACTTAAAAACAAAATACAATCTTAATCAAAGCCTGCCAGACTTTTGATATTGACACTGATGATGGCAAAACCTAAAAGAATCCTAAATGACATTCCTTTTGAAAATAAAAAGAAAGAAACCGCCTCAAGCAAACCAACTCTCATGATGACGTCAAGAGTCTTCGTAAAGTCAAAGGTACGAAGTTCAAGTGCTCCGCAGGGCGCCGGCGGCGACACGACACAGGGAACCCCGCAGACGCCGGATTAACTACATTTCACTAACGAATTAATTATAACCAGCAGCTGCTACACTGCAAGGGAGTAAATCAAGTTACAATGTGAAAGAAACAAATGAATGAGATGTTACTGGCAGGTCTTTGACAACCGTTTAGAAGACACTGAGGACACACTCTGTGTTGGGGGCAATTTATTCATTTATTTAAGCTTTATGCACATGTAAAAAATACATTGTACAAAGGCGGACTTAATGCCTTAGGCATTTTCTACCAGTCTACCTTAGGGTGATTCTAGTAGGTACGTTTTCGGAACGTCCCGTTCTTATCTTTCTCCATAGAAACCTTCTGTTCGAACGAGCATCTAGCTTTAAGTTTCTGGCCGGCCTCCTTCTCGACATTACAAAGTGTATGTACTTCTTTTTCCATAGAAACCTATTGTTTGGAATTTTATATTTTTTTTATTAGCTTCAACTTTCTGTCTGACTTCTTGGCAATTTAAAATTGCCTGTTAATAGTTTTAAATCTTAGTCCAATCTGTCAAAAATGTCTCGAATTTACTTAATTTTTTTGACATTGTTTTGCCACTGAGATGTGGTTGTGATTAGATTTTGAATGGCCAGCTTGGTAAGAGCTTATTACTACCAAGAGCTAAGTTCCACTAGGTATTCCACATTTACAATACATACCAGATTTAAAATGCATATGAAGTAACACTAGAACCAATTCAGCTGCCGCAATATCGACATCACTTCCAATGTTATTACACTTATCATCGCCTACAAGAATATGGTAAGCTATCTCCTCATTGACTAACATCTTGCGTGGGTAATATTGATATATTTTATGTGCCTCCATAGCCAGATCGGTATCAGCAATTGGAGGAGTGACATAGAACTGCTGATTAAAATATTCAGCTAGTTAGGGATTTCCACAAGGATTTCGATCTAAGATATCTGATACTTTATCTAAAGCTATGTTTTAGGTACAGTCGAATCAAATATTCCTATTGGATTACTTTCTAAATTAAGTTTTATTAAGAACTAGCTTCTGCCCCCGACTTTGTCCGCAAAGTTGATGGTATTATTTTCGGGATAACATAGCTTACGTGCTATGCCAGACTATAATCTTTTTGTGCCAAATTTCATCCAGATCCACCCAGCCGTTCTGGCGTGATCCATCCATCCAAACTTTCGCATTTATAATAGTAAGTAAGATGTTGTGCAGACATACACATAAGTGATGTTTTTGCACATTACTGAGAATTTGCGATTACTTCATGTTTATCTTTGTAATATGCCGTTGGTGTAGGTACCTTGTGTAAATAAATAATATCATTATTGAAATGACTAGAAACAGTTCGAACATCCGGCACCAACTAATACGTACACTTCACCACAGAAGCTCAAACTTCCAAGAAATTAAAGTTCTTCGTGGTAAAAATTTAATTTTCCATTCCACAAAGTTACGACTCTCATTGAATACGATTTCATTCAATACGTACCGCATTATAATAGCGCATAACTTTGACACGAACAAAAACTTGGACTTTTCCATAAATTGTATAAACTTTTTTAATACGAGAGCGAACAATAACATAAAATAGATTCGGACGGACAGTACGGCCGTCCGATTTCATCGGCGTACGTATAATTCAGTTAACCAATGAACCACATGCGGTGCACACGGACACACCGGATTGAATTGGGATCAGGAAACGTATACAGTGTTCGTGTAAACTCCCGCAGAGCTATAGAAATTGTTGCAGTGAAAAAAACATTTGACAGCCGAACACACAAAATTGAAAAAAAAACACTCGTACCATATGTAGTCAGTTTCCGCTCAATATATTTCTGATATTGTTTGAATCGAGCATGCTCCAAACATTTATGCTAAACAACCTGTAAACATTTCTTTATCTGACGCTTTATACGACATTCAATATTATGCAAATAAAAACCAATCCAAACAACACTTATCTAAACTATCTGCTGAAAGTTAATACTTAAGGGGATAAAATAATAATAACAATATCTATCTGTAATTTATCTTGAATATTCCAATTTACTTCCAACGACTAATTTCTAAATTTCCACCGAGACCACTAATCGATTTATCGATAAAGTAAGATTACTGTTAGCGTAAGCGCACATCTACATAATCGATTCCCGATTAAGTATCGATTAGGATCTAGCGAAACTAACACTGCGATAATCATCTCTAGAGACTCAGAGACCGGTATAAGCCGGCTCGTTACACATGCACATTACAGCATCGGCACAATGATCATGTAGAATTAAAATTCAAATAGAAGACAAGATCTATAAAACTGGTACATTAAATAGAACAGCCGGGTCCGACATGTCGGCGTTCGTACGATGTACATAAAGTCATTTTGTTGTGCATTTTACGACTTTGAAGCGAGCACTCGTCCCAACTCAAGACTTCTAGAGCGTGCAGACATGTTATAAGTTCGAACATCAATAGTGGTACACATGGCTGCGCGTTGCAGCTTGCAGAACGACCCGGCAAATTGTTGTTTCATGTTTCGTTTTCGCAGTGAACACGGCTTTACGGCGGGAATCGGTGAATTTCCCCTGAGTGCAGTAAAAACCTCTCTGTCAGACGACACTCCATCGGCAGTTCGGTTCAGGGTTGATATCTCGACGACTCGCGTCAAATATCCACAAATCCAACGCTCAAATAACTTTTGTTTTTTATGCGAAGGGACCGGACTGAAGCAACAGTGCCGGTTCTAATGCCGATATCAGGATTATTCGCTCCGGTTTTCCCTTACGTAAAGGGATGCTCACGGAAATGGTCTCATTCCGAAATATTCTCATTACTTGGGCGGAATCTTTTTTACTTTACGGCGGAACGCTCCCCTTTTCTTGTTCAGTGGAGTACAAAGTTTTCCGGCCCTCTCATCGGCTGCGAAAGAAAATGACTAATAAGAAAAGCAAATGATCGCAATCTGGCCGAGCTTCCCGATCTTAATTAAACTGAAGATAGAAACTTGTACCAAATAAAACTTGGAAGTCCACATTAATAAAACGAATATTATGTTACCTCTCAGTTCTCGCAATAAAAATATGTATATCTTGTTGACAGTGTTATAGGATTTCTTTCGCCGCAGCCATTACAAGTAAAACACCAACAAAGAAACTAATGATTTTTATAGAACTTTCAAAAGTCGTAAAAACTGCTGACAATTTCTTGTTTTTTATCTCGTAGGGCAATAAATATGTCCAGCGCCCTCGCGCGCTCCTCTAGTAATTCTCAAACAACTACCTGCCTATAAATTCAAAAGATTGATGTTAGATACCATTTACTTAGGTACATTTGCTGTGAAACGTAATATGTCGTAACGCCTATTAATCTACAAAACACATTATAATTTATTTAAGAAAAGTTAATGGTATCACAAGTGTCAACATGACAGATTGGTTAAAAACATGCCGAGAAATAAAAAACCGGGTCTTTTTACCCGACTACGGCAAAGCCAAAAGGAGGGTTATGATTTTGACCGGTATGTATGTATGTATGTTTGTATGTATGTTTGTTTGTTCCCTCGTAACTTCTAAACTACTTATCATTACATGACAAATGAGGTGTCGTTAGAAGCGTCTCAGTTGTCCGCTGGTTATAGGGTAGGTGACGTGTCACCAAATCCAATATGGCGCCCTCCAGGGGAAGTGAAGTCGTTATCAAAAAAAAAAATTTTTTCGCACAATATCGACATGGGTATCAAATTAAAGGGCTTGATGAGCACATTTGAAATATATATACATTATATAGCTTTTACTAGCTACTTTGCCAGTTTTTAACAGTGTCAACATGGGTCTCAAATGAAAAGGCTTAATGAGTACATTTGAAATTCACTCGCTACTTTGCTTTTATTATTATATCAAATAATTAAATAGAGTTATTCCTTCAAATAATATAACCCCCAAATATTATAAGTAACCCCCAAAATAGTGTAAATAAAAATAAGTTAAAAATAACTAAAACCCGACTACGACAAAGTCGCGCACTGAAAAGTATAAAACAAGAACAATATTCATTTGACCGATATTTTCGAAATTTTTAAGTAATAGCCGTGGTCGTATGCCACCTATTCAATAAAGATTGTGTGAAACAACCGCAGGTGGCATACGACCACGGCTATTACTTAAAAATTTCGAAAATATCGGTCAAATGAATATTGTTCTTGTTTTATACTTTTCAGTGCGCGACTTTGTCGTAGTCGGGTTTTAGTTATTTTTAACTTATTTTTATGATAATAACGACCACTAGTAGACCAATGTGTCAACAGTCACTAATTTCTTCCAAGAATTTATTTATCTGTGTATCTTTTAGGTGATGTTTTAATATTGCGAATGAACTCGTTTTTAATTTGTCATTTAAATGTATCCGTCCTAGTACATCAAAACAGTTTTATCTCCTTAATTAATAAAAAAAGCAATTTTATTATCATAGGTATTTTCGAAAAACATGTAGATAGCTTGAATATACTTGGGCCGCGTGAAATAATGAATCATTATGAGACCTATAAACAGAGTAGTTTTTAATTACAATTCTAAAATGAGAGTAAACACCAGAGTTTTGATGAAAATAGGTACCTACTACCGACAATTATTATTTTTTTTTCAATTTTTTTTATAGTTTCGTCAACCCTATGAGGATGTCGGCAGCTTAACTTGACTTTCCTTAGGTGCCTTAAAAATTAAAGCCTCTAGCCAGGACGTACACCTGCAATGATGGTCGCAGTTATCTTCCTACGAACCCTAAAACTAAAGCACACAAAACACCCTTACTTTTTGCATTAAAAATTAACGAGCATAATGGAATATCAACCCTTACTCATCATTATTCCAATAAAAAGCCCACGACCTCACTGCATAACCAACGAACATCCATAAAATCTGTTGCAAAATAAAACACCACTTTCTTCCCCACTTATTGATTTAACTAGCGGTCCATATGCAGCTAAAACTAGGCACCCTCTAAGTAAAGAGACACCATTAGATGCCACGTGGGTCCCTGGGCCCCATGGGGCAAGGTAATGCGTGGTTCCGCTGCACATTTTTACTTTTACCACTAATTGGGGCACCGCGGGGATAAAGGCGAAACCCCACTATCCCTGGGGACGCAGCGATACAAACACGGCTTTTTCAATGTCAGTTTATTTGTGCGTAATGAATACGTGCGTCATTTTAACATGGATAGATTTGCTTGTATTTAAGGTATGATAAAGTTCTCTTTTATTCATGGAACAAGGTATTAATCATATCATTCAAAACTGAGCCTCATACCTGCGGTCTCTCGAACCAAAAATGAATGTGAGAAATTGTCAAGCGCGCGTCAGCTGTTACGGTTGGTGATTTATAATTTAATTAACCAATCATAGCGGCTTACGCACGATTTATAATTTTTTAACATTAAATTATTCCATTTTTGAAAGAGAACGTGAACATAAAAAACCCTTAAACTAGAAATAAACAATTAAACTATGATTTAAAAAGAATCTAGTTCTATTAAATATTCTAAACCTGAGCGTAGTTTGTAACTTAGACACACGTTAGGTACACGTTGCTATGCAATGGCGCTGCTTGCAGTTTTTATCACTCCATTGGGAATTACCGAAGATATCTAGTTCAACATGAATTTATACGTAAACCAGAGAATATATTACTACTGAGCTGAATATATTTTCCAATTACGTATATTCAGATCTTGCCAAAAACACATTGTTCCATTCAATACCACCACATCAATACCTCATTTCCAAAAAAGAACTCTATATTTAAAAAACCCCTAACTTAACAAAACCGAAGGAATCCGCGAAGTTAACAATGGGCCTTATTATCCGATGATCCTTGATCCGTACCATGCCGTACATATCTGCAAAATTTCACGCACCCTTGCAATAATAATATGGGAGAAGCCCTTATCTACCCTCGTCGCGATCAGACCGACACGGACCGAGGAAGCAACGATAAAAGGGTCCCACTATATCATATTGGCACTTTCGACAGAGGATCTTGTAATATTTCGTACTCCTTAAAGGATAACCGAAACTCAGCCCCTCTTGAGAAAGGAGATGATGTGAGGGCGCCAATGATCTATTTGTCAGGATCAAAAGCGCGAAGTCGCGAACCGATACAGCGATATTGAATTATCATTCTAGTTAGTTAGGCTGCAGATTTGCAAATCTTTGTTGCTGATCTAATGCAATTATAACCGGGCATGTACGATATTTAATGTGGTAAAGATAAATCAAGAATTCCGAAGCGTAATCACCTTTACTATGAATCTTTAAGTTTTAGTAAACTTTGAATTTTTGATAGTTCTGTCGTAATGATGACGTTATTATGAACATAAACACTTCCATAATTAATGGACTCTTTAATATAGTTATTAATATTTTAGTCAGACCCTGACAAACCATCACTTATCAGAATATTTTATACTAAAGACTTTAAAGCAATCGTTGATTTGTTTTGCTCCAAACATTCACAACACAGCCAAACCGTCTTCAGCTTACGTGAATCACAAAACCAGCTCCGCAAGCCGTCGTCATATTAAAGCTCATTATGAATCCGTGTAACCAGTTCCTCATCAAACTGCTGACGTGTAAATGTAAACAAAACAATGACTCGCTAATTCGCAGACGCGCCCCTTGCGGTGAGGTCACGGCGAGGTGTGGCCTGCCAACTTGTATCCAGCGGTTAATGAAAGCAATATCGGAGGGAAGTGACGTTTCTCCTTAAGGGCTTTGGTAGACTTGCTACTTTTAGCATCGGTGATCAGCGATTGTGTCGCTTTTCGAAACCTCGATACAGCACCTGAACTCCCAGCATACTTGAAGCTACAGCTATCAGCGGTTGAGTCGCTTTTGAAGCTTTATACAGCGACTGAACGCTGAACGCATCGGTTGATGGCAATAGGCTTGCTCTCTATTACATGGGACTTATACATAACTGACGAACTGCCGGTGTACTGATGGGTACACCTCTGCCTAACCCTTTGGGGATTACAGGCGTCATGTTACGTTATAAACGCTTACCTCGATGTCGGATGGCTGTCTCAGTGATTAAGATGAAGCTTTTGTATCTGCGGTATACGGCTCAATAGGTTTTTAATTTCAACGACAAAACGCAAACTGTCGCCAAATTGCGTTTCAACACTGATGAAGTCGCAAAATCGCCGATTCCCAAAGTAGCATGTCTGCTACGTCCCTACAATATATAATAGAATACCCACATGTGGTTTACCTGGTTCAGTTTGACGGTTCCGACCTACATACACACATTTGAATATTTGGGTACAATTAATCTTCTAATATGAATTGATGAGGAGGGGTTACAGGGTATCTGCGAAGCGGCTACGGCGTAGCAGGGTGTAATGCGATTATGGTTTTAATTATTATACGTAGCTCAATCAGGATTATAAACGGATGGATATTTTTGTCTGTGGTCACAGTGCATCTACTATTTTGTTGAGTTTTGTTTGAGCAGAAAGAACTATTTTTTTTTCTTAACAGTCATTTTAGACTGTTTTTTATTTCACTACCTACCTACTTTCCATTACAGTATAGCCATACATGTCGTTATGCTTTCGCATAATGACTTAATGGCAGATTTGCTTTAAAAAAATATTATTACGTGAAAAATTACGTACGGCGTGCACTGACGTGCATGAATGTAATTGAAAAACTTTTATGTGATTTTTATTCAAATTTAACGAAATTATGAAATAAAAACAAGAACATCATGTTCGTGGCTATTAATATTTTATGACCACAGAGTATACTTTCAGCATAGCCAACTAAAATTAACAGAGTGACATGTTTACGTTACGTTAGTACATGGACTGAGAGCGGGTTATCTAAACATTGTAACTACGGTGCCTATATTAAAATAGTGATATTCCAAAGACAGACGTTCCATCACAGTGAATCAATTACTTACTATAATGTAGTATATTTCATATAATTATGTAAATAACCCCGCTTAGAAACTTACTGATGTCGTTTTCATATGATTTGACCAGTACAAGGTAGTGTATGGATTTTAAAAAGGACTTTGACCTCTGAGTTTGTGCCTGTTTTTCTATCTGAAAGTGGTCGGTCAGGAAAAACTAATCGCATCTAGTTATACAAGTTACATTTTTTAATGTTATTTTTGATCTATTAACAGAATATTATATGATTTGTCTGTAATTTTAACGCATCTCTACTGTTCGCGCGACCACATGTCCTTCTTACTTCACGTAGCATAATATAAATATGTTCCTTTTCACATTTTCCTGAATCGCGTGCCGCGACGGTCGACAACCACGCGAAGCTTTATGTCGTGTTAGAGGTATTATACCAATAGTTCGCGTGTCCCCTTATTATAATATGATTTTAACAAAGCCCCGGTAATGCTCACACAATAGCCGCCTTTCAGACGCTAACTGGAACGATTTAGGATTACTGGCTTTGATATCGCAATCACTTGTCTCGATATTTGTAGGACTTTTGATTTATAAGTTATCTGCTTGGTTTATGTTGTATTCATTTGTTTTACCGTTATATGGTGGTAAATCAAGAGTATGCTTATATCAAGAGTATGGTATATCAAGAGTATCTATGCTTATAATTAAATCATAGCGAAGTCAAAATGTATTAAATTAAATATTTCTGAAAAATAATTTAATTGCTTCTCGTAGAGGTGAAGTAGGTATATTAAATGTTTTTGAAAATAGATTGCTAGGAGGTGTATCTGATATTGATCCCAAAAATTGATGATTGATTATGCAAACTAGAAAGCTTACTTTATCATGGAAACACCTGATGTAATAATTTAATATTAGGTACCTACCTACCTAATCATACTTCATCATAATATCATTGTGGTAGATTCGTATGATCACTTTGTACCTTATTAGGTTCAATAAGGTACAAAGTGATCATACGAATCGTTTTGTATTTGTCTGAATTTCTTTTAGTTCATCTCTATTATTATTATTATAAAGAGGTATTGTTTGTGTGGTTTTTTTTATATAAGGCGTTACTCAAGCAGTATTAGTCCGATTACAAAAATTCTTTCACTGATGGAAAGCAACACAACATCTGACTGTTAGGCCGCTATCACACGGACTGCACCACAACAACCGCACGCAGTCTCTATATTCAACTGCATGCAGTTGTACGTTCGACTTCGTGCAGTCATGATACCAACTGCACGCGGTCGGCTGCAGTCGAGAGAAGTCAATATCAACTGTGTGCAGTCGAGCCTTCAACTTCACGCGGTTGGCTTGCAGTCGAGAGAAGTCAATATCAACTGCATGCAGTCGTGCCTTCAACTTCACGCGGTTGGCTGCAGTTGTAGCCGACCGCGTGAAGTTGTAGCTGACCGCGTGAAGTTGAAGGCACGACTGCAGCCGACCGCGTGCAGTTGGTATCATGACTGCACGAAGTCGAACGTACAACTGCATGCAGTTGAATATAGAGACTGCGTGCGGTTGTTGTGGTGCAGTCCGTGTGATAGCGGTCTTATAGGATGTGGTATATTGAACTTCTATGCGGACGTTGTCGCGGGCAGAAGCTAGAGTGTTATAAAGAGTGTTCTATCTACCATAAACAATTCTAAAAACACGAAATTAATTAAAGCAAAGTAAAGACTTTACAGCTAGTGCGTAATAAGGAATATTCTGTGTACCGTAAACATTCTGAAAACACAAACACTAAATTAATTGAAGCAAAGTATAGACTTTTCAAGTGACAGTAGCTAAAGTAATAGCCAAGCAACCATGGTGACACGTGCCACGTCTAAAACCATTATTGTAATTGAAGTTCTCAAATGAAATATTGCTTTCTACCACCGACAAACAAAAGAGGTTGGTATAACCCAAAATCCAATATTCCATTTGTTTATCCAACATTAGGAATATTGATTTTCTTTGTCAATAAAATTAATGGCAGTCGTGAAATGAAATTGTAAACAGCGTGATGGCTGTTGCTATAAGGTATCTTCTCATAAACAGAAGGAACAAGGTTTGTTCATTGTTGTTGCTTACTAAAATAAATCTTGAACTTGACTGTACTTGGGTTAGAATAATAATATTTTTTTTTGAAAATTGTATACTAGCTTTTGCCTACCACTTCGTTCGCGTGGAGGTTAAAGTCAAATCCGTTCTTAACTTACGTCTTCTACCTATAGGTACCTAAACTATCTACCTGCCAAATTTTGTCTGACTATACGGATAAAGCCGGACATAGTCAGGCTTTTGGGCCAGCTTTTCTTAGGATTTTTATTTATTCATTAGAAGTTGAGTTGATTTCGTGATAAAGTATCGAAGAGATTTAATAATAATTTTATCATTTTAAAATTCAGATATAAAATCCAATTTTACCCAAAATCCGGCTTAACCAGCTGGTGGTGCGACTTTCGAATATAGGATCTGACAAGCCGAAACGTACTAGTAAGTGAGGCTCAGTATTGAAAAAAGTACCTAAGTATCTCTATCTATAATCGAACACTAATAAAAAAAAAATTATTGATCCATGCTATCTATTCACAAAACAGCCATGCTTGTATGACGCAGGTCTCGCTACTCTATGATCTTGAACCAATAGTATTAATGACTTCCATTGTCGACTTAAACAATAGTCGTGAAATAATGTTGTCGCAATATAATTAACGTATAATTTACTTACGCTCGCTCGTATCGTGAACATGGTGCTTTACTAAAACGAAATTATTATTTTTTACTTTCATACCCATCACGCGACGCCGTAAATATAAATCTTAATTGTTACTGTACATTGTTAAGCTATTTAATTATTTTGTTGTTATTACTTTTGTTGGATTTTTAATGAAGGTAGAACGCTATGAAATTTGGTAATTAAATCAAGATTTTATGACATTTCGATTAGGTTCAAAATAACTTTGAAATATTATATATTCCAGTTTTGATTCATATTCAGCTGTTGACGGCTGAACGTTATTGGTAAAAGGGATGTAACAAGATTGCTCGCAAAACTCAAATATCATTTCGTTTTTTACAATTGCAGCTTGTATATTATAATAAAAAAACATGTTGTAACAAAAAGAAATGACTTAGTTTGTAGAATTTTAATAATTACAATCTTCAATATCTAGGTTATAATTGATAAATTGACTTAAATAGGCACATTTATGCGCGGCTGACTGAGAGAGTTATGTTGACGACTTTAATTAATGTTATTGTGTAAATACATATAATGATGCGGAAATGTTTTTCATTACCTACCGTGGTTCTCGATGCTGCGCTGCAAATTTCAAAAAACACAAGAGAAAATATGAATTTGGCCTGTTATTCTATCGCTTTTACCGTAAAGAATTGCCTTCTCATATTACTTCATTCATCTTAATACACATCATGATATTAATTTACCATTCAAACTGTCAGACCACAAAACATCGATTCGCAGTAGATACCAATAATTCAGTAACTGACCCGCGAATTACTTCTGAATACTAATTTACACCTGTCAGTAATAATTGACGGGAGACCCCATCAACTTTAATTGACTGTCAATGTTTTGACAGCACCATAAAATGATAATGACAGACGATTAACATTCACCGAAAGTTCGAGCTTAAGTAATTGTAGGGTAGTTTACGGTAACACATTCATTAAAAGTTTTTATGTATGATATCGGTAGTGAAGCAGAAAATTTGTGTTGTGAAAATGATATACGTAATTAACTGGTCGTAATGTTCGGGGTAAGCTTAAAACTTTATGGTTGACTAGCTTTTGGTCGCGACTTCGTCCGTGTGGAAGTCAAAATCCCCCTTAATTCAGCATTTTCGATGTTAGCTGACACCTATAAACTACTCACCAGCAGCTTCTTCGGTCAAGTAGGAGTCGTGTTTAGCCAGTGGGTTAGACAATGTATGAGTGACCTTTAATTTTTTTACTCATCATTCTGACTCACTTTTAGTGTGAGACCAACCCTGAATTCATGAAGAAAAGTCAAATGCTCCATACATTTATGTTCATGTTGCTTACAAAATGTACTGATCCGCAGCTTTTTTTAAATGATATAAGGCTTAGTTCCGTAGCAAAAGTTGTTTATAGCAATGAGTACAAGGACCTGCTTTCGGATTTTCAATTAATTCAATTACACGTTGTAATGTAGATACATAGAGGAAGCATTTTTAGTAGGTAGGTAGTCTATGTAAAATTATGCAAAAATAAAATAAAATTATCTACTATAACTTACGTTAAAATTAATTATGAAGTCGCAATTAGTCGTCTGCTGAAATAAATCAAAGCCAGGACTAGCGTGCGTTGCTGGTGTCGCAGCCATAAAAATTCTGGCATAAAAATAGTATAATGAGCCTTAATAAAGTAAGTTTACTACTTTAAATTTTAAAATTCTAATAAAACAGTATTAGGAGGTTTCAACACTTTCAACGCGCTGATACTTGTAGAAAAATCGCAGTGGCATGAACAATTTTATGGTTGGCAGAATATCATCCCTAACTTTCAGATTAGGTACATTAAAGGGTCACTGAACTTTCGTAAAGAATATTTTTTTAGAAAGAAAGAAACGAAAATATGACAGAATAAAGTATGAGTACCTAAATAGATAAATACAGTAACAAAATAAATAGAACAATAAAGGCTTCAGTATTTAAAGTTTAAAAGGCCACCTGTTTTTTCGAATCAATAGTTAAACACACTCAAATCGAATACTTAAGTTTAATAATCGAATAATGATTAATGAATCGATACGCAGTCATGTAACATACGTCGACCGTCAAAACGATAACCCTTCCTCTCAATAATCGAATAAAAAAAGCTATAGTATAGTCGTTAATGCATTACCATTCACGTATTGGCCCTCAAACAATGACTGACGTCCGGAAACACAATTAACTATGTATTCGTTGGAAAGAGGAAATATCAATTCGCTTGTACAGGGGGGGGTCGGGTGAAGCGTTTAGTTTAACAGAATGGACAGTTGACTCAATTATACTCATATTATAATACTAGCTTCTGCCCGCGACTTCGTCTGCGTCAAAGTTGATGTATTATCCCACGGGAACACAAAAATCCTTTTTGATAAGCTAGATCAATATCCAGCCCAGTAATTGCCGAGTTGTTATTGTCACTAGAATAGAATGTGGATGGATGGAGAGGAAGAGAAAAGCCAAAGAAAAGATGGATGGATTGTGGGAAGAATGATATGAAAGACAAAGGAGTTAGTGAAAGCATGACAGCTGACAGGACGGAAAGGAAGAAGAAAACGTGTTGTGCCGACCCCAAGTAACATGGTATAAAGGCAGGAAGATGATGAAAAGAATAATACAAATACCTACTTTCCATAGGTACTGCAACCATTTTTGTTTTATGAAAATCCATTTTTTTATTGTTTTTTAAACATTTCAATTTATTTATGTAAGATTTTTTAAATCTCTAATTTAGTGGTTTTACTTTCGTACAATAATTTACACCTACTATGTCGAAGACTTAATGCCGAAGGCATTAAGTCCGCCTTGTACTTTTTTCTTACATAAAGTTTAAATAAATAAACCATTCGATGAAATAACAAATGATTAGTATGTTGATTGGTTTTAAACGTTGAATAATGTAGAGATATCAATCGTAAAATTAATCATGTATCTTTTTTTAAGAAAAAGAAACTAACACCTGCATAAACAGTAGTTTTGCTAACTCATCACTGACAGCGCCATTAATCTAAGTTGACCTCTACCACTTGCGAAATGACAAACGACTGATCACAGAAATTTAATTTAACTTAATTTCCATCATGACCCTTTACGTTTCGTAACGAATTCACAAAAAATAGAAAGTTGAAAGAATGTTGTTCGGCAATTATTTATGCAATTTTTAACCATCCATCTCGTTGGATTTTGCATTTTTTTATATCGGCAGCTTTAGGGGAGCTCGTCAGTTCACGGATCGAAAGTATATCCGCCAATTTATCGGGAATCACCCGTCTCGCTGTGACGGCCGGCGCTCTATTGTCCCCGGCTCAATCATGGCAAATTGCAGCCCCAACTACCTATGCATTTTACACGATTTTACATTCCGATACCGTTCCCACTGAGATACGACTATCGGAAATAGCGATGGAAGGTAATAGCCGTGACATGTACGCCTACCCACTTATAATTCAGTAACTATCGATTTTTCGGTGATGGATGACTTGGTGCGTTATGAATGTGTGAACGATCGAGCGATTTCACAATCGATTTAATTTGAATAGTAAAGGGCAATAACAATGTAACGTTTGAGCTCAAACACCGTAACCACAACAGTATCTAGTCTACGGTTATCCGATGACGTGTCGATATGAATATCTACTCTAATAATGTAGGTGTCCATTACATTTGCATTTAAAAACTCAATTTCCATAACGCAGTTATTTATACCGTTATATGAATAATATAGTCGCACTTTATAATATTCAAGACATATTTATCGTAGATACTTTACCTGGTTTTATCTGTAATCCGGATTATAAAACTTAATAGAATTTTTGCAATAAATTAAACCATAATCTCCTTAAGTAAGATGTTGGATTTATCTGACGACAAATCGTTGAAATTCAATTCGTTGAATAAATGTTCACTATTTCGAATTAATATAAACATCTCTATCAAACTTATAATGTATTCATTTAAGTTAATTTTTACAACTGATATAATCTGGCTTAATCCACAACTAAAATCGTAACTTCAAGTTTATGTTTGGGAATATATTATATATACATTACCTACAAGATTTAAAAAACAAATTATGCCCAGCAACTAATCTTTAAGAGAATAGTCCCGACAACGTGCTGCTGCGCGCTCCAAACATAGGTACTTACGTAACTAACTCGATAAAAACCTAGGATCACTTAAAAATTTGAAATTTTAATTACGAGGTATTTGAGTTACATACCATTTCGGAATTAATTTAATTGACGGCTGACTAGCTAATTTTACTAACTTCTAGGAACGATGGCAATCTAATCTCAGTCTTAATCTGTAAAAGATGCCGCTAATTTACACATCTATAAATACATCTTTAAACATCGTTAGTTGCTGATATGAGATTGCGACTAGATTTTGAATATTTTTAATTAGTAGAATATTTACCCTTCAGATATTAATACCCTAATCCTATCCACAAACAATTTCATCAAGTTTATTGGCCAAAATATGTATAACTATACTACGTTTTGTACGGAGCGTGCTATCGGTAAGGCCCCCCAGATCTTTTAAAAGTTTTCCCTCATCTCAAAAGTAAACATTGAAATGCGAATCTCTGAGATCTTCAACAAACAAACGGAGACGGGTGATCTCACTAATGAAGTGTTCGCATTTAAAACTCGAGAACATCTTGTGTACTTACACCGTTGATAAAATCAAAAAGAGTACCGCGTTCCTGTTTGAGTTATTTGTCGTCAGATTAAACGAGTGTTCGGCAAAAAGTCGACGAAGATCAAAGCGGTGACGTGGCAGTCTGAAATAACACCCAACCGCACGCACTTGTCAACGAACATGCAAAGGCAGGACTGCATTGCGAGATTTACACTTTATGTCCATATGGAATATCTGGCAATTAAACTGGGAACAGTGTTGCCAACTGCTAGCTTTACCCAGTAGCTAGACATTTTCAAAATGTTGCTAGATTTCCAGTGTTTTTTACCCTAAAATGTTGCTAGAAGTTGCTATGTTACAAATACAATATATAAGTAGGTTACAATAAAATGTCAATTTCTGATAATCATTTTTATTTTCATTAATTCCAACAAGAAGTTAAATGAAGTCTAGTGTACGCAATTGAATAAAAAAAAATCAATTAAAGAGGAAGATGTCGATGGCTGGGGTTCAGTATCTTTCATTGATTTCGAATATTTTTCAACAGTGCCCATTTTATGCAGTACATCTTTAGGCAAAACACAGTCATAGCAGATTTACCACCTTTCCTGAGGGAGTCTCTAATGGAGACTATTAGTTTAGTTTTTTCTATTAGTTTTATATGGATAAAACAAAACAACACAAGGTAGAATACGAATAGCGCGTATTATTTTGGTTTACTAAGTATTCTGTCGCAGAGGAATCAGGGAATTCCCGGCCAGTGTCAGCACTGTCAACCTGTACTTACCGTAGCATCTATGACCATAGATGTTTTTTTCTTTCGACTCGGCACACTACTCGACCAATTTCAATAGACTCGCGTCTTATGATGAAATGAAAAGTTGCTAGAAAAAGTAGCTAAAAAGTTTAGCTACAAGTTTTATTAAATTGTAGCTGTCTGTTACCAAATAATAGCTAGATCTAGCTATAAAGTTGCTAAGTTGGCATCACTGACTGGGAAGTCTGTTAGCTAGGTACTGTAGAGATTCTGACTGGTTTAGTCATGTTCAACCTTATTTTAATAGGTAGTTAATTTATGATTGGTAATTCGTTTTGAGGTAAAGACTGCTTTACAAAAATATAACAATAGGGGATAGACAGTCAGTGCGTAGGATTAGCAAGACTGTTGTGACAGTTTTTTTTTTAATTCTATCCTACTGCCCATTAACGCGAAAGTTTGTCAGAATGGATGGATGTTTGTTATTCTTTCACGCTTGAACGGCTCAACGGAATTTGCTGTAATTTGGCACACATATACATATGATCTAGGTTATTTATCTCGTTTCTGTGTTTCCGAGGGATAAAAGGAATATTAACTTTGACGCGGACGAAGTTTTAGGCAGAAAATACTTCTCAATATTCTCAAAGTAATAAGTCAGTTGGAGTTTTTTTTTGTATGTAGTTTCACCCCAATCCGGTACGGTGACCTCGTAAAGGTCACAACAGTAGCTACTAGAAAATTCTTTTGATTTTCGGAAATAACTTTAGTATTTTTTCCTGTCGTGGCAGAGACACTTTGTCCTCATAAAAACGCAAAAACAAATCTTGTAAACATAAAACTTTATGTTTCACAAACAAGGTCTTACGGTCAAGGATTGGACTAACAAAAATAGTAGCTACAAAGTCAAGGGAATGGACAGTCCGCCGTTCTTGCTATAAACATATCAACAACTTTTCTCATTTACGTGCCAAAATAGCGCTTCGTACCATGGAAATTTTGAAATTAAAAAGATTCTGCTGACAAAAACAAAACGATAAATACACAGAGCAATCAGCGCGCTGCGTGTCATAATGAAAATTGTTTCCGAGTAGTGTGTAGAGCGTACGTGTAAAGCTTTCATACTTCAGACGCATGAATAACGAGCGTATACTGTTGGCATAAATATGGAGACAATACCGCATTCCACTTTTAACGTAGTACCTTCTAGCTTGTCTAGTTCTGTGTCGTAGCAAAAGTGCCAAGTCATTTCGCATTCCTCGAACCATCCGTTAGATACCTTCCGTTCCTTTATTTAAATTCAAATATATTCAATTTAAATTAAACGCGTCAATCACTGTTCGATTGAATTGATAGCGATTCAATTTCTGAATAACTCAATCCCGCTCAATTTAGTGGTATTATTTTGTTGGATTGGCAATTCTGTAGAAATCGAAACACGATGATTTTTGTTTATTTTGTCTAATAAATGTGAATGTAATTTAATTGCCTCACATTCAGTAGGTAGTTCTTTGCAATGGCAAAACTTAAAGAAAATAGTGTTTAAAATATTGTTCGATCGGGGGACGTCCGTCAGAAATGAAGTACCGTATGAATAAAAGCAAAAAAAACAAAAATAATTATTAAATTGACACGTGTTTTGAATTGAGGTTATACAGCTAGTCACGCACAATGCTTGCTGCTCTAATCTCGATACTCGCACGCACACAGACACCCGTATATAATAGAAAGAAGCAGAGAGAAAGAGAGGAAAGGCCGCTGGAGGGGGCATAACCAGTAACCTTCGTAAACCTTCGTTCCAATAATATACCTACCTAATTAAATAGATAGGTACATCTAGGCACAAGTGACAACCATAACTTATGCATGTAACAATAAATCTAGAAAATCGTATGACACGTTAGAAATATTAATCGTCACAAGAAATGCAATAAGAGACAGATAATACATTGGTATAGATAAGATACTGATCATTATTAATTCTCATAAAGCAGCTTCGATATTTATCTTACAAATGCAGTTGCGGCCAGTAGCGCCATTGCACAGTAGCACCACTGCTCATCAGTATTGCTTGCGGCTGTACTTTATTAATGCTTCGAGGTCCCAACTCGGACTATGTCTAAGCCAACGTCTTGTAAGTGTACAACCGGTAATTATTTTAAATGCAAAGCTTCGTATCATCGTATAGGCAGTTAATCTTTGCGTCGCATGTAGATGTAAATTAAAGTTCTTGAAACCTATGTAATTAGGCGGGCTGAAAGCGTTGATGTTAATACTTGAGATAAAAATTGTATAGCGATAGACAGGATTAATTAGTTCATTACTAATCTTGCGGTTTCCTAGATTGCGATACGAATATCAATATTATTATTTCATGTCACTAGCTAGACTATGGTAACCCAATTCTGTCCACATGATTTGAATTCGCTTAATTTCTTGCCTGCTTAGAGACTTAAAGCTATAGTTTTTGCTGTGGAGCAAGTACAGAAGACGTACCTAGTATTAAGTCACATTCAGATATAGTCTGAGGCCGAGGCAAGGTCGAATGGCGTCAAACGGCGTCACAGATAAATAATTTTCCTCATAATCAAAACAGTTCTGCTCCTCGAACGTGAGAGCGCAGACATAACCTCAAAATGCTATAGTTTAAAAAAAATCTTTTAAAATGAAGTTCGTGTTTATTTTCGTGTTTGTGTTTTTGCTGTGTGTGTGTTTTAATGAAGGGAAAGACTTTATAGTCGGAACGAGGGCGAACAATTTGTTGATATCGACGCAGAAAGTGAAGTACAGGAGTTTACCGCTAATTAAGAGGGACAAGGATTATTCTTACATCGATACGAAGGACAGAATTATTAAGGTATTGATTTTAATTTTGATCTTTGTAAAAGTGAAAGCGAACACTGCTTTTTGCTCTCCCACAAGCTCTTAGAAAGAACAATTAGCAAGTTGACATGTTTAAACCAAAATGAAAGTTTATTTTATTATCTTTAAAATTCATATTCTTGTACCTACCTACAATCATTGGCAAAAGTATCAAACCAGAATCCATGGATAATTTTGCATACACCGAAACATCGCCAGTGAAATGCGAAAATAGACACGCGAGATATAGTAGACAATTTTGATATCATAGAGCAATCGTGACAATTGGAACTATTCCAATTATTTTTATAAGAAATTATGAATACCTGAAATAACTTTTATTTCTTTCTGGCGGCGTCCGGGGAGACTTGACGATTGACAGAGTATGTGGCGCGTAAAATTATAGTGTTATACCTCATTTTACTAATATAATTCAGAAGACAGATTTCACTACGCCTTTGTCGCTGATTTGTCTTGACTGAATTTGTGAGACCTATGCATGCGAGACAGTTGATTCTAATAAGCTGAATTGAATTAGGCAGTCGTACTGACATGAGCAGCTCATTTCTTATTATGGATTACTGTGTGAAAAGTGACATGGGTAGAAAGGGGGTAACTTCGGATATGACGGCTACTAGGTGTGTAGGCAGAAGAAAATATACTCTGACGACCCCAGATAAATTGGGATAAGGGCAGGAGAATGATGACTTAAGACTTAGTACGTATAGAAATTACAGAAATGCCATAATTCAGCTTTTATTTGGACTTAGGGCTGATTTTTCAATAGTTAGATAACTTTTGTCCAAAGAATAAATATGAGAGTTTGACATATTTTCAATATAAAAGCTGTCAAATCGCCATATTTTACCCTACGTTAAGGGTTATCTGACGATGGAAAAATTTGGCCTTAGATTATGTATCAGTTTAATTATAACAAACTAATTTTTGTAACAGACTTTGTAATCGACTCATTGATAATATTGCGAATGCCCAATTTTTTTTTATGTTCTCCTATTCCCTGAAATTATTACTAATCTAACGGGGTTTTATTGATTATATCCCATTACATTGGCACTTGTCGGCACGGCTTTTATAATCGTAACAGGAGGTAATACATATCTATAGTTTTTTCTTGCCTTTAAGTTGTTAATTAGTCCAGACACATATCTTATAAAGCGGATGTTTACAGATGACAAGTTACACATACTCAATACCTTTTGTTTACAATTCTCTGACACAAAGATTGCGTCGTGTACAAATCATTTATGCATAGTGTTTTATCTCGTTTATATTCTCTCTAAAGGAATAAACATAGATTGCAGTTATTTAGCCGAGATTCAGTCTTAGGGGTAATTGCTTAGCAATTGATTTATCTATATTACGCTGATAGTTTATGCTTGACATGAAAGCCTCTGCTACCTACACCAGCATTTAGTGGGAGTATTCTCACGATATTTTGTATTGCGAATAATTTTATTCATAGACCTTTATTTGCGTGTGTTGGAACAGTATGGCAATATGATTCTTATCAAAGAATAGGTCAACATCTCGAGTTAGTTTTTAACTCTTTTTCATAAGTCTGGTAAAACTTGCTGATTTTTTTAGAAAATAAAAAGCCTTTAAGGAAATTCTTAAGAATCCTACACACTATGACGCCAGCCGTGGCACCAGCACTTTAGCATCTACACAATGCGCCGCATAGCAAAAACTAGACAAAGTCTGCCGGCTAGTGCGTAGGAGACCTAAGCAAGCAGAAAATCTTTGTACTTATGTATTTTAAATTTTTTGCGCCGTTCAAATCCCAATCCATCACATTTAAATCAAACATAATTTAACAAAGTGCGTCTATAGAATCCATTAAAAATGTACAACCAATTAAAAGTTAAAACATTAAAAGCTTTCATCCGCCATTCGAAATCCGTTGCCAAACCAGCGGAAATAACATGCAAACACATCATCAAAGTAAACCAATCCGAACGAAAAAAGCATGATGATGAAAAAAAAGAGAATATTTTTGTCCAGTAAAACTAGTAGTTTCCCACTTAGCTTTGATGAAACTTTGATGAACACAGCCGACAACACGGATCGGTAGCGTGTCGCAAATTGCTTCGGAAACGATGTCGCGTGTGCATATTAAATAGGCTCTTCGAAATAATATATTTACGTACACACAGCGAAAGAGTTCGATATGCAAGTAAAATTTAAATGTGCTGTACTGGAGCCGACTCTAACATACCTAGTTGGAAAAAGGCTAGACAACTCATGATACTTGAATTTTTAGGATTCCGATCATCAAATAGGAAAAAGGACTCCTTATAGGATCACTTTTTTGTCTGTCTGTGTCTTTGTCAAGACCCTTTTTCACATGAACGCGTAGAGATATCAAGTTGAAATTAATATCAAATACTTCCTGTAGCTGTGAAAATCAAACTTCTAAGTCAACGCGTCAAAACATACAAATCTACAATGAAATAATGTACACTTAGAATAATAAATTATTCTAAGAATGTACAGTTAATAAACGCGCTAATATTTACAATGCATTACGCAGATAACTCTCGTTGTTATTCAAGCAAGCAACACATAAACATTAAACAATAGAGGACAAATCCTTGCTTGATCTCTCAGGACACGCATTAATTTCGTATTTGTAATTAGTTGCCTGCATATTTAATTCTTTTGCTCACAGTACTTAGAATGCTACATAAAATCCTTCCAACATATTTCCAGTCCCTTGCTAATCTTGGATTGAAGAAATGTGACAGCTGCTGAGATTCTCAAGCATGTTGTAAAAATAAGAAGGGATTTATATCCCGTAGGCGCTTTAGCAACAAGACCTTTTTTTTTCTGGAACATGCAAAAAGTTACTAAATATTTGCTGGTAGAAGACAATTTAATAGCAAACAATTTTTACTTGAATACATTTTAGTGCGAAATAATCCTCGCGTGTGGAAAGAGATTATACATTATACTTATAATACCAGCCTATTAGTGTCCTACTGCAAGGCAAAGGCCTCTTCTACAGAGAAGGCACAAGCATTGACCACCATGCGTGCTTAAGGCGGATTGGCGAATTCAGACTTATATTAATTATGACTCGCCGCGACTTCGTTCGCGTGGTATCCTACACTACAAATACCCCTACCCTAACCCTGCCTTACCCTACCCCCTACCCAACTCTACCCCTACCCCTACCCTACCTCTACTCTACCCCTACCCTACCCTACCCTACCCTACCCCTACCCTACCCTACCCCTACCCTACCCCTAACCTACCCCTACCCTACCCCTACTCTACCCCTACCCTACCCCTGCCCTAACCCTACCCTACCCTACCCCATATTTTCTCACCGTTTAAACCTTCCCTAGACCTCCACGAACATTTCAAAACCAAAATCAGCTAATCAGCCTAGCCGTTCTCGAGTTTTAGCGATAAGAGATAGAGATTGATTTCGCCATAACTTTCAAACCAAACGTCAAATTTTAATGAATTAAAGACTTAATATTATCTACATAAACAGTACTTTGTGACAAAATAGTTTATTTTGATAAGGAGTAATGACATGTGTAAAATAAATGCGTTTAATAAATAAAGTTCTAAAAAAATTCAAGATTTTTAAATAAAAAAATGGTTGTTGTGTTTAACTCGAAATAGATAGGTATAGTGTGTCGCGGACTTTTTTGTAGATATTTTTAAAGTCTTTAATTAATTAGAACATTTTATGGTTCTATCTTTTATAGTTTAGGCGGCGTACGCCAAATAAGGAACTTTTTTGGATGATTTTTTACACCTTGGGTCCGAAAAACCCAAATATCTTACGGACCCCTATTTTTTCTAAAATAAAATATAGCCTATAGCACTCAGTGATAACGTAGCTTCCAATTTCCGAAAGAATTTTCAAAATCGGTTCAGTAGATCCGGAGATTACCCCCTACATACAAACTTACAAACATACAAACTTACAAACAAATGTTACCTCTTTATAATATTAGTATAGATAAATCCAGGTTTTCTCACGATGATTTCCTTCGTAGATGTCAGTGATGCCCAAGATACACTTAGGAAGTATATTATGAATTGAAAAAGTCATATTGGTACTTGCCCGTGCCCGGTTGCGAACTCACATCCTTGTGCATGAGAGGCGGGCGCCTTAACCATTGGGCCATCACGACATGTTCATATATTAAAAATACTCAATATTATACCGATAGCTTTGTAACAAGCCCGAATTGACAGCTATCAAAATGCTTTGTGTAGTGTTGTCAAAACGTCTTGTCAAAATATAAATCGGCAATTAATTCGTGTTTGTGAGTGTATTTTTTCAAAATTAAGTTAAACTTGATGTTTACAAGTGATACTCGTTGTTATAGTGTATGGGTAACATAGTAATTATTCAGGATTATGAATTGGATTTTTCAAATTATTACGTAGGAGAAACGTCAAATCGGGCTTCTTACAAAGCTATCGGTATAGATGTATAAACTTTCCACTAAAAGTAAATTCTAGAGAAGAAGATAGCAATAACGTGCTTGACAAGTAATGGATATCGCCTATAATTGTTTATGTGCTTGTAAAACACGTTGTTCTCATGAACTGCAATATCTTTAGAGCAATAGAATCGGGTTAACGACCTTCCATCATACGCCTCAATTCTATTGTGATTCCGTCATAGGTACCTACTTTACCATAATGATATTATAATAATACACATTTCGACCCACTGTCTTCCTATAATCTGAAAATGAGTGTTTTGTAGGAATTTTACCGCGCGATATATCACTGATGGCATCTTATGAGACAACTATGCTATCAATTAGCTATTTAAGAGCAATTTTTTACATTTCATCCGTTTGCCAAATATTTGGCTTCTAGCTTGAACATCTGTTTTGCACAAAGATTAAATACCCGTATGACCACACAATGCGACCGACGCCATATGCATTTAAGTTATTTGGATTGACTTCAAAGTCCTTGGCTTTGACCAAAAAGTTTTCAGTGTCAACTAAAGGTTATATTTATAGATCTGAAGAGTGACTGTTTACCTATATAGTTATAGACGTTTTATGGTATCCCTATTCAAAACAAAAGAATATGACTAGGTAGGTACTCTAGAAAGAAGTATTTCTATACCTAAGTCCGATACAGATTATTTTTTCTTGTTTAGTACCTACGTATTAGTTCGAAGGATAATTTGCGCCTGCCACGTTATTATCTCTTTACCACCTTTGGTTGACTGCCTAAGGCATTAAGTGCGCCTTTGTACCTTTTGTTGCATACAGTTTAAAAAAATAAATACCTACTTTAATTCTAAATGAACCCAACCAGTGCCTTTCATCGATACAATATAATGAAACAATTACAAATACAACAAGCTACTATAATTAAAAAATTAAAAAACACGACTGCAAAAATTGCACATATTTGTACTTTGTTTACTCGACAGTTTTTTTTACGACGTGTTTTATTTACAGTGTTATATATTTTTTAAATCTACTTGTCAAATTCTAGACGATAAACATAGACACGACAAGATTCATTAAAAAAATAAATTGAGGCTGGTATTAATTTACGTTTTAAAGTGACCACACCGGTTTCTTTTTATTTTTTACTAGCCTATGTTACTCGGAACGATGCAAGGATTGTAACGATACCCCATACATCTAAATCGGTTCAGGCGTTCAAAAGTTATGGTGGAATAAAGAAACTCACATACATACATACATAGGTACATTAACCCTGAACACATAACACTCCTTTTTTTGGGGCAGTCGTGTAATAAAAGAAACACGAAATGACAATAATGAAACAAAAAGACCCACAACTGTCTTACTCTCACTTAACTAAGAGATCATTAATGTTTAATTAATTGTGTTCCAGGGTATCATCGCACGGGATCTCTCGCGGACGGACACAGAAGTGACAGTTACTTCTGGAGGTGTTGGCGCAACGAACGTTACGCTGCACCTTCGAAGTGGAAGGGGGGAGGAACTTAACTATCTTATATTGATATTTAGCAACAGTATTAAGTAAAAATATACCTATCTATACTAATATAATAAAGCCGAAGAGTTTATTTTGTTTGTTTAAGCACGCTAATTTTTTTGAACTGCTGATAGGATTGAGAAAATTATTTTTGTATATGATAGCCGGATTCATGGCGAACGATGTAGGCTATATAACATCACGCTAAGACCCACGGGAGCGGAGCAGTAACCAAAGACGTAAGTTTACGTAAGTTTAAACTACCACGAAATCGTGGGCAGAAGTAAGTATATTATGAGCTCTTAGATTCTGTTTTATCTACCAATATTTAATTGGCAATGTTGTCGCTGAGAGTCTGATCACAAACAAGTTTATGACAAGGTATTCAAGATACTATCAAATAGGTCACTATGAAATATTAGTTCACATAGTCAATGTTCATATTGAAATTGAGAATTGATTTATGAATATTTGACTTATTATAGGTAAACATGAAGACAAAAGCAAAGCAATTTGAAAAGTAACAAACAATCGAAATGGTATAATTAAATATTAAACGACAAAAAAGTAAAAAACAAAGACATCAGGAGAGATAAAATTAAAAAGCAATCACAATTTAGAAACAGACTAAAAGAAATATTCCTTTTTTGTTATGTCAAGATAAGTCAGACGACTCGCAACAAACACAAGAGAGACAACGAAGTGCTTACAATTTTTGATATGATAAGACCAACTTGACAATCAGAGAATACAATCTTCTAAGAATAGCAAGCGTCACAAGGAAGAATTTTCAACAGACATACAAACAAAACAAAAATAAATACTTTCGAAGAAAACACATTTGTGATAACGATATTTGAATAATGCTTGAAAGATTTTGAATAATTAAAGTATTTTCAAGTTAGCTTCGAACTCCCTCTACAGTAATTACAGAACGAATGATAAATTGAGTTAAAGAGTGGTTTATTATTTATACTACTTACTAGCAGCAATATTTTATGGAGTAATAGAAATAATTACAATAAGAAAACACTGTACAAGGCTGTACCTATAGACTATTATTTACAAACTATAGGCACCGTATATACACAATGTATAGATACAATTCTTTTAAAAGATTCAACAGAGAACTGGCTCAAGGTGCAATATGGCATCCTTGTGAAACAGGAGTTTCTCATAAAAGACATAAATATAATCAATAAAATTACGACATCTGGTTAATAATTAGTATTTACTATTTTTTTTTTTGTTGTGTATGTTTGACAGTATTTCAGATTACACCTTTTTGGTTTCAGCGGTTCATCGCCTCGCCTGCCTAAACCCAGCGGCAAGTGGGCTAGTTCGAATTTGAAAATCAGCAACCCTTTATACAAACCTATTTATTTTATTATTCATTCGCGTTATGAATCTCTAGTGTAACATCCTCCTTGAATTTAGAGAGCATGTAAAACTCCACCTAGTATATTTAATAATAATACTAGCCTATTACTGTCCCACTGTAGGGCAAAGGCTTCTTCTCATACAGAGAAGGCATGAGCATGATCACCACGCTTGCTCAAGGCGGATTGGCGATTTCAGACTTATATTAATTACAAGTCCAGGTTTCCTCACGATGTTTTCCTTTACCGATGTCAGTGATGTCCAAGATAAACTTAAGAAAGTACATATGAATCGAAAAAGTCACATTGGTACTTGCCCGGATTCGAACCCACAACCTCATGCATGAGAGGTGGGCGCCTTAACCACTGGGCCATCACGACACACTAGTATATTTATTATACAAAAATATTTAATTATTAAAATTACCCTAAAAACCGCTGTACAAAGCTGTACCATATTTGCTATAATTGTAACAATAGGCACTGTTTACAAACATACACAATTCTCTCAAAAGATTCAACAGAAAACTTCCTATGTCTTTAAAAAAGAAGGAAAATATTTATACACACACACACACGTAAAAAACATGTCCATACCCTTGTTTGCAGATGCAACAGCCAACAAGATAACAACATCAAACAGAGAGTATCTAACGAAGTACTGCAGTACACACATCTCCCCTAACACAAATCAATTTTAGCGAATTGTCAGTGCACAGGGCACAGAATAACCAGAATGAAAGATTCCTAACAGTGTTCAAAATTCTTACCTACTTTCATAGGGCTGTCACTATTGAAAATATACAACCTTAATTTTAATTCGTTACAAATCTTTCAGGGGGTGAATGTACTCATGAATATGAACAACTTTTATTAAGGGACATAGTACGAAATGTGAAAAAAAAAAACAGCTGATCCATACATTTTGATCGTAATGTAGTACATTATTGTATGGATCAGCTGGTTTTTTTTTTAGTATGTTTGTAGAATAGTAGGTACCTACTATTCTACAAACATACTAAAACAAAAATACGAAACGAATAATACGTCAATATACCTACTTACCTACATAACAAATTATTTCATATAGGTATAGGGAAAGCCTTACAGCCTTATCGCCATCTTAATTGTTCTGGATATAACCTACTCGTAAATAAATAGTTACTTCTGTAATAAGCATTAAGCATGTGTTTGTATAAGTAAATATAGACAATTACCCGATAAGATCCTTTGGATATACAAAAAAAGAAGTCTCTTTGTTCTTTCAACCATTATTTGTGTACACAGTGCAACAGTTAGGCATCTTTAAAAACAATTTAACATCCGCGTCTAAATAAATATTGTAACTGTGTCCGCGTCGTACCCGACCGCTGTCGCTGGCACACCTTAAGTTTGACCGCTAGCTGAGCCGACTCAAACCGGTTTGCACCCGAGCGGGCGCCGGCGCACTCCCCGCGCGCCTTGTCGGTGACAGGTCACGCACACATAGTTGCGCGCGTAGTAGTGTACCTACGCACGGACGTTAATATGAAGTTTTCATTCTGGTTGTTCTGTGCACAGGGTGTTTAAACTAAGGGAGAGAGGGGCTAATGGAGACACACGCATTAAACCGGGCCGCGTGCAGCGACAACATTGACATAGACCAGGGGGCCTAATTAGTTTAAGCCTGCGGCCGGCGCCCCGGAGATGGCCGACGAGGATATAGAGATGTACGAAGTGACCTGTCTTGGGACTACATTGTACGTGTAGACGGATTGAGGACCTGAATAGGCGGGCCTGGGGACTTAGGTCCAGTCGGGTCCTCGATTCGTCTGCTAATTGAATCATAAAGATGGTTTGATAAAATTATTTTATGAATAATTTTGCTACGCCAAAAAGTGCATTTATTCCAATTTTGGTCTGAAATAATTAAGCCGGCTTTTCACTATGGGATATAATAAATATATATTACATCCTGAGATATAATATTTTATCGCTCGTCATACATTTTGTACGTGACCGTTCACACTGTGCTATAATATATATTACATCCCAAACTATAAATATTTTTTCGACCGACTGAGCGATATTTAGAGGTCATTTGAAGGTGTATATTTTACCCCACGTCCCCGGACACCGCGTTCTCCCCCTGCCTCGCCCTCAGTTTGAATGGTGGTGATGTTCGAGTGCAGACGTGTCAACTGATCACGTGTTTTGAACTTTTGCGTAAATGCGTCTGTTGCTTTATAATGTCATCTTCAATCATAGCATGAAGTTCGAAAAATTTAGTTTTATTCATTCTGTAGTAATTAAAAAAACTTTTCTTCATCGAGTTCATTAAAAAGCCGAAATTCACCATAATCTTCTCTTAGTCTAATATGATTCGATATCCAGAATCGACGTTTATTATATTTTCGTTTATTATTTACTAGCGACCCGCCCCGTCTTCGCACGGGTGCATTGTATTATACATATAAACCTTCCTCTTGAATCACTCTATCTATTAAAAAAAACCGCATCAAAATCCGTTGCGTAGTTTTAAAGATCTAAGCATATATAGGGACAGACAGACAGACAGACAGGGAAAGCGACTTTGTTTCATACTATGTATAGTTTATTATTTATTTGATACATATACGAATACAGCATCATCGTCATCTGATGAACTATCGTAGGAATCAAGCAAAACAATCTCCATATTATCCATTTCAGAATTCAACCTTTTCGATAAAAAACGTGATGACACAGTGGTGACCGAAGCTGAACTGTTCCAAAATATATATGTTACAGTGTGAACAGCAATCGCGGGATGTAATATATAGCTCAAAATGTAATATATATTACATCCCATAGTGAAAAGCCGGCTTTAGTAGTTGAAGCAAGAAATTAAAATTGATTTATTAAAGTTTCGTTTTGCAAAATGAAAGCAATAACAAACTTTGAATACATAATAAATCAGGCATATCAATTATAATCATATTAATCAAGCAACTCTGTTATCGGAAGTGTCTCGCAATGTAATAAGTCGTAAACATAAATCAGTGAGAAATATATTTACGCAGAAATGTAACTCTGTTCAAAACATACCTAAAATGAAGGATTTCAGAAAAAATATAATTATAATTGTCGTAAGTAGGGTCATGAACTTTTTTAGATGTTCGAATCTACACGACAAAACATCGCACCCTGTAAAATTTATTAATTAGCACTTTCAGACAGACGGTTCTATATCTTTGTTCTGTCCAGTAGGGTGCCGTACTAGCCTTCGCATTTTTATCCAGGGATCAAAAAGCGCCCACTATTACAATTTCAACGCATTACCGTAATACAAAAGTAATTTAATTTCGTGTCTGTTGGTGGTTTCCACGTCCAATTCATTAATGCGAGCTTAATTAATTCACAACCACATTATACTATCGGTTCATATAAATTAAACGAATTAAGTACTCCACTGATAACAGAACTGGGACTTGATTATCGAGTTTCGAACGGGAACGCTAATTTTACGAGTTATATGACGTCCACAATGGGCTGGGTCTCCTGTGGTTTGACGTAAAG
This sequence comes from Hoplodrina blanda, assembly GCA_949316365.1. NCBI lineage: Eukaryota > Metazoa > Arthropoda > Insecta > Lepidoptera > Noctuidae > Hoplodrina > Hoplodrina blanda. The sequence continues at coordinate 10,235,795 of OX438585.1, forward strand.
TTGGAATGGAGCACTTATTTCACCTCTATTAGCATTAATATAAACATCATAATTGCTGGCCAGAAATAGTGGGACTGGAAAATGAGGACATAACACGAATATAGTAATAAAACGTGAATTCTAAACTGTCAAATGTGCTAAATAAATTCAGAAACACTAGTAATCATATGCAAAGTTATTGCATTTAAATAGCAACATAAAAGCTGAATGTTTTACTTGTGACTCATACCTTTGGTCGTACTTATACCGCCTTCCTTTAAAAATAATTAAAAAGCTTTAAACATAAAATACGCACATCAAAGTAAAAAGATGCAGGTTCCCTGCAATACACTGCCGAATCGGTTTTAAAGTTGGTCGTTTTTCCCCTTTTTACGTGGGGCTAGCTCGGGAGCGAGAGATGAAAATTTGACAGTAATGTAGGCAACCACTTTCCTGTGGTAGACGCACTGGCATAAATAAAACATGGACACCGGTAATGCACTCTTTGCTTCCCTCTTCCCTCGAATATTTCTCTTCGCTGGAATAAAATGTTATGTGTATCGATGGTAGTAAAGCCGTTTGACTTTATATTTTAGAGATTGTGCTGAATACAGCAATATTTTTGATAGATTATTTGACTGGCGATGTAAAATAGTACATTTGCTATATTAAAATTGAAATATATTGGTTTTAAGATAACTGGTTTTTGGAACAACCGTGCAGTGAAACCTAATACTTATCTGAAAATTTGTGAGTAATGGGAAATCTTTGTCTGTAAATTCAGAAGTTAACTATATACATAGAGTTGAATTAAGTACTTTAATAGTTATTATCTTCACAGAGAGCGCACGAATTTAAAAGAACAAAACGAATACGACAGCCAAAGACGGCGCTCGTCGTGACGAAGTTAATCTTGGATTGACACTAGAACAAGAAATGTATTTGTGTATCTATTTAATTCCACCAAGAGAAGTGACTCGCAATGCTTGTAGGCGATAGACCAACACCCTGTTTATGTACTATTAAAGCATTTATGCACTATTAATGCAATAATGCAGCATTGCTTTACGTATCATTAAATGTTAAACAAGCGCATTCAGGCTGACCAGTAACGCACCTATAAAACCTTTCGACATACAAAGTTCTAAAATGGCCCGAAGGATTCAAATGGAGCAAATATTTTAAGTAAATTGTTATAATTATGACCCACATAATTTTATATTAAAACCAAAACAAATGAAACCAGTTTAAATTTAATTATCGTAAATAATTACGAACATTAGCGTTTAAGGGTGAAATGTATCGCCCTCTATGCGGTAGGCCCTCGACGGTGTTTTGTCACAATTCAAAACCCGTTAAATTTTCCGAGTCCCTAACAATAACGGTAACTTAACGTTAATGTTAAAGCGTGACCAAAGCCCGGAAAGTAAAGTTTTCCTTTCGTTTCCCCCTTTACCGAACTCACGAGTGAAACTCAGTGAAATTCGATTTTGATGCGTCCCATCAAAAAGTAATTTCCCATGAAAACAAAAGCCGCCAAGAAAATTTCTAATTCGATCCAATCTAAATCCAATTACCCACAACGCGTGTTGGTGCTTACACGGTGAAACACACGTACGTGCGTGCCTGCATATTTACTTACTTACATCTATCGATCCACTACCCTAGAGGAAATTGGGAAATAGAACTCAAAGAGTTCTAGTCTATAAACTAGACCACATTTTGCCTTCTTTACATTACTAAGAGCTAATAAAATTATTCAATGAATTACGTTTGATCTTCAATCATGAAAGTGATCGTATGTAAGTTTACGAACATATCTTTATAGAGAAACGCTAAACACTAAAGAGATATCAAAAGAAGGTGCGTAACAATAACAAGTTTCATATTCACATTTCATTATTTGCATCCCACAATAATCATAAAACTAAAGTACGGCGATGGACCCTGTTAGAGCATAGCCACATAGTATGTATTTATCTTAAAAGTTTATGTTCCACAAAATTTCAGAGTATTATGCAACTTCACTAAATTTAGCACCCTGCAGCTGAACTGCACAGAAGCACGCTGCAGTCTGCATCATAGAAGATATTGCCATCAATAAAACTAAGTATATGAACCTCTCAACGCTGTGTGGGTGTATTTTACAATCCCATATTAAAACTATCAGGTTCTGCCACCTCATTAACAACGAGTATCTTACAGACTACTCGTAAATAATGAGGGTTATGACTATAGTTACCATGCAAGTTGTCACTAAGCCTCTGCCAGTTGTTATAAACCGCTTAAGCAAATTGTTAAAAGTTTTATACCCGATAACAAGGGTTAGTGTTTCCGTTATGTTGGCACATAATACTAACAAACAGGATCATAATTTACGTACTGATCTTGGTATTAAAGGAAGGAGACATCATAAAAATAAGTTTGGAGATATTGGTTTTCGATTCAGCAAATTCCTTTTTGGTAAGAAATGAAGCTGTCCCTACAGTCCTACACATAGTTTGGTAATCACTAGACAGATGAGTATTATGCATTGGTACATGTGACATGGACATGGATGACAAAACCGGCCAAGTAGCGAGTCAATTTCACACATTAAGGTTTTTGCACAAAAACAGACACCAAATGTAGTTTTTTATATCAGGACCACATTGCATTTTTTTTGTTATAGCGGCAACACTCTGAGAAAATTTCAATTGTCTACCTACACACATCAAAAGTGTCTAGGGATCAACATCCCTAATCAATGTTACGGATGTTGATCCCTAGACACTTTTGATGTGTATATTACGGTTTATGAGATAAAGCCCGCTGACAGACCGCGGAGACCCGCGGACAGCGGAGGCTTCGTATTGGCACGGAACGGAACCTAAAAAGGGTACTCAAGTCAACCAGATACCTAGAGAGTCATGTTTATAGTTGTCGTTTTCCAGACCAAAATAAGTACTGCAGATATTTGTGGCCACCAACAAACCTGATGCCAATACTGCAGCATAAAATTGAGATGAAAGACATGCCAAAATAAATACAGCATATAAATTTCACGTATGCTATTTCCAGAAACAAGGTCGTGTTTCTATGACGTCTTTCATATCTATAAAATCTAAACAAATTATTCACGTGTAGATATAAATATAGAAAATAGAAATTATCTACATTGTGTCAACTACTAAATATAATTTTGAGGAGCAATTCTACTAACTTTTAGGAACGATCGCAATCTAATCTCATTCTCGATCTATCAAAAATCCCTCTGACTAAACTACATATTTCGACATTGATTGTCACTGAGATGAGATGACAACTAGATTTTGAACGTTTTTAATTAATGGAATTTGCCTTCTGATACTGTTGCCCATTTTTCAATTTTCATTCTCCAAGTTCTGTCATAACCTATGATAGAAAACTTGGCCTCCCCACGAGTTAGAACGATGTCCTGAAGGCCAAGTAGTCGCGATCTCATTTTAGCAATCAACTTTAAATTGTAGGGAAATTATTGGGCATTATTGAAAGATTGATTAGAATGCAAACATTTTAGGTAAAGATAGGAGAATTTCCCCCTGGTAATGGTCAGAGAAAGCTGGATGCAAAGGCACAGGACTACGACACAGGAAAGGCCTAGGTTCAGTTTTGGACGTTTTCCAGGTGATTGTTGATGATAAAGAGCATACCTATGAAGATAACAAAGACTATTTATGTGATGAAGAGCCGTTAGCTGGGCGGTTGAGATTCAAGTATTGGACTGCAAAGCTGATCCATATAGAAACACCAAATTCATCTACCTAATCCCATTAGAATTTCTAATGCGACAACAAAAAACTACCTTTAGCTTTCTTCACTTAGAAGGTACGATTAACGAGAGTACAATTATTAGCACAGTAGTAACTCAGACAACGTTTTGCGTCAAGCGTAAATTTACTTACTTGGCAGCATTTAATTACTTTGCTGCAGCCAAATTACGTGTTAGACTTGTTCTTGTAACGTAATTGCGATTTATTTAAATCGTTTTTATTAAGCTTATTCTGTGGGAGTAATTGGGATTCGTATTGACATACTTATAAGCTTGTTGTTGTTGTTTCATCGTGAGGAAACCTGGACTTATAATTGAGTATCTAATATAAATCTGAAATCGCCAATTCGCATTGAGTAAGCGTGATGATTAATGCTCGAGCCTTCTCTGTATGAGAAGAGGGCTTTGCTCTGCAGTAGGACAAATTATAGGCTGGCATTTGTTTCCATTAAACCGTTCATAGACAGAAGAAGAAGTTTGTCTACTTTGGTACATGTGATGAACTTAAGACGTGATTCTACAAAGATTCCTAAATAAATAATTGATGCAACTGAATAGAATTAATATCTCTCCAGCATAAGTATTTTTAATTATTACGACAAACAGATAAACACATTTATTGGTAAAAGAAATACACCATTTATAATAATTAATTTTAACCAAATCAGTTAAGTACAACAAAACACGAAGCCGAACAAGAATATTCTTGTTCGACATTATCTAAAACATTTCACTCGTAAATCTCCGTCGATACATTTTTAATTGATAACTTTCCTATACAAAAGATATTTCAATATCAAAGGGCTCATTATTTGGGCTCAACAAAACGTAACTGTCACTAATTCATTATGTTCTATCTCATTTTAATGGAATTCTATAAAAAATAGTTGCCGCAATGATTTATGAGTGTTATCGCTACGTTGGCCTATGTTTTTTTTAACTTACGATAAGGGAAGTAATAGAGGAAGCAGGTTGTGATTTATTGTCTGGGTCAGTTAATATTTTTTCGATGAACCACTGGTCACGCTCGTATTAAATATTTTTGGTTTTGAAATTAAAATCGAAGTCATATTTATTTACACCCACAGTTTACTGATCATCTCATATATGTACATTTTTGTATCTGATAAAGCCTGATTGATTTTTGTTTACAATATTTCCCAATCGTCTTAAATTACTTTGTTGGTTGAAGTAGAAGAATAATGCATCTCGCGTGGGTTCCCAACATTTCGCGACGGATGTCTCAGGTTCACGACATGCTAAAATGGCCACACAAAAAGACGGATTATGATAATCGCCGTCCAAATTGGGTACGTGAAAGGAGAATGCAGCTAATATATTCACAGCTGCGTTTGAATGCAGGTAAACAATAGGTACTCGAAGTTGTGAGGTAAGTATTGCAAGTCCATGAATCATCAGAACACCCTCACTCTTCCGCACGTATTACTGCTAATTAAAACCCGGAGAGAGACCGGAGTCCCGGTGCTGTCGTGCCCCTAATAGGGTTACCAGAAAATAATCTGGTATAACCGGAGTATCAACAGAAAAGCTGCAAATATTTGTCAGGACAAACTTAAAGTAAGTAACATATACGTAGACATAACTGCTTGTTTAGAATTTTAATTTGAAACTTGAAATTGGTTCTATTTTGATAATCTGCCAGAATAACCAGTCCGATTTTGTTACCATTTTGTCGTCACAGAAGTCTCATTAAAAATCAAAATATTCCTCGAAGTTCTGGACTTATACAGAGTCTTACTACAAGGGCCATCTGGTGACCCTAACAGATAATTAAAATGCAGCAGTTCTGTAGCAACGTATCTCCCCCAAACGTCACTTGCGCCATAAAACTTATACGAACACGCCTGCGATGACGCACAGACAGCTTAATGGAGCCGAGAGAATTCGACGACGATTTCTGAAGCTCAACGATAAATAATGAGACGAAAAAAATGGATTCTGTAGCCTATATTTGAATTGGACAGTGTTCTGGAAATATTTGGTTAGAGATATTGTGTTACTGAATGAATTTAATATTGAGGTGTTACATATGCTCCAGTAGTTTTGTTTGAGTAAGATATTTACAACGATTACGTTAAGCAATATTTTATGCAAATTTTTGACTTTTGCCTTCACGAAACCCATATTTATTCACTTTGATAACTTTAAGTGGGATGTAAGTTATTGTATCTATCTGGCACTCTTCGTATTTCGAATTCATTGGTCATAACGATGTTGCAAGTACTGCCAATTTGCGATCCAGTCCCTTGCCAGTATGTTAATGTGAAGCGGTTTCGAAAATAGACGCATTCTGACGAAGTTCGGACGTTCAGGGAACGAACACATGGCGTCATTAGGCCGTCTGTCACACTGATAGAAGGATACTGTTACGAACATACATATCCACCCTACAGTAACTAAACTTACATGAAACTTCCCTTGTAGGGCCGCCATTTATAAAGCCAATAACTTGGGACAATGAGTTTCGAAGTTATGAAGTAGCGATTGGATATTAATTTGTTCTACTTACTTGGGTGCCTAGGTATATCGATGAGCCATATATCAAGTTTATGCGTGCCCCATTTTGTGAACATAAAGTAAGTTTGGAACTTAAGCTATAAATTATATAGGGAGAAGTTTATATCACTTTCTGAAGATGTTAAATTTAGCCTCATATGAAAACGATAATATTCTAAGTAGAACGTGTATATTTTTTAAATCTGATGCTTGTTTAAAATTGTCTTCTACCAAGCGAGTCCGAGATAGAGCGAACCCATTTATTAATAAAAAGCTAGTCTCAACAACAAAATGAGGACAACGATATTCTCATAATTCCGATTTATGAAAACAGATAAAAAACGTTGTTATGACAGAAAACATGAAATACCCACGATTAATAATGCGATGCAAATAGATCCAAATGGAACATTCAAATGAAGAAATCCCGACAGATGGCAACCGTACTTATAGAATAAACTTTGCGTTTAAGAAAGCCGCCGATCTCGTGGGCGGGCACTACAGGCACCGCCTGAGTCACTAAGTGCTTCTCCAAACAACCACAATAACCCAAACGCGACGGTTTGCGTAACAGTTACGTGTGAAAGTCCAAATCAGTGTACTGATACCGATAACCTAACGTTACTTCACTTAAAAGGACTGGTGATAAATAGTGAGAACGTTTTAAGACTAGATAAAGCGCTTTAAGTACTTACTTAACGCTTTCACAAAACAGCTAGTTCCGAACTACTATCGCGTAATAAATTCTTCGGAAATAACAGATAACCGTCTAAAATATTCTTATAATAAATCTTCTTCATTTATTTTCCCAAGTTTTATTACCTTCTCTATTTATTTTTCTATCTCTAACTAATTCGAGTGGAAGATTCGACAGTCGTAAAAGAGCAGTCAAGTTTAAGGCCGGTGTTTACTTTACGAGTTTTATTACTGTTTGAATTTCAATGTAAGGAGCAGACCCGCAATCGAATATCCATAAGGAAAAGCAGACGAATATTACATTGAGACAACAAAGACAATGTAGAGTACACGAATATAAAAGACATCGAACGTTCTATCTTGTAAACAAACATCTCATCGTAACAAAGTTAAGTCCGTCCGTTAATCGGTAAAATATATTTTATTCATGAAACTGATCCTGCTGAATTCACAACACTTCTTTGAATACGGTTATTCTGTGTCCATATATTTTGTCTGCAGGACAAGACACTTATTCCGGAATAGATAGCGGCTACGTTTCCTTTTGTCTCCCAAACACACGATTACAATGAAAGATTACCATAAACACCCTTGCCTATCGTGGGAAAAAACGTGCATTTGTCACGGCAAATACACTATGTTATACTTACACAACTTTTCATTTGGACCCCTACACGAACAGACAAAACCCATTAGGTGTGTGATAATGCAAGTTCATCGTGGCACAGGTATTGTTTAGTGTTGCCAGTGGAACAAAGCCGTTGGGTTGCCGTCTCATCTACGGACCTATTACGATCCATTGTCGAGGAAGCATGTACAAAATTAAAATGCAGCATTGTCTGAGCTCGCACGCCAACCTATTGGTGTTTTGTTTTTGTAAACAGTGAGATAAGTTGCTTCGTTTGGACACGATGTTGTTCATGCAATGGGTGGTTGGTAAGTTATGGTAAGTTATGGTAAGTTTGCACCGTGAAATTATTGTGTACTACCTACTAACACTTTGCCCGTGACTTCGTATGTAGATTTCGTGGGGCAGTGCGAAATCTACTTATCTACAAACCCAATACCTATATTATTCGCAGCTCACGCTAAAATTTTGAGTGATACCTTCGGTTATATTACATTATTTCAATTTTTGAATATAGCTTGTGTTACTCGCTGATAATGTAGCTTTTTATAGCTGAAAGAATCCATTACAAACATTACAAACAAAATCACAAATCTTTTTTCTTTTTATAATATCAGTTTATACAGACTTCGTTCTCCACAGACAATATTAAAGTGTACACTCTTAGGATTTTACTCAAGGAACTTTGGTCATCATGTCGCTCTTACATGAGTATCCGTATAAAACACGACATACTAGAATAACATACACAAGGTACCTCTACAAGGTTAGCTTGCAAGAACTTAACAATCAATATCTACACAATTTAAATTTTAAGTGCGAAAAGTTTCCAAGTAACGGCATCGTGCAATTTTCTTTCGGCCAACTTATAAAATGTGAACTCCCCTCGGCCGGTCGAGCAAGTTTAAATTGCCCTCTTCTTTTTTCACTATCTTTCCTTCCACTCACTTTTTCCTATTTAAACTTTTCCGTTTTATTTTTAAACCGACCACGACTTGTAACAACGTACGATTTTTATCGCGGTTTGTGTTCGAAACTAGATGTTTATAGAATATTCAACAGTATCGTTTGTCCCTATTATGGGGTTGAAATAGTGCTAGTTCTACATCGTTTGGGATGAGACTTCGAGTTTTGTTTTTATTATCTTGACTTTTCAAACATTTTACGATTACTGAAAAGATTAGGTTTTAAGTTCAATGTTAATTGAAAAACCCTAAACAAATTGAATTTAAAATTGTAAAGAAAATGGCCACCTGAATGACGTGACTGTCACGTAAAACGATAGAATTTAACAACAGACTAGTCTAAACTTAAGTACTTATCAAAAACCCTCGTGGAAACACTTCAAGCTTTACCATCACCAGAAATTAAACACTTATAGTTATTAGCAAAGCAAAGTAAACAACTTTACAGTTTCTGTAGTCGCTCTCGTCTCGTGTAGAATAGTCGTTAGATTTCGATTGCTCTTTTCTCGAGCACTCTTGATTTAATCGTCGAGATTCGAGCATTAACACCGAGTAAGGTGCTTGAAGAGCACTTGCGAATATGTTCCGTTAGACTTTTTTGTACCGAGACTTGGGTTCTTAGAATACTTTAATGAGGTATGTAGATTTTGTGAGATTTTGAGAAACATTATTAACGTACATTGTTGTAAGATACGATAGTAAATTAATATTGATGATTGCTCGTGCATTTTTGATTGTTTTGACATTGGGAAAAGCTTCAAGACTTTACGAGTATCTAAAGTATAAAAAGTTACTGAGCAATTTTTTCTCCAGTAAAGTCTTTGTCTTGTCATACAAATGAGGCATGAGCAATTGAGCATTGATCATCATGCTTGCTCAAGCCGGATTTACGATTTAAGACTCATATTTCAATATTTATTTTATAAATTGATAAAGTCACATTGATACTTGCATAGTATTGAACGTACAATCGTCAATCGTAGAACATACATAGGGGTGGTTTGGATAGCCCAAGAAGAGAGGTTTCCAAAATTTTCTTATTGACATCCTTATCTGGGCCACCCTGTATAACCAAAAATTCAAATTAAAAAAGAAACTTTAAAGGTAAAACATTGATAAGTATTTTTGGTCGTAAAAACAAGCAAACCGAACTATGAAATTAAGAAAAAAATAACAGAACAAATAATTTGTTCAACATCCTCTTAAAGCAACTTAACTCAAAATCAACAAACTGTCAGTATCTACCCACACTCGCATAAATACACACAAGTAATGCTTTTCACTTAGTCAAAACAAAGACGGGTATAATTTGTTCGATGCGTTTGCTAAATGGACGCAAACTGCCCGAGGTACAGCGTAGGTACCAATAATATTTTAAGGGGAAAATAAAATTTTAAACAAAGACTCGTAATGTTAACCCTTCTGACCCCACACGGGTACAGTTTGGCACCATAATATAACACGAGCTATAAAACGTGTGTATGAAATCGGTAGAACGGTGTTACCCCTTTTGTATCGCAATTTTCCCTAAAAATTGTTAAGGGTTCGTGAAGGAAAAAATGCAATAAAAGAACATCCTTTAACTTTTTTTTAGTTATTGTATTTATTTATTCTTCAAAAAACTTACACCTAGCTAAGATCTGTCTTAATAACGATAATAAAATATCAGTAACTAACTTTAAAAGGTTGGAGTGTAAGTAAATTGTAGGCTATAAGAATTTAAATATGTTTTTATAACGTCGAATATGAGTCTCAAAATTTAAAAACGCTTTAATCATCAGCATCTGTTACACTTTTAAATTAGTTTTCAGATGAGTTTTTTAAGTGTTCTTCGCTATATCCGAATTAGAAAGACCCAGGGAAACTTTTTCGTATGGCAACTCAGTGTATATTGTACCGAGTGGCACCACAATTTGCGTATCCACCTTGCCGTCAAAACTCGCCGGTTACCATAGCAACCCCCTCTGCGGTCCGCGCCGTGCATTCAGCACTGTTTTGAAATTTTCCCTGAACTCGTTGTTTAATCCGTATTAAAATAATAAAATGGCCCAATGTTTTGCCTCTCTGTATACTGGCCAACAATATTAAATTGTTAAAATATCTGCCATATATCCGGGACGTCGGAATGAAAAGCAGGTTTTATTGGTTTGCTATTTTTAAAATGAGTCAACAAACAGTCGCGTATATTATTCATTTCACTTTTTTTGGTTCATATACAACATTTTGTTGAATACATATTTTTAATTTACGACTATGTCGAAGAGAAATAAAGGCTGTAAGTTAATTTGACTGCAGACAGTTTTAGACACGCAAGGCAATTTTTATTACAGTCTCTTCCAAATATTTGTCTGCAGAACTGCAGCTTAGAACTTTGTACTCGGATTGCTTTGGATAAAGGCGAAGTAATTTTGTGTACAACACATGGTGCATAACAATTGTTGTTAGAGAACAACATGAGCGCTAATACGACGGTACAGCCGAAATAGACCATTAAACTTCACGGTTTGAGACGAATACGACTGCTCCAAAATACGCCCGGGCCGTAATAGAAATGGTACAAGCAAATTGTTATTGACGTGTACAACTGAAACGTGCAGGTGATTTCATGAATTAGTGCTATGTTATTGGAAAAGTTATTTGAGTTAGGGTGAAATATGTACCAATATTCAACTGTTCAGCTGTACATGAACGGCCACAGCGTTTAAGGGTTAAGAAGATTTCAATGATTAGGTACCTTCCAATATCTGGTAAGGTATGTTTTATTTCTTCATCGATTATAACTTCTTCTTTTATGTTAATAATAATAAACTCATTTCTTGAGAACGACTCAACTGATTGGGCTGATTAATTTTTGTAATGTTCTCAGGATAGGGTTTGTATAAAAGATAATTTTTTGAAAAACTCGGAAATTCGGATGGTACTTTGGACGAAAATCTCAATTACAAAATGTGGCGGTCAGTAAATTGCACCCGTGCGAAAGCGGGGCGAGTAGCTAGTAGGTAATAAACACACGGTTGTGGTTCAACTGATATAACATCAGTTTCATTGAATTAATTGACTTCTTACTAATTGATGACAATGAAAGGATACATTATGGTTTTGTCTACACCTGCTTGTATTATGTCTCTTGCATACAGTGGTGGACAGCAATGGTTCAAGATGGCAACAAGTTTACGTTTCCATTTTGTTGATACGACGTTCATCAAAATATTTACTCAGGAATTCAACATAGTTGTTGGCATTCTGTAGGTACTTATATATGTATCTCTCGATTACATAACATCACGCCTGTTATCCCCGAAGGGTTAGGCAGAGGTGTACCCATTAGTACACCCACGTTTTGCCAGTTATGTTTAAGTCCCATGTAATAGGGGGCGAGCCTATTGCCATCAACCGGGCACAAATCCAGACTCCGAGGCTGCTACTGAGAAATTCCTGATGGAAAAACCCAATAACACTTTGCCCGACCTGGGAATCGAACCCAAGACCTCTTGCTCAGCAGTCGCGCTTTGCGACCACTAGACCAACGAGGCAGTCGATCTCTCGATTAATGATATATTATTGAAGCATACATGTTTAAGTCATGGCTGGCGCAGTGCCTGACCGATTGGCTGTTGCGCTGCGTATCACGGGTTAGATTCCCGTACGGAAAAAATATTTATATGGCCTAAAGATAGTTGTTCCGGGTCTAGCTGTTTGTGTAAGTGAGTTCATATGTTTGTTAACGCACTCACGATACAAAAGAAATTCCTAGTGTGGGCTTAATTAAATTAAGTTTTACTAAAAGTTAGTGACTTGGATTACCAAGCATATTAATGCTTCAATAATGTACTTGGCTTATATCTAAAACTAACTACTGAGGAATAGGCAGAGGGCGTCAGGATTGGCTATCAATTCTTGTAATCCCTAGGCTAGTGCCCTACAAATGATATGTATTTTTTACCCTCTTTTCTTGTTATTTTATTATCGAATCACACGCAATAGTGACGTAGTCAGTGCATGGCGCTATAATGCATCAGGTGCTTCAAGTGGGGTCGATGCACTTAATATCAACTCTGCGTCATGGGGTCAGATACCTACAACATCATGTCAAAAGAAAGACTTCACATTTCACATTAAGTCAAACAAACATTATATTTTGAAAAACAGGACATTAAGCAAAATATTAGTTTTTTTAAATCCGCCCGGATGATGGCAATAGGCTCGCCCCCTATTACATGGGACTTAAACATAGGTAACTGGCGAAATGTGGGTGTACTAATGTGTACACCTCTGCCTAACCCTTCGGGGATAACAGGCGTGATGTTATGTTATGTTAAATCCGCCCCTAAGATGACCCACTGACCTTTATTTACTACTTTCCCCAACTTTTTTTGAGATGGGTTTGCTCTTGAGTCTAGCCTAGGGCAGAGGTGACAAAGTCTACGATCTGAAGTGAGCTTACCCAAAAGAAGCCACTCTAATTTTGAAAAAATTACTCACCATACATAATTATCCAAAAATCATCACGACACAACTAGCGTGACGAATAAAAAACCTAACCTAACAACTGATACGCCACTTTTGAAAATTAGCCGTTACAAATAGCAACTCTATGCATAAACATACAAAGGTACAATTTGCACTCACCAAAACAGGTAACGGTCGCAGAATTGTTTATGTAAACGTTAACATTACGCCAATGCACGGGACACATAGCTATAAAGACACATTATATACATACCCTACAGTACACTGCAGTCAATCGACAACTGAGCTGTGATGGGTCGTTAAACTTCACGAGGGTATCCGTGGTGCAACCGTCAATCCGGAACTAGTCTCGACGTGTAATGGTGCATTAGGTTTAAAATGTGCAACACATTGTATTAATTGTTGGACGTTTATTTGATTTATTGCGAATAGAACTGTCCATCAAAACGGTTCACCGAATTTTTATACTTACAAATAAATAAAATTGAATTGTCTAGGTTTTGTAATGTCAAAATAACAGCTATTTATAAAATAAATAATGAATGTTTACACGGTTCAAAAAAGAAAAAAACATTGTTTTAAATTTTATGTCTGTCTGTCGATGTGCTTGTTCTGGCTAATCTCCAAAAGGGCTAGACCGATTTCGACGGGACTTTCACTAGCCGATACTTGATGTTATGAGAAGTAACTTAGGTTACTTTTATTTCAGAAAAAGAATTAGGGTTTCGCTCAAAAAAATGTTGCTGCTAAAAGTAGCAAACAGTGGTGTAAAATGTTGACCCTTAAAAAAACTAAAGGTACAAAAAATACACATCTGAAATAATCCAATTTGAATAAAAACATCATTCTCATTGGGCTAAGTAAAGTGTCACAATTTTCACAACATAAAGTTCAATTTTATTAAGACTACGCCATAATTGCAAGCGCTGAGGATGAAAGCGCTATAAATAACACAACATCCTGCAATCACTGCCAACGTTGAAAATCACATTGAAAACAAAAACATTTTGTTACAAAACTTTAATCGAGACCTTGAGGTTCGCAAGAGGCAAGAGGCAGACTTCAACCGACCACTCGACGAGGCAGAGAACCTCAAGTGGTCTTCACATCGAGCAGCTGTTACGACCGGCTGCGCCCCATCACACGGAGAAAATATACGAACTGTTCAAACAAATATGTCTCTAAAATATACGGACGCACCGACCGATAGAAAAATAATATTGGCTGTTTACACTGCCTTGTACAAACATTTTTATAAGCGGTTTGTTAAATTAAAAACACATTTTTGGATGCGTTTCCAGATTTGAATGGCTGTGTGATTCTGTTACGTGGGAACAGTTTTCATCAATATTGAAACTGTACAAATAAAAATACTCAACCTCTTCAATGGAGGAATAACATTATGAGTTTATGAGCAAACAATGACTATTAGGACAACCCTTTAGAGTTTTCAAAAATATAATATAATCAACTTTGTAAACGCGTCTACGATACAGGAGATATTACTAGTGTGAGGCAAGGTTTAAAAAAAAACAAACAGATAAATTAACAATTTGCACCAGGCATGTACATTTTTAGTCAATATTAATATTATTTAAGACTGTAATTCTGAAAACAAAACATGAATTTTGATAGAATAGTTAATATAGGTACTATATTTATACTAGCTTTTGCAAGCGAGTTTGTGCTCAAAGAAGTGTATTATTATACCTACATATACCATAATACACAGCCTATGGCACTCGGCAAAAGTGTAGCTTTTTCCAGTGAAAGATTTTTGTAATCAGACCAGTACTTACGAAGATTACCTCTTACAAACAAATACCGCTTTATAATTATTAGTATGATTTCCAGAAAGGCGTTTGAAACGATGACGATAAGTAATGTAAAACCATCTTCCAAGAATGATGGAAACCTTTGAACCATCTAAAATAATTCTTTTGTAAACCATCAACGATCGTCATAATACATTTCGAGAGTGCACAGATAAAGCACACATGTATGTGATAAAACAAATGACAAACATTAAGAAATTACGACACTGTCGCGCTGGCACAAGCAAAATGTCACAAGTGGATAGAACACAATGACAATCCGAGATGTAGCAGTGACAATTTTAATGAATTTTGGACGCAAGCTTAGTAAACTTTTTAAGACATTGCTACTATTTGAATACTTACCACATTGTCAAATAGAATTTTTGTATTCTGATCATGGGGATAAGGACACAATAAGCAGCATAATATTATATTAGATGGAGATATTTAAAGGTCACTAGCACTTCGCGCGATTTCGTCTGCATAGACTTCGTACTTTAAAATCCGTTTCGTAGTTTAAAATATCTAAGCATACATGAAATAAAATAATATGTATTACATACAATACAATATTGTAAGTCTTCAAAAAACATAGAATCCGATCATTCTTTAGCATTAAGATGACTCAAATCCAAAGATGTTGGACACAATTGACGTCCATTTCGAGTCCAGACGTATTGTAAACAAAAGCCCCGTCAAAATATTGTTTGCAATTGGGGCTGTTCTTTCATCCCTTGTCTAAATATTTGTATTAATTTAGTTGCAACATCACTCAAAAATAATGCTGATTTGTTCATTTTACTTATATTTTGGTCTTTTTGTCCTAACAAATGGTTATTTTAGCCTGTTTTAAGAGTTCTATACCCAAAGGGCGTCAACGGGACACTATAACTGCCTTTGATGTCTGTCTGTCTATCAGCGGACTGTATCTTATGAACCATAACCGGTAGAGAGTTGAAAGTTTCACAGTGTGTGTATTTCTATTACCAATATACAAATAAAAAAGTTATAAAGTCAATAATTAGAAGGGTTCCCCATACAAGAAACGTGTTTTTTGTAAATAATAGTTAGTATGTACCTAGTGTTAAATATCGTACAGAACCATATTAGCCTGTTTTTAAAGTGTCCTTAAACATTCCCATAGATGTATTCATGAAATAAATATTATAAAGCTGCAGAGTTTGTTTGTTTGTTTGTTTGTTTGTTTGTTTGTTTGAACGCGCTAATCTCTGGAACTACTGGTCCGATTTGAAAAATTCTTTCAGTGTTAGATAGATTAGTTATCGAGGAAGGCTATAGGCTACATACCATCACGCTACGACCTACGGGAGCGGAACAGTAACCAAAGACGCGGGTGTAACCGCGCCGGACAGCTAGTTCATGAAATAAATGCAAAAATAAAACCAAACATCTTACAGCGACCGCTCTCAAGCTGATGATAATATAATAATAATAAAAAAAAAAACATAAATTCAAACAGCACACAAGTATGACAAGTTATAATTAGTATCGTAAAATAGCATTTAAAAGGAACAACCTGTATCACCTTCATACACCTCCACTACTACTTTGTGATGAGATTGGCGGTCTCGGGTCAGTTTGGTTGCCGATGTTCGCCCGTCAATTTGATAAAACGTAGTACTGTATAATTTTCTTATACCCTCTTTCTGTTGTGTTATGTTCTTAGTTAACGTTGCGTGTTTTACGTTTAGTTGATCTTAACCATGTAGTCGATGATTATGATGCACGGTAAAACTCTAATGAGTTTATGTTTGCGTCATCTCAAATATGTAATACCATTGTGTCTCTAACAAACAAATAAATAAATAAATAAATAAAAAAAAAAAAAAAAAAATAATGTGGCAAACTAGGCACGTCCAGGTTTGCAAAACGTAACT
Organism: Hoplodrina blanda; assembly: GCA_949316365.1. Taxonomy (NCBI): domain Eukaryota; kingdom Metazoa; phylum Arthropoda; class Insecta; order Lepidoptera; family Noctuidae; genus Hoplodrina; species Hoplodrina blanda. Next base: position 10,252,555 of record OX438585.1, read on the forward strand.
TGAAACTTGGTGTATCCGTACTTTCGTGAAGTCGTAGCAGATTCCTTGTACAGCACTGTGTACCCATTACTCGTTCGCTTAAATTGCTTGTTTGAATGTCTTGGGACAATGTTTACGATTCCAACAGGTGACAATCAACAAAGGTCTGTTGCGGCCATCGAGTCAACACACCTGTTTAGTGAAGGTAAGATTATTCTTTTGCCTTTGTACCTGACTACGAATTCACTATGTTTTCCTTGAAAATGGTAGGTAAGTACCTAGTTTTAGAGTTTAATTTTGTACTAGTTCATACAAGGTGTAGTTTTGCTTTGTCGTCAAATTCAACGAGGCTATGCTAGTGATTCTCAACACGAATTAATAATAAAATAAATAGGTTTTTTTTGTAAGTGATTTTCGAATTCGGACTCGCCATCTCGTCATTGAGTTTAGGGGGCAGGGTGATGAACACTGATGCAACACTGGTCTTTGAAAGAGGTATAATCTGAAATACAATCAAATATAAATAAATATGTAAGTTAATTTATAAGAGGTAATAATCTTCGGAAGTATTAGCCCTACTATTGTCAAGTGCCATAGGCATCCAAAAAAAAGAAGGTACCAGGCACCTACTACCTAACTCTGGAAGAAGGAACCCATGAGCATTATACATATTAAGTATACGTTCAGAATATATTTATCTCTAATTAATTACATAACTATTAACTATGTATCTATAAGGCCTTACGTCAGTACGTGTGTATAACACAAATTGTGGTCCTAAATACTAAATACCGTAAACAATAGTTAATCTATTATTATGAATACGTTTGGCATGATGTAGTTACTAATGCTCTAACGGCACGCGGCACCTAAAATAATCAAAGAAGTGACAGTACATCCAAAATATGATTTTTGTATGCACAGTATATGAACCATCATCATCAACATTTATGGCTACTATTTTCTGAAGCGCCATCCATAACGATTTTAATAAAGCATTTCTGTTGAAAAGTTTAATGTAAGCGACGCTTTGAGAATACATTAGCTTATTTAAATCAACTAAATTCTTCGCCGTACTGACACATGACAAATGACGAATAGAACTCTTCAAAGCTTATATAAAATTAAATCAAAATTCTCCATGCTGATCGTTTACATATGGGACGACGGATTTAGAACGTAATAGATTAAAATAATAGTGCTTGGCTGAGAGCATTTTCAACACTTCCAATAATAAAAGCTATAAGATTAAGAAGATTTTAAAATCCGAATACAGTTTATGGATCATGTGCAACTCGTAAAAACCTTCATGAATTACACGGGATTAAGCCGAAAGTTATAGTTCTGCGGTAGGTCGTACACCCGTCCCATACGAATCACTCAAAATAAGAAACGTGCATGCAATTGTCTCCCTTATTTTCTTAGAAACATCGTGTAAATTTCTGTAAAGTGCTTAGTTTGACGTGAATGTATGCGACAAATCGAAGAAACGTTCCGTGAAGTGCTAATCCGAAACATGTGTGACAAAAAAAATCACTTGAGATAAGGGTCAGTTTCAAGAACACGCCTTGCAGCGCATACATCGCGCTATAAAAAGAGCATCGGATCAACGGATTGACAATGACAAGCGTTTAAGGGCCCCGTTTATTTATTTGTACAAGTATTTCCTTTTAGCGACGCCGTAGAGACAAAACAAGGAACTTTTAGATAAGCATTGTACGTTTGACAAGACAACGCAAGCTATATTATGGTAATAACTTTGACTCTAAGCGGAACGTCGAGTCAGACGGTTAGTTACGAACGAAACAGGATGTATTAAATTAGAAAATATATCTCTTACACGACCATTCTTTAATGTAAAGCGAAATGTATGAAAGTAGTAAAGTTTGGCGATAAATTCAAGTCAATGTGTCGGGCCTCGAGCTTGTAAAACTTGAGTTACTTGTAAAACATCATGTATTAACATCTTGCTGGCGTTGTTTTATTTTATGGTACGAGTTTCTTATTTTATGTGAATAAAGTCCGAAGAAACTATGAAAATTAATTTTAAAGTGAGACGACTGTCTGACTTGAAACTTTGTTACAGACTGAAATACATGTAACTGCGAGAAAATGGTGGCTTGGTTTTAAATTATAGGTACGATTTGTATTTGAGTTTAGTACTGATAAAATATACCAACGCACGTCAAAATTTCTCCTATTCTTCGAAGCAGTAATAATTTTAGATATTTAACGTTTGGTCATTTTAATTGGGGGGTTCAAAGTTTGTACGGAGAAATAAACTTTGACGCGGACAAAGTCGCGGGCAGAAGCTATAATAGTCTATTCTAAGCATAAAATTTTGATGTATATTATCCAATTTTTTTATTCTATTTTATTATTATACGACAAAGCCATATATTATAAGTAAGTAGTATTAGTATGACGTAATTAATTTAATTATTGAAAATTGGTGATGGCTCAGAAACAAGCTCATTTCAGAATCATACAGTTAGATTTGTACGCACCAAATGTTTCAATCTGCCTTTAACAACCATAAAATTTGAATTAAAAACACACATACATAGTTGAATGTCCTCATAAACGCGCACTCATGTATTGGTAGTTGGGACAGAACACAAAAACTATCGAATGTGTAATTGAGTCGTCGTGAGTCACTCGGGGCGGGTACACATCTGCTGTGTTACGTGGCTGCATAAGGGTAAGATATTGGGTGAACTATCCTGTCCCAAAAAATGCATAGAAAAAATATTTGAAGCTCTTCTATCTTGATATACCTATTATTCTTTATTGTAAGTGCCGACACTGAAAGGATGAACGCAGCATCTATTAGAAAGGTACAACCGAATCAAACCAGAAAAGCAGAAGAGTAAAAAATTATAATAAAAGTAAAAGTACCTACCTATGTGAAGGAACTAAGAAAAGACGTTCATATAATACTAGAAAATTTGATTCAGTACCAGAACTACTAATTTTTATCTAGGTACCTATAACTTACAAATAAAATGCCGTTTATCTTACAGGTACAATAAATAGGTCTATAAATAGGTCTCGTGGTCGCAAGCGCGACTGTTGAGCGTGGGGTGCTGGGTTCCCAGATCATTATTGGGTTTTCTATTAGAAATTTCTCAGTAGCAGCTCTAAGTTTGGGAGTTGACGATGTGACACCTCCGAAACCTTACCCTAACAAATCAATAAAAATAATAATATTGTCCCAGTATACTACCATGGTACGACCTCACCTATTCCCCGAGGTGCACTACCGCGGTTTAGTTCCGGTACTTGCGGAGTCTTTTGTTTTGCGCCCTAACCGCCCACCGTGTATTATTTAGCTAAAACCAGGGGACCGTTTTAATGGACTACACAAAACTAGAAAACGAGGGGCCCGGAAAGATTAGATTTCTTATCAACTAAAAAAATCTTGGCACAAAAGCGTACACTACAAATTGTATTGACTATTTCGTCTACAAATATTATTAAATAAATAGAAGGGAGGTTTTTCGTTTTGGTATTGTATTTTTTTTTCTTTCGTGAGACGTATTTTTTTTGTTTTATTTTTATTACGGTTTTACTCATGTGTTTGATTCGGGATTGCTCGTCTAGTTTCGGAGTCAGCATTTACCTTAGAACTCATTAATAATACTAGATGCCCAATCTTTGGGTCCCAAAACAAAAGAGTCAGTCAAAAAACTATTACAAAGCACAATCATTCGTATAGGTACTTAGGGACTCCTAAGTACCTATACGAATGATTGTGCTTAGGCCTTAGGCATGTGCTTTTAAAGTTGCTTTTATTAATTGCTGTTCGAAATTTAAAATTTCAATAGTTTTTTTTTTCTTTCTTTAAAAACGTTGCCCCACACTAGGAATTTCTCCTGTATCGTAACCGTATTTTTATTTAATATTTGCACGACCGAAAGGTTCATTAGTATAACAAAGAAATTTTATAATACCTTCCTCCCATCCTATATTCTAGCAAATAAAGATTATCATTCATTCATTCACTCCATTCATTCATAGGTTTCATATTGTGTACTAAGGAAATGAATAAAACAACGTTTCCATGAATAATCTGTTTTATAACGATATTGTTCGCTCCTGTAACAATAGGTATTTAAAGCAATTAGTCACTCGTCAACGCGTCGCCTTGGAGGGTAATGGAGCTATTCCACAGAACTACACTTCTGAGTTATGGACGTTTAAAAAATTAGGATGCAGGTAAAAACAATTATTTGGACATTAACCAGTGTCATTTTGTAGTAGAGGATTCATATTTTTACCCTAGACTATTAAAACGTGTAACTATTGAATGCTATAATTAAAAATTACCAAAATATCATGGTTTTTAAGTTATGTGGTTTAGGCCTATTGGCTACTATTTTATGCACAATGTAATACTCGTAGTACGGGGTGTAAGTCACTTAACCCTCTTGTCTCGTTGACTTTTTTATCTGATGACATATAAACTCACTAGATAAAAAGTCGTAAGCGGAGTAGAATATTTGAAAAAAATAGAAAATAATTGCTTTTTCATTTATTTTTAATAAATCAAATGAAATGAAATGAACTGTTAAAAAGTATTATACTCGTATAATAAAAAGCTTTTTTACAAAAAAAAGATAACCGCCTTCATAAACTACAAAATAAAAAATAACTTTAGTTTTGGAAGTCGGCGGCTTTAGTTTTGTTTTTTGTTATGTAGGTAAGTAGTGCTTGCGTATTATGTTTGAAATCCTTACAAAAAGCCCTTTCAAACAATACCTCACACGATATATTTGATTTTGGAAAGTGGTAGGAGGGGGGTTGACGTACCCCCTCCCCCTTTTTCTTCAGTCAGTCATCGACTACACGTATAAACAAAGCAATTTCACTTGTTACGATATTGCTGCTGTGATCCTATGAGGAGTTCCATTCCCGTTCATATAACCGAATATCTCATCAGAACAAACATCTAATTAAGTTTATTTTAGTTTCAGTATTGCGTTTTTTGTAAAACGTTGTAAGTGCCCTTCAACATATTTTTTTTTCGAAAAACTTCCGATGCATACTCCAAGTGGCTTCTGACAAAAGTACGGTATAGAATTTTTAATGTTTTGGCTTGAGAGAAGCACTTGAAGCCCAGGGACTTTGATGCTTTAGCGACTATGGCATCGACATGAAGCTCAAACGTGAGTTTGGAATCGTGATAAACTCCCAGATCTCGGATGGAATTCGATCTAGGTAGCACTTGATCACTCAGGGTATACGATGTAGCTATGAGTGAGCGCTTTCGATAAAAAGTTAAGACCGAGCATTAAGTTGGGTTGAGATCTAGCTTACCTACTCTTCGACAGTAATCCTCCAGATGACGTAAATCCTCCTGAAGTGCCATCATGTCCAACTGTGATGATATTGTGGCATAGATTTTCATGTCATCAGCGAAACACAACAATTTAGATGAAATCAAAAATAAATTATGAAGAGCAAGGAACCTTAAGGGACCCCACTGGGAACAGGCACCCAACTAGACATATAATTGCTTAATACTACTGCTTGGGACCTGTTCTCCAGATAAGAAGGGAACCATCTGAGTAAGTCGCCTTGTATTCCCATAACATATAATTTCGATAGTAGGATGTCATGGTCTATCCGATCAAAGGCCTTACTATAATCAGTGTAAACGACATCGACCTGCTTACCGTTATCCATGGCTTCGGTTATAAAATCGTTAAGGAGGATTAAGATAGTAACGGTAGATCTACCCTTCAAAAAGCCATGTTGGAATGAGCTAAATGAGTTTTTGAGAGCACTATATACCTGGTTATAGATAATCCTTTATTTATTTATTTATTTGGCTCACCAACAATTGAATACCCTGATACAAAAATCTTCGCTATAATACGGAGTTTAGAGATCGGCCTGTAATTAACAATTTCTGTTTTGACTCTTTTTTTATGTATAGGCGTTATAAACGCCGATTTCCAAAGTTCGGGAACAACACAAGTATTCAAGGATTTTCTGAACAGAATCGAGATAGGTTGAGCAACGGAAGTTGCACACCGTACAAGAAATTTCGATGAGACATTGACCAGGACAGCTGCTTTAGACGTATCCAACTTGCGTAGCAAGTTAGAAACCTCTTCAGCATTCACTGCGATACTGAAATATCAGATAGGCTGGAAGATTCAGTAAAATGAGGGGGTGAAGAATCTAAGTGAATTGGGCTGGAGTCGAGAAATGTAGTGTGAAAGTACGTTGAAAACGCCTCACATATTGATTCACCGGTAAGCAACGCTTCGCTATTATAGTTTAAGGTGCTTAGGAACGTCATTTGAGTTGTGTCGCTTTTTAACGAAGGTCCAAAAATATTTCGGGTTTTCATTAATAGATTTTTCAGTTAAATTCAGATAGTTGTCATAACATTCCGATTCTAATATCTTAACCCTCTCACGAAGAAGCTTAAGTGTTACGCCATTAGCTATATTGCCGTACTTCTTAATTTTTTTTAAATATTTGAATTTTTCCATAATGGTTTTTATGCCTGCCGAATTGTACCAAGATGGATATTTATTATTGCGATGTAATTTTTGAGGAATATATTTTGCGTGTAAATTAAAAATAACCTGATTGAAGAAATTCACTGATTCATTAATTGATCGTGCCGCAAACTCGAGTTCCCAGTTAGTCATACAAATATCTTTGTTTATAGATTCATAGTCACCCTTGTCAAACAGAAATTGCGTCCGTGGCGCACCTTCAGGCAGCGGAGCTAGAACGAAATCTATAGTAATTAATAGTGCTGAATAGTAGGCGTCAATGGGAACCAGCGGGCTTGAACATTCTGTCACATTAACCAATTGATTTGAAAGTACCAAATCTAAAATTTTACCATACCTATAAGGACACCATTGTACTGGCCTAAATCTAGGGTGACTAATTGGTCCTTCTTCCAGATTGTTATAAAAATCATGATACACTGAAGGTACGGTACCTTTTGCGCAGAGATAAAGTCTAGAATACAGTATTACGATGTCATAATAATTTTGGAGGTCAAGAGTTCTATGAGCTCTTACAACTGTTGACCACTCAATAATTATTTTCTTTGACTTGTAAATCTTGTAATCACAATGAATCTAAGCTGCATACACTTTTTGACTCTTATTAAAACTACACTTACATTTATTGGCAAATTTAAAAATAACCTGCTTACAGTTAAGAATTCCATTAGATGTATTGACTAATATAAAGTATGGCTCTTTGTGAGTACGTTAATGCACTTAACTCCATTTCGCAAAAATTGTGGCTTAGCTCCATTGACCTCCAAGGCGACGAATTACGGACGTAAACTATTAAAGATTGCTTGACCTAAGGTTTATGTGTGGCTATTGTATGAAAAAGGCTATACCAATGGATGCATTAAGTAGGTATACGTCAATAACAGTAAAAATATTTCAATTCATTTAAATAGGATCAGATTATTTTTTAAATAATTGACCTCCCAATTAGATAACTAATGTTACTGACCAATTATCTTCAAAATAATACTGTCGAACAAACAAGCACCAATTTAATTTTGGAAACAGCTAATAAAAATAAAATTCAAAAATAGAACAAATTGTTTTACTGCCAGCCGTAAAATTGCGCCCACATAAATAAATTAACCACAGAATATAAAAATTAACGCGAAACGCGAGAATGTCATCCGTTGTAATATCATTGTACGTTATCCCATATGCGGGTAGGGATGGCGATAATATAATTAACGCGATTATGGTACGCCCACCTCCCTATTGTTAAAAGCTTTAATATGATGTAACTAATCGTGCATTAAAGCTCAAAGTGATAATTAAGTTATCGAGTGTTACAAGCTAGAAATAAAATAAAATTGCTTTTACAAGGATGAGTCACTTTTGATTAAGCAAAAAGTAAAAGACTCTTGCAAAAAGATAAGATGATTAATGGTTTACAGCACACGTTAACTGCTGCGTAGGACTTTTTAACGTAGGTTAAATACGCTTATCTTACTTTACGCCCGTTTTGTGCGCCCGTGCCTTACGATATGGCGCTGAATAAATCTTGTTGATTGACACATGACTGTTAAGTTTAACGATTCCGTACGAAAAATGTGGTACCTCCTTACCTAAAGTAAAGAAAAAATACAACGCGGTCTATAAAATACAAAGATAGAAAAAAAAATGCGTTACAAAATAGGATAGGTACCATGACAATAAAAAAATGCGTCAGTGTGACCTGTTATAACATGAATAGCCACCCAAAATAAACCTTCCTTATTAAAAATAACAATATAAGGTAGGTAGGTAACGTATAATAGAAATCCCAACGGTATAAATTAAGTATATTGTGTGATAAACATCTTTGGTTCCCGCACAATTGGACCCGCAGATTTCCCCCCCGAAATGAGTGTGACAATATTAATGAATGGCGTTGCCAAAGCAAAAAAATGTCAATCAGGAATGCAATGTTTAATGACGGTTCTGCGTTATATTGATTAATTTTGTAAGAAGTGAGTTTTTTGACAATCCTCATGCTGCAATTAAAAAAATAAATAAACGTAGATGAAGTAGGTACCAAGTGTACTAACCATATGATAAAGTTTGTATATTTTGACTTTAAATGTTTATTGGACACATCTTTAAATATTCAACTTGTAGCGAAAAATATATTCGCATAAAATGCATGCATAAACCGACTATCTCTAAAGAAAAAGTACAATACACTACAGAAATTATTCCCAACATTCCAGAAAATACCGATTGCCCTAGTATAAGAGTCACTTAATAAAATTTAAGCGTTGAACAGTTTAGCCGTAGAGCCCATAAAGAAGTCGATGGGCCGAAGGAGCGCTACAATGACGGCGACCGTCCCAGGACATTCGGACCAAGTTTATTTTACTGTTCCCACTAAAATGTGCAGTAAAAACCCGCCCACGCGATGTAACACCCATGATATTCCTACTGACCTCTGCCCTCGTATAAAGAATATCCCAGACGCATAATCCCAAGGAAATTTTATTGTCACCCGATAATTTAATACCGATTCGATTGTAAGAATAAAAATGTTCATGCTTTTCAAAAGTATTGAAAAGTAAATAACGAGGATTTTAATGATCTCCCGGCTTTTAATACGGTCTCCCTCGTATATCTTCCCTTTTGTAATTGTGTATCCTTTTTCGAATACAGGGATGTCTGAAGACTGATTCAATAAAAAGTTTTTATTACAGGAGTTGCCCGCAATGGAACGGTTATAAGCTGGCCACTCTCCAGTTTCCAGATAGTGTCGAATTTATTCAGCCATGTTTAAAAAGCTGTTCAATTTTGTGGGCCATACGGTAGACTTCTTTTTTGTCAACGTAATGAAATGTTCTATACTAGCCAGATATAAATAAAAATTGAATCCATTATTAAATAGAATTGATAAATTTTTACGTTGGCAAGAACACAAAAGTTTAAAAACCGAACACAAGCGTCGTTGTTGGCTGCATTCTAAAGATAGAAGATAGCAGAAATATATTGTGTTTCTTAACAATAATAAATTTACGAAGCTAAAAGATTATAATAACAATAATTTATTGCTTGCTTATTCTTACGTCAATTACTTGATACATCTGGTGCATTACTCATCGTAACATGACTGTCCTTTGACTGACAAAGTAGGTAACTCATATATGGTTATTGGTGCATCTTTAGGGCGGGAGCTTTATTGGCCTGAGTCGTTTAACTTATTTAGTTTTATTGGCCTTACACCGTTTATCGTATTAAGACAATCCAGTTATGCCATCTCACATTCCGTGGGGTATTTTGATAAACTGTTCAATTTACTAAAGGATGATACTTATTTCTAAATGGATATGATTTCCTTTAGATGATAAAAGTGGGCGGTTCTATGGCGGTGTAGATTGAAAGTTAGGTAATCCTTTAGCTTTCGCCTATTATCGCTGAGGTTAGAGAAAGGCATTGATCGCTATCGAATAGATATTTATTTGATTATAAAATCTCAGAAATACTATACAAGGTGCAGTTTTGCATACCTACTCACAAACAAATTCAAGGAGGTAAATACGCTAGTGGTCCTCAAAACGAATATAGGTAATAAATTAAATAGGTAAGTATTCTTTTTGTAGGTCATTTTCCAATTCGAAAAACCTATTTTCCACTATGTTCTGATCACAGTCACGCAACTTTAAAATACTGTCAAACATAGTAAAAAGAAGGAATTTATCATTTATTGACTCTTGTAACATCTGAGTAGATATTGTCTCTCGCTCTATTGTAGCCCTTATTCATAATTATTTGCGTGCGAACCTTCGCTGGTCTTGCACTGTAATTGTAACTAATGAATGTTCATAGCCAGCTCCTAAGGTTGGGACTAATGAACCCCGTGCTGCGCAAACTAACATGTCTACACCACACTTACCTACAACTAGAAGGAACCGAGACAAGTTTAACTTTTTGTTGGCTTTTTCGAAACAGAGTCGACCATTACGTGGGGTTATTATAATTGTTGTTGTTACGAAAATAGTTCTAAGTCTTACTTGCAGCTTCAAATCCTGGTGACGTCATTGTTTCACACTTTAGCATAGGCACTATGAAAACCGCTACGAACTACTAACACTTGCAGAAGTTGCAGAATAATCCGCAACCAAAGATTGCCAAAAATTACCAGCTTATACATAACAATCATTATATTTATATGGTGATGTGTTTTATATCGGGCAAGTACCAATGTGACTTTTTCTATTTCATCAATGAAGTGAAGGAAAACATCGTGAGGAAATCTGGACTTATAATAAATTTATAAAAGTCTGAAATCACCAATATGTCTTGAGCAAGAATGGAAATCAATGCTCGTGCCTTCTCTGTATGAGAAGAAGCATATTCCCTGCAGTGGGACAATAATAGGCTAGTATTTTACAATTAACGAGCGGCTGATTGTAGGTGAGAAATTACTTTTTCTTATCAACATTACGCTACGATATAGAAACAGCAAAGAACTTCTCTATCTAAGCCAGCTCCATATGATATCCTTACTCCCGACAAACGATCATGGCTAATTGATAACGGACGAACGCAGCAAATGCACGTGACACAAAATCAATATGGCGGTGATGGATGGTGCTGAATTTTAATTAAACCCACATCAACCTGTTAGCTGACAAAATGAGCTTATAATGGCAACGCAGTGTACGTAGCGCGTGTCTAGCCATTTATCTAGGCGTAAATATTGAATGTTTGTCATATGATTTTACGGGTAGTTTGTCGAATTGAATTTTTGTGGGAGAGAGACGGGTTAAGTCTAACTCGGACATCCCTGGAGGATATCTGGACTTACCTTTTATAATTCTTCTGTACGTGTGTATGTCACAGATCCCCTAAACTAAATGTTTGACTATTTCGATACTTTTGAGACCTCCAAAGATGGCCTACACAACAATAACTTAAAATTACAAAATCAAAAAGCTCACATACAAAAACCAAAATGTTTTTAACAACCCGCCAAGAACCTTACGTTAACAACCATTAATTAAAGACAGTAAAGTATTCATTACGATCACAATAAGAGCTTCTCCACAAAGTAAAGGCAGTACCTATCTAACGAACTGACCGACAGCGGTGCCCCCTGCCGTGGCGGAATGAGCAACCGTGAAATTACTCGTAAAACTTGCATTAGTGAGGCAGTTAATAAAGCCAATGAACCATGTGGTCCTCTCATAAACCCACACAAAAATTATTAAGTCCTTAAGACACTTCTACCCTGCAGTTATAAAAGTCTAAATGGGGATTATTAATAGCTATTACTTTAATAATGTCATTAAATTTTATGAATCGAACGCTGTCTGGCTTTCATTGATCAGTAAAGTATAAAATTAATAATATTAAACGTCTATTAATTAATTGTGAACAGGTATAAACACAGCACGGTACTATTGGCTTCGTTGGCCGTTCTTGTAATGATCATAATGAAACATGAAAATTTTCAATTAAAAAGGCTTTTAATAGTCGTATAACTTTCATCGACTAGATATTAAAAGTCTATTCAGGTACCCGTTTATGAGATCCTGGAATTGTTGCCTGTTGGTACTAGGGATGTTATTCTGATTCCGAAAGGTCCGAATTTCTGATTCTAGAACGTTTTTCTACAAATCGATTATTTCTAAGAGTCGTATCCATACTTGAACTTTAGAAACATAACTATGCATACGAAGATAATATCCGATCTTTCGTGATAATTTTGATAGCTGCTTTGTTACGTAACTTTAACTAGTTTAACCTATAATACGAAATATTATGTAGGTTTTACTGTGTTGCTACCAATACCAACAACACACACACAACACAACACTCCCCCACATACCAAGAACATCACTCGTTATAAAGCTGACACGTCTATAATTGCGGCCCATTATTTCACATATTCCACAATTACACACTCCTTACTAGCTGCCAAGCGTTTCACAGTCCAATAGCTCCACAAAGGAGGCCTGGACACCATGACATGATGAAGTGTCACCTCTCCATGATAAACGATACTATACCTCGGGCGTCAAATAAGAAATTCAATTTCTCGCTCCCGTTACTCCGCTTAGCTGCCGGCGTGATATTTAAGATCAATCAGAAGTTACAGCGATTATATTTATGTTGTTTTGTTACGTGAAAGGCGTGGATAAAGGGCTTGGAGCTTAGAAAGAGAAATGGTTTTGTAAGTGCTGCCGTGCTTGGAGTTGATCTTATTCTGTTTACGGAGGAATTCCTAGGTTAAGTGAATTTGTATCAATTGCAAGGAATGTTATTGGTGTTGTTAAGGCGAAAGCTCTAGGATAGCAAATGAAATTATTATTTACTTCGTCCGCGTAGTTTTCGTACTTTACAAACCCAATATCCTTATGGATACACCTCTGCCTGTGCCTAACTATTTGGGGATTACATGTTATGTGGAAACGTACAAAGCTCGAAATTCAATTTTCCAAAAAATTGGTACTTACCTACCTATAGGTGTAATCGGCGTTACACATTATAAGGTAACTAGGTACTTGTAATATAAAACAAAAGATAGTCTACGTAGCTCCTATCACGTAGCTCTTCATGTAATAATAAAACAGTCCTAATTAATTAGCACTCCTTTAACCAAATATGAGCGCTTTGGCTCCAACATAAACTACAAACGACAATGAAATCCAATTAATTTGGGACTGCCTGCATAACACAAGCAAAACCACATGCAACGTGTATTCAATCAGCAGATCCAACTGCAAATTAACTGGCAGCAGAGGCGGAATATGCGAAACATTTCATTAAAGGAAGGGCTAAAAAGCTAAATACATTGTTCATAGGGTAGTAGGGGAAATACTGTAAATACTTTTCAGTGCTTGTTTTCCCGGCACTGAGTTAAAAAGAGGTTGTCTCTCCTTCATGTTGTTAGGCGCTCCACCCACTGAAGATGCGTCCCGCCGCGGTGAGCAGAGCGACAGATAACGCGCGCGGCGACGGAGGCGCAGATCTGCCTTACTTAGCGGTGAAATCTGCTCCCCCGCGCGGTGAAGCAGATTACGACGGCCTCGCGCTAAATAAATTTGTCTACGTCGAAATCCATCGTGCAAACGTCTGTACAGTATAAAATCACGCCCGGGACGGCAGAGCCGGTGTGTCATATCCCGCGGCACGCCCTGCGCTCCCGCGCAGATTGGCAGAATCTGCGCGCGGTGCGCCTTCCCGCTCGTTTCCGCGTCGGCAGTGTGTTGTGCTAGGCGTGATTTCTATATAAATTGAGATACTTGCATACAACGGTAAAATCTGCCTGAATAAATCTGCGACGGGGCGCGGGGCAGTGGGTGGAGCGCCTTAGTATGACAAGGAAACTACTTCGCAAGAGCAGAAACCTAAATATTTTGTGTCAAGCTCGCAGGATCGCGCTGTATGCAAGCCGCTTCTAACCGGTCCTATTAGAAATCTGTAGTGTTCAGCAGTGGACGTCCTACGACTGATATGATGATGATGATGATGAATTGATGATGATGACGAGGACTTTGTAACAAGGCAACTTAATTGTAAAAATGTCTAAAGTAGATAAGTTTTTACATGCCTAATTGTGATGCAATCTCAATTGAAGAATTGAATCTATTTTCGCCTTCCCAGAACCAGCTTCTACTTACTCGCAACTTTCGACCAAAGAAGTATGTTGCATTTACGTTATTCTAACAGTTTATTTTTAACAAATCATTGTTTTGCACAGTTTACAAATTCATTTGGACGAAGCAACACCTTGAGCAAACAAAAGGTTTTAAAACGAAGAGTCCATTGATTTATTTGAGACCCCCACGGTTGAGTAGCGACGTTTATGTTTGTTAACATTATAACACCGAAACCCGACTACCGATGTATTCATAACTTCCTTTGTGGACGCCATAAAGCATCGTAAACGCGTATTGTTCAAGAATGCGTTTATATTAAAGAAACTTTATCGAGGCTTGTGCTATAAAATGTGGAATGTAGGAGTCGCCTAGTTCCACTCAGTAAGAACTGCAGCTATTGAGATAAAAAGTAAAACTGCACTTATTCCAAGTAAATGGTCATTCAATCTACTGGGAATAAGTGCTGTTGTTTCGAAGTTGAACGGTTACAAGGAGTCGATCGTTTCTTTGAACACTTTGTTTCAATTTCTGCAGAATTTTAACTATTCCGATAAAAAAGTAGGACCACCTTTGCCGAATGTTATTTTAAAAGTTGCATCCGATAATATTTTTGCTTCTTTTACTGCCTACTATTTTATAAACGCGAAAGTTTATGAGGATGGATAGATTGATGTATCTATGTTTGTTTTTCTTTTACTCTTAAAAGGCTGAAAGATATTGATTGAACTGAATACATAACATACCTTTTTTTCCCGCGGTATAATTTAAGACTATGACATGATTCTGAAATCTACGCAAATGAATCAGCAAAAAAGAATTTAATTTTAAAAAATCGACTGACATGTTTTACTAATACAGCTTGCTATGCTTGCTAGTAGGTACCTAAAGCTAACAAACTGCACCAAAAAAACGTATACCTACGACGCGCGTCCGTCAGCAGGAGTGAGTAATCTGCGGCAAGAGCTGGAGTGCAATAAGATTTATGTTTATGGGCACAACCGTGTACACGGGGACATCACAATTTATGCGACAACACTGTTTTGTCTTCACAATAAATTAATAGTCCACTTGCGACGCTACACAACTTTTCCATCCACGGCCATCAAAGTACAGGACAAAGCCATAAACTGTGTCAAATTAAAAAAACCCTTTGAACTCGCCGTAAACATAATCGTATAGTACTAAAATAAAAAGATTGTTCTGAATGCAAGACATGTGTCCACATGTTGGTAAGACTAAGAGACGAACCGTGTATAATATGATAAAGTGGCTGGCTGGATACCGTTTGGATGACGAAGTACCATTTAATTGTGTTGAAAGAAAAAGTTCACTTTTATTTTTAAATTCGGGGTGCCGACTCTAGCGCGGGTTGTTTTCGTTTGGTCACAGTCACAGTCGTGATTGTTTTTCTCATTATATTTTTTAGCTTTTTTTTTAACTAAGCAAAGAGAGTTTATTTTTGGTTATGATTATTTTTGGGGCTGCATGTGGGCTTCTAGAATCAATACCTACGTGTTATGAAGTTTTCAGTCTTATGATGAAGATTGACAGCATGGTTTTTTATCACATCTATGTATACTTATCCTGGACAGACTAAGTTTATCTTGGACATCCATAATATCGGTGAAAGATAACATCGTGAGGAAACCTAGACTTATAATAAGTCTAAAAAAATCGCCAATCCGTGGGCGAGCGTGGTAATTAATCCTCGTGCCTTCTGTGTGAGAAGATGCCTTTGCCCTGCATTGGGACAGTAATTAGGCTGGCATTGTTATTGTCACGATGATAGCTTTCTCAAAAAAAATGAGCGAAACCGTTATTACTTATTTGTAATTTAAAAATCGAATCGAATTCACGTAACGTTTACCCGTGTTAGGTCCCTTGCACAATATTCAAGTTAGAACATTATCAGTCGATAGGTACAGGCTGTTTACTTTGATGCGCCTCCTCGTCGCCGGGACGAGATAAATCGACACACTTGAGAGCTTGAGACTCTCCCACGGCGTGACACGCGCACCCCTGACATCAGTGTCAACAAGGATATCATATCTGTTTTCTTTGTCCGTTCAGTGCTTTTTTGTTAGGACATTATCGCTATAGAGGGTGAATTATTATGAACGTTAATTATCTTGAGCGTATTAAAGTGATATACTTAATGGTTAGTTTATTTTTAATGACAATTGTGTAGGTACTTACTATTTTATGTTATTTAATTCTTCTGACATTCATTTGCGTACCTACTATAATTTACTAATAATTTGTGTATGATACTATGTTCTAGCATATAGGCCCACCCCTACTTACCTAAGCGTTTTGGTTTCATTAATAAGAAAATCAATCAATTAATAATGACGACACGGTTAAGCCTGTAGTTGAACGGTTGGCTACCTGGGGGTCGCGGTTTCGATTCCTTCACGGAAATATGATATCGTAGGTACAGACCTTCCATTTGAAGTCTGTTAGGCCGAGTGACGTTTATAAACGTCACGTCATAGGATATGCAAAACTAATAAAACAAGTACACATGTTAAGTACATGTGGTTCTTTTTGGTTACAACCTACCCTACAATCGGGGACAGTGGCGATGCACCACTTGTCACCCTTATGTATGGCCTTAGTTATATAAAGTTGAAAAGTGGTCAACCGCCATTTTCCTCGGCTGCACATCAGGCACCTAGATAGGTAGGTAGGTACCTACACATAAACTTGAACCGCAACCAAAAATGTATCATGTAAAGTAAACCATATTTAGTTTGATGTTAACCAAATGTGGTAAACAAACAGAAGTGGGGGTGTTTGCTCTCACATCGGTCGGCAGCTAATCTGTAAACGGTTATGATTATGAATTTATGAGAACCCAGCCATCGTCACCGTTCGCCCCACAACGTTTATTATTTTAAGCTTACAAAGAAGTTATAAGCAATGATAGAAATAGGAGTGCAGTTCGTTTGTTATGACATGTTTGGTTCTAGATCAAAGTGATTGCTGTTCAGCGTTAAATAAATATTAAATAATAGTTACCAGCCTGTAGCCTATAGCCTACAGGGAAAAGGCCGGTTCGATACAGAGAAGACACGAGTAGGTATCCACACGTTTGCTCAAGGTGGATTGGCGATTTCAGACTTTATAATTATTACGAAAAAAAAAGACGTATTGATACTTGCCGGTATCGAATCCGGTTCATCACGATATTTTAATTGGAATAAATAAAGTAATTAATAATTTTTAGACAGTTTCTGAACTTGAAATAGCTTTCAATTACACGCAAGATATTGTTTCATTGTGATTCTAATTTTATATGTTTGATTATAATAAAAGCTTTAAATTGTTTTTCTATTATAAGTCGTCGTAAGCTTAAAAAAAAAACAACAAGAACAGAGTAAGTTTGTTGATAGTTTCTTTTTTCGAAACAATTGCACATTTAATCAAACTATTATAAAAATAATTTTGACAGATGACAACTGTACTCTTACGTTTAATGGAACGTATAGCGTATAGTTTAGTTTGGTAATCCTACCTTGGAAGTAATTTTTGAGCCATTTTACTAGAGCAGTTTGTAATAATGAGTCTTTTGCGACGAATAACAACTCCAGCTTTTGTTTTCCGTTTGTTGAGACACGAAATAAACAAGAAATCAATACATTGTTGTGCATATAAAAATGTAAACATAACCTCGAAAGTTGTAAATGCTTATTATCCTAATAACACAAGTATCAATGCAATTCGTTGGAAATCAAAAAAGGTTTGTGAAATTACATGACCTAAGTACTCATATCTATTGATAAAATATCAGTGAAGCAAAAAACTTGTAACCTTTTTCTGAATTAAAGGTCATATTTCTTCAAAATGATTATTTTGTTTTAGAGCCAGTACGATTCAGATGATGAAGAAATTGACTTTGAAGGAGACTCTTCACTATCAAAAGATTCAAAAGTAGTCAAATTTTCTACAACATCTATGAGAACTGATGTAGTATTAAAGTCAGCGCTTAGTATATCAAGAAAGTGAGTTGAATACCAATCATGGATTTATTTTTCGAGTAATTAAATCCTATTCTGTATAATAAGTTGTTTGTTCTTTTCAGTAAAGTAGAACAGATGTTTTATGAAAGTAAAATTAGAGTGAATGGAAAGAAAATTATGAAGAAAAGTGCTAACGTAAGTATTATTATTTAGTTAAGAATAGCAACAAGCTTTTTGCTGGTTAATTGAACTTGTACATTAATTAACATTATTTATTACACAGGTAAAGTTAGGTGATGAAGTAGATGTAATAAAAATGGTCAGCCCAAAGAATCCACAACATATTTTTGTATCCAGAGTGGAAATATTAAATGTGACCGCCAAAGAAGAGAGTATCCAAGTTACAGCAAGAAGGTTTAAACATTTACTCATAGACAACTATGAGGCTGATCCACATAAAATGGAAAGTGAAGCTTAAAGTTTTTTTCAAATAAGTAGCAAAGATGTAGTCCCATTTTGTAAAATGACTGGAAGTAACTTCCTTAGTACATTTTATTTTGATAATAGATTTCTTCTAACAATAAATAGTTGAAATTCTACCCTATTTTTAGTGGTATAAGGAACAAGGTAGAAAGTTCCTTATCCTCCAATGAAAAGGGGGGATCCTCCAACCAGACAGATAATGTCAGTTGTAGATCGCATGTTGTGAGATAGATGTCACTACTATAATTAAATTGTTAAACAAATAACTCTTGCCATTTATTACCTTAAACTTTTAGATGATAAATATTTTTAGAAATTAATATCTTGAGGCAATGA
This sequence comes from Hoplodrina blanda, assembly GCA_949316365.1. Taxonomy (NCBI): domain Eukaryota; kingdom Metazoa; phylum Arthropoda; class Insecta; order Lepidoptera; family Noctuidae; genus Hoplodrina; species Hoplodrina blanda. The sequence goes on from OX438585.1 coordinate 10,271,440, forward strand.
AACAAATTGTACTGTCTGCAAGGACAAGATAAATGCTACTGAAGTTCCTGTTATTCTTTTTTTTTGTAAATACTATATGTAAATAAAATAAAAACTAATAAGAACAGTGTTAGTATTTGATTTATTTTAAAATATAAGAATTTTTCTCTCAACATGATTAAATATCTAAATCTAAATCACAGTCTGAAGTTTCAAACATAGATATTTGCGAATTAGGATTAGATGGCTTTTGATTTGAAGAATTTGAATGGTTTTCTTTTTCTTTCACATCTGTAATGGCTGTTACATGATTTGAGTCTGGACTTAAACGTTTTTCTGTATCTACCTCTTCAAATATTGATAATTGAGTTTTTGATGTAGATGGTTTATCATTTAAAACAATAAAACTTGTATTGTTTTCTTTTGATTTTGATTTCTGAGTAGTTAAACTACTTGATGACGTATTTATATGCTTTCCTGGTTTATCATCATATTTATCAAAGTCATGTTTACTAACAAACTGGAACTGTTTTAGTTTACTGACTGTCTTTTCTTTAATTTCTGTGTTCTTTTTAGTTTGTTCTCCAATACTGATGTCTAACACACTATCATAGTTTTCTATGGATGTATCAAGGACTTCTTTAGATGTTTCTAATTCTTTAGGTTCTTGTTTAACAATATTGTTTTCAATATCATGTATTTCGTTGCTATCACTTTCGAAATTAAAGTCTATGCCTAAGTCAGCTAATGCGTCATTTACACTAGGTACAGCGTTTAAAACTGTTCTATCTTCAATGAAGTCTTCATCACTATTTGATTCCAGATCTTCTGGAACTTTTCCTTTTGTTTTTTTAGCTCTTATACGTAATTTGTTTTTTACTCCACTTATATCAACAGTAACTTCTTTACGTTTACGTTTGCCCCCTTTCTTCTTAACACTTGGTGGTTCATTTTCTGTATTATTAAGTGCCTTATGTTTCTTTAATGTATCTGCAAACTTTTCATTGATACCAACAACTTTAAAGTCTTCATCCTTTCTGAAATTCTCTATATCGTCTGCAATTTCTATGTCATAATTTTTCTTAGATTTTTTATTGTTGAAATAAGAACTGGTTATAAGAGACGCAGAAAGTTGGATATTGTCATCAGTAACATCTTCATGTTTCGCGAACAATTTACAATTTCCTGCTTCTATATCAGTTTCTAAGGTTTTGTGGTCGACTTGCAATAATTTCGCATAATACAATAGTTCATTTCGCCATACATCGATTAAGTTTAATCTTGTTAGAAGTTTCTTGGCTGTGCATAAGTAGTCATAGTCTGGGTATTTGGGTATAGTGGAGTGTAAAGCGTCTACAGTGTCATCCAGGGTGCAGTCTTGCATGGATAAATCGACAAGCGATATGGCTACGATTGCATCCATTGGTAATATTGTTTTGCGGTACATAAGCCGGCAATGTGCTTGGGATAATCTGCAACAATGGATGGACTTTTAAAAGAATATTCTTGAATTTTACTTGAGCTCCAAGACTAATCCCTCCAACTAATATTACATACTTGCTTCTATAGTACCTTAGATTTTCTTCTTCCATTCCGTCCTGTAAACCATCATGCGGACTGCAAGAAAAGGGGGGTCCCTTTCCTTTCACATCATTCTTCACACAATTCATTCATCTTTTCTTTGGTCTCTCTCTCTTCCTCCATACATCCATATTTATATTCAATACTCTTTTAGTCACATGTATTTTATATCAATGTCTATATTGTACAATACTTTCTATAATTACAATTATATTGGAATACCCTAGTTGGTTCCTACAAGTATCATTTATATTGAAATTATACCAATTTGATCATACCCGGCTTTTAATTTATACTAAAGTTAAATCATCAAATGATTGCAACTATCAAGTGACTTACCTTACTAAGCTGTCTAGCATTCTTACAGTGGTGCGGGAAGCATCTCTGTGTTCCGATTTTCTTTGAGCCATGTAATACTTTTGCAGTATAATGTTTGCGGATTTCGTCATTTCTGAGTACTTGGGCCCAACTAAACTAATATACATCTGAAAACAATAAAGGAGTAATTAGACAAGAACTTCCCTACAGAGCTAAAGTGTCCCATATTCACAGTAACGAATAAAAAATTTTAACAATATTAAAATTTAAACAATATTATTTTTGCATCATTATTATTTTACCTGTAATTTTTCCAGATTCCACTTTTTCTTAGATTCTATTGTATTTGAATCTCCATAAAGTATGTATGACGACACAAGTTTATCCCACGTTTTGTTCTTTGAGTCCAATAATATAAATATTAAATCGAACCTGAAAACAAATTCCAATTCATTCATTTTCTTTTAATCTGATTTTATTTAGAGTCATTATAGTCTTAAAGAAGACCATGTAAGTTCTATCATACTAACTATAATACATGTACTTATCCTAAACTATCAACTATTTTATAAACTAAAATGACTGCTTCAACAGAGGCGGAATATTCATAGAAGTGTCCTTTTACTTGAGTAATAAAAGGCCTAACCCTTTTGCCTTTTAACAATTTGAAAATAGGGTTTTCAAAATGTTAGGATTCATAATAATTTAAATATTAAGAATGAACATTACCTACTTAACAGAGGAGTTCCAAGAGAAACATTGACGCTGAGCGGTTGATCAGTATCATAATGTCCTTTGGGATTGCAAGCAGCTATAATTGCACAACGTGTGTTCAATTTACATACTATACCAGCCTGAAAAAAAATGAATTATTTCCATAAGCTATTATCCAAAACTCAACCTTAATTTAAAGGAAATAGAGGTGAAATTAGTTTTTACTTTAGCAACTGAGATAGTCTGCTGTTCCATGGCTTCGTGTATTGCGGTACGGTCGTGTTCCCGAAGCTGCGAGATCTCGTCGATGCAGCATACTCCACCATCCGATAGTACGAGAGCACCCGCTTCTAACTGCCACTCTCCATCTTCCTACCAGAAAGAATAAGATTTTTGGTTTCGAAAAAATAACCTAAATGCCTACCCATAAAGTTTAGTTTCCCCTGCAACTTTTATTTTTATGACCTATTCAATTGTACTAGTCAGTCTGAAATCAACATTATTTACACAGCATAAAGTAGATATTTGTTGGTGCTAGACATACTCTGAGTGCTGCACATGTGAGCCCAGCTCGAGTACTGCCGGCTCCTGAGGTAAACACTGACCGCGCAGTCAGCTCTGCACCAGTGCGTAGCAGCTGTGATTTGCCAGTGCCTGGAAAATAATAAATTAACATAAATAATAATACTAAAATAAATAATTATTATAATTTTCTTATCGCCACATCTTGCACTTAAATCCACTACCCACTGAACTCTTAAACCCAACAGTGCAGCGGTGGTAAAGGGCTCAAGACATACCACCTTCTATAAGTGGGAGTTAAGTTCAGCCAGTGTTGCTTGTCCGTAATAAAAAAATTGTAAACGTATTTGCTTATGGTGTGATGACCGATCGCAATCAGAAAAGAGGACAGAATAAAAAACCTTCCTAAGAAAAATATATTTATCTGTTATTTCTACTTTGTAGAAATTATACGAATATGCATAACTTTACCTGGATCGCCTACTAGTAGTAAATGACATTGCCCTCGCACACGGGTCGCGTGTTTATCATCTTGGCAATTCTTCTTGCTATCATCCTCTACAACATGATTCGACCCAGTAATCACTGTCAGAATTACTGCGAGCTTCACCAAATGGAGACCATAGACCTGAAATATTTGTGAAAAAATATGTATTATTACCTATCATTTTAGAGCCACATAATGTAACTTTAAAAACACACATCCTACACTGACAAAGAAGCTTTTTCTCAAAAACATAAAAGATTAATAATTATAAAATGAAAGATTATCCTATGAGCCCCTGGGACCTTTTGGCCTTCTTTTTAAACTTCAATAGGTTTGTGGCATAATCCTTTTAATGGTGGTTTTTCATGGTTCTTCGCGTTTACCAACATGTAAACTTACATACACAAACAGCTAGACCAGGAACAACTATCTGTAGGCCATACAAATATTTACTAAGTGTGGACATCGAGCCGCAACACAGCACATCAACCACTCGCTCACATACTACTCCAGCCATTTTGTCAATTAATTAATTACTTTTCATAAATGTCTTACCTGAGGACATACAGATGCCAAAATTCTATCCCTGCCTTTCATAGGACATGCTTCATACTTTGACCAGAATTCGTCAAAGCAGTCTTTTATATCAGGTGCTGTAGATATGACCTCTGATCTCTGTGCATTGCAGACTTCAACGAAATTCGCTTGGAGAACTAGTTCTACTTCAGACTTCTTATTATGCGTTGATGGTCGCCATCTGCGTCTTACTGTGCCACTGAAATTACGAATACATAATTGTTGAAACAATATACAAAGTTGTTTTTGGCTATAAAATCCCCTTGCTGTGTGGCAAGGGGATTTAATACAGAGAGCAATGACCACATATCAAATATGTATAAAAAATGTTTTGCAACATGTTTTGATGTATGTAGATGTATGTATTACAACCACTTTACTTTAGATAAAGTCCTGGACAGAGCAACAGCTAAACGCATTATGTGGACAGTAAGTGTTGCTATAAACATTGTTATCAACATATATTATAGACCGTTTATCGAGGAAGGTTATAGCCTCTACTATAACATCTCCCTACAACCCACGGAAGTGGCACAGTGACCAAAGACGCAACTTAATACAGATGCAAGAGGGTATAGCTAATGTTTGATACACACCATATAATAACATCATCCCCGGGTTTGCAGCAGTCCACCAGATCATCTTCTAGCACTACCCACATGGAGCCTGGTATTGTTCCTATACTTAGCTTGTTTACTTGTTCCTGTAATGAGACACAATATCTGTAAATAAAGTAGAGTTAATAAACAAGCATCTTTTTTATATCTGAGGTGGGTTTGCTCTTAACTATAATCTAAGTCAGAGATGCCAGAGACAAAGTTGCAGATAATTTGAGCTCACCCAGAAGAAGCCTATTCACTCTAACTTTCAAGCAATTAGGGTTAAATGCGTTAGCGAATACATTTGGTTACGTCAGAAATGTATAGGATCTCTATGACTGTGAGTCATTTTAGACGCAGGTATAGAGTAACACTTCTTTGTTGCAGGTATAATAAAAGATGCCTGGAAACGCTTAATGTGAATTGGTGGAATCGCAACAAGGTAGGGATGGTTATTTTCAGTGTGTCTAGATGTCTGATGGTGGCAGGGGGCCCGTGGAATGAGGTAGTCGAGATCTCGGTCACACTCACTAAAGTACCAGTGCATCAGTGACCATTACAAGTAATTGTATGGACTTTAAAAGAGACTTTGACCTCTGAGTTTGTTTCGGTGTTTCTTCTCAGAGCAGTCGGCTAGGAAACACTGGACTCATCTAGTTAAACAAATGTGACGTGTAAAAGTGTTATTTATAACCAATTTACTGAATAAATCATCATTTCATTTCATTTTATTTCATCCTTTAATAAAAATCCAATAAAGTGTTGTTAACAGATGAACAAATAAAACATCAGTTTCATTGATTGTTGAAATTATTTACTTAGTTACCTGTATTTTGATTTCCTGATAATCCTTGCAATGTTCTCTGGACACCATGGGCACTTGTGTAAATGTTGAACTTCTACATGCTTTAACGTCATTGCCACATTTTGATGGAGCCCTCAAAATGTATCTGTTCTCAAACTCTGCTTCTACACAGTTCTCATATTTGCATTTCATACAAACATATTTTCTCTGATATTCTAACATTTTTGACTGTGTTACTCTTACTACTGTACCTGGAAAAAACTATTATTCAAATACAGAAACAAAGTTTATGTTTCAACATTATTTTGTTCTATTATTTCTTATTAGTGACCCACCCTGGCTTTGCACAGGTGCCATGTAGATAATTATATAAACCTTCCTATTAAGTCACTCTAACTATTAGCGAAAACTACATTAAAATCTGTTAAGTAGTTTAAAAGATCTAAGCATACAGACAGCAGGAAGCATTTTTGTTTGATACATAGAGATTTGTGTCTACTTTGTCCTGGAGTGGGACAATAGTAGGTAAGTCATATTTATGTATTAAATTATTTAGTTCATATTGCTATAGTTTTGTGTTCCAGAATCAAGTTAAGACAATTTCTAACCTGTAACTTTCAGAAAACATCCCAAATCCACATTTTTCGGGAAAACGGTACGATGTAGCTCGGGACAGACTGGCAGACCAAAAAACCTCGCATGGATATTACGTTTTATAAAGTAATAATCCAACTTTGCAATTGATATTTTATATTCATCGCGTTCAAGGATTGTTTGTTGAGCTTTTATTAAATCCTTATCGCAGGCAGGTAAACTCTCCACAGGACTACACAATACTTTATCTCCGACATCTGGGTGTGTCTCAAATAGTTTCAAAAAGCTATAAACAAACGCAAAATTTAAATTAAACAGGCACCATGAAAACATATTGAACTAAAAAAGTAAACAACTATTATCTGTTTACTTACTCGATTTTGATGCTGTAATAACCTAAGTTATCCCGCTCCGATAAAATATTTAAACATTCTTCCAAATGGAACTTGATAACATAGTCTAAAATCATTTTGTTAACATAATTTCTTTACACTTCGCGGTTTAATAATTTCTATAGTCCGATTTGACGTTTCTCATTTTACATGCCGCGTTAACTTTGTTTGAACGTTGACGTCAGAAAACTCAGAAATTGAAAAATCAAATTCATAATCCTAACAAAATTATGTTATCCATATGTGTTACCCAAACACTATAATAACAACGAGTTTAATTCGTAAACATCAAGTTAAACTTTTTATTGAAAAAATGGACTCAAAAACACGAATTCATTGTTGATTATAATATTCTGACAGGACGATTTGACAATGTTATGTTCTAAGGTTAGTTGCCGTAGTGTTGTGAGTTTGTGACCGTTAAAACTTAGATTATAAGCCGTTTTTTACCATATTAACGATTTTATACAAAATAGTTACCTTCACGAACTTTACTTTTAAAAAAGAGGTAAATGTACAATTACTTTGGTATTCAATATTTCGGCTCTGTGCCTATGGCCTGACCTCTGAGATTACCTCTTCTATTTACGTTCACGAGTGGGTGTGTGCAGCCATTATCTATCCCGTTCCTCCCTAATAACCTACCTATCGCTGTCTCTTTCTCATGCTGTGCTTGACGGCTAGCTAGAGTCGGACCGTACAACGGTCCGTTTCTTCAGTACGCTTTTGTTTACGTAAGCGAGTGGTGTGTTGTACGCGTAAAACTTAAAAGTTTAAAAAACGTTGAGTAACGTTCGGTTTAAATTAAAAGAAATAATTATGTGAGTGAGGTGAGTAAACTAATATAAATATTCATTTATTTTTCTCAGGAAACTGCTCTCTTGCACGTGGATACTTTGTACCGCTTCCGACTCAGATTTTGGTTAATAAACCTAAATTCGTTTTAGACTCCGTTCTCGGGTTCAGGCCCAGACGGTTATAGTCTCAAATCACGTATGTACGTGAATGGCCCGTCTGGGCAAGGAAGCGGGGCCCTCCGATCTCGGGTTATACCTAGTCGGTTATAGTCAAAAAGACAGGGCCGCTCCGTTCTCGGGTTGAGGCCCAGACGGTTATAATCAAGAAAACGGGACCACTCCGATCTCGGGTTGATGCCCAGACGGTTATAGTCTCAAATCACGTATGTACGTGAGTGGCCCGACCGAGCAAGAAAGGGGACCCGACCGTGGTCGGCCCAGACAATTGATCCGACCGTGTCCTAAGGATGATCCGACCGTGGTCGGCCCAGACAATTGATCCGACCGTGTCCTAAGGTTGATCCGACCGGGCCCTAAGGTCGATCCGACCGGGCCCTAAGGTCGATCCGACTAGGCCCTAAAGTTAATCCAACTGGATTCTAATGTTGATCCGACCGTGTCCTAAGGTTGATCCGACCGTGTCCTAAGATTGATCCGACCGGGTCCTAAGGTTGATCCGACCCGGCCCTAAAGTTGATCCGACCGGATCCTAAGGTTGATCCGACCGTGTCCTAAGGTTGATTCGACCGGGTCCTAAGGTTGTTCCGACCCGGCCCTAAAATTGATCCGACCGGATCCTAAGGTTGATCCGACCATGTCCTAAGGTTGATCCGACCATGTCCTAAGGTTGATCCCACTGGGTCCTAAGGTTAATCCGACCTGGCCCTAAAGTTCATCCGACCAGATCCTAAGGTTGATCCGACCATATCCTAAGATTGATCGGACCGGGTCCTAAGGTTGATCCGACCCGGCCCTATTGTTGAACCGACCGGATCCTAAGGCTGATCCGACCGTGTCCTAATCCGACCCGGCCCTAAAGTTGATCCGATCAGGTCCTAACATTTATCCGACCGAGCCCTGAGATTAACCCGACCAACCAGTTGATGCCATGGGCAGGACATAGAAACGTCGAAGTATTTAATAATGGTCAATAACCATTTAAGAGAACTAGTCGCACTAGGTGAACTGTTCTTTCGAAAATGTGATGAAAAGGACGGAGAAATATTGGGTAAAATTAAATCCATAATAGTTCGAGTTGGTAAGCTCCTAGCCCTACCTACCTGGCGAAGACCCTAATAAGGACACCAATAATGATTGGGTTTTCTCATTTTCTACAAAAGACTATTAACCTGCCATACCAAAACCGAACCCATATTCTGGCATAACAAGTTTTGAAATGTCGAAGATTTGGAGAGCCAACATGGAATAATCCGCAACGCTGACTCTCAGGAAAACCCTTCAGGGTTTACCAGTTTTCCATTGTCTTTATTAAATTAAAGCAACAATGTAACAATTAATGAAATGTAATTAACACTCCAAGTCTCCGACTGGGGAAATGTAACTAGGCGTTTGTTACCATAACTCATGGACTTTTGGTACAGCGGCTAAAACTTCAGGAAACCGTTGAATGTAGCGGTCGAGACCACGGAAAGATAAAAAAAAAAAAAAAAAAAAAGATGCTGGCATCGGGCAGCGAGTTTCGTTCTTATTCGAATATCCGACGACTTGCTTAAATACTATTGTACCAATCGTGCCACAGTAATTGAGTCCCGATCGGTCCTCAATGACATTCCGCCATCAGGAACTCACATAATGTTTCCAAAATTGTTCGAATATTATTGAACCATATCTAAACATAAAAGTTCCACCATATATTATCTATACTCATACTACAAAACAGACGCATTCTTATACAATGCGACAACAAAACTGAGGTAGTATACCTAAAGAACCAGGGGGGGGGGGGGGAACACTTTTCGCCCTGTCCGTCAGGAACTCCGGGTCGTGTATCCTATCCGCCCCGCTCAGGATCTCTTCACCACGCATGAACATATTGTATGAGTTCTACACTTTCTGCAAAAAAAAAAAAAAGAAGGTACCTAGCTGGCGACATCTGCACTACGGTTATACGCAAGAATATAGAATGGCAAATAAAACATACTACAATGTAATATCAGATCATCTACCAAAGGGCAAGAACGTACCAGCCTGGAACCTGCTGAACGGGATATTAGAAATCATTTTCAGAATATGGGGCACTCCACCTATTTGCAACACAAAAATCACGGTTCCCATACAGGCGGGCAGAATTTGTGAAATCATTTGGCCTGGGACTACAAACTAGGATGGATATTCCTTTCACCATTATTCATATACAGAATCCTAAAACATTTCAAGCCATGTCCAGACGATTCCCAATACGGGGCTTAGGCCACCAATTAGATAAATCTTCAAACCAATCCCTCCTCCCAAAATACTAAAATTGTACTTGGAAGCATAGAAAGTACGGAGTAGGCCGATTTGTTAAAGAATTGGTCAAACAAATAACAGAGACTACATAGCGCAAAACATCTCTTGGAACTTATTCATCAGCATAAAAAAGCGGGTGCTTGTGGGCTAAAAATCAAAAGTCTCCTTAAATAACCCAGATCCCACAGAAGTAGTACAATATACTTTTTACTATTTTATAAGAAATAGGTTGTATAAAACTAACAATCTCAAAAGGGAAAAACAAACGAACCACAACAAAAGGGATATCACCTCACGACCAAAAATATGGGATACCTACCAGACTTTCACAACGTTTATAAGTTTCCAGACAATAACTTAATGCTTTTATCATCTAGAAAGGGAGTACATGGCTTGACCCTTCCAAGATTGTAAGACAATTTTCTAGTACCTACAGTCAGAAAATGAGGTGATTTCCTGGCCACATTACGAGCCGAAGACTGATAAGGTCAAAAATATACAAACAACAGGGAAATTAGTAAAAAACGATCAGGAACTAGGATATTGAAGATTGGGCAAAAAAAGTATATAATTATCACGAAAAAATCAGTTATCAGAGACGCCAATAATCAGATAGTTTCATATTTATTTGTCAAGACTCGTGGAAATAACAGGACCGGCCTCCCGTTCAGTAATAGCTTATTGTCAGCTGGTTTCAGCCGCTAGCCCGCTACACAAAGTATTGAAGAGAGCAGGGCCCGATCTAAGTGGGGGCCAGCCGGGCAAATGCCCAGAGCGGCAAAAACGAGGGGCGGCAAAATTGAGGGTGATGCCGAGCGGTTGCATAAAGTCCAACATACTCTCATGAATTTTTGTATATTTGTTCAAAAGCCGTAGTAGACTAACGTATGCGTATATTATACAATTAAAACCATATCACATAAATATCATCCCATCTTTGGAATAGCAAGCTCATGACCTTTAATGTAGTGTTGGTGTAAAGGGCGGCGAATATTATGTTTGCCCGGAGCGGCTAAATAGCTAGATCGGGTCCTGGAAGAGAGGAAATTGGAGGATTTTAGGACCAAAACCATGTTTTGTTTTTTTTACACACATTAATAAATGAGATTGATAACTTGGTCTGCAACCCGTGAGGCTAATATTAAATAATAACAAGGTCACTGAATCTTTTGTAACATTGTAATAAATATCCGAGATGTGATTTACTTTACATTTTTTAAAGTGCGTTTATAACTTATATTATTAACTTGATTTGTCTGTACTCAAAATATAGGTCTCTCTAGACTACACTGACAATGATTGTACTAATTTTACTGGTATCTATCCCCAGGAGTGACTATTATTTAGTTATAATATGTTACTCGGAAGTTTATTGGTCTGTTACTTTTATAACAAGGAGTTGTTTTGTTTTATCTCATTATTGCTACGAAGAAGACTGATTCAAGAAGTGAAACTAAAACTAATAAGAAACTTCAATGTTAAGAATCTATTGTTATCTCCTTTATACTCTTTCTTGGCAAGTCTTCAATTTTTAAAATCTTTCCAGTAATTAAATATACCTATCATTTTTTAGGTATCTTATCACAGTACGCTGCTGTGCTGATAACTAACATGCCGGCAGATTTAAGACATATCTCAGAGGTCAGGCCATAGGCACAGAGCCGAAATAGACCAATTTTCCCCCCAAGGGGAAGAAAATTGATATTTCGGGTCTTGCCGTAGGCCTGACCTAGGCAATTTCTTGCCGGCTGATCGATAAGGTACTGAAGAAACGGACCGTTGTACGGTCCGACTCTAGCTAGCCGTCAAGCACAGCATGAGAAAGAGACAGCGATAGGTAGGTTATTAGGGAGGAACGGGATAGATAATGGCTGCACACACCCACTCGTGAACGTAAATAGAAGAGGTAATCTCAGAGGTCAGGCCTACGGCAAGACCCGAAATATCAATTTTCTTCCCCTTGGGGGGAAAATTGGTCTATTTGATGTTTTACATGAACATTTTTATATTACGAAATAATGTAGTTATAAAGCCCGGATTCCATCCCAGGATATTGAAAAAAATACCCTCCATTTTGTCTTCATGTCAATGATTCCGGATTCGTCAATACTCCCATTGCCTATTGTCTCACACACACAGTCACACACTATCTGACAGTTCTTGTGTTATTTGTATTTTTTCTGACTCGGCTATTACTTTTGGACTGTTTCTGTTATATTTGTTGACTTTAGCATGCTACTTCCGGACTTTGATTAAGCAACGTGATTTTTGGTGGTCTGGTGAACTCGGCAACATGTCTAAAAGAGGATGTACTCATAACAGCCAGGTTCGTGACTTGGTTGTGAATACTTGTGAAACTGCACATAATTACTTTGTACTTTGAACGAGAGTCGGCAAATAGAGGGCCTCTTCTAGAAGTTACGCTTGGGATTAGCATACAGAAGTGGAAAAAATTATAAAAGAAAAGCACGGGCTTTCTGGTACCTAGTGAAGATAATTTGCTACACACACCCAAAAAGCGAAAAAAAGAAAAAACCTGTTAGTATAGAATGTGTTTTTAAATATTTTAATCTAAAAATAAAATAAAAGAAGGAACATAATCGTAATGAAACTGGAATAAAAATAATTAGGAACATAACAATAAAAATTAATATTTTTCGACTACTTTTGCGACTGACTGCTGTCGTATTGTCATAGTTAATTTAATGGTATATTAATTAAAACCCTCTAGCTAGTTGAATGTGTAACGGAATAAATAATGGTTTAATTACAACTGCTAGTACCTCTTTTACAGGCTATGCTGCATGCAAAACACAAAACCTCCATTAATCACAAAAAAATGCTTGGTCTGCTTAAAAAAGCATGTGTACATGTCACAAAAGATGATTGGATTAATGTAGTAGAAAGAACAAAGAAAATTATAACGGAAGACTTCAGAAGAGAGGTACATCTTGATAGTGTAATTGAAAATGAATTTATTATAAGAGTAATAATACCGACGAATACAGTTTAAATAAGTGACGATATTTTTTCTGGATCAAGTCACGAAAGTGAATAAAAATGTTAAAATTTAGTGAATTCAATTATTTACCAGACCCCCACGCTTATATATTTATTTTTAATTTTATTCTTGACTGGCGACCCGCGCAAGCTCCGCACGGGTACTTATTAGTGGCTGGTCCTAATCTTGCCTCTAGGTACGCCACTGGTGCAAAATATCCAATTGGTATGGCTTCAAATCTCGCCCAAATTTAAACTTCATAGGAATATAAGTATTATAACTGTCAAATATTATAATCTCGTGCGTGTAATAAAACAATATTCCTCAAAAATCAGTTTTAAGCAATCTAGTCGACTAAAGACTATTTTAAATCGATAAGTCTCAAGAATCGGATTATAAAACCCTCAGTCACTACACAAATTATATTATTAGCTGTCAAATCGGACTTTTTCAATACAGTTCGCGACTTGTAATGTAACGTTGTAACTGTCAAAACAACTCAAAACCTGTCACTGTCAGGTCATAACTTGTCGATGATTATGAACGCCACAAACAAAAAAAAAGTTCAATGGGTGCGTTCATAGAGCAACACGGGTACCTGACGGAAGGGGAGACGCCATAGCGTATTTTTTCAATAAAGAAAAGTCTGTCATTTTTTGCGGGGGGAAATACACACTCAAACACACTTTTCAATGCCCCACACAAAAACAATCGTCTGTCGCTACGAAACTCACACATAGAAATTTCGTACACACATAGATACATTTTGTGTCATAACAGTGTAACGACATGATGTAACTACATTGACAAACATTGTTGTGACAGCTGTCGATACACATTATCGATAAATTAAAGAACTCTGTTAGGGAAATCAGGTTTTTTACTTTATTTATTACTTTTTCAACAGTTGTCAATTAAAAAATAATTAAAAGCATGTAGGTATAATTTAAAGTCAAAGTCAAAACATTTATTTCAATTAGACCATTTACAGGCACTTTTGAATTGTCAAGGAGTCGGTCAGTTAGTCCGAAAGCTGAAACTAGTTGCTCGTTCCAAAACGGAGGTAGGCCTCTATGGAGAAGAACGAGCAAGAATCTCCACGGCACTCTTTTAAATTAGGTTTTTACAAAATCCTGGTTATTATCATTATTTTTGTTGATTCTACATGTGAAAACAATGAAGATAAATATAAAACAGTAGTAAAAAATAATAAAAATAAATATGTAAGTCATAAAACTACTAAATCATACACTAGCACTTAAAAAGTATCTATATATAGTATATATTTTATTAAGTACAAATCAAGAATTTAAAGGTTAAAAATTTTCAAATATCTTGCAAGATACCCGCGAATGTGTGCGCGCGAGTTGTTAAGTTTTCTGTTAATTGTGAGTTTTGTGATATAAGACTTGTGTAATTGGACATTAAACTACTAGTTCATAGCACCTGCGTTTTCTTACACCCGTTCCCCGGCTATCTAATTCAATAATAAAATTTATCAATTTAAAATAAAATATATGTTTGTGGTTTAATTTAAAAAATCAGTGATGGATTTATCTATTACTGGTTTTTAGATTTATCACTTATGTGGGTTTGCTTTTGTCATTAAGTAAGTAATTCTTGTATCAGCATAATTTTCCATTAACATACTACCTAACTACAACAGTAGTCTTTAGTTTTTGCAAATGCAAATGTCACACATCGACTGATGGTAAGTAAATATTTTTATCGATAACAAACAAACAATTTACAAAATAACAACACTATCGCACTTGGTGACAGTGACTTAACCAGTGTTGCCAACCCCAACCGAGACTAAAACTGCAAAGCTTTCATAAAGCTGTAGAAAACTGTAAAATTCTATTTAAAAAACTGTAAATCTACAGCTTTTCTTATTTTGAACTATTTAATAACTTTATTATTTTGAATTATCAATAAAACCACATAATAAAGCAAAAAAATAATACTTTCCTTTATTTTACATTATTTCTACTAATATTGCTTCGTTTTCAATTTGCACATCGTTCCTATTGGTTTTCAGTTTAATTTTATTTTATTCAGGGCAATTTTTTTTTTGAAATTTTTAAGAATTTTACTTGACATTTATGTGTATGTCGCTAGATTTTTGAAAAGTACAGCGTATCAAATTATCCACCGTGCCAAGAATAGGGTTAAAATCGTACATATTTTTATCAAATTAGCGTAGATTTTGCTAAAATCAAGTTGGTATGGGATACGCAGCAAATAAAATAGAGGCGCTAGCATCATAAAGAAAAAAACTGTAGATTTGGAGGTCTGGAGTAAAAACTGAGGAGATATCGAAAAAACTGTAGATCTACAGTTAAAACTGTAGGGTTGGCTACACTGGACTTAACAGTGGACCATTTGGTCATATGTTTCGACAGAGGGGAACGCCTGCCTATGGCGTCTCCCCTTCCGTCAGGTACCCGTGTTGCTCTATGGGTGCGTTCGATTATATCGCTCAATGCAAGTAATGCAACCCTCACTATTATTATGCCGCTCAAGCCCCGCTTACTTCATTTTGACGTTATGTGCTCAAGGCCCGCGCACATGCGGGCCGCGATGACGTATTATGACACCAGTCACTAAAAACGGTGTCAAGTGGTTTTGGTACGTCGTAAAGCGATAACGATGACTGTTCCGTGATCTTGAATAAACAAAGCAAGTACATACTTAAGTATAAACAATAGCCCGATTATGAGCGTCGCATTTGTTAACAAACGATGTAATCAAAGAACTGGTTAAAAGTGTTTATGTTATTGTTCTATGTCGACTGTTATAAAACTACTGTAGCTATGTACACCAAACTTTGTAAGTTACATTATGAATAAACAAGGAATGTAACAACAGCGTTTTTTTGATCAACATTTTCATAATATTACAACTTAAACTTCATTCATAGTGAGCGGAGCCATTTTTATGTATTTGCATATTACAACGCACGACTTTGTTGACGCTCATCCTACTTATGTTAAGTAGTTACTAATAAAAAAATAATGTTACTATGATACTACATAAACCCTTATTGACTGATAGCTACCCATGCTTCGTAAAAATATTCCACTATAATTGTAAAATCATAAGATGTTCTTGAAGAGGGAACTATTCTAATTTCATGTGGTATTTTAAGTTTTAGAATTTGAGAATTCGCCTTAACTACACAAGAACGAACTATATTTTACTATTACTATAAAACATTACTCATTCTTATGGAAAAAAAAACTAATTTAAAAAATATTTTAAAAAACGAGCTTTAATTTAAAAATATTACAATATTGAGTATTGGACATTGTATTGTCATCAGAACTAAAGGTGTATGCAAAAAAATTTCAGCTCAATCGGATATCAACAAATGATTGAAAAACGGTTTGAAAATTTTAAATGGACAACTTACATACGAGCAGTGCAAGCTAAATAAAAGCTTGTAAAAACAAAGATAGCAACATCTAAACTTACCTAAAAAAAGGTATGGATTGCGAGAGATTTGTTAGTGATGGGACACACTACCTATTACCAAAATGTCGATAAGTGTGGTGTGGAAAGGGTAGTTCAGTACGAAAAATAATAAAACATTTCAGTTACATTACTTTATATAATCTTTATAAAAAAAAAAATGTATTTTAGTATATTTACATGGAAGAAAAATAATAAACATTATTTTTGAAATAGATTTTTGTTTTAATTTTAGATCCTAAAATACCAATACTCCTCACAGAGTAAAGGCTTAATTTAGACCGTCAAGTAACACATAACATCACGCCTGTATTCCCCGAAGGGGTAGGCAGAGGTGTACAAAAATACATAAAAAACGCTA
This sequence comes from Hoplodrina blanda, assembly GCA_949316365.1. NCBI lineage: Eukaryota > Metazoa > Arthropoda > Insecta > Lepidoptera > Noctuidae > Hoplodrina > Hoplodrina blanda. The sequence goes on from OX438585.1 coordinate 10,288,109, forward strand.
TTTTTACAAAAGTAAAATACAGAGTGCAAGATGTTCATTATTACACATTCAAATTTATAAAAAAATAATAAAGTATGCTTATTTCTAAAATAATAACTGCCAGCAGAACTGCAAAAGGGTTATTACACACAGAAAAATACATGAAAAAAGCTATACAAAATATAACTGCAAGAGGATATTACACACAGATATACATGAAAAAAGCTATACAAAATATAATGCTACACAATTATTACACATACCTAGAGACTTATTAGACGGATAAGTCACAGTTAGCTGCAGTTATTATTTGTTTTGATGACCCCCAGTCCCACAAGCACACGTCACACATACAAACACGGCGCTTAGACAGCAAAGATGGTATGACCGAGAAAAGGAGTGACTCTACTAAAAGTGTGCGTCTGTCTGTCAGTCGGACTTTGTGGCAAAGTTATACTCTTCTATGTAAACTGAAAAGTCAGTATGTCCACCAAGATATACTACGTATAAAAATGTGTGTATATATAAATAAATAGATAGTGACTAAATAACTGCTAATGTCGTCTCTGTCGGTCAGTCACGCTGGAAATAAAAGAGGCTCAAAATGGAGTCGAGTTACATAGTATGATATGCCTCGAAGCAGGCATCTATACAAAGAGGGACTTCACAAGCCGAGCAAAAATACGCCGTATTGCGGCGTCGTTTGTGCTGGCTGTGGCAATATGTGCATCACCGATGCTTGAAGCGGTTGTCTTTTGTCCGTTGGTCGGTCTTTCTAGGGAAATGGCAAGCATGTGAAGGGGCTGTCGCTGTCGGTGTATGTCGGTCGGTTGATTTTAGGGACATGTGCTTGGTCGTGCCGCATAATCTGATCGACTAACTCCAATCTAAACACTACGTGCATTTTTGGGTTAGCCGCCTAATTCTGCAGCAGCACACGAGCATTGAAAATTGTGCAATTGAGCAGTCTTTTGAAGAATTTAACATTCCATTTAGCTCCTCTTTTCCTTTCCAGGAGGTATGGTTCCAGCATTTGATCTTTACGATCAACGCCTCCCATACCCATGTTATAGTCTAATACTACTTGGGGTTTGTATAGAGATGGGCGATGTGGTTTCGCCACCATCTGGCCTTGTGAATTGCTGTGGTAGGTACTTATGGTGGCTATCTTACGCTTCTTGTCCTGGAAGGCCAAGACCACCACATCACCGGAATGACGTGCTACAAACTGGCCATCTTTCAGCTTACACAGCGACAAGAGTGGAGGCACATTGGTGCGGTTAGCACGCAAAGTGCCTACACAGTCGGTTTTGCGTGTCTTTAGAAATCTGGCCAGTAGGGGGCTGTTAAACCAGTTATCCATAAAAAGCCTTTGTCAAGGAGAGGACGGATGAGTTGGATGACGGTGGATGTGCTTTTCAGCACAGTGGATGGGAGACCGGTGTCATAGGAGGTGCCAGCACCGAGGTACACAAAGAACGACCAAAGGTAGCCCATGGAGGACTCACAGAGCTCGTAAGTCTTAACTCCGTACTGGGCTGCCTTGGTCTTAATGTACTGGCGGAAGGGTAGGTTACCTTTCCACAAAGTCAAGGTTTCGTCAATGCAAATATTTTGGGATGGGATGTAGGATTCCTGGAACCGAGAATTTAAGTGATCTATGATCGGACCTAGTGAAAATAAAGGGTCAGTCGTGTCTGTCGGTCTGCTACTATTATCAACTAAATGAAACGCGCGGCAAAAATTTTCGTAGCGTAAACGGGTGAACATCTTCCTAAAGATGTTGGTCTGTAAAATAGGATTAGTGGTAAAGCAAGACTTAATGGAGGGCATCCGAATGATTCCGAGCATCATTCAGAAGGAAAAAAGGATGAAAACTTCATGAACATTCGTGTCATACCAACTTTGGGCAAACACAGCGGACGAACTAACCAGCCCTGCGGCATACCTGTTCGTCTCGGTCACGATATGGGTCATGATGCTGTCATCCCAGTACTGCCTAAACGCCCCATACGCATTTTCGGGTGCAACAATAGCCCCAGTTTGTTGAGGAAGAAATTGCTCCCTCTCACCTTGAAAATCACCCATGGGTGACCATTCAAAGTGGTTCAAAGTTCCTTCCGCATCAAAAAAGGACTCCAATTCATCGTCACCCGTTTCTTCCTCATTCTCCTCCCTTGCTCTCCTTTCTCTACTTACCAGACGCCCTCTCGCTACTGCCCTCGCATTCACTATACTCATAATTCTCAAGCCTCCTCAGGCACATCGTCATCATCCACAAAAATTTCTACCAACCTTTCTCCTCTCATCCACTGGGAGTCACCTATTGGCACTTGGCCGTGTGCCCTCCGTGATGCGCGCCCCCTACCTCGGCCACGCTGCGGAGTACCGCGACGCCCTGCTCCACAGCCGCGCCATCCACGGCGCTGCTGTTGCGGCTGCCCAACCGCCGCGTTCTCTTCCATTTCTTCCACCTGCTGGAACAGCGGATGCTCATCAGCAATGTGGAAGTTGTTGTCCTCCTGCATAACGATGTCCACCTCAGGACTCAGCAAGACAACATCACATCTAAAAAAATATATATATATTACGTGTAATTCTCGAATAAAAGGTACAAGACTAATGAATACGAGTTATAACACTTACGGCTCAAGAATAGGCGGTGGATCTGATCCAGCAGCAGCAGCAGACTCCGAACCCTGCGGCGATGACGATGATCTTGACCTATCAAATAAAAAGATTTCATTTATTAAACTTACAAAAAAACCATTTGTAAAAACAACTTTTATTTTATTACTTACGTCATGGGCATTGGGCGGAATTCTTCGTCGAACATCGACGATATATTCCCCAGGGGGACCACCTCCGATGTCGGCTGATGTTCGATCCGCTGGAAAATTAGAGCTTGGATAAAATAACTACTATTGAAAACATTAAGATTCTTTGCCATCAACAACCTTAACGATGCGGCGAACTATGCATAAATTTAAAAACATAACATAAACCACACCCAAACTGAACAAGCCCGTCACACTGTTCCCACCCACTGCAACTTCTGAAACCCAAATGAACATGAACAGCGAACAGATATTCAAACCAATCAAGCCATGCATACAGGCATGATAAAACTCAGCTATCTTATTCACAAAGAGGAGGCCTGTGTCCCAGCAGTAGTCTAATGCTAAAAAGGAACATCGTAACATCGTACTCTATTACTCCCCCCCCCACCCCCCATACCCCCTATCAAGGAGGCGTAACCGCAAACCTTACCCCTCTGCGCCTTCGTAGGACTCGCTGTCGCCCTCGCCGTCCTCCAAAACTCTTAAAAAGTCCTCCGGGGCATCGTCTTCTCCTACGTTCCAGAAAGCTATCTAGAAATAACATATAAACTATTTTATAAAATGTATATTATTATATACAACTACAATAACTTGTGAACACAACTGGCGAAATGAGGTTGTATAACACGTCCCTGCCTACCCTACGGGAAATACAGGCGTGATATATTGTATTTTTAAACACAATAATTTATATTTGGGTGACCCAATTCAAGAAATGACTAAGTCCTAAAAGTGACATTTGAGATATTTATAATTTTATGTTATAAATGTCAGCTGAAATAACATGCGTTGGTTAAAAAAAAACAATTTAAATACATATTATAGCGCAAACTAAGTAGTTTTATTTATTGAAATAATCAAAATGATATACGTAACTGGAGTCTCTTAATAAAATAACAAAAAAATTGGACTTATTTCTAATCCCTGGACTTAGGCATATTAGAGTGATAAATGGAGGACTTAGATATATTATTGCAGTATCCAGAACAACATTTATACAAAATCAGCTTATCATTCCACTTCTTCTTCAGAATCGAATTCTGCAGTTATGGGGTCCTAAATTCCATTAAATAAATCCTCATAAAAATACCTTTCCGATTCAGGAACAGTTTCTAGCAACCGCTTTACATCTTGCAATATGTAGATATCGTAAAATTTACTGTTGATTGTCATTTGAAAAGATTTAATTTTATTTGTCTCATGCACTACGAGTACGCATGGTAGAAGAAACTTTAAGATTGTAGGTAGCTTTAAGTGGGTAGGTGTACATCAGCCAAAAAAGTAATGGACGATTTTCGTTTTGAATCATCTGGTGTTCGTTTGTCCACAGATGAATCAGAATAATCGCCAATACTATAGCCATTATCTGTCTGATTCCGCTTCAAACACAAATAGTCTGGGTGAAGAGGACTATATATATATATATATACATTCTGCTTCATGCGCTTTGGTGTAATGCCAAAAAATGAGGGTAGTTGTAGAGAATTTATTGGCTGTTCGTTATTCAAAGCGGGTACGATATTTTTGAAAGCACGAGTTCTTTTGGGTGTCCATTCGTCCTCAGATGAAGCAGAATAATCCCCAATATCTCTGGTGGTACTTTTCCCAGAGACAAAGAGACCCCTTTGTTGCATTATTCTGTAATAATATAATAAACCTAATAAAAAAAAACAATTTCGCAATCGGTATCTAACTGTCTTAGCCAAATTACCCTTTTGATAATACATCTAGTCAGTAAATCTAGTTATAAAAACCGCTATGAAAAAATTCTGTCATATAATTTGACGTAATGACGTGGATTGCCATTAGGACTTAAACAAAAATATTAAATGGACTTAGCGATTTCTTCCAAAAAAAACTTACGACTTAGTGATTTCTTGGACATAGGGATTTAATGAATGGAAGATCCGCCTTTTTTGTTTTTTTATACTTTTGGAAATGGCACTTAGAGATATTTCCCAAGAACCTTGAATAGACCATTCGAAAGGGAATGAAAAACTTAACAAGCCAGTGTTGCTAACTCAAAAGCGTTAAAAATGGACTTAGTCATTTTATGAATTGGATCACCCATTTTGAAACACAACAAAAATCACAAACACTTTGATTTTATCGATAACATCTATCGATACGACTGGACAGCATAGTTTCGTCATAAAAAATAACTGTCAGCTGTCAACGGCCAACGAACTTTTTTGCACTCATCATGTAAAAATGATTGAAATATAAGTAATATAGTATGGAATACACCTCGAATGACCAAAATGAATATTATTAGTTTTAGAGCTATACAAATCCTACAGATACACTCAATTCGTTGTCAAACTGTCAATATTTACCAATGAAATTACGACTTAAGACGAACACTTTTGACGAACATTTCCTAGCTATTTATGATAATAATCAGTACAAATATTATGTACAACGACGTTATAATTGAATATTTATACACTTATCGTCAATTACACGCAAATACATAACATAATTGACAAAAATGACAACTTTTTACGATCTTGAGTAACGATTTTTATCGAACATTTTTTTGGTTAAAAATACGATTTTATGATACTATTTCATGAAAGCATTATTTAAAACGATGTAATAACTTCTTATATATGAATATTACATTCATTTACTGTCGATTAGGCACCAAAACTGAAATTTCATTGTAATTTTTTACGACTCGCTAACGATTTTTGTCGTAATGAAAAAATAAATTTTATGATGCTACTTGGTAAAAACATTATACAGAACGGTGTTATACCTATTTAACTTAATGAAAATATAACCACTTACCTTATATTCCTAATAATCTCAAATAACAACAAAAAACCCGGAGCACACACCCGTTTTGTCGCAACATTTGAACTTGAAGATTTACAATGAATGTCAATCTCAATTTCAACTTTTTTTTCCAATGTTGCCTGTGAATATTTTAGTTAGGTGACGGACGCATTTATGGACCAGACATAACCGTCCGGCTACAGATAAAAAATACGCACAGACGATTTTAAACCATGAAGGTATAGATAAAACTGGAGCCCAGACTTTGAATACCTACTTGAAGCTCAAAAAATGTATCGCTATCTCGCTCTCTGTGGTTTCACTCTCTCTTTTTAACTTAGGATAACCTCCTAAGTTAGAAAGAGAGAGTGAGACCACAGAGAGCGAGAAGTTTTGTAGGTATTTGACTCAAACTTTTGTTCGAAGTCTTGACTCCAGTTTTATCTGTATCTTCATGTTTTAAACTGCGTTCAAATTAAAAATAGCGTTCAAACTCAGAACAATAACTAAAGCATAGAAGGAAGCTAAATTTAACTAATATAGTCGTCTCTGTTTTCTTATACACTCATAACAGCATTAGAGAGAGACAGATATAGGTTGCTCAAAATGCAAATCGTCACAAAGTAAACGTCAATTTGGATACCTTGGCTACCTTTAGTACTTTTTTATCTATGACTTTGTTCATCGCATTTTTTTTCATTTCGTATAATTTTCGTATAATAAGGGCGCATGCCAGTTGAAGTGCTTCGTTGGTTTTACTTGTAAATACTAATACTCTTTTGTCTATGACAGCCATAGAGCAACACGGGTACCTGACGGAAAGGGAGACGCCATAGCGTATTTTTTCAATACAGAAAAGTCTGTCATTTTTTGCGGGGGAAATACACACTCAAACACACTTTTCAATGCCCCACACAAAAACAATCGTCTGTCGCTACGAAACTCACACATAGAAATAATAACAATACACTAACAATTTCGTACACACATAGATACATTTTGTGTCATAACAGTGTAACGACATGATGCAACTACATTGACAAACATTGCTGTAACAGCTGTCGATACGCGTTATCGTTAAATTAAAGAACTCTGTTAGTAAGGAAATCAGGTTTTTTACTTTATTTATGTTATTTATTACTTTTTCAACAGTTGTCAATTAAAAAATAATTAAAAGCATGTAGGTATAATTTAAAGTCAAAGTCAAAACATTTATTTCAATTAGACCATTTACAGGCACTTTTGAATTGTCAAGGAGTCGGTCAGTTAGTCCGAAAGCTGAAACTAGTTGCTCGTTCCAAAACGGAGGTAGGCCTCTATGGAGAAGAACGAGCAAGAATCTCCACGGCACTCTTTTAAATTAGGTTTTTACAAAATCCTGGTTACATTATTCTTGTTGATTCTACATGTGAAAACAATGAAGATGAATAAGCCATAGCAGATAAGAGATGACCAATCCTTTTGCAGCCCTCTTTTGCAGGATAAAGATAGAATTTATATCTGCAGCCAGTCCCGAAATGAAAATACCATAATCTAGACATGATGAAATATAAAAATGTTTACAATATTTGCATACAGAATCATACATAGTGGCACATGAATGCAATGTAAATGTGAAATGGAATGCAATGTTATTTAAAAACTACTAAATCATACACTAGCACTTAAAAAGTATTACAAATCAAGAATTTAAAGGTTAAAAATTTTCAAATATACATAGTGTTCACGTGTTTACAAATATTGGAACAATAGACGACCACTCTTAACATCTCAACCAACATGAAATAGTGTGTGAGCCTGCCCAATCTATAACATACTTTTAAATCAAAAATAAAAACAAAATAAATTAATTGTGAGTTTTGTGATTTATGACTTGTGTAATTGTACATTAACTACCAGTTCATAGCACCTGCGTTTTCTTATACCCGTTCCCCGGCTGAAATATATTCAATAATAGTTTAGAAACTGCACGATGATTATTTTTTATTAAATAGGGATAATTGATAACTTTTGATTCCCGTTTTGTAAAAACTTAGTATTTTTTTTGTACAACACTTATTAACTTGATATTATAATTGATATAAATTAGACCTTGCACAGTGCTCTATTAATTTTGGGTCCGCTCTCGCCATCCTTCTTTATCAATTTAAAATAAAATATATGTTTGTGGTTTAATTTAAAAAATCAGTGATGGATTTATCTATTTACTGGTTTTTAGATTTATCACTTATGTGGGTTTGCTTTTGTCATTAAGTAAGTAATTCTTGTATCAGCATAATTATTGTCCTTTAACATACTACATAACTACAACTTAGTCTTTAGTTTTTGCAAATGCAAATGTCACACATCGACTGATGGTAAATAAATATTTTTATCGTTATCAAACAAACAATTTACAAAATAACAACACTATCGCACTTGGTGACAGTGACTTAACAGTGGACCATTATTTTTTCATTAAAATACGTAGACAGAGAAACTAATAGACTAAGGGACTCTGTAACCGCGATTGAGACAGAGATAGTTTGTCAATGTGTGTAAGTACTGCAATATAATGTTGCCATAGTATTCTGAATTCCCTGTTTTGGGTTGTTACATGGAACTGGGTAAATTATTTTTAGGAGTTAAAAAAGTTTCTTTTAATTTTAACTTTTTTATAATATACATGATAAATGATATTTATTTTGTGAACTAGTTTTAAATAAGTTCTTTCTTGGCGTATCTTCCTCTTCAGGCAATTTCAATTTTCTTCTGGTGGTTTTCATTTGCGTCATAGTGAAAGTTGGCATTTGTAGATGTGGATGGTACTGGCTCAGCACTCTCCTCTGGTGTTGAAATCTAAAACATTAAATCAAATCAAATTATTAATAAAGTATTCTGATCAAGTAAATTTATATGTTAACCTCTTGACTCTGAATGAAAATTATAAATTTAACAAGAATGTCAAATGATGTTCTCATTAATAAGTATTATTCACATTTATTTATTTTATATACATATATAATTACATTTTTAAATATTAATATAAAACAATAAAAACATTTAAAAATATAAGTATTATTATTATATTTTATTATCGTTATAATAATGACACTGATGCTGACTTTGATATTGTAATATTTTCATCGAAGATGGGGTATTTTTTTTATCTGACGCTGGCAACATTTACATAATAATAATTATAGGTTATGAATGATAAAAACTCGATAAAATTCAATTCTCTTTAGAGTTTTGACACGACATATCGTTCCTTCATAGAACGGCATAAATAAATCATTACTGGGAATGTATATTATAGACAAAACGTCGTACTTACGCGTGAAAAGAGACAACAGCAATTTTCTTCTCACTATCGCTTTTACATGGAATAACACGACAACGCACCATTGTATAACCTTTTATGTGATATACGGATAATTTCTCTGCCTTTCACACTGAATTATAATCGTTAAAAACCATAAAAATATGCACAACTTGAACAATAAACACAATGAAGGGCACGAACTGTCAAAGTTTGTTTCGCAATTTGAGTTGCTGACCTTGAAAAAACTGGTTACACGATGAGAGACAAAAAATAGGATAGTTGTATCTCTGTCTACTACATTTGTAACGTAATGTTCGCTCTCTTTCTTGTGTAAGTGAGAAAGGAATCGTCACTGGGTCTATTAGTTTCTCTGTCTACGTTAAAATACAAAGTACTCTGTGATTATTTTGGTCATATGTTTCAACAGAGGGGAACGCCTGCCTATGGCGTCTCCCCTTCCGTCAGGTACCCGTGTTGCTCTATGATGACAGCGTACACTTAATGTCGTAAAGCGCCTTCTATGGCTTCTATGCTTTATAGTTGGGGAGGCCAGGAAGGGATTTCTGGATTTACTCGAGCGCGGCAGATTAATATAAGGGGGGATACCTAGCACCCTGTTAAGTACCTCCACCATATATGAGCCCTGTATATAGGGCCGCGCGTTTCAAACCATCAGATTAAAGAAGTCCCTGCACATAATTGTCAGATTAAGGGTCAGCACGACAAGGACATCAAGCTGAACTGTCTGTATATTAATTGGACGCGCTCTAGTATTTCAATGTCATATTTTTTTCTTCCATTTGTAACCATTTTCAGCCCCTTCGTACGGCCACCCCTACCATGCAAACCGGCAGATTAATATTCCTCGGTTATTAAAAACACGTGGGGCGCATACACTATTAATATCGGACACGCTCGATTAGTGGTTCGTGATTTTTTTTTTTCATTTTTTTAAATATTTACTTATGCGCTTCCTCCACCAGTGAAAGGGTCCTATCTGTAACTATTTTTACTTTTTAGCATCTAATATTCACAATCCAAAAGGTTCCCACAACGCTGGAGTAAATCCAAATTTAGCATCTTGGGCTCCCCTACTATTAGTTTTTGTTCTGAGCGTTCAGTCGCTTGGAGCGAGTGACTTACCGGTAAGTCACCGGGGCTTGACGGTAGATTTCGTATTGACTTACCGGTAAGTCGGGCGGGGATTGAGCGGTAAGTCAGTCAGTCAATGGACAAAAAATTGAAATAAAAAAAAATATTAGTAAGAGAATTTATTAATTATCTAGTTGTAGTATATTCCACACATCTTGAGGGATCTGTTGGAAAATATTCTTGGCATTTTGTCATGAGTCTCTTCAATGCTTGAATGTATTTTCTTTGAGTTTCGTCGTTCATAACGTGGGCCACGTTTTTGGAGAAGATCTTTTCTCGACCTGTACGAGCGTGGATGCCTACCATAGTTACACCAATGGGCCATGGAGCATTGCCTATAGCCATCTGCAGATATGCGTCGCTTGCCTGAAAGAAAAATAAGTAGAAATTACAAAAACAAAATAATGATGGACAAAGACTACTCAAATTGGTAGTTTTTTTTATGCCTTACTTATCTCTAGGATATACCATCATGTTTGAGAACAGAAAAGAGCTGATTATTATCGTGTTTTTAAAGATTTAACTTAATTTGTAAAAAAAATACAAACCATAATATAATTTCTTTCTAACAAATGTTTTGTAATTTCACAAAGACTTTCGCAGATATCATCTGGAAGGTTTTTCTTCTTCAGTTTTCGCACCAAAGGTTTCAGATACACTTGAGTTTGAGTGAAAGTTGCTCTAGTCATTTTATGTTTCACTGCAGTCTTTTCTGCTCCTGTTGCAGAGTTGAGTTGTTGTCCCCATAATTTTAGAAGGAACTAGAAGAAAAGTGGTTAGTTTATAATATCACATCTATAAAGTCTAGAACTGTGTTCTATGTAGCATGTAAGATTGCTTTTTTTTAAATAGTGAAGACTCATAACAAACTGGGTGAGTACTTTCACATGTATATTATAATGCAGGTATTTAGAATGATGTATGTGCATACATCATTCTAAATACCTGCATTCTAATATACATGTGAAAGTAGTTACTCTGTCTGTCTGTCTGTTACACTTCCATGACTAAACCACTGAAACGATTTTGATGAAATTTAGTGCAGGGTAGGTTTGAACCCCAAGATTTGATCGAGAGACATCAAACAGCGGTTGAAGTTGCAGGCAAAATCTACATAATAATGGTAATAAATAAAAAAATATTTTGCTTACTTGTAACAAAGTCATGATAACATTCATATCATGGTTTTTATCACCCTGTCCCATAGTTTTTGCCATCTCTTGAATGAACTCGTAAGTGATAGAATCATCAAGGGCATCTTCTTTTAGTTGTTTATCATTATCACTCTGAAATGAACAACAATTACTTAAATACTGATGACTACATACTATACTAATCAAGCATTTTAAGATATCTACACTTTTATGCTAATCTATACTAATATTATAAAGAGGTAACAATTGTTTGTAAGTTTGTATGTAGGGGGTAATCTCCGGAAGTAATGAACCGATTTTGAAAATTGTTTCACAAATTGGAAGCTATGTTATCACTGAGTGCTATAGGCTATATTTTATTATCAAAAAATTAGGGATCCGTAAGAAAAATCACGCGAAAGAAGTCGCGGGGAGAGTGCTAGTATTTTATAGAAGTAAAGTTTGTTTGTTGTAAGAGGTAAGACTCTGGAAGTACTGGTCCGGTTACAAACATTATTACAATGATTGAAACCTACACAATTGATTTTATGTGCTACAGCGGAGTGTAGTTACCTGTGTTCCTAATGCTAAGATTTCATTTAAATAAGCTTCGTCCACTTTCTCCATAGCTTCTTGGAAGTCATTTCTTAGACCCTGAAACATACAATATAACATTATTAAATTGAAATTAAATTTATAGTTATCTGATTATTTTCCATTTTTTAAAAATGCAACATAAATATTGACCTCATTATGATAATAGTTTGTGGTGACAGTCAACTATTATTTTGATGAAGCCCAACAATTTTTATACTGTGACTTAAATAAATAAAAAAATAAATAATAATACCAGCCTATTACTGTCCCACTGTAGGGCAAAGGTCTCTTCTCATACAGAGAAGGCATGAGCATGATCACCACGCTTGCTCAAGGCGAATTGGCGATTTCAGACTTATATTAATTACAAGTCCAGGTTTCCTCACGATGTTTTCCTTCACCGATGTCAGTGATGTTCAAGATAAACTTAAGAAAGTACATATGAATTGAAAAAGTCACATTGGTAATTGCCCGGATTCGAACAACCTCATGCATGAGAGGTAAATAAATAAATAAGTGTTTAAATTCAAGAGTTCCATTTTGTAAGGCATAGTGATGTCATTTTCAGCATAGTACATATTTTTTAATTACTTACTCTATTTGCTTCTGGTTCCTGTATCTCTATTCTTCTCAATCTTTTAAATGATTGCAGTTCATTTTCACCATACAACCAAATAGGATGTCCTCGCTCCCTCAATCTCTTTATGACTTCTGTTCTTGGTAGTCCAACTATTTCGGTGTTTTCAGCATCATTGGTTGCTTGCCTTTCACTTGCTGAAAGTTTAACAGAAGTAAATAAGTAATGTCGTCAGGCCCCCCAATACTGACTGACGACTTGGCAAAGGTCGCGAGAAACAGTTTGATGCAGGTAGCACAGGGCCATGCATATGCGATGATGATATAAGTAATTATTTACACTCATAAATATTGGAGATGTCTATAGTCAGCGGATAACACTTAACATCAGATGGGGCGTAGGCAAGTATGCTAAAAACGACAAAAAAAATTACAGTCAAAAATGGAACATAATATCAAACCTCTTTCATTCTTAACTTCCTGTGATTCTTCTTGAACTTCTGGTTCCTTGATTTGTGGACCATATTTTTTTAAATACTCTTCTTGTTCTTTTGCCAATAGTTCACCTCTCTTGAAATATTTTCTGTTGTTTGTAGGATCCTGTAGAATGTGTAGATTTTTAGAACATGTTTATATGGATGGATGCACAAGACAAAAGTAACGAAAGTATGATAAGAAGTTCACTTACTAGTAAGTTTTTTTCTTCAAGTAGCTTACGTTTCTTTGCAATTTCAGCTCTTAATACATCCATCGTTTCCTGTAAATGTTTAGATTAATTATTTTCGATTTAAACACAACGCAGACGCGAGCAAAACACTTGTTATGACGTTGACGTTTGTTTATTTTTCAATGACATTTTATGACATTGACAATTTATTAATTTTTTAATTCATGGTGTTGTTATGCCACATCCTATTCACTTTTTTTTTTACAGATTTTGGTTAACTTTTTTCAGCTTAGCGGTGTTAGCGGTTTCTTTCTGATTTTGGTTAATAAGTAGGTACGATTTAGTTAATTTAGCGAAACTTGTGTTTCTAAAAGGCAATGATGTTGCAATGTTGCTAGACACAAATAATGCATTAAGCATTATTTGTCTCTGGCAACATTGCTTGGCCCGCGAAATTCAGTTTCTTTTTTATTTACGTGTGCTGTACAGTGTACAACAATTATTTCAGAGGCATTTATTTGTGCGCTGTATTTTGCTATGTACAGTAAACAACACATCCATGGCGACAGTATGGACAGCGTATGTATGCTCTATTGTGGTTTGTAGGGTACCTACCTAGGTACTCGTATAGAACATGCTTAGCACATAGGACGCTAAACTTTGTCTGGGTTCTAAGGTATTCGTTTAATTCAATAGAGCTATTGGTTTGACATTTCGACACAATGCGTTTCTGAACACTCAGTTTTGGAAAAATATTTTGCTTCAACAAATAAACATAATCTATACTAGTCCATACTTCACACAACACTACAACTCTGTCTGTCTGTGTGTCTGTTACGCTTTCACGACTAAACCACCGAACCGATCAGCTATTGATAATATAATAACCTGAAATAATACCTGATTTCTGAGGTCCTCAGATAAACAATCTGAGGACCTCAGAAATCAGATGTATTTAAAATTATTCCTACGAGAATATTAGTATTAATGGTATTACCTAAGCTTATTGACAGCCTGAAGTGGGCTAATCAGAAATTAAGTACATAAACACTACATTCTTCTGACGTTGCCTTATTTACTTATCAGTACATAACGAGCTTGATTTTAAAATGATAGAAAGATTGTAAAACTGAGATTATCTTTTTGATAAATAAGGGCGTTGATACAATGAATAACGATTGATATCGGTAGATAACACGTCTCGATGTTTAGCAAAAGAATTTGATTTATTTTCAGTTTCAATAAATTTCTTGAGTAATGTTGTTGTTGAAATGACGAATTTATTTGATATTTTTATCATAATTTTAAGTTTAATTTTAGTTGAAAAAGGTGCGTTATTATTTTGGTTTAATTGATCCTTGTTCAGAATTTTATACTAACAAGTGTGTAAATAGTTTCAGCAATAGACTTTAGAATAGTAGGGGGAAGCAAGGCTCCTGAAGAGTATGGAAAGTTTCACGCCTCTATTCAGAATTTAACTGGTCATCATGTTTGTGGAGGTGCTGTGGTTTCCAAGTGGTACGTGGTAACAGCTGCTCACTGTGTACATGAGTAAGTTTCTTTATAATTGAGTAGCTAACAATCTTGCCGTTTCTTGTTTAGTGAGGTGTTGTCCGTATCTAGTTGTCTAGGGCCCTACTTCACCGGGAAGTCGTGACGGGAAGCTAACCAAGCGGTCTCCAGGTGAGGTTATTACATAGAAGGGCCCTACCTACAGCTTTCTGGTGGTTACCACAGAGCTGTAGGGCCCTTATAAGTGAGGTGTAAGAGCTAGGACAGGTAGCGGAGCGATTCGTCCTTAGAGAGCTATTAGGTATATTGAGAACACGCAGGATATAAAGAGAGAGCATTTCGATTAACGACAAATTGACTCCTATAACTCCTATGAAATCTAATACATTTTTTGTGTTATGAAAGTTCACTCAGATTTAAACGGCGGCTGTCTATTAAAAAAAAATAGGCATTTAAATACCTTCTGTTAAAATGTAATTTTGTGTAAAAATCATGTTAATTTACCGAATACTTTCCGAGTTTTGCGGATACAAACAGATAGAAGCTAATTAAATATTGCGAATGTAAAAAATGTATTTTTTTCAGCGCTAACCCTCGTTTCATAAATATTGTAGCGGGCACAAATAATTTAGATGTTGGAGGCAAACGATGTAATGTAGCATCTATAATTACATACGACCACTATAATGCAACTAGCAGAGAACATGATATAGCTCTTCTTCAAACAAAGACTCCATTCGATTTACGATTTATTCGATTCTTAGAAATAAGAGGGCAAGAATTGCGAGAAGGAGATGAGGTCGTTTTAGTAGGATTTGGAGCACAAAAGGTTAGTGAACTTTAATACTTAGTTATTGACTAAGGTCGCCAAAAGGGTCCAAAATTTAACCTAGCAAGTATACGTAGCTTAACAACATACTCAGAGGAGTATGTTGTATCACTGAAATTATTTTGTGATAGAGATCACAAAATAATTTCAGTGATGCTAAAATGATGTCTGTCTGTCGACTCTGGGGTACATGTATTCATCTTTTCAGTTATTTATCCCTTCTTATTTTTTCAGCCACATGGATCATCGACCCGCAATATGTACGCACTGGAATTACCAGTTTTTAGCCAGGAAATATGCGAATATGCAATGAGATACTCTAGACCGGTCACCAAAGAAATGTTTTGCACATTTACGAAGATTGGCGAAGGAACCTGTCACGTAAGAAGCCTTAAGTTTCTCACACTGTTGCATCAACGTCTGTTGGTGTTTATATTGGAGCCAATATTGGTCAGCCAGCGAAAATGCCTGACCAATATTGGCTATCTAATCGGGTTTGGTAAACAAAAAATAAACGTTCACATTGTTTTACAGGGAGATTCTGGCAGTCCATTAATAAAAGGCGATGAGCTGGTTGGTGTTGTGTCTTGGGGAATTCCTTGCGCTGTCGGCTTTCCAGACGTTCACACAAGAGTAGCTCCCTACGCTCAATGGATTCAGAAACATATTCGACAAAGCTTTTGTTACTATAAAGCCAAGTCGAAAAAGTAAAAAATCTAAATATGGATATTTTTTTATTGCTATACTAATAAAATTGATCCTGTAGCCCATACGAATATTTGTTCCATGAGGCAATCGAGCAACGTGACAACGTTCAGCTTCTGCACCAATTTTACCGTATAAACTAAGATAATGTATATTTATTAGGAAATTCGTTGTCAACCCTGGCCCTGTATTTTAAATTAGTTAGTTTTGTGTAACTCTTTTCTTCATATGTAAAACTTAAGATTTTAGTTTTGTTAAATAAAAATATGTTGTTCAGTAATTATTTTATTATTAATCAACCAATATTAATATTCAACTTATTTTATAGGTTCCTTTTAATTCTTTGTCTGAATCTTCGCAATTCTTCCATGCTTATCTGAAAATACAAACAGCTTATCATCCGACATTATTACCGGTAGAGACTCGCTAGAATGAATCATTTCAAGTGTAATTAAATCATCTCTTTTAGTCTTAATACGTTAAAATTATTATCAGAAATCGAGTACTCATAATTAGGCAAAACAGGAAATTAGCAATACATCATCAGATTGATAACATTTTCGAAATAAACAATAACAATTTATCATCCATTGCCCCAAATTAATCGTTTACCTTATATTCACGCTTATCAGCTACAATGTCCATTATAACTGCCATTACTGGTCTTCCATGGGCACATTGAAATGGTGTCTTGCATTTTGACAGTGCGTTTAACAATTCTATACAATCATTTTTGGAAAGTGGATCACCAAACTTGATAGCGTATCTGCAGGACTGATAAATGGACAATAATTATGTAATTTTTTTTTGTTCATTAATGAGAGGTGTAGAAATATACCTACTTGACTGAGTAAAAAGATACTTGACGAGGGGTGTAAAAAGATACTTAAGCTAAATGTTACATGTTTTTCCCAACATTTCGATTTTTTTTGGACCATACCTGCTTACCAAAGAGATATCGAAGGTCAAAGTTCCAACGACTTTAAATACCCCCAATTTTTCTATTGAATGCACAATGTTTGCGAGCGTTACTTTGGGGGCTATAAACAGTGACTTTTTACACCAAAATTAAAATTCGTTTGCCAGCAACAATTTTGGGTCAATACTACTTAGTTTAATGGGCATTATGCGACTATGTAATTTGTTTTATTATACTCCGTATAATGAATGACTAAAACATGATTGTTTTAGTCATTCATTACTAAGAAAAGATAACGAACCTCACTGAAAACTAAATCCATGATTGATTTAGGATACAGCGACACGCATCCTTTTTGCAATTTTATAACATTTATTTCCTCTACTATCAGATTTCTCACAGCTTTAATGACTTTTTCAACCTGAAAGCATTATAAAAATTTTAAGTTTAATTCACTCTCGATTTGAGCTTAGTTTTGTCAGACAGGTCAACCCACAATCTCGTAAATTAATTAAGTCATAGCGTCATAATATATACTAATTCAATATGCCAAAAGTGTTCTTACTTACTTTCCAGCAATAACAGTTCAGTGAACACCTAAAACTAATACTTAGTGTCGTTCATCAATTACTTGAAACATGCGAAACATATTATTGACATGGGTTGATTCGTTTTAGAAATTAAAACTCATTTATTGTTAGGTTAGGTTAGGTTTACCTACAACAAATTCTAGATTCACTTCAAGTAAAATTTGTATAAAACACATTACCTCTCTTGGATTTTTACCAAGAATGGCTTCTGGTATAGAATGCACAGTTACTTCATTATCGTTTAAAATAGTCCATTGTAGGCCTAGCTGTATAAACTTATCCTTGTAGTTGTGCAGGTAAAGAATCTCGTCTTTAGACATCTTCAAAATAATGTTATCTACTGCGACACTTGTCCATATTTCTTCATTCAAATAATCTGGAATTGGGGAAGCTATTTAATTTGATCGTTTTAGAAAACCAAATATCCTAATCGTCTATCATTCCATTGTTATACTATCGATATGACGTCATAACTCATTTTGTCACCAGCATGTAATTTAGCCACTAAAATATTACCTGCTAAATTCTTTTCAAGTCGTATTCGCTCATGAACTGCATGTTGGTCAAATAATATGAGATACTCTGATCCTTCTTTCCACTGACCACATCGCGTTTTCATGATGGCTACAATGAATTTACAATCTGCTTGACCGAGAACCTCAGCTTCTGCCAATGATGTTTCATCAAAAACCAAAGACGCGTTATCTTTTTTAACTTTATTTTGAAACTTGTGAATGTCTTTAGTTGTAAGATCTTCAACGTTTTGTATAATCGGCTCATATATTTCGGAATTAACTTGAACATCGTTGGCAAAATTGTTGTAGATGCACTGAAAACAATTAAATGTAAAAAATCAAATTGTCTTAGGAAATAGTGACAGAGTAACAGAGAGACTTACATCTTCAAAATAATCTTTATCCATATTATAGTCACACGCAGTCTTAGTGCGGCAATTTTCAAAGATTTGAGACATGCCTGAAAAAAATAATTCAGTATAGATCATCACTCATCAGTGTAGGTTGTAAAGTAAAAACGTAACTGAAACAGTATCATTAGGTACCTTTAGGCACAAATCGCGGTCTATTTTTTAAGTTAAAGTTGATTTCTAAGTTACAATCAATGTTTTTAGTGTTGAAGTTGCTATCAGTGCCAATATCAGGTAGATCTCCAGTTCTTACAATATTATTTGCTATTTCACTTTGAATCTTTTCCATAGGCATTGGATCTTGTCGCATAGGTTTTACGGTACAGCTAAAGTGATGTGAAACATTTTCGGTTATGATTTCATCATTACTTCGAGTTATTATGGCATGTTCAGTCTCAACATGTTCATCAATATCAGCGTCAGTGTTTCTAAAGTTATCGTATAAAGAGTCATTCAATCGGTTGTTTTCATTAAAGCTAAATGCAAATTCTTTTTCATCAGATGCAATTTCATAGAAAACTGTTTCACAAACATTTAATGGTTCTATAATCATATTATTATCCAGCGAACCCTGCGACTTAGAAACGAACACAACGTTTAAGTTCTTGCTATTTTGAGCAAAATCATCTTTACTTGTTTTAGATTCAATAGTAACGACATTTTCTTCAGAGTGAGAATCATGGACAGAATATGTTTCAAATTGTTTAGTAGACTGGATATTTTGTCGTCTTTGTATATGGTTTTCAGTCGTACTTTGTTTGTCGACTAAGGAATTTGATGGATGGATTGTATAAGTATTTTCAAAGACTACATTAAAATCATTCATCTGTGCTACAGGCTCATTATTTATAGTAGAACAATTGCAATCATCGTTGTCTCTAATAAAATCCACGCGGTTCGGATGTATGTAATTATGTGCTGTATTATAATTATTTTCATTACTTTTAGAGTATTCAATTGTATACAATGATTCATCTATGGTTTGTTTCATATGCATGTCAAAGATTTTCGTTTGCCTTTTAGATATGGTTTTAAATCTATTTATAAAATCATTAGAGGTGACAAAATTATCTCTGGATTCTTTCGTAATAAACCTTATATTTTGCTTTTTATTATCGTTTCGTATAAAAACTTCATTGTTATGGTATTGATGACTATCATATGTTAGGACCCTTAACGGACCACTCAATGAACGACAAAATGTTTCTTTCTGTGTACAGCAAATATTTCGATTTCGATTATAAATATTTTCTTCTTTATTTCTAAATTCCATTCGTCCTGAGACATTAGTCGTAATATCGGATATATTCTTGTCGTGGTCATAAAGACTAAAATTTTCTTCATGCTCGTATGTTTTATGTTCTGCATTATTCTTAGTTGTATACTGTGATCTTTCTTTTCTGGCATTATCATCTGAGTATTCATTACAAATATATTTATTTGTCCATGTATATTGTTTTGGCACCTTAGTTAAACAACGCAATGTGTTTTTTCGTTTATGAATACTCTTGTAAAATTCTTCGCTAATGTTATTTTTTACAGCGTTTAATACATCTTGTTGAGTATTCAGAACTGGTTGGACAAGGTCATACGTTGTTTTGTATGACTTTGTTTTCAGTTTGTTCATAATGTACTTTTCAATAATATGTTTGTTTGTTTTTAGTAGCAGAAGGTTGTTATCATTAATTGCAAGATTATTCTTTTGCAAAAACATTGTGTTTTTCCTGTCTTTTCTGATTGCATTTTCCAGTTGGTGCATTTTAACATGTCTTACCTTTGTATGGTTTTGCAAAAACTCTTCTACCTCCTGTGCTACTATTTTACTTCTTTTACAGACCGAATCTGTATTTTTTAAATATTTAATGTCATTGTCGTGAACTTTTACTTTCTTTTGTTTATTAAATGTAGGTTTTTGTTTCATTATTGTTTTATACTTTTTCTTTGCTGGTGATAAGATTTTGGCTTTCAACTCCTTCTTCTTTTTATGTTTTGATATTTCTTTTGTTTTATATTTCTTTAGATCAGGAGCTTTAACTTGTTTATTTTTATTTTTAGGGTTTTCGAGCGTCTTGTGTTCTTTCTTTTTATCTAAATCATCAACTGTCTGATAATTAACGTGTTGTTCAATATTGGGTTCAGAACTAATCTCTGCTTTACGTTTTATTAAAGCGTCATCGCCATTATGGCTTTTGTTGTCATTTTGAAGAAATAATTTAGGAATAACAACGCTACGCTTTGTCTTCTTTTTAACTTTTCTTTTTACCATTTTCCCTAAAAATACTTAATGATTTATATTTAATAAAACACATTAATAGCTATTAATTGGCTTCTCTGTTTACTGTTTATATTTAGCTGCGTATTCATAATGAAATAGATAACATATTACAAAATATTTACCTTTAATCCCATTTTGTAATTGTGAAACTCCTAATTTTCTGGAGTTACTCCCTAAAATTTTATCCATGATTTTCTTTACTTGATGCCGAGTATCTTGATTGACCTTGTTATTTATTTGCTCTTTATTCACTACTTTATCTTCAACCTTCTTAATTTCTTTTAAATTAATATCACCGGCATAGAATTTAACCAATTTCTCTAACAGTTTATTCATTTGTTCCCACTTTTTAAACTCTACAACTGATTGTTTTGGTGTATAACTTATATCATAATCTAAGTATGGACAAGTTATAAAAATAAAGTAAAATGGAATATTTTGATTGAATAATCGATGTTCGTCATAATTCTGCTTCTGTAAAAATAAATGAGATTAAGATTTAGAGTATGCAATAATTATAATAAAAGAAAATTAATTATATCTTCCTTAAGTACCTTAAATTTAAGTGTTCTTTGGTCTTTAATATGCAGAGATTTTTTGAAATACTCGTTCAATACCTTATGTAATTTGCTACAACTATGCATATACTTTCCATTTAGATAAATCCAATACAAGTCAAGGTTCTTATCCGCCTTCCCAATATAACCTTTGACCTTGTATTCGTCCTTCTCTACTTGAAGTTCCAGTACATCAAGTTTCTCAATACTAAATAAAGTCGATAATGTTTGATAAATATCCCTTTTCTTATGAATTTTAAAAACAATTTCGTTTTGAGAGTCATCCCGTAAACTTAATGATATGTGGTTGTGTACTAAGGATAATTGCTCCAGAAATGACTTGATATTTTGCAGCTCATTTATGGAATCTATTCCTCTTCTTTGAATATTTAGGTTGTAAAGAAAACCTTTTATGTCAACCTGTAAAATAATTACACAATCGTAAATCAAATTATTTTGTTATAGTATAGGCGCGCCCTCCTCTAGGGCTGTGTACTTATATACTTTCTATGTCTATCTTAGACATCACTGACATAGGTAAAGGAAAACATTGTGAGAAAACCTAGACTTCTAATGCATATAAGCCGGAAATCGCCAATTCGATTTGAAAGCACGACTGTTGAGCATGAGGTCTTGGGTTCATTTCCCAGGTCGGGCAAAGTGTTATTGGGTTTTTCTATTAAGGATTTCTCAGTAACAGCCCAGGAGTCTGGATTTGTGCCCGGTTAATGACAATAGGCGCGCCCCCTATTACAGACTTAAACATAACTGGCGAAATGTGGGTGTACTAATAGGTGCACCTCTGCCTAACCCTTCGGAGATTACAGGCGTGGTGTTATGTCGATTTGAGCAATTAAGCATGGTGATCAATGCTCGTGCCTGCTTTGTTTGAGAAGAGGGCTTTGCCCTGCTGTGGGACAGTTACAGGCTGTTAACATAATTATATTTTTTGTAAGGCTAAGCGCAGATATACTTACAGTAGTTCCTTTCGTGGGCCTTGTTGTCATTTGTGTAAACTTATTCTCTTTACTATTAATAAAAGTCTTAGCCCATGTGTCTTCAGCACTATCGTGTCTCGATGTAACTTTGACCATTTGTGAAACTGTTATTATGTTAGCGAGAAATTCACCCCGAAATCCATAGTTCTTAGGAGCAGCTTTCAGTGTTGCAGCATCAGTTACCTTATTAGTCATATATCTTTGACCAATTACATTAAAATCATGTTTTGTAATACCATACCCGTTGTCAATTACTTGTATTGTACTCTCTTGAATGTGAATTCTTATCGCAATCGATGTAGATTTCGCATCTAGGGAATTGTAAATCTAAAATCAAGATTGTTAATTATAATATCTTTTATCGTGAACTGCGTATAAGTAAGCGGTGGTCATGTTTGATATCAGTATTAGAAATAACAGATTCGAGTTTGCTGATTACTGATGGCAAGACACGTACACATGTATGTACGAACACTAAGAAAATGTGCTTTATTTACAGAGTAGGTAATAGCTACCGCCCGCGACTTCGTCCGCGTCAAATTTTATATATAATCCCACAAGAACTATACATTTTTGCGGACAAAAAGTAGCCTATGTGCTAAACAATAAGATAATAACCTATGTCTGTGTCAAATTTTATCCAGTTCTGTTCAGTCGTTTTGGAGTGATTAAGTAACAAACACCCGTCCAAAGTTTTGCATTTGGAATAGTAGTAAGAAGATTAGTTGCGACTTAGGTTCTATTAAATGCAGACTATTTGTCATGGCCATCGAAAATAAAAACATCGGTTTTTTTCCTACAATTATATTCCAGACTAGTTATATGTGCATCAAAATGCATTAAGTATCCATTGTTTTAAATACACAACACGTGCTTCATAAATATTGGGTATAAAGATTAGTTAGAAAACAAGAAATGGTCGAAAATTGGTTTGCAAATTTTGAAAGGACAACTCATTTACATACATACTTACACACGAACAGTGCAAGCTAAATAAAAGCTTGTAAAAAGTCAAATTTCAAATACCACGATGCGCTATTTTAAGGTAATTTTAGATACATATAAAAACTAAGTTTAATTATGAAATAAATGCTAAAAACTTGAGCAAGAGCAACTTACTAATTCTTCAATAGCTTTTTTGTAGCTTAAAACTCGGGCAGAGGCACATAACAGAGATTGAACATCGTTAGGTAATCTTTTCAAAGCCATTTTATTGTATGTTAAAAATAACAGTTGAGCCTGTTTTGACATAAGTTAATAAAAACGGCACTAGTTGAATTTGGAACACTTCCAAATATTACGAAGCAAAGAGGATTACAAGAATGAAAACTTTTTTATACTTTATGAATTAAATATTGCAGCTGTATGTATTATGACTTGTGGAAGCTTTTGGATGAATTTTAGAAAGTAAATAGTAGAAAAAAATCTTGTTAATTTCAAGAAGATGCTACATAGTATTAGTCAATTGGGTAGTTGATACCATTAAGCAACAATTCCAAAACACAACTTCTCTAAAGAAACACTCTATTTTAGCCCAGAAAACCCGATAAATTTTCAATTCAATGTAAAATTTGATTTTTAATTGCTTTCAAGTTAGTTAGTCAATTGAGTCGTCACAAAAGTGGTGAGTTGTCTTTTGCCATATCATTGGAGTCGCGTTTTGACAGGTCATAAAGTACGTCAAGTGAGCGGTAGTGTCATCTTCCCTAATAACACAAGTAGGTATACAAAAAGAGTCTGAATATTTTACATATCCCCGAAGAGCATGCAATTAGCAACACGCTTTTAATACCATTGACCCAATATTTACTTTTGTTTTCAATAGCCTCCAGGTCTAGTGGTACCTATATAACGGAAAGTACTTTTTAATGAATGGGAATCGATTGGTATTTAACCCTGAACTCTATTTGAAATGTACCCACATAAGGCCGACCGGCGAGTAGTCGTAGTACGGGCCCCCATATGACTGACCGTGTGAAATGAAATAGATAACGTTTATAAAATCATTTTATTATGATAAAGCCAATATTTGAACGACAGACTGCTATACTTAATGACTGTGAAAACCGACTTGTAGTGTTTGATTAATTAGATTTTGAAATTCTTGTTGCCACAATTTTTGTCAGAGAATTCGGTGCCTACAAAGGTAATTGATAAGATCTAACTTACAATCGTCATCATGTTTGCATGATAGTTTTAAAAGTTCGTCGCTAGTAGAATAAATTATGAGTGACTTCGTTGAAAAGGAAATATTATTGTTTTGGGAATACGTCAAACGGTAAGTAACAAACCTCTTTTCTATGATGTTCAACTATTTTTTTTATAGGACGTTCATAAATGAGGTAGACATGCTTATTTCTGCAACAGATTAAAAATCCTTTTTATGTTGGTTCTCAAACAAAACAAGCCTACCAGTTATCTCATTACCATGGGCGCCAGCAATAGGGTGCAATGGCACCCCTTTGCACTTTCCTATCGGGAATGATTAATGATATCAATACTTGGATTAATTTTTTTAATAAGTTTCCGTTTTAATAAAAACTTAAGGCCTCGAGTTCAATTAGAGTAACGGCAGTAACATGCACGTATATTTAAATGTTATCAATTAATTGTGCAAATTCAGATGCACCTCCTTGGAGGTAATCCTGGCGGCGCCCATGATCCTTATGGTCTAGTGTTATTGGAGTACCAAGTTAGTTAAGTACCAAGACGATAGATATAAAATCCACTAAATTGGTATAAGCTATTTAGCAATTAATTAAGTTTTAGTTTGTAAATATTCACCAACTAAAAGAGTCACAATTTCCAAAAGATCAACTCACTAATGATGTCCAAAACGATTATCCGATTTTGGCTCAATGACATTCACTCAGTCGTTCCTTGATAAAAATGCATATTCTACGAACTTTATCTGTAAAGGGATGCCATTGTTCTACATGATATGACAGGAGAGAGTGCAGAGACTAATGAATTATGATTCACCCAAACAATTAATGTGTGCATTAGTTCACCTGTTTTTACCTGACTGCGGCCAAGCGTCAAAAGGAGGGTTATGTGTTTGACCTGTATGTATGTATGTCCGTTGCTATGACAGCTCGTAACTACTCGACTCAACCGATTTTGACAATTTAATAATATTTTAGTAAAATAAAAAATTAAAATACTCGACTGTTAGTGATGGCCAAGATAAACTTGGAAAGCAGACATTAATTAGAAAAAAATCACATTGGTACTCTACCGTGCCTGCTTGCGAACCTTATGCATGCAATGGGAGGGCGCCCCAATCATTGAGTCATCGCGACCAAATTATCTAGCTCTCCATATTCACAATAAATAATTTTGATTTTGATTGTGAGCTTCTAACTACAGCTTATATTATAATGCTTAGGCATCTAAAATTACTAATAATTAATTGGATATCGTGATCGAAAACTGCTTGATCGATTAATTATTAAAGGTCACCTCTAATTTGACTCTCCTGTTCGTCTGTAGTCGGATATCAATGGTTTTACTCTAAACAATACATTTTACTCAGTAACACTTACAGCCTATACCTACATTCAATTAAAAATGCTATACCTAATGATCCTTAACAAGTTATGAAACACTGTCAGACCACATTAGCGTAATTTTGTAAGCCGAGTTTTTGAATCGCATTATTTACATTCAATTGAAACTGACAACTCATTTTGCGTTGCCATGTGGCACAAACAGGAGTTTTCGTATGAAAAGAAATGAAGCGTAAATTACGTGGCTCATAAAACGCGACTCATAACTCACAAAATTACGTTCAATTGTCCTCACACTTAGGGTTATATTTCCATCTGAAATCGATAAAAAAATGGGGTCACAAACGATGACAAATTGTCTCAAAGTAGGCCTTAGAAAAGAGCTAGTTGCGCGGCCAGATGCATTACTTATTCATAACCTAGGCAGTTACTACCTTTTCTTTCGTATAATAAGTACTTTTTCGAAATGAATAATCGATGTCGTATCGATTTTTAGCAATTGACCTGCCAGTATTATGAATAATTATAAGTCCTTTAATTGTCAGTACGACTATTATTAGCCTACCTTTCTACCTTACGTTACCTAAATTATAGCCGGCCGAAGAGACATCGTATCGAAGACTTATAACATGAACTATATAGAGATAAAAAATTAAAATTTAAAAAATCAACGCAAAAAAGCTTATATTTAAAAAATCATCGCAGTCGGAGAACTTCCGCTCTGTGGAATACTACGGAATTAATTAACAGAATTCATGGTAAAGACTTATTACGCTGTTCTTTAATCCGTGTGACACCTACCGTAATATTCCCTAAATGTTACTTGATAATGTCATAAGTACTTATGGAGCCTTACTTATTTTCTTTAGACAAATACCATGCTAACTAGGTACCACAAGTAACTTCGACATTATCAACTAATAATTTTAATATAGGGAATACTTTTACGTTTCATGTTCGAAGGATTCATACGTTCTTATTGAGTCATGACTTGAATGATAACTTTCGAGTTTTCTTTTCGAGTCTTAGTTCGTTTTTTCATGGCGCCATCGAAATCTACAAAAAATCTGATAAAGAACATTACCAAAAAGTGAAAACTATTTGCATTTATGGAAACTATTCATAATGTGACATTCCAATAGTTTTACGAATCCTTATCTTACGGTTCAACCCTGCCATTATTGCAAACGATATGAAGATAACAGTAGAAACTGTTTGGGTGACTAGTCTCTGAGATGTCTTATAAAAAGGACAAATGAGGGACAAGTAGGCATCAGTCCCTTAAAGGGTTTCGTTGGAAAAGGATCAAATCAACCATAACTGCAAAGTAAGCGTTTTTTATACTTATCTTCATAAAACAAAGGCTCAATATACGTGCTAATTGAATTTCTAAAATTTCCAGATGCTCAAAACAATACCAGTGCTCCTGGCTCTAGTCGCCACAGCATTTCCAGCTGAAATATCTTCATCGTACGCCATGTTGGAAAAACATGCTGTATTTACACCTGATCTTAAAACGGAACCTGTCGAAACCCACGTTATGAAAGGAGTTGATTCTGGAGCTGAACATCCTGTGTATAAAGCTAATGATGTTAAGAATCAAGGCAGAGCAAGGATTGAACCAGTAAGACCTATTGGACCAGCGATCAAACATGACGCTATGTTAGCAGATCAACCAGTTATTCCCACTGAAGTTAATAGAAATGTAAGTAGAGTCAACCGGCGTTATTTGGTTTACTAAAACATAATATAATTTTGGTATAAATCTTCATGCCAAGTGCGATATTTATGGCGATATTCTTCAGGATCTAAGTGGTCGTAGGAATAATTATTCTTTGATCTTAATTTGAATGTGTTAACTACTATGGATACTAGTATCTTCAGACCCAGATTAATTCCCACTCAATGTGAACATTTCTTGGTTGATATATGGTAATCAATAATCTTATTTCTATTTCCAGGAGGAGGAAGGTATCCCTGCAAATGGCTACGTTCCAGGCACTGCCGAGGTAGCGTATCCTGACATCCCATATGCTCCGGGTTACTTCTACGGCACTGGATACTCTGCGTCTAACAAGTAAATATCGTACAATAACTTTACGACCTTGGACAATTCTAGCAATATTAAGGAACATTTGCTTTTTAATCTCTGTCTCAATCTGTTAAAAATACTTCTATTTTATCTACATTTGTGACATGACAACATTCATTGTCGCTGAGATCATACCAGCCTCTAGCCATCTATTGCTGAACGTCGGCTTCCCCCAAAGAGCGCCAACCATCCCAGTCTTGGGCAGTCCGAATCCATCCGCTGCCCGCCACCTTCTTTACGTCGTCGGTTCACCGTGCAGTAGGGCGTCCCACACTACGTTTCCCTAAACCTCACTCAAATACGTACCTGCTCCACCGATCATCTGTCCGTCTGCAGACATGACCAGCCCATTTCCACTTCAGCGCACTAATTCTGCGAGCAATGTTGCTGAGATAAAATTTGGAAAATTGACCATCTGATGCTTGCGCACTACTTGATCATGTATTTGTGTCTACTGCATCAACTTGGCTTATTACTTCTCACTTCTGGTTATGGAAATCTCACAAATTGCTCGCTACTACACCTGTTTCTCTGCATTCTGCATGTAATGTTTTTTTTATCACATAATACTCGTATTATGCTATGTTACAATGTATTGTTACGATCACACATTAATCTGCTTTTTCACAATCCTCTTTATCTTCGTTCTTTAGAGTAAGTTCATTTCTTAGAAAAGTATAGGTAAGGCTTTACGTTTATCTGTTGAATTAATTTTGATTATCGATTGTTTCAGTTACGATATGTATGGTTCCAATAACTATTTGATGGAGCCTGATACATCCACTTTTGGTCTATTGTGGAGTCAAGTGCCTAATGCCAGAGTAAGTAGTGCATTATTTTATATATTCTTCAAGTAATAAGTTTTTCGGTTGCTGCTAGTAATAAAATTGATGAGGGGCGATACATGAATGTAGGCTACCCTGGATAGCTCGACTGGCTAGTATTTTTACATCGTCATGAGCTGTTGTTATCTACGTTTATGTCAATATATAAAAAGAGAACCAGACTAACTGACGTATTAGCGCACAGCCCAAGCTACTAGAATAAGTGCGTGAAATTGCACGCGGTTTCCTTTAATGATGTAAACGAGCACTAAGAAAGAATTTTTGGAAATTCACCCATAAAAAGTGTAGTTCTTTTCTTTCTTTTTTCCAGACCATGGTTGACGTTGTGGGACGCACCATTGGATGGCTGTTCAACAGCATATTTGTTCTCCTCCTCGGCTCACTTCTAACAGTTGGTGTTTGCACCTACACAAACTTGTGCACCATCGCTTTCAATGGTGTTGGACCGATCCAAGAACAAATGAGAAGTTTGATAACCTCAGATAAATTGGAGAAGATCAGCCATGCTGCTGAATTTGTTAAGACTGCTATAGATAAATATCAGGATATACAAAAAGTTACTGATGCGACTGGTATGAGAAGACGTCGCGCCATATTTAATTATTAAAGAAGTTGTTTTGAAAGTATATATTTAAGTCACATTTTATAAAGATATATTTTTATTAAAGCCATGATAAATAAAATTGAGTTTAAAAACGAACTTTTTTCTAATTAATAAACCCATTGTAAAATTATAGCAAAAATGCCAGCCATTACTGTATCATTGCTGGACAAATGTTTCTTCTCATCCAGAGAAGGCACGAGTGCTGATCACCATACTTGCTTAAGGCGGATTGGCGATTTCAGACTTGGGTATATAAATTATAAGTTCAGGTTTCCTCACGATGTTTTCCTTCGTCGATGTCGATATAAAAGTGACATTAGAAAAAAATAACAAAGACATTAAATTAGGCGCTCCACCCACTGCCCCGCGCCCCGTCGCGTAGCGCGGGATGGCAGATTTTACCGTTGTATGCAAGTATCTCAATTTACATAGAAAT
The DNA here is from genome assembly GCA_949316365.1 of Hoplodrina blanda. NCBI lineage: Eukaryota > Metazoa > Arthropoda > Insecta > Lepidoptera > Noctuidae > Hoplodrina > Hoplodrina blanda. The sequence goes on from OX438585.1 coordinate 10,317,934, forward strand.
CACGCCTAGCACAACACACTGCCGACGCGGAAACGAGCGGGAAGGCGCACCGCGCGCAGATTCTGCCAATCTGCGCGGGAGCGCGGGGCGTGCCGCGGGATATGACACACCGGCTCCGCAGCCCCGGGCGTGATTTTATACTGCAAAGACGTTTGCACGATGGATTTCGACGTAGACAAATTTATTTAGCGCGAGGCCGTCGTAATCTGCTTCACCGCGCGGGGGAGCAGATTTCACCGCTAAGTAAGGCAGATCTGCGCCTCCGTCGCCGCGCGCGTTATCTGTCGCTCTGCTCACCGCGGCGGGACGCATCTTCAGTGGGTGGAGCGCCTAAGTAAATTCATTCCCTTTTATCTTGCTATTACTTTTCTATTTTTGTTTCATCTACTGTAATTCTGTTAAATTGTATGTTTTATGTTTCTCTTTTTTATGTTTTTTGTGTTTAGTTGTTAAATTATTATTGGCCAATAACTTGCATGTCTGGTGCAAACTGTTAGAATAGGTTGGTTGTTTATAAATAAATAAATAATAAATAAATTAGTATTGGCCTGATTTTGAACCTCATTAATGAGAAGAGGGCGCATTAACCAGGGCCACTTCGACTAAGATATCGCTTGCACTGTGCCTAGAAGTACGAATTGGGACAGTCTTGTTTCGTAGCCTACGTAGCAACTTCGTAGCAATATATAACCGTAATCAATTCATAACAGGGGTAAAACTTTAAAGCGTGTTAAAAGACACTCAATGAAGCCTAAAATTACATATTCTCCCTATCATTGTGATATTTTCTTTGTTGTGAACCATGCCTGGGAACCTTCTAGTCACGAAGATATTGAACGGTCTAACTTGTAACGTTTATTTTCGAAAATAAGTTTGACATGTTCTAGCTACATTATTGACATCTGGATGCACCCGCAAACACAATGTTTTGCGTGCCTTACGTTGCGCACTACTATAAACAGTGATTTTTCACACGCATACTAATATTATAAATATGCGAAAGTCACTGTCTGTCTGTCTGTTACGCTTTCACAACTAAACCACTGAACCGATCTTGATGTAATTTAGTACGGGGTTAGTTCGAACCCTAAGAAAAGACATAGGCTACTTTTTACTCCGCAACTTCGTCTGCGTCCGCGATGACCGACATTTAGTAAAAAACAAAAGTTATTTCCCAGCAATCAATTTTACTTAATGTTGCTTAGTTTGATGGGCAGTATGCGTAGTTAATGGGTATGTGTTGTGTCTCTTACACCCCGCATAGTACACATACATAAACTCACGCCTTTTTCCCATGGGAGTAATGGGTAGCTCGCCGTCCGATCAAGGACCATGCCCGGGTCGACGGCGCGTTATGTTCGCGCGCGCCTCAAAGAGCTGTCAGCACAGGGACGGGGCCCCAAAGGTGCCAAACGCCTGCCGGGGTTGCGGGACTTCTTAACAGGATACCGTGGCCCCGGAACGTAAAGGGCAACAGAAGGAACAGGGTGGTTTTTTAGTCAGTAAAAGTCTGACAGTCCCTTCCGCCCCACGCAGGGCGGAAGGACTCATTTGATGATTTTTACCACCTTAAAAAAAATGGGGGTAGGCAGAAACCACAGAACGCCACCTGCTACGATCCTTACATACTCCTTTCGCCTCATCTACGTTCATATATCTCGTCATACAAGCGCACCGGTTACGAATACTCCGCACCTGACCTTACCATAGTCAGTTCATTAAACCACGTAACAAATGACGCACATACGCGGTAATGCAGCTACAAGTTACAAGGCTCGTCTTAATTAACCATGAAATTATACCTTAACTCCCCATGAGGTGAATAGCGTCAATTTGTAGCCGCATGACAAATAATCAGGTACAAAGTAAAGCTAAGTAATAGTAGTAATTTGCTTTTTGCTTTCAAGGGGAATGCTTTTACATTAATTCCTCACAGAGTAATGTTTTATATACTAAGGTATATGCTTTTTAATTTTACCCAAATCCGATTAGCCGTTGATTGGTTAGAAGCTTGATTGAGTAACCGTCGTCCAAAATTAAGAATGTCTACTTCAAACTAGTTTATGCCTTTTTTACACGACTGCCCCAAAAAAGGAGTGTTATGTGTTCAGGGTTAATGTATGTATGTATGTGAGTTTCTTTATTCCACCATAACTTTTAAACGTCTGAACCGATTTAGATGTATGGGGTATCGTTACAATCCTTGCATTGTTCCGAGTAACATAGTAAAACTAAAAAAACTAGTTAAAATAACTAAAAAATAAGTAGTTAAAAAAATAACCTCCTCCTTTTTTGAAGTCGTTTAAAAAGCTTTTTTACAAAAAAATAAAAAAATAACTTTAGTTTTGGAAGTCGGTGGCAATATCTACATAACAAAAAACAAAACCAAAGCCACCGACTTCCAAAACTAAAGTTATTTTTTTTTTATTTTGTAGTTTTTGAAGGCGGTTTTATTTTTTTTTATAAAAAAGCTTTTTATTTTTCACTTTTTAGTGCTTGTGTGTTAATGTTTGAAATCCTTACAAAAAGCCCTTTCAAACAATAGCTCACACGATATATTTAATTTTGAAAAGTAGTAGGAGGGGGGTTGACGTACCCCCTCCCCCTTTTCCTTCAGTCAGTCATCGACTACACGTATAAACGAAGCAATTTTACTTGTTACGACAGTTATGTTGTGATTCTATAAGGAGTTCCGTTCCATATCTCCGAAGTTCATCATCAGATCATGACAATATTTCTATGGGACCTATTCGGAAGTATACTCTTTCAAACAAAAAAAGAATCATCCAAATCTATTCATAATTGGCTGAGAAATCAGGTAACATACATACAAAAAAAAAAAAAAACATACGCGCCGAATTGAGAACCTCCTTCTTTTTGAAGTCGGTTGAAAAATAAAGCGGTGTGGTCACTTTAAAAAGTAAATTAATACCAGCCTCAATTTATTTGTTTAATGAATCTGGTCGTGTCTATGTTTATCGTCTAGAATTTGACAAGTAGTTAAAAAATATAACACTGTAAATAAAAAACGTCGTAACAAAACTGACGAGTAAACAAAGTACAAATATGTGCAATTTTCGCAGTCGTGTTTTTTCATTTTTAACCGACTTCTTTAATTATAGTAGCTTGTTTGGGACTTCGTTTGACGAATGGGTGGATCCCTCAATCTCTTTCTCAAAAAAAAGTAGTCTAAATTACTCCTTGTAGCATCAGTCTGACAGTCGTTTCAAGGCAGACAATTTATTTCTATAGGTATGTAGATAGTATACTATTTGTTAATTTGGACAAAAAGCGCACTTCACACTATATGCATTTTTTTTTCTCTGGATACAAAATTACATTACTGCTGTAAACAATGCAACACTAGACAACTTTAGACTAATGTGTACTCGAAAGGTGTAAGCTCTAGTGCCTATGTTGATTATGTTGTTTCTTAGTTTGATAAGCTTTTGATGTTGTCCTGTTTTCTCTTTTTTGTTTTTCTTGTGTGAGCAGTACTGTGTTGTTCACACCATCTTTGCCAGCCTGTTTTTTATAAGTGAAGACTTGTAATTGGCTGTCAGTTATATTTACTGTTTTTTTAATATGTTTTATTAAGCTGTAAGTCTTCCATATATCTTAAATAAATTAAAAATTAAATAAATTAAATTAAATTAAACACAATATTAACCCCCACACTCATTCGTAAGTAATGTGCTAACCATCTGTTATTCACAAAGCATAATATCAATTATACCTATACCTATATGATTATGAATCATAGTATAACCATGACAGTAATACGCTTGTAAGTAGGGGTATACTGACCGGTTGTACTTAGGCCAAGGCTCATTATAGAAACGTGTAATTTTGTTCTCATTATGCCATAATGGAAGCCTCAAGAGACAAACAGACGGCTCTGTTGTAGTTCTTTTTTTTTAATGAAATGAAAGAAAAGCACTGAAAATATATGTCTTGGGACAAGGGTAATCGGAAGACTATGTATGAAACCTTTTCACACAACTTTTGTTTTTAATACTAAAATATAGTAGCTAATATAGTAGCTTACAAAAGTCTTCGATGTCTATAACATTGTTGGACAAAAAATTGGACTAGGTACATGCCTTCGTTTCAGTTGTCCAATCATTACTTTTAGTTAAAAAAAAATGAACAAAAAAAGGAACATTTTTATAAAACATTTTCGTGAAAGATACTAAAAATTAAAGAACGTTCAATGGTCTGCAGTTCAATATCGTATTATCCTATTATTATTCAATTACTTAGTCGTTTAACTTCGATATGTATAATATGTATGAAAATTAATTGGATAGTTGACACAAATTCCAACATTCAACTTCATTAAAAAAATGCTTTTTTTGGCCCTGACAAATTAATTTTCAACTATCTGTAAAATTAGAATTTTAGTTGCTTTGAAATCAATAAATAGCTAGTATATTGAGACGACAAAAATGTGACGTCACAGTTTGCTATTCCCATTCAATATCTACAGGGGAATCATGCTTTTGACGGTTTATACAAATTAAGTCAATTGATTGGTGGTTCCTGCTATCCAATTGCGCTCAGTCTACTTTAATCTTTTATAAGTGTAATTTACATAAATAATTGTACTATCGTAATAATTTTAGTCAATTATCCTATTTGTCGCAGTGAGTAATAGAAAGTAACAATTTACTAATCGACATGTACTTAATATTTTAAAATTTCTCTTTCATAATTACCTATTGGGCTTTAAATAGTTCAGACATTTTAATGACCAGTCATTTAATATTAAATAGTTCATAAAGCACAGACTACAGTGAAGGACAGTAACAATTAGAACTTATTTTTAATTCATTCAAGGTAAGTATTAGGTACTTACATACTTTATATTTTTTTAATTATTCATTTTCTGTTTAGTTTAATTATATTGTACATGTTTATTCTATTGTATTAAATTTTAACTCATGAACAGGTAAGTTACAATTTAGTATACTTATATAATATGGAAAATGAATTGTGCTCATCCAGAACCCAGTTTTTATTTTCGTTAGCTATTTTTATGGCAGCTTCATTATTGAGCTTTCTTATCACATTTGATCATTTTCAAAAGAAAGCTTCGACCTATCAATAATAAATTATTCTCTATTTTCTCTTCTCAAACGGATCGAGTTCGAAATACTATACTGCGCTCTGAAACAGGAAAAGTCATCGTGGCTCAAAAAAGTTGGACAACTTAAATAAGACTGGGCAGGATTTGTCTGCCGCATGCATGCCGTATAAAGTATGGACTTAAGTAGCACAAAGCTGGTGCCCTGAGACAGTGAGTCGGGGTCGCGGTAGGCTACGAAGGATATGACGGGAGGAACTGGACGGATTCCCCCAAAATTGGAAGGATTTGGCGGAAACGTGAAGAGTAGAAGGAGTGGGCTTTTGCCCAGTAGTGGGCAGAAAGGGCTAACAAAAACAAACAATTGCTCTCGTGAAAGACGTTGGGTCTGGCAAAATTTTTAACAAATTATTTGTTCGTAAGACATAAATTGTAATGATCATAAAAACCCGTATCGAAAACTGTTGATTAATGTGTTCTAGATGCTGTTGAATATCTTCTTTCTAATTATAAGTATCGTCTTCGGCGTTGCGTCTGCAAACCCTGTTGCTTTGTCTCCACAACCATCCAGTGTACGTAACATTGCTATTATTATTTTGAATATTTCACGTTACAGTTTATTTTTCTATAAAATTTCTATTTTTAGGATATCATTGACTATTCGACGGATTTGGTTATTCAAGAAAATCCGTTCCCATTAATATTTCAAAGAATTGGTGGTCTAACTGGATATCAAAAGGTAAATTAATTATTGGTGATTAGATTTACCCTAACTCTACGTATATAATCATCTATCATACTATTATAAGCTTGTATTGTTCCACTGCTGCAAATATAAGTATCGAATGCCCAATAATGAAATAGAGAACAAGTTTGAGCGATGATATAGCTACCTACTTAAAAGAAATATACAATCAGAGCGCTATAAGCAAACTAATTAATAAAAATCGTTACTGAGTTATATACCATTTTATTTTTTAAACTATAGTCTACAAATCTAGATTTTAGTCCCTTTTTATCCTATCTACAAAATGATATCGAGTTAAGTTACTTATTGATAAAATATATGAAACTAAGTTAGTGCGTAGCGCTCTGTTTGAGAATGTTTCTTAGTGTACAGAATAACAGAATTAGGTCTAAAATTTTGTTGTTTAAAAGATAGACATACCCAATTCATGATGCTTTTTTTTTAGTCTGCGCTATCAGTAGCTGTCAATACCGTTTACTGGGTGGTTACAAATTACTCAACCATAATCTCGGCTGTGACAGCCATAGTACGCATCTGCAGATTAACCAACCAATGCATGGGCTTGGAGCAGTACGTACCGATAGGCCGAATCATAAGAATGGTAACGCCCGAACATTTGGAAACGGCTAAAAGATTCCTAATAACGTTCAAGAAAAAATAGTTTAATGGAAGAGAGTAAAGTGTACATTGGGAATGATTTTTTAAGTTAGTATTAAGTATTAATGGAAAATAAATGTTAAAATATGGAATTGATTGCTTACTTAATTTGTTAAATAACCGTGCCCAAATTACCTTTTTCCTGCTGTGTCACAAAAATTAAATTCATACTTTCGACTCAGAAAAAAGGTCGTAGTTTCTAGTAGGACTTTAAAAAAAGGAAGTTAACTCTACGGGAACATGATGGCCCAGTGGTTAAGGCGTCCACCTCTTATGTATGAGGTCGCGGTTACGACAGTAGGCAAGTACCGATATGACTTTTTAAATTAATATGTACTTTCAAAGTTTATCTTGGACATCACTGACATTGGTGAAAGAATACATCGTGACAAAACCTGGACTTATAATTATTATAAATCTGAAATCTTTTCTGTATGAAAGTCTTTTCAGGCCTCTGCTTTTCCTCAGCAATGGGACAGTAATTGGCTGACATTACAAATTACACACAATTTTTTGAAAAATAAATTGCAAATAATAAATATTTTATATATTTTTTGGTTGGCATTATTATTATTGTATTTAAGTGGTGCGTTAAAAAAGGGGAAAGGTCTCTTCCCTTCCCCTGCAGAGGGACAATAGTAGGCTGGTATTGTAGTATTATTTTAGCTCTACAGGGTGTGTCTTGAGACAATCAACAAATCACAATTCACTTATTGTAGTTCCGCTTCAATTTCAATAATCCGTAGTAAGTAGTACCTGCTGTCTATATCATAGTATCTCAATCACAAAGAAAACTGATACCAGTCGATTATTTGTCCAACTATACAATAAAGTAATGATAAGACCCTTATCAAGTCATTAAACTTATCTATTGTATTTTTATCAATGAATTGAATCGTTTTATTATACGTATCTTAGAATTGATGTTGATTGTAAAATATTAAATCGGTTTGAAAGGGCCAATTTGCAGTTATATATTATTTTATTTACCGGATTTGAAAGAAAGAAAAGACAAGAAAAGTTTATTGGCACAGACCATGTGCACACAAAAACAACAAAATAAAGCAATAAAAAACATATTATTTAACAATATAATTATATTCTTTTATTAAACTTTAATCATTCACTTTTTAATTTTATACCTACTGTGAAAATTTCAAGTATCAACTTATTATGGTTTAGAAGATACAACCCTGACAGAGAGGCAGTGAAGACTTAGTATTTGGGTCCTGTTTTTTTTCCCGAGTAAACTGACCACAAGTGGTTTTTTCCATGAAATCTAAACTAGATTTTATTTATTTTTAAGCATTATTATATTATTTTGTCTATAACTATGAAAGATCCTTTTGCCTGATTTCCTTCAATCATATTTTAACACAATAGTTCACCTTGATATGCCTTTATAGAATACCGTCGCGTGACTGGTCAAGTCAAATTATAGAAAAATTGTGCTTGAATTAAAATAATTTGTAGTTACAGTACACTATATTCGACCGAGGTTCACCACTTTAAAACTAGGGTGACTAAGCAAAAATGTATCACGAAAAAAATATTTTCTAAGTAGGTATTTGTTGAAGGATATCCGATGGCTGTTTGTGTATATGGGTTTATGTGTTTGTAAATGCTTCTACGATACAGGGAAAAATCCTAATGTGCGGCAACGTTTAGTTTTTCAAATGGATTTTACAGGCAACTAAAGTGGCCTAATTTATTAATTTAGACTTTATGTAAGAGAAAGTATACAGATGGACTTGGCATTCTCGTCCAGTCAACTAAAGGTGGTGGCAGCCGCAGGTGCTAATTATTAATTGTGTTTGAATGGCACCAAAGTAGGTTCTGCTATGAGCAGAATAGAAAAAATAAAGTAGGTAGGTGCGGTTCAGATCGCTGCTAGTTCAATTGGCAATCTATGCGGAGTATTTATGAACTTCATTGTAAGTTCATCTAAAAGGAGTGGTCACGTTAATTAACGCTGATTAAATTAACACTGCGAATAGTGTCTATTGTATTGGCTTGACCGCTGGTTTATAACCAAGAAACAGTACCTTCATGAGATTTTTATGACCATCATAAGATTTGCGATGCCTTAAGACAATACATAAGAGGTCGTGAAAAAAAAAAAACCCCGACGGCGACCATTTAGGACCGATGTTCATTAAACATAGCTAAAAACACTCCCGACTAATTCACCTTTCAAACAAAATCAAAATCGGTTCATCCGTTCGGGAGCTACGATGCCACAGACAGACACACACGCATAAACGTCAAACTTATACATACACCGTCGTTTTTGCGGGGGTTAAAAAATATAATAATATCTTTAGGGCTTCTTTTAATTTAGGCGTTTATGCGTCTGAACTGCTGTGTAGGTGTCGACTGACATACGGATGGTTGCCTTTTTTCTGACAGTTGACACGAGACACGTTTGTCGTCCTACGGACGTGCATGCCCGGTACTGGTATAGCATGATCCTCTCGACGTGTTAACATGTATGTCAAAAACCAACCGTCCGTGTTCAGCAAGACATTCGTACTGCTTCATAAACACATAAATTGATAGCTACCTTTTTAAAGACTCAAAAATGTGCACACTTCTTTTCAGGTGTTTTACTTGTACTGTTTGCTTTGTGAAGTCATTTGATAGACACGCCGTCCTCGAGTGCTTAAAAGCAAGATAGTGATTACAAGTGCACGTATGTATAGTCACTAATCTTGTTGACATACACGACTCATTGTTTTTAATAATAGTTCATCAAGTAAATGTAGGTATGACAACAGCAAAATAACACGGTGAATCATGTTATTGTGCCAAACGATGATCGGAATCTGAATTTTTTTTATAATAATATTCTCACCATGAGCATAAAATGTTTTATATTATCAATTATGTACCTGTACAATGCTTATTGGAAATTCTTCCCCTTATTCTTTGTTTCCCAGATACCAGATAAAAAAATCAGTTAATCCGTATAATTTGTCGAGTAAAGCGAACGTAAATGATTGAATCAGCTGATCTTCAGGTGTCTGGTAAATAAAAATAAACTTGTTTTCATTATCTTATCTAACCAAATAACACTTTTGCCTGACTTGGCAATCGAATCCAGGACCCAGCAGTCGCATTTTGCGACCAATCGATCATCAAACTCGAAACGATTGGGCCCATTTTTTTTTCAAAAATAACAATAAAAAAACAGCTGTTCAGTACACTTTGACGAGTTAGTTTAATGCCATAAAACCTACTGACCTTTAATCAACTCAGAAAATACACGAAAACACTTAAGACCGTGACGAAGTATCGCCACTGTTTTGAGTGTGAGTCTCACTCTCATTTTCTTTTACTAAGCTACACCTAAGTGCAGGGCCCGATCTAGCTCTTTAGCCGCTCTGGGCAAAAATAATATTTGCCGCCCTTGCCACTAACAGCACATAAGTCATTAGCTTGCTATTCCAAAGATAGGATGATATTTATGTGATTAAGGCCAAGAACTAGACTAAGGCTTCTGAACAAGTTTACAAAAATTCATGAGAATATGTTGAACTTAGTGCAACCGACCGGAACCCTCAATTGTGCCGCCCCTCGTTTTTGCCGCTCTGGGCATTTGCCCGGCTGGCCCCCCCTTAGATCGGGCCCTGCCTAAGTGTGGTGCCTAACGCCTCGTATATGGAGACGCAAAGCGTTGCGGGCTGCGCGGTCGTGAAACTAGCCCTAAGCAAAACCGCACAAACTACAGTACAATAATACATATTTAGATGTTACCTAGTGTTAATGAAATCGGGCATCACAATCCGAGTTCTGACAGAAAGTTAAGCTTTTTTGCCGTACCTTATAGAACTTAGAAGGCGAAACTATTACCATCAACTGGGCACGAATTTAGACTTCAAGCTGCTAAAAACCCAATAACACTTTGTTTGACCTTGGGATTGAGCCTGACGCTGATGCTCAGCAATGACGTTTACAACTACTGAACCAAGTAAATATAATAAAAAAAACACGCACATATAGATAAAAGTAACAATAATAAAAAAAAACTTTATTGTTTGAAATGACATACAAACATCCGTTCAAAGGAACATAACGGGCGATGTGTCATTGCCTTATCTTCTACTTATTTATATATTATTACCTACAATGTTTTGACGGCAGACATATCTTTCACTAACATTGCCAACTGCAGTTTCATTTTCACTTTATTTGGAAACAGACTTATCAGCGGGAGTGCTAGTACATTTAATTACAGAGATTCCCTTATCAACGTTGTTATCTTTGTTGAAGTGAGGATCATATTTTGATACTGTCACTCGTTCATGTGAGCCGGTGGATCTCAGACACAAAATGGGGAACTCAAAAAGTAAGAAAGTGAAAATAAGTGATGAGCAAACTCAAAATGTTCCAAAGAACAAAGCTGAGAGCCGTGAAAGAATTAATTCGTTGAGAACTGATATACCTGATGCTGGATCGAAGAACGCGAATGAAGGATTTGACAATAATGAAAATAAAGACAAGGATAATGCAAGCAGTGCGTCCACAGTAGAAGTGCTCGACGACAAGTGAACGATTGACAAACTTTAAAATTTTAAGAACATTTTTATTAATTTAAACAAAAATGTGACGACGTTTTAAGTACGAATACGAGTGCGATAAATAAAACAGTTTTTATTAAGTTGTTTTTGTAATATTGTGTTTTATTCCGATTGTGGTTTTACCAGCTTTGTTTTATGGGTGTTGATAAACTCGTGAAAGTAAAAATGTATAAATAAGTTGTAAAATTCGTGACACATCGCCGAAAGTAGTTTGTGTTGTTATGAGATTTTTGTGCGTATAGATTAAACATAGATTAAACAACTTATACGCGCGATATTTTCGTATAAAAATAAAACTTTAATCTTTGTTTCCCTAAGTAGCGACCGAGCTAACGTTATTTGGGACTAGGGCAGCGTCAAAGCTTTCGTCTTATAGTGTAACATTTTGTAGATGTTAGCTAATAACAAGACGATAGTTGCTTGGTTACAAGTTCTGTTTTAAAAACCTAATAGGCCCAAGGTATCATAACCCCACTATTCCTATTAAAACTAATAAGATGAACAATGTAGGTAGTGCAAAATCTGACTGTTTTCATACACACATCTATTACACACTTTTCATACTGACAACATGAAAATCCATGTTAAGCCTTCAAGGCCTTGTCAATATTATGAATCTTAATGGAAAAGTTTTTATTTAATTTTAAAGTCGACATATTTTTGGTAATGTGATCATTGATCCGAAAATTCTCAACCTTTTTTTAAAGACAATGATACAAAAATACAGAGTAGCTTCTTAGACTTTATAAGAAGTATACATTATTAATTAGCTTTCTCCCAAAATTATTTTTTTCTACGCGAAAACAATCCATTCCAAGGCAATGCTAATGCACTAGTTGATGACACATTATGACTCACAAGTGTCTGTTAATCTTAGTAGGCGTTGACGGACTATACGTAGCTTATCAACACGCTAGACTGTAGACCCTTTTTTTTATCAATAAACATGATTAAAGTTAGACCAGTGTTAACTTTCATTTACCCAAAATTTTTCGAGGTTTAAGTTTGGCATAATAATATGTATTACTCTAGTTCATTAATAATGGGATAGAAGTTTACTTCTGAACACACACCGACCTTTTAAATATGGAACTTATTTCTGATCAACAATGCGCAACTAACTGGTAGCAAACCAGATGTTTTCATACAAAGCATGTGACTCGCAAATTCAGATACATACACACACATATTATAATTAAACATATGCAAATAGGTAGATATGCAGCTGTCTTTGTTTACATAAACAAAAAAGTAGATAGGAAAGACTTCTTATCTTCATGTGAAAGTTGTTTAAAGTCATATAAAGTACGCAAGGAGTAAACAGGTCACTGAGACCGAGATAAAATGTTCCTTAGCACGTTCTTTGGTTTAGCTATATATTTCTGTCTTTATCTTGCACTCGTAGTTTGACAGTTGTGCAACAGTGACAGGAATAACGCTTACCCAAAGCGTGACAAGTGGGTACCGTAGGTCATCTCGAGCTGGCTGTCTCTTTTCTGATAAGTTTATCCATAAAAAAATGAGAAAGTAATCTTTTGATAGCTGAAGACATATCGCGATCTTCAAGATCTAAGAGCCTTCCACGTTTTACCATTCTACGACTCTTTCAGCTTTCTACAAGTTATGTTGAAAGCTGTTGTTGTTGTTGTAGTTATGTTGTTGTGTATGTTAGTTTAAGTTATCGACAAGACATTATCTATATCTACGAATAAATAAAATTGAAGTGTCTGTTTGTAGTGTCAAAATAAATTAATGTTTAAAAAATATTTAAAATTGTTGTTTCACGTTTATTTGTTAAAGGCGTTGCTCACTTATCCAAATTAACGCCAGTGTCAAACTCAAGTTAAAATGGTCATACAATACAGCAACACGGGTAGATAATGTCCAATCAACTGACATACTTTGTACGAGTTGTCAAAACGCGATTCTCCATAGATTTTGTATCGCAATAGGCTAAATTACTATTTATTTATTTAAAAGCAACTAAACATCTTATTTACAGTTCTTTAAAAAGAAATAATTATTTGGGCTAAAATAAAAAGTGTTTTTAAGAGAACTTGTGTCTTGGAATTACTGGTTAATAGTGTCTGCCTTTTGGAAGAGGCAACAAGATTAAATTATTAATTTTATTCTTGTTCAAGACATTCAAAAGTGCCTTCTAATGGAATAATTGAAATAAATGATTTGACTTTAACTTACACGCGTTTTACGTTAGCTACCTCTCTTCACCTATAAGTAAGTAAGTAAGTAAGTAAGATTAGCTTCACAAAAGAAATAATCAATCGCAAACAAGAATTAAATAACAGTTGATAAGGAAATCGTGATTGTTGTTATTTTTAGTTGATAAAGTTTATTTAAAGGGATTCTCGAAAAGGCAGCTTATCAGTTAATGATAGCTTCCATTATCTAGAACATACCCTTTTTTACAGGGTCTTTATACGTACAAACCAAATAAATGGTCTAAGTAACGAAAAATTTATGACAGCAGCTTAGACGCGCTTGGCATTTTGTATAATTATTAATTTTTCGTTCACATCAATTTGCCAATCTGCACCGGTGTACACTCACGATTTTCCAGTGAGCTACGAAACAGAGTATTTTAGGCATCAAACTTGAAGACCGGAACAGTGATGTCACACAGAAAGCTGTTACTCTAAAATGGATCTACTTACGTGAAACGGAACCAACCCACACAATAAAAATTTTGGGAAAAAGCCATTTTTCTATGAAGTGTGCAATAAAAATATTTGACAAATATTTTTTTTGCACACTTTAGACATTAATGTAAGTAAAGTGTAAGTAGGTCTAAATGGTAGGCTAAACCCACGAACTGCATGCGTATTTTTGACTAGCTGACTGATTCCTTGACAATTCAAAAGTAAATGTAAATGGTTTAATTGAAATACTACTAATGGTTTAATAATGCTTTGACTTTGATTCTAATTTATTCCATAACGATCTGAACACGACCTTGACAAGCGTATGTAGTAGTCACATCATAACTAATAATATGTAGCAAGTTATCTAGTTGACAGATATAACATGCAATTCATGTGCCATCCGTTTATCATGGTATGTTTTTGTCACATATGTGTTAAGGGATGTTGGGCACTGAAGTGTTTACGCTATGTTGCAAATGGATTGTTCGATCTATTTATTGTATAATTTCAAAATCACGAGGTATCAATGATGCTGTCACTTATGTAAATAGAATTGTCGTTTTAATATTAATTTATTTAAGTAATACGAGCATTTGGAATGTTTATTTTTAAATTTCATTAATTTAAAGAAGAAGAGAAGTTGAAATTTAAAAAATCTGAAATTGTCTTATTTTCTATGAAAATTTGTTTTGTGTATCTTTTTTTATTAGAATTTTTTTAAGAACCCCACGGTTCTTTCAGCTACCAAGAGTCGGGAGCCCGGTATCCGCTTGACATGTAATCCGCGCCTATGACTGGGAGTAAATATTTTGAAATGTAGGTACACTTTTGTAATAGATTTTTACCAACAGATTAATGAGTACGCTATAAGATGGCTTATAGCTTGGAGATAAGAAGCTATTAAAAGAGTTAATGTCACAGCACACAATAAATTGATACCATCATGTAACGTATGCGTCATCCTTTGCCTAATGATTCAGGAAAAAAGGTCAAGTGCGAGTCAGTGCGAGTCGTACAACATCTAACAACTACACATACAAAAAACACGTTTCTTATAGTAATTTTATAAAGTTTAGGTGTTTGGTCATTTGTTTTTTGTTTCATTCATTCATTCATCTCCGGAACTACTGGCCGGGTAATTAAAATTATTGTTGCTAATAAGAAGCTACATTGGTCTTGAGTGAGATAGACTAGAAAATGACATTATCCAAAAAATAGAAAATATTCGTAAGAAAATTCAAAAAGTAAAAGTTAAATAAAACCCATTGAAAACTGTACACTGTATCATTTTATTAAGAACATTATTCAGTGAAAAAGAATGGTTCATAATTTTTCCCTAGTTAGATCATCTCAGATGAACCACGGTTGATAAAATCCAGCTAAAAATTCAAACCATAGGTACTTAAGAATGTCGTGATGCCCAAAATGTGTGATAAGGCACCCACCTCTGATAAATGAGGAGATTCCTATTTCATATGTAACTTTCAAAGTTCAGTGAAGAAAACATCGTGTGGAAACTTGTAATAAATATAAGTCTGAATCGCCAATCCACCTTGAGCAAGCGCGACGATCAATGCTCGTGCCTTGTTGCTGTAATGCCATTTTAGACGATTTGAGATTCATGATGACTGTTAAAGGTATTGTGTTCCTACCTACCTGAAGTGCTGAATTATCTACATAATCAGGGAATCAGAACCTATTAAAGTATTGTCATATCATTTATATTAACCAGCTTTGGCCGGCTAAATAATTACATGACCTAGTCAATACTTGTCATATCGTTTAAGCATAATTCACCTTTTAGTATAAATAAGTATCTACATACGTTTCCCCTTTCAGTAAAGCACAAACATAAATGACTAATAAGTAGATAGATATCCATAATTTCGATCCGCGATTTGATGGTCACCATGACTTGTCGTTATGATGGTACCGCCTATCGTTGCTATGGTATCCATGGCCATAACAGGTTTTATTCACAACCATAACAGACTACCTACTACAAATCAGTATTTCAGTGGAACGTTGTCGACGCGCCGACTTTCGCTCGACGTTCGGTCGAAAGCTTTACTGAAATACGAGTAATAAATACATCTTTGACAGTAGGTTTCTTTTCCAAATAAATAAATAAAATTAAGTGCGTTATTCTAAAATAATATTTGGTTCGAAGTGTCATTAAAATAATTCAAACTGGGCCAATGTATGGACAAAACTGTTGTAGAAAAAATACAACAAAAAGCGAAGTGAGTTTGTCGTGAATTTCGAATTAAAATCATCTGCTGATTTTTTTTTACATAGATAAAAATTAAAATTTCGCTCAGTTATGTTTTTATTGATAAATGTTTTGTAGATAAAGTAATTAATTTAATTTTCTATTAGCTTAACCGCAAAATAGATATTAGTTTTCTTTTATAAAATATTGATTTGTTTTTATTTTACAATAACTGAAAACTTTATTGTATGTTAGTGGTTCGCTTATTGTATAATTTAACTGTGCACGTGTGTATATCATGTTAGAAGAGGCCTATGTTTTACAATTGTCTACGATAGGCTTATTATTATATGCCTGTTTCAATGCAGCAATAAAAATAAATAAATCAGCATGCTTTAAATTTTATTACGCTAGTAATTGGTTCTTGAATTCTTGTGGCTTTAGGTTTAAGACTACCAAAACTGCAATTAAGAAGTTTCCAGATTTAATTAATTCTATAAATTAATTAACAATGAGAGGCTTACCATGTGTAGTCGCTCTGTTTGTTATCATAAATTTCGCTGGGTAAGTTATAATTTATCAGATTTTGGTGGGGGTTTTTATTTGGATTTAATCAATGCACCTCTATAAGGATAGTAAATATAGATATCAGTAGGTACCTGCAGGTAAATAATTGGTTCTTGATTTTTTTAAGTATATTTTATTTGCTACTAAACACACTCGATTTTCAAGTATGATTCTGTACCTATGAGCGTTAGTTAATTTTACAGAGATGTCACCACACGAAATTGAACAATACGTAATCGTTGTTACGGTTTATTTTTCAATTAATTATGTTTTACTGCACGTATTTGACTCCCTACTTCGTACTTTTACTTAGAAATATACTTTCTCAAGTCATGTTTGTATCTTTATTTTTTCATGACGTATAATCGATTTGTTTAAATGGTAATTTCCTACAGTGGGTATTCTGTAAATGGATTGCAATTAGGTAGGTACCAGCTACATTATTTTTAATTGAACAAAGAAAAGGTTTAATTTTACATTTAGGTACTATTCTTGCATGCTAAAGTTTTAGTATTATTTGTATGTGAGCTTTTAATAAAACTAGAATAATTTACCTGCACGCAATAGCAAGAAAAAATAACTAATGAAGGATTTTCAATCCTCAGATTTATTGCAGAAAGTCGATGGTTGTATGGCAAGGTGAAAAAAGATCTAAAGCGTAGCCTAATTGCTGAACACACAATAAAATCAATGTTAATGCCATTCGTTTTGACCATTAAATAATATTCATTGCGTTTTTTACGTTGTCGAGCAGACGTACTTTTCAAACAAATTAAGTAATGGATTGTTATCCCATTGCAAAGATGCTCAAATTGGTGATGGGTTTTTTAACATGCGTTATAATGATGAATATGCCTTAAAAGCTAATTGGGTTGCACGCTACTAAATCCGTAAATCACACCTACAGAAGTTTAAGAAAATATTCATTTGTTTTGTACATGTGTACATTTTTAACTTACTACTATTTGCTTTGAGAGTCTGACTTCGTAACCGTACCGTTGCCTAAAAATCAGACTATTTCAATCTAGTATTTGATCGAAAATAAGCCTTCATTATAGTATCTACAATGGTGATTTTCCCACGCTCGTATGTATTAGTTATGTTTAAAAAAACTTACTCGCACTATGTAACGTTGGTTGGGATTAGTTCTGTCACCACCCAACCACATTCTCTCAATAAATTAAATTAATTAGGTACATCAAACTACGTTATCCAACAATAATAGTTTAATGTACAGTCGCCAGCACATCAGAGTATACCAATTTGTTGTAAAGTCGCTCCTATTACAACCGCATAAGATGCCGCATTGTTTACCTTAAAGTGCTGTACATCCATCATCATTGCGTACATCACAAACTTTTTGAATAGATTTAAAATAAATCAACGGTAAATTTATATAAAATCATTACAATGACCTACTTCAAAAAATGGGAGAAATAATGACTGGGTTGGGTTGCTTTCGTAGAACTTACCCAAATTAAAGTTAATTAACTAAGGACACCCCTGTAAAAAGAAAGAAAGAAAAAAAGAAAGAAAAACTTTTTATTCACGGGTAAGTTGTAAGGGTGTCCTTGTAAAGGCTATCATTGATTCCTTGTCAATATTTTATTGGATCAATTTCGGCTCTATAGTAGATAAGTATAGGGTTTTGTCGGTAATTCAGTATCATGGCGGTAAATATATACGGCACGCAGTTTCATAGGTTTTCGTTCATATTTTATTGGATTCTTGATGAAGTCTTGAATGAGTCTTTATCGAATTCTTATTGACATTTATAGCGTGGCATTCTAGTCTTATTATAACTAGATATATG
Source organism: Hoplodrina blanda (assembly GCA_949316365.1). Classification (NCBI taxonomy): domain Eukaryota; kingdom Metazoa; phylum Arthropoda; class Insecta; order Lepidoptera; family Noctuidae; genus Hoplodrina; species Hoplodrina blanda. The sequence goes on from OX438585.1 coordinate 10,336,257, forward strand.
TTAGTTATCACGTGCTGTTTTTTTGCGTTTTTCTAAAACAAACATAAGTTACTCCATAACTACAGATAGTTGTTCAAAAAAAAAAACAATATCAGCTATATGTCAGTGAGAGTCCCGGCAAAATCAGTCTAGCCGTTTTGATGATTAGCCGAAACAAATAGACAGGCAGACATAAATAAAAAAAAAGGTTTTTTTTGTGTTAGCTGTTATTTTGACATTACAAACAGAAACATCAATTTTATTTATTTGTGTAGACGAAAAACAATGCATTGTTTTTATTGAATAGAAGGAACAAATAATATAACTTGGTTCAGTTTTGTTTGCAATTCTCAATAAAAAATCTATTTGAACTTTATCAAAATATTTGTTTGTTCTGTAAACTTGATGTAGATAGACTAACTATAGTTGAATAGGATTCTTAATTGATTATCTATCAATAATTGTTATTAAAATTGTTTTGTTCGGAGGTCTTCTTTATCTTATTCAACAAAAACTATTGACAACCCTCGACGAAAACAGAGGGATCTTATAATTTTAACGTGTATTTGTTTGTGGCATCGTAGCACCTAAACGGCTGAACCGATTTTAATTTCGTTTTCTTTTTATGTTCAGTAGGAAAGCTTCTGAAATATAAATTAAATTAACCAATCGCTTTCATGAACTTGTGGAAATTACTTTGTGCCAGGTAATAAACAATATCAATACTTAGCAGTTTGCAGAGGAAAAAAAAACGCGCCTAATGATATCCAAATCTATAGTGTGCGTGTGTGTGCTTACGTTGGTAATTACGTCATCACATATCTATAAATAAATAAAATTGAAGCGTCTTTTTGTAATGTCAAAATAATAGCTTTACACAAAATAAATATGAATATTTACACCGGACCAGCACCAAGATTTTTTTTTTAATTTTTGTCTCTCTGTATATCCGGGTTTATCTCTGAAACGGCTGGACCGATGTTGACGAAATTTTGAATGGGATATAGCTGCAATTATAAGCTTTATTTTAGGAAATAATTAGGGTTCCGTGCAAAATCCCGTGATAACCGAAAACACGCGAACGAAGTCGAGCTTATAGGCTAGTGAGTACATAAATCGTGACCTTTGTATTCTTTAATAGGGAAGTCCTCCAAATAACGATGATGTTCATACTTTTGTCAGTAAGCATGACTTTTCAAACCACAGTAAATAAATCTCAGTTGTAATTTTTGACAGCAACGCGGCGGCACGTTCCAAGAGCAAAATGCCTAACCAGCCAATCAAGGTGTATTACTTGCCTCCATCTCCACCATGCAGAGCCATCATCATGGCGGCAAAAGTAATGGGAGTGGAACTGGACCTGGTGTTGACAAATATTTTGGAGGGACAGCATATGACGCCGGAGTATCTAAAGGTATGTGTAATTGGTGTTATTGATTTCTTGTCAATGGCAACGTTAATTAGATGTTTTTTACTATCTTGTACCTGTTTTTATTATTTTCTATCTTTGAGAACTTTTAATTGGCCTTAATTATGTTATACTAGCTACTACTTGAGTTAGAAAATATGTTTTTTGACAATCTTTTCTACTTGATTATTGTAATTTGGAGTAAATTGCAATATACTAATAACTGAGATAATAACGCAGAAGAGAATTTTTTGTTTGTTTTTGAACGTATCTCAGGAACTACCAGTTGGATTGGTAAAAATATTTTTGCATAATATGATAGTCAGATTCATGAGGCTTTCATAGGCTATATAGCATCACGCCAACAAAACACGGGAGCAAAGCAGTAACCAAATATGTAACTAAAAGCGAGTAAAACCCAGGGATATAGCTAGTGATTGATATACCAACTAGTAGAAACGAGATTGTCAACATCGCGTGCTAAGTTCACATTTTTATTTTCTGCTAGCAATAAATCATGTTAGGGTTGTCTTCACAAAATAACTTTAATGTTTGTTCTTCGATGCTAAATACAATATATACTTTATGACCTTCACATTAATTTTGTTTGATTTTTTTTTATATTATGGCATCTCTCATGTCAACCTTGAAGGTTGTCGGATGGCAATAAAAATTAAGGCCTTCAAGGCTTAAAACTTTTAAGCTTACGCTACGTGCATGCCCTGTACGGGCTTAGGACGTCGCTTGAAAAGGACAGAAAGGGGACAGCCTGGCTCGAGCAAAAGTCAGGGCGGGAATTCCATTTGAAAATACAACCTGTACTTTCACCTTCGAAGCTCGTCGTGCAGTACTGGGACGGCTACTGCTGGTGCCGAAAATATAGAACCTTCTAGGAAGCTCAAGTTTCTTGGACCATAGAATCGGCATTCCCATACAACGTGACAATGCTGTCAGCCTTTTGGGCACTTGCCCTATTGACAGCGATGCGGACGAGTTTTTTAATGCCATAAAAGCTTCCTAAATTCTCTTTTAAAAATTGTACTTGTTTTGTAATTTTAACATTATTTTAATTATTATAAAGTACTTAATGTGCAGTTTTTAATAAAAAATATCCCTTTATTTATATTTTTGTTGTTTCTAGATGAATCCTCAACACACAATACCGACTATGGATGATAGTGGATTCATTTTATGGGAAAGGTAAGTTATTTTAGATCTATATGAAGATATGCGCAGTAAAAAAGACGTAATCCTCACCATTACGTCTGAATCACGGTTTCTAGAAATTTATGCAAATTGTTTGTCAATAAATCGTTTTCTAGCGAAAATTAAAATGTTGGTATTGAGCGGTTCTTATGAATATTAAAAAATAATCATAAAATCGTAACATTTTACTTAATAATTTTTCTGACGAGCAAGCGAATAATCTTTTAGAAAAACAAGTGTGAGTTCAACTCGTGATCCTATAATCTTACCATTTTTTAATTTGGACATACGGAACCCTAAAAATCGGGCTGGAGAACCAGTTGAAAAAGATAATGCAAACATTCTTTTAACTAGATTTTGCCCGCGACTTCGTACGCGTAAATGTCGATTATCGCGGAGACAGACAAAGTCGCGGAATCAAAAGTAGCCATGTCCTTTCTTGGGGTTCTAACTAACCCCTTATTATATTTCATTAAAATCGATCCAGTAGTTTTTGAGCTAATTCGTTTATAATATTAGTGCAGATATACACATCAAAAGTGTCTAGGGATCAAGATGTATTTGGTAATAATAATACTATATTGATCCCTAGACACTTTTGATGTGTGTAGTATCTATTTAAAAATATGTTGTCCATTATTTCCCACTCCCAAAAAGTCTAAAAATAATTATAATTCTATATTCTTTCTTTCAGCCGTGCGATCTTGGCTTACCTAGTGAATGCTTATGGTCGTGACGATACCCTGTACCCGAAGAATCCTCGTCTTCGTGCCTTAGTAGACCAGCGACTCAACTTTGACCTTGGAACTCTGTATATGAGATACACCGCTCTTTACGTAAGTTTATTTTGCTAATTTATTTCCAATCTTGAATCTATCATTACAAGTTTTATTTTTTAGCTAATGCGACAGTTCAGATTATAATAAAACTACTAATCGGATTAGAAAAAAAGTAAAAGGCAGATTTATGAGGAATTGTTTACCGTATATAACGTTACGCTGCAATTTACGGGAGCGAGCAAAGCAGTAACCCAAGACGTAATTAAACGCATGTCCCTTTTGGAATACTTTAGGTATGAAATCCTAAAAATCAAGATTGAAATAGATAACCTTCATTGAGTGCCCGTCAACGGTGTACAGGGACAAAGTTGAACAAACTCAAGTGCTTGTAATATCACTGGCACCCATATCCTGCTAGCCGGAACAGATCAATGTTACTACGCGGTAGATACTTTTATAGCGTGATATGATACGTTACATTGTGATACGAGGGAACAGTGTACAGAAAACTGAACAATTTAACAGAACTTTACCGACAATTAAAATGTAGTCATTTTTGTCAATATCTACATTAACACTAGAAAATTATTGTACATAAGCCAACACAAAAATGATCTATTTAATTTTAATGCAACAAAAACCACAAAGGTGGTCTTAATGATTCTCGATCAGTCAACCAAATGTGATGAAAAGATAACATGGCAGCTGCAAACTAACGTAGGTTCGAGTGTAAAGGAACAAAATTAACCTTCAAACATTATCGTGGTCTAGGTACCGATGCTGTTTCGTGGCGAGGAGTACAATGAGGAGAATGCTGCCAAGCTGGACGAGGCTCTGGGCTGGCTCAACACTTTCCTCGACGGACGGGCCTTCGTCGCTGGAGACGATCTTACTATCGCTGACATCTCGATCATCGTTACTATAACTAATCTGGAAGTAAGTACCCTTTATTTTTTTCTAAAGGTCACACAGGTATCCTTGCAAAAAGCTACATTTTACAAACGCCCATAAATTTTCATACTTACCTGGATTGGTTTAGTCTCATTTCCAACTTAGATGAGGCTATCCAGTTCTGTCAGTAGGTAGAAATAATAATAATAATAATTTCCGAGTATATGGTACAATGTTTTTGTCGACTATATACAAGCTTATTACCAGAAACTTGAAGAAGGGTCGTTGTAAACATCACTATGAACAACTTTAACTACGGGACCGACCCTGAGATCGAGAAAAAAAATCAGCTAATCCATCTCCATCATCATCATTATCAGTGCTTTATTAATCTATCTATCTACCTATCTATACATATGAAATACTTTATCCTGAATGAATGACTGACTGACTGACGGATCAATTACAGCCTAAACCGCTGATCTTAAAGACCTGAAACTTGGAGTATGCGTTCTTTGTATGACGTAGGCATCCGATAAGAAAGCATTTTCAAAAATTCAACCCCTAAGGGAGAAAATCAACTTTGACGCGGACGAAATCGTAGGCAGAAACTAGTTTCTAATAAATAAGTCTGAAATCGCCAATCCGCCTTGAGCAAGCGTGGTGATCATGCTCAAGCCTTCTCTGTATGAGAAGAGGCCTTTGCCCTACAGTGGGACAGTAATAGGCTGGTATTATTATTATATTATTATATACTAATTCACATAACTAAATGCCAAAAGCACAGCTAATAATCAATCTATTAAAAGTCCCCGGGAAGACTGATAATCACTAATGGTGCTGTGGTTACCCAGTATGTAAGAATGTTGAATGGTAGAAAATAATAAACGCAATTCATCGCAACGAAGAAGAATAAGCCATACGCATGTTATCATTCACACTGTAAAAGACAGTTGTTGATGTTTTTGAAAATTCTTGGTTAGGATTGTATCAGATGAATGAATAACTGATGCCAAGCAATCACTGGCAACATCCTACTGTGAATACCTGTGCTATACGCACGATATCGTTGACAAAACATACACAATGGTATTCCGATCTTTGAGTTTAAGAATGAATGAAAGTAATTTCTAAAGTAAACATATTTTTAAAAAGTCTCTTTCAATCTAACCACTATTATAATTGTGTAAGTTTGGATGGATGAATTTTTGTTATTTAATCACGCTCGAATGAATAAGCGGATCTGGGTGAAATTGGGCACAGAGATAGTTTATAGTCTGGAGTATAATAATAATATAATAATAAAGTTTATAAAAAAATGTAACCTATAATACCTAAACTTTAAATACATGTTTTCTTAAATCAATGTCCAGTTCACAAATGGTTTGCGCCTGAACTAGGTAATCCTGTGTTTCAAGCGATTGAAGACAACATTAAATTATTAAATAATCACATATTTTATTAATCTTATTAGTACAAATGTAAGAAAGGTGTATAAAATTATAGTGTCTTAACTTAGCTAGCTAATTAAAAAAAATAAAAATAAAAATAAGAACAATATTTACTTTAGCATAAGTAATATCTTCTCTGTATCTTCATAGGACATAGGTTGAAGAAATGGCATTATAGGTTAGTTTTTATCTCAGAAAATTGTACAGTTCCTGTGGGATAATATTATATCATGTTTACTCAAACCCCCTGAAAGATCGGTGTTTAATTTAAAATCATGCTATATACAAATTTAGTTACTCAGTGTGCACCACTACATATTATGGTATTAGGTCCATTCGTTTATTATTTATGCATATTTAGAACGAATGCTTATTGATTTGACTATAAGTAGAAGCACCTGACGTTTCACAGAACTTAGTATCCAAGTAGGTACTAGGTGCCCTTGGTAGCATATGTTATTTCTCAGAATTAGTGCGACCTATTACCGCTGTTATAAAAAAGACTTTTTATTGTCGTTCTACTTTACCGTACCGGCTAGTAAAGGTATCAATACCTAAACAAACTAATAATTATGTAGGTTGTAAAAAAGTTATTAGTTATTTTTTTAGGCAGTCGGATTTTTTGTTTTTTTTATACTTTTTTCACAGATCCTTTTATTATTATACACTTTTAGTTGAAAATTCGTCATTTTGATTTTATAAGAATTTTATCAAAATCGGTTGAACCCTTGAGACAGACACATATTAATCACATAAACCTCAGTTTCAGTGCCCTTTACCTATCTACAAAATTTTATACAGTTCAATTACTTATTAATCAAAATATGACTAGAATACTTTTGAAGGATATGTCGTATGGAGTAAGAGTTTCATTTTTTTTTTATTTTTTCAGGCTTTCGGTTATGACATGAGCGCCCATGAAAATCTCACAAAATGGTTCGAAAGGACCAAGAAGGCTTTGGAGCCATACGGCTACAACGAGGTCGATGTCGCTGGAGCCAACATTCTCGCTTCGTTCTTGAAGAAAGATTGATTCATTGATTTAAGAAATTTTATTATTTTATTAGCTAATATTATGAGTTTTTCACGGAAATACAGGTTAAAATATTAGATACTTATGTAGTTGTGTTATTTTGTTAGTTTATCTTGTTAGTGTAATAAAAAAAGGATCTGTATTATTATTTATTTTGTGTTTTATTTAATAACCTTAATGGTCATCCATGTTTATTCGTCTATCAAGTGAACTTTCTATTAAAAGTTATTTCTTTATTGTAAAATGTCTAATGTGTGTTATAAAATACATATTATACAACATAAATATTATAAAATGCTTTGTCCTGAATGACAGACGGACGGATCAACGCACAGGCTAAACCGCTGATCGTAGAGACCTTAATTATGGAGGGTGTGTTCTTCGTATGACGTAGGCATCTGATAAGAAAGGATACTGAAATTCACTCCCTAAAAGCATTAAACAGGGGTCCAAAGGTTGTATGGAGAACTTTGACGTGGACGAAGTCGTGGGCAGAAGCTAGTTTAATAATATAGTAAATTGGTAAAAAAAATGTTTTAATTAAAAGCCTTTTAAAAGCACTTAAGACCTTTGAATGTTTGTAAATATGTAAGAAACACGAGCATTGTTACGTTAACTGGTGGCCAATTATGCCGTTTGCCATCTTACGCATATTAGGTTCATGTAATGAAGTAGTCAACATGACACAATAATTGATCAAGGTGTTAACTGTTCGATAAACAAACCACGATAATAAGGAGCGAACTCGGTGCTGCCCGACGCCGACGTCCGGTCGCACGAGAACGCACCGCGGAGCTATTGGAGGTAGGCATTTCTATATGGCATAACAATGTGCCGGCGCATGCAAGCGGGTCGCGCGCCGCGCTCCTACCGTTCTACGTTTTCAAAACAAAACAGTCGTTCGATTGTTCCAATTTGAAAAATCCACCACAAAACGATCAAACACATCACAGTATTCACAAACAAGCAGTAACAAGTGAAACAGAGAGTGTGCCTACGTCTTGTCGTCTCTTAGCGTTGGTTCACGTTACACGATAGCAACAATATTCAACAACGTAGTCTTGAACTGAAAATGTGGTGGGTGCAGTGCTACGGATGATTATGTGTAGTACAAGTTGACTCAGCTGTGGATTGTTCTACCTACCAACACGATGATGTTCACAGTGGGTATTTTTGGTTTCGATTGCATTTTGTTATTATTCCTAGCTTTGTCGATTCGATAACACAAGTGTGGTTTTCCAAGACTGTTCTTACGTTGTTGGTGTATTTAAAGTGATAAGGCAGGTAGTTGCCATTAAAACTTCCGTTTAAAGTGCGCTGCTATTTTAAATCGTTTACCTATAGGTGCTTGATAAGTCGAAGTTAGTTGGTTACTATATGGATGTAATAGGCGCAAATATTCTACAAGAGTGTTACTGTGCTAATTGATAACATGATACCAGTTAATAAAGTGGAATTGCAGTTTAAAAATTAGTTACTTCTTAATCTAACAACTTACCGGTCTCATCATCGTGAGATTAATAAAACTAACGAGATAAGTATTCACTTAGTAAGATAACTACGGTAGCTTAAAAATATGTCGTACCACTTTTGACAACATCTATATTTATAAACAATATAAATAAATAAAATTGAAGTTTCTGTTTGCTATATCAAAATAACTGTTTTTTTTTTACACAATCAATGTTTACAGGTTAAATACTAACAGAAAAAAACATTTTTTTTTTAATTGTCTGTTCTAGTTCTAGTTATGTTCCGGCCTCTGGCTAATCTGGAAAACGGCTAGGTCGATTTCGATAAGGTGATTATAGAACAAGAATTAGGGAAATGCGCAGAAAGAACTCGTGAAAACCGACATTCATTGTATACATCGAATGAAGTAGGTACCTAGTAATTACACGACCAAGCCTACATCAGTTTAGAATTAGTTGTCATGAATACTGACCGACCCACCGGACAACATAGACAAGAGGATATTGTCATTATTCAACTACGTTACTGCACTTAGACCATTGTTAAATCGTTCTCATCTCACACGATATCTGATACGGCAGTTACGTCTAATCTATGTCTAGCGATACATCTACAGGAAATAAATGTGATGGAAGGTCAGCATGCTTACTCCTGCAGTACATAATCACCGGCAATATAATTATTATGGCCATAATTCGTCGCGTTTTGTACTCGATCGGGCGTAATTTTATCAACAACCACTTCAAGTTTTGAGTAGGAAACGATTGAAGCCACACATGAATATTTGAATGAAAGATTCGCGTTCAGTAGTCCTCCTTTAAAGACTTTATATATTGTACTACATATAATGCTTTGACTAAGTGCGAAACCTTTCTTTTTTCCATGGGGAAATCCTCATGAATACCCTCGCTCTAAGAAGAATCGAGGGTTATGTCGGACTCTTACCGACAAAAACCCTTCGGTTACTCCTGCTACAATGAGTCAGTAGCCCGGTATTTATTTGACGCTTAATCATTACCACTCACTGTTAGTGCAATGCCTAAATATATGTGTCGTAGCCAATGTAACGACACACCTACCGACACAATTTAGGTATGTCATTACACAAACATTGGCCTTAAGCTTGCCATTGAACTGTATCGTTGGGTTGGGATGTCAGCCACACATCCTGGCTTCAAAGACGTGTTGTTTAATACACAGCCGCTTGTATTGATAAATAACACATCAGTTTGAGGAAACAGTATAATAACGAGGTTTGTTGTTACAGCAATTAACATGCGTTCTAATAATAGCTTCAACGTCATTAGCTGTACAGTTTCCACCAAATCCCTCGTCAGATATGTCTGCAGATGAGAAAATGCAGAAGGGTAATAAAACAATGGAAGGGTCGGAAGAAAGTGGCCATGAAATAGAAACAGATGTTGACGAAGTTAAGGAAAAGAAGTTTTTAGATGATGCCATGAGAACAGTACTAGATCCTAATACATTAATCATAAAGACTAACGATATAGTAGAAACATTTAAATATCAGTTAGAGGAATTAGACAAAGTTAATACAAGTCTTGATGTGTTTATGGAGGAGATGGATAAGCTAAGTTTAGATGTTTGCAAAACATCACAAGATGCTCTTTGGTCATACGTTACAGATATAAATAATGAAGCTAAGAAAAATAAAATGGTAAGAATGAAACTCAATAAAGATGTACGGTCAACTGCACGTCAGCTTTAGGGAACACCTTGAACTACGAACATTGTACAGCTATGAGATAAAGGTGATATCAATATCAAACTACTATCATGAGTATGCGGTTGACTGTATAATAATTCATTGTTATTATTTATAAATATTATCAAGTTTTATGAGTAAACTTCTGAGGTGTTATGTCTTAATATTGTTATTTACAGGTACGAATTGCAGCTGAAGAAGATGAAATAAAGAAACAGTATTGGAACATACTGAAGAAGAAATATTTAAACGACGAACAACTGGTGCATGAAACAAAAATAAAGAGAAAAATTAGAATCATAAAAGAACGAGGAACCAATGTTCAGATGCCGCAAAGCAAGGTAATCAAGGTTTCTGAAATGTGATTAATATCAATAATACGATAATACAAACACATCATGCATAGGTATAAGCTATAATCAACAGTAGAGATGATGATTTTTTTATGGCATGAGCAATGTTAACGTGAGAATCTATGCTATAATCTACAAAACTCAAAGTTTAATCACTTCTGCCTTTAGTACCCATATAAAGCGACAGGTAATTACTGACTGATACTTGAATGTACTCAATTACTCATGATAACAAACAACTTTGCCAAAGAATTGTTTTTTTTTAATTGGTGAAGCGCATGACTCCTATCACTCCAAAGGTGTGCATATATAGCGTTTTTTTAATCTCAGAGACTAAATTGACAGCTTCATACGTCAAATATAACAATAATGTGCTTTCGGTACATTTTAACTTAAAGCACACCTCAACAAATCAATCTCTGAGTTTAAATAACGTACTAAAAAAAACTAAGTGCATAACTACACTACACTAACAGTTAAATCGTTTTGTTTGAAAAAGGAACAAATAACTCAATTAAATTATAGCTGGTTGTGTGTTATTTTTATTACTTAATATTCTATTGGTGTGACTGAGGTCATGTATACGCTTTTCAAATAATAAAAATCATTTCTTTGAAAAAGTCTAATTTTTCATATATCATGTTTTGTTAATTAGCTTGATTGTAAACTCTATGCCCTTAATATTTCTAGCAAAGAGAAGAAATTGACACAATGCAGAGGATTTGGAGTCGTGTTACCGTGTGTGCTTACAATACAAATTGCAGCTCGGAAGATTCGGTACGAACGATGAGTGGTCAGTCAGTATTATTTACTTTTTATCGTTATTTTAAAACAAAAATAGACATTCGATATGATTCGGGTCATTATTATAACGTGTGTGTTTAATTAAGACAACTAACAATTGTTATTTATCAATATCTCCGTGCAAAATGACACGATCATTAACGTTTCCATTTAATGTGATATGTCCATTACATTACGCTCAAAAACACAAATCGTAATCGATTTCTTGTTGTTAACAAAAGAAACAATTTTTCCAGACGTAATATCGATCTTTAAAACAAGCAACGATACAAAGGAGTTGGCGTATTATTGGAAAGTTTATCGCGATACGACTGGCAAGAAAATACGGCCGATATTCAAAGATTATGTGGTGAGAATGAATAGAGTGGCAGAGTCGGAAAACTTTACTGACGCCGGCGATATGTGGCGATACGCATTTGAAGATGACGATTTTGTTAAAACTGTGGATAGAATCTGGAAAGAGATCAAACCATTCTATGATTTACTACACGATTATGTTAGAGCCAAGTTAAAGCTTGTTTACAAGGACATTCTGAAGAGTAACGATAAATTGATTCCTGCTCACATTTTAGGTAACATTTAGTTTCTATAGACGCCTGATAAATATTGGATCGCTGATTAAATTCACAATTCACACTCACTTTTCACTCAATTACTTATTTATCCTTTCTTTGCTTACTTTATAGTTGACTGTGTTGTCATACCAAAAACTTACCCAGTTCTTATGAAATATTTCAGGTAATTTATGGGCTCAAGAATGGCAAGCAATTTATCCGAAGGTAGTGGCGTACGCAGCCCACATGAGACCGAAGCTTTCAGAAAACGAGACCATTTTCTCCAAAGATCTATTTGATGCAGTCGATGAGTTCCATCAGTCCCTTGGCTTTGAAAGCGCAAAAGATTCCTTCCAAGACATCAAAGAGACGATGACGACCGCCAACTGTTTGCCTTCTAGCCATGACATGTGTGATGGAGTTAATTACAAGTAAGATGTCATTTTTATAACTACCACGACACTTACTTTATGGGCAAATTTTTATTTTGTTGTCCATGTTAGAAAAAAGTTCATATCAAAAAAAGATCGTATTTTTGAGGATAAACCGACTAAGTTTGGTGTGTTGACAACTAAAGTACGTAAAAAGGCAAGGAAATGCATAAAATACTTATTAATTTATGAAATAATTGATTTTTTTGTTGGTTTCTCGAAAAAATCTTTCCATTGAGTTACGAAATGTTCACTATTGTAAACCCTATAATAAAACTCAGTGCACTTGCATTTAATGTTTTATTTGAAAAATAATAAGGTACTTTTTATTAATTACCACAAAAAAACCTGAAAAGAAAGAAATATAGCTGAGTATTCATATCAGTAATTCCTTTGAGTTACATTACTGTTACAGCGTAACCATTTTAATTCGCATAACTGTTAAACTACAAAAGTTCAATGTCAAACATTGTAATTATCCGTAAACCGACATATTCTAGTATTTAATAACAATCGTAACATCGTACTTTTACATAGAAAGGACATTAAAATTATTATTTATTACTTACTAAAATAGAGGACGATTTCTCAGTGGAACGTAACAAAATTGTAAGGCAGTGTTCACTTTGACAACCAAAATGACCAAAACAAAAGTCAACTTTAAAATTAACAAAAACAATTCTTCTCATAAAATATGTAAAATTGAAAATAAAAAAAACAATTATTAAAAATGAGATAGCCTTTGCTCCTCATTTTTATCAATCTATAAACTAATCAAATTCTGAAAACTTTAAATAAAGTAAATTAAATTCCTTTACTTACTATACAACAAACAAACTAGAGAACTATTTTATTAATAACAAATCAAAAATTTCTTATTTTGCTATGACACAAATAGCCTGACAATTGGCTTAAACATGAGTTTACCTACTTATTCTATCAGTCATCTTATGAGAAAATGTTGAGATCAACTTAACACTCGAATCCTCGAATCTTTATTCTTATTTATCATTATTAGTATTATCTTATATTTATTTATTATATTTATCATTATAGTCTTAGGTCCTAAACCACACCTAAAAGGCATAACGAAAAATATTGTATCACATTTGCATACATGCATCACAGACATAAACATTATCACTTTCTAATTTTGAACTTGAAATGCACTTTTTACAGTAGAATAGTTCACATAAGGAACATTTTGTCATGCAACTATAAAAAAGATAAATCTTCTTACATTTGTCGCACGGCACAGTACGTTTAACCGTCGTTTTTAGTGCTCTTGAACTCGATGGATTTTGTTCAGTTTTGCTTTTGACGATCTTCGTCTGTATTGGTATTATCTTACGCTCTAATATTTCAATTTTAACTTTTTTTAGAACAGGCTCAGCAGAGGAATATGCTGCCGTAGAAATACGTTTATTTCTTGCTCTTGGAGTTTCCGATCCATCGTTCATTTGGAAAAAAGTATTGTCTGCAGCATGGTCAGTTTCAGATGGTTTTGATATTGTAGAATCATTAAGCAATAATTCAAATTTTGTGTCTGCAGTATTTTCCAGGCTAGATATCATAGGCAGATCGTCGTTTGCATTAAAATAGGGGAGGTCGTAAGTAGCATCTATGAGTTGTTTTTCTTTCTCGTCTAGCATCAAGTCTATTACAATTCTATCTAAATCTTCTGGTGTGGTGTGTGCCGGGTAGTTATTACGATCCATTACTATGACGTCGTCAACATCATTTGTGCCTAAGTTCATAATATTATCATTCACGGAAATAGGTAAGTCAGGTGAATTTATGTACACATTTTCTTTGTTAGAAGCCAGTACATTAGGGATCTTAGGTTTTGGTAAGTAGTCTAAATTGTCAACATGAATATCAGCTGCAACTGTAATCACCTCAAAATCAGAATTCTTTTTCTTAGCGACCTTTGGAGACAAGTTTTTATTTGCTTTTATGTTTATTGAATTACGGCTCTCTAGTTTTGTTAAGTAGTTCAAACAGTTTGGACCATCATTCATGGCATCAGCGGAGGTATCAATAACTGCATACTCAGAATTGGCAACTTTCTTAGAGGATTTGTTGTTAAAAGCATGTGTTTTTGGATCAAAACAATTGCACAGACCCCTATTAATGCCACAAAAACAAGATAAATTCCGGTACTGGATGTGGCCTGGGGAACAAGATGAAAGTTGATGGATTTTCATAGTGCCAATAATCGCTTTGAGGTTTTGTGGCACAAGTTTTTTTACATTCTCAATGTCGTTATCGGGTATGTATATGATCTTTACCAATTTCATACATTTTGAAAGATGCTCGTATGCCTGTGAACCGTTCTCAACGTCCCTGCCAAATGCGACTTGACGATCTAAAGCTCTTTTAACAGAGCCTCCAATCCCATCTGCTACTCCCTTTCCATGACCTGCCTCTGAAAATGACCAGGTGGAATAGTCAAGTTTTAATTTCCCTGTGAATAAATTGAGTAGGTAGAAATTCTTTTTCTGCCTATATTGAGAAGTAGGGCCGTCTGAATGAAAATGTATTACTTTTGTCAAAGGATCTATTTTTCTAACCTCATTTATTACTGGCAAAAGATGTGCCCATATCGCTGCAGGTTCATGAGAATTGTTGTCCGATATGGTACAAAATGAAAGTGATTTCTCAGCCCAATAAATCATACCAGTGTGTAGCGTAATCTGGTTTTTGCTGGCCCCAAAATGTGTTGCTTGAATTTCTTCTCCCAATTTACACGCGTAATTTTCAGAAAAATCGCAAATAATTAGTGCTTCCTGTGGTTGAAGGTTCTTAACGCACTCTTGGTATTTCTTTTGCTGGTAAATCCAGTTAAAATGATGCATTTTAAATGCCTTCAGATTTTTTTCAAAACAAGACACAAGATCGCTAATGCTTCCTACTTTTTGCAATTTGACTGTTTTTTTTGTTGTTAATTCTTTTGTGCTTTTATTTTCCGTTTTTGTGTATTTATGATCAATTACTTCCCACTGACTCCACTCAACCTCATCTTCTTTCCTTTCTTCCAAAGACTCGTAGCATATTTTCTTGTCTTTACATTCTTTACATTCTTCATACATGCATTTCTTTGAATGAATGTCACAGCATAGATTTTTTATAACTTCCGAAACAGTGTGGAAATTCTTTAGTATTTTGTATTTCTTCAAACCGTAAAACAATAACTCAATATTGTTATGCTTAATGCAGAGACACGTTTCTCTGTTTTGCACGGCAGGGGATAGTACATAAAAAGGTTTATATTTATAAAAAGTTGAAAGGCTGTATTTTCCTCCCTCTTCACGATACATTGTGTACAAATTACACACTGTGTCAGTGAGATATCGAATTTGCTCCTTTTTTTTTCTAAATGTACGACATTGCTTTTTTCCAGCAGTCATTCTACTTACGTCATCTCTGACATAAAATTGTTCAATTTCTTTACGAATCTTGTTTTCGGCTTTATTTTTATTTCTTATTCTAACCATTCCTTTCAATCCTAGCAGCTTCGACGCATAAGTCTTTTTAATTGTTTTCTGGACATTATCTTCTAGAACAACATTTTTTAATATTTGTTTTTCTTTTACAGTTTTACATTGCTTATAAGAAGTCTTCAAAGTCAATTCCAAAACTTCCGTTCTTGCTTTCAATTTTAAGTTATCTTTTTCAAGCTTCTGAATTTGTTTGTCTGTTGCAAGTTTTAACCGGTATAGTCTTTTTCTGTAGGTATGTACCAATTTTGTCAATTTTAGGTTTCTTTTTACAGCAGTCTTATAATTCTTCAACAATTTACTTTGGTTTCTCTTTTTTGGTTTCGTAGATATACTTTTTTCTTCCTGAACTTGAAGCTGTTTTTTCTTTTGTTTCTGCTTTCGTTTCTGATTTCTCCAAATTTTTCGCTGATTTTCCTTTTCTTTCTCCGTTAGCTCTTTAACTGATTTGCTTTTAGATTTTACATATTCAACGTGTTTTCTTTTAATGCTTTCATATTTTTCTGGATTTTGTTTAAGACGCTCACGATACCTCTTCATTCTTTCTGCTGGTGTCAGAGCCATTTTTATAGTTTTTCGTTTTTATATTATCTACAACAAAATGATTATGTATGAATTTTTATTATTATTTTATGCTAACTGCACTGGTGGTTGTAGCAAGGTTTCTGACCAGAAAGGGCCTAAGGTAGTAAGTTTATGTATGTTAATTATTTAATAGCGCGGACAGAAAGTCGTAATATTTTAAGACCTTAGTGAAAAATATTTTAGTACAAATTTTACGTTACTGTATCGCGTCTTTACCCTTACACTGAGTTACAATTTGTTCCACTGAGTTACGAAATTTCTCAATGGAACGTAACGTCTTGCGTAGGTATACAAAAACATAACTAAATAATCAATTTATCACTTATAATTCAACTTATTTAATGTTACTTTGGGACTAAACATACTAAAAAATTAATTGCTTTCAAGCAAGTAGATAAAATCATGCAAATTACCTTAGAAAACTCCGTTTTTAAACGGAACAAAAAATGTAACGCTGCAACACGTCTCCTCGCCCGGCCGTTAGTTTTTGCTACTGACGCTCTGATTTCAAAATGGCTGAATACTGTTTTTAAGTGTTGCATTTGAAAAAAAAAAAATCGTTTGGTAATTTTCGAAGTGAGAGTAGGAAAATAACGTAACTCAATAGGAATTTCCACCTGATTATGTTTTGTGTCCTAGTAATTAATTATAATTCATTTTGTTTAATATTAAATTAAAGGAATGTGTGTTATTAAAATAGTTTTAAAATAATAATTCCTTTTTTTGGAGATATAGTACTCCACCATAAATTGAAAAACAAAACAGTTTAAGATGAAACATTATGACCATTCTGTGGTGGGACATAGAAAAATAACGATTTTGTAATCTTAAATAAAATAATTTTAATTGAAAAAAATACTTTCACACTGAAATTTATACACATTCTTAAAGCTAATAAAGTCCTTTACAAAAACAATGAAAGCTTACAAAAGAAAAGCATCAAACGTTACA
Organism: Hoplodrina blanda; assembly: GCA_949316365.1. Classification (NCBI taxonomy): domain Eukaryota; kingdom Metazoa; phylum Arthropoda; class Insecta; order Lepidoptera; family Noctuidae; genus Hoplodrina; species Hoplodrina blanda. The sequence goes on from OX438585.1 coordinate 10,353,381, forward strand.
GAAACACTTTATGAACTTGGTAGGACATGCCCAAAAAACATACCGACAATGAAATAAAAAATTGCCCTTATCTAAACTTATATCTGTATCAACAGATTGCGATTTGATGAAATCTAGTTTTCTTAATACACATATTACATCGTCATATGGCGCCTGAATTTAAATTAAATCACAAAGACGAGAAATATAAACAGTATCTATTAATATTCACTTCCCGGCCATGTTTATGATTCTTATTGAAAAGTCCACAATTGATTTAAAGCCCCTTTCAAAAGGAGATTTAGGGTTTTTACTATATTGAACATAGATAAAAAAAAACCTGTTCAAGTCATGTTTTTTTTTTGTAAATATTTATTGAAGAGTAAAAGTTAACATTCAAAAATCGACCTTCAATGATATAATAAGTTCTACACAGGTAGGAGTAATTGATATTTAATTAGCAAGAACGTGACTTCGCTAAGCAACACTAAATACTCGCGACTGCAGATCAATATATACATTTCCAGTTTAAGAAGGCTTGTCATGTTAAGCTCTCCCTCGACTTTGCCGTACACTGAGAGGTCAATATATACTGGAAATGAATAGCGTGATATGTCATCGTGCTTATTTTTGCTCAGAAGTTTTTGCATGATCTATGTTTTATTGAATACTTCATTATGCGTCACGTCTTTGTAAAATATAGTTTATATTTCCTGATACATTTTATTGCCTCCGATTTAGAAGTTTCTTTGTTTTAATTTTTTCTTTATAAAAAGGTACCTAGAATTTCTGTTGGGGTCTCCATTCATATTGAACCGAGCTTTTTTATGTCTTAAGCTATGCCTTTTTTATATGCCTCTCATACAACACGGATGCACCTATGATACAACTGGTGTTCATGCACTTGAACGCAATAAATGGCTCTATAAAATCTTCCAGTATGTACGTTCATGTCAAGGTTTAGTAATAAAATACAAATTCTAAGAATAAAGTTCTAACCTATGACATAAAATAGTTTCTTTTTTTAAGTTTGAACTGATTTTTCTTTTAAGAATAAAATGGTGCGGTGAAAAGGTGACAGATATCGTCGTGGGCTTGTCAAGAGCAGCAAGACTCCTAGGACACGTTCAATACTTCAAGCATTACAGGAGTCTACCTCCGTTGTACAGGGATGGTCCAAATCCAGGTACTTACATTTACCTATTGTTTTATAGTTTTATACCTAAAGGGTGCCAGCAAGACCCTATTACTAAGGCTCCGCTATCCGTACGTCTGTATGTTAGGGTGCTGTATATCATGAACCGTAGTAGGCAGAGGGTTGAAATTTTTATAGTGTGTATTACTATGGCTGTTATACTTATAACACAAATAGTAAAAAAATAATAATGATAAAAATAATGTTATACAAGAAACATGGTTTTGTTTGTATGTACGTGGTGATAAATAATGTGCTAAGGTACGGAACCTTTCACCTTTAGTTTAGTTATATCTTTTTGTGACAAATATTTTGAATTTATGCAAATCAAAGTTATAACTTTATTTTTCGCACCAATATAAAAATCATTTCACAGCAATATTTTTTTTCTCAATGTTGCGTAGTTTATGGGTATATGATATATCTTTTTACACCAAATATATAGTAAGTGAAGCCTTAAATTTGTAGGTAGTCAGAAATAAGTCTACTGCTACTGAAATACCTTTATCGAATTCAGCAAAAAATATGATTAGAGCTTTGTGTTGTCAAAAATACAATTAAGTTTTTTTTAGTCTTTGATTGATCGGAATAGTCTCTTAACAAAGAAAACCTCCAGCTCCTGCATGAGAATGGAACATAGATACATGCGAATGTAAAATAACCTTTGTTTGACCTTTCAAGGATTTTAAGCGTGATGGTTTCAAAAGATAAATAATTATAATTGAATAATTAATTTCGATCGTGTTCCAGCGTTCCACGATGCAATCTCAGACATCGTCGCCGTTCAGTTGACCTCGCCGGAACATTTAAAGACGCTGAACTTGGTGAAGGTTGAAACAGGCCCCGAAGTAACTTTGAATCATCTCCTTTGGGTCGCTTTGGAGAAGTTCCCATTAATGGCCTATGCGTACGTTCTGGATAAATGGCGTTGGGATGTCTTTGGGAATAGCAGTTTGGAGAACTGGAACCAGCATTGGTGGGATCTCAGGTTGGTGTTCATGCTAAGTTGATAAACTTTCAAAAAACACTTTTGTACGTAATCCGTCTTATCGTAATCAGCTATGAGTCATTCTGATAACTAATGGTCGAAATTCGAGTCTTTTTTTTTATAAATTTTAGCTTTCTGCACTTTTCATATCTCTCTATAGGTACAAATTTTACCTATTTAAAATAGCAAACTACTTGGGGCACGTATTGTTCTTATAAAAAAGGGTGCAGTTTTCTGTTTATTTTTTAATCCTATTTCGTATATGCTACAGACTATTACACACTAGAAAGTTTTGCTTAGTGCTAAAGTCTACGCAGGCGAAGTTGCGGACAGAAGCTAGTGTACCTATATATGTAGGTATATAAATCTTAAAATGATATTTGCATACCTATTTGTTTCTTACCTATTTGTTTCTTTTCAGTCTATTATAGCTGTTACCTAACCCACCTAACTGGCTCAATAAAGTTAGGCGAATTTGAACCTTCTGCAATTAGCGGTAGATAATTATGAATTCGATACGTACGAGCTTAACGAGCTAGAACGACTTGTTCAAGGACGCAAATATTATAGAATACTGTTGCCAATTTGATCTTTAATACGTTATGTTAGGGTAGATAATCTTTTGAATACTGTTTTGTCACATAATGGAGTTGTTAATTTCAACTTCATTTGTAAAGACGATTTGACCAAGTGGTAGCAACATGGTAGTGAGATCAAACCTAAGTATGAATTTTTGTCACTTTTTGTTTACAATATTCATTTATATTTTTTGCGTTCTAAATTTTATTTATATTAAATTAAAATAGTTAACAAAAATTGACTATTTAAATACAAAAATAACAACAGAAATGAAAAACAGTAATAATTTTTATTACGATTTTATTCAATATGGTTAAATGTAAAATAATTACTGACAAAAATAATTACTTGTCATATTATAAAGCTAAACCATATAAAACAAGTTAGAATATATATAAAATAAACTACTTGAGCTAGAACTTGATAAAAAAGCAGTGTCTTCGTTTCAATGCTGTCTATAAAATACCTATATTTTTATTTTTAAAGTAGTTAAAAAATTATGTAGTGAATCAACATGTTACATGTTTAGAAATATAATATTTCCATTTCATAACAATAACATCACCACATTAACTGTCATACCTACTTATAAAATAAAAGTGAAAATAGCATTACATACTTTGGTGTTTTACCTACTACATAGATTTTTATAAGTATTTTTGATTTTTTTAATATGGTTATGATCGTAAAAAGGACCTGCTTATTCAATGTATGAAACACTTCCTTAGAATTTATGATAACAACAGTTTATTTAAAACACACACTGACACTTAAGTATTGTGGGCTGCTGACGGTGGTGCTGCCTGCACCATCTCTTGAGCAACATGTTCTTTCCAATTAAAATCTATATATTCTTGGGCAAAGCGGATTCTTGCTTGGCGATGAACAGCGGTTCATTGAATTTTACGTGCCAGCTTGTATTTTTTCAGTCCAGCAGCATGCATGAATATGTCTACTAACAATCCGTTCTAATACGGGAGTAAACATTACAGGTTTTGGTCACGATTTCACGAACGACCCTTTTGAACATTTCCTGTTTCTTTAAAACGTCTTAACCACAATCTGACTGTATTTCTCTGAAACAAATAAATATAAACGGATGTCACTTTACGTTTAAGTATATAAAAAATAATTACATATCATTCATAAGGAATACTTAGGTATAAAATTAGACAAACACACTTACTGCTAAATCTCCAAGCAATCTCTCTGATGCCAACATTCTCCTTCAGCAAATAGATTATTTTTTTGTATTTCAAATAATCACTCAATTGAGACATGATAATGAAACAATAGAATATATAAAAACATTGGAAAAAGAAGATTTTTGCAATTTACCAAGTCAAGGTAAGAAATTTTTGCGCGTAGTCACTGCAATTGCGCGTAGACTGGCTTGAGGTTTACTGTCACGGTTCATTTTTATTTTCCTACCCACATCCTTACTAACATTTGAATACCAGTTTTATAATGAATACGCAAATTGTCTTTCAACTACCCACTTATTACAAGTTAGGCGAAAATATTAACAATTTAGATATTTTTGAAGTATGTGGCCGGTTCTTTGCAATAATGCAAGAAATATTTACTTAATCAATTCTAAATTGAAAGCAAAACAATATTCCTCAATGCAGGATTTGAACTCGCATCTCGTTCGTCTCAGCCTTATACACGGACCACGAGACCAAATCTACTTGAACTTTTTATTTAAAATAAGCAATTAGTAGTAATGACATTAAATTATATCACAATACTCTAATAAACTTTAAATCATATGGCATAAAAATCAAAATTGCATAACAAGTTATAAGTATCTTATTGCTAACGATTTAAAGATCAAATTGGCGTATCTATAATATTATTGTATTCGTTCATTAAGCAGCGCTAGTGTGATGAACTTATATAAATTGAATAAACCTTAACGTTATTGACAGAGGGTTCAAATTCGTTTGTTTTTAATTGCAGAAGGTTCAAATTCGCCTAATTTTATTGAACCAGTTAGGTGGGTTAGATAACAGCTATAACAGACTGTACTAGGTTAACACTTACACCGCCTAAAATATTCATAATTTGTTTGGATTTAACGTCAATGTTGGGCCTAAATAACAAAAATTGCGTAAAATGTGTATTTACATTTCTAAATTGTCCTTGTTTCGTAAGACGACTTAATTCTAGTCAAAACAAGGTAAACAAAAACAAAATTATGTAAGAGTTTGGTAACAGAATTTGATTGAATTTAATGGGAGAATTATACCTACGGTTTTTTTTTACTTACACCTAATATATAATTATTTAAGCACGATGCTCATTGATGTAAACCTCACCTTTCACCTTCACCAGTCACCTTTGGTTGACTGGTAGAGAATGCCTAAGGCATTAAGTCCTCCTTTGTACAGTTTTGTTACATAAAGTTTAAATAAATATAGGAAATCATCAAACTCTCAACTCTTTTCTCTCTCTTTCTATTTAAATCTTCTTTTGACTGCCTCGTTGGTCTAGTGGTCGCAAAGCGCCACTGCTGAGCGTGAGGACTTGGGTTCGATTCCCAGGTCGGGCAAAGTGTTATTGGGAATTTCTAAGTAGCAGCTTCGGAGTCTGGATTTGTGCCCGGTTGATGGCAATAGACTCGCCCCCTATTACATTCGACTAGGGTAAACCTCTGCTTAACCCTTCTGGGATTACAGGCGTGATGGTATGTTGTGTAAAATCTTCAAAATAAATAAACGTTATGTGTAAAACGGGTAACTACAATTAAAAATCAATAGAATTTACGTTAGATTTACTCTGTGCTTTCCGGCTTGGACCTAAGGTCACAACATAAACTCACATCAAAACTATTCATAGCTACAAAACTTGATTAACAAATTAAAACCAAGTCCTTTGCTGAGTTATAAAAATAAATGCCAAAAGGCTGAGAAAGTTTGATAAATCATTAACACTAGTAACACGTCTAGGCAATGATTGCTTATTTGCAAGTCAAATCATGTGTCAATCCATTTATCGGCACAAGTTAACTGTGAATATACCTGTTTATTTACTTATCTTGTATGCCATCATCCAGCACTAGGCCACTAGGCATCGTCTGCTGAAGTACTTCTAAGTACGCAGCATTGATAGACAATTAATAAAATATGCAAATATAACAAAATGAATAGTTTATGGGAGTACCTTGAAGTATTTGTTACCAGTTGAAATAAACCGTTTATCAATTTTTTTTTAGGGCTGCTTTGAATAAATCCCTTTAAAAGGACTTTTCAAAGAAAGAAAGACTTTATTTGACATAATATTATTATACTCGTACCATGCGCACACAAAAATAATATTAGAAACGTTATTCAAATATATATTTTTTGGAAATTGTACATAGTTTATATTTTTAATATTATCGAAAAGTTTCATGTTTAAGTTAAATATTGTAAGTATATAAGCTGTTGGCAAATCTTAATATTAATAAATATGTAATTAAAATGTATTAATAAAAATAAAAAATATTAAAAGCCAAGCTTTTCAAACATCGCGACCCATATGTACAATAATAATCTAGTCAGATTATTGTAGATAGAATTACTGCAGTAATATCTAGACTAAAAATCAGTCGAAATTACGTTACGGTTACTCGTGCCCTCGTATTAGGCCCTCTGTACAGACGAACTTACGCCAATTTGAACTTACACGATTAGTGCAAATACATAAAACGACGAGACAGTAAAGTTTTAACGACCTGTGTCAAGTGGTAATCGTTACGGCAGCCATCGTAAACGCCTAGACATTGAGGCCATAGAACTGACTTTGATTATGACGTCACTGAAGTTAATATTTCTTGTTTTTTTTTATTATAATTTTTGGCCCGTCTTATCTCACTGGAGGATATATGCCTTTCTTTATACTTTCCAATCCTTTCTATTTTTAGCTAGTGTAGAATCGCATGAGCGTGTACGTGCCGGTCCAGACTCCCTGCAGACGTCACACTCATCGTTACGTCACACTCTTTGCTTGGGTCAGCCACAATATCACTGGATGTTTTCCAGGACCCCCACTGTGTTGTTGATTTGCTCCATGACCCAGACGACATACGGCAGACGCGTCCAGCCTAGTCCCACTTAAACTTGTTTTTTTTCTTACTTGTATGCTTTGGAGTCTTTGAAGTTAGACAGAGACAAAATATTTTTGAATACTACAATCACTCTAGAGTAAGGAGCAAAATGAAAGTGCTAACTTTTTGTTTCAGAATAAAAGAGACGGGAGTGTCACCACCAGTACCTAGGAACGAAACCGACCTAGATCCAGCTGCTAAGTACCATGTTGTGTCTCATGTGCAGTACATTACGTAAGTATTATGTATGCTTACGTACTTGTCGGTAAAAGTGCTAATGACCTAAGCAGAAGATAATGTCCATGGGCATTAGTTTCTATCGTTTCACTTTTGGGATTAGGATTGAGGAGACATTAACAAGTTATCTATCTAACAATTCTGTTTGATTCAGCTGATATGTCTAAGACAATAAAATAACTAGAAGCATGTGAAGGTATGTGGCTGCAACTAGAGGCATACATATATCTATTTAGACCAAAATCTATTTATTTACACATTGCCGATGGACCAACAGGTACTCTATACAATCCCTAGGAGTTGTATACATTTTAAATTTAGTAACAAAAGAATTTAACGATCTGAAGTCCTAGCTAGGTTACTTAGTAGCCTGTATTAAGGACAATCAGCACTCATTTCCCGAAAAATAGGACAAAGTATTGCTTAGACTGTTACATAAAATTATACGCGCGCGTTATTATATGCAATACATTTAAGAAAATTATATAATTAAATAAGTCTTTTGTCTTACGAGTTATTCACATTGACTGAAGCCAAATGGTTGATTGCTGGAACATAGATATTACGCGAGACTCTGTAATAAAATTTTTATTGGGTCTATAATTTTTTATCTTTTCTAACCTACTCTGTGAAAGCGGCAAGTGCCTTATCTTATCCCAATACTGAGTAACATTCAGTTAGGTTTTGTAGTGTGATAAGTACGAAAATCTGAATCATTCTGCATGTGTCATCTTTCTCTTTGATTAATTTGATTAGGGATTTGTTTCCGGATGCTGCCAAATTTTTCTTTTACTAATGAGTCATGTGTGAAAAATCTCTTTTTTTTTAGATACCTGATATCTCATGTTCTCGAATTTCAAATTCTGTTATCACTTTGCAAGAGGGCGAATCACACAGGACCTTTACACGAATGTTCCATATACGGCGTGAAGGAAGCAGGAAAACTTCTCAGGTATACCGTCTCATTCAAATGTATGAGGAAATAATATCATTGACTCTTTGTAAGCCAAGGATTAGTATGGCGTATTCATTGATGTGCAGATATAACATGTCTTATTTATAATCTGCAGAAGTATAATAAGCATCTTAATTACGACACTCTTTTGTATAATGTCATACAATATTCTTACTAAACATCTTTCATTGAATGAGTCAAGCATTGATTAGTATTTCATTGATATTATCGTCAATGTAAGAAATAATCGTTTCATTTTACCTTTTGTCTTTACATGTTTTTGCTGTCTACCTAAATATAAATGACTAATTAATTTATTGGTATTTAAGGTTGTCTGGTAAATATATTGTATGTGAGATATATTTTAAAAGTAATACCTGAAAATAGGCACAGCATTGAAGCTAGTAACCCTCCTAACGACATATACTTCTACATTCTCAAAGTTTCAGCCATTCTCAAATAATTACATACTTAGATTTGGCTACTTGAAAATCCCAGTCATGTTTGGCAACCAAGGGAACCCCCGCTGAAAACAATTTGCAGGTCGCATTTAGTTTTCATCAAAAGAAATAATGTGCTAATCAAAAATCCCCTCAAGAATAGTTTGTTCTTCTCATTTACTTTTATTATCATTCGCATAACAATATATAACTAATGACGTCATATTTTTTAGAAGTATCAAAGTCAATATAAATTTATTTAATTATTTTTTTACTGAAATACGTACACAGTGCTACAAATATAGAAATAAGAGCTAAATTAATTTTATAATACACAGTGTTCACACGCTTACAATATTGTGATTGTAGACGATCACTTCTAACATTTCTAAAGACAACGAATCAGTGTGTGAGCCATAGTCAGCCATAATCACCCAATGTAGAATTAATGTCACAGAGAGAAAAACAAACTAACCAAAATAAATCACATAATTGAACTAGCAGTTGATTTTGTCAAGAAAAAACTTGATTGCATACTTTTAGTCCATGAACCATTCACTGCTTTAATGCCATGCACGATCCTGATCTTTGATCCTGGATGCTATAAGTAGCATCGAATGCCTTTTTATTGCCGCTACGCTTGAGAATTTTGTTTACTTTACCTCGAACGACCGGCATTTTTATACTGCATTGGAAATACATGGTCCTACTTTTATTTAAGCATCTGTTCTGAAAGGGAATTCTTTTTCAAATCTTTCTATTATACTAAATACTAATACTAATTACAGCGATGGTATGGCTCTTGGTGCAAGCGAGGACTGGAGAAAAGTTCTTAAAGCTATAACTGGTGAAACAGAGCTATCAACTGAAGGCATACTACAGTACTTCTCAGAGCTACAAAAATTCTTGAAGGTGGAAAATGTCAAACTGGCCAGCCAAAGCGAAGGAGATATGGACCAGAGTGCACCGATCATTGTAGGTGTCATTGTAGTGTTATTGACAGTACTAATAATAGTACTTTATTGTATAAAGAAACACGATGTTGGTAGCAAAGTGTTTTCCGCTTGTGGTTTGAGTAAAAACGGCTCGTTAGATATAGTGACAAATGAACTCCCACAAGGAAAGAACAATGAAGTGGATGGCATAAGTGAAGACAAGGTTTGAAGTAAAACGCTGTTTAGGTCTGAATGTGATTAGATTAATGATTATTTTCTAAGTGAAAGTATTGTAGAAACCTAGGACAGGACCAATAGAGATAAGACAAACAATTTATTTAGCAGTTATCGTGCTAGTGATTTTCAAGAAAATAAGATTTGATTACACCATAAAAGTAAATTTTTAATGTAAGTATTTGTGTGAAAGTTTTGGAATATTGTTTTATGAATAAGTTTTATTGCCATGGGTATGTTATTTACGAATAAATATTATCGAATGAATTTGTCTTATTTTATAAACATAGTATATATCATCACGGCTGTGTTCTGCGAAGGTAAATGCAGAGGTACCTACGTAAATTATCTACAGTAACAAACATTCATATTTGTTCCATTACGTTTGAGTTCCATTTGATATGGTAAGAGCATATAAAGAGCTGTCAACTGTATTTGCTGGATGTTAACGACAATAGGCTGATCATGCTCAGCAAAGCATAGAAGGTATCTGAGTGGAATAAAAATAGAGAGAGGTTATCTAGCTGTGAGTGCATAGCCGAAAGTCCTAAACTGTTACAATTTATGTGAGAATTAAACTGTTTTAGTCTCGTCACGGAAGGCTGTCTCTTGTAACACATGTTTTGTGTGTTATATGTGTTTGGCTTCGAAAATGTTTCCGCCGACATTTGATCAATCATAAATTGAATCCAACCTTGAGTATTTGCTTGACAGTTTTAATGTGAACCTTCCTTCTCCCTAATCCCTTTGTATTGATACTTAGTTTACGAAAGCATCAAACTACTTACTACCAGAACATAGAAACGTCCATGATAATGTCCAGGGCTGCACACAAGTCTTTTATGCTGCAGGTGTTAGTGCATAATATCTGGTCAATAATAAGCCATAACGTCAAGTGATTTTGCACCATTATTATAATTAATAATTAAGTGGAGTCGTTGCCATAATTACTGCAAATGGATTGGTGATTGTATCATGCTTGTTTGTGGACAGGTATATATGCAGTATTTCAAACTCCTGTTAATTACTACTTTAGTTGACTTGCCTATATTACAAATCTTTTTTAAGGGTTTTAGGCAATATCTTCAACGTTGGCGTCTTCTGAGGTGTTGGCTGACAAAATGTACGAGGGTAAGAAAGGTCATAATTCACGTGATGAAACAGCTTAATGTAGCATGGTTAAGCCTAGTTGGAGTAGGAGTCCGATACTCCCTTCCGCCTTCCCGAGGTGGAGGCAGTCCATGAGGATTTTCTAGCTCTCTAGACCCACTAAGTAGGAGATGCTCATCTCGGATAATTGTAAGGATATGACAAGGAGACATATCCTCTGAATTTAACGGTTCAACGCCTTTAAAACACCCCTTGTTTAGAATAATGTCACTGCAAACTTAGCAACCTATCTTTCCGTGAAGCAAAAGCCCAAATTAGTATGAAATTATTAGCATGGACATGCGACAGTACCTACAGAGAAATTTATTCGACACTTGCGCATTGTGATTTAAATGACATAGTTTTAAGATATTGTAGGCAGGCATAAGTAAGTATAAAAAAAAATAAGTAACTTATCTAGTAGGACCTTTTTTGTGAATATTGACCTTGTAAATAATGCAGAATATTTTAATTGCTTTTTCATAGAATAAGCTTCTTGTGGATAAGGCACAGTCTGATGCAGGAAGTCTTTGCAAATGATACCGTAACAAATTAATATAGGCTCATAAAAAAGAGACACTATTATTTATTCTTATTTAATATGGGAGTACTAATGGGTACACCTCTGCTTAACCTTTCGGGGATTACAGGCGTGCTGTTATGTTATGTCTTATTAAATAGAATGTAGCGACTTTGATTGCTATTATCAAATTACAATTTGCTTAGGACAAGTATAATGATAGGTATGTCATGGTCTAACAGTTTCGATCGTGTAAATCTTAATAATAATAATACCAGCCTATTATTTTTATTATTTTCCCACTGCAGGGCAAAAGCTTCTTCTCATACAGTGAAGGCACGAGCAATGATCACTACGCTTGCTTGTTTAAAGAATTTGACAGATTAAAGTATCCTTTACTTTAAGCTGTCAACAGTTCCTCGTCAGGCTCAGTGACGTGGTCAATATATTGGATAATTTGACAAGTCTTGGCCGTGAGCGTAAGATCATTTTTTATAAGCCTATGAAAAATGATCTTACGCTATAAAATTATGTTTAAAAGTAGCAAATTCGTGTGAACCACCGCAATCCTATAATCGAAGATAATATACACATGAGCAGACTGTACCTAAATGTGAACGTAATTGCCATTCCACAGGTCATGGACGAAGGTAATTTTCTGTCAGAAGTGCATCAAATTAATACTATCAACAAACTTCAAGTCGTGGAACCTTTTGACCTGTTTGTCTATCCAGAATCAACAGTACTTTTACGAATTTATTGAATGAAGTTATTGTTGTAAGAATTTTATATTAAACAATCGATCGTTCCTCGGGTTCGTATAAGCAAATGACTGCTATTGACGGCCAACGATGTCCACGAGTGGCTGTGGACATCCGCTCGCAGCCGACTTGTCGAAATGGTTAAGAATGTGAGCCGGTGTGAACTAACTGCAATCACCTAACCGTTACCGCTTGTGACGAACGCGCGCACCTAGGATCGCAGCGCAGGAGTTCGCGCGCTATTTGCATATTCAAAAATCGAACTCTGCGACTTTATGTTACAAACTGATGTTTTTTTTTTCTTTTTATTTAAAAATAGAATATTATTTAGAATATTTCAATAACAATTGAAAAACATTTAAAGGAGTATTTAATATACGATATAAAAAACAAGAACCACGGAAGGGCAACAAATGAACCTTAAGTGAAGTGATGATACATGGTTGTGAATAAGTTTTAATTAGAAGGTAAGTTTATAGAATTAATTTAGAAGCTAATATCTACAGCCCTTCATAAGATATATATTTTTTTAAGTATAAAATATTTTGTCGATATTTTTGGTGTTTTTTTTCAATTTATTTATTAAAAAAAACTAATATACCGATAAAATATAAACTATACATATGTAACAAAAAAGTACAAAGGCGGACTTAATACCTTAGGCATTCTCTACCAGTCAACCAAAGTCAAAATTCCTTAGAATAAAGAAAAACTATATTAGGGACAGTAATTACCTGAAAATTCAATAATAAAGCTAAATTATCCTGAGTTTAGATACTATTTATCTAAATTCAGCAGTTGCAAAATAAACTGTCAAACAATTATATGTATATAAAATTAGGTACTTCCTCGTAAATTTACCGCAATCATCGCAATTTTTTTAATGCGTTTTTCATGAAAAGTGGATATAAATAGTCCATGATTATTGTGACAATTTACAGAATACGTGAAGTACCTACTTTGTTATGTTGCGAATAAAATAACCACTTGTTATTAGTTGTTATGCTGTTCACTAAATTGTTACGAAATTGGTACATACTTAGGTATAAAATAACATAACACCTCGCCTGTAATCCCCTAAGGGTTAGGCAGAGGAGAGAGAATACACCCACAATTCACCAGTTATGTTTAAGTCCCATATAATGGGGGCAAGCCTATTGCCATTTTATTTAGGTATAAAACTTTATAATCAACATATTTTTATGAATAGGTACGTATGTACAAAATATATTTGCACATGAAAAGTTCATAAATCTACGTGTTCCACGTTTGAATTATTAAACGTCAAAACTTTATTTGCAACACATAAAATTGCGTTACCTACTTACTTATTTATAGTTATACAAAAATAAATAAAACATTATTTATTCAGCTGCATTTTAATTATACTGTTTTGTTAATAAATATAAATATTTAATAAAAATAAGATGGAGACATTTGCCTTACAATTCACATCATATAAAACAAACAAAATCAAAATACATTTAATAATTATGTAAGAACATGTTCATGCAAAATCGTAATTACATATTATATTATTTATGTTAATTGTGAGCCGGAATTAAGAAAATACAGCTACTCGACCAACCACTTTAGATTTCATAATATAAATCTATACAAAAAAATAAATTTATGGTGTCTGTTTGTAATAGCAAAATAACAGCTATTTACTAAAATATGCATAAAATATGAAAATATGCATAAAATATGAAAATGTATACAGGGTACCTATAACAAAAAAAAAACTTTCAATTTTTTGCAACAACAACTGTTTCAAACAAACAGGCCACTATTTAAATCTCCTAAAAGGCTGGGCCGATTTTGTCAAGACTTTCACTAGCAGATACAGATTATGTAGCTGATGTTACAAGGAGTAAGTTAAGCATAGTAGAAAAAAAACAGGTTAGGTACGCGCACAAAAAAAGCACCACTCATAACCGACATTCACGCGGAAGGAGTCGGGGACTTAAGCTAGTATATTAGTAATTAATAATTATGTATAAAAAAATTATAAACACGCAGGTCAAAAAACCTGTATTAATTTGGCCTAAAAAATGATTACTTCATTAAATACGTTGCAAAATTGGTTTACTTTTTCAAAAACTTCTTTTATTTTTGAGAATTTGACACAAACAAACCACTTTTTAATAAACCTGTTAAAATTAGGTGCACTAAATTTACATTGTATGGCTTACAGAAAGTTGTTCTGGATCTGGCTTTGTGTATGTGAGTTTATATGTTTGTAAACGTACCCACAATACAGGAGAAATTCCTAGTACGATTCAAAGTTTAAAAACAAAAAAAATGAGAATTACTGGATGTCGAAGAAGATAATACTGACGGGTTTCTGGAAAAATCTCCCTCGGTGAATAAAATTGAGTTGATCTCATCCCAGTTAATGTTAGAGATTGACAACTCACCTCGAGCACACTTCACCTAAATAAAGAAAGGCAGATTTTAACAGAATAGCACTGCTATTTGTGAGTGTGAATCATCTTCCTGCCCTTGTTCCATGTTACTTGGGGTCGGCGCAACATGTTTTCTTCTTCCATTCCGTCCAGCCAGTCATGCTATCACTGACTCCCTTTCCTTTCATATCATTCTTCACATAATCCATCGATCTTTTCTCTGGCCTTCATAACTCTCTTGGCCACATGCGTTTCCTTTTATTTGTGAGTGTGAATGTTTTAGTAAAAGATTAAGAGACCTAAAAATCTGCATAATGAAATAAATGAGAACTTTCATAAATAAGCTATTCTATTCTTCCTAATACAGTGGCAGTGTATAACTCTTATTTAACGACACGGTTGGCGCAGTGGCCGAATGATTGACTGCTGATCAAATATTTGTAAGGCCTACAGATAGTTGTTCTGAGTCTGGCTGTTTGTGTATGTAAATGTTTGTAAACGCACAACGAATAAAAAAATATTAATTGCAGAATAACCTAGGTAGCCATTAGGTATTCTGAAAACACGATCGTGTCACGTTAACTATCATTTTACAATCTAGCACGGCACTACTCACAATTTACAGCAATAATTATTATTATTACTACTACTACTGTAAATCGTGAAATCGTGATCGCAATACGTACTTACTATAATAATAAAAACGATTCGCAAAATCCTTAAGCTTAATCCAATACAGTTGAATTTCGCTTGATGGAACGTTGGTACTAAGAACTCAGCTGATAGTAAACAAAATATCTTTTTTACATTGTGGTCTAAAACTTTTCAATTAATTCTGGTCCTTAGAGACGACATCCGTAAAGTGGTTAGGGTAGCTTATAGACTTTTGTAATACTAGAGGCACTGCAGCTGCAGAGGCATCGCAGTATTTTAATTTAATGGAAGTAAAAAAACACGTTGACCAATAATATTTGCTGGGACACGAATTTTATTATTGGTGTGAAATATCACTGTTTACAGAAGGGCGCGCAAAACATTGTGCTTACGAATGCATAAAAATGTACAGGTGTTGCGTGTGCATTAGAAGTTCGAAAAAAATTGAAAAGAAAAAAAAAATTAAATCATTTAAAAATAAAAAATATATATTGTAACCTTCAACATCTCCGTAACCAGAGGATTCCCATGTTACTTTCGGTTTGATTTTTTGTAAACCCGTTACAATTTTTATACACTCAAACATTACTTCAACAACTAAATATCGTATCTCATTCTCACTAGTCGCATTGTCATGGTCACGGTCAATTCGTGAACCAAGTTAAAAATACACTAAAGTATCGCCATTCACTATTTAGTTACTATCACAAAACCTTACGATAAAGTGCTTTTTAATAAAAGCAATTAGTTAGCAATGTAGTGTTTGTGTTTTACTATCCTGTAAGTACATGATATGATTTATGCGGGTACACTACTTACAAATAAAGTTCCGTGATATTTTCTTAAAAATTGAAAGTTGATTTTAATTGAATAATACACATTCAGAATTTTTTTTCCTTAACTCCATATGTATCGAAGTCAGCAAAGAATTTAAAAATAAAAGTTTTCCTCTAGTTTTACTCCCTGCAAGTAATGCGTACCCGCAACTTTGAAATAGACTTTCACTAAGTTTCATTTTCTATGTATTCTTGTGACCTTTCCTCGGTTCACGACTTTCTACCGAAGTTTATGAAAACCGAAACCGCATCATCTCGTGTAATGTGAACGTCGTGGAAATAGCCTGTGATCCTTTTAGCAGTTAATTTCCTTCAATTGTTTTGTTATTGATAACGTTCTTATCACTGCCGTGCTCAGATGTTTCCCATAAAATGACAGCTTTTATACTGTAAAGACGGAAATATCAATATGTCACATACGTTGCATATTTGTAGGAACACCAAATTCTATCAGGAAATTGGAAATCAATTTGTCAAGGCTTGAACATTGATTATTGGTTGTTTTGTTGCATTGTATAACAGTTTACAGTTCGTGGACAATCAATCTATTGATCTGATTATCTCATTCTATGCTTTATATTGTGATCTAAAATATACAATCAAAGATGGCGGTTACTAGAACAATTGAGATTTCGTCATGGAAACTCTACTAAATAAACAACTGAAGTAATTGTCATTTGGATGTCAAAGAATTTTGCAAATTACACAAAGTCGGCGGCGCGAGACGAGTTAACTAGGATACTTAATATGTCATTGTAATGATTCAAATGCTTTTTTTTAACACTCATCAATGCTTATTTATGAGGTTTTTACATTCATGAGTAACATTGTTTTAGCGTTTTATTTGTATTTCAGCGATGTAATTTTAGTTATTTTTAGCAGAAACTTCATACAAATAATTATAAGTGACATTAATTTTTAGTTTGTCAGGGTAATTTAAAAAAATGCTGTGTTTTCTTAATCATAGCTTCTAATTATCTTTGGGAGTGTTTTTTTTTATTGGATTAATGGCATTTGTCTCTTAGCGACCACATTGCCCAGTACCTACACAAAAACCACAAAATGTTACAATCTGGCAACTGTTTAGCATTCTCCAACACTGGACAAGCGAGTATTGAGTATTGAGTAAAAGATTTTGAGAGATTTTTCGCCCAAAAACATTGATGCTCGCGTATTTACATTCCGAACACTCTCCATCTCAGAATATGAAACACGATCATCAACCACGCTTTGGGAGTAGTTAGTTTTAGTTTTTCTTCTTTTTTTTTATTCTGATTGTTTTTTTTTATTAAGCTTGTATATCATGTATAATTATATTAAATAATTCTCTTTGGGAGTGTTCTAAGAAATTAGGGTGCACACACTTAGATATAGTTATGTTTATTTGGGAAATTATAAAATAAAATGACTTTTGACCTATTTTAAACGTATGAGTTACGAAACGGTGAAACAAAAGTTGCATTATTATTACAATAGCTTAATAAATAACTAAATAAGATACCTAAACTGATATTTTTTTATGTATGACAGTGTTTAGTATGCAATTAAGATGACAGTTACGATAAATATAATTAAAACCAAATAATAAGATATAGATCATAATTATTGCGACTTAAAATACTAACAGGCATTTGTTTCTACATGTTGAAAATATAAAATATTGTTATGTTCTTTCAATGTCTATTCAAACGTGACCTCGTAAAGTTAATAGTAATTAATTACTTTATGTTTAATTGTTAACGTGAGTAAAAGCTAATGAATACATTATAATCATTGGATAGCACAAGACTGCACATCTAAAATATAATAAAAAAGTGACGCTTTCAATTTTTCTATACCACGTAGTCTCTGCGTAAACATTGTGGTAAACATGTCCTGGTAGATATAACAAACTAAATAGTAGATATTTAGTACACTTACAATTCTACATAAACTGGGTCAAATAAAATTTACTGGTGAAACTTCACTGACAGACATATTGATATTAATTATGATAAATAAATAAATAATAATAATGATTGTATTATATTGTGTTTCTCTGCCGGAATTATTATTTTTTGTATACATAGTATGTATACAAAAAATATGTGAATAATTGAAGTATAATAATAATCTTTAGTATGTAATAATAATTTTAAGTATGTATTACATACTTCATAATTAGCGTTACGTTTAGAATTATGTGTATAATTATCTTATAACACATGTCAGTTGTGAACGTTTACGTTTTATATTATAATAAATAAAATTTTAATTCTTACCTTTTTTAGTTGTTAATGTTTATTAGAATTTTGCATTATACACTTCTTTTAAATAACAAAATCGCCCGGTTGTGTATGCGTTAGGCGATATCGTGTGACTATTATCACTTGTATGCATGCGGGTTTATCTTCCGGCTTGAATAAACTTAGACGCAAGATGGCCAATTCGAATCCGAAAAACAAACTACGAAAAAAACCTACTTATTTTATAATTGACTGCCTCGTTCAAAAAGCGCAACTGCTGACCATTAGGTATTGGGTTCGATTTCTAGGTCGGGCAAATTGTTATTGGATTTTCCATCAAGAATTTCTCAGTTGCAGTCGGAGTCTGGATTTGGGGAATAGGCTCGCCCCCTATTACATGGCACTTAAACATAACTGGCGAAATGTGGGTGTACTAATGGGTTCACCTCTGCCGAACCCTTTGTGGTCTACAGGAGTGATATTACTGATTCGTGTTGAGAATCTCTAGGATAGTTGCCTCTTTGAATTTGACGAGGATGTAAAACTGCACCTTATAGGTAAGTATGTAGGCATCATATTATGCGAGTTATAAAGAACAATACGAACGAACATTAAGTACAGAGTTATAAATGCAGTGTTAGAGTAGACTCTGATGGTATCTTCAATAATAGTGGCGACCTTGTGAGTGCTGTCATTCTATTGTTGCCCAACTTAACATACCATCAAGTAATTGCTTTGTAGAATAATTGCCTCCCGGATGATGTGTTCTTTTATTGTTTATCTACTGTAGTCAAGTATTCTTCATAAAAATTGCCTGAAAACTTCTGAGTTGCTAAGATATGGGCCTCCTAATGACCACTGCAAACATTGGAACTTTTCTACTACTATACATGTTTAATAGTAAAACGTAAAAAAATCGTTTAATTAAGGTAGAACTTAATATTCTAAACGATTTTTTTACGTTTTGTTAATCTTTTCTGTCCCACTCCTGGGCAAAGCCACTCCTTCCTTCTTTCAGAATTTTATGCGTCATCCCTCCAGTTTTGGAGGAGTCCATCTAGTTCGTCCCACCAACTCCTTCGTAACCCTTTCTCACTACTTTCTTATTAGACAGAACGCTATGTGCGTTGTTCCGTTTCATGAAAAAAAAAAAGCTCGTCAAATAATTGTTCCACTGAAACAAATAATAGGAAACTTTTACATCCTAACTAATATTATAAATGCGAAAGTAACTCTGTCTGTCTGTCTGTCTTTCTGTCTGTCTGTCTTTCCTTCACGCCTAAACTACTGAACCGATTTGTGTGAAATTTGGTACCTACAGGGTAAGTGTTAACACCAACAAAGGACATAGGCTACTTTTTATTCGACTTCGACTTCGTCTGCGTCCGCGATAACCGACATATACGCGGACGAAGTCGCGGGCAAAAGCTAGTTGCATTAATAAGTTACTTACATTACCCTAAAAAAAATTCGTCGCAATACAAAAGGAAAATATCTAAAATGTATAGAACATGGCAGCTAAGTGAAAAAAAGTGTTAATGATGGGGGTAGAATAATGATCGACTCTTGAATCTATGGTAACAGGTTGCAGTAACTCGCAACTTGTTTATAAATACATATTGATTATAGTTTGGACGCGTACGAAGTCGCGGGCAGAATCTATTTAAACATAAATAGTAATTTCGAGAGCTATATTGACATTCTAAATGATGATATTTTAATTATATCATGACGTAAAGCAGCCATTTGTAAAACCACTGCACTTTGCAAAAAAAGTCTGTTAACATTGAAAGAATCACCTTAAGTACACGTTTTTCTATCAATTCATACGGGGAAAACGTTCTGTCTGAAGAACACACTAGCTGGTGCCTTATTTCAACGGAATTCTCCGCGAAAACATCATTGTAACCCCACATTGCTTTTACTTGAGTTTCCGCGGAAACTGACGTAAAGATAACAATTTACTGCACAAGGCACGATATTTTACGGCATTTTTGTATTTACTCTATTTTAGTTTACACTTTATACTCGTATATATTTTTTTGTTTGTCAGTTTTATAGCTGTTTTTAAAGCCAGTAAGCTAACCTACTAGAGTTGGTTACCTAATAAGTACCTTAATGCTTGATACTTAGTAGAAGTTAGGTAGTCTAATAAAATTATCCGTAGACTCAAAAGACCAGTATTTAAGTGGATAGTTTGTTCAAAAGCCTACGTTTTCGGGTGACTTTTGGGAAGTTGTTTTCATACCAATGTGACTTTTTCAATTCATATGTGTGTGAAAGCACGTTAAGTAGTTGGTCCCGGCTATCATGCGTAGATCTTTGACAGTCGTTACGTAAGCCCGAAAGTCTCGGGCACGCTGCACTCGCGGCGGTAAGACCCCTCGAGGAGCGGCTGGAGAGGCGCCACGGCGTCCTCACCTTCCGGCTGACGCAGGTCCTCACCGAACACGGTTGTTTCGGGAGGTTCCTGTGTCGGATTGCACGGGAGGAAACGCCTGGGTGTCACCACTGTGTGGACCGCCCGGAGGACACGGTGGAGCATACGGTGCAGGTCTGCCTCGCTTGGGCAGAGCGTAGGCGGCGGCGACCTCTCGCGTCCGGACCTGGTTCAGGCTATGCTCCGGGGCGAGAGGGAATGGGATGCCACCTCCTTCTGCGAAGCAGTAATGCTAGCGAAGGAGGAGGCGGGCCGCGTGGCCGGCGTCGGACGTCGCGAGGCGACATCCGGCCACCGTAGGCGCGGGCTTGCGGACGGCGAGTAATGGGTAGCTCGCCGTCCGATCAAGGACCATGCCCGGGTCGCTGGCGCGTTCTGTTCGCGCGCGCCTCAAAGAGCTGTCAGCACAGGGACGGGGCCCCAATAGGGGCCAAACGCCTGCCGGGGTTGAGGGACGTCTTAACAGGATACCGTGGCCCCGGAACGTAAAGGGCAACAGAAGGAACAGGGTGGTTTTTAGTCAGTAAAAGTCTGACAGTCCCTTCCACCCCACCCAGGGCGGAAGAAGTCATTTGATGATTTTTACCACCTAAAAAAAAAAAGCCCGAAAGTCTGACAATCAGTCTTACCAAGGGGTATCGTATTTCCCCGTGACCGGGTTGTGAAGGGCAGTCGGTCCATGTAAAATACTGGTATTCAGTGTGCTAGAGAGAGCATAGGTCCACAAGATCACACATAAGCAAAGGTTTACTTTTCATTAAAATCTGAATGTATTTTGTAAATAGGTAAAAAATATAATCCGTGTCAACATCAACAGGACCTTTTTTTTAACAAATGTAATTGTAATTAAATTACCTAATTAATTCAGTAAAGTATTTTACTTAACATGCCACTAGTTAAATGGGAAGTCCACAGATTCCATGATTAAGAAATACGTATTATTTTTTGCTTCAAGTTCGTCTATTTATATAAACATCAATAAAGCAAAAACGTTTGTATAATAATTATGAAATAATTACGAATCTTAACTTACAGTTTTTAGCGGTTGTTTAATTACGTCTACGTGCTTATCAGATTGTTCATGTAAATTTCTGACGTAAATACTACTACAAAAAGAGTTAATTTTGAAAATACATAAAACAAATATTTAGAACCTTATTAACAGGTGAATGGTGTTGCTGATGACATTTGAATGTTTACAAATAAATCGAATTGAAGTGTCTGTTTGTAATGCCATAATAATAGCTTATTGAAAAATAATTATGAAGAATATAAGGAAGTGATTAATTTATTGACTGTGTTAATCGCTGCTCTTGTCAAACGATTTAGTGATCTATGTAGGTAAAAATAGCTGTTAATTTATAACTAGTGAACTTACTAGTGATTCATCTTAGTTTCAGTTTTAATTGTTTTAAATAAGAAGCCAATTACTGTCACACTGCAAGGCAAATACCTCTTCTTAGACAGAGAGAAGACACGAGCATTTATCATCACGCGTGCTCAAGGCAGATTGACGATGTCAGACTTGTATAAATTAAAAGTCCAGTTCTCGCTGTTTACCTCCACCGGTGTCAGTGTTGTCCAAGATGACTTTAAAAAGTACAAATGAATTTAAAAAAGTCACATTGGTAATTTCCCGATTTCGAACCCACAAACATAGACAATTCACATAGGTTCTTACATAATAAGTATCTTTTAATTTAATAATTCATCAGTGGTCATATTTTATTTTATTGTAAAACCTTTTATTATGTTATCTTATTAGGTACCAAAGGCTTTTAAATAAAAGTAAAAAAGATCAGGGGCAAGGCTTTATCGGGTGTAAAGAGATCAATCTCATTTCTGAAAACAACAAATTCTGCGTATTATTACAGTATTTTTTTTCTACTACACCTTACCTGGAAATGACATTGAAGGTCAAACTTACAACTTTTCAGTACGTTTTTTTACAAAAACAAGTTTTAAATATTAACATTAAACTTTAAATACTCCCACGACCCCTATATTGTTGTATGCACCCACAACAATGCATAGTATCGTAAATAGTGGTTTTATACATAAAAAAAAAATGTTAACCAGTAATAATTTTTGCTGTTTTTTGTAAATATACCTAGTGCTTTCAGTCTGTTAAACCGAAAGTTGAAGCAAGTGCAGATTCCTATGGAGTAAAACAGGCAAGAAGCTCGTTGGTTACTCTTTTCTACGGGTAGATGTTAGGTAGAATAGGTTTATTGTATTACCAAAAATCTCAATAATAAATAACTTAGACATTGACTCAGTTACCACATCCTGGATAGTTACGATAATACGTGTTAAATCTATAGTTTTCATAGTGAGTTTACATAGGTAAGTTAATATTTAAACTCTTAGTAGGCACTTTCTGTGATCTTAGAGCAGCTGCCCTACCATGAACTCTTATTGCGATCCAAAAAACTGAATTGTTCTTCAAATAAGTCAATATAACGCATCAATTTATGTCATTTATTGACGTATTTTCTCTTATCGCGATCCAAAAACTGAACTGTTCTTCAAATACGTCAATATAACGCATAAATTGATGCGTTATATTGACTTATTTGAAGAACAATTCAGTTTTTTGGATCGCAATAAGAGTTCATGGTAGGGCAGCTGGCTTCTTTTCACCTCAGCCAGAAACCCTTGCCATCCAACATGGTAATGCCCCAGTTTCCTTGGCACATTGCCAGTTGACACCGATTCGGAGGAATTTTTTAATATCACTTTGTTTTAGTTTAATTGTTATGGGATGTTATTTTTTTTTGTGTATTGTATACTACATATAAGTTTGTTATAACTAAATATATTACTAGGTAACTATTTTCTTTTCTTTCTCTTCTCTCTCTCAACTTTTTGACTGACACACTCCTACGATTGAAACCCTACGGTGTTCTCTCTTGCTCTGAGCACTCCTCCGCACCTCGGCAGGTCTTTTAGCTGTCTATTCTACACTTTGTAAGCTATTTTATCATCCTGATTTTGTTAATTTTACACAGTAGGTATCTTCGTAGCGACCTCTCGCGTCCGGACCTGGTTCAGGCCATGCTCCGGGGCGAGAGGGAATGGGATGCAGTCACCTCCTTCTGCGAAGCAGTAATGCTAGCGAAGGAGGAGGCGGGCCGCGTGAGGGAGAGAACATCCTCCACCTCACGCCCCAGCCGCCGCGGGAGACGCCCAGGGCGTCGGACGTCGCGAGGCGACATCCGGCCACCGTAGGCGCGGGCTTGCGGACGGCGAGTAATGGGTAGCTCGCCGTCTGATCAAGGACCATGTCCGGGTCGACGGCGCGTTCTGTTCGCGCGCGCCTCAAAGAGCTGTTCACAGGGACGGGGCCCCAACAGGGGCCAAACGCCTGCCGGGGTTGCGGGACGTCTTAACAGGATACCGTGGCCCCGGAACGTAAAGGGCAACAGAAGGAACAGGGTGGTTTTTAGTCAGTAAAAGTCTGACAGTCCCTTCCGCCCCACCCAGGGCGGAAGAAGTCATTTGATGATTTTTACCACCTAAAAAAAAAAAAAAAAGGTATCTTCGTAAATATACGATTAACGTAAGTAAATACACGATTAATGATAATTGCCTTTATGCTTAAGTACAAAGCTCATTACCAAGTACGTAGGTAGGTAAAATTTACATGATTGTTTTGCTATAAAGTTGTGAAGTTTTTGCAATCAACATTGTGGTTGTTTTTTCTTCACTTCCTTGTATAGAAACCAACGGGGATTCCTTCTTACAGACGTGTGGCGCTTAAGTACCTATGTAATGCTTTGTGTTTATGAGCATGTTTTATGTTTTTTGTGTTTATTTTGAATCTTTTATTTGAGTAAGTTGAATCTATACAATTTGCATATTAATATAATAAAGCTGAAGAGATAGTTTCACTAGCAGATAGCTGATGTTATAAGGACTTAAGGCTGCTTTTATTTTAGAAAAAGAAAAAAGGCTATGCGCAAAAAAATTATAACTCCACAAACGGATATACACGCGGTCGTAGTCGCGGGCAAAAGCTATTCGTAAATAAATTAAAAGTCTTACTCGTTAATTCTCAACGATGCGAGTACCATTGGCTTTATTGCAAAACATGTGCCCTGCCCCTAATGATTGAGTAGGATGACCGACCAATCAACTATTAATCCAAGATTCCTTGAAGTCAGCATTACAACTTCCGTTAAACTCCTCAATTCATTTAACTAGCTTCGACAGAACTGAATCAACTGTTCGTGGAACATGTGGAATCTTACATTAAAATACCTTTTCTTCCACTACAAGCTACTTGAAACTTGTAAACAGACATGGTCCAGTCAACCTTGGTGTTGAACACGGAATCAGCAGGACAAGGTCAGTGTGATGACACTGCCGACTTTTTGTCACGGCCCCGGTGTATTGTCGAGACAACAAAAACTTTTGTCAATACATTATGCCAGTCATACTGCAATTACATAACGGAAAATGAAAAAGGACCAATAGGCTAGTTCATGTGGTCCTTCGAGGCGCAAAGTCTGATTGTACTATTTAGTCTTCTAGAAACTTTAGGTTTAGTAGAGCAGCAATAATTCTTAATTTATAAATAGTAAGTCATTGTACTTGTTTGTTCAGGAATTAATTGGCGACACTATTATTAATAGCGTTGAAAATCAATGAGGCAAGAAATCTATTCACTATTTTTTGTTCGGTATACTGAAAAATAAACAAACAGCGATTTAATCGTTGCAAAAAGATCAAATAAAACTATAACAGAACTCAGATATTTAAATTAGGAAAGATATGATAGATTCAATGGCTGAATGCATTTCTGTTCTCCTCTGCAGGACCAACGAGAATGTCGCGTCTATACCCTATACCCATTGTTGATGTACCGGAATCACAGTACCAATTCATTTAGTGATGTATCACAGACTTTAAATTCACAATTGTGTAATGTATTGTGCACAAGAATCATGCCATAGACTAGTAGAATTGGATTGAAAAGCTGTTATATCTGCATAAATAAACACAGAAGTAACATGAATACCATCAATGCAAACAGTTGTACTATTGTTGAACAGAATACAAGCCAACAATATGTTTAAGTATGTAACTTTAATGTAGCAGAAAAAATATCATGTTGTTTTCGATTTAACGCAGTTTTCTTTATAACATTTCTTTATAAATTAAATAAATGATTTCATTTATAAAGAAATGTTATAAAGAAAACTTTCAAGGATCAAGACTCATTGTGTTGGTATCAATATGTGTATGTTTATTAATTGCACATTAAAATAAACAAATGGGTAGCATATTACTACTTAATTTTTACATATTTAACAATTAGCTAGTCTTATAAAGGGGGCGGATTTTGTCATCATTTGTTTTGTTTCTCACACAGGGCTTTTTTCTCTTGCTTCAATCGCTTACTGGCCATCTCCTTTAAACTTAACCAGTCCATATCCAAGTCGAGATACCCCAATTCTCGGGCTCGCTTTGCCCAGTCTTGCATTTCACCTTAAAGCAACCATCGGAGAGACCAAATTGGAAAACAAATATTTTCTGGTCCTTAGTCCTGAATTAATATTAAAATCGATAACGAAATATTCTAATCTCTCGGTAGTCTCGTCAACCTGTGATGTCCCCTATATTTTGCGCCTGACAAGGACAAAGTTGAACAAACTCATATAATGCTGTAATATTACCGGCATCAGACCTGTGTAGTTACATCCTTCAAGCCGGAACTAATCATGTTGCTATGCGGTAGTATCGGTCTATCAATATCAATGTATTTATTTATCTAAATATATATACCTAGTTACTATGTATGAACAGCTATTATGTTTATGGTATTTCTCCTATATATATTACACCTATTACTCTGGATTTCTGGAACAATAAAAAAATATTATTATTTATTAATCATCAAACTGTAGACGTAATGATTCTGTTAAGGAAATGCTCTGATTTTCCCGAATTAAAATGTTGTACATTAATCTGTTATGTTCTTGACTATTACGGAAAATATTTTCATTGTGTTATCAAAAGGCATTGATATCAATTGAGGCTCGTACGACGATTCACTTGTTGGATCCAATAATGTCGCGTGACCACTATAGTATTCTAATTTCTTCCTTCACCGAACATCGCACCTATAGGGTAGCCAGTACACATACATTTCATTAATTTTATGTGTGATCAATTATTCTAGCTTATTTTTCACTACGCGTACGTCATACTGCCACATTGGTCTAGTGGCCACAACGCGCATCTTCTGAGCATGAGGTTTTGGGTTCGACTCCCAGGTCGGGTTGTGTTATTCGGTTTTTTCCATCAAGAATTTCTCGGTAGCAGCCTCGGAGTCTGTATTTATGCTTGGTTGATGGCAATAGGCTTGCCCTCTATTACATGGAACTTGAACATAAGTGGCGAAATGTGGGTGTACTGATGGGTATACCTCTGCCTAATCCTTCGGGGATTACAGACGTGATGTTATGTGTGTGTAAGTCACGTATCTATAACTAGATACCCAGACTTCTGAAAATATCTATATTGAAAACATAAAACATTATGCTTGATCTGGCATTCGAAGCCAGACTGTCTATTCAGTAATAATAATAATAATAATAATAATATTTATTTGCTTAAAACACGGTATAAAAAGGTCTTACATAAAAATGAGATCATACATGTTTAGCTTAAAAATAAAGCATGCAAAATTGTTAAGCACAAGCAAGTGCAAGATGCAAGTGTTGCATGTTGCTAATATTAGTGTTCTAGGAAATCCTTAATACTATAGAAATTATTTTCCTTCAACCAATTGTACAATTTAAATTTAAATAGTCTACAATTTAATTCTTTCAGTGTCTTTGGTAACTTATTAAATACACGTAC
This sequence comes from Hoplodrina blanda, assembly GCA_949316365.1. Lineage (NCBI taxonomy): Eukaryota > Metazoa > Arthropoda > Insecta > Lepidoptera > Noctuidae > Hoplodrina > Hoplodrina blanda. The sequence goes on from OX438585.1 coordinate 10,380,876, forward strand.
ACACATAGCTACACAGTTTTTATTATATTTAGTACACCTAGGCAGTTCGTCAAGTACAAGTGTGTATTGGTCACGCCGACTTCGTGAACATACTTCTTCTGCTGTTTTAAATAATTCTTTGTGTTTCTTTACAAACATACACGTCTCATAAATATATAACGATGGCAACGGTAGCAAACCAAGCTTTTTAAATATTGGTTTACACGATTCATCGGACGGAATTCCGTATAAGGCGCGTATACATTTTTTTTGTGCGATAAATGCCCTGTTGTGTTCCGTACTATTTCCCCATGTTATTAGTCCGTACCGCAACGAGGACTCAACGTACGCTCGATAAGACATTACAGCCGTTTTTATATTAGTTACATATTTAATTTTTCTAACGGCATATACAAATTTATTTATTTTATTGCAGACGTACTGAACCTGCGCCTTCCAGTCTAAATATTCATCCAATACAATACCTAAAAATTTAGTTTGTTCTTGATGTGTTATTTTACGTATATCCATTTTTAAATTAAATTTATTATTATGGTGTTTATTAAATTGTATGTATACGGATTTGTCGAGATTTATAGATAGATTATTATTGTTCAGCCAATTAATTAGAATGTCAATAGTATTATTTATGTCAGTTTCATGGTCAGTAATTGAATTATATTTTTTGTCAGCAGTTACAATTATGGAAATATCATCTGCAAAAAGAAAACATCTGTGTTTAGTTATGTCAACTATGTCATTTATATAGAGAAGAAATAAAAATCTCTTTCGGTGAAAATAGGTGTTATAGGTGTTTCGGCGTTATTCCATCGGGCCAGACATTGACAATACACACGTCGGACTCACTTCACCTACCATACATTCACCGAGGGAGTTTTAATAGAATAGGGTTCCACTGCACAAAACATAATCGAATTAGTGGTGAGCCCTATTCCTCAGTATTAAGACGTTGATTCTCACTTATGATTAAAGAAGAAGATTCTCCATAATCTCCATAATTTCAGTCATGCTAAAATTGTACGTATATAACGTACTCCTCTGAGTACGTCTACGTCTACTACGTCTGGGATTTCAGTCTATAGGGAGTAGTGCGGATCTACTAAATCCGAAATAGTAAAATCATGGCGATAACAAAAAGCGGTAATAAATATATGTGCTTGTTGATAATGATTGGCACTAAATTCGTTGCGATAAAACCGCTTGCCGGAAAACTTATTTCCGTAACACTATTAACCGTAGCCAACCGTAAAATTAAATAGTATTGTGAAACATTAACAATTCAATCAATATGAAAATCCGTGTCGTATCACTCTATGTCACTGCAACTCGTGCATAAATATCAACTGCTACTATAAACATAGATAAAGTAACCGCAAAGTAATATGCACAAAAGATACATACATTGTACTGTTCTCCGTGACATATAATGAAAAGGATTCAACAAAATGATAAAACCATTGTTAACTAGGTAAAATTATTTCTGTCCAGTTAGAGACGATTACCTACGTTAAGCATGTAGGTAATCATGAAACGATTACCTCGTCCGGTACTTAAATTACCAATCAAATGCACAAAAGCTTAATGAAAAATAACACGACGTACGCAATTATGCAGATATAGGTAAATTGACATTGATGTATTCATACTTCAAAATCAAAATCCTTTTCGAATAATCGAATGCACCAGTCGTGAAGAAAAAAAATATCTTAATTTATGTTTCTGTTTCAGATACGCGTGACGTAGTCATGGCTGTGGATAGCAAAAATGCGGAGAATAACAAAACTGCTGATAAAACTCTTAATGTTAATGGTAGTGACTTAAATGGAACTAATGTAATTAAGAATAGTATAAGTAAAACAAAAGAATACGACAATATGACAAACATAAAATTGGATAAAGAACATGAAAGCAATAAAAACGAGAAAGATGAAGAAGAGAGTTGGGAAGGACTAAGTCACTTTCAGAAACTGAGACGTATGATCTCTCTTATTACCGTAGAACCCATTTTGGCTTGTTATGTGATGCCTTCAGTCTTGTCTGTATTAGCAACACAAAATCTTTACTTAGAGAAAGCTTGCCGAGTAAACTTACAGTATGATCATCATATTTGTGACGCATTAACACGAAGAGAAACAGCTAATTACACAGCAGAGGAAGAAGCAGTACAAACGTTAGTAGCATCAGTAACGGGATGGAAGACTGTACTGCAATCATTTCTACCATGCGGGATACTAATATTCCTCGGAGCATACAGTGATAGAGTTGGACAGAGAAAAATTTGTATGCTCTTACCGATCATTGGAGAATTTTTGACCAGTATAGGCTTGATAATAAATACTTATTTTTTCTACGAGTTACCAGTAGAAGTGGCGGCTGTGACGGAAGCTATATTTCCAGCTTTGACGGGTGGTTGGTTCACAATGTTCATGGGAGTGTTCAGTTACATAGCAGATATAACTACAGAGGAACAAAGGACGTTGAGGATAGGCATAGTGAATTTGTTCCACTCTGTTGGTGTGCCAGTCGGGGCGGCTCTTAGTGGAATATTGGTGCGAAAGATTGGCTTATACGGTGTGTTCTCTGTTAGTGCGACACTGTATATTTTGAGCTTCATCTACGGCTTCGTTCGCATCAAAGAGGTGAAGAAGTGCGATCCGTCTGTGGTGAGTATAAATTATTTTATTATACACTTTGTTATCCATAACTGTTTTGTTTTTTTCCACGACTGTTAATTGATTAGGTCAATTGCTATTTATTGTGTTCGGTGAGGTCTGTCTCAGTATGTTAGACACCTTGGAAGTGAGTCTGGATTAAACGGTTCATTGAACGAAACAAGAGGCTTTGTGTATTTATCGTAATTACTGGATCGATAAGATAGATGTTTACGGTCCAATTGATGTTTGCAATTATTTATAGTGTCAGCTTAATTTGAATAAATTTATACACGGATAATGCATTCACACGATGAAACAGTTGAGACTTTGTTAATATGAATAGTCTTATTAATGATGTGTAGCCGTTGTATTAATAACATTTCCATTACTTAATCATTTATAAATAGTATGCGTCCATGGCCGTTACTGTTCTTAGTTAAAACATAATAAAATAATTGAAAAGCTATTGGTACAATCAACTTCAATTTTACTGTAAATAGGTAACCACTAAAAATTTATTGAAACAGGTTAATTACATACCTAATTAGTGTTGCACCTATATCGGTAGACGAATAATTATATTTATTCGTTGTAACATGGGGGGCAATTCTTATAGCTTTTGGAGACAATCTCGGTCTCAAACTTGCAAAAATGCTTCTAATTGACCTATATTTTTTGACATTGATAGTTACTGAGATGAGATTGCGACTAGGTTTTCAAAGTTTTTAATCAGTAGAAATGGCCTTCTATATGCAGCGTTAATTTACATAGATTCAGGTTTACACTTATTTGAATCTGGTTCGTACACAGTCAATAGTAGTTATTCCAATGCTGCCTTTAGGAGAACGAATGAACGGATTTAACAAAACTTTTATATTGTTTGCTTACTAGTAATATATTGGTGACTGGTAATTACACGACTGCCCCAAAAAAAGGAGTGTTATGTGTTCAGGGTTAATGTATGTATGTATGTGAGTTTCTTTATTCCACCATAACTTTTAAACGCCTGAACCGATTTAGATGTATGGGGTATCGTTACAATCCTTGCATTGTTCCGAGAAACATAGGCTAGTAAAAAAAAAAGAATACAGTGTGGTCACTTTAGAACGTAAATTAATACCAGCCTCAATTTATTTTTTTAATGAATCTGGTCGTGTCTATGTCTATCGTCTAGAATTTGTCGAGTAGATTTAAAAAATATGTAACACTGTAAATAAAAAACGTCGTAAAAAGATCTGTCGAGTAAACAAAGTATAAATATGTGCAATTTTTGCAGTCGTGTTTTTTAATTTTTTTAATTATAGTACCTTGTTTTTTAACTTAATAGACGTGATTTGTAAAAGTTTAGTAGCAGTAAATTAACTAAATATTATCTTCTCTTTTATTTCATTTTATCGTAACTCAGAGTGGCTGTATGCACTTATTACTACTACTACTTAAATAAAATGATTAAAGTCACATTTTCTAATCCAGTGAACTTAACCACCTGTCTATGCATATCTAACTATTTATTGAAATGCACTTGACCTTTTCATCTAAATCAGTTATTTTGAAATGCGATTTCCTATACAAAAAATTATATCTTATCCGCATAGCAAAGTTTGTTATTTTTAGTCTTTAGACGATACGTTTCTGTGCTCCTCAAGGCTAGTAGTGCAATTATTTCTAATACCCAGCAATCTATGTAATGTCATCAACCTCCACCTTTGTCCTATTTGACATAACCTCGAATTTTGAGGCAAAACAGCGTGATTCAACCGAAAAACAACAAGGTACTACTTAGGGTAATTTCCTAGTTAATTCTGCGGGAAGTACCCGCATAAAATGCTGGCCCAAAGTGGGCGAAAATAATTTTATTATTATTGCAAAACGCTCATAATGCATTAGTAAAACGACTTAATTATAGACACCTATTTAGAATGTGTTTCCTTTAAATTAATTAAATGTTAAAATATTGTTTAAATGAAAAATACCAACATTTATTAAGTACTTGCCCATTTTTAAGGCGAACATAATAATTATATTTTTGTTGTCACTGTAAAGAGTCAGAAATAAATGTACAGGCATTCGTTTTTGAAATGCAGGAATAGGCGAAATAATTCCATGATAAACAGGTTATATAACGCAACAGGATTTTTTCAAATCGGATCAGTAGTTTCTAAGATTAGCGCGTTTAAACAAACTCTTTAGCTTTATAATATATAGATAAAAGGAAAAGCGACCTCTAAACTTAGCTGATTCATAATATTTGTACCAGGGTTCCATGACTAATGAAAGAGTTTTCCGAACAGAAAAGCAATTGCTAACAAAGTCTAGTTAGACCGATGTTATCAATTTACGTAGGCGCACTGCTAGTGCGTTTATGTCAATCAATCTTTGTATGTCAGCCTCAAGTTCTCATAAACATGTCTATCACTTCTAACTAGGTCTTCCAATTAAAAGCATGGACTTGGAATGACTAGTGCAAATAGGGTTGCTAAATCGAAGTATCGGAACAAAATCTCAAATTGTCGGGAGGTATAAACACCTGTTTAATCTTCAGTGTTGAGGATAATGACGCCCGATACTTTTACTACTAGTGGAACCATCCATTGACAAAAAACAAAAATTTAAATTATTTTAATTACATTTAACTTAAAGGTAATTAAAATAATTTATGTTATTAAAAGTATCGGGCGTCATTATCCTCAACACTGAAGATTGACCCTTTAATAAATCAAAATGTTAAGTTTCTTTAATTTTTTAATCAGTCGACAAATTAATTCCTTTCAAAGAAATGAAAGTGTAAGCGCTCGGTAATTTTAAAAATAAGGAAATATTAATGGTCTTTATGAAACTGTTTGTCGGGTTTTTTTAGTTTTTGTCGGGAATAATGTAAAATGTCGGGAGAATCCAAACAAATCCTGACCATCTGGTGACCCTAAACGTGAATGAAAACAATTTAGTTTACCTACGTAGTCGGTCTTGTTTAAGAAAACTCAGAGCCGTGTACATACAGATTTCATTTTTATTATGTTACTGGCTGACAGGCTGGTTTAATCATGTTCAACCTTATATTAATTGTTTATGATTTATAATTGGAGGAATGAGATAAACAATGTTTGAATATCGAACAAAAGTTCCTACAGTACCAGATATTGCCTAAACTTTGTTCATTAAAAAAATGAGCGATATACATCTCAGCCTCTACTTAATTGACAAAATAATTAAATCATTATCGTCAATGAAGACAATTAGTGGAAAAACTGAAGTCGAACTTTCACTCTTAATAAGAGACACGTTTAATTACTTATTGTCTTTCGTAGAAAATGCTAGATTCCAAGGTCCTTCCTCGCAGCAGAGTGTGACACCGAATTAGGTCAAGTTGACGGACTTTTTGCACTGTTACGCACGAATAATCTATTTTAGTCATTGAACTTGCTAACTGTTATATAATTACGATTCCATGGCCACTAAATCAATTATTTGTAGGCATTATTTTAGATATGATTTTAGTGCAAAAAGTCACGTTAAAAAATGTCGAGACTTTTTAGTCGCACTTTTGCGGAAGGCTTATTTTTCTAAGGGTCAGTTCACATGACATCAGATTACGACAAAAACTAATCGGTTATATTGGTTATTTAAATATAATTACGAAAGTACCTACTTGTACAAGGTTTGACAACCTTAATCCATTCAATTGCTCGTGTCAAATTAGAGTAATCACGGTGCATTAACGTGCAGTTTGGTTTTTAAAATCAGGTTTGAAATCGGTCAAAATGGTCGACTAAATTACTAGCTAGTTGTCAAATGATTTCTAGCATACACGTTTGCAATTGCCGTTTGTATGGCCTTATTTACAAACATACGTATATATATAGTTTTTTTTAGCGGCAATTGTCCTATTTTGAAGAACGTTCGCATTAAAATATTTGTCTCTAATAATATTAAAACTGAAGAGATTTTTTGTATGTTTAAACGCGGTAGTCTTTGGAACTAGCAATCGTATTGGAAAAAATATTTATGTAGCCGGATTAATGGGGAATAGTATAGGCCATTGGTTCCTAACCTGTGGGTTATTACCCCTGCGGGGGTAAAATAGCTTTTCTGCGGGGGTAATAATTAGTAATAAAGCTAGTAATAGTATAAAAAAGAAACATTAATACATGTGGCTAATATTATGCTTATTATTAGAAAATGGGTATTGATTAGCTTATTTGATTTATGAATATTCGCTAGTTAAACTTAGTTTATGTTATTTTACTGGGGAGGGGGTAAAATCAATTTTATTCACACGTCATAGGGGCGCAAGATTGAAAAGGTTAGGAACCGCTGGTATAGGCTATATTGCATCACGCTACGATCTATGGGGGCGGAGCAGTAACCAAAGACGTAACTTAACATGGATGGAAAAGAACTATGCGTACAAAGTCGCAGGGAGCAGTTAGTTTGTTAATAAAATCTCTAATTTCGAATACTGGATGAAATAACGTAAGGGGCAAACCCAAACCTCTCATTCTGATTCTACATGTCTTTAGTAGGTACATAATGTATTCCACGTATGTACTGAAACAAGTTAGTAACATATTCTCCGTTCACTAGACTCAGCTATGGCCCTGCATGTGTGTTTCTCGATTGCAAATACAATCACTTCACATAAGTTATTACGTAATAAAATAATCTTCAATGACACGGCTACTAACATTGAAACCTAGGCATAGTATTCGATCAATCTAAATTTCAATCATGAGTTATTGTTGAGAAACAAATGCGTATGCACAACATTGTTGCCCGCAACATCGAAAGATCCTCGAGATAGTGAGACTGAAATTCTAATTTCGGTCTCAATCTATCAAAAATGTCTCTGATTTGTAAAGATTTTTGCCACGTTGATCGTGGCATCAGTGGCATTTTAACGTCATCTATAGTTCTGGTGTAGGGAAACTTTAGTAAGTGGGCTATCGTCTGGTGTGTTACCAACTTGTGATGAACAGGTGAGCTAGCTTTTTGTACCAATGCATACACAATCTTATTTGTGCAGGTTAAAAGAGGAGGTAAAGGGAACCCGGATTACTTTAGACTTAATGTTCCATTTATTTTGGTTCACAATCAAATCGTATCTACCGATAACGGTAGCTCAATACTCAATAACTTTATGGCTTCTCCATAAGTATACTTAGGTGGTAACTTAAGCTAAAGTAGTGTATAACAGATATCATAATATACTTATATTATACTACATATTAAACTGTTACAAGACTTTAAAATGGTTTACATATACGCTTTCTCTTTAGGCCAGGAAGTTCTCTTATTGCATGCAAATAATCTTATCGTAGATCGTAGATCTTGCATATTATTAATCTTGCAATATTATTAAATAAAAGCTGGACGCACATTATTTTGTGATGTGCGTCGAATGAAGTAACAGCATTCATTCCGAAATTCTTTCTTAAAAACATTGGTAGTATGTTCACATATTCCGGCCAAATTTTATCATAGTTTTACATGGAGAATTACGCAAAGGTCATTTGTCTTCTGAATGTTCATGTGTGTGTTTGTTGAGTCCGTACTGTAGTACGGACTGTATTCTGAGCTGAGCTATTATAGTTGGCATAAATAAATTATTAAAATTACATTGCTCAATACGTATGATTCGTTTTGATGTCCATCAAAAAATCAAACTCACTTCCTTGTTTCTGTGTAAATTCCTTATAAGCTACAATCGAAGATTGTTTTGCAAAGTATGTATAAGAAACATGGTAAGATTTTCTTTATAAGACTCACTTGTTCCGACGACCAATGTTGCTCTAACCCCTGCAGCCGGTTTATCGAAAGAAAGTTATTATGACAAAATGTCAAACACGCAAAGATGCTGGGATTGGCTAGAGAAGCTAGAATTAACTAGAGAAGCTAGAATTAACTAGAGAAGCTAGAATTAGCTAGAGAATATGACATAGCAATATGCTATAGTGGTAGACAAAGATCCCAGACGCTGATATTTTGAGTTAGGAGAAGTTAGAGAATATGTGCTTAACAAGGTATGCGTACTTACTACTAAGCTTCAATGCTGGGCCTTATTCAGATATTAGGTGTAAAAGGTATCTCACTCACTTACAGTGCAGCAAGGTTAGGTATTTAGCCCGGTGGCGGTGTCGCTAATGGTGAACAAAAAATTACAGTACTTGTCATATTTCATAGTGATTTCGATATTTCCAATTAAGTATAGCCACCGGAACAGATAAGTTTGCTACACTATACATTGACGGCCGATATTCATATGTTTTACGGGATAATGTTAAATAACATTATTGACTTTCCATGTGCTATAACTTCTGCCAGACTCTCTAAATTTCCGACCAGTGATATAGGTGGTGTGGCTATGGGATTTTGAACCATTCGTGTTGTAATTCAAATATTGACTTTTCAGCAACCACCGACCAACTGCTGTGAATGGCTGCGAACCTTCTTCGACACTCGATACGTAAAAGAGACCCTGATGGTGGCTTTCAAACAAGGACCAAACAACCGGAGACTGAGGGTCATCATGCTGGTTATAGTCATGTGTGTTATAATAGGACCAATTTATGGTGAGTATTTTATTTAAAAGACCATTTTTTTTGGTCCTGTGCTTTTAAGTAATGACCACTTGTGAAGACGTTAGGCTTTGGTCCTATCCTAGAATATTATCATCTTAATAATATTATCACATCAGCTTACTAGTACAATAATAAAGTGTTCCAGTTTTCTGTTGACCTGAAAATAAAAATTAATACACAAGAATTTATTTAGATTTATTATTCTAATCGAAACGGAGCGTATCCTGACTAGACCTTGATTATATGACGCCCTTGACGTAAGGGCTTGTATGTTTTTGGTGCCCGACTTCTGCGGCACTGCAATAATAGTCCATTTTTCGTACAGCATACAGACGGTTGTCTTTTAATTACAGTTGACACGTGAAGTTTGTCGCCACGTGCACCAAACGCATAAATTGAAAGAGCCGTAAGACTTTTTTCTCTGATAACTGATAAGTCGAACAGATCAGAACAAAACCTTGAGGTCTTTATTAGTATTCTAGGTAGGTCTTCAGACAAATTAAATTCTTGTTTTGTACGGGCTTATGACTTCGTGTTATATTGAGAGAATTTAATTAATTCTCATCCTGTAAATGAACAACCGCCTAACATATCGCGGCTGACTGTCAAGCTCCTATTGTTTTATTTAAGAAAAACAGTGTTTATGTCGTTATTTAAATATTAAGCCATAAACTATTAAAATAAGGTTGAATATGGTAAAACCAGCCCGAGCTTCTACAATACAACTTACTCTGGATTATCGTTACATTATTTTTTCATCGGCCCACGTTATAAAACAAATAATACGAAGAGATCTAGTTCAAGTATTGTTAGGACTTATCTACTTATTCGTAACTAAAGTCTACATTGCACCATGCATTACAATCTTAACTTCACTTCTCACATGTTTATTAAATACGACATCGGAATTTGAGGAATTTTTACACAATTTCTTGTTTGTATCGGAAAAATGCCAGTGTGTTAGGTGCCAGGTAACCTAATGCTTGTTTTCACCAAGATTAGGTGACACCTAAATAGAGTTTCAAAATATTATTGCACTACTGGATTTTCAACACTCGACTTACCGCCGAGAATTGTTTTCCGGAAAATAGACACTTTCCATAATTGTTAGGCAACTAGACCAATATTTTGGAAAATAAAAATGTTTGTAAGAGTACGTTTAAATACGAAATATAAGGTAGGGATGCATTTATTTTTTTCGTGGGAAAATCCTTATACATCCCCTTCGTCTCGGAAAATTCGAGAATTATGTCGAACTCTTACTGACGACCCCACAGTCGGATATTTCGGAGAGCTCGGGATATTTTTGACGCATGATCTGCGCCCATGACTAGTGCTTACCCACCAGTTGTAAGCACCTTCGGTAAATGTATACTTATACAAAACTTGTAGGTATCTTTGAAAATACGAGTTGGTCGTACTATAGTTAACGATAGTTATGAATAACATGATTAAATAATCACTGCTTCAAATTATCTTTTATCAATTTGTTTACCATTTGAGATTGCAATTTAGTAAATTTGTTTCAAGAACTTGTATTAGCATTGACCTAAATTACGTACAAATTGCAAATAAAATCAATTTAAACACTTACATAAAAATAAAAACAACAAAAATGGGTCTCTCATCAATCAAACTCGACAACATCAATAACACAAATCATAATTTCAATAAAATACTGTTTATACTACTTTTACTGTTTATACTACTAGTATATACAGGTATATATTATACCTATTTATGTTCCCAATTACAACTATCTTGCACAGATCTGAAATAAAATTAATAGCTTGAATATCTAAAAATAAAAGTATTTTATACAATACTAGCACTCTTCCCGCGACTTCGTTCACGTGATTTTTTTACGGATCCCTAATATAGCCATCACCCGGGGATAGTGTAGCTTTCCAACAGTGAAATATTTTTTCAACTCGGTTCAGTATTTACGGAGCCTATTCATTGCAAACAAACAAACAATTAAATCTTTCCTCTTAATAATATTAGTAAAGAACGATCACATTTGCCATTAACGTAGATGACTACCGCGCGGCAGCCGCACGGAAACCTTCGTGAAGTACTAAGATAGATAGATGGCTAAGCTTAACAAAAAGTTATAGAAAAACTCAAGAATCTCAAAATATCTAAAGTCATTTTTGTAAAACACAAAATTGACAACAGTAGATTTTATTGCTACTTGTAAAATATCTAACGTATCTTATCTCAAGTGAAAGTGGTAAGCAATATCCTTAGGCCGGATTAACTTGGCACTATCTCGTCCATACAGTACGCCCTTGGCAATGAACTGACGTTTCCATCGGTTGCAGTTACGGGTTAGTTACGCCACTACTTTCTCTTAGTTTCGCTTTCTATAGAGCTGGCAGTACTAACGAGAAGTCAAGGCATATACTTTAGAACTTACCTATTTTGTAAAATGGCTAAAAAAATGTGTCAAAAATATACTTGAAAAGATACAATCGACAGAGCATTTGATAGACAAAATATGTCCAAAACTCACAATAAGTAGACCATTTTTGTCATACAAAATACTATGTCAAAAACACTCAATTAACAGTGCATTCGTTTTACAAAATGTGTCAAAAACACTAAATTGACAGTGTATTCGTTACACAAAATGTGTCAAAAACACAATCAATGGAGCATTCGTCGTACAAAATGTGTCCAAAACACGATTGATAGATAGACCATGATAGAACAATAAAAAGTTCATGTAGTAATGAAATCAAGACCCAAGATTTATTACTTTTCTTTCTTCCGTCTTTAAAAAGCAACTTTGCCCTGAAGAAAGACAATAAGCTGTAGCTTATTGTCTTTCTTTAGGGTAAAGTTGCTTTTTAAAAGAACATTTATTATTGTAATAATAAGTGCTCTTTCAGTCTTGTGATTGATTGAAAATCAAATTAACAACATTCCTTCAATTGCGTTGCTGTGCTGCTAATGTATTTAAGTCATTATCAAAGTCACATTAATTAATCTCAGTTGATTAAGCCCACACACACATTCTTAAGAAATCAATTTTACCAGTTATGTAATACTTCAGGTTTTGCACCTTGATGTACATGGTAAAAGTATTTTAAGTATGTATTAGGTACTTAGATGCCATACTTGCATATTTGTTTCCCATAAAATGTTATCGTGAGTGGTTCAACAATAAATATTTATGGTGCTCACAAGTTTATTCTGTTAGTTGAGAATTAGTATCAAACAAGGTATCCTGAGAAAGTGGTTTATTTATTTTTTAAACTCGCATAGAATCAATCTAAATAATTATTTAAAAGTGAAAGGTCACTCACTCATCACAAAATATCGAAAACCGCTTGACGTATTGGTAGTTTATAGTTAGTAGACGGCGGTTATGAACGGATTTTCCAAAATTCACTCCCCAAGGGGATGAAATAGAAGTCCAACAGTTACGCGGACGAAGTCGCTACCTATTATCGCGTACCATATGTACCGTAGGTACGTATTATCCCAAAGGAACCGTACATTTGCCGAGATAAAAGTATTAGTAAGCGCTATTCCAGATCTATCCATCTCTGTGCCAAATTTCATCTAAATCCGTTCAGCTGTTTTGGCTTGGTTGAGCAACAAACATCCATCCATCCTTTCGCATTTATACTTGTAGTTTAATAATTTTTTAAACAAATAATAATTTTGGTATTTAAGTCTTAAAATAACCAACAGAGAGCATTACAGACAACTAAGGGACAACTTGATCAGGTACACTTCACTTATGAGTATAAATAAACTGGATAGGATTTTCCTCTTACCAGCACAATCCAATTAGGAGAAAAATAGAAAAAAATACCTCGATATGACGACAGTACTACGCAAGCAGTGCTATTTTTATCCTATTGAATGTACATGTAGTATGTAAATAAACATAGGTGCATCTATATAAATAAATAAAATTGAAGTGTCTGTTTTTACTAAGTGCATAAGAGTACTTATACCAAAAAACTATTTTAAATTTGTTTGCCTGTCTGCCTGTTTGTTGCGGCCATTATTACAGGCAGATAGCTGATGATAGAGAAAGGATAAAGAAAAACTTAGGCTACTGATACTTTGTAAAAAGAATTGGAGTTTCGCGCAAAAAAAAAAAACTCACACGTAAGCTAGTAACCAGTATTATAAAAGTTCTTGCGAAGGTTTTATAAGTAGGGTTTATATGTCGTAACGAAGAATTTCACCATGGATTCAGACCGAGATTCATTTATACATACGGGGTGTAAAGACAGGTCACATTATACCCGTTAACTAAGCATACTGTCCATCAAAATCAAAAAAATATTACTACTGGGAAACAACGTTTTTGTATGAAGAAACGCTGCTTACGGTGCCACCGATACAATTGGATCGTATTGTAGTGCATTCTTGTATGGAACAGCTGTTTTTTTTAATATTTCGTACTATGTCCCTTAAAAAAAAGATCATATTTTTACAAAGTACTTTCATGCCTTGAAAGTCACAACGAATTGAAAGAATTGTATAGTTTTTTTACATAAAAGCATTTTCTCAAATTTCAGGTGAAATGTCAGTACTGTACCTCTTCACGAGATACCGGTTCAACTGGAACGAGGTGGATTTCAGCATGTTCTCTACTTACGCCATGTGTACTTCATTAGTAGGTAATTATCTCTTCAATATGGTTATTATAATCCAACTCGTTAGCGTAACGTGAACAGAAACTGACATTGTATTCAGTTGTTTGAAGGAAATTTCCGTTTTCGCTAAATGTGTGGACAAAGGATTACTAGAAAGAAAGAAGAAAACTCTTCAGTTGCTACTAAAGTAATATAATAGAAAGAAAAGATTTGTATTTTTATTTGTTATGGATCAACATAAAAACAATTAGGTACTCTTAGATTGCGCTCACGCACTATTTAATTGTTAATTGAGATGTTAAGAGTGGTCGTCTACAGTTCCAATATTTGTAAATACGTGAACACTAAGTATCTTTGAACATAATTATTTTAATCTTTTGCACTTTTTATTTTAAGTAGTTTTTATGCAAGGTACATAGTACATTGCATTCACGTGTATGCAGCATGATTTTGTAGATAAATATTGTACTTAAAACATTGATTATAAAAGAGTATGTACTTATGGAGTTTCTTGCACTACCAAGTCAAATTATTAATTTCAATTACACCATTAAAAGGCAATTGAATCTAGTTGCCCCTTCCAAAAGGTAGTGTCGTATGGAAAACAATGGGCTCCCAATAATCTATCAAATGTAATTTTCAGGAACTTTATTTTCGGTGGGTGTATTCAGCCATCTACTGAAGTTTGACGATGCAATAATAGGTGTCATATCGTGTACCAGTAAGATATTGGCTGGAGTCATGTACGCTTTTGCCACAAAGACGTGGCACATATACATAGGTATGTATTATTTTAAACAAGCTCAAAAATATGAGCTTCATATGAGTTAAGATTTTCCGAGGAATCTTAAAAAAAAAAACATTTTTGTTCGTAAAAACATTAAACTCAGATTGTTTATCCTGATGGACCAGTGGCATAGGCGCCCACCTCTCATGCATTCAGAGGTTATGGGTTTGAAACAGGGCATGTACCAATTTGACTTTTTCAATTCATAATGTGCTTTCTAAGTTTATCTTGGACATCACTGAAGGAAAACATCGTGAGGAAACCTAGACTTTATAATTCTTATGTCTGAAATCGTCAATCCGCCTTGAGCAAATGAGGTGATAATTGCTCAAGCTTTATCTGTACGAAAAGAGGCCTTTGCCCTGCAGTGGGTCAATAATAGGCTTGTATTATTAGGTAACTACTTGCCATTTTCCAAAAAAGGCGACAGTCTTTTGATGAAGAATTTTTGATTGTTTCATGTCTTTACGATATTCTTTATTTGCTGTTGTGTGGAGTGAATTCGTCCTTGACTATTGCTTAAAGTTATAAAAGTATATTTTAATCTTTTTCTTTTTAATTTGCAGCTCCATTGATAGAAATATTCAACGGAACGTCGTTCATAGCGATGAGGTCAATGGTCTCCAAATTGGTAGACAGACATGAATTGGGTAAGAATTATTTGTGTTCTGTGCCATCTATCTTTACCACAGCTGGCAGTTTTCAGTTTTATTACTTTTTACAGTTTTCAATTTTTTACAGTTTACAGTTTTACTTTTTCAATGTAGGAACATGGCTGTAACTAATTTATTGAAGTCATTAGTGTTAATCGCAATGGCTTTTACATTTTAGTTATATCACTACACACTTATTAATGTCACTCACTTTCATTGCTAGAAAACACAGTAGTTGCTGCACTACAATCACGAAAGTTTGCATAATTTTAGTTTTTTTGTCTACAAATAAAAGTCCAAAGATGGAATCAATACAAAATTGCAAGATGCCAGTTGTTGTTTAGTTACAGCATACTAACATACTTTGTTTATTGAAATTCCAGGTAAAGTAAATTCGTTTTTCGGCGTGGCTGAAGCGATGATGCCTTTAATCTACGCACCAATGTACACTACCTTGTACACCAAGACTATTAAGACCTTCCCTGGAGCCTTTTTCCTTCTCGGAGGAGGATTGACAATGCCAGCTGTTGTTATATTCCTGTGAGTATTGGTTTTATGTAGCTTAAATGTTAAAACAAGTCTTCTAGTCCACCTCTTTGACTAAAGACCATGGTTTACTGTCATGACACAGGATCAGATTTATTCGTAAAACAAATCTAAGTTGTAGGTATATTTAGAGGAACTGGTTCAAAGATCTTAATATAATGAAAACATACACACATGTGAAATAAAAATTATTCAAAAGGGGTATAACATTTTGCTGAGGCTTTTAATACCGTGTTAGACTAGTCGCTGGATGGATTTATTATCATGGTGAAAGGATTGGGCTAGACTGTGCGTAACCGAGTGCTAGCTGCTCAGGGAGCGCCAGACGCTTTAAATATATCGCCGTACGATTTAAGATTGACGCCGCTCGGGGAATTTTTTGTCGTCTTTGGCTTTAGTCGCTTATAAATATTAACCTTATACGTATTTATCGTTCCAGATGGTTATATCTAGCCAACAAGAAACACATCCAAGCCAACTTAGACAAAGAAGCTGAAAATAAAGCCAACACAGAGAAGATCGGAATGGAAAACAAAGCCTACGAGACTGACGAAACTGAGAATAAAACAAACACAACAGACGACAAAAAAGATATTGTCACACAATCACAAATAGAAATAGGATTCATAGAAAGTATGGTAAACAATAGTAAGGTACAACACTAGTTTAGAATGAGACACATGAGTAGACTGTAAATAATTTTATGGGGATAGATACTTTTATATAAAAAGATAAACTATGAATATAAGGAAGCTTAATAGAAATCGTCGTGAGGCAAGCGTTAGGTAGGTAAAGCACATGGAAGGCAGGCTGTGGCAGGTGAGTCCCGAATTAGTTTTGCACGTAAGACATCCAAGTAAAGCAGGCCTACCATTTTCCTCCATCACATTTTCAAAATTTGTCTTGGTCATCACATTGATGAAGGAAAACATCGTAAGAAAACCTGGACTTGTAATAAATATAAGTCTGAAATAACTAATCCGCCTTGAGCAAGCGTGATGATCAATGACCTTCTCTGTATGAGAAGCGACCTGTATATTTGGGACAGTTCATATTAAGGCTTTCTAAGCCTTATTAGTTTTGCGAAGTCAATCTTCTTTACTGCAGAGAACTTAAATGAGATAGAACTATTATGCCTCGTATAATACTACATACTTATGCCCCGTATTCACTATGAAAAACAGCTGCACAACATTGTTTCAGCAACATGTTTTATGTTGCGGAAAACAGTGTTGCTGGCAACATGAAGTATTGCTCTGTTTTTGGCAGTATGCTGATGTTTCAAAACAAAAGAACATCTGGCAAAAGTGTTGTGTAATTGTTGCAAAACATTGTTATCAACGTATATGAGACTAACCCCAGGCTAATAATAAAATGTCAGCAAAAAATGGTTATTTTATGAAAAGAATATTTGAAACATATTACTTATTATGCAAGTTATTTTGTTGTACATTTACATTAAAATATAAATGTATTCAATAATATTGTTGACACGGCGCACTTTCAATTCCTATAGGAATTTCGATTTTGTTCTTCTATAAAAACGCAAGACAAAGTTTTGCACACCCAATGAAGTGATATTATAGTGTACTAAGTATAAATAAATTAATGTACGTAGATATTATTTTATTCTAATTATGTGTGAGTACTTATTTGATGAAAATAAAGAAATATTTTTAGAATTGATTGGCTTTCATTTTAAAGCCCGTATTTTTCCTCGAAACGTTTTGATATTTGTTAACAGTTTCACTGCCGAGCCCGCGCTGGCGCGGGGTGCGGGGTATGGCGCGAGGGACCGACCCCGCGCTGGCGCGGGCTAGGCTCAGTACAGTTTCTATGAGTCAGTGTGACGCCGGCACTGCGTTTGGCGGTTTGTTTTGGCGGGCGGCAGTGAAACTGTTAAGGGGGCCTACCGCCATCTCTTAAAGTAGGTAAAGTATTTTAGTATTACTTTGTAATTTGTTTGTTGGATTTTCAACCCACAGCGCTGAGCCGAGCGTTAAAAATCCAATAGTGCGCATGGCAAAGGTTTAAAATAATACTGTTTGAGGAGATGGGGGTAGGTCCCCGGGCAAGTGTTAGTAGGTGAGGTAAGTACCTAGTAGAATTTTTTTTTTTGGATCAAATAATAAAAAAAGGTTCCTAAATTGTATAAAGAAGTGAAAACCATACCTTACTAGAAACATGAATATTTTATTCCGTACTCATTTCGAATATATCTAAAGAGTAGGTATACACTAGTTACAAATGACATAAAAGTTCCAATAATATATTTCCAAAACAGTAGAATATTTAAACGTATAAAAATATAACAAACCAAGAATATTTGAGACTCCTGCTACACAGATTCAATAAAGATCTTTCAAGATACGTAAGCATATAAAATTTATACTTTGTGTTTCTAGGGAAACATTCGATCCCTTTTTATTGTCTGTCGACAAAGCAGTCTTAGTCCTTGTATGCACATTGTCCTTTTAAATGTAGTACTTATAAACATGTAGGCATGACAATTACTTATACTATAATAAAATCTTAGAAGAAATCGAAGACATTATTAAAAAAAAACATTTATACTCTGACCAATATTTCATACACTCTGTGAGGGACCTCTTTTCCTGCAAACGAGATGTACAGCACTTTGTGGCTTGGATGAATCTGAAAGTATTTAAATGTTCAATAAATATAAATATTAGCTTGTCCGAACTGTAAGTTAACATGGACTATCTCCTTTGGCTTGTTGACATAAGCACGACTTAGCCCATGCACACTGGGATACAAAGTTGGGCAACATTGTTTTAGCAACATGTTTTTGTGTTGCAAGAAACAATGTTGCAGAAAAAATAAAGCCCCAGATACACTAGGGAACATTTTGTCCCGCAACATGACGCGCAACACTCAATCTACGTGACGCTGCAACGTTGCACATTGTCCCGCAACATGCCCCGCAACATTGTACGTGACGCGGGGCATGTTGCTTGCTCCCGCCTCGAGAGCGAGCGCACGTGTCTCGCGTCAGAGTCGCGCCATTTGTCATCAAGTGTAGTCGCGTACGCAACGTACCTCTTAACATGGCTCTCGATATAATTACTATGTACGCAGCACTAATAGCCACAACCTCCTCGGGCGACATTTCTATAAACACTGACTAGTGTAGCCAGCAAAATGTTCCATGACAATTGTCGCGGGACACTTCACGTAGTTGTTGAGGGACATGTTCCGCAACATGTTTCTTCATTTGCCCCCTAATGTATCCCAGGCTTAAATGTAGCAGTGTTGCTGGCAACATGCTTAAGTACCCTATTTGTGGTAAACAAAAGAATATTTCGCAACATCAAATGATACATGCAACAATGTTGCACAAAAGGTGCTTATTTTAACCTTATATTCGAAAGGTTAAAGTTCTAAGTTCTCATTCAGAAAACATTGATTGGTTATTAAAAATACCTATGATCTCTACTACGTACGGCTCTAAAGACTAAAGCGTTTTGTTCGTGAAATCCGATTCTTACCTTGCCAGGGGTCAACGACCCTTGTTCTTTAGCCCTCCCGACGTACAGAGTTTCTCCATTGGCTGTATTGCCACCCACCACCGCGTTCGGAGGTATATTTGCATCGTGACATTCCTGCCACCGGATCCTATCGGGACTAGCGCACAATACCTGTAAATACAGCAAACATTCTACCTGTTAATGAGCCTTATTAAATGTTTTTCTTAATGGAGTACAATAAGTCAGATATCTACGCAGGCTCATTCTCGAGTTGAACTTTGAAATAAACAGTGAATCATTTTGACTTAATATAACTAAACATGAAAAAGTTTCCTAAAACATACATAGGTACATAAATTGACTTAACAATAAGGCAATTAAAATATTTTAAATAGATACGACGTTCTAGTAATAAAAAAATGCGTCATATTATTCGTCACACTCACGCGTACTATAATGGTTGAAATAATTTCACAATGAAACGTACCTAAATGAGGCAATCTCTAATGAGGCAGGATATTTAAATTGTGATAGTCATTTGCAAAAGTACCTACATTGTGCTTGAAACTACAAATTTAACATACTTTTCCTGGATATGAACGGGTTTAAAAATAAAATGTAGATATCTACATATTTGTATGTGCTGGATTAAAGTAGGATCGAATGATACCTAGTAGAAGTTCTAGAAAAAACATTGGACACATCTTTTATGCGAGTTGTAAAGAATTATTGCAAAAAGCAAATTCATTAAAAAAAAATATTTTGTAAAAATTCAAATCGATTTTGTTCGTTTCATACGTATGCCAAAAAAAATAATTGTTATAAAGAAACTAACATAAACAAATTCACGTAGGTTAATGACATTCTGGGATAAACAATTTATTTCCCTGGATTAGCAAAAAGATCTTAAAAGATGATAAATACCTATATTTTTAAATTACGCGTGCGAAAAATGAATAAAATAATACAAAGTAATTTGGTTAATTCTGGGAACTTCAGCTCGAATGTCGCACTGCATTGAATGAAGAAGTCGAAGGTCACGGTCATACATTTATAACATGTTTAGAGTCTGGTAATTGGCGATTGTCATTGTGTCTAGTACACAAGGACGAATTGCAAATGCCTAGTGTGAGTTTTTAACGGAATATTTTATTTAATCGCGTTAACGTTCATTTAAGTCAATTAGTATGGAATACTTGTGCTTCCCGTTAATGTCACTAGATGGCGCTATTCCAGTTTCAGTAGAGATATTTACGTTACCGCGAACAAGTACGTGTAAGAACTCGCACTAGGCGCTCAGTACCTATCTAACGCCATAAGTAGAATAAACATTAAGTAAAACAGTAATAATAATCACCATCGACTAAAACATATTTTGTTAACTAACAATGAAATGTGAGCGTGTTTATCTACTGCAACGACAAAATAATGATTGTCTAAAAATGGCAGCGACGAACGTCAATACAACGTTATCTAGTCTCTTCATAATTATTGTATTTGAACAAGTGTCTCATGGTTAGTTTAGCGACGGTTATTATCCACACTAATATTATAAATGCGAAAGTAACACTGTTTGTTACTTCGTGACGGAAAAATCATTCAACCGATCGTATTGAATTTTTACAAAGAGTATATTGAGCTATACATATATGGATCTGGATAAGGACAGGCTACTTTTTAATTACAGAAGAGTTTGTTCTTGTGTATTCTTGTTTAAATGCACTATTCTCCAAGACTCCTGGTCCTATTCAGATTTTTCGCTAATATGAAGCTACGTTTTCTCTATTTTCTGGCTGGGTGGTTATATTTTAATGTAAAATAATTAGGGATCCGACACACGTGGACGAAGTCGACTTCGTACTTTCGACTTAAATTCTTGGTAAACAACTGTCACATTTGAAGATAACGCTGTGTAATTACTTATGTGTAACGGACTAATCCACAAAACCTTGACAAAGATGGTAAACTGATTACGTCACAGCTCACTGACCGTTTAACAAAATGAGTTAGTATTCCATCATTAACGTACATAGAATTCCGTTCTAGAAATGTAAACTAAACACAAACGTTTTTAGCACTTCATAAAACGAGTGACAGAGACAATTCGAAATCCGGACGATTTTTTCACTCGCACTTTTTATAACCGTAACTGCGATTAGTTTTGGCGTACAGTTTTTTTATTTTTCGTCTTTCATAAATTCGGAATAATAGTCATATTCAGAATTACAAACCTCGATATTCCTCACAGGATTTTCATTCCCTCCCCAGGCCACGTACGCTGACCTGTGTTTCAGAGCCAATTTGCCGGGTATGAGATCTCCTTCGAAGTTAGCCCGAATAACCCAGAGAGGACTACCGTCATAGCCTTCAAAACCAGCCACAACTGCTCGGTCGTTGAACATGTGAGCTTCGTCAGGCGTTGTTGCAATCCATTCTACTGGAGCTGGAATGAAATGTTTAAAATATGTAAGGTCTGTAACATGCAGAAGGGGATAGGTTCCTTTGCTATAAGTCCAGGAGGTCCACCACGCTTACTTTTATGTTATTGTATTTATTTATTTAAACTTTATGCAACAAAACAAGTACAAAGGCGGACTGTATTTGGTAACAATGTGACAGTTACCCTTTAAGTGTAACATAAATATCAAGGGATATTGCTGAATTGTAATGCTATGATTGAATTTACGTTCCAATGGGCAGGAATTAGAATTACAAGTGTATGCTGCTGCCAAAAATATCTGATGGTTTTTTTCGCTGACGTTTTCTGAATGCGTCATTGAAATTCTTAGAATTCTAGATCGTTGCCAGGGAAAGTTATTGAAAAATTTTTGATGATTTTGTAATCTGCATTTTAAAGTAAGTTTGTGAAATATTGATGATTACCTAAGGAACATTTATATTGAAAGTTTGGTCTCCGAAATAGCGACCACAGATGGTCGCGCTTTTTCCTATCGATGATTGGATAAACCAGGCTCAGTATCAGATAGTCATGTAATTGGTCGAACAAGCATATCAACTGTCCAGTCATTAAAGCTATAGAAGTGGTCAATGTCAGGTTTGAGTTCAAGTTGCAAACAAATGCAACCTAAATGAGGTTATAGACGTAATAAAAAACTAAGGCTGACCTTTTACACCATAAAATAATAAGTACTTTTTCATAAAAAATAATAAGTTACCTCTGTTATAAGCTGGAGTTGGAGACACATTAGGGAATCCAGGAGTAGGGGTATAACCAAATCCTGGCCCCGAGGGTGCTGAAGGATACGACATCGCCGATGGTGGTTGCTGCCCAGGTTGACCTGGCTGGCCCGGTTGGTACGGGTACCCAAAACTAGGTTGATATGGCGCTTGGTACTGTGGTGGAAAACCGGGTTGGCCTGGTGGTGGGGCCCCCGCATTTACAGGGTTATATATCTGAGGGTATATTTGTTGGCCCTGTGGTGGTGGGTATTGCTGAGGGTTGCCGTACGGATCTGAAATGTTAAGTTAATGAATTAAAACAAATAAAAAATCTTAACGAGCTTGTCGATTGCAATATTTTAACATTGTACATTCTGAACTAGACTCTTTCAGAGTTAAATTATAGTTGAAACTTGTAATCGTATGTTCAGTATACCCATATATTCTACTCTCTACTACTATAATATTATAACCGCAAAAATGGTTAGGATGGATTAATGAATGTTTGTTAGTCTTTCACGCTTTAACGACTGAGCGCCATTAGCTGAAAAGGCATGCATATACGTAGATATTGAGCTAGCTTAACACAGTCATATAATAATTTTGATCTCATTTTTGTGGGATAATGTAGGACTTTAGCTTAGCTCTACAATCTATGCAGATGAAGTCCCAGCAAAATTAATACTTCCAGTTTACCGGTCTAGTTGAATTCATCCCACCGATTTTGATGCAAATATAGAACTGCTCCATATGTATATTATATAAGTCCGTATTTGAAAGCATTAATCGTTCTGTGAAGCTTTTATTCATTCGCCTAACTGGTGTGGGCAAACGCGCCTAGTCGTAGTCGATCTTTTATAAACATTGATGATCTCATGGTTCCAAATATAAATGATACCGAAAGTATTCGACTACGTCGATATGGGTATATCATAATGATATGTGTGTATATACCTAATAGTTGTTTGCAGAACGTTCATTTCCTAAATATTGCCCTATTTGTCAGCTTATCTCAATGAGGAAGGCAATAGTATCCCACTACATTGTCAAAAAGTGTCCAACCATGGAATCAGCTTACGAGGAAACAATTCCCATTTATGTATTTCTTTTTTCATTGTTGTTGTTACTGTTGTATTTTAGACTAATGTCCTGCCATTGCAACTATTGCAGTGTTATTCTTGTAAAATCTCCCTTGGTAAAAGTGCAGTGAGTTTGATTTGTAAGGGATTGACAGTTTACCTCTGACTCATTTCCCCTAACAATAGAATAGCATTGCTGATAACAATTTTATTATCTAACGTTACAAGGTCCAGAATCATGACTAATTCCATGGTAACAGTTTGTATCACGATGTTTCTCTTCTACCGTGTATTGGAGAAAAATTTACAAGTCTTTTGAAGAAAACGTCTTATTTCCTTCAAATGTATTATAACTAGATTCTGCCCGCTACTTCGTTTGCGTCAAAATAGATACGTGATCTGTATATTCTTCCGAAAGCCTAGCCTTATTGCCCTTTTTTTTTCTTTTTAGGTGGTAAAAATCATCAAATGACTCCTTCCGCCCTGGGTGGGGCGGAAGGGACGGAAGGGACTGTCAGACTTTTACTGACTAAAAAACCACCCTGTTCCTTCTGTTGTCCTTTACGTTCCGGGGCCACGCGCGGTATCCTGTTAAGACGTCCCGCAATTGCTTAAGTGCTATTCCAGACTATCTACTTCTACCGCTACTATCTATCTCTGTGCCGAATTTCATCCAGATCTGATCAGCCATTCTAACGCGATTGAGTAACAAACATTCATACAAACTTTCACATTTATCATTTAGATTTCGTCAACGTTTTCCTTTTAATTTCGTTTTATTCTTTACCTACCTACTTTTGGTTGCATAATTGTAAGTAACCAATTTTGTAATAGGATGGAAGTAAAACTTAGTACCTAGTATTTTATCGTAAGCTACGCTCAATGCACAAAAACATATGAATATTTTATTTATGTTTTCTCTAAAAATGAATTTGTAATTATTTTGAGGAAATAAATATCATTAACCGTAACAACATTCATCGGTATCAAGTCATTGGATTTACCTACTGATGATTTTAATTTAGTAACTGTATTAAACTTTGATCACTTTAAACAATGAAAAACAAACAACGAACAGCGCTGTTACCATGCAGAAACCGTTAGGAAAAAATTGTCATACGAATGTCAACGACTGTGATTGGCTGACTGAATTATCAACAGCCAATCAGATCGCTTTAGAAAGCGTCAATATTTATGTTGTGTAATTATGTAGGTAATAGCGTGATGCTCCTCGGCCGTGTCATAGTACTTCAAACATGATTTTTATTCAAATAAATGTAATTTTTACTCTCAACAACACATTCGGCTTGTTCTATCTTAGTTTCTCTAGATTCAAGTGAGGTAACATTTTTACCTAACAAGTAACGAGACTGTTACCTAACAAACATTCTGCAGTTAGGTATAGCCGGAAAAAATCCGAGGCCATTGGATGCGGAATGATAAACAGAACAAAAGTAGGCAAAGCTGTGTAATATACATCGACGCACCTACCTACTTTATTTGGGGGCGTATTCAACATGAATTAACATGACAATATGATAAAGTTGATTCTGACTAAGATGAGTTCTTTTTATCGCAAACTGTCAAATCCCAAACTAAATGCTAAGATAGATAACGCATTGTAAAAACCTAGTAAAAATAAACAATTAAAGTAGAGGAATAAAAATACACTTCTACATGATTTTTATAACATTCTTAGTAGACAATTAGGTTGTACGGTATCTATGCAAAAAATATTATTTTGATTTCAAGGTCAACGTCCGTCCGACCCACCCAAGTATACTTAACAAGACAGTCTGCTTCCGCTGGAATAGCATAACCATAGCTTTATTGCGTTAGACATGCATTGACTAATTGTCGGTCCCATTAAGAAATGACTGTTAAAAATCCGTTAACTAAGTAGGTACCTGGCATACTTGATAATGTTATGCTAACATTGGGTAATAAACTATCCAAATGAGCTAATTATTTCATAGTTAGTAGACAGCGGCTTCTATTAATTATTATATATTCAAATAGTAGATAAAATTAATATAATACAGGTAAGTAGGTAAACATAAACTGATGTAAAATAAAATTGTGCAATCGTCAAGCACCTTTTCGGATTAACAAGACGGAATCACATGACAACGTGTTTGTTTGGCATCTATAGCGTTACATTATAAACATAACCTAAAACAACTAAAAATACCGAATAATAATTAATATACTATAATTAAAGAAATATCGATAAAGAATACTTACACCCAGACATGTTGGAAATGTTTTAAGTGATCACAGCACAAAAATGAACCGAAACGTGAAACAGCACACGAGTACTTTTGCCGACTGCCGGGTCGTAGGTTGATACGCAACAACAAAATAAATAGAATGGAATGACGCGTCCTCTACCGGATTGCCGGAGTGTCAGCTTCGAATTCAAAATGGCGGCGTCACGGAGGGCGCGGGAGAG
Source organism: Hoplodrina blanda (assembly GCA_949316365.1). Lineage (NCBI taxonomy): Eukaryota > Metazoa > Arthropoda > Insecta > Lepidoptera > Noctuidae > Hoplodrina > Hoplodrina blanda. The sequence continues at coordinate 10,406,912 of OX438585.1, forward strand.
GCGCCGATGCGGCGCCGGAGCGGGGGGAGAAATCTCACAGATAAATAATAGTACGTTCCGTTAGGGGGCCCGCAGATAGCCGATTATTGACAAACTATGTTACTAAACTAACTAGTGTAGTTGCATAACTTAAGTAGAGTAGAATAGAATTTATTTATTTCAAATTATAGCACATTGTTTGTTCTACAGTTAATCTTTTAATTGTAATTAATTTTTCACCCTAAAGCAAGTTTTTTTTTACAATATCTGAAGTCAAGCCACCAAGAAGGTAACTGTGTTGTGATTGTGGAAGTCTGATAGGCAGTTACTCCTATAAAATATTGCTATTCAGTAGTAAGAGGTGTAACTGCAATTTCTGGAACTTGGCTAAATTGGAAGCTGACCCTCTAAAGTTGGAAACAAGCTAGACAGATGAAAAAGAAATAAACTTATGGTTCTGTTCTAATAAAATTGAGGCGCTCTGTTATAATAACAAAAAGGTGCTGTTCAAATTATTATTATTATTCATTTAATTCCAAAACACAAGATTTACATTTTAATAATTTTGCCACACAACGAAAACCTCCCAGGGTTTATCTGTGTGCTGGCGAGCCGCTCCTTTAATATTAGCAATTTACTACTAATTTATTTCTATAATTTATTTACTTATACAATTATATTTATACAGTACTATAGAAACGTTTGGATTTGTACTTGTAGCTTTTCGAACTCGTCCTGTACAACGCTTGTAAATCTTCTGGAAGTAATAATAGGTTGAGTTATATAGAAGGTAGATGTAAAAGACAAAACACGACGCGCGACGCCGCCGCCGTCATTTCGTGTGCAATCTATACTATTATATTATATATTATATTAATATTATAAAGCTGCAGTGTTTGTTTGTTTGTTTGTTTGAACGCGCTAATCTCTGGAACTACTGGACCGATTTGAATGATTCTTTCAGTGTTGGGTAGTCCATTTATCGAGGAAGGCTATAGGCTATATACCATCACGCTACAACCTACGGGATCGGAGCAGTAACCAAAGACGCGGGTGTAACCGCGGCGGACAGCTAGTAGTTTATAAGTTTAATAAAATAATTATGAATTAGTTTATAGTTAAGTTGTACTTATTTATGTATTTGTGTTTTATGGGCCTTACTTGCCTGAAATAAAGGTTTATTATTATTATTAAAAGCGAATGCTTCCGGTGAGGAAACGCCGCGCGCCGGTTTAGTGGATTAACGCGGCACCTATCGAAAAAAATTCTAACTACATAGATATTTAAAGGTTCCCGTACCGAAGTTTGCCCACGGGACCCTATTACTAAGCCTCCGCTGTCCGTCCGTCTGTCTATCAGTGGGCTGTATATAATGACCCGTATGGTGGAGAGTTAAAATTTTCACAGAGTGTATTAGGTACCTACTATGGCCGCTATAACAACAAATAATTATAAACATACTTAAAGATAAAAATGAAAGGGGTTCTCAAACAAAAAACATATTTTATTTTAAATTTTAATGTAGTGTTTAATATTGACCAGGGGTACAGTTACCGGCACGTAAGTTGGCAAGAGTTTTTGTAGTGGGGGAAGTTTGCGCACGCACAATTTCATACATTTTTATAATTATGCGCGAACTTCCCCCACTACGAAAATCTCTTGCCAAGTTACGTGCCGGTAACTGTACGAAACTCGCACTTGGCCGGTATTTTTTATAAAATAATAACCTTTCCAGTAAAGGTATTGTAATAATAAGTTTATTTATGTTATATTAAGGATATAAGTGACATAAATACTTAATTAACACTGATACATCAATTTATAGGCAAAATACATAAAGTATTATGGTATAATAAAAATATTATATTCTGTGTAGGTATTTTATTTGTCTTTTTTTACTTTACTCCACTTAAGCGCCATCTGTGCTCGAAGACAAGAACTGCTTAGTATTTGTTCATAGTTACGATAGCTCTTTCTGGTTAACGTATCACAAGTAGTTCACCTAACTGATACTAGATGGCGTTATCAATATTTATTGTTTTAATCTTTTATTTTTTTGTAAAAGTTTGTCATACGACTATAACTGTGTAATGTATAATACGCATAAACCCTTCCTAAGTATTATACCCTATGGCATATGCTTGGCATAACTTTATTCCGGGTTTAAAACCGTGAGGAGAGACGAAATACGGACGGCGTTCATTTCATACAAACATTATTCTCATACCTATTCTCCCATAATAGTATTCTCCACTACGGATTTTTATTGAGAAAAGTGCAAAACAAGATATAATTAGGTATATTGTTCATGTTTTATTCTAAAAACAAGTGGCTATAAAAGTGTTGAATCATTATAACAATGTAGGATATGATTCGGCCGGCGAAGTTCATGACAGTCCGAATATTTATATTAAACACGTTCGCAGTTATATCTAGTGAGCGCGAAGTTACCAGCGTTATCATAGTTTTTACTTGGTTTAGGTGCTGAACATCTGAAACGAAATAAAAAATTAAAACATATCGTGGAGACTTTACGAAATCATTTTTATAAAATACCTACTTACTTAACTTAATAAAGATAAGTATTTTGGGTTATGGTGATATTTTGGCTTATCAGTTTCGTGTTACTACGGGTCTACTATTTTTTTCCCCAAACCATTTTGTCGATTCCCAAAATATAATTTTTAAACGAGCCAGAAACGCAGACACTATAATTAAATATTTATTTAACCAGGACGTCACAGACGGCATGGCCCATGCCGTCTGTGACGTCCTGAGCACTTTTTGACTTTACGTCCATAGACGTCCCTGGCGGTCAAAGGGTTAACAAAAAATTAATCATGTGGTTACAACAAAAAAAAAACTTTTTAAATGAATTTTCCTATGTCAATCTGTATATGTTTGTATTTCTACCCACGATACAGTAGGAATTCCTACATCGGGGGCAATGTTCTTTTTTTGAATAAGAATCTTACCTCCTTCAATTGATTGTAAAACGTGCAATAACAATGCTAAAGTTTTCTTCTTTTCTCTTATGAACATCTCACACACGAGCGCCAAAAAAAAAGGGCGCCAGTTTATGCACGAATACTTATATATATCACTGAAGACTACTTTGGAATACTGCAAGGAAAGAGTTCATACTTAAATAATTTCAATCGTAAAAAAAATTATAAAACATTTTGCTAAATACGATCGATGTTCAGCCTCTCAGGGTGAGCTCACACCGAGACGCGACGCGACGCGACGCTGCGCACACACTTTAAAAGAGCGACTCAAAATATAACTTTATTTTCTACACGAAAAGATAAAGTACACATTTCATTGTGAGAATTTAGAATTCGTCACACCACGCAGCAATACGCCTCATGATGCCTCGCGGCGGCGGCGTAGAGCGACGCAGCGGTGAATCGCCGGTACGCGCAACGTGGAAGAGCGGCGACGTTGCGATGCGTCTAGCGGCGGGCGCGCGGCGATGCGCGAAATCACTGGCCTCTTCCAGTATCGTCACGTCGCGTCGCGTCGCATCGCGTCTCGGTGTGAACTGATAAACTTATAAACTTATTGACAACGCTACTAAATGTAAAATTCAAAACAATTACCGTTAAAGATGGCGACAAGGACCGACATATTATCACTAAGGTACATAATAACCATGAATTGCACATCGCAAATATCTGGAAAAAAGGGAGGGTGGTACTTTTAAATACTTGTGCTGTTATTGACCACCGGGATGGTTTGTTTTAATGAGAGACGAATCCCCGGTCTCTGGTCTTATCCCTGAAGTGCGCCAGCTGTTTGAGGAATTTTATATCCAAAAATAAAATTAATGTTTAAAAATACCTAAGTACCTTCCTATTCTAAGAAATTGCAACAGAGCCAATATTGTGTACATTTCAGTTTATTTACGTACTTGTCTCGAGTTCTTTTTGACTTTCTAATTTTGTTGTTTTACGTTAGCACAATATTTTTTTTGCACCTGTCATGTTATCTCTTCACCACCTTTGGTTGTCTGGTAGAGAATATTGCCTAAGGCATTAAGTCCGCCTTTGTATATACTGTTTTATTATATCCTAACTAATATTATAAATGCGAAAGTAACTCTGTCTGTCTGTCTTTCTGTCTGTCTGTCTGTCTTTTCTTCACGCCTAAACTACTGAACCGATTTGTGTGAAATTTTGTACAGGGTAAGTGTGAACCCCAACAAAGGACATAGGCTACTTTTTATTCGACTTCGACTTCGACTTCGTCTGCGTCCGCGATAACCGACATATACCTACGCGGACGAAGTTGCGGGCAAAAGCTAGTATTGTATAAATCTGGCCCCTAGCACACGGCGTATTTTAAACGCGCAGACAACTTGCGTTTCAGGAACGTGCGTTTTCGGCGCCGTAAATGCTGATTGTTGCGTTTGTTTTGATGATGGTTTGCGTTTGTATTGATGATGGCTGTAACTGCGCTCATACGCGCAGTATAGACGGATTTCACGATCGACCCGTGTGCTTAGGTTACAAGGTTGCGTTCAAATCTAGTTTGAAGCACGTATACGCGCGTAGCCTGCGCGTCGTCTGCGCGTTTAAAATACGCCGTGTGCTAGGGGCCTTAGTACTAGAATAGGCTTTTTATCCCGGAAATATGTACGGTTCCCGTGGGATAATATACCTATCTATTCTGATGTGGACGAAGTCGCGGACAGAAGCTAATAAATTAATAAATATTACCTGACCACAGTAAATAACGTTAAAAAGATGAATGCAGTCAGCCAATTTGTCATATATTTGCATTAGCTCAAACCAACAACAGTTCATAGTCTCTTCTTGTATTACTTTCGGTTCAATCAAAATACCCTGTAATAAAGAAGAAAACACAAATATAAAGTCTTACTTCACAATAAAGTTATTTATATTAAAATATTCTTGACAGTCAGCAACAAAAGTAGTTGAACAATGTACAACGTTCAACCTTATGCAACAAAAGTCGCTAAATGTTCAGGGTTACAATACACTGACCCTGATGTTAGCCGCAACTTTGGATTTAATTGTAAAGATGGTTTTAAAACAGACCAGTAAAATGACCTGAACATGTCAATTTAACAAAAATCCCTAAAACCAGAATTATGTATTGAGTAAAATATTACCGAATTTTATAGTGATTTACTGATATATCCGACAATCCAGCACAGGTGAAAGAAGTGACAAAGAAGAGCAAGGGTGAAGAAGAAAAAGAAGAGTACTGACGTGTTCAGCTAATTATTATTTTTTGCTGATCACCCATTTACGTAACTTAAAATGTTAACCATATTCTGTGTCCATGAGCAATTTGTTAACGGCAATGTAGAACGTTGACATGGTCAGCGTCTTTTGTTGTTGACTGTACAATAATTACCTTAATGATGAAGTCACACATTGTATCTTGAAATATTATCTTCTTTTGTTTTGACATCGTATTCTTAGCAGTTCTCATCAATAATGTATTTAACATCAGAAGTTTTAAGTAAATATTAATAACGAAGAAGTATATGATCGCTCCTTGCAGCATGATCATAAAGAAATTTAAAAGTACACCAATATTTTGTATGTCAAATTTTTTTAAACTGAATATGCATGACACTTGCACTATTGGTAATAATACCAGTATTATTGACAGAAGACGTCTTCTTATAAAAACTGTTTTAGATATGCCGAAATGTGCATCGATATTATCGAGTTTATTAAATAATTGAACGTAATATTTTGTGTTAAAAAAAGCTGTACAGAAAATTGAATAAACCGTTTCCATAATGCTCAACATGCTGTAAATTTTTGTTAAAATGTTTAATGGGACGTCAGATTTTGTTTGACGCCAGCTGACTGGTATTACTAACACCAATGATATAATAAGGTGAGCTGTAATAACAAACAAAGAGTAGAACTTATTATAAAACTTTGCACTGACAATGCGGTTTTTCTCATATGAAACCAATTTTGATCCAAACAAAGACGCGAAATATATAAATGGTTTTACAGCAACGACTAATGCATAAGGGGACACTTTTTTATTCAGTTTATTATTGGAAATGATTACACTAAATATATTGCTGTCGACTGCTTTCACTTTAGAAAAAAATAAATTGTTTTTTGATGTACGGAAATCGTTAATGTAATTCATCGTTCTATTTTCCTCTGTTTCTGTGTAGGCACTAGTCATCGATAATTATGATAGCTACGCTTTTATACCGATATTTTTTTAATATTGTAGATGGGTTTTGTATCATTGATTTCTAATGTCGTTTGAAATTCATTACACTATAGTGCAATATCTTGTTTCGGTACTGTACCTATACAATGTACAGTCAGCAACAAAAGTCGATTACCATTTATGATTTTTAAATCCTAATTATTAAGTACAATATTAAAGTAAAAAGCAATGAATATAAAATTAAGATAAAATAAACCCTTAGCTATTGCCTGAAATTCTGAAAGCCAGAACATTATGTGTTTAGTGTCTGTTTAAATGATATAAAAAAGTAACATTGTTAATCGACTTTTGTTGCTGACTGTACCTAATCCTAATAATACCTAAGTAATTATTACTAAGTACTGGTAGCGATCGTAACCAGTTATTACCTTCATTAAGGTGTAATAACTAGGTCTAAACGTTCGACCGTTTGGAAAATCAATTTAAGACACTGAGTGAAAAAAGAAAAGTTTGATATCTAAGCAAATTGCCAAATTTTTCTTTTTTAGGAGTAATATAATTTAAGCATTTATCTGTTACTGAATGATTTTGTCAAAAACATAATTTACTTAACAACAAAAAGAGTGACTAAAGTGAGGGCATCCCATTTATGTTATTTCTTAATTATGTTCTGAACTAAGTGTTGAATAATGCAAGTTCTAGAAGTGTTTACTTTTTTTTTATGTGAAAGCGGTAAACGCCTGGAAAGTAGCTTAGATACAGATCGACTTGTGAACCCACCTTCCCAGAGACAGTGACGAGCCACTGCAGGTTGGTACGGAATAATCGTAATACGACCATCAATTCTGCTGAGCGTACCTGCCTATTGTTTGTGGGTGAGTGGGCTCTGTTTTCTGGCACTTTTTTCGCCCAACATAGGCACTATGCTGGGTGACACTACATTCCGGCTCGCTACATTCCTACGTCTGGGCGCTTCTTGTAGGGCCCCACACCGCTTTTAGTGCGGTGAAGCTGTCGACTGCTTCGGACACTATGGCCTATCCTGCAACTAGAGCGGTTGGTAGTCTATGTTGTCCTACTGCAGGGCTAAGAGAGGCCTCAGTCCTGCAGGTGTCAGATTCTTTTAAATCCTGCTGACAGAAATTCGGAATATGTTGGTTGGCCAAATTATAAGTATTACGTTTGCTACAAAGATTCTCACCACATAGTTGGAAATATCTCGAGACACCAAAGAAAAACAGAGCCAGTTTACAATATCTACATCTCTTGAATATCTTGCAGCATTTTCAAAAAGCAGTGCAACTTTAAAATAAAAGTAAAATCGCGTATAAAACAATTACCATTTAATCATAAGCTAGTATTTGATAATTTCTATAAATTAAAATTCATTGTTTATTGAAGTCTTAATTATAAAGTGAAAAATCTCTTGTTTAAATTCTAAAGCTGTTCTTAGTTTATAATTTTAATAACTTGGACTTATAATCTAAATATCTGTATTCATTCCTGAAAAGAAGTAGTTTGTATATAAAGTTTGTTTCGGTTTAAGTGCTTCGCAGACAGAGCAACTTTAGTCAACTTTTCATTAAAGGTTGCTAGTTGCAGCAACAAAAAGGCACAGCATACAGTTGCTGCGATTCTAAAAAAACTTTCAAATTAATGGTCAACTGACTGGTGATTGTCGCTGCGTGAGGCGGAGAGCGTGTGCTATCGCTCGACGCGTAGTCCGATCAACGAGGAGATTCGTTGTATGGAGACTTCCGAATAATTCCTCTGCCTATGAAACTTGGCACACGATGAAAATAGGTAATACACATTATAGATATACAATTATCCAACAACTTTTATTTAGAGAAGTTAGGTATTTTTACCTAAACATGAAAATCGTTTATAGCTCTCTGTGAAAAAATCCTCAGACTGAAATTATTTCTGTATACGTACCTATGTACTACTTAGAATATGTATGTAAAAGTATCCAAAATGTTTTCGATCACAGAGATACCCCAAATTTAACTTTTAACATTTTGCACTATAACTTCTACTGAAAAATTGCTCTGCTGATTTTAATTTTTTAATATGCTTTTATACGTTCAAATACATAGCTTTTCTCAGTTATCCAAAGGTTTTTCTTATTGAAACATATTTTTTTAATTTTTTTGCTTAATTACGTAATGTAAAAATAACTCCGTCCATTCTTATATATCTATTGGTCATTTCATTGTAGATTAAAACAGATTTATCAATTATCCAACTAATTTTCGAACGTTCATATACTATTAAGGATCCTACTAAACGCAAACGAGATGCAGTTCGCGGGCTAAAGTCAGCGATACGTTCTTATTACTACTCCAGTAAGGTTGAAATTGTAACAAAAGGAGCAAGCCCCCGCACCCCTCTGCACTCCCGCGCGCCCGGTCGCTGCTAAGCGGCGGCAATACTTAGTCTTAGCAATTACTGATATTTTAGAAACTTGGTATTTCGGTGAATTTCAATTGGATTCTTGAAAAATCTATTACAATAGAGCGACCCCTAACTAAGAAACGTAATTAATTTACCTGAGCAATTATTCACACGACGTAATTACGTCAAAATAAGAATTATAATATTGTAAAGGAAAATCTTTTGGATAACTTATTAAAGCTATTTATTTAAGTAAATAAAACCATATTAGAAAATAAAAATGAGCAGACAAATTTTTCGGTAGAAGTTATAGCGCAAAATGCTAAAAGTTGAATTTGGAGTATCTCGGAAATCGAAAAAATATTGGATGTAGTAAGTACAGACTTACCTATTCTAACCAATACATAGGTACGTATACAGAAATAATTTCAGTCGCAAGCGCAGGCCACACCGCCAGCTAGCGGGCGGGCGGGCTAAGCGGGCGAACATCGTTTCACCTCTTTACATACTTCGGTTCACACCGCGAGCTACCGACTAACCTAACGAGCTAAGCTAACGAAATATCCGACGATTCCCAGCTAGCGGGCGGGCGGGCTAGGCGGGCGAACATCGTTTCACCTCTTTACATACATCGGTTCACACCGCGAGCTACCGACTAACCTAACGAGCTAAGCTAACGAAATATCCGTCGCTCGTCAGTCCGTAGTTTTTGGTGTGAACCCCATAGTTTAGCTCGCCAATATTTCGCGTAGTTTGTATAGTTTCCTTCGTTCGCTTCGCCCGCCCGCCTAGCCCGCCCGCCCGCTAGCTGGCGGTGTGGCCTGCGCTTAAGGAATTTTTCACAGAGAGCTATAAACGATTTTCATATTTAGGTAAAAATACCTAACTTCTCATAATAAAAGTTGTTGGATAATTGTATATCTATAATGTGTATTACCTATTTTCGTCATGTGCCAAGTTTCATACGCGGAGGAATTATTCGGGTTACAAAAGCCTCGTTGATCGGACTAGCGTTGCTATTTCCAATAGAGCAAACTATAGCAATTTGACACAACTAGTACAAATTTGACAGTTGCTAGTTGCATCAATTTGAAACTGATTCTGTCATCGAATGCAGTAACTGATAACTGTTTAAGATCATATAAAACTCGCAATTAGTTGCTACGTTACGTCTGCGCAGTTTCTTTAATTATAAGTGAACAGCTAGTTGCGAGTTGCCTGTTGCCGCAATACGGAGATTAAAGTTGCTCTGTCTGCTTAGCGCCTTGCGCTTGCAGGCTAACTACAGTAGGCATCCCTTACCGTGATATTATGTGGTCCATCGATGTTATTCGTAACGTGGTAGTAGGTAGATGAATGCATATAACAAGGTCACGCTATGAAAAACAATTGTAATTTTTTCAAGATTTTCTTACTGCGTTCAGGTCACCATTGAAAAAATAATAACTCCACAAAAATGCCTCTGAAAAGTCATCAACCATAATAAACGATGTAAAAACATGCATTGTCATGGGGACTGAACCAGTATGTAAAATTTCAGCTCAATCGGATACCGGGAAGTGGGTCAAATTTAACTTGCATAAGTCCACCTTCACATACATAAAGTCAAGTTGAATAAAAGCTTTTAATAAAAAGACACTTAACGTATCCGAAAGTAAAATATTCTTCCCATCACTGCGATCATTTTAGGGTTTCGTACCCGCTGGGTGCTAACGGGACCCTATTACTAAGCCTCTGAAGTCCATCCTTCCGTCTGTCAGCGGAACCCGACGCACTTGATCGGGTTTTTTTTCCGTGGTCTGATGTGTCATGGTACACCCAATACATTTCATAGGGTGATAAAAGCTAACGTCTAACTTACGACAGTATTAAAATACTTACAAAATATCCATTTGAGTAGCCAATATACTAAAAGAACGGAAAAAACAATGCAGAAAACCCCCAAACTCAAGCTTAATAGCTGACAAAGGATTTTGACTACGAAGCTGTAAAAATACTAGAGATTAGGGAAAATTTACGAAGCGATTTCCAAACGAGCCCCTTAAGGCGCTAGGTTACCATAATTACAAAATTTCGATCCGTTGTCCTCCTTAACGTTACTTTTGCAATTAAGTGAGTCAGGAGTAAGTATGTGCAGACATCAAAAGTGTTTCCAGTCATCTCAACGGGCGCGCTCGCGCTTTGAAAATCGCTACGTGAAATCTTAGCCTGGCCGCATACGGGCCACCGACCACAACCACACAACGTCGCCACCTACGTACTTATTTCCTGTTGTTTTCATATGGACTCGCCGCACACGGCTGACATTGGTGGTCGCCACATCGCCGTTTCTAGCTGCAGGTAGCGGCGTTTGTGGTTGCGTTTGTGGCTGTCGCGTGTGACCTGTGGCTAGACTTAGTTACATTTTCACTTGTAATAGATTAAACGATAGAAAAAAAGGGAGTGTAGAAAAATGAACAACTTTTAATAGCTATTGGCCCAAATTTAAATTAAAAAAATCTGTTCCGTTCATTTTGATCGTACGTTTTTGTAGGAAACAACAGAATTTTTTCACTTTGATGTGAACAGTGAATAAAATTCAGCCTGTATAAATTATGTTCGTTTGATCTACACCCACCTTAATACAAAAATATCACTTTTACTTATTCATGTTTAACTTGCAAATATTGTAGCGTATGAGCTTTTAATATATCTATAACTAACACATAAAACTTTGAAATAGAATGTTTCGTGACCAGTTGGCTATTGTTTACGCTACAGACTCGCTGTGAACTTGTTCCGTCGTTTTTTTTAATTCCAAAAATAACAACATAATGTTTATAGGTATTGTGTTGTGTTGCAGGAAATAATATTCTTTACGCAAGATCTTGTTGAATGGCATAGGAATATTCCTTTGAATCACGTTTTGTGTTGTATAAATGTTTGAATAGACATCATTTAACCGCGAAGTAAAGTGGAATTATTTTACTTAAAAAAGCTTTTTTACAAAAAAAGACAACCGCCTTCAAAAACTACAAAATAAAAAATAACTTTAGTTTGGAAGTCGGCGGCTTTGGTTTTGGTTTTTTGTTATGTAGGTATTGCCACCGACTTCCAAACTAAAGTTATTTTTTATTTTGTAGTTTTTGAAGGCGGTTGTCTTTTTTTGTAAAAAAGCTTTTTATTTTTCACTTTTTAGTGCTTGTGTGTTAATGTTTGAAATCCTTAATAAAAGCCCTTTCGAACAATACCTCACACGATATATTTAATTTAGAAAAATGCTCACAAAATAAAAAGCACTAAACCAAATTGGATGAAATTTTTATGGGACCAAATGGCAAGTATACTGCATCGAACAAAAAAGGATTACACAATCGGACTAGAAATCTTGGAGTAATCGGAGTACATACATAAAAAAAAAAAAAAATTACCGACCGAATTGAGAACCTCCTTCGTTTTTTGAAGTCGGTTAAAAATAAACGGTCAGGTAATGGATGTATTTCACAAGAAGCTGATTGAGATAGACTTCAAAACAGTTTGTTTGTAATATCTAGTTACGAAAATGACGAAACAGGACTACGTAGGTATAGGGTGGTAGGTGTCTATGGAAGTTCTTGCTCGTTCTTCTTTATAGAGCCTACCACGTTTTGGAGCGAGCAACTAGCTTCAACTTTCTGACTGACTGACAATTAAAAAGTGCCTTTAAATGGTTTCATTGAAATACTTTGTCAGAACGTCTTCTTAATGTGCTTCGACAATAAAAAGCGAGGTAATGGACTTTTTAGTACGGACTTCCGTAATTAATAGTAATTATTCTCTTACATAATATTTGTACAGACTGGATGACCTAATTTGGAACACAGAAGGTATAGGTACTTGCTGTAGGAAGTAGGTAAGTACTCAAAATAATAGAACTATGCTAAAGACTTACCTAAAGCGAATAAAATGTGATTACCTACCACATTATTATTTGTTTGGCCTATATTCAAAATATTAATCCGTATGTCGCTTTAATTATTCAACTTCAACGTCATTGATCTTAATTTATTTTGTGAGATCACACACTGGTAATGGATAATATTATGACTGATAATAATAATCCTAATAATGACTTTGACAAATTAATGTCAGTTCACAGCACTGTTAGAAGTTTTACAGCACAGAGGTATAATATATGATCTCTATCTCTATGGCTCATAGACGTACCTTCTTAGTAGATGTGCCCGCTTTTCAGTGGTTCTTTAAAAAAAGAACTCAAATAAATTGTTTATGCATAATTATTAAAAGATATAAATAATAGACCAAAGAGTTTAGTTTGCACTATTTATTATGTCATAATTTTGACGTATAAAAGCACACAATGATAATCTTAGGCACTAGGGGTGTAAGCTGGTATAAAAACTAAAAATTACTATGACATGTGAGGAGGTCTGCCGCGGTTACCAAGCTGGATGGTCTGGCTGCATTAAGCCCCGGTTATTCTGATTGGCAGGGATTGCAAAACTATACGGTAGTCAAAAACATTATACCAATTAGTAATTCCAAATCACAGGCAATTATAATTTCAAGATTTTGGTCCTTAACTTTGCCGCCAGTCAAGATATGTAAAAAATATCTTTTTTCTTCTTCTATATTCTTGATATACAAGCGCAGGTTGGGAAAGTAGTTAGGTTCCACCTACAAACTAATTATCATAATATAGTTGTAAAACTTTTGGTATAACAAGCGTCGAGACACAGACTGGCAGAGGCTGTGGCTGACAGTTGAATGACGTACTTTGTCGGGACTTGATGCCATCAAGGACACTAGACTGTAAAAGATAATTCTGTAATTATTTTATTTCGAACTATATTATTTCAACGTTAAAATTCCTTTTAAAGTTTCGTCCTGATTCGACCCTGCATTGCTATTCACTTCATTTTTCGGTAGTAAACAGCTCACCACTGCAACCGTTTCTGTCTAAACGACGCATTATAGTAAACAACTGCACGTCATAAGCAACATTTGAACTTCGAATGCTGTCGCCCTTACAACATTGACCTTTATGTGTATAAATACCTATAATATAAATTAAAAAACGCTAGGTTAGCAATATATAGTACATATATTTATAACTAGCGATGGTGACTTTAATATAATGTATAATAATTATAACTTAACGCTAAAACTATTTATATTTACAATAAAATTTTAACTTAAGTTGAGAAGGAATGAAAGAAAAGAATACAGTGCGTTTGATTATAATATTTTGTAGATGATTAAACTTAATTTACTATATTGTTATTAACGCACGATCATTTTTGAGCAGTTTCAGATCATCTTTAATTTTGATTGAATGTTATAACGTAAGTGTGTTAAAGCCCTGCTGGAGGCAAAAACGAAGCATTTTTTTGGAAATTATCTACTCAAAATAGATCTTAATTATCTAACGTTATAGTAAATACAGTAAAGATTAATTAATTATAAAAAATATATTTTAAACAATAAGAGAAATGGTTTGATATTTTCATTCTGATTAATCATCTCTTGACACTGAGCGAGATTGAATGTCAATTACGCTATAGTTTGTACAGAGGTATATATCAATGTTTTATAGGAAAAGAAGTAGCTGTGTGAGGTAAATCATTTATGTCGAATTAAAACACTTTTGAATTGTAGGCACCGCTGAACCGTACGGTTGCAGTTTCATTGTCGTCATCACCTGTTGGTAAAAAAAAATTAAATAAAAATTGTTGTTCGAAATAGAAAACTATTTCACTAACTATCAGAAAAACGGTGTGAGGAAATTATAAAAGAGATAACCTAAACTTTGTTATTTATCAAAATTTTATTGAAATGTATATTTGTGTTTTATTTTTTTCTCGCTGATTTTAAGTATTGCATCATTAAATAAATTATTGTAATTGTATTCAATTGTAACCTAATAAATAATAGTAAATAAATAATAATAACAATTGTGTTTTAAATTAAAAAGTGCTCTAGTGCAGTCCACAGCGTTATTCTGTAAAAATCTCCTTCGGTGAATTTAGGTGAACTGTCAATTCTTATAGTATGTAGCCCATCTCAGCACACTTCACCTAATTTCACTGTCGCAGATTTTTACAGAATAGACCGTCAGTTTCAACTTTTTATTTTGTATGCGTCACTTTCACGTGAATAAAAAGTTTTTCTTTCTTTTCTTTCTAACATACATAATGGGGAGCCACACTCAAAGATAATCGTAGATGGCGCTGCGATCAACTGTACCTTTTTTATTTTCCGTGACAGGAGTGTGGTTGCTATTTTCGCGATTTAAAAGTGATATTTTGATTATAATGTACTCGTTTATGACGATTCCTCAACTTAAAGTTGAGCTTTGAAAAAAAAACGCGTCAACTGCTGGCAAAAAGGCTCAATTGATTGAAAGGTAAACACATAAAATATTTAAGGTTATGATTTGATTCAGAGCTTTTTTCTGTTTTCTTGAAGTACTTCGGTAACTTTTCTGTTCTTTTTGAAGGTTGGAATCGTACGATCGGAACAAGAACTTTGGTGCTGACTTTTTTATTTTATTTATTTTTCTTTATTTCGGAAATAAATGGACTCCCCTATTTTTACAATTTAATGCACTACATTGAGGCATTTCTGCACAAATTATTAAGAATAGGAACGACAAACTTTATTAAAAACAAATATCCATACGATTTGACAGTTGTTACGTCAAAACACGGTACAGTCGATCAATACGCCCTCTTTCGTGATAAAAAGTTAGTGTTCCTCCCCATTGAATAGGTTACATAAAGCCAATTACAGGTTCACATGGGTAGACCGATTTCAGTCACCGCGGTCAATCTTAATGAAGACTAGTCAGAACGCAGTAGATATTAGTGCACAGTGTGTGCGCAAACATAGGTGAATCGAGTTGTAAATGTACTTACTTTTGAATATGACTCCAACGCCCCATAAGATGAGAAGTATCACTGCTACAATGAACAGCAGTGACATTAACAAACTCAGGATTTTGCATAGGAGATTACACACACAGCAACTGTAAAATGCAAAACACAGATTTAAAAACTAAGAAAATGGAAGTACAATATCGTGATAGCCTAGTGGTTAAGGTACCTGCCTCTCTAGCATGAGGTTGCTGGTTCTATACAGGGAAGAGACCTGAGACCTTAACGTGACTTTTTCAATTTATATTTTACTTGCTGAGGAACAACTTTCCTTTTCGAAAGGTAACTAGATATAACTCCGGCAATCCTCGAAGGATTAGGTAGAGGTGTACCCATTAGTAAACCCACATTTCGCCAGTTATGTTTAAGTGTCATGTATTAGGGGGCGAGCCTATTGCCATCAACTGGCACAAATGTTAGACTGCGAGGCTGCTATTGAGAAGTTCCTGTTTTTTTTCCTGATTTTATTATTAAAATAGAAATATTTATTTCATATAACATCACGACACGATCTCAATGTAACCCAGACTTAGGACAGCAGACACCTGTGTCTAAACTACTTGTTTATTCATTTCACACCTATTATCCTCCTACAGTCTACGTGTTTAAGAATCAGCTCAAGGACCAGAAAATCAATTCACACTACGTGCTAAAACACAATGTAAAATGAGTTTTATGTTCACTGTTTTGCTCGTACATTATACATTTTACGACAGTCATAAGTTCATTATTAGAGTCAAATAGGCCAATGCATGGTACAAGTGCCAAATTAAATAATGTTGGTGGACTTGATGCAGCATACATATCAATAAGCCTTATTGACATTACGTTATGTTGTGAGTCGGGTATAAAAAAAATATAATAGTCTATTATTGTCCCAAAGTAGGACAAAGGCCTCTTCTCATACAGAGAACGCACGAGCATTTTTGCACAAGTATTGATCACCACGCTTGCTCAAAGCGGATTGGCGATTTCGGACTTCGATTATAAGTCCAAGATTCATCTATACCAATCAAAAAAAGCTGAAGTTTGTTTATTTGAACGCACTTAATCTCAGAAACTATTGGTTCGATTTGAAAAATATCTTTTTGCATTATACCTATAGCCTGTTTATCGAGGAAAGTTCAAACTTCACGGCTCACGGGAGCGGAGCAGTCATCGAAAAAGTAACTTATCGAGGGTAAAAGTGATGGTTGGAGCTAGTAAGTATTTTATATCTATGATCCTCTATTAACAAAAATTGGCCAGATCCACGGACTAGGCTGGACCAGTCTGATAGACTACTGCCCATTGATGAATATATCAAGGGTAATTTTGCTTTCGCGATGTAGAAATCTGCTTCCTAAGTATGCTGGCTAGCGTATTAGTAACTACGCAGCCAAATAGATGTCGCTTTTACAAACTAAGTTTCATTCTAATTAGTGCGTGATTTGAAGGTCTACCTGCCAACTGACACATACGTTGTTTAACGCATGAATCGGCTTTCGTGTAGAGATAGTCTATGTAAGATAGACAAGAATAATGAGAACGCTCTGTCATATTTTATTTTTCTGATAAAAGTAATCTGACGTAAAAATAATATTTTATTTATTTTTTATTTATTGCACAGTGTCAACACACCTTACAGGGATGAGTCAACATTATACCTAACTAGCTTCTGCCTGGGACTTCCACAACGTGGAAAACATAGCCATTGCTCTCTAACAGTGAAATATGTTTTGTAATTGGACCAGTACTTCCAGACTTTTACAAATAAACAAACTATAAATATTATAATATTTGTATAGATCTAATGCACAATGCCAACACACCTTAGACTAAAGAGTATATATTATGTACCATTTACATACAAATTATTTATTAGCAAACAAATAATAAGTACCTACCTACATAACAAACTAATTGTATTGTATTGAAAGGATTAATAATTGAACGTGACGACAGTAGTACATCGCACACATACATTTTGAGGTCGCCTCGTGGAAAACGTAAGCTGAATACATAGGTACCAACTACGTAGAAAGTCGAGGTCGTTGACGGTGACTAATAAATTAATACTTGCTACTAACAGGTTATAGGTAATGGCAGCAAAAAAAAAAATGTGTGAACGCATTTTTTTTTACGTAGGTAAGTATGTACTTATATTTCTTGTTTTGTCTTATAAAACATAGCTGTCCGCCGCGGTTACACCCGCGTCTTTGGTTACTGCTCCGCTCCCGTAGGTCGTAGCGTGATGGTATATAGCCTATAGCCTTCCTCGATAACTAATCTATCTAACACTGAAAGAATTTTTCAAATCGGACCAGTAGTTCCAGAGATTAGCGCGTTCAAACAAACAAACAAACAAACTCTGCAGCTTTATAATATTAGTATAGATTTGCCACAAAGGAAAAAAAAGAAAAGATTATACTTAAGAATAGTTCGATCAATTTGGTTATTTTTTGTGGTATTCTGCGAAGAAGTAAGATAGCATTTTTTTTTTAAACTTCCCATAAATGTCGGAAAGAATGCTATGTTGGTGTGAAAATCTCAATTCTCATTTTTTACATTACAAAATTGCATCTGTACGAAGCCGGGGCGCATCGCTAGCTATCTATCGCTACCTAAAATAATTAAGAAAATGTTTATGTGGCTAAGAAATTAGTTAAAAACAACAAATGCATTACCGTTTAGTTTTTGCGATATGATTCAGATTTTATGACTTTTGTAGTGAGCTTATCTGTACAGGTTTAATCTAAATCTTTTCAACAATTCGAAGTGATTCAGTAATAAAAAATGTTTGTTCGGTCCAATCATCGGTGGAACAATTACGTAGGTTGACTAAGCAAGCATAATATTTTGAAAAAATTACAATCAAAAATTTTCCGTTTCCTTATAATTATAATAATAATACAGGCTAACAATATATTATCATAAGCTAGTAACTGATATAAGATAAGATTGTTTTGTTTTATTGGAATTAACGTTTATATATTTGCCATTCGTTATCTTCTGCCTACAAGTACATACGTGTGATACTTATCAATAGAAAAACTACATTTCCTTACAGTAAAAATAATAAGATACCAATCGATAACACTTTGTGTTTATTACAACAGAATTCTCAGAAACCGCGAGATAATTAAATGTTTAGTTTATAGGAAATAACGTAATGTTATGTTTAGAAAGAACTGTGAGACGCGTAAAACAAAACAAAAGTAATTACAATGAATTTCTTTTAAATGATTTTGTTGGTAACTGTACGTGCGTTCGGCTGCATTACGACGCTGATTGCTCAATGCTGTTTACGCTGCGAGTGTACCAACCGGTGGAGAACATAGGTACTAAGCCAGTGCCACGCTCCGACAGGTCTTGCATGGACGGATAATAATAGAACGTCTGACGATAACCATGAATATCACAAAAAAAAAAAATTCAAATCGTAAAAAAACACACAAGTTACTTTTTTTTTCTATTTAAGTATGTACGTTTTCAGTGGTCTTGATCAGTGGCTCGTCTTAGGGGCTTATTCCAAATGTTTGCGAAGGCTTAAACGTTTTGTGTTCAAGAGGTGTTTATTCGTGGACAATAAACAAAATATGACGTGGCAAATGCAAAAAACGTGCATGTTATTACGACGACTTTCTTCTATGTATTTAATTCTTAAAACTTTACATTCAACCGACAACATAATTGCTATAAAATATTCGCGCCGCGTGTTTTTAATCGAACTGTGCACAACCACTGTTATTATTGCTCATTTTTCACACATTTATTTAGTAAACAAAACACAGTGTTACTTAATGGAAAACAGAAACACAACGTAGCGATTACTTACCACATTTTGTCGTTTTAATTAAAATGATTCCAATCACTGATCACGAGACAGGCTGTTGTTCACGACTGAGGCAAAGTGACCGTTGTTACTATTTAAAACTACAACAAAAACTTATCAGTACTTATCAGAATTTATCTTTACCGATCGATATAATATTTCGGTACACTATAATATGTACTTGGTTCGAAATCACCTGAACATCTAGTTATAAAAATTACATGTATTTTAAAGTTTTGATTTACTGAGTAATAATAACATCAAACTGAAATTTAAAGTCGGTTACGTGTTGGTAATAGGATATCCCCACTTTTTTGGCTTCTTAGAGAATTGAGGTTTCTTTTTTGAAATATTGTGACTGGCTGAAAGGGATGCCTTACCAGCACTGGTGTCTAGTGAATACTGAGCAGTTGTTTAATATTGATTGACATAGATATGTATAAGAATGCACGTCAGTTTCCCAGATTTCGTTACTGTAAATATTTTTTTTTTTTGTAAATCATGGTTTGTTTTAATTTCAAATGGCACGTGTGTAGAGAGATTTCGATTAAGTTTACTTTGTTTAAACTAACAGTCTTTCCGAATTAAAACTGTGACTCATTCGGTTATTATTTAATAATAATCATAGGTACTGTAACGGGTTTTTTAATTCGATATTTATGTAAAACCCATTGTTAGCCATATAAATTTAATGACCGTTACAGGGAAGTACGTCTTGTTTTGTACTAAAGATATAGAAATAGATTCGGCTTATCAAATTTATATGCTAAAGATTACGGTTATCGATTCAATGTACATTTTAATTAATCATTTGCATTAGGTATGTACAAACCCATTGTTATATTATCTGTATCCTGTATAAAAATAACTGAACAATAGTGTTCTGGTATACCTTAACGACTAGTTATATCAAAATACTAGCTTTTGCCCGCGACTGTGTCCTCGTAAATTTTGTTACGGATCTATATTTTTTTGATAATAATAGCATTCAGCGTTAACGTAACTTTCTATTAGCGAAAGAATTTTCAGATTATAAAATAGGTGTCATAGGTATAATAAAACAAGTCTTGGATTATCATAATCAAAAAGGGCTGGGTCATCAACTGCTTAGTAGCTGTGGACAAAAGTTATGAAGGTTTAAACAGTTGAAATCGATCACTCCCTTTATTGACTTTGAGTTGTCAGACTTTGGTCTGAATGAAATAGTTTGGTTCAATTTAGATACGCAAGTCGTCTCCAAAGTTATCTAGTTAACACATGGCATTTTAGGGTTCCAAGCGACGCGACGCGACGATCGACTTATCTAAGTACTTAGTTCTATCATGCCCCTACTCAAGTTGTCATTCAAGTATCTTAATTAATTAAATTAGATTTGGGAGGTACCATATTAAGGTACCTACCTACTGTTGACTGAGAAAGTACTTTATTCTTGATTTTATTTTCCAGTCATAGTCAAAGCATTTATTTCGATTAGGCCGAATTACAGGCACTTTTCAACTGTCAAGGTTTCGGTCAGTCAGAAAGTTGAAGCTAGTTGTTCTTTCCAAAACGTAGGCGGGCCTCTATGGAGAAGAAGGAGCAAGAAACTCCACGGACACTCTTTTCAATGTTGTTTTTACAATTTTCTTGTCACTTCTATTATGTGAAAACAATGAAGATGAATTTTAAACAGTAAAAAAAAATACCAAAAAGATATAAGCCACTTAGTTAAGAGATGACTAATCCTAACTTACAGCGTCCGTTCACAAACATACTTTACAGGTAAATCACATTAGCAAGAGTTCATTGAAAGATTTTAACCAATCTTGGGGAGATAAGCAAATCCATGGCGATAAGCCTCTTGCTAAACACACGTGTAATTAATCAATACCTAACGATAGTACGAGTATTTTTTTGTTGTGGTTTATTTATTTGTCAATTTACAATGGATAGACAGTAAACCAATGTTACGACGTGGCTATTTAAATATAATTAAATATGTACTAAAATTTCGGCCATATATAAATAACATTTCAGTCAGCTAGTTAATTTATTATTACTGTCAAGATCCCTCAGATTGACAGACACCATTGTGTCTGTCAATAACATATAATAATTATCATATTTTTTATTGACATAGCTAAAATATGTATAAGGTCATATTACACCTTATACTGACTTATACATAGATATTTTAGCTATGTAAATAGTACAATTAGTATTTCACGACTTCAAATAATTATAACACAACTCAAAAACCATGTCAAAAACAACAGGAATGTTAACCAGCTGGACTATTCTGCAAAAATATGTCGGTGAGCTTGAGGTGAACTGTCATCCCATTGAAGGGCAATATTACTCAAGTAGGTAGGCCACCTTGCCCACTTGAGTAATATTGCCCTCCTCTTCTTAGGAACTCGATAAAGCAAGTACTTGATAAAATTTTTGCACCGTGAAAGAATCTAAATAACTTTTTTAATAATGGCGACGCTCAAATACGTTGTCATGAAATTTGTTGTAGCATTTATTAAATATTGTATCACAACAAATTTAAAAATTTTATGCTTCAATTTTTTCCCTAAAACAAACCGTTCGAGTGAAAAAATGTATGAATTAATGTATAGGTAGAAGGTACTTAATTTGATTTACTAGAAATTTAATTATTTAAATTACATTAATTTTCATTTACATAACATAACATGACGCCTGTAATCCTGTAATCCCTGATGGAAAAAGTCAATAACACTGCCCTACCTGGGAATCGAACCCAAGACCTCATGCTCAGTAGTCTCGCTTTGCGCACCACCAGACCAACGAGGCAGTAATTTTCATTTGCAAGATGTCAAATACTTATGTGTCATTATGTTTGAAGCAGGCGGAGCATAATATTTTTTTCTATCTCTTATGACGTAATAAATGTACTACGGTAGAATAACAATGATGAGTAATATTTTTTGAGAAAAATATATTTTTCGTTTTTGCTTAATAAAAAAAAAATACTAGGTATTGTGAACAAAACAACAATCGTAATGACTCACTCACCTACTTTATTAAATCTATTCTAGCCTCGTAGTTTTCTTATAGTTGCTATGTATTTATATAAGTCCAACGAGGCTTTGTAATAAAAAGTTTTGTATATTTTTTTTAACTTTTTCCATTAGAGCGGATTCCCCGGAGTGAGGCGGCGGCCGTTCGCGTGAGAATGAGCAATTTCCTCCCGACCGCCACGATTTCGATCTGACTTCCTGTCTGGGCAGCGATTTTAAAATTTATAGAATCGCTTTACATGAAATTGAAAATAAGAACAAAGGTACGTGGCTCGTGTGTGGAAGAAGCGATATTTTTTAAGAACGATTCTCGTGATCTGAATATTCATCGTTTATTTCATATTTCACTTTTTAAAAACACAATTATTCTTGTTTCATTGTGACTTTGAATCCGTATTTTAGCATTTACGAAAAAGGCGACTGTAAAAGATGTTGGATTAAAAAAGAAAGAAAAATAATATCAAAACGAATTACCTACGTAGTCGACATTCGTTAAAATTGGCTCCCATTTTTCAACATTAAGATATAGAAAGTAATTTTTATAGCAACAGTTGCCTTAGTCGGTGCTTTCTAAAGTCTATAAATCAGGGTGATTGCAGATCGGGGCCGTAAGTCTCTATTGGCTGAACAATGCGTCGTTGGAATAACGAACTCAATTGTGTTAAGTCAGTTGCACCTGAGCGAGCCAAGCTTTTTCGTAACGATGCTCCTTTAGTTTTATTGAATGACGGATACTGGGGACTGGAGCCACTTTCGTTTGATGAACGTTGACGTTGTATTGATTATAGGAAGGCGTCTTACTTTTGTAGGTATAGAAGTCAAAGTCAAACTCATTTTTTGCAAAAATGGGTAATGATAACATGAATACATTAAATAGGTTGGTATCTCGATAATCCGCCTGAAGGCATGCAATTTTGTTTACATTTGTTTTACTGCTTGTGCACTACTAATAATAATATAAAGTTTAGATATTCATTAAAACACAAAACAAAAAACTCATAAAAATAATAAATGTCAGGTGATGTTATGTTTAGAAAATGTCTCCGTTTTCTTAAGATGCTGATAACAGCTGAACTGCGGTCACACTACATGAAGCGAGATGACACAACTCTTGCAATTTATTACATAAGTAATTAATTTAAATGAACAATCGTTTTATCAAAAACATGTTTACTAATCAAGAAACGAACATTCTATCCATATACTGCTACAAAACATTTTAGTAAAATTTACTTCAAATAATATAAATATTTATGTTGTAAAGTTTATTTGTTTCGAGTTTTTTTTCTTTATTTTTCTAAAACATGTTTTCGAAAGATACATCAACTTAGAAATATGTTCAAGATTAACATTTTTTTTTGCCGTTGGCACAAACTACATGTTTGAAATAAGCCTATTTTGAGTATTTGGGTCTTGTCAGTGCCAGTCCTCGGTGTAACACAAATAAGATAACAAAGCTAAGTAAATATTTTATTTTGATAGCCAAAGCTGGTATAAATGAATATTTATGAACGAATTTGTCAGAGCTCTAGCATTATCTGAGACTAGTTTCTGCCCGCGACTTCGCCTGTGTAAATTTAGAATTCAGATAAAGTCCTAAATTATCCCACAAATACACAAAATACACAAATAAAAATTAAACTACAGATACAAAACTTGTTTACAGACACAAAATCGTATCTGTAGACTAAGTTAAAACTTAAACTGTCATTTGTGATAAGAAAATAAAATCTATTCTGTTCTTTTATTCTATTAGTTCGAAATAACCATCTTTTCTTACTTCTTCCTTTAGAGTTTAAAAGAGTTGAATCAAAAGTTGAAACAGTAGAATATTCCAACTCATCCCATTTAGTTGCAACAGAAGCAGATATTTTAAAACGAACCTCATTGGCGAGTTTCAAAATTTCATCAAAGTCCAGAAATGAAAAAGACTTTGTTGGTCACAAGTTCGATTCGGAACTTGAACTGCTCCGTTCGAACCGTTCCGTGATTGCACTCCGTCTTGAAAATTTCGAGCAAATACTTTACAAGCTTCGGTGAAAGTTTCAGAACGCACGATGAGACTTTAAATGAAATATTACTTTTGGGTCAGTTCGCTGGTTCACTGAGATCATTTTGTACTGAATTGTAAGGTTAGGTAGGTACTGTATAGGTTTTATGACAATGCAACCTGACTGAAAAGTTTTATTTTATTTTAGTACCTTTTGATTGCCTCGTTGGTTTAGTGGTCGCAAAGCGCGACCGCTGAGCATGAGGTCTTGGGTTTGCTTCCCAGGTCGGATAAAGTAGTATTGGATTTTTCCCTCAGGAATTTCTCAGTAGTACCCTCGGAGTCTGGATTTGTGCCCTGTTGATGGCTACATGGCATACTCTGCTCGCCCCCTATTGCATGAGACTTCTGCCGAAATGTTGGTGTACTAATGGGTACACCTCTGCCTAACCGTTCGAGGATTACAGGTGTAATGTTTTGTTATGTATGGTAAGTTTATTTTAGCAGCCTTGCCGTACAACGTGGTAATGCTGCCAGCTCGGCTCGATTTGGAACTTTCATTACTCTATTCTAGGATTCTCGTTAGTGAGTAGATATTGGACAATGATAAGATTAGGTAAGGTACGGCCTACCCATTATCAAAATCCGCATTACAATAAAAGTCACGTGTTTCAAATACACTGCCCATAGTCTTTTTAGATTGCAGATAAAAGAAATTGCCAAAACAAACCTACACGTCCTACCTACACTACTACACGTCATAATTTTATATATTATATATTACTAGCGACCCGCCCCGGCTTCGCACGGGTGCAATGTAAATACATAAACCTTCCTCTTGAATCACTCTATCTATTAAAAAAAACCGCATCAAAATCCGTTGCGTAGTTTTAAAGATCTAAGCATATATAGGGACAGACAGACAGGGAAGCGACTTTGTTTTATACTATGTAGTGATAGTGATGTGATATATATATATATTTATATATTTAATAATATAAAGCCGCAGTGTTTGTTTGTTTGTTTGTTTGAACGCGCTAATCTCTGGAACTACTGGTCCGAATTGAAAAATTCTTTCAGTGTTAGATAGATTAGTTATCGAGGAAGGTTATAGGCTATATACCATCACGCTACGACCTACGGGTCGTAGGTTGCTTGTAAGTAGCTTGAATCCTTCCTTGGGGTTCAAACTTATCCCGTACCAAATTTCGAAAAGGAAAAAAGTATCAAACGACAATTTGGTTGTGTTATATATTCAACCTTATTTTACATACAAAATAAGGTTGAATATACATATTATATAACACAACCAAATTGTCGCTTGATACATTTTTTGTTTCACCCCTGGATGTGGTCACGTGCATCAACGAAACCATAACATTTTGTATCAGTAGATAACGAGTTGTCATTATGTCATTTCCAATTGACTAATTATAGTAAATAACTATATTAGTCATAGGAAATACTGTTGACGCAGTTTAAAATACTGAGTAGGTTCTTCTGAGTAGGTACCTATTAAGTCTGTATCTATTAAGCATGACTAATTGTTCTTAGCAATCATTTTTGCTTTATGTTCACTTATTTTGGTTACAGTACATGCGTAGTCTACAAATAAGTGATGTGTTTTATTAAACCTCGAATATCACAATGTTGATACACCAATTCTTTATTGAAAAAACTAGTTGCAAATACACAAAACACACAAAAAACAATCCGTCCAGAAGCTACTCGTTAAACACAGTAATACCCAGCAACTTCGCCAAGTCTCTAATTCAAATACTCTAGAACTCAAACTATAAGTCATCCTTAATACCTAAGTAAGTACGTATTTGTCTTTGAATAGAACTGCGAGAGCATACGGCTATAAAGTTTCCACCAATTAATATTTGCTAAAGGTACTTTGGTAGTTCCAGAACTTAGATGCAGTTCTAAACTGCTGTGAGGCAAACACACACACAGATCTCTAATTAAATGCTTTTAAGATAATAATATATCGATGGAAAGTTTCGATGTTTATCGTTATGTCACCGATATAAAATATTAGTCAGTTTCGAAAGGGCAATTAAGTTTCGATCACAGATAATCTGTAATCAATGTATGTCGTATTTAGTTTGATAGCAGATCTAATCTGAGACTTGATTTGGACTTATAATAAAAGGTGCAGTTTTACATCCTCGTCCAGACAATAACAACACCTGGTCAGTAATTAATAAATACATACCTAACATAGCAACATCACGCCTGTAATCCCCAAAGGGTTAGGCAGAGGAATACCCATTAGTACAGCCAGTTCCAGTTATGTTCTTTTAAGTCCCATGTAATAGGTAACGAGTCTATTGCCATCAACCGGGCACAAATTCAGTCGGCTACTACATCACTTTACCCGACCTGGGAATCGAACCCAAGACCTCATGCTCAGCAGTGGTGCTTTGCGACCACTCATATTTCACAGTATTTCAGAATACATCTCTTTCAAAGAACAGAATTGTGAACAGAAGCCTAGAATTATGTACGGAATCCATAGCAAAAGCTTTTGTTACAATGACCCTTTTTTAAAGACGTATTCTTTTAGCTTTTTTAAAGACGTATTCTTTTAGATTAACACACGGCACCGCGCACCGCCGCGGTTGGCGGTGAAGCGGATCTCATGTCGCATTTGCCTCGAAGAAATCCATTGATGCCTAACATACGTAGGTACACCGCCCGACCGCGCGGTCGAGCGGTGCAATCCGCTTTACCGCCATCGCCCTCCGCGGCGGTGCGCGGTGCCGTGTGTTAATCGCCTTAGTCTTCCTATCCAAACACTAAATCAGTGCCATACTTAGCCATAGTAACGTCAATAAAGCCATGTTGACGTCTAACAAATAGACCCATATGCATAGGCACATACAACTAATTACGTGTCCAACATTTAATTAGTCTAGTGTGATGAGCATTCAACCAAACAGATCTGATAAAGGTTAACCAATATTAATTGAGCAACTTGATTAACTTCAACATTAGTTCGAATTTTCGTCATTAGCGAGCTAGGTTGATACCCGCATGAAGGTATAATGAGTTGCACTACTTGTTTGAGTCGTTTATATTTTTCTTTATTTTGTTTGTTAAGTATTTTTTAGGTTTTATACAGTATGAGGTGGTCTTTATCCTAAGTCAATTAGCCATACAATTACTTATTGTAATCAAATATTCGATAAAATATTTGTTTTTTTTTTTGCAATATTTTACAAATACGTACAAAAATCAAGGAAAGTATTTGAACGCCTCAAACAATACTTAGGTATCAAAACTTGTATTTATGACATCCACAACGGTTATCCCCACTCTGGTGTGTGGGGTCGTAAGATCTTACTGCCCACACATTATAGGAGAGAAGATCCCCACTTTCTCGATCGAAAAATTAATTTGACAAATTGTCAAGAGCAAACTACTTAACTGTGATTGGTTCTCTGAATCATCAACATTCATCCGCAGCAGCAGCTTTCAAGCGCTTCAGACTTTGTCACATTAATTTTTCGTACGAGAAACCAGAGTAAAGGCGTACAAGAAAATGCTTGTCAATTTTCACAAGGAAAATAGCGAGAGGTCGACGAAACTGTATTTCACAATAAATCTGGCATATAATGTTGAATGCGGCGACCCAGGGTGCCCCAGAGGGCAATATGGATGGAGAACATAAATTCTTCTTTGCATCAGTGATCCTGGCCGCATATGATGGAGATTTCTGTCGTTTGTCTTGCCTTCCACGCTTTATGAAAATTACCACCGATGTCATCGTGGGCACTACTAGTACTAAGAAACTAGGATCGGAGTGTAGAATCTAGATACATAGTTACTTAGTACCTATGTTCTGTTTCAAAGTTATAAAGTTGGTTAACTGTTGGAGACCGTTTAATTTGGTAACGTTTTAGGGCACCTACAATTTATGCGTTTGTGCCGGGACTGCTGTAGGAGTGGTGCAGTCCGGGTATCGGACTGCACATGAACTGTTATATTTTTTATGCAGTTAACACGTGATGTTTGTCGACAAAAAAGGCAACCGGTGCCGGTGCCGGTGCAGCACTGCAGCAGTCCAGCACCAAACGCATAAATTGTAATAGTAAAACCGTTAAGGCCTCAATCCGATGCTTGACTACTTAGTTAGTCTAGTGGTCACAAGTGCAACTATTGAGCATAGATCCTCGGGTTCGATCCTTGGGTCTAGTAAGGTTTTATAGAGTATATTTCCGTAAAGGATTTCGCAGTTGTAACCCGGAGTCTTGATTTGTGCTCACGTTGATAACATGGAACTCTAACTCAACTAGCGACTGTAGGTGGGGGGAATAGGCGTGATCGTATGTTACGTTAAATTAAAGTAAGATAAGATTAGATTTTGTATGATAAGAACGTCCGTAAATTTAAAGTTTAGTAGTGAGAAGCAAGGTAGATATTTTGCTTTATTTTAAATTTAGTTTTGAGATTATTGCTCCGGAACTGGCTCTTTAAACAAATCCACAACAATAGGAGTTTTTAGTGTCTTTTTGAGTCATTCTTCCTAAATGAGTGATGCATTATATTATTATTCAATCAATTAATCTGCCTAGCCTTTTCCCTTTTACTATATTGTTGTTATTAAGTGTAAATATCTCAAACCGACTTTGTAGTCCTAGTCATCATACCCAAATGGTTCATTAGATAACAGCAATAACCATTTCATTAATAAATACTTATACAAGCTCCATAATCTTTTAATCTTTCTTATCAAACCTGAGTCATTAGATAACAGGAAACCTTCTATGGTCTTATCTTATCAGTCATTATAGGTTGGTACCCACTATGTATTTCCAAGTAACTGTATTGATAAAATATCAGACAAACGACTCATTCATCGCCATATTGTTAGAATAATTATATATGCATTGATGCTTGTCTAAGCGTACATCTGCGGTAACATTTGAAGAACGAAAATCATCCTTATTGCTGCGACTTAAAGGCTCTGTCAATGTAGGTAATTGTTTTACGTATAGGTACGTCCAGTGCAACCGGGGCTCAATTATTTTTTGGTTATTTTTGGAGGCACTGTAGTGGCTCTGGCTGGATGAGCCGTATACAATCATATTTAGGTATATACTCTATGCTACGAGATAAAGACTATTTTATTTAAAATAAAAAGCTAATTAATTTAAATGATTCGATATTTGAAGTCATAAATAAATAGTGCCTATTTCAATCACAGTAGCTTGAATATCCCGTGACAAGTAGAGATACCACGTTCAGAGATCGTTACATTACTTAAAAAATAATATCTACTGGCAAATGAAAGCAATATTTAATTTTATAAAAGGAAATACAGAAAACAAAATAAAACTACAAATAAATATATTATTAAGAATAATGGTTTTTCCAGTGAAGTAATTAAATTCATTCGTCAATTTCCACATAATATCTCGTTCATTTTAAAAAGAAATCTGTACTCAATTTATCTATATTGAAGTTTTAATGTACTACTTTATTTAAACTAAAATACTGTCATAATAATACTATTCTAATATTCTGATTCTAGACACCCGAGAGTAAACATTAATCGCCGGTTTAAAAAAATCACCTGTTCCATACAATTTTCCCTAGTTAGATGGTGCACTGTTATTGTGTGGAATAGTCGAATAATTATCACGTCACGTCACGCCTGTTATCCCCAAAGGGTTAGGTAGAGGTACACCATACACCCATTAGTACAACCACATTTCGCCAGTTAGGTTTGTTAAAGTCTCATGTAATCGGGGGCGAGCCTATTGCCATCAACCGAGCACAAATCCTGACTCCGAGGCTGCTACTGAGAAATTCCTGACGGATTAACCCAATAATTATTATATTTATTCAATCATGTACTGAATTCATGGAAAAAGTTTTCTTTATAATATTAGTTAAAGAGGAGTTGGCAAGAAACTCCATACCTACTATTTTCAGACAAAATAAATTATAAACATTCGATACTTACCTGCTGGTAGACTAAATAAATACAACATTACTTAGCTTTGTGATCTTAAGCAGAGGAGGAATGTTTCGAAGCGATAATTGCGAGCAGTTACTAACGCGCTGTAGATATCAGATCCAGCTTAAACAGAAGCTTCCGTCCTCGCCTCCGAAGGACCGTTTCCTCCGGAAGCCGGACGCGGGGTGGTGGGGGGTGCGCTAAGGCAAGGCGCTCACTGACCGAACGGCACGGCACAGTAACATAATTATCTCGGTATTTATAATATTAGTATCTGTTACCCACGGCTTCGCTCCCATAAGAATCATGCAATTTTTCGGTACAAAAAGTATATAGTCCATATCACTCTTTGGATACCTAACACGTTTCATTTTTGCAAAAAAAAAATACGTCATACTGTTATTCAGTGGCTGCTTAATAGAAAGGCAAACCTACAAACACTTTTATATTTATAATTAGTTTATACTTAATGTAAGTATGCCTGATAACTACACACATCAAAAGTGTCTAGGGATCAACATCCCTAACATTTGTTAGGGATGTTGATCCCTAGACACTTTTGATGTGTATAGGTAAATAAAGAACACTCACTGCCTACGAATAGGTATGATTGAGCATAGATGAGGCTTTTTCGTGGCCATCTTCTCCCCCATAGCATAGCAGTAGGCATGGCAGCTCAATGTGTAAATATGTGATTCACAAAATTACCTATTCTATTAAGGCGATCTATACTGACGCTATAGGCACAGAATAACCAGAATCCAACCTTCCTAACAGTGTTCAAAATTCTTACCTACTTTCATAGGGCTGTCACTCGGTACTTTGACTTACGCACGGACGGTCATGAATGGCCGAAACTACCTATAATGTTTCCTTCCTTGTTTTACTATTTTACGAACGTAAGTAGATAGGTAGTAGGTAGGTACCTACCTACTTAAGGTAGGTACCTACTACCTATCTAATAGAAAAGGCCAAATGGAATCTTACTAAGACGACTTACAAATATACTTCGGTAGGTAGGTACTATTCTACAAATCTACTAAAACAAAAATACGAAACGAATAATACGTCAATATACCTACACTATTTTTTTAGATCACCAATTTTATAGTTCTGCTTAACATTTAATTTACTTACTTCGATATTTTAAGAAGATTAAGATAATAATAGTGGGTATGTATTATGATTAAATAAATAAATAGACCGTAGGCAGGTGGTACATAAGTACATAATAAATCATACTATGAAGTAGATACACATACATTGATAGGTACATACATTGCTTACTTTCTTGAAGTTGATTAATCAAATTACTTTGACTTACTCACGGACGGTCATGGCGAAACTACCTATAATGTTTCCTTCCTTGTTTTACTATTTCACGAACGTAAGTTAAGTAGGTACCTACCTATCTAATAGAAAAGGCCAAATGGAATCTTACTAAGACGACTTACAATTAATATACTTTGGTAGGTAGGTATACTATTCTACAAACCTACCTACTAAAACAAAAATACGAAACAAATCTTAATACGTCAATATACCTAAGTAGGTATATTGACGTATTATTCGTTTCGTATTTTGATTTTAAATAATTTGTTATGTCTTTGTTATTTCGACCATTATTTGTACACACAGTGCAACAGTTTGGCATCTTTAAAAATAATTTAACAAACGCGTCTAAATAAATATAGTAACTATTCTGTGTCCGCGTCGTACCCGACCGTTGTCGCTGGCACACCTTAAGTTTGTCCGCTAGCTGAGCCGACTCAAACCGGTTTGTACCCGAGCGGGCGCCGGCGCACTCCCCGCGCGCCTTGTCAGTGACAGGTCACTCACACATAGCTGCGCGTGTAGTAGTGTACCTACGCACGGGCGTTAGTATGAAGCTTGGCTTCTGGTTATTCTGTGCTATAGGAGTTTAAGTTGGCATAATTTAACAAGATTCGTTATTGTTCTGTAATTAGATGTTAATAAAGAAAAATACTATTAATAATGTTTACCAATAGATCGTAAATACGTATAACTTGACTAATCTTAACTTGAGCACAGTTTAAGCCTACAACAGTGACCCACACACACATACGTTTGCAGATAAGCCGGCCGGTGCACTTGTAGGTAGTTACTAATTTTTAACCGTTTTCAATAAAAAGAGGAGATTCTACGTTTGACTGCATGTATCTTTAATGAGTCCGTTTGTATAGATAGAGTCTTAAGGGTTCGCGTCAGGGCAGTAAGGACACCGTGTAGCATATTTGCTGTCAAAGTCAAAACATTTATTTCAATTAGACCATTTACAGGTACTTTCGAATAGTCAAGTCATCAGTATGTACTTACATGTAGAAATACCGAAGCATGCCTTGCCGTGCCGTCCCAGCAATGAGCGCTGAGCTTAAACGGATTCTAAACAGATCGCAGTATATTTAGTGTGTTTCCTGTAAAACAATTATTCTATATATATCGAGGTTGTTTCTAAGGATTAGGCGTGAGTATGTTTGAGTATGTGAGCATTTCGTATAGGTAATAACTTTCATGAACATAAGGATGATAGGATAGTAAAATAATTATAATACTTGAATAAATATCTTTTCTATTATACACTTTTACAACAGCCTTTATTATATTAAATATCGGTAAGATGAATTTTATAAAAAGTCACTCAGTTTAGTTACTACAAAGTGTAATAAAATTATTTACCTTGTCATGTATTTTAGTTTTACAGAACTTATCAACTTTACCTTTACCGAAAACTTTAAGGTACATTTCCTCATAAACCCGTCGTTACTTTGTTACGGAGCAAAGTTGAAACTTAATTTAAATAAGTAATAAACTCATGGCAAAAGAACTACAGTGACTCGGCTCTACTGTAGCTAAACCCGATATTCGCGAAATACTTTTGAGGGCATAATGTACACAACTTTGTAGTTACACTGCAGGTATCTTAGATCATGATCTTGCTGCTAGTCGTTATCATGCTACGCGGCACTTAAAACTTTAGCACAATATGAATAACAATTCACAAACTTTTGTCCATTGAAAGTCTTCACGAAGCCACAAGCGACATCTTTGTCAGTGTTCGGCCGTAAATAAAATGTCGCAGACAACTACAAGTTTTAATAAATTCGTCACCGAACTTTCAAAGCAAGAGCCTTACCTAATTAAGATAACGTCCTTGGTGGTGGGGAATCCGGTACCCTGCGGATGGAACTTCAAGTTTAGCAGTTTCGTGTTTGTCTTAGACAACTTGGACAGCGAAGTAACTAGTCAAACAAACTGGGCGCCCGTCGACGGCACCGATTTAAGCCCAGCTTAACATCCAAATTAAATGCTGCTACACGTTCAGTTTTACGGATTGTGGAATGCTTTAAACACACTCCCGTAGCAACCCACAAAGTGTTATGAAACTAGACTATGTTTAAACTTTCCGTTTGCGCAGGAATTCTGTTGAATACTTACATTGTGGTGGGAAAATGCGAAAAACATTTTCAATGGTCGCGGGTCGCGGAGCTGCATCAGCGGTTGCGAATAAATAATACAAACAAAATAATGACGACTATTTTATTTTAAGGTTTTGTATGGAGAGATCGAGTTTAATCGATGTTGTCATCATGCGAGTTGTTACTCGCATATTATGCAAATGTGCATGCTGGCTTTGATCGAAGTTTCTTGCATTTAAAGATGGACGTTTTTGAAAATCGTAAAAGCCAAGTAAAAAGTGAATTTAGAAAGTCCCATTGATACTTGCCCAGAGGAGCTCGCGGCTAAGTAATAACAGTTGCACCGTCGCTCGGGTTGATCCTTCAGGTTAAGCTATGCTTGCCGGGGTTGATTCGTGGATGGGCGATCATCTTTACACACCGAGACTCCTCGCCTCGGTCGTACGTGGATCTTTGACAGTCGTTACGGGTCATCAGAAGTCTGAAAGTCTAACCTAACCTCGCGGCGGCTGCCATCTTGACTGGGCCATTATGATTACATAGTATGTACACATAATTTGTTGAATATTATGTTTTCTTCATTCGATAAAATATTACTGAAAGTTACCATGAGATTGGTATAGTTATGTAATTCATTCCTAACATTTATATAGTTCGGGCATAGCATGTCAATGAATTGAACATCCCCGCCGAAATACAGTGACAACTTACATTTACCCGGAACAACCCGGAAGTAAATTTGCTCTGTACAAACTGAAACACATCTCGAACGTTGGAAAGTTTGTAAATATGTAAGCGAGTGCGTAGTAGCGATCTAAGTTACACGGGTCCCAGTTCCAAGTTTCGTATTAACTGTGAAACTTAAACATCAAAGCAACAACGCGAACTTGCTCCGAGACCTCATACCTGCTGACAATTTCAATAACTAACTTTGTCATATCGCGTTGCTAAAATACTTGTCGTTTATTAAACCTTTCGACAGTTTGTGGGACTATCGCTTTGTGTTTGTTCGCTCATATTATGTTGCCTTTGTGTTTATTATTACTTTGGGCAAATAATGAGCATAGTTTCTTGGGGTAGACACCTTAAGAGTTGATTAAAGAGTAATAATAATCCGAACTAATATTATACATACGAAAGTGAGTTTGTTTATTTGCTTGTTTGTTATTCTTTCACGGCTTATCTATTCAACCGATCATCGTGAAATATATTGCATACACGTTGTACAGGGTACAAAAAGGACACCGTGACATAGGGTACCTTTTATCTAGAAAATAGTACGGTTCTATAGCACCTAATAGAAGAATATTTTTAAGGTGAGCGAAGCCGCGGGCATTAACTGGTACTAAAACAAATTGTAAGCAACTATTTCATTAAAGAAATAGAAAAATGTTCTATCTAAGTTTCGATCATAAATCTTTTCTGAATGTCATACCAGAGTCAAATCAAATGAAACCATTTATTATTTGTTAAGACATGGGTAAGTACAAAATAATATACAGTTCTTAAGCTTAAACAATGGAAGAAAATGCAAAAGGCGAGAAAGTACTACTGACTGAAAGAAGTGAAAATATTAAATTGATACGGTAGCAACAAAATGTTGTAAAACAAATTAGAAAGTGAGGGAACCGTTCTCATCCAAAGGATTAAGTATTTTCACTAAGAGAGAAATAAGTAATGAACGTTTTCTCCTGATCTCTTTGTTGGGAACACGTTCATTAATTCCAAAGCCTCAGGCTGTTGTCTTTAAGCCATCTCTTCATTCTAATGAAAAACGAATTTATAATTGAGTAAAGAGGTGAAACTTAGCAGGCCGTTTTAAACATTCATTTTCGTTTTAAACCTTTCAAAGTTGTTTTAATGTCGATTTGATAGATTTCGAATACCGTGATGGACCACTGGTTAAATCGCCGCTCATGAGGTTTCGGGTTGGATATAGGGTAATTCTTAGTTTATCTTGAATGTCACCTACATTAGTGAAGGAACACATTATCATTATCTAAAATTTTAATTAATATAAGTCTGAAAAATGGTGGTTTATGTATGTAGCATCGTAGTTTACCTTCAATTGTTTTATCTTTCAAATGGCTGTATGGAGCATCCACAAAAACTAACTTCTATCTGCGACTTCGTCCGCACTTTGGCACACGCCTATGCCACTCGGCAATAGTGTAGCTTCTTATCAGATTTTTTTTTTAATTACCGCCAGTATTTCTACCTTTCAGCTCTTACAAACAGAAAACAAACAAACCCTCTTAATACTATTAGCAAAGATTAAATGCAAATAAAATGTAAATAAACAGACTAAATAATTCGCATCAAAGTTAATTATAAAATACACATGCCGTCAAAAATACACAACCAAACAGTTAATGTTGAAGCAACAACATTATATTATGCAAATTGTGGTGCTTCAGTGAAATATTGCTTTTAATAGTGTGCGGCCGTTGATGCGGACAGATGCTGATAACATTAATATCATGCGGACGAATTCATCATGAGAGTGTTATGGATCTGCAGAGTTGAATATATTATTCGGTGGGGACTTCATATTGTCATGGTAGTAATACATGATTAGGCTTTGAACCATTTCCGATTATTTTCTGGAATAATCTTTGCTCAGAATTTCTTCAAAGCAAGGTTTCTTCCCTGAAAAGAACCGGAGTCAGCTAGAGAAGAACCAGAGGCTAGGGTAAAACTGAAGACAGCTAAGGAAGTAAAGAAGAACCAAAGGCTAGGGAAGAATTGAAGACAGTTAAGGAAGTAAAAAAGAACCAAAGGCTAGGGAAGAACTGAAGATAGTTAAGGAAGTAAAGAAGAAACGAAGGCTAGGGAAGAACTGAAGACAGCTAAGGAAGTAAAGAAGTAACAGAGGCTAGGGTAAAACTGAAGACAGCTAAGGAAGTAAAGAAGAACCAAAGTCAGCTACTAAAAAGAACAGACATCAATTAGAAAAGAACCGGAGATAATTAGTGAAGAATAAGAATCAGCTACTGTGTGGTAGCGTCAGCAAGTAATAACTACTATAGGCCATGCCTTTGCTAGGCAGTTCGTGTCATAGTAGAATAGGACCAATGGTTATTGGCGTCAGTGTAATGTAAATGGAGATCTTATTGACAATTGTTAAATAAAGACAAGGGGTCCATCCATCTTACTGTCTGGTTATCTTGCTGACTGGCAAACATTGTTAAAGAGCAGAACTATTTCTAAATAGTTCTCTCTGATACGAGAGAAAAATGGAAGTTCAGGAAATCCATCTAGCACACACGTTTAAACGTGATCTTTGGACACCTCACGTAACTAAAAGCTTCATGTGACGTTATTGCCAAGCGTAGCTGTAGGTATAGGTACATTTGGCATTTCGTCCACCGAATTCTAATGGAATACGACAGGTGAATTTGAATACGTGGGATAGCATATTTTATTTATTTGTTGCGTCTACACTTTTTGTTATATTATGTGACGTGTGTCCCAAGACTACCAGGCGTGCTACCCAGTAACTGGGTTAAGGATTCAGATAGCCTATTTTACTGGTTTTCAACTGCATCCGATTAGACGGAAAGCCGACCCCGGAAAAATTCTAGGCTTCTATTTTCTCGTATGTGAAAATAAAACATTAATGTTAAGACGTTGAATAACAGCTCGTTTTATTCACTACACACTACCATCAACAATGATTGCATTACGTGACTCCGTTTTATTGCCAATGCATTTCGTTTTAGAATCGGCTGTTATTTCGGCCCTATTCGAAATGAAAGTAGGTGTTTATTCTGCGAAAACCTGTCTTGGTATTCACTAAAGAAAAAAGAAAAAAAATGGATATTATCAAAGCATAATCTGGTGGTTGATTCAAAACCAGTAGTATTATGAGGAAAATATTTGTAATAAAATTATGACACAATAACATAAATATTCATTTAGCTTGAAATCGGAACCTAATTGAAATAATAAATCATGAAAATATTTAACATTGTGAATTGAAACATAAAATATTATTTACTCGATCATAATACATTCATGAGATATAATTAAAATTAAAATGATGCATTATGTTCAATTGAAAGTTAAAATCAATGATTTAGTCTCAAGTCCTTTTTTAATCAAATACATTATTTTATTACTGGAAAATCCAATTTAACAGAAAATTGAGAGAATGATTTATTCTCTGAATTGAACTTCCAGAGAAGAATGGAATTCTATTGAAAACACACACAGGAAAACACATTGTTATGCAGGCAAGACGTCGTAACATCGAACGAACACATTCTTGAGGCAAATACGACTTAAAAGTTTCCTCATCGCCGTACTTTATAACAGATTTCAGCACTAAGAAAACTCGCACCAAAGACCGAGATAGATATTCGATTTCTTCGTTTTGTCAGCAATATTCAAATGGGGTCCGCCACGGAAATATTGCCCCGTAGCCTATATGCAGATTCTATTTGAAACGCGAAAGTTTCCACAAGAGCGTCGAACCTTCAATCGTGAAGGCAAACAGTTTCTATAAGATTAGTCGTGAGATGCTCCTTCTGCAGTCAATATTGACTTAGGCGGCCGTTGCAGACGGCGACTCGCTTTAAACATGGAAAAATATACTCAGTAGTGTAACGTTTCTTGGCTTTCACGTTGATTGTGTTCATTTTATTTTATAGAATGAAATGGAAGCAGTAGGGTTGACATTCGAGTGGATTTTTACAACGTTGTTTGTGGAGTGCAGCTGTGTTTTGAACTGTGCCGTGGATTCGACTGGGTTAAAATTATAGTCCAATTTCGATGTAGTGCCATTTGATATTGGAATGAAATTGTGTTGCATCAAGAGCTACGCACTCGAAACATAATGTCAGACATACAATCGAAAATTCATGGGCTTCAACATTTTATTGGAAACATTTTGAAATCGGCAATTCTCACACCAATTCTAGTTTTTATATGATTATGGACTTACAAACTGCCTATCTGTTACAAGTTGTTACTGATGTTCACATAAGGCATGTACATATTGTAGAATTGCACTTCTTAAAGCCACGCTCTGTAGAACATTGACCTAAGATAAAAAAGAAAATTTACAACATCATCTAAAGAAGTGCTCTTTCAATTTTCCACAGAATTAGAGTTCCTTTCACAGTAAGTCTGGTATTACTGTGCATTTTTCTACAGAGGTTTGCAACCTCCGTTGCTGCAGGGTTTCTCTTTTTTTTAATGTGTGCGTTTCCTTCGCTTACCGACTTATTGTCTAGCGGACGGCCAGCTGTTTGCATTGCGGCTCTAGCATTCCCGCATTATGTGGCTCTACGAAATGTAAAGAATTATTGCGTTTTGTGAGACGAGACGAGACGTACAGCGACGCTTGGGTTGTACTTGGATTTATGTTGTATAAAATTCTTGAATTTTATACAAACAAAGAGAGGAAAGAGATACTGTAGTAAAACCTCAAAAATTGTGTAGAAGTTAATAATGTGTTTAAGTGTAAGTTTGTTATTCTAAAAAGGCAGTAACAAAAAAAAATGTTAGATCATATTATAATAGACTTTGTATGGGTTCTTTAGGTCCCAAAATTGGTCACCCACGGAGGGTGACCAATTTTGGGACCTAAAGAGACAATGCCGGTAGGTAATATGTGACGAAAAATACTACCCAGGTAGGCAATTTGCAAGTACTGGTTTTCATCAATCTGTCCATCCAGCGAGGATATTATGCCTATAGTTCGCTTTAAAGTCATTGTTTCAAAACAAAGGGTTGTATTCCGACGTTAGTACTTAGCGTGCACAGCTAAAAGGTTGGTTTTGATTGCCCATGTTTGGTACTACCCATATCTACCATCGGCATAATAAAAATGTAAGTCTGAAATTGCCGATCCGTCTTAAACAAGCGTGGTGATCAATGCTTGTGCTTTGTCACGATCACCATAAGGGACAAATTCCTAGAGCAGAGGCAAAGATTTTGGTTTAAATAATTTTGAGTAGTAAGACACGATGGAATTCGAAGGGTTTTATTGACTTCATTAGAGAGACGATGGTCAGAGAAAAGTACCTCACAGTTATAACAGTAGATTGAAAATAATGTACTGCAAATGACAACCTACAATAGGTAGGCTTGTATAGGGAATTTGTTCGGTGGGTCAGATACAATGAATGGTCAAATATTTGTGCGAATAATTAACAATTTAACGCAGTGATAACAATCTAAAATAGCATGTAATTACATTGTCCACCAAACTATAGATAGGTCCTAGTTATTGCACTAATTTAACGGGATTAAGTACATTAGCATAACCGGCATTAATTCCTATTAACGCACTTAACCTATTCACACCAGTAAACAAGGGAGGAGATTTAGTTTACTAAATAATTAACGTTTCCCACGATCCCTAGTAATACGACATAAGGGCAGGAATATGATGATTTAATAAATACCTAACAATTCTTAACAAGCTATTGAACAATTTGGGATTAATTTTAGCAATGTTTTGTGTTAATAATCAATCTTCGTATTCATCTGCCATAGTGAAAGTTGGTCATATTATTTTTTTTCTTACAAATTCTTTTTTTTAGTGGAAATCTTCATGGGTCCGAAATAACCCTCCTTTTGGGGAACGGAGGGTTATATCGGACTCTAACCGACTAAAACCTCACGGTTCCTCCTTTTACCGTGGGTTGGGAGCCCGGTATTCGCTTGACGCATGATCGCCCCCGACTGATGGGACAAATCCTGAATACAATAACATAACATCACGCCTGTAATCCCCGAAGGGTTAGGCAGAGGTGTACCCATTAGTACACCCACATTTCACCAGTTATGTTTAATATGGGGCGAGCCTATTGCTATCAACCGGGCACAAATCCAGACTCCTGAAAACATTAAAATTAGATTTTCTTTAATGTCCTTGCGAAGTCTATGAACCATTCCTAAGAATGTCTAAGACACTTATTTTACATTTTCAATTGTATTGCATGATGTTATAGAGTTTACAATGCATTGTATGATGACTGAACAAAAAATGTATTTAAGCTAACAAATTATCCTAACCAAATACAAACTCTTTGTAATGACGAGTGTACAATTAGCATCGTCCCGCAGCCGCGCCGCAGTCGGATAACGAAGCGCGACGCCGCTCTTCACATGCAACTTGACTTCCAACCTTTATTAGAAACTGACTTTTATTAAGCTGAACACTCCTATTCTAAATCAAGTCTAAGTGACCAGAGATACGGTTTGATTTAGATTGTAAATTGAAGGAAGGCAAGGGTGAATGTTGCGGTCAACGGAATTTGTAGATGTTGCACTTGCCTACCTCGCGATAGTGGATATAGTAAAGGGCTCTCCAATGAAGTAGGTGTACATACCGCAACTTTCAGGCACTGCTAGGATTCCGATTGGTTCTGAATCGTTATAATGAAGATGATACTCGTTCGTTCAGTGTTGTTCGCGGTTAATGTATTTGTGATCGTTTGTTGTTTCATTTTTGTCAATACCATCTATACCATAGTATACGAGTAATAATGCTTAAGAGATTTTTTGTCGGACTGGAAACATTATTTTTATATTTGATAGCCAGATTGTCATCATGAATAATACTCGTAGTATAGGCTAAGAAGATGAAAAAACCCACGCGATGCAGTCGTAGGGAGTGTCTAGTATAATATATGAATAGTTTTTTAACTAAATGACTTTTTGGAGTGGGTATTTTGTCAGTGATACTTATTCCACAAGGGAAAATGGATGGTTAGTTTTGAGTCGAAAATCTTTTTTAATTCTTAGAAATAGTTTATTAGTCACATTTTGCAACGTTTTAACTCATTATAGACTAAATTGAACAGTAACTGCCTCAAGTACCTGTATAAAACAAAGTACCCTTTTTATTTGAGAAAACATGAACAAGAGCAAGGCGAGGCCAAAAGGAAATCAAGTAGTTGCAATAAAAGAAAGCAATGGAGTCGCCTTTTGTGCAGCGCTCAAAGTTGCTGGCGAGAACTGAGGTATCAAGTAACTTGCAAAGTGTTTCACTTCTATATTTTATCTTTAATCAGCTCCAATGGATGGAAATTTAATAACAGGGGTGTTGAAAGAATCATGGCGTTTAAATTGAAATAAGTTTGGAATCTGTTGAGAGAAAAATAACGATAATTATGTTTTCAATAAATCTGTGTTCATTCCTGTTTTTTTTTTTCTATTTACATGAACATGCACTGCTTGCTCTTATGCACATGTGTATGGACAGTTGGAATGTTCTTAACTAACTTTTTAGACCTATGTATCCTGCTTATGTATAGGAAGTTTCATTATTAAATAAGGTCTTGATTTGTATGTAATGCCGTAAGGCATAAACACTCAAAAGGAG
Source organism: Hoplodrina blanda (assembly GCA_949316365.1). Taxonomy (NCBI): domain Eukaryota; kingdom Metazoa; phylum Arthropoda; class Insecta; order Lepidoptera; family Noctuidae; genus Hoplodrina; species Hoplodrina blanda. Next base: position 10,448,955 of record OX438585.1, read on the forward strand.
CCTCTGTAAGTTGGCTTTGGCTCCTCATTATTATAATAGTCGTTTCTTACAACTGTCAAATAAATTATAGTTTCTGTTGTGATTAGAATTTATTAAAAAAAATTGACAGTCAAATTATAAATAATAAATATAAATTTTGCTAAGCAATCATAAATATTTTTTTCCTAACGTTTCAACTAGTGTTAGTACGTAGGTAATATCTACTCGTACATTTATATCTGTACAAAACCTACCTATGTTCTACAAAGTAGAAACATTGACGTGGATGTAGGGAAGCTTCATTAGTAAGTTTATAAATCAAACATACGGAAGCTGACGTTGGGGTAAGTTTTAAGCGGAGTTACAGGATACTGATAGTGTTGTGCACAGAAATTAATGAGACATCTGTTTCTACGTTTACGCTGCTGTTCAAATAATACTGCTGCAGTTTAATCTGTTTCTTGTGAAAGTCATAGTCAAAGTCAAATCAGTTATTTCTGATTCCCGTATATTTTATCAGTAGGATCAATTTGGATTGACATATTGTCTATAAAAAAGTTGACAAGCTGTCATATTTATTATTCAGATTTTTTAAATTATTTGTAACAAAAAAATAATTATAAGATATTAATTTAAAAAAATTACATGGGTACAGTCGACATAGAACCTCCTTTTTTGAGGTCGGTTAAAGAAATCGCTTTCATTTTTAAGATTAACTTTGCTTTGATTAACGTCAAGGCGTATCATGTGCCCTAATTAGATTAAATATTACTAGTATTAGACTCAATATTATTAAAAAAAAATAACTCTTGTAAATGACTTTCAAGAGGTCCTTTAGTAGTCTAATTGAAATAAATGATTAGACTTTGACTTACACTTAGATAGCAAAAGAAAAATCTGTATTTCATCCATCAGTAAATATAAAATGAACCACAAAAACAATTTTCCTAACTTCGTTATAAAACTACGCACAGAACATAAAATATTCAGCTAACCACCGAATAAATAAGACAATTTGCACCACAAACGGTTGCCTAAAGAATACTTAATTGGGTGCTCTTTAATTTTAAATAACGTTCTATTATATTGTAATGTGAACAAGTTGTACTCGAGACACTCGAGACAGCCGTTCTGTTCTCATATAATATGCTCAACATTTTCGTACATAATTGATACTAGTCTCCTCAGAGGAAATGCACATCTAAACATCAAGTTACATTATTTCATAGGGTTGTTACGCTAATTAATTACTTTAATCAACTTACAAAAAAAAAACCGTCAATAAAGTATTTGATTCGATTTTCAATTCTACTGTTTTACTGAAAAGAAAAATTATCTGATTTATTAATTGAGGTCCATATACTAGCTTACTAATTCCAATCAGAATAGACAGACAAAGACCATCTATGTCAGAATATGTAGGTAGGTAAATAAGACGGATTTTGGAAAGATTATGTCAGAGATTAGATTGATTTGACGACTCTATGACAGTTTGACATAATATGTATTTTTTAAATTATAAATGCTGTCGAAATTGACGTTAAGAGTTATCTGACGATTAAAACATCAACACTAAGGCTTTAATTAGATTAATTTTGACATAAAATCATCACATTTAAGGAGTCTTTACGGTAGTGTTCTATTACAAAAGAGTTCAATTAAACTCGAATAAAATTTTGTAGATAGAATTAGGGCACTAATATCTAAATTAGTTTGCTATCAAATATTGTAGTTACAAAATTATGCCTAAGTAACTAAATTAGAAAGACGGGAAACTTGATTATTTTATTAATTGAACAACCCTGCGCACATGTCACAGTGCAAACAGACATTTTACAGAGAGAGAGAGTTGATACAACATTATTCAGAACAGATAATACAATATTTACCGACCAACCCGTAGGTATGAGCTAACATTTGTTTCTCATTACGTCGGCTATCGTAGCAATTCGTGCCTACACCGATAATTTAAATACGAGTATATTCATTAAATAAAATGTCAATGTTTTCTCTCTACAATTTTGTTCATTTAATGGTCTGGAGTGGATTATCGAGGTAATTGAAAGGATTTTGTAAACATTATTTTATAACGTTTTACGAGTAACTTACACCTAATGATTATTTTGTAGTAAATATTCAGTTTGGGTAAAATGCTCGACGGGTTTTATTAAAATCAAAAATCTTTTATTATTTTAAGGGATAAAGAATAGGAAATAAATACTTAATGTTATAAATGCGAAAATAACTCTGTCTGTCTGTCTCTTACGCTTTCGCGACTAAACCACTGAACTGATTTTGCTAATTATTTGGAAAACTACTTCTTATTCCGCGACTTTGTCTACGTCCGCGATAACAGTTATCGCGGACGTAGACAAAGTCTTCGTTCGTGTAAAGATCAGTTACTGATCTTTACACGGACGAAGACGCGGGCAAAAGTTAAATAATAACACTGTCGTATAATTTTTGGTTGACACAATTTGATTATCATCACGTCGACATTACTGTATAATACACAAAGTACATAACATGCTACTAAGTGGATGAGTACCAAAACTGTTTTTGTTTCTAACGCCCACTTCTTCGAAATGCTATAGCGGAAGAAAACCTGAACAGAAAATCTTTTGCTTTAGTCACTACACTGCTGTAGCAGCAGGATTAGCCATGCGAATATTCATGACGATCGTCTCAAGCAGCCAGATGTCTGAGAAACCACTGAGCACGTGATCTTAGAGAGGCAGCTAATGAGGACATTTCCTTGCTATTTGGCTGGCAGAGGGATTCTGACGCATTTGTTTAGAATAAGCTAACCCATTCCTTTGGGAAATGCGAGTATGCAATCTGGAGACTACATGAAATAGGTAGCTACTTGAGCGTTTACGACATACGGCATTAATTTCATACAAACTTTTAAGTCTTTGGTTTTCGAAATGAACGAACCGATTTTAATGAAACTTAGTTAGTCAAGAACATTTTCGAAAAATCTTATTTAAAAAAAGATAATTGGAAATCTCTGCTTCTATGGAATACTTAAATTCGGTCGAATTTAGCTTTAACACATTTTTTTAAAATGTTCTCAATTAACTTTTTGGACCTATGTATCCCGCGAAAGTATGAAATGTTATAGTCCGACGTTAAAGAACTTAGTTTGCATATTGCTCATACACACAGACACTTAACAAAGCCGGACGTTACATGTTCTTGTGTTCCTGAAAACAAGTTTTAAATTATTTTACTTTACTTTTAATACCTCCACAACAACCCCTGTACTGCACCACTGCACCATGTTTTACGCAGTACCTTAAACAGTGCTTTTTTACACCAAAAATAATAGTCATTACCGAACTATTCTAGCCAGTAATCTTTTTTCTTAATGTTATCAAGGACAAATTTTTCAATCGTCAAATAACTCTTAACGGAAGGATAAATATGTCGGTTTGACATATTTTCTATACAAAAGTGTATAGAAAATATGTCAAACTGTCATATTTATAACTCGGATAAAAGTTATCTGACTATTAAAAAATCAGCTCTTAGATTGATGGGCAGAGTATACCTAATTAATGGCTATTTATTGTGTCTTGTTACTTCCCCGTGTCCAAATAATTTACACTCAAATATTCACAAGCATGAGTATTCACTTTCAGTTTGCAATGTTTCTATTTCTGCTGCAGAACTGTTGTTTGTTCTGCAAGCTATAATTATTTGTTTAGAGTTTCAGTCAGAATTTTCGCTGAAGAATTAAATAATTGTGTAATACGAACAGGTCTGTTATATTACTGGGAGAGTTTTATTTAGACAAGCTCTTCTATTCGACAAAATAAATAGGGTTCATAATTATTTGGAAGAACTTTTTTCTTGTGTGGCTTAACATTTGTATAATATATGAATCTATTTAATGAATTATACAATTTTACGATAGTTATTTAAAAAAAAAATAACCTATCATTGTGTTTTTCTAAGTTTGTTTATTTGTTTAAAAAAAAACATTGCACCACATTAGGAATTTATCCTGTATTGTGGGTGCGTTTAAAAACATATAGGTACTTATAAATTCACATGACATACACAAACAGCCAGACCCAGAGCCAGAGAGTTTATGTTAAACATATGGAACATTCAAAGACCAGCGGAGGCATGGATTTGCTGGTTAACTATTGTGGATCCAAAAGTCTATAATACTTTTTTTACTAGAACATCCCTTTAAAATCGAAATATTACTTTGCTCCTTGATAAAAAAGTTCCTTTTTTCTACATTTCGAAACTAAACTTGCTCTCAGGGCACGTTCAGAGCCCCGTCACAAAGGCTTCGTTGCACCACTCTACGCATTCTAATGCAAATTTCATTGAAATGCCCTCCCATTGTTATCTCTTCCAGTCTCCAAGAAGAACTTGGTACTCACACATCTGCGATCTTTGTGTATGCGACTCTATGAGATTATTAAAAAAGTAATTTGAAGGGAGAACATTTTGTGGAAACGTTCACGGGAATATTAAAGATGAATTTGTATAAATTAGTAAGGCCAAGTGCTTGGAGTTTTACATTATTTAAATTGACAAAAGTTGTTTTGATGGTATAACTGTATTTATGTGCCTATAAACCTTATTATTTATAGGCAATAATATACCTTAAACATGACGCAATAACGAAGTGATTAGTTCAAACTTAAGACTTGACAATATAAGCATTTTTTCATTTAGAAATCAAAATAAATATTCATTCTATAAGTTAATGCGAAAAAGGGCTTTGAAAAATAAATTAATCAAGTTCAAATTTATGGAATGAGAAAGAAAATGGATGAGTAATTACGTACATCCGTCGCTAAAAATACCACTGAAACAGATCTAGAAAAACAAGTTATTTACCTACAAACATCTTGTTTTTTCCTTTAGTTTGGAAGTAAAAGTGGAAATGTACAAAGTTAGAGAGGAAAATAGTTTCCTAATAGGTGTTCTTTTTGTAAACGAATGAGTCAGCTTTGAGGTCAAAGGACGAGGTAGTAATATATCTAGATTCTATGAAAAGAGATACAGAACTTTTAGGATTATGTATAAACAACGAGGTAGAATTCAATTGCGGCATTTATATGTATGTGTATTGTAGATAATGTTAGAAGTGCTGTAGGCTCACTACTGGGCACGGGTAAGTACTTATGTGTTTTCATATTATCTACTTTCTAAGTTTATCTTAGACATCACTGACGTCCGTCGGTGGAAGTATATAACGTGAGGAAATCTAAAATCGCCAATCCGTCTTGATCAAGCGTGGTGATCAATGCTCATGCCTTCTCTGTATGAGAAGAGGCCTTTGCCCTGCAGTCGGACAGTAAATTATAATTTAAGAACTTTGTTTTTAATTTAATTTTATTAATAGTAATAAAGCACACCCGCGGCTTTGTCGATGCCAACATCCGAAATTTCATTGATTAATTTGACAAAATGACATCACATAATTCACGACGCAGTAATCTTTACATAAGGTTATTTTTTAAATGACAAAGAAGGAGGTTATCAAGTCTACGTGTATATTTTTTTATGTGTCAAGATAGTGGTGTAAAATGTAGCATTAATTTTATGACGTGAATATACGCCTAGCGTACGACGGGTTATCGGTGTTTTTACAGCATTAAACACGTTACACTTTATTATGACATACTGACTTTTAGTACGGCGCTATTTCAGGTTTTAACTCGGTTGCAAAATGCTGTGGTTATGACATTCAAACGTGTTGTTAAAACAGTATAATTCATAGGTTATACCAGAAATATGTATATAAGCTTATTTTTTGCTATTCATCATAATGAATTATTTTTACTTTGGGGCCAAACTATTATTTTATAAAAATAAAATTAGTCGTTAAAATGTATTGGCTATCAGCTAATTTTCGGGGTGTCACGACAAAATTTTTCTTGTATGCTTAATAGATTTGATTTCGTTTAATAAACAATGAAAGAAAATTGAAAGAATAATATTAAGAATTTAAACTATTTTATATATTGCAGCAAATAATAAGTTTTATTCATCTTTGTAGCACGACGTCCTGTACTTTATAATTTTATTAATCGAATTTTCTTATTAGTAAACTTTATTTGAAGGCTGGTTCCCGTAATTTAAAACATAAAATTTAGACGCAATCTTATCTCAACGACAATCAATATCAAAAACTCGTCGTAAATGTAGGAAAATTAGAGAAATCTTTGACAGATTGAGACTTAGATTAAAATAGCTTTTTAGAAATACGGGAATTGCTTTTTGATTTCATTTGGTAACATGTGATATGTTGATTGCTTATATTTTTACACGACTGCCCCAAAAAAAGGAGTGTTATGTGTTCAGGGTTAATGTAAGTATGTATGTATGTGAGTTTCTTTATTCCACCATAACTTTTAAACGCCTGAACCGATTTAGAAGATGTATGGGGTATTGTTACAATCCTTGCATCGTTCCAAGTAACATAGGTTAGTTAAAAATAAAAAGAAACCGGTGTGGTCACTTTTAAACGTAAATTAATACCAGCCTCAATTTATTTTTTTAATGAATCTGGTCGTGTGTATGTTTATCGTCTAGAATTTGACAAGTAGATTTAAAAAATATATAACACTGTAAATAAAAAACGTCGTAAAAAGAAACTGACGAGTAAACAAAGTACAAATATGTGCAATTTATGCAGTCGTGTTTTTAATTTTTTTAATTATAGTAGCTTGTGGATTAACTTTTTCTCGCAACTTCGTCCTTATCAATTTTATTTGAAAATAAAATATAGCCTACTAGCTTTTGCCCGCAACCGTAAATTTTTCCGGGATAAAAACTAGCCTATATTTTATTCCAGACAATCTATATGTGTGTTAAATTTCATCCTTATCCGTTCCGTAGTTTTTGCGTGAAAGAGTAACAAACATCCATATATCCTTCCAAATTTTCGCATTTTCAATATGAGTAGGATGTTACTCGCTGATAATATAGCTCCCCATAGATGAAAGATTTTTTTTAATCGGTTATGTTTTTGAGTATACTCGTATCAATACAAAAATATTATACAAATCATTTCTCTTTATATTATTAGTTTAGAAAACAAGTACTTACTTAAAGGTAATTAGTAGATAAGATTTTGTTCCTACTATAAACAAATGCCTGCGTTTACTTTAAAACAATACCCGTTTAAGTTTCTTAGTTGGAACAATTCGCGTATACACAGTGTTATAAGTCGTATACATCGGGAAAACAAATAAACTTGGAGTCGGAAAGTTCCTTTCGCAGAACACTCGTAATTTTCTCTATCTGTCCCTTCAACTTGTTTCATTTAGTAAATTAAATTCCACTCATTTTATAATTTGTACTAAGTGAAAACTGAACCAGTGTGCAGTGCTGTATTAAAATATGTACCTATGATAATAGATTTTTTGAAAGGTATTTTGGTAATGCACCGTGATGGCTGGGCAAGGCTCAACGACTCGAGACACGACAAGGCCGGCCTAGACAGAGGTGGTGAGATGACATGGACGCGTACCACGAGGGTTGGGTTGAGATGGCGGGGATAAGAGTACCTAAAAGGTCTTGGGAAGGCTTTTGCCCAGCAGTGGGACAGTGTAAGCTGTGCTAGAACTAAGGTATTCTCTTTTTGAAACATATTCAAGTTTCATTAATACTATTTTACATTGCAAGTTTAATATTGTACCTACTCCCATCTTGCTTGTGACTATTAAGTAGAAAAAAATGTTAAAGCTGAGTAGGTGGTTGCTTTTGTCCATTTCACAAATGAATGCGGGCGTTTCATAGGACTAAACAGTAAAATTTATATTTATCTTCTCTTTTTTTTCGTATTGCTACACATAATCAATCAACACTGCTTACAAGACGATCTCATTAATAACATTTCCACACGCGCTCATAAGTTATTAATAACTTTTAATATATTTTTTCACGCACAACTGATATATCTCTGGATCATTCCATCTACGTAAACAAGACGTATGATTATAAACGAAAAATCCGAAAATATATTCCGTAATAAATGTGGATTTATTACGAGCTATCCGAGGCGGAATGCGTGACGTGAACTGGATTCTAGCACAGGAATCTTAAACGTGAATCTTGGTATTTCAAACTCCATTGCTTCGTTGTCGGAAAATTGTATTGCAAAATTAAACAATAAGAGCAATGGAAACAGAAATGAAAAATTCGAAATCCTCAGTAATTTCGCTTCAGCCTCGCTACATGGCCTCGGTGGGAATTATTCAATAACACTGACGAATGGGTTTTATAACGGAATTGATTACGGGCCAGATAACGAGATGTAATCGCACCGGGGGGAATAGAGACAAATGTCGTATTGGTTGCAGATTTACAGCGCGGCGCGCGCCATCTGGCGTGCCAATTTATGAGTTTAATCAGGGAGCCGGCGTTGCCACCGGTTTGGGATCGCAGCGAGAACGGCGCCGGGCTTGTTCACTGTTCAACCTTGCAAGCCGCACGTAGGCACGCCCCTTTATATACTGCATTGGCTTTTAGCTGCTGCAAATTGATTTTAAGTGGTTTTGCTCGTTTTTACCCTTTTAGATTTGCTGATTTAGATTCGGGCTTTTGACGATTGATTTCGTTTACTTTTATTTCGACTTGATTCCATCATCGTAAACCTCTTTTTTTTGAGCGATATGTTTTATTTCTTCATTGATTGGTTCTGTGTGACCTGAAGCTTAAATACAATCTTGTTTACTTCCAAATGTGCTTTCGGAAATATAATTTATGGATTGGCTTTACCTATCAAGAATGTCAAGTTATTATGGACAGATTGGGAATACCGAATTTATGCCTTATGATTTATTGGAAAAAGGAATACCATAGCAACTTGTTATGAAGATTTAGATTATGATTGAAGTTTGTTGAACTTTAATCTCTTCAAATACTAAATCTACTACGTACATTACGATTAAGATCGCAATTCTCTACGTGTAATGGCAAATTGCTAGTTCATCGCTAACGGCCTCTGGAATAGCCCATTTCGGTTGAGCCTTACAAATTGTACGGGTAGGTCCACGATACGATTTCTCGTGCTGTGGTAGCCATTAAACACGCAAACGTTCAGACTACAAGTATCTATATTGGACTTGCATCTCTAAGTACTGCTTCCTTTACGATTGCAAATGGATGATCTTTCGTGTTGGAAAACGATTAACGAGATCACGTAGTCGATTTTAGGTGACGTGAGCAATGAGCGTGTTAGGGTGTCAGCAGTGCTATTCTGTATTTCCTCGCTAAATTCACCGAGGAAGATCTTTATAACTAAGTTCTTAATAGTGCAGTCGAACAAGCTATTTGGTATACCAAATAGCTGCCGGTATACAGGCAGCAAACTTGCAACTACTTTGAACAATGTTTCGAGTGTGTCAATTCTTTTAAATCACTCTAAATAGGTTTCAAACTTGTTAAACACCACAAGCTTAAAAAGTGAACACGAAATAAAAAGAATGGCAATGTAACAGATACTTAATTATTGTTGTCTGTAAACCAAATAGCTGGTTCGACTGTACTACTCTGATCATCTTCTACTGATCACAGTGGTCAGTTGTTGTGAAGATAAACCAGCTAGCAAGGGTAGCAGAGATGATTCGTCAGGCACATGTGCGTTTAAATAGATATCGTCTCTTGTTATTTTTTGCGGGACAAAGGCATATTTTTTTATTTTCAATATTAAGCCATGATAATTTATCACAATGTAATAATTTAGGTACGTGTGCATTTATATTGCATACCTAGGACATTTGCGTTGTGGACATTTTATAAATGCACTGAATCCATATTGTGATATTTATACAATTTGAATGTGATTTATTTTATTCAAAATGATTGCAGAGTTTTGTATTAATATTTATATGCGAATGGAAAGTTGATTGATGCATTACGGTGTGAAAGAGTATAATAAGATAAATAATGATGTGAGAGAGATGCCGTAAGAAGATTTTGGTTTTTAGGTTTTTCAAAGTGACGTATGAAAACTTGGGGAGGACGAAATACGTCGAAGTGTTTTATACAGATTTTAATAATTTTAAGTGTTCTTGATTTCGCTCCTATTCTCATACTGTTTTGCAGATTTAGAATGTTTCAACTAAAACTTCAAAACCCAAGTAAAGATATTTCCATAAGATTAATATTGCTTGAGGTCGCTTTGTTTGACTGTTAGAGAATGCTGAAGCTTAAAGTCCGCCTTTGTACTTTTTGTTGCATAAAGTTTAATAAATAAGTATAAATATCTCATTGACAATGCTAATGATTTACAGCGTTCAACGAACTGTCTAACAAGAAAGACGAAACCAATACTTATTGTTTACCAACTCATAAAATATCTCTCATCATTTCTAATGGTTATTACCTTGTTAAAAGTACCTTTTATGTAAGTGAGTATCAAAATAACAACTACACAAAAACCAATGAACAATGTTGGTAAAGTAAACAGCACCACTTTCATTAGTTTCTAGCCCGAGCCCAAGCAACGTTATAATTTCGAAACTAACCAACTGGATATTAGCACATCTAACTTTTCTAATCAAACTCGCGTAGACTTATAATAAAAATGTATGGGGTACACAGATGTAGTGGAAGGTGGAGAAGGCAAGTTCGTTCTTGATAATAAAATATATGTTTATTCACTCAGTCGATTTCGAAAAATCATTTTAAATTCAAACTTATTTCTAATACCGAGGCTGCTACTGAGAAATTCCTGATGGAAAAACCCAATAACACTTTGCCCGACCTGGGAATCGAACCCAAGACCTCATGCTCAGCAGACGTGCTTTGCGACCACTAGACCAACGAGGCAGTCAGGAATTTCTCAGTAGCAGCCTCGGAGTCTGGATTTACCCCTATTACATGGGACTTAAACATAACTGGCGAAATGTGAGTGTACTAATGGGTACACCTCTGCCTAACCCTTCGGGGATAACAGGCGTGATGTTATGTTATGTTATTTCTAATACACCATGTAAGTTCGACTAATGACACGCAAACTTTTAACTCGATTTAGCCAATCAAATGGCTTTCTAACTATGTTTAAGGTATGATTCAGTGTTCTTGAGTACCTGTTAGTAAGACATGCTTAGAGACGTTGCTGAAGTGCTTATGTTAGGTTCGCCTTATCGAGTGGGTTAGGTGACTAATAGACAAGCTGAACCGTGCCTCTAAATGGAGGATCGAAGTATATTTTTGCCATGTCCTGTTTTCGTTTTAAATTGTAGTACTGTAAGAGAAAAAAAAACTATTACTGGTCTTATTTATAATTGAAATAGTTTCTGTCCGCAGACTCGCTTCTAAGAGGTCGGTAAAAAACAAAAACAACGAAAATAGAAACTATGTCTACTACTGCAACTTTGTCCTAATCTAGACTATCGTCTACCCTTGTAGACGTTAGTCTTTCATTCAATTCACAAACCCAACAGCATAAACATGTACATTTTTAATTATTAGCAGGACAGGAAGTAGAAAAAATGCACCTTGCTATTTGCAAAATTAAGTTTTCTCCAAATTTTAGGTCATCTTCGTACTCTCGTCACATGCTAAGGTTGGTCTAAGGTCCTCAAGGTTGGCCCAACAAGTTTACTTCTTCCATAACATCCTGTCAACCGTCATGCTGACTCCCTTTCCTTCAAGTAATTCTTTACACAATTCGTCCAACTTTTGTCTACCACCTTCTCTATCCATCCACATTTGTTAAAATTTTAGATGATAGCCACATTAATGGTAGGTATAGGTATGTGAAACCAGGGGTTCACGAAAAAAAACTGAAGATGACAAACTATCAAGCTCGCCTAAGGTACTGAGATTGATAGTACTGCAAACGCGTAAGCATACATGTGCTGCATAACCAGTCACATAATTAAGCTTACGCGTCTGATAATTTGCTACATGAATTTTGCTTTGATTTTCAGTCGAGAAACCAGTTTCTCGACCGCCAGCGGTATAAGTACCTATGTGTAACACGTTTTTATCATAACTCAAAAAAAGCTGTGGTGCTTTCCATTTTCTATATAATTTGTGATGTGGAGTCTTCACGAGGAAAAAACGCTTTTATCATTCGGTTTATTGAATAGAATATTATAGACGATAAACACACAAAGGCTGTGTTAGGCATAAATATTGCTTAAGTTATCGCTTAAGAGATCTATGGAGGTAGGGCGGCTGCGTATCGTTTGCCTGACAGTTATTGCGATTTTTATGCGTGAAGTTTGGGAAAAAATCTTTTTGTAGTACAAGATGCCGTCTGTCATAGACTTCACCTACTGGCTTTCCATACAGAAAGTGATAAACTCTTTCGTATTTATTTAAGTTAAGAGTAGTATCTGCCTGGTTTAATTACGTTACCCTTTTTGCGGTATGTTTGTCTTTGTATTATAGTTGATAGAAAATGCGCAAACACACACTCCTGCACACCTGCGTACTACGCTTATTTTCATGGAGATTGATTTTTACCAAAATTCGGTTTTTAAAATAATATTTGAAACATCTTATGCCACCAAAAACAAAACTTGTAAAAATTCCAAGTCTCGCAACTCAGTTCTTCTACCGTAAAAAGTTGTGAGATCCATGTAGTACCAAGTCAGTCGATTTATTCAGTCCCTACTTAAGGGGACCTTCTGTCTTAAGTTATTACGTAATTAGCATTTATGTTTAAATGAAATAAATTGACTTGGCCAACGCATGAAATCACAATGTAACTCACAAGCAATACATATTGTAGTATGTAAATAAGATTGTTTAGTGCGATAGCAAAATCGTGCTGACTGAGTCGCGAGACTTGGGGTTTTACAAGTTTTGTTTTTGATGGCATTGTGTTTTCATGCGATGGCCAAGTCAATTTATTTCATTTAAACATAAATGCTAATTACGTAATAACTTAAGACAGAAGGTCCCCTTAAGTAGGGACTGAATAAATCGACTGACTTGGTACTACATGGATCTCACAACTTTTTACGGTAGAAGAACTGAGTTGCGAGACTTGGAATTTTTACAAGTTTTGTTTTTGGTGGCATCTCATTACTTTTTGTAGAAAAAAAACTGAACTGCATAAATAACTTTGTAATCCCATATGATTATATCATGTCATATGGGATTACAAAGTTATTTATGCAGTTGGTGTATCTCGAAAACTGGACTGAAATTGCAAAATATTTTAGCTTTTCTTTGATTGATTTATACACTAAACACTAATTGCATTCAAAATTTGAAGCTTCTATGTCTACTAGAAGTGCCTTAGACTTTTAATGATAACACCAACTGCATAAATAACTTTGTAATCCTTTAAGATGATATGATGTCATATGGGATTACAAAGTTATTTATGCAGTTGGTGTGATCATCAAAAGTCTAAGGTACTTCTAGTAGACATAGAAGCTTCAAATTTTGAATGTGATTGGTGTTTAGTGTATAAATCAAGGAAAAACTAAAATATTTTACATTTTCAGTCCAGTTTTCTAGATACACCAACTGCTTTAATAACTTTGTAATCTCATATGTCATGATATAATCGTATGGGATTACAAAGTTATTTCTGCAGTTCAAATTTAAGAATTGGTGTATCTAGAAAACTGGACTGAAATTGCGAAATGTTTTAGTTTTTCCTTGATTTATACACTAAACACTAATTGCATTTAAAATTTGAAGCTTCTATGTCTACTAGAAGTGCCTTAGACTTTTGATGATCACACCAACTGCATAAATAACTTTGTAATCCTTTAAGATTATATCATGTCATATGGGATTACAAAGTTATTTATGCAGTTGGTGTATCTAGAAAACTGGACTGAAATTGCAAAATATTTTAGTTTTTCCTTGATTTATACACTAAACACTAATTGCATTCAAAATTTGAAGCTTCTATGTCTACTAGAAGTGCTTTAGATTTTTGATTATCGGTTTAAGAATTGGTGTATCTAGAAAACTGGACTGAAATTGCAAAATATTTTAGTTTTTCCTTGATTTATACACTAAACACTAATTGCATTCCAAATTTGAAGCTTCTATGTCTACTAGAAGTGCTTTAGACTTTTGATGATCGGTCAGTCAGTGAGTGACAAAATTAAGAACTTTGACTAGTTATAATTCTTAAACTACTGGTTCAAATTGAATGAAATTTGAAATATACCGTGTTTATACAATGCTTGCTTGGTAACTAGAAATACAGGCTTCTAGTTTAATCCACAACAAAGTTATAAGGGGTTGAAAATGGCCTGAACTGCTTCGAGAAAATAATGGTACGGCCGTGCCGCTTTTTTTTGCTCGACTTGGCGGGGGCACTGCCGTGCCCCTCGATTTATAGTTATAAAAAAATATGTATAGGATCTACCTTATGTAGTGTAGCTATACCTATCAGTTCACAGTCACATTGTCTTGCAACTATTGGAAATAAAATCATTCCAGATGTTGTTGTTACGACTCCATTTCTTTAAAAGCTATTTTATTATACCTACGTCGTACAACACTCTTTGTAAATAAAGACAAGGTAGTCAAAAAGTCTTGAGTTGTCCCAGATCTTGAGCAGTCCGTTCAACGTAAATTGTGCTCTACTTTGTATAGTCTACAAAGTAACCATGCAAGCAAGTAACAAAGAGAAATTCGCTTCCCTTTCACCTCTTCAGTTTCAAAGAAGAACTGGATCTGAGCAATTTTAGTCATTGTGTTCTTTACATTTAGCTTGTGAATGCCTTGAAGTTAATGGCACTACTTTAAAACTACAACTTCAGAGTTCGACATACTTATAATTAGTTGCACCTAAATGGTTTTCTTAATAGTCTGATTATACAATGAGGCCATGCAGAGGCAGTAATGGAAGAATCGGTCAACAAGAGGACAAAACCGCCAAGAGTCATTTGAAAATTTTGCCAAAAAGAAAGATTTAAGAGCTGATTCTAGCGTTCCTATTTTAAAATTGTGAAATTATTTACACACGAAACATTACAATAACATAATTATAATTATAAGTACTTTGTCCTATTTATATCTTTTTTTTTAAATATGAGATGGGTTTGAGTCTAGGTCAGAGGTGACAGAGACAAAGTCTACCATGGAGTAAGCTTACTCAGACGAAGCCTTTTCACTCTACTTTGAATAGATTATGGTGGAATGCTTCGGAAATACAGACGCAGATACAGATAAGATAGATAATAATTTTATTTTGCAAGAGAGTTCTACTCCTTTGCTGTACGCATTATAAAAGACGTCAGAATTTCATCAAGTTTAATTACTAAAATATGACTGGAATGCATAGTATAATAATAATAATAATAATAAGAAAACGAATAATAATAATAATAATAACGAACAACTTCCATAATAATAAGAAACTTTCAGTAGTGCCATCAGGATGGAATTTGGTGTGGACAAATGTGCAGTCATGCATGTGAAGCGAGGGGAGATTGTGGAATCTGTGGGAACACAACTCTCGGATTCCATAAACCTTAGATCCCTTTCCTCAACTGAAACCTACAAATATTTGGGTATGTCGGAAGCGTTAGGCATCAATGCTGCCGATATGAAACAATCGTTGAAGGAGCGTTTCTTTGGCCGCCTGAATAAAGTATTAAATAGTCTTTTATCAGGCGGAAACAAGGTCTTCAACGGTTGGGTCATGCCGGTTTTGATGTACTCTTTCGGCATACTCAAATGGACTCAGACGGAACTTGATGCCCTGGATAGGAGGGTCCGCACATTGTTGACTGCAAATCGGATGCATCACCCACGGTCATCGGTAATGAGACTGTATGTCCCGAGGAAGTGCGGAGGTCGAGGCTTTTTAAATGCTAAGACCCTGCACAACCGTGAGATATGCAGTCTCAGGGAGTATTTTCTTAAAGCCGACGTGGGGATGCACCGAGATGTGGTCTTAGTGGATAAGGGCCTCACCCCGCTCTCCTTAGCGAACGAGAACTGGCGCAAACCTTTAGTATTGGATACTAATGACCGCATGGAGGTATGGAAGAGCAAGGAGCTTCACGGGCGCTACTACCGGGCCCTACATGGGCCTGATGTAGACTTTTTGGCGTCCGTATCCTGGCTGCGCTTTGGTGACCTCTTTGGGGAAACCGAAGGTTTTGTCTGTGCAATTATGGACGAAGTTATGATGACGAACAACTTCCGCAGATATATTGTGAAGGACGGTACGGTTGACATTTGTCGGGCATGCCACCGTCCCGGGGAATCAATCCGACACATTTTATCTGGGTGTTCTCGTCTGGCTAACGGAGACTACTTGCATAGACATAACCTAGTAGCTAGGATTATCCACCAGCAGCTTGCTCTTAAATACAGTCTTGTGGAATCGGAAGTGCCCTACTACAGGTATGTGCCCGACCCAGTTCTTGAAAATGGCAATATCACATTGTATTGGGATCGATCTATCATCACTGACAGGACTATTGTTGCCAATAAGCCTGACATAGTGGTGATAGATCGATTAGAGCGTCGCGCAGTGATTGTGGATATAACAGTCCCGCATGACGAGAACCTCGTGAAGGCTGAAAAAGATAAACAAATGAAGTATCTTGACTTGGCTCGCGAGGTTGTCGACATGTGAGATGTGAGTACAGCAATCACTGTGCCGATAGTCGTAACGGCCAATGGCATAATAGCCAAGAGCCTCGACCAACACCTTAGGAGGCTCTCGTTGGGTGGTTGGATCAAGGGCTTGATTCAGAAAGCGGTACTCCTGGACACGGCGCGTATTGTTAGGAGATTCCTTTCTCAGGAGCCCTGACCACCGGTAGCTTGGACCCTGTTCCCGATGCCGGTGGGATACTATTTTTTATATTTTTAAATGTTTTTATTGTTTTATATTAATATTTAAAAATGTAATTATATATGTATATAAAATAAATAAATGTGAATAATAATAATAATAATAAACCTTTATTAACCTTTTTTTTTTTTGTATAGAGCGCAGCATTTTGATTTTATCACTGTTAGCTTATAATATACTTCTTAAAATAATTAGAGAGAATTAACTGCTGTAAAAGATGACAATGCCTAGGTATATCTACATAACTACATAATAATTCAGTAAATATTTCTCCAAGCATTACTATCTACAGTTTTACACTCCACTTCAACTAAATCGAAAATCAATCCAAATCACTGCCATTTACCGAGCCTGAAAACATAAATCTCAACCATTTTATCTTTAAATATATACCTACATGCGAATAAGTTAAGGCTTAATGTTCAATACATAGATAGGGTAGGAACATTAAAATGGACATTCTCGTAAATAACTTATCACAATAACACATTTGTAACATAGGACTCCGTTGTTCTATAGCTGTAACCATTTTGTTCCTCTAATAGGTACTTTGTTACCCTTTGTAACGCTTTGAAGATTAGAATGAAATATTGAATTGTAACGATTATGTTAGGGGGAAATTTTGAATTAGTTAGGTTTCGAACAGATTTTAGGCTTCTTTCCTACTTTTTACAAGCTTTTATTTAGCTTGCACTGTTCGTATGTATGTAAGTAAGTGGTACTTTCAAAATTTGCAAACCATTTTTCGACCATTTGTTGGTATCCGATTGAGCTGTTTGCATACACCTTAAGTTCTGATGATCATATAATGTCCAATACTCAATATTGTAATTATTTTTTTTATATTAAAGCTTGTAAAAATATTTTTTAAATTAGTTTATTCATAGCATCTCTTTTCTGTAAAAGTGCAGTTTGAAGCGAACTGCACAGCACCTATATTGAAAGAGAGAGATTATATTATAGCACTGCTGATTGTGTTTTTTGAAGATTATGACGCATATCTTACTACTTTTATAAATGCGAGTTTGGAAGGATGTTTGTCGTTTAATCACGCCAGAACGGCTGAACGGATCTGGATGAAGTTTGACATAGAGATAGATCTCTGGGAAAACACATAAGCTATAATACTTTTTATCCCGGAAAAATGTGCGGTTCTCGTGGGATACTATATTTACTTTGACGCGGACGAAGTCGCGGGGAGAAGTTCAATAATTGATTATTTTGTTACCGAACCTATCATCTGTCAAAATACTTTTAAGGTTGTAGATAACATTTTATAAAGCTTTCGTTTTACGTCAACCAATAAGTTTGACAACATGGGATAGGTGTTGGAACAGCCATTTAAAGGTCACACAAGCACACCCATGTATACAGTCCAGTACATAACCCCATAGCCCTTTAATCGAAATACCAAACCGTAACATAGTTGAAGTTCGCTCGTAAATGTCAACATAAACCCGCGCCCGTTAACCGATCACTGTTCATTGTGATCACGCGTCTGGCTAACTAATATTCAAATTAGTGACGTCATTGGATTAGGCTCTGCGCCGCTCAATTCCTGCTGATTACTCCGCCACGGGTTATTTGAGAGAAAATGTATGCGTTCATTAAAAGACGATCGTTGTTTTAAGTAGGTGGCGGAATTATGTTTGAAGTTTCTGAACGTTTTTTTTGTGTGTGTTTGTGGATCTTTTGCATGTTTGTTTTTATTTGTATTTTCGGCAAATGAAAAAGGATTAAATCTGATGAACGGATTATGCTTGTCGACTTTGGTATAATCCTGTGTTGCGACTATTTAGTCTCGTATTCACGGTACGCTAGCTTCAATTGATGATCCACTGAAAAGTTATTCCCAATTTGTTACTATTGCAACGATGTGCAACTTTAGCATGTCGCTGAAACAATGTTATGCAACTTTTGTTTCCCACTAATACTCGTACACGAGTACATACATACATAAAAAGAATGTGGCGCGCGCGTTGCCGCAACGCAACGCGTCAGTGACTCTCCGAAATGCACGGCGAGCCGCACGACGCAGACTTCTGCGTTGTTGATTACTCATTTTGGCGGTGCGGCACCGCATCGTTTTCATGTGTGCAAGCTCTTAGACATGCACAGGACGAGAGTAAGTGGTATATAATATGTCATGCCGGAACATCATGTTGGATTAAATTGATTATTCAAAGCTTATCTTAGTTGACACTGTCGTGTCACATCGAGGACCTATTCAAGCCACACGACAGACGAGATTTAATAGATAAGAGATAATTGAGACAATTACATCATGATACCTCCGTTTTGGAACGAGGAACTAGATTCAGCTTTCTGACTAACTGACAGACTCTTTGTCAATTCAAAAGTAAATGTTTAATTGAAATAAATGAATCTCAGATACATTTTCTTTAAACTAAAGTCACATCAATTTATTTTATAAATTCAAAATGATTGGTGGTTTTAAATTCGAAACCAGCTTGTTAGTATCAGTGTGTTCAGAAATGGCCGACGTCGTTGCCTACCGTGACTGAATGCGGGTACTTGTGTTACCCAATTTGTGGGAAATGCCAATCCATCGCTGCATCTCCATCGTTGTTAGTTAACAAGGTTTGAATTTAGAAAAACCGTTTCGGTTTTACAAGCTCTGATCATAAATTTTGACGTCATTAATGAACTTTTTGAAACAACAATGGATTTGTTGTGTCTATGATTACGCAATACCAGAGATAATATTAATCAGTAAAATAATAATAAATGTTTTGACGTCATGAATGAACTTTTTGAAAAACAATGGATTTTTTGTGTCCATGATTATGCCATATTAGAAATTGTTATTCAGTAAAATAATGATGCAAATATTTAAAAACTTTTAGAAGTTAAACTGTGCTATGCAGTATATATAGTCATAGACAATGCAGGCAAGGCAGGTATTATATAAAATAATATCATGATTTTGATAGTACGAAAATACGTATTTCAAATTATATTAATTCAAGAGTTATTGTTTCATTAAACCTAGTATGAACGATAACATGAGTCAGAAAACTACATCCTACGTAACATTTTCATATTGGCAATACATGAGAGAGAAGTTTATTATCTCCCTCTGTTTTCATAACATTGAACCAGCAAATAAAGAAGCTTACAAATCAAACAAAAGCCAAGTAAATATACGAAACATTGAAACGCATTGTCTCATAATACAAACTATAAGAAGCAGACGGCATCGCGAAAGATTCAATTTTCTTTTCATATTTTCTTCGCGTTTTATTCAAATATGCCCGTTCAATACTTCTACATCAAAATTTATATCGTTCACACAGCAACTCTGTGAACAGAATAATCCGATTACTTTCAGCCAGTACGCTGAGATAGACAAATACCTTTTAAAAGATTTATGATCATTAGGTTTGTTAAGAAAAATATAAAGCCGTTTTCTGCACGATCTTGAAATTATATCTTTTGTTTTTTATTTTTGTTTTGTTTTATCGTGAGTCTCGTTATCTTGAGAGGTAATTAATGCCAGCTGTATTCTTTCTTCGTTCTCTTTTTGTATGGTAAATAGGGATGTCGCTTGTAAGGTTTTTTTACTAAAAATAATATTACTTAAATGGTTTTATAATAATTATGTCCTGATAGCCTAGTGAGTGGTAAAGACACCCGCCTCTTATGTACGAGATTGCAGCTTCGCAACTCAGCATGGACAAGTACCAATGTAGCTTTTTTTTATTTTATAATATGTATTTAGAAAGTTTGTCAGTATCGGTGAAGAAAAACGTCGCGGTCGTGAGAAAACCGGGACGTATAATGAAAATAAGTTGCAAATGCCAAACCGCATGGTGATCAACGCTCAGGGTGAGCGTTGATCACCATCTTGAAGAGAATAAGCATTTGTCCTTTTTTTTTTTAGGTGGTAAAAATCATCAAATGACTCCTTCCGCCCTGGGTGGGGCGGAAGGGACTGTCAGACTTTTACTGACTAAAAAACCACCCTGTTCCTTCTGTTGCCCTTTACGTTCCGGGGCCACGGTATCCTGTTAAGACGTCCCGCAACCCCGGCAGGCGTTTGGCCCCTATTGGGGCCCCGTCCCTGTGATGACAGCTCTTTGAGGCGCGCGCGAACAGAATGCGCCGTCGACCCGGGCATGGTCCTTGATCGGACGGCGAGCTACCCATTACTCGCCGTCCGCAAGCCCGCGCCTACGGTGGCCGGATGTCGCCTCGCGACGTCGTTTAATTATTGTTGCTTATTCATATAGAAATATTTGAAAGATAACTCGTAATTTTATTACCTCAATCTATGAAATTTACGTACGTACAGCCTAAATTACTTAAAGTTTCTAATTTATATCCCGTAAGATAATTTCAAGAAACCCTTCCATAATTGGAACAAAAACTTAAAAAGAAGAAGTAAAAACAAGATAACCGGCACATCAACCAGCCTTTTCATTTTCACTTTGAATTAAGATAAAGATGGCGTCGAATGCGCGGCAAATTGAAATGGAAATACCTCGCGGTGGCCGTTTTTATTCGTTGCGTGGCGCGGGCCGACGGATCCCCGTTATTTCACCTCAAGCAATTCTCCTGCAGATGGAAAAGTTTGACTTATCAATTCCATTCGCTATTCTGTATGCAGTTTTTAATTTTTTCCGTTTTCCACTGAGTTTTTCATTATTAAAGCAAGATGCTCGTTACCTCCATTTAGTTCGTTGAAAAGAAAAGCCAACGAGGGTTTGTTCCAGTTGGAATGAAAATAATAAATCACAGGGTAGGTAGATCGTAGACGGTGCCTGGTCTATTTCATGCCCTCTGCATATATAATGGATTCTAGTCTAAAGTGTTCGAGATTTATGTGGTAGTTTATTGTTTAAAGCGTTAATTTAATTTGCTCCACCAAACAAACACATGGAATTGAATTGAAACTTATTCTTTTGTTAGCAACTGAAATGCATTCACTTGTCTGTCTGACAGAGCTTAAATTATTTTCTTTTTTTTCGTTCCGCTTGAGTAAATGTTTCAAGTAATTTTTCCTTTCTTTCAGATAGAAATGAGTAAAAAATCTGTGAATAAGGCGTCGCCGTCGTCTGCAGTTGCGAATATGATAAAACAAAGCCTGTAATATGACTTGGTAATGTAACAAAAGAAAAAATTATACCGCTAGGGAGGCAAGTCGGTGGAATTCAGGATAGAATGGATGGAAAAAGACTAGATTTTTCTTTGAAACCTCCTGTTGTTAGAAGATAAGTGATTCTGTCTTACATTCACAATTAGTGAATATAAGACAGGACCGGACTAAAACTTATATAAATTGCTTTGATATTAAATATTGATAGAGTAGGTAGCAGGTCATTCGCTGTAACGTTTATTTTATAAAGATATGAAACTGCACGAGAGATTAATGTAGGTATGTAGATAAAATACATTAAAAAACAACTATTAAGTGAGCAAAAAAGACCATACTATTGTACCTGAATGTCAAAGAGATTTTTAGATCTTAGTTAAATAATTAAAAAAAAATGATGAACGTGTGTCTTCCAATTTTAAAATGAAGCTTGTTGTCATAATAAAATATAGATCAATAAACGTGTTATGTTTTAAGGTAAAAATAGAATGGTAAGCTATTTATATAACTTCAAAAATCAATTGCATTAATCATCAAACCTTATTACAGACCAAAAACATACACAAAGAATAAACAATAATTTTGATAGTAACTACATTATTTTATAACATTACATTACAGTATCAATAGGGCGTCCTATTTCGAGCATCAGGAAAATTATCGTCAAAATCATTTTTCTACGAAATTCTTAGAGATACAATTTCATATTCTAGTACACTTACCTATATATTATTCAAAACATCCCGCGATATTCGTTTAGAGTACAAAAACCTTTTCATATTTTACAGATTGAGATTGACGTATGTAAGTCCTAACTGGTTTTGCCGAAATTTCGGCTTATTGGGTGCTCAAATTTGACGTGAAAAAGACAGAGGCCTATCCGCTGTCAGATTTGGCACTGAGTCTCTGGCTGACTCAGCATAAAGCCGAGTCTACACTATAATTATAACTAAACATGTCATGAAACTTTATGTTACTATTATAAGTGCGAATGTTTAGATGGATTTTTGTTACTCTATCATCGCGGACCGGATGGACTGCCCATACATACGGCACTGCTGTGATAGGCATGTTGCCGTCAGCAGGGCCGGTTAGGTGTTGCCTCTTTTATATTATATTTTATTTTTGTTAAATTATCTTTTGTATGTATATTTGTTGTCTGTATTTGTGTGTACTCCACATATGAGTTCATGTTGCTCGAAATAAATGTATTTTATTTTTTTTATTTATTAATCACGCCTAAACGGCTAAACGAATCTGGACTTAATTTTGCACAGAGATAGGTTATAATATAGTCTGTAGTAGCACATAGGCTATGTAAATATTTTGCAACTTTAACTTAAGCTTTAAATCGCGGGCAGAAACTAGTTAGAAATATGTAAAAAAATGTAGAACACCGTATTATTATTAATTACTAACTGCAAAAATGACACATTATGAGTCGATCTAAAGAATGGCAATTAAATACATTAAATAACAAATTATGTCATGGTATTTACATTGAATAACAAAAGTATAACAATATGTTTTCAATCTGGACTCACCTTAATATTGAATAAAATTCGAAATTTGCAAAATAAAAAGGCCTTCACGGTTTCAATTACGAAGAAAAATGGGACAAAGAAGGTAATTGTTGTTGAAGAAGACCGCGGTTCAAATGAAAATTGATTGCCTGTTAATTACTGCGTTGAATAACGCTATTATAAATAAGTATTTATATTCTTTTGTTAAATTACTTTAATAATTCTTCATTGTGTTCACACAAATATTTTCATTGGCGGAAGACTTGGTAACAGGCATTGAAATTGTCGGTTTTATGAGATTTTTTCTGCTTTTTTTTTGCTATCGAATAGTGTGGTAATCCTGTTTCCATATAAATTGCCTGCTGTTATGTGAGTATTTGGATTGGAATGGTGCAAGCTATAGCTTTATGGGAGCTACAAACGGAACGTAAATACCGCTTTAAGCTGCGTATACCGCATGGGATTTGGTTGCGTTCATGACTCAGGCCAATTGTTAAGGCATAACATAAAATAACAAAAGTTTATTAAGATAAAACTAGGAAACTCTCGCGTTAGTCTCGTGGTCGCAAGCACGACTAATGAGCGTGGGGCTCATGCGCAAAACGTCTCTTTCGCAAAATGTCACCTGGTCGTAAAACGTCTCTTTCGCAGAATGTCTCTTTCGTAAAATGTCTCTTTCGCAGAATGTCTCTTTCGCAGAATGTCTCTTTCGCAAAATGTCGCGCCAGGGACTTAAGAATAAAATTTTGATTTTTAACCGACTTCAAAAAAAGGAGGAGGTTATCAATTCGACTGTATTTTTTTTTTATGTTTGTTAGCTCCTAACTTGCGACTGGGTGAACCGATTTTCATGATTCTTTTTTTATTTGAAAGCTGGTGCTTCCCGTGTAGTCCTATTGTCACCATTTCAATATTTGATGATGAACTTCGGAGATATGGAATGGAACTCCTCACAGAATCACAGCAGCAATATCGTAACAAGTGAAATTGCTTTGTTTATACGTGTAGTTGATGACTGACTGAAGGAAAAGGGGGGGGGGGGTACGTCAACCTCCTATCCTACCTACCATCCTACCAGTTTCCAAAATTAAATATATCGTGTGAGGTATTGTTTGAAAGGGCTTTTTGTAAGGATTTCAAACATTGATACACAAGCACTAAAAAGTGAAAAATAAAAAGCTTTTTTACAAAAAAAGATTACCGCCTTCAAAAACTACAAAATAAAAATAACTTTAGTTTTGAAAGTCGGTGGCAATACTTACCTACATAACAAAAAACAAAACCAAAGCCGCCGACTTTCAAAACTAAAGTTATTTTTATTTTGTAGTTTTTGAAGGCGGTAATCTTTTTTTGTAAAAAAGCTTTTTCAAAACAAAAAATCATTTATTAAAATTATAGTGCAATTATGATGTTAATATTTTGGTACTTAATTTACTGAATGTATTCCAAATAAAAAAAATATTTTGATACAGTTAAAAATAATATTTTGGTACAATTTAAAGTTCAGTGATGGCAACATTTATAATATTTTTTACTGTTTTTTCAATCAAAAGTACCAGACAAAACACAGCTCGGCAATAATGAATGACACATACATTTATAAGTTTTTTTTCTAACTACCCTCACATATTATTATAAATGTTGCAATCACTGAACTTTAAATTGTACCGAAAAATTATTTTTAACTGTATCAAAATATTATTTTTTTATTTGGAATACATTCTAAGTAAATTTAAGTACCAAAAACATCATAATTATTGCACTATAATTTTAATAAATGATTTTTTGTTTTGAAAATCAAAATTTTATTCTTAAGTCCCTGGCGCGACATTTTGCGAAAGAGACATTCTGCGAAAGAGACATTCTGCGAAAGAGACATTTTACGAAAGAGACATTCTGCGAAAGAGACGTTTTACGACCAGGTGACATTTTGCGAAAGAGACGTTTTGCGCATGAGCCGAGCGTGGTGTCCTGGGTTTAATTTCGGGGTCGGCCAAAGTGTTATTGAGTTTTTCCATTAGGAATATCTCAGTAGAGGTCCGGTGTTTGGAAATTAGTGGTGTGACACCCCTGTGTCATGGCAAGTACGTAAATCCGTTTAGTCATAAGCCCGAAAGTCTGATAACCAGTCTTACTAAGGGGTATCGTGCTACCTAGTAACTAGGTTAAAAAGGTCAGATATATGCAGTTGTGTTTTTTATGTAATAGACGCAATCTAAAACAATCACTAGGTATGTGTACAATTACAAACAATCACACCTACAGATACACAAGTACTATGAGGAAATACACAGTGATATGTCATAATTGTGGCAGGCCATAATGAGGCGACGGCGTACAAGCCTCCAATGGTTACACACAAAGCCATGATTTATAGCTCCGTGTTCCATTGTTGGCTTAATGAGATTGCACAGTCAGCACAATCGCTCTATAGCCACTGACTTCGACTGTACGACATAGAGTAAGAAGGTTATTGAATTAAATTGAACCTTTTTGTAACGTCAATAAGGTGATATTTTGTTTTTTGTAATAAGTTAATGTTGTTGAGGTTTTTATCAATGTCGTTTATTGTTTTAATCTTGTACTTGAAAGAAAAACAAAAAAAAACACACTATACATGTTTTAACTTGACCTCTTTTATAATATAAAAATCAAACTTTCAGATTATAATTAAGTATTAAGATAATAACAGTCTAGGACATTATTTTTTTAAATTAAATTGGGCTTAGCTGAAGCAATTATTAGCTAATTATTTGTCGCTTTTCAAAATGATGCAAATACTTATCAAATGGATAGACATTCATTTTTAATGTTTTTTAAAATGCATATCGCAATTCAGCATCTACAATGGAAGTCGTTGATATCCGTAATAAAAAAATCCTTTTACTTCACAGCTCCTTACTTTGCTTAATTAATTCATAAGGAAATGTATTAAAAAAAACACATAAAATGGTCATTTGAAAATTATTCGATGAAATGACAAAACTTTAAGCGCAAGGGAATAAGAACTTGTTAAGGCAAGAGCGAAATTTAATTAAACAACTAATGAAAACGCGGAACCAAAGTTATGTGTTCATAAGTCTGGTTTATTTTATTTAAAAATGTATTAATTTATGTGAATTTTAAGAATTCATGGCTTTTGCTAGCTTATTTTGAAGAATAATGTTGCCCAAACATAGTGTTGTGACAACTTCAAATTGTCATTGTACAGGCCAAAATCAAAGTCAAATTCTCCCACTCTATAAAAATAATAAGATGCTGGCTTTAATAACTAAACGCGCAAAGCGCGACCGCTGAGCATGAGATCTTGGGTTCGATTCCCAGGTCAGGCAAAGTGTTATTGCGTTTTTTCATCAAGAATTTCCCAGTAGCAGCCTCGCAGTCTGGATTTGTGCTTAGTTGATGGCAATAGGCTCGCCACCTATTACATGGGACTTAAATATAACGCGTCACGATGTTTTTGTACATAATTAATTGTATATTTACACAGCTTAAATCAGGTGGTCACAAAAATCTAAAACATTTTTATTAAGTCAGTACCTTCTTCTTAAAATATAATAACAGACAAAGCAAACTTGGACATTATCCTCAAGGAAAGAATTTGAAATAAGGTATTGTTTGACAAACAATATTAGGTGTCAGACAAAATACGTATTTTGTCTAAAACAATTAAGTTAGCAAATTAGATGGTTTTTTTTTAATGAATTACGCATCACAATGTTTTAAAATAGATTCTCTGTGAAAAAAAAATACAAAGCTCTGGTTATTTGGTTTCTTATTATTTCGTTTGGAACAAAATATTTAGATTTGAATGACTAGCTTATGCCTACCGACTTCATACGAATGATTTTTTGTTACGAGTCCCTACTTTTTTGATGATAGAGTTTATAGGGTGACTGGTAAATAATTAGTGGCTGATACTTAAACACACGATTGTTTTGTACGAATCATAACAAACAACACTAACAAAGATTTGTTTATTTATCACCCCAATGTACTCAGACTCAGAGATAATGAAACTTCCTTTTAGCGAAAGAATGTTTGGATTGGACCAGTAGTTTTGGAGGTTGTCGCGTTTAAACAAAAAATATACACACAAATAAACTAATTTAAAAATATTTTTATAAACAAGCTTTAATTTAAAATTATTACAATATTGAGTGTTGCATATTGTATTGTCATCAGAACTAAAGGTGTATGCAAAATTTCAGCTCAATCAGATACCTACCCACAAGTGGTTGAAAAATGGTTTGCAAATTTTGAAAGGACAACTTACATACATACGAACAGTGCAAGATAAAAGCTTGTAAAAAACTCTTTAGCTATGTAATATTGATATAGATATTAGGTACAAAAACGCGTAGCTTGCTACGTTGCTACGACGAAGCAAAATTGTAACCTTTTCTTAAAAAAAAAGCAAAACATTCTCCTATTCTACTTATACCTACGTAGGTACTTCTCTTTGTTTATCTCAAAAAGGAAATATAAGCGTGAAAATACCTTCTGCATTGTTAAACAAACACAGCCTCTACTTATGCAAAAGCCACGGCTCTGTAAGTAAGACCGGCTGTTTCAATTTCGTCACGTACCGTTTGCTTTCATTTTACTCGTAATGGCGTCGTAAAAATAAAACTTCGTTAAGTAAAGGCAATTGTCACCGTGTTCAATTTAAAGACAAAACATCTTGAAGATTAACTATTTCATTCAGGTTGTTAATTTTGTACGAAATGAATAGTGTTGTTTAAAATTAGTTGTATTTTTTCTCAACTAAAAACAAAGTAATATCAAACTTTTAACGTCCGTAAATGAGAACACAGAATAGCCATTAACGAGAATATTATTTCTAATTACAAAAGGTGTGGAAACAAAAACTTTGATAACTTCTTCAGATATTAAAGCCAAGGAGCGTCTCCTTGGGGGCACATTGTTGTAGGAGCATTATCAGAGCGCTTTCTAAGATATATGAGTGGTGGCCCCGCCTTCTAACTGTGCAATGAACTTTAAATCCCCTTTACACCTGGGCCCGCCCACCAAATACAGTTGTTGTGGAAATAAATGCGATAAAATCGTACTTTATACGACATGCAAAGCTAAACTTAGTTTGTTCTGGTGTGAATTATTGTTTGAGCGTGTTAAAGCTAAGTGCCTATAATAATACCAACCTGTTATTGTCCTACTGTAAGGCAAAGGCCTCTTCTCATGTAAGGAAGACACGAGCATTGATCGCCACGCTTGCTCAAGGCGGATTGGCGATTACAGATTTAATCAGTCCATTTTTACTCACGATATTTTCCTTCGCTGTGGTCAGTGATATTCAAGATTTAGATTGAACATCTATATTCAAAAAGACACATTAGTACTTGTAGGCGGACGCTTTTACCATTGGGTCATCACGACAGTGCCTTAATCGTCTCGGTTCATGAACCTCTTTGTGCCTGCCGCGACAGGCCCTGCATTCACTCCACGTTTTCCGTCACCAAGAATAAAAAGAACTTCGACGTTATCAGACGTCCTCTGGTGGTGAGAAACGGTTTACGTTTACTTAACCTAATTAAGCTGTGGTTTGACTGTCAGCGATTTTTGTTGTGTGTTATAATGGATTGAAATGACAAAGGAAATGTTCTGCGATGTAACTGTTTCGATTATTTGAGTAGGTTTGTTTCGACTTCTGAGTGTGAGGTCTTGGGGTGTAGACCAAGTCTGGTTAACCAGACTTGGTCTCCACCTTTGGTGAAAAACCCAACAATACTTAAGTGTTGTTGGGTTTTTCATAACATAACATAACATCACGCCTGTTATCCCCGAAGGGTTAGGCACAGGTGTACCCATTAGTACACCCACATTTCGCCAGTTATGTTTAAGTCCCATGTAATAGGGGGCGAGCCTATTGCCATCAACCGGGCACAAATCCAGACTCCGAGGCTGCTACCGAGTAACTCCTGATGGAAAAACTCAATAACACTTTGCCCGACCTGGGAATCGAACCCAAGACCTCATGCTCAGCAGTCTCGCTTTGCGACCACTAGACCAACGAGGCAGTCAAAGAAAGCAGCCGAGGCAGTCGAGTATATAAACACTGGCCTTTAAATTTTTGTTATAACTTAAATCCTTACTGATATGTATTTTATTTTGCTCCTTACAAATCGCTAGTACTCCAAACGTTCCTTAAGGAAACGTATTAGCATTCCCGTCGGATAGTGTCGAGCGCGCAGGAGTTGAAACCAAACATGGCTGACGCGGCTACGAATCGCTTCCTTTACATTCAAATGCCGGAACAACACTTTCCGCTGTACAAATCACTCTGTCACTCCTGTTTTATTCCCACAGTATTTTAGTTTTTATGTATAATGCTGTTTAACTGAATTAGGTATTTAAATCTATACAAATAAATAAAATTGAAGTGTCTATTTGTAATGTGAAAATATCAACATTTTACAAAACAAAGAAAATTTCCCCGGGACTAGCCAAAAAAAAACAATTTTTAAATTTGTTGTCTCTCTGTTAGTGTGTTTTGGTTAATCTTCAAAATGGCTGTACCAACTTTTACTGGCATAGTTGATGTCATAAGAGGTAACTTAGGCTTACTTTTATTTAAAAAAAAGAATTAGGGTTCCACGCAATAAAAAAAACTCATGATAATCGATATTCACGCGAACGAAGTCGTGGGCATAGGCTAGTGTTTGTTATACATGCCATAGTAATTGTAGATTGTAGGCTTAAGTTTATGAAACTCATTTTATGATGTAACATTATTACTTTGGTACTGAAGTGTTAAAAGATACACACAAAGATTGACTGATAGCTTTGGACTCAAACGCCGTCGTCAATTGTGGCTTCGTCTTGGAAATCTGCCACCACGAAAATCAAAGACTTATCATATCGTATATTTAAAAGTATCAAATAGTGAAACAAAATATTTCTGTAAAGTTATCAACGGGCGTTTTGCCAAAGAGTCCACCGCAGTGATTGGATCGCTTGTGCAAGATAATTTTCAAAAGAACCTTGAAACAATAACTCGGAATATACTCAAGCAAAGTTTATGCTGAAATGAAAAGCTCTGCACATTTTCTATTCAAATACAAAAGCTATTTGAGGGTACCTTCTTTTTATATTACAGCAGACAGACAAATGAAACAGCACTGTTCTAATAACTGTAAGAAGCAAGTTCTCCGCAAAAAAAAACTAATTGAAACTAAAACTACGGTTCTCTTACAAAGCTATAATATCCTGAACAAAAAAGCAACTACAAATACAAATTAAACACTTTCTTAGTCTCCGTCCGACAGAGATTATGCACAATAATTTCTTTTTAAATGCAAAAAGCTTAATAGTAGCAAAGTAAGAGGGAAATTTCCACGTAAAAGTGCATTAACATTTCTTGAACAAGGTTTCAGGAGAACAGATGTTAAAGCCACAAGTCAAATAGACGGAGAGAAACAAAGGCGATGGTCCGGAACACTGAAACTTGGGAGGGATTATACAAGATTGAATATTACGTAGTACAGTTAGGAAACTGTTGTACACCGTAGTGATTTTACCTACATTTTGCTGAGACACAAGAACGCGTTGAATGTAAACGTAGATTATTACTTAAACACAATTTTGGTTGAACATGAACAGCCACTAAGCCCGTACATGCTTAATTAGAGGCTTATGACTTGGTTTAACGTACGTCCGACTGACTTTGGAGTAGATTTTGAGCTTTAGCTCCTTCTTGCCAGATGACTTGAAAGCCAATGATTTAGCGTAAAGTTGATCTAAAAGCAAATATTTTGTATCATCGTAATTTAAATCTACTGCTTATTTTTATATTCTGGTCTAGTTGGATGTAGTCAGTAATCAACTGGTTGGTCCCTTTGTATGGTATTTATGCGTGAGCCTATTGATGTTACTGTGTAGGTACCTGTCCACATGTAGTATTATGCGGCTTACCTTGCGTAATGATCATTGACGTATATTTAAGTTTGATTTTTATGAATGAAGCCTAACCTAACTTAACTTAAACTTTCATCCCCGACCTCCATTCGTTCTTAATCTCATTCATATTCCGGTACGCCAAGCCATCAGGTATTAACATCTCAAAGGATTTTAGACCTACAAAAGTAACCAAAACGATTCACGAGTCTGAGGGTTGTCTCATAAATAATACCTGAATGAGTACAACGTAGGCCGTTTTCTGGGATTAATCTTATGTAATATGCCAGGCTCATACTTGTGCGAAGTTGTAGGACAGTGTTCTGGGGAATTCATAGCTCTTAGTTAATTATAACCGCGTTTGGTACGATATTGTACGTAGGCATTATCTTGGAGCTGTGTGAGACAGGAGCTATTAGCAGGGCTGCGTGTAATATCATATTTAATAGAAACATGTTCTGTGATGTGTCTTAGGGATCTACGGTAAGCATAGGATTTGAATTATGAATAGTTTTAGTACTTGGGACTTTGATCTTTATGCATGATCAAATTATAAAACTAGAGCAGAAAACTGCAGTAGGTAACTAGTAGGTAAGGGACTTTTCTGGGGAATCAGTTAGTTCGGGAAAATATTACCTGAAAAAAATCAAAAGTGTACTTTGTCACTTAGAAATCAAATCCAGGACCTGATGCTCAGTATTCGCGCTTGCAAACACTACACTAGCGAGATAGCCAAATGACTACTTAGTATCAAATTACAAAAGAAGATTTCAAAAATCAAAATACAGAACGAATCTCATCCTAAATTTTTGTAAATAAGAACAAAAATATGGAGGGTTATACTTAGGTAGACATCTTTTTTGTGTTACTTATTAAAGTCAGCTGAAGTAAATGGGTGACTTAACCCGAAGTCGCTGTTGTAAGAAATTGCTTGTGGACATTGAAGAGGGTCGTAACGACCCTCTGTTTTTAATTTAATCTGTTATTCAGATAACAGATACCGTTAATGTATCGTAAAAGACACTTATTGCGTTACTTGGATGGTGGGCGTACTGTTCTTTATAATTTCAGTACCTACTCATATATTTAACAAGAATGATGATGTACTTATGGGAAGGCCCCCCACAAGGGGGACCGACGACATGGTAAAGGTCGTGGGAAACCGCTGGATGCGGGCAGCGCAGAAGCGGTCATTGTGGTTACCTATCTTTAGGGGAGGTCTATGTCCAGAAGTGGATGTCTTTCGGCTGATATGAATGATGAATGTACTTAACCTAAAGTAAAGGATTTGATTTTTAAAAGAGTGTCCGTTGATTTTCTTGCTTGTTCTTTGTCATAGCCACCTAATGTTTAAAAAAAGCAAATAGTTTAATCTTTTTGGCTGGCTGACCTGGTAATTGAAAATTACCTGTAAAAACTATTTATATTTAAAATAAATTATGTACATAATAGAAATTATTATTTTTATTGCTTTGAGTTCGGATTTTATGGGAGGCTTACCTATGTTTATTTTCAAATCAATTTAGAATACAGAAAATAAATATAATTAAAACACAAATTCAAAATAAATGACCCACAATTATTTAAAACAACCAAATGTTATTCGAAATAGATATTATACGTTACCTATTCATTTCATATTTTTCCTTCATTTCGTTGACAACCCTAGCTATTACCAAGAAGATTGAGTGAAGTACTATTTCAGGTAAACGTTACCAAGGGAGATGGAAATAATAACAATAAGAAGGAATTAAGTGGGCTTAATAACCAGGGTCTGTCGCTCTACTGTTATAGCGTGGTAAGTTTGTGACGGCGCCATAATTGTTTCGGAGATTCTTACAAACAATAACAATATTGTTGGAAGGTACATAATTATGTCCCTAGTTTCATTATGAAGTAAAATTTGGTAGGAGGTTAACATAATGTATCTGTTAAAACGTTTTATTGTTGAGGTTGTTGTAGGTATGCGTTGGCCGATAAAATGACGTCTAACAGAAAATATCGGTAACCATTAGTTTCTTAAGGCTTGTATACATTCCAATAACCTTGAGCATTAGTTTTATAATGCCTTAAAGTATACGATCCACTGTAGTAAACATAATCAAAAAAATATATGTCATTATTTAGGATATATTATGCCAGATAAATAGTGTGTTGAAAACATAATACAACTAATTTGATACGATAGAAAAAAAAAATCACGAAGATACCTCTAAAAAAATCTTTTAACGTTTAAAAACCATACTAATACACATGCAATCATTCTGATTGTTTGTCAGACTATTATATAAACAGCATAACTAACGTAATAGTGTTTTAATTTTTTAGTCCAATCAATAGATTTTTTGTAAATCGCGTATCCTTTTTTTGAACATAATTTCTGTTGCATGCGGGTAGCGGAGTGGCGCGCAAAGAGGGGTCGTTTGCTCCGCCCAAATGCTCAAGGTTATTGGCATGATTACAAGCCTTAAAACATCCTCATGAATGTTCAGCGATTATGTACATATTATGTATCTATATTTTAATAATTCTCACCCTCCGTTATTAGATTCCTAGACGGAGGGCATCAATGAGGATTTCCGCACGAAAAAAAAACACTTTTCTATTGAACTGCAATGTCACCGTTGGAAGTCTCAAAAAATCAAGGTCAAGGTCGTCGTAGGAATCAACGCAAAAACTTTTACCATGATTCAGTCATGGTAAAAGTTTAAAAGTTTTTATCTTATAACAGAATATCTAACACTCTTGCCTACTTAGAAGAAAAAGTGAAAATGTGCGTTGGTGTAACACTGCCTATTTCGAGCCGAATTCCCCTACACGTTGTTACATTTGAGATTTTGTCCGGCTGAGACAGAGGTACAAAATCCCAGATGCAAGGTGGGTTGGTATACAGCTATAATGAAACCACAAACTAACAAACAATAACCGTTTATTATAAAATTAATTAGTTAATTTATTAAAAGTAGACGGGGCTTAAAACCCAAACAAATATTTAAAATTATAATCAAATTAATGTTGTGCCAGCCAGCGTTACTTAAACCGGTAGAACTATGGGTGTGGGGAGCTAAAGATAAGCCCAAGTACTGTTCCTTTATAATAGTAAATTTAAGGGATGTAAAATATAACCAAGGTACAACCTTCCAGTTTGTGTAATTAAAATTATTGAATTTGAGAATAAAAGTATTATCATTAAATTAAAATTATCCAATGGGCGCCAGGGACTTGCAGTCCCGAACCCTGAGCCGACTAAGGTGTTAAGGTATGGTCCAGTTATGAAACGTAGGTGTCGAACCCGGGGTCCTAATTAAATCCGGTTGAAAACCAGCCACCAGGTTTGAAGACCGGGCAGGTAATAAATGGGTTCCAGCTTGGAACCGGTATTAAATTTGTAATAAGTGTAATTTATAGTATAAGAAAAAAACCGTCCCGCCCGCGTTGAAACGCTAGGCGGACACTGCCACTGCACAGTCGCCTCCACGGGAGGCTTGGAGGGGGCTCGAGGAACGGGTCTCGCGTCCAGCTCCTAGAGGTGTCTCTAAGCGCTGGCGGCGAGACGATTTTCTCGGCCAACTCCCCCCGCAGGAGTCCTGTAAGCCATAACCAAAAAATCACTACACATTCCTCTATTAACGAAGGGGCTCGGAGAACACTTTCAAATATTGAACATTCTTACCTCTAAGACACGGATCAAGGTGACACTAATCCAGTGTGAAGACAGCTGGGTGTACTCCTTAGTGCGGCTGTACACGTGTCAGCATTTCGCGAATTCCCTTGGTTCACGTGGAAGATTCGCCCTGTAATTAATGTCCCAAATTTCACTCACTTGCCTCTTTTAACGAAAGGGCGCGGATTACACTTTTCAACACCACAAGTACTTACCTTTTAAGGCATTAATTAAGGTTTGAAGGGACGCTCGACGTGCCTCTCACGGAATCTTTCGCCAAATCACTGGCGTCCTTTCGCGTTTCAATGTCAACCACGATATCCCGGAAACAGACAGAGCACCTAAGAAGCTTTCCCGCATTCACGGTAGAATCTAATTGGAGCGCGGAAGACAGATTCACCTCTCCAAGACATTCAACCCATGCAAATCCCTAACGAGGGTCTAACATGACTTATACACCCTGGAACATCCACAATTTACAGGATTCAAACTAACAAACTCACTATTTCCCATTTCTAACACGGTAAATCAATTTAGCTAAAGTATTAACTCATAAAACTTTATGTGGTAATCTCAAACGTAACTCCGACAACACCAAGTCACAGATTAAATATGGATTGTTGTGTCAACGAAACTTCTAGTAAAAACTTCATAGTAAAAAAATAACTTCCGGCCGTTCGGAAACGAAGGCCTTGAAGCGTTACAACCAAAAGCTGAAAATTATTACGGATTGGGCAATAAAATATTTATTCCATTGTTTACAATCAATACGCCAAAATAAACTAAATAATAATAAATCGATTAAAGATTTTTTAAAACTACTACGGCGAATCTACACCAGATGTCGCCTACTGTCAGAAACTGACGTTTGACGTTTGACGTTTTGACAATTATTCATTATTGAGTGTAAACAAAACTATGATTATCTTTAATTATTAATCTAAATATCTTAAACTATGTTGATTATTTAATTATTGTGTAAGCAAGTGTAATGGGGTTTTGAAAAGTGAGTGAGTGAAGTAATGACTCCCAATAACAGCGTATGCGCACAGGCAAATGGCAGGTACAAAAAAACAACGTAACAGTACTCAGTACCTCCCCAACCACCAGAGATTTGACCCGATTGGGCAAATCTCGACGCTGGCCCTCCAGCGTCAAAGACTCACAAGAACCAAACACACTTACATCAATCCACAACTCTCATCCCTGAAAACAGGACTGAGAAAGAAAAGAATGAAAATAAAAATAAACGTAGAAACCGGTGCACGACTAGGTAGTTATACGACAACAATACAGAACCCTGGCTGAACCTGTGAAATATATTAAATGTTACCTACTTCCTCTGGAGCGAGTCTAATCCATTTACAAACATGTAAAAGACAAACTCCAATAAGAGTAGAAATGTGTAAGTATCTGAATTCCTCTGGAGCGAGTCTAATCCATTTACAAACATGTAAAAGACAAACTCCAATAAGAGTAGAAATGTGTAAGTATCTGCCGAAGTTCCAATGTCCTAGTCTGACCTACTATAATTATATAGGAGAGACCATACCTCCCAATCGTACACCACCACCACTCTGCACATCCTGTAAGGAAAAGTATCACCGAAAATAACGCCGTGCTGGTTTACAAACACTACACTAAATGAAATTAGACTAAATGCTACAAACTAATTAGAATTGGCTAACCGTATTCCCTAACTAGAATGTGATGGTTATTCGCCCCTGTATGAGAAAAAAAAAATTCCATCTGAAATAAAAGAAACGTTTTCCATCAAAGCAGCCTACACGCCTGTTATTAAAGCCTAACTCAGGACTATCAAAATGCTGCCTTACCAGCAATCCGGAGGTTATACAAAATATACAATCTGTAAGAGTGTTAATCCTACACAACAAGTAACCAATAACAACTCTCAATAGTTGTCTATTGGTTTATTAAATTTAGTTCACACATGTGTACACAGTAGTAACCTGTGTAACACTACGAACCTCAAAACATTGTAAAATATATTAAATTAATTATAACACCGTGGCATATACAGCCACCAATGCTACAAGTAAACTAGTAGTCCCAAGGCATATACAGCCCTTAAAGGTCACTGAGACCATCTACTACTAGGTAATTAAAATTTAAGTTTAAATTAAAATAAAATATATGAAAGGTTAATCCTCGCCACAAGGTGATTTAAAATCCTTAATATGCCATGTGCCAAGGTTTTTGCCGGAACTACAGCCTTCTAATTCGTACACTAAGGGTGAAAGTTTTTTCCTAATAATACATCTCTCATATTTAGGAGCTAATTTAGCCATAAAGAATTTTGAGGCGTCACTCTGAGGATATGTTCTCTTCCAAACAGTGTCGCCTACCTCAAACTCAGCGTGTCTCCTACTACTATTATAATAACGAGCACTACGATTGTGTGATTTAACGAGCGCGTCCTTTACCTTACTGAAGATATCACCCAGACCCCCTAATTGATTGGCATATGAATTGCGGGAAGCGCAAGCTAGAGTGGGCTGTGCAACGGTATCCTTGCCGAAGACATCACCACTACTAACTGCCTCTCTGCCATGTACTAGGAAGAACGGGGTAAAACGAGTAACCTCGTTTGTGGAGGTGTTCATTGCGAACTGGATCTTAGAGATGTTAACGTCCCAAGACCGATGATCATCCTCCACAAGAATTGATACCGCGGTCATAATGGTACGGTTATAGCGTTCCACAGTGTTCACGCTTGGGCAGTAACGAGGTGTGAAGTGAACTTGAGGAATTTTGTACCTCTCCAATAGTGAACGTATCTCATTGCCCGTGAATTGCGTCCCGTTGTCTGCTATAACCGTACGGGGTATACCGTGAACCAGGAAAACGTCGTCTTCTAGTTTCTGAGCTATAGCCTTACCAACGGCTCTACGTAAAGGAAATAGTAAACAGTATTTCGTAAAACAGCACACGACAACTAATAGATATGTGAAACCCGCTCTGGACCGTGGCAACGGACCAACCAAGTCCATGCTTATGGTTTCAAATGGCTTGGAACACTCTTTTGCATCACCCAAGAGTCCAGGGGGAGGCAGTTGAGAGTGTTTATATGCGGCGCACGTATCACATTTACTAACGTAGCTAATCACGTCCTTATACATGTTAGGCCAGTAGTATCGGAGGGCGAGTCTTTTGTAAGTTTTAAATATTCCGAAATGTGGAGATAATTCGCCACTATGATGACTCTTCAACAATTCTAAACGATTGTCCTCCGGTACTACCTGCTTCCAGTCGTAGTCACTAGCCACCCCGAATTTATTTTTAGAGTAACGGTAAAGTTTATCCTCTTTAATAATGAAATTAGGACACGATCTGGGCGTACTGACACACTTATCCCACAATGCTCTAAACCATGTGTCATTACTGGGCGCTTTAATTTCTAGCACCGGGACGCCACGAGATAGGGCATCTGGAACTACATTGTCCCTGCCTTTGCGGTGCTCAATCGTGAAGTTGTAAGGTGATAACCGACAACCCCAACGGGCTAATCGACCAGAGGGATTGGTTAAGTTAAAGAACCACTTTAAGCTAGAGTGGTCGGTTATCACTTTAAACGCAGGACCGCCTTCTACGTAGGGACGAAAGTGTTCAACGGCGAAGACCACAGCGAGGGCCTCTCGCTCCGTTGCCGAATAGTTGCGTTCCGCCGGATTGAGCGAACGACTACAGTAAGCTATTGGGTGCTCCTCCCCACTAATAACCTGAGTCAGAGTGCCCGCTATCCCAAAACTAGATGCGTCACAATGAATCTCAAAAGGTTGAGAGAAATCTGGGCAAGCCAATACCGGAGCAGACACCAATGCTTCTTTTAAGGTTGAGAACGCGGTTTCAGTCTCAGCCGTCCACTGAAAAGGCGGCGCTTTTTTGCTCGTACTCGTTAGTGCGTTTAAAGGGGCCGCTATCGTACTAAAGTTTTTAATAAAACGCCTATAGCATGAGGCCGTTCCAAGAAACATTTTCACTTCCTTACGGGTTGTAGGGGTTGGAAAGTC
The DNA here is from genome assembly GCA_949316365.1 of Hoplodrina blanda. Taxonomy (NCBI): domain Eukaryota; kingdom Metazoa; phylum Arthropoda; class Insecta; order Lepidoptera; family Noctuidae; genus Hoplodrina; species Hoplodrina blanda. The sequence goes on from OX438585.1 coordinate 10,487,959, forward strand.
AACGATTGACTGAACTTTCGACGGGTCAGTGTGTAAACCATGCTCGTCCACTCTGTATCCCAGATATTTTAATTCCCGTCGAAAGAAACAGGACTTTGGTAAATTAATTGTAAGATTAGCCTGCCTTAACTTGTCTAAAACCCGTCTAAGAAGTGAAATGTGCTCCTCGAAGGTAGATGAGCAAATAATAATGTCATCTAAATAGACGAACACCTTATTACCAAACTCCGGGCCGAAAAGTCTGTCCATTAATCGCTGTTGGGTAGCTGGGGCTCCCGTCAACCCAAAGCACATAACTTTGAAATGGAACAAACCTCGACCCGGAACCGTGAACGCGGTTTTTTCTTTGGACGAAGCGGAGTCCAATTCGATCTGCCAAAATGCAGATTTGAGATCAATAGACGAAAGATATCGCGCGTCTCGCAACTGGTCTAAGATGTGGGAGACGTAGGGTAGTGGATACGCATCTTGCTTGCTGACTGCGTTAAGCTTCCGGCTGTCCAGGCAAAATCGCCATTCCCCATTCGGTTTTGGAGCCAGAAGAACCGGGTTATTCCACGCGCTATTGCTGGGTTCCACCACTCCCATCTCCAACATCTCATCCAGCTGACGGTTAAGTTCCTTGAGGCGTTCAGGTGACAAAGGATAATAACGTTGTTTAATAGGAGGTACATCCCCTGTGTCTATTTTATGACGCAGCAGATGAGTACGACCTAAACCCTTAGCCTCAAAGGAAACACTTTCAAAATCCTTAATTATAGACTCCGCTTCGTTCTTTTGATCCGGTGTTAATTCGTCAAAAGGCTGTAGATGCCTAACCTCCGAGACGCATGAATGGCCTCTATTTTTTTTTAAATAATTTAAAGGTAATTTATTAAAAATTTTTGGGGCCAAGTTAAAGGCCTTCCAAAAATCAACTCCAAAAATCAACGGTGTTGTAATGTCTGGAATAACATAAAATTTGATGACCTTAGTCACTCCCATGAGAGTCACTGGTAAAAATAAATAACCCTCTACGGATGCTCTCGAATCATTGGCAGTTACGATGTTGCCCAACCGCGTATCGGCGTGTAAATTCGCACCAGCTGTAATGAAATGTTGGCCAACATCGGAACCCAATACCGAGACGCAAGAACCCGAGTCGAGTAAACCATAATAATATTTATCGTATATGGAAACTGTTAAATGTGGACGACTATCGTCCGTAGTCTTATATCTAATTGTATTCACCCTTAGCGCATTAAAAAAAATTTTTAAAGATTTTAAATAATCGTCCCAATCGGACTTATCAAAGTTTTGGCTGTAGTTCCGCACATTTAGTTTTTTGAATTGCAGGTTGGACAGGACTTAGCCTCCTTCTGCTTCTTACTGCACGTAGGGCAAGAGGGTGCACGTACGCCCTTCTTGCCACAACGGAAACACACAATTTCTGTGGATTTGCAATCAGATAACGAATGTCCTTTAACCCTGCAACGAACACAGAACAACGATCCAGAATCTTTTTGCACGGTTTCCACGCGTTGTGTACCTTTAGGTGGATGGAATGCCAAGTCTGGTGCAACAAAAGAAGATGTCGGTTTGGGTGGTTCATGGAACTGAGCCCTGCTATGGAACCCTAGCTCCAGTTGTCTGCACTTCTCCTTTAAGTCGACCAGCGTGTTGACAGTCATTAATGACAAACCCGACGTGTATTCCGGTCTCATATTAAACTTGATCCGTGCCAAACGGTCGCGTTCTGGAACCTTATATGATAGCCTATTATATAGATTCTCCATGACTGCTATATAAATACAAGACAGCTCAGTTGACCCCTGCGTTCTATTTGTTATCTCTGAAATAAGACGCATATCATAGTCAGGTGGAGCAAAATCCGTAAGTAAGAGATTCTTCAGATCCGCCCAACTATTAACTGACGCTTTAATGCCACGGTACCACAATATGGCTCCATCCGAGAAAAGATCCAGCGCTGACATATGTAATGAGGCTTCGCTAATATCTCTGGCCTCACAAAGCTCCTCGAGGCGCTCAATAAACGCTTTCACGCAACCTGTACCGTCAAACTTAATTCCTAATGACTTAACCGTTTCTTTCTTACAGGAAACGATTAAGTCCCTTGGCTGCAAGTCTGACGTTACTTTTGATGTCTCCTCAGCGGAAGTAAATGATTGTTGGAAGCTTGCGTTAGCCAAATCAATTTTAGACAAGTAACCCCTAAGCTGGTTGTCAATGGTTGCATAGTCAGTACTAAGATCTGTGGAGGGGGTAATCCTACTCAAGCGATGATAAAGGTGGTAACTTAATGCTTTAGCGCGGTTAAATTTTTTGAAATTGGATGGATAATTATCAAGTATTTCCTTGAGTTCTGGTAATTTGGCCTTAATCGTTTGTAGCTCGCTTTTTATTTCAAAGCTTGTCTCCACAATTTCGTCCGAAGATAGTAATTTATTGAGTTCTCTAATTTGAACACGTAGTTCCTCTACGGTTGAAGCGGGTGTCGCGTCTCGAACCCGTACTTCATAAATGAGCTCGTCCTTGCGCAGTAAATTAAATTGGATTGGACGTTCCATTTTTTAAAATATTAAATTGAAGAGAACTAAAGTGAACGAACAACTGGCTGTCACAATGTACAATCTTTAACCGTATATGATAATATTATCTTTAATTATAGCACACAATCAGCAGTCGTAAAGTTTAAGTTAGGCTAAGTCAAAGGACATTGTATAAATGTGTAAAGTAAATTGTATAAATAAAAAAAAGTGTATATAACAGTACAAACATAAAAAACAAAAACACGTTACAAGGGATTCGGCGTGACGGTTTTTTCTTAAAAATTAGTATTACTGGAAGGTCCTAGAAACAGTACTCTGGCTTGTAAGGTACAGCAATTGACGTAACCTCTATCTCTAACTAATACACACGTTGGTCGCCACTGTTACATTTGAGATTTTGTCCGGCTGAGACAGAGGTACAAAATCCCAGATGCAAGGTGGGTTGGTATACAGCTATAATGAAACCACAAACTAACAAACAATAACCGTTTATTATAAAATTAATTAGTTAATTTATTAAAAGTAGACGGGGCTTAAAACCCAAACAAATATTTAAAATTATAATCAAATTAATGTTGTGCCAGCCAGCGTTACTTAAACCGGTAGAACTATGGGTGTGGGGAGCTAAAGATAAGCCCAAGTACTGTTCCTTTATAATAGTAAATTTAAGGGATGTAAAATATAACCAAGGTACAACCTTCCAGTTTGTGTAATTAAAATTATTGAATTTGAGAATAAAAGTATTATCATTAAATTAAAATTATCCAATGGGCGCCAGGGACTTGCAGTCCCGAACCCTGAGCCGACTAAGGTGTTAAGGTATGGTCCAGTTATGAAACGTAGGTGTCGAACCCGGGGTCCTAATTAAATCCGGTTGAAAACCAGCCACCAGGTTTGAAGACCGGGCAGGTAATAAATGGGTTCCAGCTTGGAACCGGTATTAAATTTGTAATAAGTGTAATTTATAGTATAAGAAAAAAACCGTCCCGCCCGCGTTGAAACGCTAGGCGGACACTGCCACTGCACAGTCGCCTCCACGGGAGGCTTGGAGGGGGCTCGAGGAACGGGTCTCGCGTCCAGCTCCTAGAGGTGTCTCTAAGCGCTGGCGGCGAGACGATTTTCTCGGCCAACTCCCCCCGCAGGAGTCCTGTAAGCCATAACCAAAAAATCACTACACATTCCTCTATTAACGAAGGGGCTCGGAGAACACTTTCAAATATTGAACATTCTTACCTCTAAGACACGGATCAAGGTGACACTAATCCAGTGTGAAGACAGCTGGGTGTACTCCTTAGTGCGGCTGTACACGTGTCAGCATTTCGCGAATTCCCTTGGTTCACGTGGAAGATTCGCCCTGTAATTAATGTCCCAAATTTCACTCACTTGCCTCTTTTAACGAAAGGGCGCGGATTACACTTTTCAACACCACAAGTACTTACCTTTTAAGGCATTAATTAAGGTTTGAAGGGACGCTCGACGTGCCTCTCACGGAATCTTTCGCCAAATCACTGGCGTCCTTTCGCGTTTCAATGTCAACCACGATATCCCGGAAACAGACAGAGCACCTAAGAAGCTTTCCCGCATTCACGGTAGAATCTAATTGGAGCGCGGAAGACAGATTCACCTCTCCAAGACATTCAACCCATGCAAATCCCTAACGAGGGTCTAACATGACTTATACACCCTGGAACATCCACAATTTACAGGATTCAAACTAACAAACTCACTATTTCCCATTTCTAACACGGTAAATCAATTTAGCTAAAGTATTAACTCATAAAACTTTATGTGGTAATCTCAAACGTAACTCCGACAACACCAAGTCACAGATTAAATATGGATTGTTGTGTCAACGAAACTTCTAGTAAAAACTTCATAGTAAAAAAATAACTTCCGGCCGTTCGGAAACGAAGGCCTTGAAGCGTTACAACCAAAAGCTGAAAATTATTACGGATTGGGCAATAAAATATTTATTCCATTGTTTACAATCAATACGCCAAAATAAACTAAATAATAATAAATCGATTAAAGATTTTTTAAAACTACTACGGCGAATCTACACCAGATGTCGCCTACTGTCAGAAACTGACGTTTGACGTTTGACGTTTTGACAATTATTCATTATTGAGTGTAAACAAAACTATGATTATCTTTAATTATTAATCTAAATATCTTAAACTATGTTGATTATTTAATTATTGTGTAAGCAAGTGTAATGGGGTTTTGAAAAGTGAGTGAGTGAAGTAATGACTCCCAATAACAGCGTATGCGCACAGGCAAATGGCAGGTACAAAAAAACAACGTAACAACGTAAATAAGAAAACTTTGAGTAGTTGTAAACCTCTGTGAAAATACCCGTCTGCGAAAGTTACTACCGATAAACAGACTTCTGTTGCTAAGAGGCTTGGCAAAAGATGGGTGTGCTAAGAGTTATGAGTATTTTACGCTTGTGTTGGCGTCGGTGAATACTTTCCATTATAAGGGGCAGAAACCGGTAAAAAATTATATTACTGTAATTAAATCTATTCTCTATTAGTATAGCTTTAACCCATAGAATGCTTTAACAGCTTTAACCCGGTTGCAAAACTACAACTTGTATATAATTAACATTTAAGTATAGTTTCTATTGTGAAAAATCTTTCTTTTCTATTGTTCCGAGATCAGTGGGACTCCCCTCTGCCCTTCTTATTTTAATTACTATCACTAGTCTTTAAGTAACTTTGTTGAACTAACTCTATGGACTCACGTCTGAAATAAATAATTTGAATTTACCCTCCATTTGGGATCCCAAATGGAGGGGAAATAGGATCCTATTTGACTGCCTCGTTGGTCTAGTGGTCGCAAAGCGCGACTGCTGAGCATGAGATCCTGGGTTCGATTCCCAGGTGGGGAATGGGCCCCCTATTACATGGGACTTAAACATAACTGGCGAAATGTGGGTGTACTAGTGGGTGAACCTCTGCTTAACCCTTCGGGGATTGCAGGCGTGATGTTATGTTATGATTGGGATCCTCCAGTTAGGTAGAAGGGCCCCCCAATAAATTTCGATATAGGGCCCGTCTAGGGTAAGCTACACCATTGCAGTAGATACAAGTGACAGTGCGATTTTTCACTGACAGTACCTTAGCTATTGTTCCGGACTTTCAAAAGAAAGCCGGTAGGAATTATAAGGAATCCTCGCCACTAGTGACTGTGATTGCGGTATGAAACTGGCGCAAAACTCTCGGGAGACTGTCAATCAATCTAATCGAATCAAATCCATTTCGGTCCGATTTATCTAATTTATTTATTTTCTTATTGTCTGTTAACTAGTCTGATTATTAATTTTATCTTATTAGCCGTCGATAGAAATGTATTTTTGATATGAAACATCTATTGGTAAGCCTTGGCAGTAAAACTGACTCGAATGCTGTGACGGCAAACGGCATGACGCTGTCATACCGTGTTGCCCTACGCCACCGCTCTTGACTTCATTGTGTGTGCGCTCGCGTGCACTTGTTTTTATTGTTTTTTTTTAAAGAGAGTTGTTTCACATTTGCCGGGCGTCTCGTGACGGCAAAATTTTATATTTTTAAGTGTTTAGTATTTTGAAGAAAATGTCTAAGAAAAATTTTACCTATGTAAAATAAAATAGAAAAGCTACGAAAGAAAAGTAAACAATTTTGTCACCAGTAAAAAAGGTAGGTAAATATTTTTTTTTGTGATTCTTGTGTGAGTGATAAACGACGACGGTAAACATTTTTACTAAATTAAAATATCACTCAAGGATAGAGGCGGTGTATAATGTACTAGCTATATTCAAAATGAATATAGCTCCTACATACTAGGTATGTAGAAGTATGAATCACAATTTACATAAATGGCAGGGATTGACAAACAGACCGAGTTAACATGAAAATAACATCAGTTATCCTAACAATCGTATCAATAAACCTTTGTCATCGCTAACCGCATCATCTTACACCGAATCCGTGATATCACAGATCATTTTGACAGATAAATCAAACCGTCCTAATTCGTCCTTTACAATTGGCGAGCATGTACCAGTAATCCATGATCACAAGACCGGCTTTCGGACCCTTGAGACCTGTGTAATAAAGCTTACCCCGGTTCGATTAAGCCAGTAAATCAGACTGTCGTCTCGCATAGATATAGAGGGTTAACTTCTGATTTCACGTGTTCCTGACTCCTATCTCGCAAGACGGAAATTGCCAAGAAAACATGGCGACCAGAGGCCTGCTGGCTCTTATTTATTTTTATTTCTTCGGTCCGCTCCGGTATCCGGACACAGCGGTCGGTAAATAAATTGTAGTTTCAGAGCGCTTTATATTGCCATTAAAGACGAATAGAACCATAAATCAATTTATTACCGACGTTAATGCTGGGACGTCGCTAAATAGCCGTTTACCTGATTACAGAGTGCCTAACTGCCGTTTATACATAAACTAGCATTAAGGGAATTAGAATAAGGTTGTTGTTACTTTGAGAAGTAATTGCTATTCAACTATGTAAATTTTCAGCTACATTATTATTTTATCAACACACTTGCTCGCAAAGTGAGTCTTATTGTAAAATATCTTTGCAATGAAACCACTAAATTAATTAATAGTAATTTATTACGTCGCAAAACACATGCCCTATCCGAATTATAATTGCAAAAGGGAAGAGGATGTGTGACCACAGACTAAAACTAACCAAGTTTTGGATGCGTTCTCATCTACATTCTCACACTCTCCCCGCCACAAAAGAAAGAATACATGTAACTCTACATAACTATCAAACAAGAAAATAACAACCAAAAGTAAATTATACCTACTGATCCTACTGATCCTTAAGTAAAGCTTATATAATATGAAGTACAATATCCTATTATATTAAAGTACAATACTATACAAGTCTAGGGTTGGTATAACATTGCATTAAAATACAGTACAAAATTATATTATTAGAACCTAACTAAATATATTTTTTTTAACTGAAAAAATATAATATTTATTATAATTGCTTGTTTATTAAGAAACTAAATCACACACATTTTCACTACAAGAACGCATTTGGTTTACATGCCTCTTACAAATGGAACCATTAACATCTATAACATAAGTTAACCCTGGTACAGATTCTTGGACTATTATCCCCAATATCCATGGTTTAAATCCTTTCCGATAATCCCTTATCATTACCTTATCTCCCACACTAAAAGATACTTCCCTGTCACTAGTTGCATAACTACTCTGCTTGACTTGTTCTTCATGTAACTTATCTACTATGGGAGGCGGGCGTAATAGAGAAAATCGACTCCTGATCTCTCTCCCCAGCATAAGCCGAGCAGGCGTTACTCCACTAGACCTCTGCGGGGTACTGCGATAATCTGATAAAAACAAGTTTATAGCTGAAATCATATCACTACCAGTTTCCATAATTTTTGTAACATGACTTTTAAAAGTCTCTACAAAGCGTTCTGCGGCGCCGTTTGTCGCTGGATGGTAAGGCGGTGTAAATGTATGTTTTATATTAGCACTTTTACAGTACTCCTGAAACTCTGTGCTTGTAAAACTTGTTCCATTATCTGTTACCAAATGTACTGGATAGCCGTATCTGGCAAATAAATCTTTTAAAATGTTTATAGTGGTTACTGAAGTTATGTTATGCATAACAAAAGCCTCTACCCATTTTGAGTAACTGTCAACAATGACTAATACCATTTTTTTTTGGAATGGTCCTAGGAAATCTGCATGTATCCTGTGCCACGCAGATGGTGCCACAGGCCAGGGCTTCACTATCTTTGGTGGACTTTTATTATGACTTAAACAAGCCATACATTGTTTAGTTATTGATTCAATTTCTTTATCCATATTAGGCCACCAAAAATAGGATCTAGCAATTTCTTTCATTTTTACAGTTCCAAAATGGCTTTTATGGGTTTCATTTAAAATTCCCTCTTGAACATTTTTTGGTATTATTATACGGTAACCCCATAAAAGACACCCTCTGTCCGTACTAATTTCATTCTTTCGATTATAATATGGCAGTAACTCTTTCTCTATATTTTGTTTTATTGGCCAACCGTCTGTAGTGTAACGCAAAATTTTACTTAATATTTTGTCTTTCTGAGTTTCTTTTTTAACAACATTCCAATCTATTTTATCCATTTTGGAATTGTTTACAAAAATTTGTTTTGTTGTATTACCTTCATTACAAATGTCATGTAAACCAATTTTTTCATCACAATTTTGTGTATTTCTAGAAATAAAGTCAGCTGGGTTTATTGAAGTTTTAATATGTCTGATTTTATATGTAAATGCTGATAAAAAGATGGCATAATGCTGCAATCTTTTTGCTGCCATTTTGGGTATTGATTTGGTGGGGCCAAATATCCTGACTAGTGCTGAACTATCAGTTTCCAATTCAAATTTTCTGCCGTATTATAAAACTTGGTCACACCAAATACAATAGCCAATGCCTCTTTATCTATAGTTGAGTATTTCTGCTCAGTTGAACTAAGTTTTTTACTAGCAAATGCTATTGGTCTTACAATACCAGTATTATCTCTGTTTGAGATCACCGCGCCCAAACCCACATCTGAGGCATCACATGTTAATATTAAGGGTAAACTGGGGTCATAATGCCGTAGGTTTTTTGCAGATGCTAATCTGTGTTTTATTGCAATGAAAGCATCTTCACACTGTGGTGTCCAATGGAACTTATCTTTTTTAGTACAATTATATAATGGAGCTAATGTACTAGCCATATCTTTTAAGAATCTGGCATAGTAATTTATTTTCCCTAAAAATGATTTTAACATTGTTAAATTAGTAGGAGACGGTGTTCTCAACAGAGGTTGAATATTTTCTTTAATTATATTTATTCCATTTTTGTCAATTCTGTATCCAAATACATCAAGATATTTTTGAAATAATTTACATTTCTCTGGTTTTAATTTAAACTCACTTTGTTGTAATTTAGTTAAGACTATACACAATGTGTTGACCATATCATTTAAATTTTTGCCTGACAAATATATGTTGTCAATGAAAACTGACACATTTGGAATGCCTTCAAGTTTTTTACTCATGAGTCTTTGAAATGAGCCCGGTCCAGTGGACACTCCAAAAGGGAGATATTTATATTTATACGTTCCTATTTCAGTTACAATTACAGTATAATTTTGAGATTCTTCACATAAAGGTGCCTGCAAATATGCCTCTTTTAGATCCAGCTCGCAGTAATATTCACCATCTTTTTGGGTTTGAAAGATATCCTCAATATGTGGTAAAGGAAAGTGGTCGACCTCCAAATAAGGATTTAAGGTTAGTTTATAATCACCACAAAGTCTTACCGATCCACAGGGTTTAACAATGGGTACCACAGGTGTTCCCCACTGACAGTGTTCCACTGGTTCAATGCGTCCATTCTCCAGTAATCTAGTAATTTCATTTTTTACCTTGTCTCGCAGTGCAAAAGGAACCCGTCGGGCAGGTAGACATTTTGGTCTTGCCTCTGGTTTTAACTTTAAAGTGATTTCCTCTCCTTTGAAATTTCCCCATCCAGGTGCGAATACCTCTGCGAACTGGGTCTTTACAAATTGTTCTGCATCTGTAATATTTGAAAAGTTTGTATTACTATTTTGTAAATATATAGGTTGAGGATTAATTTGTGCCTCTAACAATTTTGGTGGCCACAGGTTCATTTGACTCAACCAATCTCTACCTAATAAGCAAGGCACATCATCGTTTCCCACATAAAGTTTAAGTTCTTTTTTAAAATCTCCAAAAGTTACTAATACATTATCCAAAATACCTACCGGTTCAGATATAATTTGATCAAAATTCTTAAAAAGAACTTTACATTTTTTAATTTCTTTGTTTGGTAGCAATTTTTTATATCTAAGTGGTATTACTGTTACTTCTGAGCCTGTGTCATACAGGAAATCAATATCTACATTGTCCACCTTAATAGAGACATAATGTGGTGGTACTTTACTTACACAGAGTGAAAATACCTCAAAATCCTCGCATAATGTTGAAGGATCCCCCACACTTACGTCGTCCTTTCCATCTTTTTTCTCCGTCTCAACCATATTAGTATATCTTGTCATTTTGTTTTGCTTACACATTTTAAAAATGTGTCCTTGTTTTCCACATTCTGAACAAAATTTTTTTTGCAGTGAACACTGAGCTCGAACATGGTTAAATTTTCCACAACAATAGCACCTTTTATCCTTTGATTCATGTTGTTGATTCCTCGTTTTAGATTTTCCTGCACCATCATTGAAACTCTTTTGCCTGGTCTGTATTGAATTTTTAAACATTGGTGCAATGTTACTAGTAGCTTGTACATTTGAAGTTTTAATGGCTGCTTCAATACCTTTTGCCAAATTTATTAGTTTTTCTAAATCCAATTCTGAATTTTTTATTAATTCAAATTTCACTATGTTCGAATTTACTCCATCAATTAACTTTTCTTTTATCTCATCGTCTATGTCCTTGAAATTGCAAGTTTTGGCTAGTTTTCTCAAATCCAATATGTAGTCATCAATGCTTTCCCCAGCATTTTGGTTCCGATGTCTAAATTCCGCTCTATTAATTGTTGATGATGTTGTTTTGACATAGTTCTGTTTTAAGATGGTGCACAATTCTGTGAAAGTTTTCTTTAATGGAGAAACTGGTGAACAAATATTAATTAAATTCTCAAATACTGAGGGCGATAGTTTTGTAATTAACAGTGGTACTTTTTTATCTTCTCTAGTGTCACCTAACAGTATCACACACTCCAGTTGTTTCTCAAATGCTTCCCAACTGCTCCCATCAAATGGTTTTATATCATGCGAAGAACTCATTGTTGGTTCTGTTTGAGTTGGAATGTATACTTTGGAGCACCCTGTTTCACCTTCCTTAATAAGTTGTTGGCTTATTATTTTACGTAATTGTTCCACTGTGCAATTCTCTTGTATAGTTATTTTCAAGTATTTGGCCACTCGTATTAGTTGTTCTTTTGTACATTCGTATATAAATGACCTTTTTCCGCTACGTATTTTTTGTAGAAGTGAATCATTTTCATCAATATCACTATGTTCTTCGGAATCTGGTGTTGAAAATGATGAATCACTGGACGCCGTCATTTACAGAAAACAACTTAAAATGGCGTCCGGAAATTGCCGGATTTTGCAGTAATAATTAAACTGCAATCCTTGAAGTCTGCTCTGTTTTTTATTTTTAAATCACGTTTCGGTTCGTACTCCTCGTCGCCAATAAAATATCTTTGCAATGAAACCACTAAATTAATTAATAGTAATTTATTACGTCGCAAAACACATGCCCTATCCGAATTATAATTGCAAAAGGGAAGAGGATGTGTGACTAAAACTAACCAAGTTTTGGATGCGTTCTCATCTACATTCTCACATATTGCATCGCTTTTAGAGTCACAATGAGATGTATTATGCACTTGTACTTATTACATTACGACACCAGTAAGGTAATGGATTTTATTTTAATTTTGGCCGGAATGTAAGCATTTAGGTAGATTCCAGAACGGGTTTAAATTCGATAAAGAACGAGCGTTGACTTTTTATATACCTACTTTTGTTTTCGGGCAACCTTGGTAAGTATGAGTCGAAGTTTAAAACCTCCCAACCAGAACCGTTGCCCCGTCAAAGTGGTCATTGATTCAAAACTTTTTCTAAAAACAAAAACAAACATTTATTCCTTTGAAACTGAAAATGTAAAACTAAAACCATCGTCTTTATTGTTACCGTACCTACTATTGGAATAACTATGAACCTACGTTAGAGCAGCAGTAAAAATTGCATTATGGCGAGTTTTATGACCATATAAAGACTGCGCTAGTGCATACCTAAGTACCCTTATGGTCTAAATGTCTTTTTTTATAACTGACTCTATAGCACCTACTAGTACCTACTTCAGGCTTGAGTAGAATGTAAGTATCAATGATTTTTTTTATTGGATAAGTAATGGTGATTGTAAACTAGCGCTTGCCTGCGACTTCGTCTGCGTCAAACTTGATATAACAGTACATTTTCCGGGATTAAAATTTACCTATGTGCTATTCCAAACTATAATCTATCTCTGTGCCAAATTTCATCAAGATCCGTTCAGTCGTTCTGGCGTGATTGAGTATCAAACATCCATCCATCCATCCAAATTTTCGTATTTTCTAAAAAAAAGAAGAAAAAAAAAGAAGAAAAAAAAGAAGATTCAAAAAAAAGAAAAAGAAGATTTCTAAGTACCTACCATAGATGTTTTACGGCAGGCAGAAACTAGTCTCGAATTTAACTATTTTGGTTTATTTCGAGTTCCTATTCTGACAAGGGTTATTGAGCAGCAACGACCTAAGACCTTATAACCTATGACCTAAATGACCTACAGATAAATGTTCCGGGTCCGACTAATTGTGATTATGAGCTTATAAACGCACCCACAATACAGGAAAAATTACTAGTGGAAAGCAAGATGAAAAAAAAATACGTAGAATATGTCACATAGGTACACATAGGTATAATTGTCGGGACTAGTGGTGACCACAGATTGTAGGATTTCACGCATGTACACTTTTGGCCAAATAAAGGCTAATACATATTCATTTTCAATGTCTTTTAAAAAATAAAAAAAGTTTGTAACACATCAATTTTATAAAAAGAAATAATAAAAATGAACTTTATTAAACAATAAACACAACAAATACGAAATAACGAAATTAAACTATATTTAAAATAAACAACGAATACGTAATAACCAAAAAAAAACTATTTAAAAATTCAAAACGTAAGTCACTAAAATTGCACAAAAGTGTACAGCAGCCGAATGACAGGCGATAGTCCAATAGACGATGAGCATCGATTGCCGAACCAATCGCGTGCAGCGGACTGCAGGATCGGCGCCCCCCGCCTTCTTCATTCCGCCAAAGAGACCAAAAAATTAACAAATGCGCAGGTGATATTTTGTGCTCACGTCTTGTGCCGGTACCTATACCTGTATCTCGACAAAATGTGTTAGCAATTTCACAAAGCGTTATTTAAAACGAGCATTACGATATCAGGTGGTTATCTTCCCACGCAAGTCAAGCATCTTGCGACAAGAGCGGAGAATCCTCTTTTGTTGTATTAAATAAGGGTTTGTTTCACCTCCTTTGAATAGACACTTTTTCTTTTTGAGACGTTGGAGTTTATTTGAGTTAGGCCTAGTAAGTGGCCACGGTAATTGCAGCTTTAATAGGTTAGTAATAGGGTTTATAGAAGATAACAATTGACCTGATAATTATTCAAGCAAAGTGGGCTGATTATGATGAATGTGTTTCATGTTTGTCTGACAGTTGATATACTTCAAACAACGGCAATTGCTGTTTAATATTACTAAAGTTATAAGCTTGTTTAATTTCACTAACAATTTTAATCATCAGGATGCGTAGGTACAGCTGTTTAAATGACATTTTTTTAAAGTAAATATTTTAAAAACAGAACTGTTATGGTCGTTTTTTATTCTGACATCTCATCTATGACACGGCAACGGTCCGGCTGCATGGAATCGCCTCGAAAACTCCTTTTGTTAGCTGACAACGAGGCTATTGCCATCAACCGAACACAAATCTAGACTCCGAGGCTGCTACTGAGAAATTCCTTATAGGAAAAACTTAATATCACTTTGCCCGACATGGGAAACAAACCCAAGACCTCATGCACAGCAGTCGCGCTTTGCAACCACTAAACCAATGAGGCACGCAGTGAATGAATGAAGAATACGTATAATTTACTAGAAAAGGTATATTAAGTTTAAATGTTGGTGAATACAAAGTGTACACGTAGGTATAAAGCCGTATTTACAAGCTCACACATAACTGAGCAATAACAAAGGCTCACAATAAAATTACACTTTTCATTGACTTTATCGAAGGTTAGATATGTACACGACATCAAAGTCATCAAAAGCAGAAGCCTTAACTTTGAAACAAAGTATCTAAAGCGTCTTAACAATATCAGCTCCAAAGTTTTTGAAATCGATCCGTCTTAAGGTGAAACCGACGGGCTGCTCCCAGCCATTCTCCCGAGAGATGGCGCTGAAGTCAACATTTTTAGTTTATTTGAGTTTTTGTGTAATTGGACAATTATTAAGTCATAGGAGTAGTCTTAGCGGTTATCGGATATTACATTTTATTTGAATAGGTCATATCATTCCCTCAAAATCTACCCAATTCGACACATAACTTGTTTAGAACTTCTGTCATTGAATACAGTGTCGTTTACACACACATACATACCTCTGCGTTTACGAAGATTGAACACCAGATGGCGTGAATATAAAAAAAACTAGTTTAAATTTTTCTGTCTAAGTAAAAATAAGTTATATTTGTTGGCGTAAACTATTTTATTGATTTATAAATATGGGAAATAAATTATGTCAACATTGATTACAATAAAACGCAGTTTTATTTTATTTCATTACACTATTTTAATCGTTTATCAAAACAGAAGTATTTGAAGCAACATAATTTATAATTTTGGGAAATAAATTATGTCAACATTGAAAAAAAAAAAATAAAAAAAAAAAAGTACCTACCAGCCTCTTACTGTCCCACTGTAGGGCAAAGTAGGTACCTACATATGAATTGAAAAAGTCACATTGGCTTGCCCGGATTCGAACCCACAACCTCATGCATGAGAGGTGGGCGCGTTAACCACTGGGCCATCACGACACTTAATTTTGATTACAATATAACGCAGTTTTATTTTATTACATTACACTAGCTAGGTATTCAATATTTTTTCATCTATCTACCTAGGTACCTACTTCACGGCAAGAAAATCTTCAATACACTCGACCTAAACCGTGCTTATCAACAACTAAGTAGGTAAGTACCTACCAGTCTACGAGCTAGACATCAAGAAAACAGCCATCACAACACCTTTTGTCATATTATTCGAGTTTACCTACACGAATAGGTAAGTATGTCCAGGTCTCAAGAATGCCGGACAGACATTCCAACGATTCATCTATCAAGTACTTAGGTACTTAGTAAGTACCCGATAGGTAGGTAGGTAGGTAAGTACTACTTACCTACCTACTTATCGGATTAGACTAGGTATCTACGCATAAATTTCCATTCATCATCGACGACGTAGGTAAGTAGGTAGGTAGGTAGGTACTTACCTACCCAATAATCGCATCTGAAAATGAAGTAAAATAAAAATAAATAAATATCTTGGGACAACTCACACACGGCAATCTGATCCCAAGCTAAGCAGAGCTTGTGTTATGGTAACCAGACAACTGATATACATTACATACTTATATAATTTATAAATACATAAGTACAGTATTATAGATAAATTACACCCAGACACAGAACCAACAATAATTATGCTCATCACACAAAGTTTGTCCTGGGTGGGAATCGAACCCACTACCTCCGGCTTAAGGAAGGCGGAAGTAAGTAAAGCAAGCCACATCAAAGATTTACAGGAAGTCTTACGCAGATAAGAGGTGTATGATATCACTACCTATAAATCCATCAAAATGCGTCTTCGGCAAAGAAAACCTCAAGTTCCTGGTCTATGAACTGTCAAGCAACGGAATCAAACCACCACAAGGAAAAGTCTGCTATCTCTGCTTACCCCAGACTGGCCCAGACCCGAGACAATTCAAGATCAAGACCTACCTACCTACGTAGATTTATCGGCATGATAAATTTCTACCGTGACAGCATAGTAGGTAGGTAGGTAGGTACCTAACGCAGATCACATAAGTACTTACAAGCACCGCTCAACGCGGTCCTGCACAATTCCAAGAAGCGAGATAAAACAAAGATCAAGTGGAACACAGAAGCGTCACACTCACAAGCATTCGAGTTATGTAAAGTTAGCATAGGTAGGTACAAAACGCAGCTTAGTTTGCTCATCCATCTCCATCACCAACCGACGCCAACTCCCTCACGTAGTCACGTGCGACGCAACGAACACCTGCGCAGGAGCTGTCCTTCAATAACTTGTAAACAAGAAATATAAGTACTGCTTGGCTAGGTACCTACCTATTTCTCAAAGAAATTCTCCGAAACACAACAGCGATACAGTTCATACAGTACCTATACCTACGGTCTACGTTCGACAGAGTTATTAGCCTACCTACTTATCAATTTATAGGTAGGTAGGTATGTCAATCAAACACTTCAGAAAAATGTTCGATGGAAGAGAACTCATTGTTTACACCGATCACAAGCCACCATCTAATAGATACCTACCAGCAGACTGATAAAACTTCATTCATAACTTAGTAAAGCGTAATTTTAGCTCCAGAAATCAAGTTTCCGTAGTGTAGCGGTTATCACGTGTGCTTCACACGCACAGGGCCCCCGGTTCGATCCCGGACGGAAACAGCTGCTTTTTGTATTTTATTGCCGATCATAAAAAGTATCTTCACGCTTTTTTATTAATTGGGTGATCAGAGAAATCTGAAAAATAAACATTTTGTTAAAATAAAAGTAAACTACGTACTATTTCTCTATACGTATTTCTAATAGTACGTAGTTTACTTTTATTTTAACAAAATGTTTATTTTTCAGATTTCTCTGATCACCCAATTAATAAAAAAGCGTGAAGATACTTTTTATGATCGGCAATAAAATACAAAAAGCAACAGTTTCCGCCCGGGATCGAACCGGGGGCCTTGTGCGTGTGAAGCACGCGTGATAACCGCTACACTACGGAAACTTGATTTATTATTTACGCTTTATTATTTTACAAACAATTTATTATATTATAATAAATTGTTTGTAAAATAATAAAGCGTAATTTTAGCTCCAGAAACGATTTTCTTGAGATGAATAATTATTAATTATTCATCTCAAGAAAATCGTCATACCTACCCGGTACCAACACTCTCAATATTCTGCGAAACGTCTACGTCACACGTTCGACCATACCTACTAACGCTGTGCACAATTCAAGTCACCCTGGAATGAACAACACACATTATTTGTTTCTGAACGCACCATGCATTACCGTGAACGTGAGCTTAGTAGGTACCTACTACAAAATAAAACAAACTAATAATAATGTTTGTCTGTCTGAAACTATTTTTTTTTTTACTATTTTAAAATATGTTTATCGTAACCCGGCAAAACCATAGGTATTTAGCAAATGTTTGCAAGTTTAATTTTGTGACTACTTTAGTAGGTACCTAGTTTACCGATTTATAATGGTTGACCAAAAACATATTCAAACACATTCAAATATGAAACACTGACTCATCATCACTGACACGTATGACGTAGGTAATCAGTATTGTGACGATATTTCAGAAAAATCACGGGCCAACATGCTGTTTTTAGTTTCTAATACCACCAAAAATATAATTGCGTATTTAGAATAATTAATTACTATACCTACGATAAATTAGTTACAATATAGTCTCAAATACATACTGGAGGAAAATTGCAATTTTAATCAATGAAAATGCATAGCATACAAAAAATACACAAGAAATTCCGCGCGCAAATCATAGCGCGTGACTACCGAAATCAGAATTTATTAGCTATTAGGAATTATTTTTCTATCATAGGTATTATCAAGTCCCAAACAACAACAAGTGAACGAAGTTTGGCAACGCTTTTTTTGTCAACGTATTCCATTTAGGAAAGAACGGCAACGTTGCTTATAACCTACACTACGAGTATTGGTATTTATGTTGCCACACAACAATAATAAATAATAAGTAAAATTGTTTAAAAAAACATAGATGTCGAAGGTCATTAGTTTTATGTTATTTTATTCTTGTTTTGATACGGTTGGAAAGGAAATCCAATTATTGAACTAAGATATTGATTTATCAGAAATTATTTTGCACGCCATCTAGTGTGCCAATTTTTAAACTTCGCCTTTCGTTTGCTTGTCAAAAGTACTCAAAAGTCCCGCAGTGTTACGCACACTACTAAAGAAGTGTCAATTTTTGCCGAGATTTCACTATTGTTTTTCTCAGTGAATAATGAAGTTATTGACTAAAAACTTCGGACGCGAGCACATTTTATTGTAAAGAAGTGATAAAATGATTAGTTTTAAAGAAAGAGTGTCTGTGTTTAGTGTAAAACTCTAATGAAAAATGTATGGACGGAGGGGTCGTCGCATCCACCTTAATTATAAATGTTCGTTCAATGTGATTAACAAATGGCTTTAATCCTGAGTTCGACAAGATAATTAATTTGAAACGTAAGTACAGTCAGAGTTAGGCAAACGATTTCGACTTGAGTGATTGTCTTTGGAAATACGCAGCAATTTTGAGAATGTTTGCAAGTTTTTTAATTTTTTTTAATGGAACATGACGCTAAATATTGCAATGATGTGTTCTAATTGTACACAGAACTGTGAACCTACCTATGTGATCTACGCATAAAACTGATTATTATCTACTATCAAAATGTGTCAAACACATAACATTAACCGGGTACAAATCCAGACACCGAGGCTGCTAACAAGAAAAATCCTGATGGAAAAACGCAATAACACATTGCCCGACCGGAGCATCGAACCCAAGACCTCATGCTCAGTAGTCGCACCACTAGACTAACGAGGCAGTATCTACCTGTAAATATGAATTTATAACAGAAAAATAGCTCAGTGTCTTTCATCTATCCAATATCGTTCTACATTTTTATTTAAAGCCAAAATAACACTGAAATCCAATTCATTCGCGTGACGTCACGTGAATCCGCGATTTTGTCCTGTCACGTCATGGTGCGATTCGCGTTTGTCTCGCGTTCGATACAGCAGCATCGCGTCGAATTAACTCGCGTTAATGCGAAATAGCTCAGTGGTTGCGTTAAATGTAACATTAATTACATGTTATACAGGTTTAACGCGAATCGAGGCTTTAATATGTCCCCGATAACTTTAATGGTTTGGCGATGCAAAATTTTCCTTTGTACGCTGTTGTTTGTGTGGTAATTGTAAGTATTGGTTGCAATTTATGGTTTAGTGGAATTATTTTGGTAATTCCAAAGCCTAAAGTGTTCGCCTGCAGGCGAAGTTAGGTACGTATAGACTTGGCTCGTCTTCAGATAAAAGACAATTTGCGAGATAATATATTTTAGTTTCAACCTGGTACTTTAAAGGTCTCGTGTCAAATAGTTTATCTCTAGCAGTTGAAGATAAAGACTAAATTAGAGTAGCGCCAAAATCGTAACGTTAAAACATTTTAATAAAATATAATAAGTTGTAGTTATGTGAAAAAATCAAACCCAGAAAAATGTATTCGTCATATTTATAAAAAAATAATTCATTTTAAAAACCAGTAATAGATAAATCCTTCATCGTTTTTTTTTGGTCCCCACTTAACAACTCTTGCAGGGCGGTTAAGTTCAGCCGCTTACGCTGTCAGAAAAATTGGATAATTAACAGACGTGGATACCGCGAGACTAGTTATAGGTATTTTAACGCCTGGGAGGAAGCCCAAGATGCCATTGGAATCTTTTGCGACCTCTCAAAGGCGTTCGATAGCGTTAACCATAATACCCTTTTGTTGAAACTCGAGCACTACGGGACTTTTCATTTTTCTTGATATTTATTTTGTTTTTATTTTTGATTTAAAAGTATGTTATAGATTGCGCAGGCTCACACACTATTTCATGTTGGTTGAGATGTTAAGAGTGGTCGTCTATAGTTCCAATATTTGTAAACACGTGAACACTATGTATATTTGAAAATTTTTAACCTTTAAATTCTTGATTTGTAATACTTTTTAAGTGCTAGTGTATGATTTAGTAGTTTTTAAATAACATTGCATTCCATTTCACATTTACATTGCATTCACGTGCCACTATGTATGATTCTGTATGCAAATATTGTAAACATTTTTATATTTCATCATGTCTAGATTATGGTATTTTGATTTCGGGACTGGCTGCAGATATAAATTATTCTATCTTTATCCTGCAAAAGAGGGCTGCAAAAGGATTGGTCATCTCTTATCTGCTATGGCTTACATATTTATTTTTTATTATTTTTTACGACTGTTTTATATTCATCTTCATTGTTTTCACATGTAGAATCAACAAGAATAATAACCTAACCTAATTTAAAAGAGTGCCGTGGAGATTCTTGCTCGTTCTTCTCCATAGAGGCCTACCTCCGTTTTGGAACGAGCAACTAGTTTCAGCTTTCGGACTAACTGAACGACTCCTTGACAATTTAAAAGTGCCTGTAAATGGTCTAATTGAAATAAATGTTTTGACTTTGACTTTAAATTATACCTACATGCTTTTAATTATTTTTAAATTATACCTACATGCTTTTAATTATTTTTTAATTGACAACTGTTGAAAAAGTAAGTAATAAATAACATAAATAAAGTAAAAACCTGATTTCCCTAACAGAGTTCTTTAATTTATCGATAATGCGTATCGACAGCTGTTACAGCAATGTTTGTCAATGTAGTTGCATCATGTCGTTACACTGTTATGACACAAAATGTATCTATGTGTGTACGAAATTGTTAGTGTATTGTTATTATTTCTATGTGTGACTTTCGTAGCGACAGACGATTGTTTTTGTGTGGGGCATTGAAAAGTGTGTTTGTGTGTGTATTTCCCCCCGCAAAAAATGACAGACTTTTCTGTATTGAAAAAATACGCTATGGCGTCTCCCCTTCCGTCAGGTACCCGTGTTGCTCTATGCTCGTATATAATAGTATAGATTTGGGATTGTCTTATAGCTACTCAGTGGAAAACCTAATAGGTTTTATTTTGTTTTAGATACCTACCTACTTCATTGTTTTTTTTTAAAAAGTATTTTTATAAACTCCTGTCATATTAGGTTACCGTACGTATGATTTGTGTTACCGTAGTAAACCAAAACGGTAAAAAAACCACACCGGTAACCGGTAATACTTAACATTTTACTACACAACAAACGCAAAACTAAAATATAACTTCTCATTGTAGTCAAACAAGAACAATTGCGATGTTTTTATTTCAACAAAGTTGAAACCCGGGTCATAAGACCGGTGGTTCTTCAGACGGAATAATAAAATCCGGGAAAATTCCGGGTTCCTGCCTACGTATACAGTCCGCTTTAATATTTTATTTCGGTTCCTTGTAACGTAGTAACTCGGCCGGAATGTCGTCTGTGATTAAATGTTTATATCTAACATATTATGTATTATGTTACATGGTGTCGTTACGAATTCTCTTAATGTTGAAACTTTTAGGGAATTAGGGAAATGAAAACAGGAAGATATAACTTATTAGTCTTTGCTCAATAATTGTGTGATAGCTTCAACGACTACTGCTGACAAGCTATATGGATGATATAGTATATCTTGAAATTATTTTATGATTATTGTAAAATGTAACATAATTATTTACCTACTCATTTAGATTTTAACGAGAGACTGAGATCAAGAAACCGAATTATTAATGAAGCAAAAGATTTATTCCTTATTTCCATGAAAAATATGTAAAGAAATATCAACTTCAGTCTTTCATCTTCCTCGTCTGCTTTCTGTCATTTATAAATCTTTCAGTTAGTGATGTTTCATGCCATCTCTCTTCTCACTTACACCTTGACATCTAGCTCTTTCATACACTCATACATCATCAAAGATTCAATCATACATTAATACTATGAGATTTCTATTACTTATCTATATTATATAAAAACTCAGCTTATTCATTCCGATGGGTCGACTCGAATTTTAACAGAAGAGTGTCTTTATATACTTTTTATGAGACTAAGCCACAGCGTAGCGTGACCGTGTTTAGCTAGATTTTAATAAAATCTAATTGTAAAATAAAAACAGTATCTCTGACCAAGCTAAGAAAAACACGTCTACGTTTAGTCTCCGCTTCTTAAGATTGCGGAAAAACTGTATTTTTCTGTGCCAATAAGAACAATTAAGTGGGCTGCAATGAAGTTTATTTTCCGCCTTCCTTTCTCCTAAGATTCCTAAGCTCAATGGACAGACCATTGAGTGTGGGATTTTTTCTTAAGTGTGTCACGTTTAAAGGCATTTAAGCAGTAGAGGAGTTAGTTACATTGAAGGATAAATTTGTTACAATTCCAGTTTTATAATAACCTTTATCTTTGCTGATTTTTTTATTCATACTGATATTATAAATGCGAAATTCACTCTGTTTGTCTGTTATGCCTTCACGACTAAACCATTGAACGGATTTGAATGAAATTTGGTACAGGGTAAGTTTGAATCCCAAGAAAGGATATAGGTTACTTTTATTTCGGTTTTTTTTTTCTGCGTCCGTGAACGAAGCCACAAGGCAAAAGCTCGTGTTCTTTAAAGTAATACAAATCAAATACTTTGACCCTGTTATTCTATTTCGTTTCATTAATTAGCTACTAATAAAATACATAATGTAGGTACATACGAACTCAGTATAATAAATATGTCCTCGTATCGAAGTCAAGCCAAGACATTTTACGTAAGTATTATTTATTCAATTAGCAGCACATCGAGGGGCACGGCAGTGCCCCCGCCAAGTCGAGCAAAAAAAAGCGGCACTGCCGTACCATTATTTTCTCGAAGCAGTTCAGGCCATTTTCAACCCCTTATAACTTTGTTGTGGATTAAACTAGAAGCCTGTATTTCTAGTTACCAAGCAAGCATTGTATAAACACGGTATATTTCAAATTTCATTCAATTTGAACCAGTAGTTTAAGAATTATAACTAGTCAAAGTTCTTAATTTTGTCACTCACTGACTGACCGATCATCAAAAGTCTAAAGCACTTCTAGTAGACATAGAAGCTTCAAATTTGGAATGCAATTAGTGTTTAGTGTATAAATCAAGGAAAAACTAAAATATTTTGCAATTTCAGTCCAGTTTTCTAGATACACCAATTCTTAAACCGATAGTCAAAAATCTAAAGCACTTCTAGTAGACATAGAAGCTTCAAATTTTGAATGCAATTAGTGTTTAGTGTATAAATCAAGGAAAAACTAAAATATTTTGCAATTTCAGTCCAGTTTTCTAGATACACCAACTGCATAAATAACTTTGTAATCCCATATGACATGATATAATCTTAAAGGATTACAAAGTTATTTATGCAGTTGGTGTGATCATCAAAAGTCTAAGGCACTTCTAGTAGACATAGAAGCTTCAAATTTTAAATGCAATTAGTGTTTAGTGTATAAATCAAGGAAAAACTAAAACATTTCGCAATTTCAGTCCAGTTTTCTAGATACACCAATTCTTAAATTTGAACTGCAGAAATAACTTTGTAATCCCATACGATTATATCATGACATAATGAGATTACAAAGTTATTTAAGCAGTTGGTGTATCTAGAAAACTGGACTGAAAATGCAAAATATTTTAGTTTTTCCTTGATTTATACACTAAACACTAATCACATTAAAAATTTGAAGCTTCTATGTCTACTAGAAGTACCTTAGACTTTTGATGATCACACCAACTGCATAAATAACTTTGTAATCCCATATGACATCATATCATCTTAAAGGATTACAAAGTTATTTATGCAGTTGGTGTGATCATTAAAAGTCTAAGGCACTTCTAGTAGACATAGAAGCTTCAAATTTTTAATGCAATTAGTGTTTAGTGTATAAATCAAAGAAAAGCTAAAATATTTTGCAATTTCAGTCCAGTTTTCGAGATACACCAACTGCATAAATAACTTTGTAATCCCATATGACATGATATAATCATATGGGATTACAAAGTTATTTATGCAGTTCAGTTTTTTTTCTACAAAAAGTAATGAGATGCCACCAAAAACAAAACTTGTAAAAATTCCAAGTCTCGCAACTCAGTTCTTCTACCGTAAAAAGTTGTGAGATCCATGTAGTACCAAGTCAGTCGATTTATTCAGTCCCTACTTAAGGGGACCTTCTGTCTTAAGTTATTACGTAATTAGCATTTATGTTTAAATGAAATAAATTGACTTGGCCATCGCATGAAAACACAATGCCATCAAAAACAAAACTTGTAAAAAACCAAGTCTCGCGACTCAGTCAGCACGATTTTGCTATCGCACTAAACAATCTTATTTACTACAATATATTGCTTGTGAGTTACATTGTGTTTTCATGCGTTGGCCAAGTCAATTTATTTCATTTAAACATAAATGCTAATTACGTAATAACTTAAGACAGAAGGTCCCCTTAAGTAGGGACTGAATAAATCGACTGACTTGGTACTACATGGATCTCACAACTTTTTACGGTAGAAGAACTGAGTTGCGAGACTTGGAATTTTTACAAGTTTTGTTTTTGGTGGCTTGCTTTTTCGCCTCCCACTATGATTTAAACACAACTAATTAATTTTCTACAGTTTCCAAAACTTTGTTAATTTATGGCACACATTTGTACAGACGCCATCAATAAAGAATGTAATCAGTATCGAAATACATAGAATAAATATATATAGGCAAAAAACCCGCAAATTACTAAAAAGGAAAAAAAATAGTACCTAATGTAATAAATATTTGGTCCTTCGGTTCTTTTGTAACCTTTTTAATCATTGTTATATCGTTGAAAGGAGCTTTGTTGAGGGTTTTCGGGAGAACTTTCCAGATATACCTACAGAGGTTATTGACTCTTGTCGATATGAACACACAATACAGTCGTACCGACAAGTACAGTGAACAAAAGAGACAGGTATGCAGGATCGTCAGATATAGTTGAAGTTTTCTTAGAAACTGATGGATGTCTTCAAATTTTATTTTATTAAAAAAGTAGATAATAAACAGTTCATTCATTAAGTTAAGTTTCAATCGAAAACATCCATCGATTTCTAAGAAAACTTCAACTATATCTGACGACTCTGGATACCTATGTCTTTTGTTGACTGTACACATGAATCATGTACACTTCTACGAACCGACAGAATAGCGTGCCCGTATTTGGGTTCGGGGTATACATTGAGGTATTTCACAAGAAATAAATAATATTACTTTAGATATGGTCTTTTGCTGTCAACTGTTTCCAAATTCTATAAATCTATAAAATATGCTTTATAATAATGTACCCTAAGTGTTTTCTTTTTCCTTTTGCAATAGAGTTAAATATGGCTTGGCAACCAAATATTTTCTACATTACCAATGGTTGGAATAGGTAAGTAATGTTTTCTAGAAAAACGACTTCAAAAGTTTTTCAGCCCATTCTAAGACAATGAACACTAAACGGAAATACATAGGTAGGAAATAATAATTCCCAATCTTAGTGGAGACTTATCTAGTACCTACGCAGGAGTTATTATAGTGTACCTACAAATGTGTCTCTTTCCTCACTCTGATAGTCCGAAGGGGCATTAATCCTACACGACTGTGGAAATATCAGGCACTGGACCAACGGCTTAGAGAAACGAAGGTCCACCACCAACTTCCAAACTCCGAGTTGTAATTCTGAAATCTATATATTAAAAATCAATTACTGTTCGTTAGTCTCGCTAAAACTCGAAAACGGCTAGGCCGATTTAGCTGATTTTGGTTTTGAAATGTTTGTCGTAGTCCAGGGAAGGTTTAAACGGTAACAAAAAAAATCGGAAGTCGGTCTCAAAGGTAGGTAGGGGTAGGGGTAGCTTACCACGTACTACGCGAACGAAATCGTGGCGGGTCAACTAGTCCCTAATAGAAAAACCCAATAACACTTAGCCCGACTAAGGAATCAAACCCAGGGCCCCATACTCAGCAGTCGCACTTGCGACCACGAGATCAACGGAGCAGTTTAAATACATTGATGTTGACAACTGTCGACGATTAAATCCGATATTAAATAAATAGAAATGAAAAAAAAACCCAGCACTCGCGGTATCGCTGTACCGCTAACAACGTTATCGCTCCCGTCAAAGCATCAAGCCCTTCCGACTTGTACACGGATCATGGAATAATGGAAACGCGACTGGAATTATATTTGATACGGGCGGTTTTTATCGCGTAATGAAACGGCTGCTGATTTAAATGATCGGGGTGTTTGTTTTACATTTTTATTTTCTGTTATTACGATTCGATATAATATTTTCAAGCTCTTTCTTTTGGTACCCACTGTATCGTTAGCGAGCTCCATTAAAAATAGTTAAGTGATATTTTGGTCGATAAGTAATTAAACTGGATCTTTGAAATTTTGCAGATAGGATATGAGAGTAAAATATAACCTTGGGTTTAGATAGTTTCCAGTAAAATAACTTAATTTCCAAATGATAACGATTTTTAAATGACAGATGATATTTTGATAAATTAACGTTATATTTTTACGTTAATTTCTTAATGGTTTTTTAAAAATAGTTTATTAAAATAATAAAAAAAATCTTTCGTCAATAGTATAACATTCGCCCATCTAAATTCTCCTTCTAAATAATATTTCACGTCATCCCCATCATACGATATCTTTCTCACTCACACCCTAACGTCTAGCTCTTTCATACAATCCTACTGTCATCAACGTTCCATTCGTACATTTATTATTGTGCTTATTGTAGCCTGTGTAGTCAGATTCGGTTAATTAATTCTCATCTCAAAATATAAACCAGAGAACAGACAGAACCACCACCAATCAGATTGTCTGAATCATTGCCTATATGCTACTCCAGTAATTCTCGTCCATTTTCTCAGGATCGTGACCTAATTCCGACATCTGCCTAGATGTCTTAGAATGCATTACGGAGCTACGTTCTAAGTCGTTCGATCGACTAGAAAGTGGTAACACAAATTGAGCTCCGACTGGCAATAATGACTTTTAATTATGTTGAAATAACTTACATTATCGCTCAGTTGAATATACTGTTAAATACGAGTATGATTCGAAATTCAAAAGCCTTCCAAAATATGGTTTTCTTTTTTTGCAAATTTCAGTCACTATTATGATCAATAATGCTTACCAAGTCAACCAAACGGTAAATTATTTTGATGCTTTTTTTTTACACGATTGCTCACATAAAAAAATCAAGTATGTACGTAATTAAGGTTGCATGAATTTTTTATGTAACCTTAAAAAAATGTTGCAGTGTAGGTGAATTTGGGAGATACCTTTCCTAATCATGATAATCAAAGTAAACTTTAGGTCCAATTTGAATAAATTGGCTTTCTTTTCAAGTTATCTGTGGTAGGCAAAAAATTTAGAAAAAGAAAAGCAACATTACTGGTTTTATAGAAGACTCTCAAGGTGTCTGAGAAAAAGCTGAAACGAAAAGAGGTCGACGACAGCGTCCAATTGCGTAGTAAATAACACTTCAGCACGGTCGTTACCCTTACTATTGTGCCATTCTGTGTCAATGACCTGTACTAACTTCTAAAGAGAACATAAATAAGCAATAAATGATAATGTTTGTGACAGCTTTTGTTAGAAAAAGAATGCTATAATTATATGAACATTGAAATACATAATCCTAGATCACCTTTCAGGATTACCAGATGTCAGCAACAGGGATGGGGCCCCAACGGGGCCAAACGCCTGCCGGGGTTTCGGGACGTCTTAACAGGATACCGTGGCCCCGGAACGTAAAGGGCAACAGAAGGAACAGGGTGGTTTTTTAGTCAGTAAAAGTCTGACAGTCCCTTCCGCCCCACTCAGGGTGGAAGGACTCATTTGATGATTTTTACCACCTCAAAAAAAAAGGGTTACCAGATACAGCTGAAGGCGTGTTTTTGTACTAACTAGGCTTCTTACTGCTCATAACCGTTGTATTTGGATGTCAATACGAGAAGACAAGGCTTAGTCTTTATAAAACGAATGACCAGACACATATTATACAAGGTGTGATTTTAATTGAGAAATTCCATTATGGAAAATCCCAATAACACATTGTCCGATCTGGGAATCGAACCCAAGACCTTATGCTCAGCAGTCGCGCTTTGCGACCACTAGACCAACGAGGCAGTATGTTACAATACCTTTGTGTTTTTACTATAATAATAAAAGGTATGTTTAGCAAAGGGTTGACCGAGACTAAATTGAAAAAAGAGAACACCTGTAACAAAACAAATTAAAAATCGTACAGTGTACAATAATATGCTTTTGTTTTTCACAAAGCAAATAACATAACGTAAAAAAAACATTGTTGTTTAAAAAGCGAACAGTACGGATTTATTTTTAAAAACATAATTTATTCAGTCAATAACAAAAATGCAACAATGTTGTTTATTCGTAGCACGATTCGGTTCTCAATAATGTAAACTAAAACCTGCAGCTGTGTAAAATTTTAGAAATAAAAATATTTCATCTTTTGACCTGTGCCTATTACAAAAAAAAAATGGTAGAATAATAACATATTTTAAAATACACATTCTGCTATAGGAGTTATTTATCAGATTCATAAAAAGAAATCGTCGAAGAGTCGTGATGGCTCAGAGGTGAAGACGCTTTCCTCTCGTGCACGAGGTTTCGATACCGTTCAAATAGGTACCATTATGACTTTTTCAATTCGTATGTACTTTCTAAGTTTATTTTGAATATCACTGACAACGGTGATGGAAAACACCGTAAGGAAACCTGGACTATTGTAAATAATTCTGAAATAGCCAATTAACCTTGAACAAGCATTGTGATCAATGCTCATGCCTTCTCTGTATGACAAGAGGCCTTTGGTCTGCAGTGGGACAATATTCTAAGTTGGTATTATTTATTACAAGAAATGGTACAATAAAAAACAAAATTATATAAACACGAATTCTGCTAAAAGAAATATCCTAACAATGTATTGGCATTAATTAATTACAATTATTAGGTACTTTACGAATTTTAGTTATTCACATACAGAAAATATCAGTCTCAAGTCACGAAGGGAAGTAAAAAGACTTTGTTTTCGACTTGTTTGTCGAAATGAGGTCAAGTATTTTGTAGTCGGTCTCCAGACCTGATGCAATACGATGACATAGTCCGCATTGCAGGGAAGCTTTAGTTAAAAATAGTATCTATGGGGCACGGAAAAGTCACGACAAAGACAAGGCTTGGGTCACGTCGAAGAGCTGAGACGACTAAGATGGTAATACGGCAATTTAAAATACACGTTCTAAAGACATAAATTCAACCTCTTTGAATTACCACGGTAATATTTACACTGTTGTAATATAGTATATAGAACTTCGTAGGTACCGCCATTTTTTTTGTATGAAAAATAGATGTTGGCCGATTCTCAAACTTACCCGATATGCACACAAAATTTCATAAAAATCGGTCCAGCCATTTCGGAGGAGTTTGATAACAAACACTGCGACAAGAGAATTTTATATATTAGAAGATACAGGCTGACTTTAGCTGAACCCAAAATGCGACTCGAAAGTAAACTTTATTGTCACACTCTCTAGTTTCAAAATTGCTGCTATTACATCACAAACACGTTAATTGTTACGTTTATCAACGGCACATAAAACGACGAGTGACAATGAAACAGATTAAGTCGCATTCAGACGGCCATTTGCTCTCATCCGCCATTCCGATTGTGTCAGGCGGACGGACCAAACATGTTGGTTTTCTCAGACCATTAGTTATGCAATGGCTATAGACATTCGGTCACAAATGTCCATTCGAAACGGAATAGTGGAGATGTCTAGTGTAAGTAGTGTTGAATTTGTACTTAGAAATGCAGAGTAGGTAATAGAATTGAAATTAAAAAATGAAGTTTATTAAATAAATAAAATTTAAGCTTGTGTCTGTTTGTAATGTCAAAATAACAGCCTAGTACAAAATAAATACATACCTAATAATATAAATGATTATACGGTACTTTCACGAAAATAACTATTTTTTCACAACACTAGTTTTTCTACTAATTATTAGAAATGACCGCAATCTTATGACGACGAAACTTGTTCTGTCAAAAATGACTCTTATTTACATAATTAAATTTTTTGACATTGATTGCTGAGTTGGGATTTTAAATGTTTTTAAATAGTACATTTGGTCATCGCTCGCATTAAGTACACATCAGGCAAAAAAAATAAAGCTACGTTGAACGAAAAACTTTAATCCTTTCAGAAAAAATTAAAGTGCGTAGCGTAGCATTTATTTACTCACTGCGACTACCTACAACCGACATCGGGGAAACACGTCGGAGAATTACCGTGTATTTGAAACTGCACTAACTTGTTTAGCACCCCACACGTGCTTGTGAATTGTTAAATCGGACCCGACTCTGCTTAAAGTAATTCGTATAAGGTATACTACGTATTTCCAGTTTTATAGACGAGGTCCAAGATACCAGTGACGGGATTCTTACATCATTTTAACATGGCTGAAATTTTGAGGATTAAAGAATACGTCGTTAGGAAAATATGCATACAGTTTACTAGCTCCAATGCAGGTTCCCTATATCAGGTGCAGAAGAAGAGAAGAAGATAAGAGAAGAGAAGAGAGAAGAGGTTCGGGTTCAAAAGGAGAATGAGGAGAATGTGGTGCTCCTGATCAGACGATAGCCCTCTTACTACAGTGCCCAAAGTATTCCTAAACCTGCACTTTAAAGGAAGTTTACAACGCTAAAGATGTCGCGATAAACGTGGCCACCTACTGGGCCTAAAAAATATATGAAAAAAATCTTTGACTCGAAGAGAAGTTTTAAAAGATACTTTACTTATTTATATTTGAGTATGACGGCTGGTTTACATATTTAGGCACAGAATAAGCAATAAAGTAATAAAGGTCAAAACTGTAAAGCGTCTAGCTTAAGTTATACATTACGGAAAGTGTTTAGCAATAACGAATAATGATTTTTGAAAACATATATGAAAACAGCTGTCAACTTGAATAATTCGGTTTTTAAAGGGACGGCAACGCGTGTGTGATGGTCCTGTGTTGCAAGCGTCCATAGGCTGCGGTGACTGCTTAATGAGGCAAGCCTTAAACCTGTTTGCTACCGTAGCGGTTTAAAATAAAACGTAAATGAGTAAGGTACGTACGTAAATGTCTGATATTGGCGATCTAATCTTGTTTCTACATACAAACTTTGGACCTCCGTTTTCCTGACCTTCGTTTTCTTCCTTAAGGGGTGAATTTTGGAAAATCCTTTCTTAGCACATGTTTACGTCATAATAACTATCTGCGTGCCAAATTTCAGCCGTTCAGTGGTTTGAGCAGAGTGTTGATGGATCCAGCACAATCCGTTTATGATGGATCAGTCAGCTTGTAACTGTTGCCTTTTTTACATATGTATAAAAGTATGTATTAATAAATACCTGAAAAAGGCCCCAACTATTGAAGCTACGAAGTGCACATACCTTCTTAAATACCCTCTATTTATCCTCCAAATTTCAATCATACTAAAAAAGTCAAAGTCAAAACATTTATTGCAATTAAATCAAGTAGGACTGGCGACTATGAGATCTTGTACCATAAAGTATATACTACCAACGCAGGTATTTCTTGTTTTATAGTGACCGTTTCTATTTTACACTAGTTTTCTTTGCGAGTTTGCTTCCGTACTATGAATCGATTTGGATGATTCTTTTTTGTTTGAAAGAGTATACTTCCGAATAGGTCCCATAGAAATATTGTCATGATCTGATGATGAACTTCGGAGATATGGAACGGTACTCCTTATAGGATCACAGCAGAACCGTCGTAACAAGAAAAATTGCTTTGTTTATACGTGTAGTCGATGACTGGCTGAAGGAAAAGGGGGAGGGGGTACGTCAACCCCCCTCCTACCACTTTCCAAAATTAAATATATCGTGTGAGGTATTGTTTGAAAGGGCTTTTTGTAAGGATTTCAAACACAGCACTAAAAAGTGAAAAATAAAAAGCTTTTTTACAAAAAAAAGATAACCGCCTTCAAAAACTACAAAATAAAAAATAACTTTAGTTTTGGAAGTCGGTGGCAATACTTACCTACATAACAAAAACAAAACCAAAGCCACCGACTTCCAAAACTAAAGTTATTTTTTATTTTGTAGTTTTTGAAGGCGGTTATCTTTTTTTTGTAAAAAAGCTTTTTATTTTTTTATATAACGTTCCCATTAATTATTTTTCCTGTATCGTGGTGACTTTTACAATCATACATATAACTACTAATCGCGGAACATCTATCTATAGGCCGTATAAATAGTTATTTAGTGCGGGAGTCGAACCCGGGACAAACAGCGCAGCAGCCAATTGCTCAGTCGTTACGCTAATCGAGCCGTCAAAATAATCATCATTCATACTTAATACTTTCTTCCCGACAAATGTTCTTCATGTCTTCGCATTACAAGCTCTTACTAAAGAACTATTACTACAGAAAGAACCGACACTCAGACTCCTCGTCAATATATTACGTCGAAGAACGCAGCAGTAGGCCTGGCAGTACTGCCGAGTCGTGATTGGCCCTAACAATGATTACGCATCCACAATATTATGTGTGCGAAGAGGCTCTGTGAGTAGAGTAGGTGTGAACAATCATAACATAGATAGTGTAGCGGACGACGGACTTGTTTCGTTTAGTGTGTGTGTGTGTGAAACTTTAAAGTCGA
Organism: Hoplodrina blanda; assembly: GCA_949316365.1. Taxonomy (NCBI): domain Eukaryota; kingdom Metazoa; phylum Arthropoda; class Insecta; order Lepidoptera; family Noctuidae; genus Hoplodrina; species Hoplodrina blanda. Next base: position 10,520,922 of record OX438585.1, read on the forward strand.
TTTGTAGTTAAAGTATGTATATGTTAATCAAAACAATTCAGTAAGTAGGATACTTTTATGCTAGATAATACGATTAAAAGCGATTCAAACCATAAAGTCACGATTTTGTCGAAAATGTTAATTTCCTTTGTTCCGAAAGTATATACTTAACAATGTATAAGATATAACATAGGAATACCGCACTAGGATTGGTGGAAGTGCCTTATGCAAATGTATACCTCCCGCCACTACTTCCACCTATGTAGAACGCAATAAATTAAGCAAGCCTGAGAGCACCGAGTTCCCACTCTCCGCCCGACGCTCGCCGCGAACGGACGTGCTGCACCTCGCTCCGCGCTCGCTCACGTCACGATTCTCGTCACTTCTCGTTGCGCTCGCCGCGACGACTCCTGTAGTCAGCAGACTACAACCTTTTAAATCCGAAGCCGCCTTTTTCAAGGTAGCGGACGATTATCTTATTTCTTTAACCCGCGTTTTGTTGTGTTAGCTCCACTTGGCCCCTTCAGGGTTAAAACCACAGTTTCGTGGTCCTCGGTGGATACCTTACGGTGCCAACGAAGCCGAGGGGGTGTTGCCCCAATCACACCCGCCAATCCCCTTCAGGGTGAGGCAGTCAATTGGAGACGGGAGCTAGTGTCTCGGCCTTGGGGGATCTCCTAGTCGTGCCTAGTCTCTGACTTCGTTCACAGCAACACACCTAGTGTCGGTCGGGCGTGTCTACACCCTTCGCACTAGACTGGTCAGGGCCCCGTTCGCACAATAAGACTGGCGACGGGTTTACAAGCTTAGGGCTCACCATTAGGTACTCACCTCCCTGCCTACACCCGGCAGGGAGGGTCACACATCCCCGGGCCCATCCACCCGGGGAGATAGGCAATTAGGGTTAAGTTAGGCTCCCCTTTAGAGTTTCTAATAAACTCTCCCGCGATTCCCTGTCCAAAACCCTCCCTCCCTCTTCGATAATGTCGGACGCAATTATCGTTGCGTTCGTAAAGGAAGTCCTCTTCAAGGACCCGGACTTCATTGCCAAATATGGCAAAAAGTTTGCTGCTTTACAGCAAAACTCTTCTCCGTCTGAGGAAAGCATCGCAAACTTTAGCGATGTACTCGAGAGCCCCGCGTCTCCGCCAACTGCAGACAAAGGAATTCCAGTGGCGGCACAATCAATGCCTTCACTAGAAATTCCTTCGCTATTGTCTATCGAGACAATAAACCCGTACGCGGAAACTCACTGTGTACCGGCCGCCATTGTTCCCGCCGCCATTGTTTCACAAACAATGGGCGCCTCGCAGCTGCGTGTCGCAGCTGCAAAACTCGACACGACCGAGAGCATGGACACCTCTGTCCCTCTTGATCACCTTTCGCCCTCCGTCTCCGACTCTGAGGATTCCCTATCCTCCTCCGCCTCATCTGACGATGACTACCAAGTCGTCGGCAGTGGAGGTAAGAGGAAGAAGGGAAAATCTCCCTCTCAGGCAACCAAGGCCAAAAAGGTCGTAGCAACGACCTCCCCCGCGACCCCCTCGACCTCTAGTCCCCCCGTCTCTGCTGCCTCGACTTCCGAGTCCAGCCGCCCACCTAGCCCTCTTACTACTAACCCCGCGCTAGCTTCGAAAAAGAAGCTAAAACCCCCGCCGCCCTTGTTCATTCAAGACAAGGCAAAGTGGACAGAAGTGTCCAAATGGTGCAATGATCGTAAGATCACATACACCAATGCCCGTGCAACTCAGCAGGGCATCAAAGTTCAAGTTCCAACGTCGAAAGACCACAGGGAACTAACCAGTCTCCTAAAACTAAGGAACGTTTCGTTCCATACTTACTCCCTTCCCGAGGAAGCGCCCACCCGAGTGGTGATCCGACGCATCCCGAAAGAAATCCCAGTTGAGGACATTCTCAACGACCTCCTCTCCCAGAAAGTCCCCGTCTCAGCAGTCCATCGCCTGCACAAAGCGAGGGGCGGCCCCGCTTTTGACACCGTTCTGGTCGTTTGCGACCCCACGGAAGGCCATCACCCTATATTCAAGGTGAAATCAGTCTGCTCTCTCTCTGGCATCTCCATAGAGAAGCCCTACAAGGCTAACGTAGTTGGCCAATGTCACCGTTGCCAACTGTACGGTCACGTACAGCGCAACTGTTTTGCGACCCCAAGATGCGTAAAGTGTCTGGGCGAGCATGGCACTGCCGATTGTCCACGTCCCAAGGAACGTGATCTCTGCACAGAGCCTCCCAGCTGCGTGCTATGCGGCCAATCCGGGCACCCGGCTAACTACCGTGGCTGCCCAAAGGCCCCAAAGTCTTCTTCTCCCAAACTGACCAAGCGTGCAAACGCCCGTCAGCAAAGGGAAAGCCCCTCGGTGAAGATTCCCTCTTCACAGTTGCCCGAGCGACTCAGCCCTCAAAGGCCCTCCCCGTGGAACACATTGAACCACCAAAGAGCCTTCCCAGCTCTCGCGACCCCTCAACCCACTCCCTCAATAGCGCCGTCGGCCCCCGCCGCCCCCGCACCCGCACCACAACCCGCTCCCAAAAAGGTTCCTCCCCCAAAGGCCGCTCCCGCAGCCTCAGCCGCGCCCTTCCCTGTCTGCACCGGCCCCACGGCCACCATCCCCAACGCTGAACACGTCCAAATCATAACGGACGCCTTCAGCATTTACGTCAACCCGGATGCTGTAACTATGGCAAAGGAAATCATTGCATGCAATGCCGACCTTACAGCTATAGGTAAAGTGTTCGAAGCGTACCCCGCAATCACGCGAGTCCTAGAAAAACTTTACCGACCTAAATCCTAATGGATAAGAAAAGTCTGTGTTGTACCAAACCCCGCTCCCTCAAGTTAGGCTTCTTCAACGCAAATGGCATTAATGGCCAGCGTGATGAGATCGCCACCTTCCTTCGCGATCATCAACTTGACATCCTCCTTATACAGGAAACCTTCCTAAAGCCCCGCCACCGTGACCCGAAAATTGCCAACTATCGCTTAGTTCGCAACGACAGGTCGCGATGCCATAAGGGCGGCACCCTCATCTACTACAGAAAGGAACTGTACTGCATCCCTATGGACCCTCCTCCCCTCTCTCGCGTCGAGGTCTCACTCTGTCGGCTCGGCATGACTGGTCATCAGCCGATTACTATTATCTCTGCCTACATCCCTCCTTCGCCCTCTGAGGACCCGTCCCTCCTTACAAATGATCTTTCCGTTCTTCTTGGACTGAGTGACTCCGTTATACTAGCGGGCGATCTCAACGCCAAACACCCCGCTTGGAACTGCAACACGACCTCTACCAGAGGCAGAATCGTGTTCAACCTCTGTGCCACCCTCAACTTTGACGTCATCGCTCCGATGACTCCCACTCACTTTCCCCACGACCCCAATCATCTTCCCGATATCCTCGATATAGCACTCCTCAAGAATGTAAATCTCCGCTTACATTCTATTGAGGCGCTACACGAGCTCGACTCGGACCACCGCCCGGTCATCATGGAACTAGCCTCCCGCTCAGGTCCCTCTGATCCCAGCCAACCTCCCCCGACCCAAGTGATAACCGACTGGAGGAAAGTAAGCGAAAGCTTAAAGTCCATCACGTCGCCTCACCTGGACTCTATCCCCGACCACATAGTTTCAATCGCAGACACGACGGGCGCGATCGACTCCTTCACAGAACACGTGCAATCTGTCCTGAACGACTGTTCAAGGGAGGTTCCGGTGGTGAGCGATCACCGCTGGAAACTGCCGGACGATGTACGCGAACTGATGACCGAGAAGAACGCGGCCATCCGTGCGTATAGCGCTTTTCCCTGCGACGCAAACAAAGCTCACATGCGATCTCTACAGCGTGCTGTAAAGAATCGCATAAATGAGTTGCGTAACGCCCGCTGGGACAAGACGCTTAGCGAACTGGAGCCCACCCACCAAGCCTTCTGGGAGTTACAGAGGAAGTTACGTTCCACTAGCGAGGCTGCCATGCCTCCTCTCACCCGCCCCGATAAAAGCGTCGCTTTCGATAACGACGAAAAGGCTGAATGTCTGGCTGACAGCCTAGAGGCCCAATGCACCCCCAGCTCTCAACCAGTAGACAAAGCTCACCTCTCTAAGGTCGACGCCGAAGTCGAACGTAGAGCATCCCTCCCACCAGTTGAAGACCCCGATGATCCTCTACCCCCCGTCACCCCAGACGAGGTGCAAGACATCATCAAAAACCTTAAACCCCGGAAAGCCCCCGGGTCAGACGGAATCACCAACAAGGTTTTCAAACTCCTCCCTGCCCCTCTCATAATGCTTATGACCGCCATCTTCAATGGCGCCATGAGCAACAATATCTTCCCCGGGACGTGGAAAGAGGCCACCGTCATCGGCATTCATAAACCTGGTAAACCCAAGTCAGAGCCTTCGAGCTATCGTCCCATCAGTTTGCTCAACGTTCTTGGCAAAATCTACGAGAGACTTATTTATAAGCGTCTCAAAGATTATGTCGAAGCAAAGAGTCTCATCCCGGACGAACAATTCGGTTTTCGTTCCCACCATTGTTGCGTCCAACAAGTCCACCGCATCGTCGAGCACATAAGCGTTGGGTTTCAACGTGGCTCTTTGACGGGCGCCCTCTTCTTCGACATAGCGAAAGCTTTCGACAAGGTCTGGCACAACGGCTTATTATATAAGCTCTACCAGATCGGAGTGCCCGATCGCCTCGTACTCATCATACGAGATTTTCTGTCAAATCGCACCTTCCGCTATCGCATCGAGGGCGCGCTCTCCTCCCCCCACCCCATACGCGCAGGAGTCCCTCAAGGCTCCGTCCTATCCCCACTCCTTTTTACGCTGTTCACCAGCGACATCCCTAAGAGTAGCAAGACCCATCTGGCCCTATTCGCCGACGACACGGCCATCTATTACACTGGTCGCAACCCAGTATCCATCGCTCGCACTCTCCAATCCGCCGCAAGCGCCCTGGGCGCTTGGTTCCGGAAGTGGAGAATCGAGGTTAACCCCGACAAGAGTCAAGCGGTCCTCTTTTCCAAACCGCGCTTACCCCCCACCCCTCCCAGTCCCATCACCATGTACGGCAAGCCGATCCCTTGGGAAAAGCGAGCCAAATATCTAGGTGTGATCCTCGACCAACACCTTACTTTCGGAGAGCACATAAAGACGGTGCGCTCGCGCGCCGCTTTTGCTCTCGGTAGGCTTCACCACATGCTGAATGCACGTAGCAAATTGTCACTCAAGTGCAAATTGCGCATTTTCACAGCGTGCATTCGTCCCATCATGACCTACGCCTGTGTCGTATTCGCACACGCAAAGGCATATCACCTCCATAGGATGCAAACCCTCCAAAACCGTTTCTTGCGAAAGGCCACGGGAGCCCCGTACTACCTTCGCAACGAGAATCTCCATCTCGATCTCAAAATCCCCACCATCCAGCAGTTCATGAAACGCACCGCCAAGCGCTTCTTCGACACTGCTGAAAAACACTCCAATCCCCTGATCGTATCGGCCGCCCGATACACTCCCTCCCGCATCAGTAAGACTCGCCGACCGAGACATACTTTGACCGACCCCGATGACGCCATTACCCTCCTCCAGGAGAGTAACAAAGAAACTAGTACAGTTCGCAAATACAGACACAGACCGCCGTCATTCCGCCCTCGCCGCCGAGGTCCGTCGCGACGCCCTTGTCCGTCTCCGCCCCGTCCCTTGCTCGTGCCAGCCCGCGACGCTGAGCCTGTAGCTTTAAATTCGTCCCTAAATAATAATAATCCGATCCAGCCTGTCCCTTTGCTGCCCTCCCCCAGCGACGCCCTAAGCCGAGGCTCGTACCCCACAGGGGGTGCCCTTAGCGTGTAGTCGCTTAGTTTGTAAGTTATTTTAAGCCCTGGCTGGAGGCCTTAATTTTCTTTAAGGCACCACAGGATAGCCCGGTTAAGCAGCCGACAACCTCATAGGTTGACCTGCGAGATGCCAATCCGAAAAAAAAAAAAAAAAAAAAGCACCGAGTTAGTTCAGTTCAGAATCGCGCTTTTAGAGGTCGTAATGCCAGTCGGCCCCAATTCGGTCTTGTCTTGTACTTATATTGTGACGATAAATTATTGTGTATTTAAATCATTGACTCTTAATATTGTAACGTTAAATTATTTGTGTTTTAAATCATTGTGACTTTGGATATTTTTAATAAACGTTGATATTTGTGTTTAAATGTTGTTCGAATTATTGAACTATACAGTCCACCCTAACAGTCTGGTCCTTCGAGCCGGATTTAGTGTTAAAATCAGTGCCTAAAGACTCAGTGCTAAAATCAGTGCCTAAAGACTTAGTGTTCAAACAGTGCCTAAGACACAGTGCCTAAAAACCTAGACGTGTGAGTGTAATCACTGAAAGCCCACACGAATACTGAAACACCAAGATGGTTGTAACTAGAAGCCAAGGCGACCAGGCAGAGGCCGAGGAACAAAAGCGGGCTCAAGAGAGACAGGAAGCCGAGCGAATAAGGCTAGAGAGCGAAAGAAGACTGTCGCTCGACCCGCCGGCGTCGCCACAGATAGGCATGCAATCTCAAGAGGCGGACAAGACAACAGCGGGACCGTCGACGGAGCGGCAACAAGTAAGATCGCCGACCCGTTCGATAAGATCAACTACGAGCGCGACCAGATTAAGGTTAGCTGAACTCGAAGCAGCCGAGAAGCTGGCTGTACTTCAACGAAAGGAACTACAAATAGAAGCGGACTTGATAAAGAAAAGGCTGGCGGCGAACGTCTCCCAGATACAAGGAGAGGAGAGCGTTCACGGTGACCAACCAGAAGAGTTCCAGATAGAAAAGGTTGACCAGTGGCTGCGCACCAACCCTCTCAGCTCACGGGGGGAGGGTGGTGGAACGGCAGACACACATGACAAACACCTGCGTTTTGATGTACACTAAACGTTCAATAGTCCATCAGCACCATAAAGGCTACTTTAGCTCGAATATACAAGCGCGACACAGTCAATGAGGGTGCGTGTGCGTGTATGAGTGATGTCTCAACATTCCACAGATAACACACACTAATAAACTGTCGCCACACTACGCGAAATAGCATGATATTTCTGTTGCATTTAGAATACGCGTCTGTTCTTACCATAGCATTGCTAAAATTCGCATCAATCTAATATGTGTTGGTAGCTGTTTAGGCTAAGCAACAGCTTCACGATCAATAAGGTCTGAGTTCGTATCTTAATTACTTCTTGGCTGTTTTTTTGTTTCTTTGAAACCATAATAATGAAAAGTAAAAACTTGTTAGGTTTATGCTTATTAATAATGAATCATGCTTATTATTTATTTTTATACGAAGAAAATGTTAGTTATTGTATTAAGTTTTAACTATTTATGTGATTTTTAATTTACTTTTTTGGTGTTGGAAGGTGGAAATAAAAAAGTCGTGCTTAATAATAACAATAAAGGTTTATTCGTTTTATTTATTTATTTAATTAACTGACAAGAATTGTGACGTTACATTCCTACTTAGATAAAAGAAATTCACTTGTAACCGTTCATAAGATTTTTTGTGTTTACCCACGTCATATCAATATAACAAGAAAAGAATATTCTAATAACACAAATAACTTATTTCTGTCTACCTCACAGAAATCTAAATTATTTGTTTAATTTTCTATGATCTACCTTTTTAACTTTACGAAATGTGTGAACAAAGCGAACAAGATAAAGAATATTATGCTTATCAAGTAAAAACTTACAAAAAGTCATAGTCTGGATGAGATTCGATCTCACGACTCCTCGATTCAAGCACCTATCTGCAGGCGTTTAGCCGATAGGCCAACTTGACTTATTTTATAATGTTGAAATTATGAACTACAAGCATTTGTCGACGGCAATGATGATACATGTGACTGTTCTCGAAAATAGAAGGTCGTAAGTCAAACTTAACTTGAAGCGAATGTTTTTTGAGAATGTCTATCCACTTATGGACTCCACTGTACCAAGAGAAAGGTCACTGACGCCAACTAGGAATAAGAACAATATAAGTCAGAACAGTATAAGTCAGTTGGCTAAGACCTTAGAAAAGATGGCGAGGCCCCGCCTGCGGCACACGGATCTCCCGACCTTTTCGGGTGCCGTAAGTGAGTGGCTACCATTTAAAGCGGCCTTCCAAGACACCACCAACATGTTCAGTGTGTCACCAGCAGAGAACCTACAGCGCCTACGGAGTTGCCTCAAAGGCGAAGCACGAGAAGCAGTGTCGGCCCTATTACACGCCGCCACGGAGCCAGACATAATTATGAAGACGCTCGAACAGTGCTTTGGCCGACCGGAAGTGATAATAGACAAGGCGCTGGAGGAACTGAAAAGAATGCCCAAACCAGGTACGTCGGCAAGTGATTTAAATACCTTTGCGATCAAACTACAAAACACGATATATATTATGAAGACGATAGATCGCAAAGGTTACCTTATGAACCCACTGTTAACACGAGAAGTGCTCGAAAAGCTAAGTCCACATATAAGATCGAGATGGTGTGATTTCGCAAATGATAAAGAAGGAACGACAGAGCCGGAGTTAGTGTTGTTGTCGCAATTTCTGATGCGCGAAGCGGACAGAGCGTTACGCTATACTTACGCCCCGTCAACAAGCGCCGCGACCACGACAAATAAGAAAGAAACTCGGCCTACTATCGTAGCGAAAAAGAAATCCAATACGGTGTACACCACGACCGACGAAGCTGAAGACAACCAGTGTCCCCGCTGTAAACAGCAACACGAACTGACGCAGTGCCCAGAATATAAAGCACTCACAGTGGACAAACGCTGGGAAATGGTTAAGGAGCTGAAAATGTGTTTTAAGTGCGCCCGCAAAAGGCATAGACGCATGTCATGTAAGGCGAAGCCGTGCGGCGTGAATCAGTGCCGCCGGCCTCACCACGCCACGCTACACAAAGAAAGAGAATCGCCTGAAACTAAGCCAGCGACCGACGAACCAAAAGAGGAAGCGGTCATGTCGGTGGCCACCCTACCGGCCGCCGGCCCGAGAGCCGTAATCCTTAAGATGTGCCCTGTTATCGTCGCGGGACCACGGGGGGAGGTGAGAACACATGCTCTGTTCGACGAAGGAGCTACAATCACCCTCATCGACGAAGAACTGGCAACAAGCATCGGAGCAGAAGGGGTGTCACAACCACTGAACATCCACGGGGTGAATATGAACACCCGGGAACAAGAAAGTAAGGCAGTAACAATACAAGTGAGAGCAATAACTGAGGGTAGCGCACCGTACAAACTAAGGGCCAGAACCATAAACGGCCTGAAGTTGCACCAGCAAACAATTCCCGACACGCTGCTGGAATACAAGCACCTGCGCGACCTACCCAGGGACCAGGTATGTTACGAAGCCACACGCCCGGGGATCTTAGTGGGGACTGATCATTGGGAGTGCATAGTCTCTCGTAAACTGCGAGTCGGCGGTCCCAACCAACCGGCTGCATCCCTAACGCAGCTGGGCTGGGTGATTCACGGGACCGCACCACGAAGTATGATTGTAAATGAAGATAACGTGCTGCACTTATTTGAAGTTGAGAAGAAACAACATGACTACCAGCAACTTCATGACATGGTGGAGGCGCATTTCAAAGTGGAAGCTCTCGGCGTCGCGCGCGAACCACGCGTGAGCGACGCCAACAAGCGAGCGATCGCCATTGTTCAAACGACCATAAAGAAGATACAGGGAGGATACGAAGTCGGACTACCGTGGCGACGCGATGACGTCACCATGCCACCCAGTTATAACGCCGCGCTTCGCCGTCTACAAAAGGTGGAGCAGAAAATGGACGCGTCAAGCTTGTTCGCTAAACAATATAGCGCGCAAATCAACAATCTGATGCAGAAAGGGTACGCAGCGCCATGTGACGGTACAGAACGAACGAGCGCCGTATCATGGTATCTGCCTCATTTTGCCGTGGAGAACCCGAACAAGCCCGGCAAACAGAGGCTAGTATTTGACGCAGCGGCCAGAAGTCATGGCGTGAGCCTGAACGACGAACTGCTGGAAGGGCCAGACCTTTTGCTATCGCTCCCGGGCATCATTTTTAGATTCCGGGAAAGGGCGATAGCGGTGACAGCGGACATCCAAGAGATGTTCCTTAGAATTAAAATCAGACCCGAAGATCAACCGGCGCAACAGTTTCTGTGGAGAGGCGACGATCGAACGCACCCACCACGTCACTTCAAGATGACGAGCATGATCTTCGGCGCGGCCAGCTCGCCCTATATGGCCCACTACGTCCGAAACTACAACGCGGACATACACGGGCAAGACTACCCCAGGGCACTGGACGCAATAAAGAACAGTCACTACATGGACGATCTGGTGGCAAGCTACGAGGACACGGCAGAAGCTCTGAAGGCAGTGGAGGAGACTAGATGCGTGCACGCAGTCGCCGGGTTCACCTTACGAGGATGGAACGCCAACTCTCAATCGGTGTTACAAAACATACCCCAGGAGTTGCACGCCACCACGCCTACACAATTAGGAGGCGTGAAGCCGGAGAACAAAATACTCGGGTTGTATTGGAACTCAGAGCAGGACGAGCTCGGGTTTAATACCACGATGATCAGAGTCCCCGAAGAAGTCAGAAATCAAAGACGAGTGCCAACGAAACGGGAAGCCCTAAGCGCCGTGATGTCCATTTATGACCCATTGGGCTTACTAAGCCACTACACAATACGGGCGAAGATTATTTTACAAAGTCTGTGGCGTCATCCGATGGCGTGGGACGATGTCATCCCAGATGAAGAACATGAGCAGTTTTCGAATTGGCTGGCTCAGCTTTTGGATATCGCCCGACTGCGTCTGCCCAGGTGGTACGTAGAGAAACCGCACGAGGGCGTCGAGCTACACGTAATGTGCGACGCGAGTGAGCAGGCGTACGCAGCAGTCGCCTACTGGCTGTTCAAATACGCTGAAGAAAATAGAAGCGTCGCGCTAGTCGCCGCTAAGGCCAAAGTGGCGCCACGCCGGGCGCTGACCATTCCCCGGCTGGAACTACAGGCGGCGGTCTTGGGAGCGAGACTAGCGGAGAATATAATAAAAGAACACCGCTTTGAAGTCAAGAAAATTACTTACTGGACAGACTCTTCAACCGTTGTGCAGTGGATTCAACATGACATGCGGCGATACACGCCTTACGTCGCACACCGGTTGGGAGAGATCGCCGAGCTCACATCGAAAGAAGAATGGCGCTGGCTACCAACCCAGGAAAACGTAGCCGACGACGCCACCCGCCTGACCAACGCACCAATAAACTCGGGCGATCGGTGGTTCAAAGGGCCTAGCTTTTTGTTATACCCCGAAGAGCAATGGCCAAATAAACTGGAGAATGAAGAGAGCCAAGAAGAGGTCCTACAGGTCACTGAGATCCCGAGTGAGGAAAGCTGGCTGCCTGACCCTAGCCGCTTTTCGAAATACGAGACCTTGGTTGGAGCTGCGGCAAGGGTACTAGCATTCATTGACATGTGCCGACATAGAGCGACCGAATTAGAATGTCGACATATACAGCGCGCCGAGAAGGGGCTTTTGCAGAAGGCCCAACAAGAGGATTTCAACGAAGACATAAAAAGGTTGAAATCGGCGCGCCCCATCCCCAGGTCAAGCAGACTCTACCGGTTGGACCCGGTTTATGAAGAGGGACTCTTGCGGGTGCGAGGCCGCATCGACGCGTCGGCAGCACCGCAAGAAACAAAGAGGCCGATCATATTAGACGGCCGGAACCAAATCACGAAGCTTATCGTGCAGCGCGAGCATTGCGCGGCCGGACACGCGAACCGAGAACGAGTAACAAACGATCTACGACAGCGGTTCTGGGTCATACATTTAAGACCAACGGTACGCGCAGTGGAGAAGAGCTGCGCCCTATGCCGGAGAAGACGGGCCACGCCGCAACCGCCAGCCACCGGAGACCTGCCACCGGAGACCTGCCACCAGCACGCCTCGACCCTTTTCACCGCCCCTTTACTAACTGCGGGGTGGATTATTTCGGGCCGATGACAGTGAAGGTGGGACGGCGACGGGAGAAGAGATGGGGTGCACTGTTTACGTGCCTCACCTGCCGAGCGGTACACTTAGAGCTCGTCGCATCACTGTCTACAGACTCCGCCATAATGGCACTGAGAAGGATGGCGGCAAGAAGAGGATGGCCGCGTCTGATATATTCGGATAATGGGACTAACTTCCGGGGAGCCGATCAAGAGCTCCGGAAGGCCTACCAGGAATGGTTGCCCGCCCTGAAGGAAGTCGGGCTCATAAACAGGATGGAGTGGCGCTTCATACCTCCGGGAGCACCAAACCAAGGCGGCGCATGGGAACGGATGGTGCGCACCGTCAAAACGGCGCTCCACGCTGTAATGCGGGAAAAGGCGCCGCCCGAGGAAGTATTGAAAACCTTGTTAACCGAGGTAGAGTTCGCCGTCAACGCGCGACCGCTGACTCATGTCAGCGTCGACCCCAACGATCCAGAGGCCCTTACCCCAAACCACTTCCTGCTGGGGTCGTCAACAGGCCTCCCGACAACTGGGCCGTGTGATGAAGCAGACCGCCGAACGTGGCGGGCCAGTCAAGCGCTCGCTGACCAATTTTGGCGGCGCTGGCTGAAAGAGTACCTGCCGTTATTGGTACCACGAGGAGAGCCGCAGAGCAATGTGCGGCCACTACAAGTCGGCGACGTCGTCCTTGTGGTGGATAACACGCTACCGAGGAACGTCTGGCCGATGGGCGTCGTCGAAGCCACCCACTGCGGCCCGGATGGAGGCGTCAGGGTAGCCGAGGTGCGAACCCGCACTGGCACGTTCCGGCGCCCTACGAGCAAGCTGATCGTCGTCCTGCGCGGAGAAGAGGCTGCGCGAGCTACGCCGGGGGGAGAAATGTAGCGGACGACGGACTTGTTTCGTTTAGTGTGTGTGTGTGTGAAACTTTAAAGTCGATTTGTAGTTAAAGTATGTATATGTTAATCAAAACAATTCAGTAAGTAGGATACTTTTATGCTAGATAATACGATTAAAAGCGATTCAAACCATAAAGTCACGATTTTGTCGAAAATGTTAATTTCCTTTGTTCCGAAAGTATATACTTAACAATGTATAAGATATAACATAGGAATACCGCACTAGGATTGGTGGAAGTGCCTTATGCAAATGTATACCTCCCGCCACTACTTCCACCTATGTAGAACGCAATAAATTAAGCAAGCCTGAGAGCACCGAGTTAGTTCAGTTCAGAATCGCGCTTTTAGAGGTCGTAATGCCAGTCGGCCCCAATTCGGTCTTGTCTTGTACTTATATTGTGACGATAAATTATTGTGTATTTAAATCATTGACTCTTTATATTGTAACGTTAAATTATTTGTGTTTTAAATCATTGTGACTTTGGATATTTTTAATAAACGTTGATATTTGTGTTTAAATGTTGTTCGAATTATTGAACTATACAGTCCACCCTAACAGATAGTTTGTATGGAGTTTCGAAGGTGTTTCCATACCATAACACCAGATTTCTTTACAACTTCTTAGTATGTTATGTTCAGTTTTTATGCGAACTCAGTTGAAGTCGTAAACCTTGACCCAGTCGTTTTATATCACGGAGATTTTATACTTCCTTGAGTCCGTGATATTAAATTTAAAAAAGAAAATGGCTGTTGTAGACGCACGTTACAGTTGTTAATATTAAATTCCTCAAGCGCTGTAGTTTTATGAGATTTATTTATTTATTTTACTTTAACATAAAAAAACGGCGTACGGCGTGCTTGTATGACGAGATGTATGAATGTAGATGAGGCGAAAGGAGTATGTAAGGATCGTAGCAAGTGGCGTTCTGTGGTTTCTGCCTACCCCCATGGGAAAAAGGCGTGAGTTTACGTATGTGTGTGTAGGTATGCATAAAAACGGCCCTTGGCCAATTACATTAGTTAAAGATATAAAATTTACAATAATGAGATTTGTTTTTTTTTTTATTATAATGTTTGATATAAGCGAATTATATGAAGACAAATATCTTTCTTAAAATTTTAGCATGTTTTCAATATTTCAGTGAGACATACAAAAAGTATTGCAAACAATTGGCTTTACATTAAAATACCACTAAAATGCAGTTATTTCAACAATATAACCTAATATAGCTATTGCTAAAGTGGCCGCTTTTTATCTAATTATTTAGTAAATATAGTGTAGACAAGTGTTTAATTTGGAGATACTGCTTTTAGCAAAAATAAAAAGGATATTATTAAATAGTAAACAAGAATTGAAGTTTTCGCACACATTCACATTCAAATTTTTTAACACTGATTTTCGCTGAGATACCTACTCGTACGGTTGCGTTTAGATTTTGATCGTTTTTAATTTGCAGAATTGGTATTCTGGAATAAAACATAATAGGAATTATAATCACACCTTCTCATTTGCACAGCTTGGGAAACTACTAAAGCAATCACTACCAACCTTACTGTATTATCTTTTTTATATTGTATTTAGCAATACTATTGCAATATCTGAAAGCCAAAGTCAGCTGTGGCGAAAACCAGAAAACCGGTAAGGTAATGAAGCTCGACGAGTCCCGGAGAAACGATTCAACTGTTTTGGATCCCGCAACGAAATTAATCTGAAAAGCACAGCGGAGGAGTAAGAAAAACATATTTTCTACTTGCTGTTGATTTAGAATTGTATTATAATTTGCTAACACGAGAAAAAAAGAAAAATGACATAATGTGCTTAGTAAAACAAAAACGCCTTATATTAACAACGAATCACCTAACAGCACTCAAGTAGGTACAGTCTACAAAAAAGATAGGGATCCAGGGTCGTCAGATATAGTTGAAGTATTCTTAGAAACCAATGGATGTCTTCGATTGAAACTTAACTTAATGAACTGTTCACAATTGAAAACATCCATCGCTATATCTGATGACCCTGCATATCTATCTCTTTTATTGACTGTACGTGTTCTGGTTCTACTAAAAAAACGTAGCGTTCGTAGCAGTGCTACGCTCACGTAGCATATTTGCTACGACAGCGTAGCGAGCTCTGTTTAGTTCTAAGCGTTCAGTACTGATACAATAGTCCGAGTTAGCACACTAATGCGTTTCCCTTGTTTAACAGGACAGCCATGCTGTACATAGGTGATTGTTATTAATAAAATAATTTGTGAATTATGTAGATAGCACCTGCGAGTGAATGTCAAGTTTGAGATGAAAAATTTAAATAATAACGTTAATTCGATAAATATCTTTCAAAATACTAAAATAAAAAATGATCACACTATAAATATTTACTATTCTATCCTTTATCATTAGTTTATAAGAATATTACACCAATTATTACCCATTAATAAGTCATTACTCATAAAACCCAGCACTATAATTATGCAAAACAGTCTCAATTTTACGGATTTCCGTTTCGAAATTCGTCTTCAAATAATTAGGATCATCGACACTCCATTGACAAAGCCAGTAATGTCTTTGTGTGGGCCACCAACAAACACAGTCAAACAAGTTTGAGCTATGCCACAATGATACCTGCGACAACCTTATTGTTCTGTATGCCACTACGCATAATGAACGGTTGAATTTCACATGCGGGTTGGTAAATAGTACTAAAGGCTGTTCCCGCTATCTGTTTGTAATTTGCCGTACCATGTTTACATAATATACTCACACAATCGGTTATATCACACACTGAGATAATGGGGAAACGGTAATGTGTCGTCCTTTTGTCGGCGTTGATTTAAATGGTGATGATGTCATGCCGAAATTAGGGTCACGGGTTGTCTGCAATTTAAACCTTGGGATGTTTGGAAAAAGGTTAATTGTACTTTTTTACTATTTTGTTTTTGTTTTGTGTCTATTTAAATTTTTTCTGCCGGATTTTAGAATTCTCTAAAAGTTTATTTTTAGTAATATAATTTTCCGTGTGTCTCATTATCTTTAAACAATGATTTGATGACATGATTTCCAGTAATTGAGCGATTGGCTGCTGTGCTGCATGTCGAGGGCCCGATTCCCGGGGCACATTAAAAAAAAAAAGGAAAAGGGATACAGATACGGTCGCCAGACTGAGAAGTTTCAACAAATTAATTTACAGTAACCAAAATCAGATATTCCAAATTAAAAAAGCACACGTATTATTTTATTGTATAACGGGCTGGTGGCCACAACGTCTTAGCATGTATTACACACATAAAAGAGTCTTAAATCCAGATGATATCTGTCAGAAGTTAACGCCAAGCTCAAGGTTTTAAACCAAGTTACAAATGTATACACTGTGTTACAATGTTTGCATAAACTAACTGTAAGTGGGAGGTGTAGTGTGTAATGTTTTACACCAGCATGATTGTAAAATTAATATCGGTACATAATTGGTACCATGTTGCCTCGGCTACTTCCCGAGGGCATCGTTATAGCAACTAAGGGATTATTACGGGAGTTTGTGCACCAGCGTCCACCTGTGCTCTAATAACAACATATTTAGTACTGAACTCACTCGCTTACACAATGGTGGTATGAGTAGATAACCTCCAGAGACCAAGTTTCATACAGTCTTAGAATATGTGTGTAAGTGACGTCTTCGCTGTATGTACGGTGGGCCAAGAAAGTAGCATTAACAGCATTTTTTTGGAAAATAAGTAGAAAATTGATCATTCTGTTTCATACGATCCTAGAAAGAAAATTCGAATGGCTCACAGTGGAGTTCACACAATAATTGCCACAGTGGTTAAAGAAAAATAAAGAGAAAACAAAATTGCAAACAAATCTCTAATTTAGTTTTGTTACTCTCGCACAATAATTTGCACCTGCCACGTTATCTCTTTACCACGTTTAGTTGGCTGGTAGATAATGCCTAAGGCCTCATTTACGGAGACGCGGGGCGTCGCGCGTCGCGTTGTGCGGCGCGGCCCGCACTGAATTCAAACATAATTATGGCGTTGTATGAGTGCGTTTACGGAGAAGCGATTTTTGACGTACTAATGTTCGCGCCGCTTGACGCCACGCCGCACGCGACGAGTCTCCGTAAATGAGCCCCCACCTTTGTACTTTTTTTCTGCGTAAAGTTTAAATAAATAAATAATAATCTTAGAGTGGTATACTTAGTCTCTGTTGGATAAAATAATATCTTTAGAAGAACTAAATTTTTTTTTCATGTCTAATATAAAATAAATAATTTAGTTTTTCTTACTTTTGTAATTACATCGTACGGTAAGACAAAAAATATGTATGCAGTTTTCAAGGACATTTTAAATAGAGTGTACTTAATATTTTCATGGCAGTGACACCACATAGGTATGTACTTAAGTACAGTGTACACGCTGTCAAAAACTTTCCTTCACAGAAACAAATCCAACTCGTTAATTTCAACTGCCGAATGAAAAAGTAGAAATAGTGTTCCGGCTTCGAATCGCTAACTAGGGTTGCCGAATAACTGAATATGTATCCAACTACGAAAGCAAGTTCTGAATACAATTGCATCTACATACGAGTGTTGTTTTTTCTTTCATATCGGTCGGTCGGTGCGGGTACTATGCAAATATTTCTATCAATATTCATAGCTGGCGGCGTCATCGATAATTGAGTCTTACCTGACAACGTTGCCTTTGATTTTCATATTCGTTATCTCCCTTTTCGCCTGAAAAACTTTGTAAGTTTTACTGAAAAAGAAAATGTGAGATGATTTTCTCGTCTGGCAAACTTTTTTCTTCTAGATTTTAGGTAAAAGTAAATATCGAAATTTTAACGCACATTTTCTTTTGGGACATGTTAAAATATTGATAGTATTTTAGTCTTGTTACGTGCGTAAAATGGGTCCATAACTTTTTCAGTGTTCCATTTTAGTGCTCGTGTCTTCACGGGTTAAAAAAATCTAGATGTTTCACTGCCTTTTGAAAGTTTTATTAACTAAAATAAAGAAAGTTGAATGATGAACATTTGGATGTGAAAATGGTGTTAGAAATATTATTCTTACCAACACTTTTAAAATGCAAAATCTCCTTAAAAATGCAATTTTTTCAAACATTACTTTTTGTTACGAACTTTTGTTATTTTTTGCGAAATTTTTCTCATGATTTATGATAATAATGAAACAATATTTGTATACTAAGAGATTTATATAAGGCACGCTCGTCTCTCCAGGGAACATAAATAGATACAGAACACACAGCAATATTCACAATCCGAGCTCAAAGAATATCTACAAAATCTCAGTGGTGCTGCCGTTTTCTTCTAGCTCGTAATGAATTTTTATCAACGAAAATGTGGCGCAAAAAAATAAGGCTTCCGCTGCTTACAGACGAGAGGCAGCCAAAATAGAATAAGGTCTGACTTCTAAGGCAATCTAGATTGCGAGAGCGAATATCTTTTTTTAAATCTACGTTCGTTTCTGTTGAGAAAGGTGACCCAGAACCATACAATTGTACTTCAGCAAAGGATATCTCTAACAAAACATTCAAAGCGAAGTACAACTTTACATCAAGATGATTAATGCTTGAGAATCTGAATACCATCAAGTTAAATAATGGACCACAAAAGGTTGCATATTGTTCCTTTTATCCGCTTGCATTCAAGTAAAAGTTGCGAAGTAATAATTCATTTCCGACAATGATCCAGTGTTATTGCTGGGCACTGAATCCGTTTGCGACCATTTAGCTGTAGTGCTGCACAAAACATCGTGTTTTTTCTCTCCACTCCACGTACATCGCTGACACAACTTTATGGGACCGCAATCTTCATAAATCTCAGCTAGGACGACCTTTTGTCTTTGTCCCATTCTCTTAGGGTTTACGCAAATTCTGATCCCCGCAAATTGGCCACATTGCGTCCCTAACCGAAACGTGCATGTTATATCTTTGAGAGACCATTGCCGTACAGGTAAATAAAAGTGAAGAAAAACTTGGTAACTTATGTAAATCGGGTTATGTGTGCCTTGAATATGTAACGCAGTACACAATGAGACCGCCCTTTTTCTTTTCTTTTTACCTTTTATGAAGAAAGTCCCTAAGAACGTTCGAGAATATAGGAATTGTTCGCAGTTGTTAAAGTGTTAGGCGAAACTAAGAACACATTTTCAAAAGTTAAGGCCACTGTTATGAATAATCAAAGTAAAGCATTTTTCTCGCCAAAGTCAGCGTTATATCAGTAATAATCCTTACGTAAGAGGTAGGTGTATTTACTGAGCCTAATTCATTATGCAGGTTTTCTCGAAACGTCCATAAAGGAGTTCTTTGAATATCGCCATTACATTAAATTGTTATCTGCGACGGCGACGGGGCCCTCGGCGCACGGTTTTTTAATTAAAACAGGCAATTTGGCGCTGACTTAACCCAAGTTTTACAATTATGTTTTTGTCGTCGCGGTTACAAACTTTGTGTACTAAAGGAAATTTATTTTTAAAGAAAAGTTTCGTGGATTCAAGATAAGGAATTTAATAATGAATTTAATTGTTGTTAAAGAATTTATACAAGATTAAATTGTGAAGGTTTGATGGTTTATAAAGTTTAGCGCTGTGCCAAATTGTCTGGGGGTGGACGTGGGTACTGAGCGTGATTCCGATCGTTCGTTGGCCGACGATTTATCGAGTGGCGCGTGCTACTGGCGTGCTCCACTACTCTCGTCCGACGTTGCCGGCAAATGGAAAAGTTCCCCCGGAGTAACCCCCGGCTATCGAGGCCCCGATGTGTTACAACAAATTTTATACCAGCCAACGCTGGCAAACTTTCCGCGTACTGCTCAGCAATAAATAATAATGCCTGAATATTGGAAACGATCGATACATAATATTTTAAAGTTCCTGTTTGTAGTTGAAGTGGACTCGCCCAAAGTTCCCGCAGTATATTTTAATAGCTGTATTCTTGACAGCGACCGTTGTGAACTTTTAATAAACATAATACAACGTAAAATGAACAGCCAAATAAGGTAGGAATATTCATGAACGAAACTCAGTTGAAAGTTTTTGATAAGAAATTATGGTAATGATTTTAAATTGACCTAATCCATATTGCGAGGGCCCAAAATTTGGGCTGCAAAACTTGTTACGGTGGCGGCCTGATGCGTCAACTCAAACTCAATTTTCTAATTAATTTATACTCGCTCACAAAAGTTTGTTTGCAAGAATCGTGAAGATTTTATCGCGCTGTAAGATTTGGTAAAGTTCTTAAATGGCTCATTAAACGATTCACAATATAATAATAATAATAGCGCTCCTTTTACTCATTTTAATGGGCTTCAAAATGTTACAAAAATGACTGGACGAATCACTTTACATTTATTTCTTCTATACCATTGTATGTTACTGAATTCCTCCGAAACGGCTAGAACGATTATATTGACATTTTTTGTGTGTATTTGAATGGCTCCCTGGATGGTTTAGATTCACATCACATACAGAATTGGGCAGGTACCTAGTTCATAGGTAGGAGACGTGAACTAAGAATCGCGCTTCGCATTTGTGACCGAGCCGAACTAAAGGGGCCTTTGGTCGCGGGCAAAAGTTATTTAAATTAAAGTGATACTTTTAGCTATGATTTCAAATGAAGAATTTATGTAATCGGTTCGTGTCTTCCGGTATTATAATATAGCTACAATGGATGTACGTTTTGCATCACGGATTTACATGGCGTCATCGGAAAAAAATGGTCGGTAATATACCTATCCCACGTGTTTGTATGTTACACGGTTCATTTTAATACGCCACGTTCGCGCTTAAAAGCTTTCATGATATTAAATTGACACTTTCCGAGTCTGTGCAAAAAAATATGACGTGAAAACGCGTTCGTGTGAAAATGACGTCACGTCACGTGATCGACGTCAGTGTATCCACTGACGCGGATTCGTGACTGCCAGCGTTTAGGCAGAAAAAGAAAGAAAAAGCTGCGTATCTTTAAGTACCTACCAGTTGAATCCCCCCAAGTATTTATGTTTACGATTAGTGGCATTGTTATAGGGTGTTACTTTGTACGTATTATACAAATGCCGAGAATTTGTATAGTTCATGTTGGTAACAGAATGGGTTTCGTATTGTAATATTTTTGGCATGGGACCATACTGTTTGAATAGTTGTTGAAATGAACGTGTTATGTAACTTTTATGGACATTGACATAAGGTTTGAATTGCAATGATTGGCGCGCGCTCGTGTAAATAACAACAGATACGATATATTTAAGGTTATCATTGATATCGCGAATAGTTTTGTACTATAATTGATGAAGGTTCTATAAGAAGAACTTCTTAGCCACCAAATCAAGCTCCTTATATTTTCTAGAAAGTGAATCGATAAGTTATTATTAACTACATGCAACTCCGTATGAATGTCGATTGTTTACGGGGTTATAATTTATTTTTGATCGGAATACTGCTAAATCATAATTCGATTTCTAAATGAATAGCAGCCTAAGTTACTTCCTATAACACCAGCTATCATTGAAATATATCAGTGAAAGTCTTGTCAAAATCGGTCCAGACGTTTCGGAGGTTAGCCAGTACAAATAGACAGATAGACTGACAGACAGACAAAAATTAAACAAAATAGTTTTCTTCTGTAGGTACCGCGTAAACATTCATATTATGAATTCGGTAAAAAGCTGTTATTTTGGGGTGTGTAATGTATGATATAATAACAAATGCTCTAATTTCACTTGAAATAACGTTCACATGATATAATTTTCATATGCTATAAAATCATATAACCTAATTTCATATGACCTAATAATTCATATGATATAATTTTCATTTAATATAAAACATTTAGTATAACGTTCATTTTATATAATTTTCAATATGTATAATATTCTTTTTATATAACATTCATTTGACCTAATGTTCTTTTGACCTAATTTTCATGTTTAATGGTCACAGTTCTAACCTAACTCAAATGGCACCTAACCAAACCTTAAAATATTCTATGCATGGTCGACGGAGCCCCGATTCGCTTCTTATAACTTAGCTTTTGCTATGAACTTCTCTCAGGCGTCAGGCAAGCAAGCATGCAGCATGCAAGCAAGCATGCAGCATGCAAGCAAGCATGCAGCATGCAAGCAAGCACGCAGCATGCAAGCAAGCATGCAGCATGCAAGCAAGCACGCAGCATGCAAGCATGCAACATGCAGCAGGCATGGTTTCTGTCACGGCTCCGGTGCTGCGGGGCTCCGGCAGTCCCACGCGAGTTTATCGTCGCAGATGGATTTAACGCTCACCACCGCAGCTTCGGCTTGCTGGCCGGCTACGCCGGCCAGCCTCAGCCGCGGCGGCGAGTGTTACAACCACCTGCTCCTCAACTCGCGGGCCGCCTCGCCCCTCCGCGCCTACGCGATTTTAAATTACACTCTAGGGGTAGGGCAAACAAGACTGCGTGGAGTCGGATTTACAGCGATTCGTTTTTGTCACTAAATCCTAATTTTTAGCAAATGTTTTAGGACTAAAAAAAAATATTATAAATGAACATTCGGAATAATACACATAAAATATAAAACAAATATCGAGATTGCAATAGCCACACAATGAATATTTCGCTGTAACTGTATGACAGTAAGAAAAATAATAAATTCGTGTATAGTCTACCCACCTCATGCATAAAAGCAAACTTTTGTAGCAATTAATGCTTATGCGATGCATTTTTGCTAGCACCATACTAGCGGGCGTTTAAAATTGTACCTATCAGATTTTCTTAATTTATTATATTAAAAGTTACTTAGAGATTATGAATATTATAGTAAATGAATAATATACTACATGAATATTATGTCAAATGTGCATTATAGGAAATGTTAATTATATCATAAGAAATTAGATAAAATGAAATTATATCAACAATTCATTATCTCAACTGATCGTTATATTAAACAAAATCATATTAACTGAAATTAGGTCAAGTGAACGTTAGATTTTTTGTTATTATATCAACCGTTACACACCCGTTATTTTGACATTACAAAACGAACATTAATATTTTTTTATCTATATTTTTCTTAGGTAATTTTACTTAGCCCTGTCAATCAATTACTACGCGCTAAAAGTACTGAGTGCTTAATGTACCTATTCACTTTAAGAGAAAGGTGTTAAGTGGCACTCAACTTTGTATCATTATGTCGATGTCAATCTTATAGATTTTCTTCGAAATTCAACCATGAAAACTGAAGATGAAGAGAGAAGAGAAGAGTGATTGAGATCATGGGCTTTTCAAATAAAAAGTTTTTTTTTTGGGAAAGTTCTTTGTTGTCATGATTATAATAACTAGGTGGTTTATATAGGGTGACCTACCAGTCACCCTATATAAACCATTGTACATAAAATATTATTTTTAGGATATTTACGTTAAATAGCCTACATTACCGACTGACTCGTTGGTCTAGTGGTCCCAAAACGCGACTGCTGAGCATGAGGTCTTGGGTTTGATTCCCAGGTCGGGCAAAGTGTTATTGAGGTTATCCATCAGGAATTTCTCAGTAGCAGCCTTTGGAGTCTGGATTTGTGCCCGGTTGATGTCAATAGGCTTGCCCCCTATTACATGGGACTTTAACATAACTGGCGAAATGTAGGTGTACTAATGGGTACACCTCTGCCTTACCCTTTGGGGATTACAGGATTACAGGCGTGATGTTATGAACCTACATTCAATTATAGCTGAGCACTATAATACCTACGTATTAATTAGTACAACTGCGTACTTTTATGCCACACTAAAATTGGTATTACATTTTTCATTACTACGAGCAATTCATTACAGTAGGTACCTATCTCCCTACAAAAAAGTAATCACATTAATCTATTGAGTTTGCTGCGTAGTGATGTGAGAATACAAAATTCCCCCACGTGGAGTATAATCCGTGAAATTGATATCATTGTGCGGCGTTCGGGCGCATCGGAAACCCGTCACGCAACGTGACATGCCAATGTTTCAAAACGAAAACGTGGATCCATCCATTCTTATTCGAACATCAAACTTTTGTACTGCACCAAAATTACGTATTGTTGACGTATTGTCTGCATAAATCCCTTGACTATTTCGTCTAAACCCAAAACTGTCTCGTACTTAAAGAATGTCAACAAGTCCTTATTATTAAGCCTATATCGTCTGTCTGTCCGTCCGTCTGTCTGTCAGGGCTGTATCTTTTTAATTACATACACAAACACACATAATATATAAAGTCACGCCTTTTTCCCATGAGGATAGGCAGAAACCACAGAACGCCACCTGCTACGATCCTCACGTACTCCTTTCGCCACGTCCACGTCGTTTCTTCGGCTTTTTAATTATCAGCGTTATATTTATGTAACTGCAGCTTCTATCATAAATAAAAACAGTCTACTACTGTCCCACTGCCAGGCAAAGCCTTTCTCTCATATAGAAAAGGTACGAGCATTAATCACCAACCTTGCTCAAGACGAAATGGCGATTTCAGACTTATATTAATTTATAAGTTTCTTCACGATATTTTCTTTCACTTTTGGTCAATAATATGCGAAATAAACTTAGAAAGTACATAGAAATAAAAAGTAGGCATATCATAAAATGTCGTAATATGAACCTCCTACTACGCGAGTCCAACTCAAACTTGGCCATTTTTCTTTAACTATATTGAAAGATAGTAATACATTTATCATGCTCAATGCGTGTAATAACGACGTGAAGATACATCCACATGAAGTTTAATCTGTGAAATTGATATAGGAGCGTGTCGCGGCGTCGCCGGCCCCGTCACGCGGCGTGACACGCCAATGTTTCACAGCTCGAAACGCGACTCCATTCCATTCTTTTATCCGCGCATCAACCTTTTGTTCTACAAACCTTTAGTTTTGATATTGGATTCGCACCACGTTCCCTTCTTTTTCAAGATTTATTGGATTACGGTTCGCGCTGTTTCGTGTTAGCGGTAGTGTGCAGTGGGTTATTACGTAAGTACCTACTTAAATGCGGCAATGTCTTTGTAAAAGTTTTTTTTTAAATTGAAGCATAAGTATAGTAAATTGTACGTACCATGTTCATGGTAAGAATTTGACATTGACAGTAATCTATTGCAAAACATGTACGCCATTGTATACCCAATTTGCACCTTGCTACTCGTATAACTGGCAAAATGTGGGTGTACTAATGGGTATACCTCTGTCTACCCCTCGGGGATTACAGGCGTGATGTTATGTTATGTATCGGTCAATAAAAGACAAGTAAATTCGAACAATTATTACGACTTTACTCATATTGAAACTAAATAAAAAGGCGATAGAATAATTCGAAAGTCGAACAAGAATCGAATAAATACTTTTTACATTAGCATTTAAAACCTTAGAAAAACTGAACATGAACAACTGTTTATCTACGTTAGCGCTTGATTGAATGTTGGTGAACACGGGCCTAAATACATTAGTGTTGACGCAACCATTACCTGTGCAGCGACCGTAAATCTAATATTGTTGTATTGGCCGAGTTCCCTTTGGCACCGTTAATATTAGCCATTCATAGATTAAGTACCAACGCTTGTCCCGGCCAATTATCGACTATTAATCATACCTAGTGTAAACACGAACGCCACATTAGCTTTTGACTGTATATGATATACGTACATAGAGATTATATTTGCTCCAATAATTGCAATATTGGCTGCGATGTATTAGATGCCATAAATTATTTGCGGTTGTCCGATAAGCATAATATGTTATGGGTTTATGTAGATTTGAATTGCTTACTTACTGAACTGTGTGAGGTCAATAAACATAAACAAAAGAAAAAATCAGCAAAGGCCTGTTCTCATACAATGAAGGCAAGTGATCACGTTTCACCACGTTTGCTCAAGGCAGACTCCAGACTTATATTAATTGTTACTTGACGTCGTCTGCGTGGTAGTTAGGATTATCATAAAACCAATGGTAGGTACTCAGTGATAAAATAGGTTTCTAAAGAGATTACCCCTTACAAACACGTAGATAAGTTAGGTTTCCTCATAACGTTTTCCTTCACCAAAGTCCATGATAAACTTAAAAAGCAAACATGAAAAAAAGTTTATTTCAAAAATATGAAAACAGAAAGCTTCTGTTTGTAAAATAATTTATTAAAAGCAAGCTTACTTCTGTTGTGCACCAAAAAGAAATCCTCCATTCGCCTTAATAGCCCCGAGGAGAGATCCGTGCAAATAAAATTACCTTTTCAACGGTTAATTTGCGGAATGAATCACTTTCATTCGCAGGTTGGCCGTTGTTTTTGTTGAAGGATCTCACCCGGAACCGAACCCTGTGCTTGTCAACTATGAAATGAATTATGACCAGTATTTACCGGAAGATGACATTTCTCGAATCGGCCCATTAATTCCTAATGGAGCGTCGACGGGCTACATTTCATCTGTTTGGCTGCACACCAGGCCTTTGCCGCAGAGCTATTTTCGGTAGCGTATCCGAAAATTTATAACAACGAGTTAGTTCTAAATCGTTGGATAGCGGCAAAGTAAGTGGGATTTATGATATGACGTTTTACGCTCTATTTGTTTGCCGGGTACCTTTTTTTCTCGAGGGCCTTTGCCAATTCCAGTCTCTCAATTTACAATTTATCCTTTTACATTCACTACGATTAACATCAGACTTATGTAACAGTACGGAAGGAGAGAATGCGGCGTCAGTTCTCCGCATCTCCTACTTAATTACTTAGTTTCGGGTCTTCATTATGGAAACAAACATTTACATAATCTACCAGCAACTTTACTGTATACAAAATATTATGGATGACGTTTCAATTTAAAGTTAGTTGTTCATGTGCGTCATTCCTTCGGGACGAAACATTTGGAACTCAATTTGAATTTGAAAACTAGATGTCAAAACTACTTTTGATATTTAGTTTATGCAAAACTATCGGCTATTCAGCCTTATTTTTGCGATGAAAACAGTAAAAAAAAGTACTCAAAACTGAACTTTTCAAACGCTAATGGTTCTGTCATAAACTATGGCCGTAGAATAGAAAGACAGCTAAAAGCAAATGGGTTTTATTAGATTTAGAATTAACGAAGTGCTTTTAAAAGCCAGACACATAAAAGGTATGTGTTTACAAGTGGCTAAATCAGTTATACTTACTTAGGTTTTCTAAAGTTAATAAAAAAAATAATACAACCCTATTATTGTCCTACTGCAGGGCAAAGATCTCTTCTCATACAGAGAAGGCACGAGCATTGATCACCGCGTTGGTTCAAGGTGATTAATAATACGATTCTTAAAACGACACCCAGAAAGTACAGTCAGCAAAACAGATAGGTATGCAGTGTTGTCAGATATAATTGAAGTCATCTAAGAAACCGATGGATGTCTTTGACTGAAACTTAACCTAAATAAAGAACTATTTATTATCTACGTTTTAAATTAAATTACATTCGAAAACATCCATCGGTTTCTAAGAAAACTTCAACTATATCTGACGACCCTGTATTCCTATCTGTTTTGCTGTGTGTACATAAACGAAACTAAAAAATGTTACCACACACTAGGAAGTAGGAATTTCCCCTGTATCGTGGGTACGTTTATAAACATATAAACTCACATACACATAGTATCTATATGCCATACAAATATATGTTCCGTGCTCGAATCGAACCCGCCATACACACCGCAGCAGCCAATTGCTCAGCCACTGCGCCAACCGTGTCGTCAATAAATAAAAAGTACATACTTCTTGGACACATAAGTGGGCAATGCCAACATCCACTTGCAGAATTAATTCCGGTTAGCGCATGCCGTTTTGCTGAATTTACAATGAAAACAGACTTACAAATGATAGTGACTGATTAAAAGGCCATGTTTAGTAAATGAAGGACAGCGGCGGACAGAGTTTCTCAAACTTAGTAGTAGAAGAGCAGTAGAAGAAGTATCTATCACGAAAAAAAGATTATTCGTGTATTTGTTTTGATTAGGTACATACCTCCTTTACGCCCATTTGCACCAGAAACTTTTCAGTTTTTTTTTAACAGACATAATTAAAATGTCATACTTAATTATTTATTTAATTTCGTGCTATCAATTAACTCGTAGAGTGTGTAATTATTTTGTTTATTTTGAAATATTCATTTTTATCATCCAGAATCACAATAAAAATCTGTCGCACCTACCTATTAAAATGATATCCAAGTCTTTTAATAAAATCTTTTAAACAGAAAATTCTCTATAATTAACTAAAATATCGCTAATTAAAGGCCGATGAAATTAATTAGCAAATGCCCACCGGATTTATCGTCCCTAGAGTGCGGTATTCACTTTGGGCAACGCTGGTTTGGAGCGAAGCGGTATCTATTTGAAACCGCCTTTATATTTCAACTTCACCTTACCAGACCGCACTCCATCCAATCTGCTGTAGAGGTTAACTGGTAGTTGATTTTCATGTATAAGTAAGTGAATTTTATGTAAATTCCGCTGAATGTTGCATGCAAAATATTATCTTTATTTTTAAAACATCTGAAGGCCAATTCTCGTAATTAAAAACGTCTTCTCTCATCTTAGTGATAAATCAATGTTAAAATTTTGTGAGAACGTAAGTGAAATAGTATAGAGGTGATTTTGACAAATTGTGATTAAGATTAAAATTCGATAGGTTCTAATAGTTACTAGGATTGCCGCCCATGGATTAATTTGCTAAACCGCTTATTTCAATTCGGAAAATATTCAATTCGCATAATTGGTTAGTTACACCATTTACCAATTATAATTCCAAGACACAACTTTCCCATTGAAATACTTATTTTATTTAGCCTTGAAAGCCCGATAAATTTTCAATTAGGTAATTGTAAAATTAGATTTTTAGTTGCTTTGAAATCAATAAATAGTTACTCAATCGAATTTGAAAATAAATGACGTCAGAATTTATTATTACACCATACAAAATCTATGGGCGCGACTGCTGTGCATGAGGTCTTGGGTTCGATTCCCAGGTCGGGCAAAGTGTTATTGAGTTTTTCCATCAGGAATTTCTCAGTAGCATCCTCCGAGTCTGGATTTGTGCCCGGTTTATGGTAATAGGCTCGCCCACTATTCCATGGGACTAAAACATAACTGACGAAATGTTGGTGAACATTAGCACACCCATATTTTGTCACGTTGACATGTTTTTAAACTCCTATAATGTCTCGTAAAAGAGTAGGGACACTTTGTTTGTTATTTTGCATCTGTTTTATTCCGGTTTTGTACCTTGTCTTTTTAACTACAAGAAGCTTTTTTATGGAGCTAGTTCGAAAGTACGGCGCCTTGCCTCGTGGGGAATAAACAGAGAAACAAAGAAGTAACAACTGTAAGTTGTACTGTATTCTTGCTCTATGCATTTATGTTACTAAGTTAGTTTACGTATAAGTATATTGTGTTGGTACATAGTATGTGTTATGTCTTTAGAGATTTTTTATATAAGTCGTGAAATTCATATACTGTTTTATTTCCAGGGTAAAAGGGACCAATTTTGGCATAATTTGCTTGAACACGCGTCGTTGTCCGTGTGAATGACGATTGTCTGCGAGGCTTGATATAAATCTTGCGCGGAACTTGATTTCCCCGTTACTCCTTTTAGGAGATTAACCAAAATAAACAGACAAATAGATATGTACATGTAAGGTATACATTTTGTTAATTCGGTTTATGTTATTGTTTTATTGCTATGTGAAATCTAATCGTTTTTTTTGGTTATTCAATATAAACAAATATTTATTAGTAGGTACTTAATTTTACAAAAACTTTTTTTAAAAGCTATGAAATATTCATAATTTGAATTCAAAAATTCTAATAAATTTTAAAGCCGCAGTTATTTTTTAAATTAAATTCTATTTCGATTAGGTACCTACAACGGATTTTATTAAATCAAAATATTATCTTTATTTTTAAGCATTCTTGAAAATGGAATACTTCATCGTATAACTTAATTAAGAGTGTCGAGTGTTTATGTCCCGCCAAGAAAATACTCAATTTTTAAACTTAAAAACGTTGCGCTTTTAAGTTTAACATTATTTTGTTCCAAAATGATGGAATGAATGTTATTGTGCCCATTGGGTATAAAAGAAATATTTTTATTCTGTAACTGATTTTTAGATTTTTTTGTTTACAGAGTCAGACCAATTAACCTTGTCTGTGACTGTAACACGAGCTATTCGTTCAAAAAATAATCTACGGGGCAATTCTCGTAGAAAAACGTTTTCATTTTAATAATAGTCTAAATCTGTCAATACAACTTTGGCGGGGGCACTGCCGTGCCTCCCGATTTTTTTTTCGTTTTTGACATTGATTGTCGCAAAAATGAGATTGCGACTAAATTATCAGGGTTATCTTTTAACTCCGAGTTACTTGTGTAGTTGTTAACGCAGGCCCGTTATTTGTAATGTAACCGCGCTATCCACTTACTTTGAGTTAAGTTTGTGGCTTAACCGGCCCGTAAATGTAACAGTCTAACCGGATTTCCTGATAGAAACTTCATTTAAAATACCGAGCAAACATGCTAAACGAACTCTCTTATCTCAACTCTATCTACTGATTAAAACTTTTAATCCAAAAACGCAAAGTGTTAAGCTAACGCTTTCAAATCTGGTGAGAAATTACTAAGATTAATGTCATTCTAAAAGTTTCACAAACATCTCTTAAGTCCCTAGGAAAAGTTTTGAAATTTTTCTGCAAGGTGCAATGAATCTAAAGAGCAGAGCGTTATTAGAAAGTTCTCCAAGTAGGATTATTCGTACTCTGTCTGGAAATTTCTCGCGAAGAATATTATGGTTTCATAACTGAAAAGTTGTATACTGGTCGTGTTTATTGCGCGTTTCCCGCCTTCAGTTTATAGAGGGATAAAAATGTTTCGATTAAACTTTGTGGGTATAATCTAGCGTTACCCGCTGTGTTTGCAACGTTTACTGGGTATAGGTAGCGAATAAAAATGCAACGGTTATATAAAATAAAACTTTGTTTTTATTTTACAATTATAGCAAGTAAAATTGTAGGTAACATCAAAATTGAATTTATAACAGCGAGAACTCAATAAAAATTTCAGCGTCGTTTCATCTCGTAGCTTTCAAGTAAAATAAAGACAATATCCAAGCCATATATCTTCTTGAGAAATGGATGTGAAAATTGTAGATGCTAACAGAAAGGCAACGTCAACGGGAATAGTTGCTTGTCTCGTAGAATTTAACAAACACAAGCGATATTCGAAAACAAAGGCACCAGAATCAACGCTAATACGAAAAGTTAAACGACTGTTGTTTTACTGTTGTCAAAAAGTAAATTTTATTCAAGCTTTCGTTGTCCCCTCGTTCCTTATATTTGAGGAGTTTCTCCTCCCCAGAGATAAATTATCGTATGAAAAGTTTACAGCAAAATGACAATCATTTATTCTCATTATTTCTTGAAACAAGGGAAAAAATCCAGTGAATATTACGCAATTTGTAAAAGTACGTTTATCATTCTCTTTCGTTTTCCCTTTCAGCCTTTTCGTAACCCCAATATGTTGAAAGTCGTGAATCTGAGTACAAGAAGTTACGCCATACTTTTTTTCTAAAGGCTGAGTGATTTAAACGTTTGTTTCCCTAATTTAGGAGGTTGCGTGGAAAGGCAGTGTCGGACAGCTATGAATGAAAATATTGTGATTAATTTTAGTTCATTTATTTGAAAAAGTGTATCTTATAGTTACTATTTTAAGTAATAATACCAGCCTATTATTGTTCCTCTGCAGGACTAAAGCCTCGGCTTATACAGAGAAGGCACGAGCATTGATGACCACGCAATTATGAGTCCAGGTTTTCCTACGATGTCTTTCTTCATCATTATCATTTCTGCACGAGATAAAATTTTAAAAGTACATAATTATAAATTGAAAATGTTAGTGAATTAAGTTTTAAGATAAAAGTATTTTATTACTCAATCAACTTTTAAATAGTAATAGTAAAATTCGATTATAGTTTCACTTAAGAAGATTTCGTATTACTTTTATGATGTTACCTTAAAAATATTAAATCTGAAATACCTATTATAAATATAGAAACACCTTAGGTACTGGAAAATATAGTAATAAAAATCTGCCTGCCTAAAATAAAACAGCTAATTACATAGACAATGGGAAAACCTTCAGGAAATTGAAGATTGAAAAAATAATATCCTCATTTTATAGCCAGAAACGTTTATGAAAAATCTCGGGTATCGATAATCCCGCGTACGTATTCTGTGTCATGGCGATGTTAATTGACTTAAAGCAGGTTACAATCTAATTTTCAGTTTAAATCGATACGGGGCTCGTCGACGTAAAATTGTATTATTTTGTACTGCAAATTGAATTCTGTGATCAGTGGGGACGTGACCGAAATATTCGATACGTTGATGTTTTTGAACTTGTATACTGAATATCAGAGAGGCAATTCTAGTAACTTATAGGAACGTTCGAATTCCAATGTCAGTATCTATCTGTGAAAACTACTTCATATTCACCTACTTTTTTGACATTGATAATTATGATTGAGACTGAGATGTTGAACGTTTTCGATTACGAGAATTGGCCTTCAAAAACAAAATACACGTGATTTTTTTAAAGCAGCTTTATTCATCAATATAATTATGTAGGTACGGTCAACCAGACGTCCGTACAAGGTACCCAATCAGACACGTTAAAAACCGCGGTGGGTACATCTGAATAAAAATTAAATACCCTAAGAACAGAGCGGCGGCGGTTCCAGAACCGCGCAGTTTTCCGCCTAGTCTGAACATTAGCTCGAACTACGAAAATAGCTGTGGAAATACGGCACTATCAATGTCAAATTATTGTTAGAAAAATAAGATAGTAATAAGTAAACCAAAATGGATAGAAGCAGATAGTAATAGAAATATTTGTGGCAATATAATCATATCTAGTCTTCTAGGCTATGACATTGATATAAATAATACTCTGTACCTAACTTGTATTTATTACTCAAGATAGTGACACATTCATTACATTTATTTCATTCAGATGTTCTTAAGAAAGTAAACATTGAATTCAAGTCACGTATTATCTTGTTTTTGAAAACACATTTTTGTAAACATAAAAAAAATAATTGAATAAGATTGATTCAAGATAAATGCTGGTTTGATGAAGTTAATAAAGTTTTTACTTCACCAACTTATAATACAATTTCAGAACAGATTAGACAGACAACTAATAAAAGTAACTTTTTGTTTGTTCTTCTTACAAATTTTGCTCATTAATCTGCCATCATGTAGTCGGATCGTTGAATTTATTGCCAAGATAACTGGGAACTTGGGACACAGGAATTCTCAACTGTTAATTCTTCCGTTTTCATTAGAACCTAACATAATGAGTCTTGCTAATTAACAACGAGATGTTTTCCAAGTAAATTCAGAAGGAATATCAAAGAATGTTAATTATGGAAATGTATAAAAAAAGGACTAAAGGAATACCGCAGAAGAAGTTTTTTACTTTCTTTAACTTTTCTATATTAAGGTCGTACAATCGTACATAATTAAAGCATTAAAGTTGAAGTAATTATGTTTAATGGTAAAAGAATTTTGGCTACATCCAAGGTTAGGTACGACGATCTGAATGATTAAAATAAGTTCTTAACAAAGCTATTAAGGAAACGACCGTAGGAAACTGGAGTTCAGTCGGGGATCTAATTACAAAGACGTTCGCCAAGACGTTCACAGTTCTACGAAAATTATTACTGCAATTTTTCACTCAAAACTTTCATGGGTATAAGTTTAGGAGGAACATGAGACTCAGGAACTGCACTGAAGAGGATTCACTCTCAAATAAACAGAGTAATGTAGGATGGCTAGTAAAGTAACCAATATTTAAATACATAATTGTACTCATGTTAACAAAGAACTTTCTCAAAATAATGTATTTTATTTTTAATTTGCATAGCACATGACCCCAATCACCCCAAAGGCGTGATGCGGCACACGCGCGTTCCATATGGTTAATAGATAAATGAAAATACAAATGCATGGTAAAAGTCGAATAGTTTTGTTTGTAAAAAGTTTTAAGTAACTAAATTAAATTACAGCTGATTATGTGTTATTTTTGTTTTTGTTATTGGGGAAATTGAGGTCATACATACATACATAATCTTACGCTTTTTTCCTATGAGAGTAGGCAGAAACCACAGAACGCCACCTGATACGATCCTTACATACTCCTTTAGCCTCATCTACGTTCATACATGCACGCCGGTTACAATACAAGCACGCACAATACAAGCACGCCGGTTACGAGTACTTATCGCACCTGACCTTTCTGAAGAACCTCACCAATGAGGTCAGTGTAGGTCTTCCTAGGGCGACCCCTCCCTGCGTTGCCACTCACCTCTGCCATATAAATATCTTTTGTTAATCGTCTTTCACTCATCCTCTCTGATATTTTTTTAAAGAATTTTTTAGTAGTCCTTTATCTACGAAGCTTACCCTTATTACTCAAGCATTACAAAATATTATTGTATTATAATTTTATACCTTTGAAATGGAAGGTAATTACTTCGATATTATAATATAACTGTTATGAACTTCATAAGTTAGGTGAGGCAATTAACCTTTTAACCGTAGAAGCCACATAAATCCGACAGCTGAATTTACTGCCTTTAAGCATTAATTCTTAGTACTGCGCAGTTCGATTACATGTAGGCGGTTTTTGCGTAGGTTTACCAACTTTATCTGATTTTTGGAATCAATTTTATTATACATCGAATTGTTCCGAGTATTCCTATTATACCACTATGCAAAATGTAGCACGAATCATTTTTAAATCAGTTACTGAAAACTCGCAAGTATATGTAGGTATAAACGTAGGTTTATTCTAAAATTATTTATTTATTTGTTATCTATATACTAATGTTATAAATGCGAAAGCAACCCTGTCTGTCTGTCTGTTACGATTTCACGACTAAACCACTGAATCGATTTTGATAAAATTTGATACGGAATAAGGTTGAACCCCAAGTAAGGACATAGGCTACTTTTCCGTGACTTCATCTGCATCCGCAATAACCGACATGGACGAAGACAAAATCACGGGTAAATTACGCTAGTCGGTAATAAAAGACAAGTAAAATTTTAAGTAAATCATCAAAGATTGCTTGAGATCTGTACCTACATTTCTATAATTATCTTCTAGGTATATGTGAAATGCAACAAAATGATAATGTTTAATTTTTAACCGACTTCAAAAAAAGGAGGAGGTTATCAATTCGACTGTATTTTTTTTTTATGTTTGTTAGCTCCTAACTTGCGACTGGGTGAACCGATTTTCATGATTCTTTTTTATTTGATAGCTGGTGCTTCCCGTGTGGTCCCATTGTCACCATTTCATTATCTGATGATGAACTTCGGAGATATGGAATGGAACTCCTCACAGAATCACAGCAGCAATATCGTAACAAGTGAAATTGCTTTGTTTATACGTGTAGTCGATGACTGACTGAAGGAAAAGGGGGGGGGGGTACGTCAACCTACCAGTCCGTCCTACCAGTTTCCAAAATTAAATATATCGTGTGAGGTATTGTTTGAAAAGGCTTTTTGTAAGGATTTCAAACATTAATACACAAGCACTAAAAAGTGAAAAATAAAAAGCTTTTTTACAAAAAAAGATAACCGCCTTCAAAAACTACAAAATAAAAATAACTTTAGTTTTGGAAGTCGGCGGCAATACTTACCTACATAACAAAAAACAAAACCAAAGCCGCCGCCGACTTATACAAGTTATTTTTATTTTGTAGTTTTTGAAGGCGGTTATCTTTTTTTGTAAAAAAGCTTTTTTTTATTACCTTTTTAAGCACTCTGCGAATGTCTCCTTAAAAACAATTTTCTTTTACACGAACTCCGACGTTCTCAATGTTCTAGAATCTGCATTTGAAGACGTTGGAACAAGGCGTTTTAATAATGTCTTGCATTGTCTGACTGTCTTAAATAATTAGACTTGCTCTTCCAGTCTTAACGAAATAAAACTATTTGGAATGAAACTAAAAACTTGTTAAAGTTTATTCGCATGACTTCTTGCCTCTTCTGACAGCTGTTGTCCTGCTTAACCAAAGAACTTAGCGAATTTCTTGAAATTTAAATCGTCTAGCCGGGTTAAGGGATTAAGGAAACACACGTATGCAATTCATCTTTTACACCTAACAAATAAATACCTATCTAATTACAATAATAATAAGAATAAATTTATTGGTTCATAGTCACAAAACAAAAAACAAAATATAAGATATCTTATTATAAGAACTTAACATTATAGTATGCTACTTTAGTTATGTAACTATATATTTATTATTAGAGTAAATTGTACGGTGGTCCCCAAACTAGGCGGCGGCGCCTGTATCTTGGGGGCCTTAATTAATGTTGTCATATACTTATACACGAGAAGG
Source organism: Hoplodrina blanda (assembly GCA_949316365.1). Classification (NCBI taxonomy): domain Eukaryota; kingdom Metazoa; phylum Arthropoda; class Insecta; order Lepidoptera; family Noctuidae; genus Hoplodrina; species Hoplodrina blanda. The sequence goes on from OX438585.1 coordinate 10,557,259, forward strand.
GGAAAAACAATTTTTGATACGCACCTGCGTAATGAAATCTAAAGCTGTGAGTAGACCCGAGTTAAGAACACACGTAAAACTTATACTAGTTTAAAACTTTCTTCTTTCTTTTTAAACTTTTCTACGAGTGTATCGTCGGTCGCATAATGCCAGAACAGTCAAATCTATACTAAAATAAAAAAAAACCTGAAGAATTTGTTTGTTATTTTGTTTGAACGCATCTATCTCCTCCTAAATTACTGGTCCGATTCTGAAAATTCTTACGCTAATAGGAAACTACGTTATAACAGAGTGCTATATTTTATTGTGGAAAAAAATAAAGAAATAGGTATCTTAAAACAGAAGCTAATGGACATAAACATCAAACCTAAAAAATACATGATAGGCTAGTGCTTCGAGCATACTATCGACGATAAATCCGACACGCAAACTTGTTAGTTTGCGTTAGTTACATACCACATATCAATACCTACATCATAATTATCAGGTACCTACCAGATTAATTATGCTATTACAGCCTAGACCACTTTCCACCGATCACGTCGAAAATGATGCTACAGCACACATTACAAATTACATAATGAAAATATTGAGCAAATATGCTTAGCACTTGAGCGCCGTGCATCGAGCTCAATATCGTTAATTTAAATTACATTTCCATCAAATATGGCGGCAGCTAATTGTTAATAAAGCGATAATTAATCTTGGAATTATTAATACTGAGGAACATTGAGTTTGGGCTGCGAATATTAGGTTGAATAATGCCAGGTAGATTAAGTCAAAAGCTGTAAGAGCCGTATTATAATGAAAGAGAATTCCTTATTCAGATTGTGCAGAACGATGTTTGGGGTGTGTTTTTAAATGTACCTAAGTTAAAAATGTGTTAATGTTGGGCATTTTTTAATAGCAATGTATGCATTAGGTACATAAGTTCATCAAGTTTCCACAAAAAAAAACTGTAAAAAAAAAAGATTCCATATTCTCTATACACCGTAAAAAAATCCTATCGACAATTTTATATGAAAAATCGCGTGTATATTTTATGGATGCTTCACAGAGGCTGGTCAATATTTTGAAGCCCTAGAGCGCAATTAATCAACTGAGGTTTTAATTAAATCCATATGAGCTACGATACGATACTGCGCTGTTTTTCATAGCCCGTAAATAATTTTCATACGTCCATGGCACTTGATTGACGTGGTTACTCTCTCCTTTCGAATTAATGGAGAGAAATACTGTTGTGATTTTGTGGAAGTAGTAATTAATTTCCAGAATTTACAGCTTGTACATGTTCCGATGTTTATAGTTATTGTGGAAGTAACTTCACAGAAATCACGCCTGTAATCCCCGAAGGGTTAGGCAGAGGTATCTATTAGTACACCCACATTTTGCCAGTTATGTTTCAGTCCCATGTAATAGAGGGCGAGCCTATTGACATCAACCGGGCACAAATCCAAACTGCTCTGAGAAATTTCTGATGGAAATACCCAGTAATACTTTGCCCGACCTGCGAATCGAACTCAAGACCTCATGCTCAGCAGTCGCGCTTTGCGACCACTACACCAACGAGGCAGTCAACCACTTTGTGTAGTAAATAACTAAAATATACTTTGTATTAAACAAACACGTTTTGCTGCAATAAAATCTATAAAAAATATATCAAGGAACACTAATTATGATACACAAAATATTACGGAGTTCGTGAAATTTAAAAATAATGAAAACTACATAATAATTGAAGACGTACTGAGACTAACGAGGGCATCCAAAAAGTACATCAAAATCCGCAAACAGGGCGCAAAAGTAGACACCAAATGTTTTTCTAAAATATATTCTATTGCGGAGTGGTAAAGTAGAATTTAGTTTAGAGATTAATTCGCTTGTTTACGTGTACAAAGACGAAAAAGTTTCACAACGCTTCGTTAAGCTAGACGCTTGGGATTACATGCCCGAGACACTCATTTAGACTGTGTGGCGAACTGAAATCTTTGAACGCGTTAAAGGAGAAAATTTTAGTTTACTTTGTTTACCTTGTACGTGTAAGACTGGTACTTCCTTCCAAAGATTTATTTTCTGTTTTGAAGTTTAGTTAAATGTTTAGAGTAGTTAACAGTCTATCTTCGTAAGAAGAGAGAGTTGAGATACATGATATGGAGAGCAAAAACTTTCAGACATTTTTGAGCTTCGTTCTAACAAAAGGTGCCTAGGTGCCAGGTCTCTATTTATGTATTTGGAAAATTTCTATATTCCCTACTACTATAGTTTAGATTTTATGCCCGTTAAAAGTTAAGTCGTCCAATAGTTGCAACCTTACTCGAAGTACGTAAGAATTAAAAAGTTTCAATGGTACTAACCCGATATCGCGCCCACAACCTAATGAATGAGAGAATTTTGATTTTAAATTAATAAGCGTTAAATATTCAAAACCATTACAATTACTTCGAAAATGGGAGAAATTTCGACGTGGGTTGGTTTGTTTTAGCAGAACTAAACACAACTTTACGAACTGGGAATTTCAAAGGCAAGACAAAATCAACCATAGAACTTCTAAAATACTAAATCGCCTCTTAAACTTAAAAACAGTGTGTAACTAACATTTATCCAACCAAAGTCGTTCAATTTTAAATTTCCCCGCATTTGATGAATACCCGCCGTTGCATAAAATAGCGCCCACGTAAATTCCCTAGTGCAGAATAAATGCTGGACTAATCTCAACCGTTGTATAAATAAATATTTATATACAGTCAGCAAAACGTTGGGGGATATGCATAACGTAATTTAGCTTTCGCGTGCAGAGAAACCGTTAACTTTAAAAATATTCAAATCTAGGTAGGTACGTTACAAAAGTTCATATAAGCGAGAGCCAATGAGTTTCTAAAGGTGCGGTATGTCACGTGGCGTGTCGTGAGGTAAATAACATGGAAAAATTGTTAGGGTTTATTTTCACAGACATTACCAGCGTTATCACTGGTTTCAAGGATGTCGCGAGAAGTATTTTTATGAAAATATTTTTTTTTAAACATTTATTTTTTTACTTGAAAACTGACATCGTTGCTCATGGAGTATTCTTATGAGCAACTGCTACCCTATTACAAAACGTCCTAATTGTATCCTATGACAGCAAAACATATCATATAAAAGTAGGATACCTACACGATCAAAATATTTTGTAACAGCTGTTTTTTTACCAACCGTCGAAAAATTTTATCTTTACGTATTTATGTGCTGCATCTATAGTTTCAGTTTAGTTTTAGTTTGTGTCACGGACAACTGAAAACTACAAACTAGGAAGTTTAACTGCACTATTGGTGCATCCGAATATAATACTGAACCAGTCTGATTCGTAATTGTACTGGTTTTTATTCATTCAAGAATATTATATTCTGTCATCAATTTTATTCATTGTTTTAATTGCAGCAAACATTGTCTATGCGACACTACAATGACCCATAATTTATAATTAATTTAGTTAAACACGTATTTAAACACAGTTGTTTGACAACTAAATAATCAACATTTTCACATTTCACATTTGTACCAATGATATTAAATCAAATAAATTGAACTAATTAACAACGCGTTAATTGCAACGCACCCAATTACAATGGAAATTTCGTGGGACACAAATACCTAACTTTATCAACGCTCTATAGACGAGTATCCAAGTTTCATTAGAAGTGAGTTTTCATTGTGTCTTCCCTGGATTAATACGTGAACTTCTCAAAGGGTTATCTAAGTTTTGGGGACCACGTTTCTATTAATTACCCAAGTTTCTGCTCCGATCGATATTAATTAATTAAGAAGTGGAGTTTGTCTCCAGTATCGCGCTAACATTTTCACACAATTTCGGTTTTATTTTAATTTATTTTACCGTGCTTTTCCAAGGTGTTAAGTCTGTTGAACGTGTGAGAGAATTTGTGAAACGTTTCGTGTTTTGCTACTGATAAGTTTTGTCGTTCGAAGTCACGCTATTGTTACTGTCGGCGGGTTTATTTTATTTGTGACGTCACTGAATTGTATTTATGAGTGCATTTATTATAAAGTTTAATAGTAATTGTATGTCACAACCTGTAGTGTAAATTATACGGGGTGGAACGCAACTTTTACCTGAGATTTAGTAAAAAACTAAAATAATTCTGAAATCTAACTGCATTTTACAGGATGCAGTTTTGTATTGGACATTACATTTTTATGCCGGTTATTAAGCCTATGTCCTTTGTTGGGGTTCAAACTTACTAATGGTTTAGTCGCGAAAGCGTAACAGACAGACAGACAGACAGAGTAATATCAAGTAAAATTAAAGGCCAGGTTTCTTCACGATATTTTTCTTCATCTGCTCGTTGACTGCCTCGTTGGTCTAGTGGTCGCAAAGCGCGACTGCTGAGCATGAGGTCTTGGGTTCGATTCCCAGGTCGGGCAAAGTGTTATTGGGTTTTTCTAACAGGAAATTCTCAGTAGCAGCCTCGGAGTCTGGATTTGTGCCCGGTTGATGGCAATAGGCTCGCCCCCTATTACATGGGACTTAAACATAACTGGCGAAATGTGGGTGTACTAATGGGTGCACCTCTGCCTAACCCTTCGGGGAGTACAGGCGTGATGTTATGTTATTTTTCTTCATCAAAGTCAGTAATGTCCAAGATAAACTTTGAAAGTTTATACCTACATGAACAATGTAGGTAGGTGTTATGCTTTTAAAAATACAAAGTAACATAACGCGTCGTATTCCAGTACATTATTATTACCAGTGGGTAATTACTGTGTAAGTACACGGTCGCAATTAGTCATGCTTTGAAAAATCAAAGTTATTTTCCGCGAGCGTGAAACATGGCGGCACGCGAGAAAGTCCTCGGTTTGTGCCACTTTACGGGCACGAAAATTGACCGACTCAACGAAACTTTCCAATTAAGCCATTACATAAATGACGGGTGACGTAACCTCGAATAAATATTGCTCTGGGTTGTTTTACAGACTTGTACACTGTGGTGCAAGTTGGTGGACGTGAGGTCACAAACTTTGACAAACAGGACTGCAGACCTGGTAAAGGTCGCGGGAAACTGCTGGATGCGGGCATCGCATGAACGGTATTTGTGGCTATCTTTAAGGGAGACCTATGTATGTTCAGCATAATATGTCCTATGTTGTTTGGCAGAAATGACGATAATGATGAAATCTTGTCTAAGTTTAAACTTTGGTTAGATTATGATGAGGCTGACATGCATTAAAAAGATAAAAGTTCCATTTTTTCAAATAACTTACATTAGGCTTTCGTCCTGAATCATGGGAGCGTTTACATTACATCAAGGTGCAGTTTTGCATCCTCTTCAATTTTCAAAAGGTTGTCCTAAAAGTAATAAAAAATGAAATAAAATTACGACACCTATTCAATCCTACTAATATTATATCGAAAATATGAAGTTGTATTTATTTGGCCTAGAGTAGTTACTTGTAAGCCATACAAATATTTGTTTCGGTAAAGAGGCATGCACGTGTAAATGGAGTGTAAATAAAAAAATAATAATTTTCAAACGCATGGCATTTGACAGTGACAGATGCGTCACACTGCGTATTTTCGGCTGGTAATAGTGACGTCGATATTCGCAGTACGCAAGTAAGTTGTCGACCACGTCGTTCGCACATTTTTCCTCCATTTTCAGCTCGTCTATGACGTAAGCTAAAACCGTAACACGTTGCGGAGTCTTGTCGTGAAGTTATCGCTTTCCCTGACTGTCTGCCATGTTCCTAACTTTATTGACATAATCGTTCCGTTATAAATGTTGTAGGTACGCAATAAATAATGGTAAATATCTTCCGCACTATTTTTATTGGGCCTGAATATGTAATAGATGGATAGTAAAATTTATGCGGAAAAAACAACTTTTAGATGGTGATATTATTTTGTTTTTATCAAACATTAGCTTCTGTCCGCTACTTCGCACGGAAGTCGAGTATATCATAAAACATAGCCTATGGCACACAGTAATAGTGTAAGCTCTATATTTTTAAACAGATTCTTTGTAAACTGATCAGAACTTTCAGGGTAATCCCTGAAAGTATAGGTCCAATTACAAAAAAATTGTCCTGAAACGTTACAAACCAAAAAAAAACAAAAGAGACTTTACCTCTGTATAATATCAATATTGAAGTAAAACGAGGTGTACTTTTTTAGTTTATATATTTCTAAATATTTATGTACCTACAAAATGTTTTGTGAGCTAGCCAAACTATAGTGTAATTTCTCAAATTATACTTATGTAGATAGGTATATAATAAAAGTATAAAATGTATATAAATTAGAAACTAAATTGTCTGAAGCAACAGTTGCAATACCTTCAAAGTTCTTTGACATAAGTAATATGAAAAAAAAAATGTATTTCTTCGTTAACCTAAAATAAAATTAATAACACTTGCAGTCACGTACTACAATAAGCAATAAAGTTTTGAAATATAAATTCTAAGAAATCTTTTAAAACGCTTGAACACGCCACCGTTGTTTCCACATTATTGGGAGCAGACGTTGCAAGTTCAATAAAGACCGTGTCACGCGTCAGTCCGTCTCTCCACCGACAAACGGACACGTAGGCAATAACATCGACTCGATTCTACAATTTAACACTTTAAAAGTACACGGAAAAACCACCCTTACAACTTAGAAATAAGAGTAACGTGCACGGCAAATAAAAATTGGTCTCAAAGTACCTGCGTTATGAGTTGGACACTTTGACGGCCGACGCAACTTAAAGTAGGCAACTGGAGTAGTGAAATGGGTATCCAACTATTAAATTTGTTTTTTTTTATATGTCACTGATATACTGAAGTTGAACGTGACAGGAGAATACTACTCTTATTTCACTACATAAGGAAAACATTGTGAGGAAACCTGGACTTATACCAGCCTATTTTGTCCCACTTAAACTATGTCAGAGCCCCTTGAGCGGTTTAGAAAATTTGACACTAGGGTGTGTGGGGTCGTAAGACCTTACTGCCCACACGATAAAGGATTTTTTTTTAAATAATAATTTTATTTATTTCATAAAGTGTGGTACAGTCTGTTACAGTTACAACAAGTAGTTTTAACAAATAACAAATTCATAAAGGAATTTCAGTACAAAAAGAGTCTAAAAAAAAACGAGACCGGAATAGTTTGAATATAATTAAATACTCGTGCTATCAGTTCATTGTTATTTTTGTAAACCAAGTCGTTCATGAATAAACAGACAGTAAATTCAAATTTCAAAAGATAGTAGAAGTAGTGTGACAGAACTGAATTAAATAATACGTTCCTAGAATCTTCCTAAGTCGCGTAAACTGTTACATAATAGTAAAGAATCTTTATTTGCCAAGAGTCTGATTGCTTAAAACGACGGTCCCCAACGGACGGTCCGTTTGTGGAAAAATCCAAGACCACTGCTAGGTGCTACGTGGCGCATTTAGTCTAAGCAGTCAGATCGTCGTTCGCGTAACGCAGCGGACAGCCTTACACGACGAATCGTAATCTGATCAACATCGATAAAACAGCTATTTAATTCACAGGCAATCCAGTTGTTTGAGTGTACCAAATTTTAATGAAAGCGTAGTCACGAACTTGTGATCCAAAATAGACCCATCAAACAACGATTTTAAACGAATAGGTACGTCCGAGTAAACCCGAATCGATCACAAAGGCCGCCAAAAGTGAAATATGACAGAAAAAATACACGTCACAGCCAAACACTCACGTTGAAGCTTTAAAAATCGTCCTTTTGTTTACGACGCAATGAATTTGGAAATTCAGACGGCTGCCTAAAAAGGTGGGTGTCGCTTTGTTCCATGTGAATTATTTGGCCTCGCGGTACTGGCCTTCTTATCTGAGTAATTCGTTTAAACGAAACAAGTAAGTTAAGATTCATAAATGCAGTCACCGCTAACTGAAGGACTTCTTGAGGCAAAGGTAATCTCCTTGATCTTAAGCTATTAAGTACAGTATTTTTGTTCCAAGTTTGAAGTATAAAAGGAAGTCAAAGTCAAAGCATTTATTTCAATTGAACCATTTTGAGGCACTTTTGAATTGTCAAGAAGTCTATTTGTTCTTTTTTAAACGTTGCTTTTTATGTTAGGAATTTCTCCTGTATCGTGACTGCGATTACAAACATATAAACTGTAGGCCATACAATTTTTTTTCCATACTGGGATCGAACTCGTGACACGCATCGCAGAAGACAATCGCTCCTGCTACGGTTGCGGATTTTGTTTGAAAGAGTTTCCATGGCCCTGAAACGCAAAGGGCACAAAGAGGAACACAGGATGGGTTTTAGTCGTCGTCGTAGTAAGAAGTCGTTTGAGGACTTCCCATCCTTAAAAAAAAAGCAGTTAATCGGTCAGCTTCTCTGCCGTTAAAAATGTGTAGTTGAAGCTAGTTGTTCGTTCCAAAACGTAGGTAGGTCTCTATGGAGAATCTAGGAACTCCACGGAGTAGTGGTGGTCCCTTAAAGCCTCTTAGACAGAGACAACCGTAAGCCATCGTTTACATTTTCTACACAGTTACACATACACCCTTTTCAAAGTTCCTCCGTTTTCGTGGGTATCAAATAGTGGAATACTTTTGTTTGTAGAATATTAGCTTTGGTCCGCCACTTCCCTACCGAATTCCAAACCCACGATGGGTTTAGGAATTTGGCAATAAAGGGCAATTAGACAGTTTTATTTTTCTGTATCAGATTAGGGTTTACGAGTATTCAAAGAAAAGTCTTAGTTATAAGTATTCACACACAAATATATAAACTTAGAACAAAATAAAATTTTAGGTTGCCTAAGTACTAGCCTTAAACTATTTTTAAAATATGGTCGTATCTAATAAAATGTTGCCTTTAATTAGGAAAATCAAGTTCTTAAAAAAATGCATGGTTTTATTACGGCTGGCTAATCAATTCAAAAGATTATATTAATATTATTATATCAAATGAGTTTTAAATAAAAATCTTGTTTAATATACTTATACAATTCATATTTGTTATATTCAAAAACTGCCTACCGGCTGGTTAGTTGTGGCCTAAAATATGTAGATTGATGCCAAGAAAAATAACTTTCACATATTTTGTTCTCTTTGAAAACAGTAATGACATCGTTACAGCGTCGAGACGGTTCTCAGTTGAGTCGTTTACTTGATAATCTAATATTAATCACAATAAAACTCGGAAAGGACATACTATAAATTATTATTTATGAGAAAACTATTCGAGGACGTATCTATAAAACAATGACGAAGATCCTTTACCAAGTAACTAAAGAAAAACTAACGAAAAGTCTATTGTTTTCTCTTACTTTCAGGCAACAAAAGAAAGAGATAGAAACTAGATCTCTAAGCACTAAGAATTTATTTTTTCTCAGACTCTTATGTTGCCAATATTTTATTATAGGCACCTACTAGCGAATTCAAGCGTCAATAAATAAATTCACTATGGAAAAACACATTGTTTCAGCAGTTAGTTTCAGCAGTCGTGATTGCGACCAATCGACTGATTAGGTTCGCTTGATTGATGACAAAGTATTTAATGCCTTCTTTTTTTGTTAGGTCATACTTAACGCCTACGTGAGTGGCAACGCAAGCACAGCCAGTTTTGAAAATACATGCGTACCATTATACAGCCTATAGAACAGACTACGGAACTCAGCAACCAACTAGCTTGTGCCAGTAAAATATTGTATTCAGGCCGGAATGCATGACTGCTGAGCATAAGGTCTTGGGTTCGATTCCCAGGTCGGGCAAAGTGTTATTGGGTTTTTCCATCAGGAATTTCTCAGTAGCAGCTTCGGAGTCTGGATTTATGCCCGGTTGATGGCAATAGGCTCGCCCCCTATTACATGGGACTTAAACATAACTGGCGAAAGGTGGGTGTACTAATGGGTACACCTCTGCATAACCCTTCGGGGATTATAGGCGTGATGTTATGTTATGCAGGCCAGAATTTCCAGAGGTTACACTTGCAAACAAAAAAAGAACATACAAACTTTACTTCTGTACCTACCTATAATATTTACCTTTAGAAAAATCATTGATGGTAAATGCATTGGGTGTACCCTTATAATGCACGTGGATGGAATAAACACTCCTAATAGTAGAATTAAAACTTCCGCATGGTCTTATAAAGGTCCACATCGACAGCCCTACTTCTTATCCCGCGTTATAAAAGACAACAATATTTTATTCAAGTTTAGTCGGTTTCTAGTCAGGTCACCAATATGTCCGAACATCATTCGACTTTAGGTAAATCTTTTTCGTAAGGATTTGGGATATAAATTATGATAAACGGCCGCTTTTCGATGTCATCCTTAAATTATTTATCGTGGTTCTCCCGTGGACGGAATTTAATATTTAGTTTTGTGATGTAGAGAAAGAGGAGTAAAGAAAAAATATAGTTTTCTTTTTGTGTACTTAGGTAGGTAAATATTTAATGGGATGATTATAAATGAGGACCCTTGGGGGTTTAGAATGGTGTAATAAGGTATATATTGTGACATAAACTTTAAAAAAGGATGCGGTTTTTAAAAGTTTATGACACAATGTATACCTAATTATCCCAAAATTGTTGGGTTACTCGGAAATTTTTGATATTCATGATTGTTTTTAGTCCGATTCCTCAAAGACACATGTATCTACCATTCTATATCTCTATTTATTTTCTATTTTACGATAAATTATTAGGGTTGTTTACAATAAAAGATAATAAAATTGTAAGTATTCGATCACTGAAATCCGTTTAATATTGTTTACCAAAGACGAATACATAAACATGACTCAAACCAAAAGACGTCTTTGATTTCCTTTCACATTATTTGTGGTAATACCTTTCCTATATGGGTTTAAATAGGATACACTTCACTTTCCTATAAATGTTCCTAATTCTTTTCAATTTGCACTTAAGCCTCCCTTCAGAAAGTGAGTCACGGTCTGTTTATTCCGAGGTTGTTTTTGTTAAAAATTAGGTCATTGATAATATTATCTTGCTTGACCTAGTACGTCTTATGATATTATATCATATGAAGGATAAAGGGTGTCAAAAGACACTGAACGTAGCCGAAAGTTTAGCACAGCAATTTTTTGTTCAAGATTAAACGTAATGAACCAATATTGAGGAATACCATATACTGTGATAGGAAGGTGTGGAGGAATGTGGAGGAATTCATAATAATTTTGTATTTATCTATGGAGGCTTGTATTTAGTTTTATATTATTGTTATTATAATCTTACTAGCTTTTGCCCGCGACTTCGTCCGCGTAAATGTCGGGCCCCCGTTCATCCCCTTAGAGGGTAAATTTAAAAAAATCCTTTCTTAGCGGATGCCTACGTCATAACTTCTACCTGCATGCCAAATTTCAGCCCGATCCATCCAGTGGTTTGGGCTGTGCGTTGATAGATCACTATGTCAGTCAGTCAATCACCTTTGAGTATATATTTAGATAGATTAGTCTGTAAGCTTTCCCAAAATAAAATAAATAAATAAATAAGTTAAATGACTGTTCTTACCATTACTGTGGTATGCGTTTTTTTTGCTTTGTATCATACCTGGAATCCTGCTGGTTATGGAGATATTGAAAGTCAAAATTCAAAATGTTTATGCATTTTTTTTAAGAAAACAATTACTAAAATTTAAACATCCCCCAATGGCCCATGCTTGCACCCATAAGCACATGCGTTACATTGCGTGTTAAGATAAACAATGTTCCTTCACACCACAAATAAACGTCGTTTTCCAGCAATAATTTTTAGTCAAACTTACTTAGTTTGATAACCGTTAACGGCTATGCGAAGTGTATTTTTACACCCTGTATAATAGCTGGGAACTAGAGCATCCTGACGTTGTCGCTTAGCCTTACTTTCGATTGAATGAATTCTTGTTACTGAAGTATTTCAAGACAAAAATATAAGAAAAACATTTTTAGTTAAGAACTCCATAGAGCAACGACTGTGTTTACAAGTTTGCTAAATTAGTCACAGTTCTGCGTAAGACATACTTTCAATATTCATTCAGTACAAAGTTATATAAACTTACCGAATTTCATGTTGCCGAAAACTACTCAACGAAAATTGTTTTACATATTAAGTAGTTTTCGATTCATAACTTTCCATATAATCGTACAAAGTTTTATCGTAAAGTAAAGTACTTACTTCGATTAGTTGAGACTAATGATGAAAATAATGAAACTTATTTCGAAAAAAAAAAACAAAAATCGATGAATCGATTTTCGATCAAGTGGATGGATTACCCCTATAAAGGCATATTACATGGTAAAACAGTATTAAATTCTCCTATAACGATATTTTGATGTCGGGTATCTGAAATCCCTTAATCGCCTTACTTTTTAAGTCAGAAGTAGATTTATCTTACATTAGGCAAAAGCAATTTTATTTTTATTAACGTTATTTAAAAATACATTATCTAATCTGTGTATTTCAAATTCTAGGAAAAATCAATTGGTGGATTTATCTATAGTTAAGTGACCACAAAAGACACCAAAAAGATAAAAGTCATTGTCATTTTAGTTCTTCATCTTCTTCTTTTCGTATCGATGATATATTTGTATCAATTTCATACGATTTGCCATTGCAAGGCCAACGTGGCAAAATTGTCAATGGTGCAGGTGAACAAACATTCGGCAACCATCTGCATTCTTCTGAGAACATTTGGAACATAGTCTGATCAGAATCTCCGCACTCTCACTGGGTATCAAATGGGTCTATGATACCCCATTTCGTCAAATTACGTTTGCAGCTTCCCACTTGGATACGCAGTCAATTTTAGTTAAGTTAGCAAAAACAATAACTAATTATTTTTAACCCCTGACGCAAAAACCTCGGGGTGTTAGTTTGACGTGTCTGTGGGTGTGTCTATCTGTGGCATTGTAGCTACCGAACGGATGAACCGACTTTGATTATGTTTTTTTTTGTTGTTTGTAGCAAAGCAAGTTTCAATTCATTACAAAGCGTAAGTCAAAGATGTTTTCGGTTCAGACAAAGGGAAAGTACAATCTTCAACATTTCCTTTTTGTTGTCAGTGAAAAACATAAAAAAAAAACACAAAAAGAGCTTGTTTACTGAATCTTAACATTATAACTATTCATACGGTCATGTTTTCCAACGGATGTAACCTAGATTCCAATAGCATTAGTAGAAGTACTTATCGGTTTATTCGGTTTTTATATCGATGTGAATCGGTACTTACAACTCGTAGATCTACGATTTTATTCATAGACTTTATAAAGCACCAGTATTTACATAGAAACGGCCATTACACTTCAAACTATGCTGAATATTTGATGACCATTCATTCCTATCACAGACAATCAAATATTTATTCAGAAAAAAAGTATTCTGTGCCTTCTACACATATTTGGATAGCTGATAATCGTAAACAATTTGCTGGTACGCAAACTTCGTATCGAGTTCCTTGAATGTTTATTTCATACAGACGCCTCAGGAAATTTACCGAAATTACACGTCACAAGAGCAAATTCCGTACATCTTTAGTTGAGGAATTCATTATAAATTCAAAGTTTAAATTGCTGCCTCGAGCTACAACTCATCAGCGTTAAAAACTTTTTGAGAATAGCACTCCGTTTTATGTGGCATACGTCTGACGTCGGCAATGCCTCCTGTTACTTTAATTAGTACAGCGAGCCTAATACCCTCAAGAGTGCGTTTAATGACCTTAATGAAAAACTTAAAGAAGCGAAGAACACGCTGTCTGCCCACAAACTTTGAAGCTTTTGTGATTTTTTTTCCGACTTCCCACTTAAGAAAAGTCGAAGAAAAATTGTGCGGTTTACAACGCTTTTTTGGTGAGATCTTGGCAGCGCAACACGCCTTCACTTTTCAGTCGGTGTAGAATGTCAAGCAATTTTATCAACCGGAAGATTGCAAAATAAATAACTCTTCACCAACTAGCTCGTAAAGTGGTTCTTTTGTGGTGACGCACGTGTGCTTTTTACGTTACATTGTCACACTAGTGAGGTGCCACACAATGTAAAAAGCACGCATTGTGACCCCAAATTGATGTTGTAAAATACTTTATAATTTATAAACCACTGTTTTCTAAATAATTTATTTATGTTTATTTTGATAAAGTTCATTATTACATTCTCGGGTGCGGTGCGCTATGGCGGTGAACATGTATGCAAATGTACGGTGGAGTGACGGATTTAAGCTCCACAATTTGACTAAATTTTGGTCTTTTTTGTGCTTATTGGACAAAAAAGTAGTGTATCAAAGTAGTTTTAAAGATTTATTTGTGCACGAAAAACACGAGTGCGAGTTTAAAAACCGAGTTCTTAAAAGTACTACTCGCACGCTACATTGTATACTGACATATTTGATCCATTCCTCCTATAAACAAACGCTACGCACAATAAGTACAATATTACCACTTTCAAAACCGTTTAAAAATTCATAATTACAGAGAAACCGTACAAAATAAAACGGCATTTCTTTGTGGTACTAACTTCTTCACGGCGAGGTGGCATAAATAATTCATGGCATATTGCTTCCAGTCGTTTGCTGTTATTAAGGCATCTTAACTATTGGCTGTAGCCCCACGCCATCTGTGTTTAACTTAATAGCTCTATTACTTCAATGAGTGACTGCATGCATGCGAATCAAACAACTTTATAATACGATGCAGAAGTAACTTGAGCAATCAAAAGTTCATTGCGAGTTTTATGGTGAATGTCGGGTAGAGGATATATTAATTAAAATGAGTTACTGTGTTTAATTAGTCTTGTTTCTATATGATACCTACTAGCTAGCTGACAATTCCGTTTGCGTTAATTTCGTATTTCCCCCAACTTTCAACCATATTCGCTTTAAAGGGTTGTTTTGAAAAGCAAAATGAATAATGGTAATGAAATTAAAATAAGTAGGTAATGTTTATAATCTAAATTATCTTTGTACCTAGATTTTATCTTTTTAAGAATAAGAATATTTATTTGCGCAAACATGTGTATACATACATACAGAAATAAATTAATACATGCATGTTAGATCGTAAATAAAAATAGTGGGTCACGACATGTCTGCCATTTCTCATGGCGTGCAAATTTATACAGAGTTGATACGACAGATGGGCTTTCCTTTAAACTGCCTATACTAGGTACCATTTCCAAGCTCTGTACCAAAAATCAATTAAATATGTGCAGTAGTTTAGTCGCAAATGATTTTTTAAGTTTTTGCCCAGTTTGAACACGATGTATCTTTCCTAACAGCTGATTATGTAATACGCATAGGTCATTCACCTTAAAACGATAAACCTACGATGCGTTGTTGCCGCTCTGACGCAATTCACAAGTACAACCAAATATTTTCGCTAAAAGATGGCAATGCAAACAAGGAAGCAATAAATACACACACTTGCACTTTCATTACGAGAGTGACATCATAGCAAAACATCCCGGGCGTAAAAGAAATAGAAATAGGTCGTTATGTTGCTATTAGATTTTTGCGATCGGTAAGTGGGTCGTCTAAAAAACTTGTTTTTTCAGTTCGCCGACGCAACCCTTTGGGAACGTACTTAAATTACGTAACACGGAAACTCCCGCGCCGCTTTTGTTTTGTCGAACTCGCACGCTGACAATTGTGATTTTGTTATTGTGATCGGACACTAAATAAGTTTAAGACAGACAGTATTTCTTTTTTTTATTGTGACAGGGCACGTAACTTGGGATTATTATTATTTAGTGTTAGTGTTTTTTTTGTGATTGACTGCTTTTATCGTGATACGACACTTAAAAACTAAAAAAAAACTAATAATAGTTATAATTATTATAAACTAATAATATTAAACTTTGGTGGGGTGTGTGTGTGTAATTAAAGTGTTCAACAATGCCTCGTGTAACTTACACGGCGTCAGAATACACAGACATGATTTTAATTTACGGCGAATGCCGTGAAACGCTGCTTTAGCTCTGCGAACATACCGACAGAGGTTTGGTGACAGACATTAAGGGTGAAGTGTATGCCTCAGAGGTAAATACAATTAATGAACTAAAAAATAGGATTATTTTAGCATTTCACAAATTAAAGTGCTTAGCGACGGACAGTGATTTAATTAGAAAAATAAATAACAATATTCTCCGTCGGTATAATTTGTGCATTAATGTGAATGGAGGACACATCGAGAATTTAAAAATTTAGTGTTTTTGTTGTGATTGTTGTTGAGCGCGTATTTCAAAAACTAACATAAAAGCCAGCGCGAGCGAAGTCGTAAGCCGCCGACCGCTCCACCGCCGCGCCGGCCGACCGCTTTGATACGAGACAAACGCGCGCCGCGCGCGTGCGACGTTGCCGCTTTGATACCTAGGTATCTAAGGTCAGTTGAATTTATTTACAAAGGGTGTTTGCGTTTTACTCTGATTTGTAAGCTATTTAGTTTGTTTGAAAAAAAAAAACTCATTTTTATTTATATTTTATTTTATACCGTATCGAATTAATACTATACACGTATAGTATACCTACGTAGTGTAATTTAATGCCCCTCTGTCGTATCAACTCTGTATATTATTAAATCAATTATTATAATTATAATTTTTACATTTATTACTATATATTAAATACCTTTTGAAACCTTGCTTATATAAAAGTAATACCACCTGTATGTAACCACGTTATTTTATATTTTCACACACATATAATATCAGAAAGTCAAAGTCAAATCGTTTATTTCAATTAGACCATTAAAAGGCACTTTTGAACGTCATTAACAAGAGAAAGTCCCATGTAATAGGGGGCGAGTCTATTGCTGTCAGCCGGGCACAAGTCCAGACTCCGAGGTTAATACTGAGAAGTTCCTGATGGAAAAACCCCACCAACCCTGCCCGACCTAGAAATGAGCCAAGACCGTGACTGGTGAGCATGAGCTCAGCAGTCACGCTTTGTGATCAATACACCGACGAGGGAGGGGAGGATTTTTAAAATTTCTAAGATTTCTTTTTCCATTTTTAAAAAAGGAATTAACCAAAACAGTAATACGTATAACTATTTCGTATTACATTCTACATAGAGAATTGCAAACAGATGTAATTTTCGAATCTCATTTGTTGTTGCAATAGGAGTCTCTTTGTACTATATTATGCTAACAATGTTGTTACGGCTTAAGCTGCGTACAGGCTTACGAGTACTCCGCTTAAGTAGCTCAGTATGTGGTGTTCTGAGTAAGCTATAAACATTGTATACAGGGGTGTAGGTTTTTTAAATATTTAATTTTGTATTTTGGCAGTGTATTGTGAAGAGAAAATTAATGTTGATGGTGTATGAGTTTGTTCGTTAAGTAGGTATTTAATAAGCTGTAAGTAAGTAGCAAAGATATAGGGGCTCAATTATTACATAGTTAGTACTTTAGATACAGAGGTACATAGACAGTACTTATCCCGAGTGTTCGAATAAGCACCATGGAAGTGTAACCTACCTAGATAAATATTAAGACTGGCATTTTATATTAACTAAACTTTGAGGCACTTGTTTACTTACCATTTTTCAACAAAACAAGAAAATGAATGACGTATATAAAAGTTCAGAAAATATTTTCACACCAAAAAAATAGGTAACATGTCAGAACATACCGACTAAAAATACGGAGAAATTTAGAGCTGAGGTATATATAAAATGTTCGTTTTTTTTTCTGGAATTTAGTAACTTCTATTCAATTTACTTAAAATACCTTACACAACCGATAGTAAAGCCAGTCTATTCAGTAAACATTTAGGTCTGTGAAATAAGATTGAAGTGATCTACCATCCTACTTTTCCGACTTTTAAAATGAAAATATTCATTTAAAAAACACAACTTTTATTTAGCTTAAAGGTTTTTTAATATAAATGCATTATCGTTGATGGATGGTTGTTACGGGTCGTCAGATACCCGAAAGTCTGACAACCAGTCTTACAAAAGGATATCGCATTACCCAATTACTGGGTTATGTATGTCAGATAGGCGGTCGCTCCATGTTAAATAACCAATATTCAGCTGCAACCGGTTAGACTGGAAGCCGACCCAAAAATAGTTGGGAAAAGGCTAGGCAGATTGATACTAATTGAGCTTGTCGTAACCAAAATGTTATAGAGTAGTCATATTTCAAGTTCTAAGACTCAAGAGTCAAATTGAATAGGTACTTAAAGTTAGTGATGCCCCCAGATTCTAGGATTCTATTCTCACCTCACGCTCACTTCACCTAATTTTTTTTATCTAGTTCAGACCCAGATGTCTTTATCTAATTTTAAGAAATCTAGAAAGCACCCCGTATCTGTGAATTTAATATAACCTCCATTTTCTGTGAAATAAATTATTATTATTAAATACTCAAGAGCTTTTATAGAATAACATTGCAGGGCTCACAATCCAAAATCAATCCACTTACAAACGCCAGGTGAATGTAAGCGTAGGGACACCGCCAAAGACCCGCTATAGATCAAAGTGCAAAAGTATCCGAGCAGCATTACTCTTTCCTGTCAGCCACACCGTTGGGATCCGTCCCACAATGCACGCCATCGCCGCTTGGGATCCACTCAATTTTAGTTTCTTTGTGACACACTTGGCCTTTCAGTGACAGTTCGCCGCTTATTTTATGTTTTGAAATGAAATGAAATGGAATTTATTTGTTGGTTTATTTAATTTATGAAAACTTTTCAAGCTTGGAGGGCAGATAAATATCATTTCCTGAATGAAGGAACCACCTAACCTCATTTGCGTTAGATTTAAGGACTTGAACTACATAATGCTAAAGATATATTTCGTGGACATGGACGTGCACTGGACATGTCGATACCTTTGGGTAGAAATGTCGTATAAACCATTGTGGCCAAATTGAGTTATATATCATTTTTCTCAGATTTTTTTTCTCTATCGATCTGTATATACGAAATGCAGAAATTCGCACAAAAATGGTTAATACGACCAAGAAATTTTCGGTCATAGCCTCTTAAAAAAGGTAAATTTTCGATGTAAAAGCCGAATGTTTTTTTTTGTAGTTTTGTTATGATGTCCATAATTTATATTAACTCAGGGCGTAAAAATAGTCGTTAATTGTAAATGGTTTATACGCCCTAACGTGTTAAATGCATTACCATGGTTTATTATAGGCGAAGAATGCCCAATTCTCAAAATGACAACAGAGTCGCAAAAGGACTAGTTCTCTAAATGGCGAAATCTCAAAAAGCCTAATTCTCAGAATGGCCAATTCTCTGAATGGCCATTCTCTAAATGACTAATTATCAAAATGGCACATTTTCTACAGTTGGGAGTATTCTTATAAATAAAAGTTTTCGTAGTACTTATATTACATGTGTTTGTTTAATCAGTGAGTTGAAATTGTAAGATTTTATAATGCATTAGAATTGAATTACTATCTAATAGTGTCGGTGTAGACAAAATCAAGCTAATTTTAAGTAATTCTAATGAAACACAGGATGGCTGGACAACAACTTACTGAACGTTTTTATTTGAAAATAAATTAGACCACTACAACATTATAAGTGGCGCTACTGGACACATTTTGTTATACATCCTCATTCTAACATCTATAACTTAAAAAAATTGGCTTGATTTTGTCTACACCGACACTATTAGATAGTAATTATATTCTAATGCATTATAAAATCTTACAATTTCAACTCACTGATTAAACAAATACATATATTATATTAAGAAATCTTTTATTTATAAGAAAACTCCCAACTGTAGAAAATGAGCCATTTTGATAATTAGCCATTTAGAGAATTAGCCGTTTCGAGAATTGGCCATTCTCAGAATTAGGCTTTTTGAGAATTCGCCATTTTGAGAACTAGTCCTTTTGCGACTCTGTTGTCATTTTGAGAATTGGGCATTCTGCGCCTAAACCAGATAGACAGATACCGGCGCATTTGTTTACTTGGATGCGAGTTGGCGCACTGAGCGTTTCGTCACGTTTCGTTTACAAGTTTTATTGTTATTACAACAAATGAATAATAAGTAGTGACTAAATAATTCTGTAAAATGGAGAGACACTAAAAAGAAATTAGTCAGAATTCAATTGATCTATGATTATAAATGGTTTTTAATCCAAAAAAAACTACATATATATGGGTTTTTACGACAGTAAAATGTGACCATAAGCTAACCAAAAATGGATATACGACCTATACAGTTTTTTTAAAGTACATTTTCATGGGGTGTATTAACCAAGAATTGATTTTTTCTTAGACGTAATTCCAAGCTATCTTGAAAACTAAAGAAGATAGATGGGTGATTCTTTGAAACCGAGGGTTTTTGACTCATTCATATGGCTTAAATTTATTTTTACCTTTGGATCTAAATTAACATAATAGTTTGTCCGAGTCATTAAATGTAATAACATATATCAAACGCACTGATTTGCACAAAGTAGTTTAGGATTTAGAGTGTGCTGATTAATTGATGAGCCAGATTAATGATGATACACGCAGAAGAATGAGACTTTGCACTTTTGACTTTTTTTGACTTTGATTATTATTCTTATTTTTATTATTCTTTCGTGCATCTATTTCATTACTTATTGTCCAAAAGTATGCTCTATAAGTGTACTCTATACAATCCCTAGGAATTGTATACATTACCTAGGTAAAGTATGTAATAGAGAATAATATTCATAATGCCCAGTTCGGTTTCCGAGCAGGGCTGTCAACGGAGACGGCCATTCTTAATCTGAAACACGCTGTTAGGTATTACACGGATAGATAAACACCAGTCTCCGCGGTTTTTCTGGACCTATCCAAGGCTTTTGACCTAGTCTCATAAGATTTACTCTGGAAGAAGCTTTAGGAGATAGTACACTGCCACCAGAGCTCGCATCTCTTGTCAAGTACTGGTATCTACACCAAGAGACT
The DNA here is from genome assembly GCA_949316365.1 of Hoplodrina blanda. Taxonomy (NCBI): domain Eukaryota; kingdom Metazoa; phylum Arthropoda; class Insecta; order Lepidoptera; family Noctuidae; genus Hoplodrina; species Hoplodrina blanda. The sequence goes on from OX438585.1 coordinate 10,578,119, forward strand.
CGGGTGAGATAGGTAGGGGAGCTTTCGGAGCCATGCAGGCCGGAGTGTGGGGTGAGACAGGGGGGACTGTCCTCTCCCTTGCTCTTCGGTCTGTATGTGAATGCTTTGGCCGAGCGACTCAGTAGCATGCGTGTCGGCTGCTACGTAGATAGCGTTTGTTTTAATAATCTGAGCTACGCGGACGACATGGTGCTGCTGGCTCTCTCGATTAATGCTCTCCGAAAGTTACTGTCCGTGTGTGAGTCGTACGCGGAGTCTCATGGGTTGATATACAACACCAAAAAGACGGAGTACATCGTCTTCAGGTCTGATGCCAGGTGTCCACCTACGGTCCCTCCTCTGATACTTAAAGGTCACACAATAAACAGAGTGTATAAATTTAAATACTTGGGCCATCTGGTAACAGATTCCTTGAAAGACGGTTCAGATTTGGAGAGGCAGCGCAGAGAGCGTTGTCAGTCCGGGCGAACATGCTGGCCCGCAGGTTCTCTCGATGTACACAGTCGCAGTTAAAATTGCTCTTTTTAAGGCATATTGCACAACACTGTACTCAGGGTCCCTGTGGTTCAGATATACCCAAACAAACTCATACTAACAAACAAAAACAAATTGACATGATATACAATTACTTTTTCGTTAGACCTAAGATTCATCTGATACATAAAAAATCGTCAGGTCTTGTGCTATCCGCCCTAATTTAAATGAAACCTAATTCATATGCCCCGTTCAAATTCATCTGCTCTTAAGAGCCAGATGAAACCAGACTAATGGAGTCCAGACCAATGAGGAATTGGAAGATTATCAAATCCTGCTCCTTTATTTATAAACGTAAATAATCAAAGGTGTAATTAATATAATTAGACAACCTCATAAGAGACTTTGATATGGTTACAAAACGTAAGTAAATACATACAATCCGTCAATGAAGACAGATTAACTAGGCTACTTACCTTACAAACGCCAGATCACAAGTTACGATCGTACTGTTTCGCCAAAATACACCGCGCACGAGCACTCCGTATTTACAGATCGGCACTGACTAGCGCGACTAATCACGAGTCGATCTTATTCTATCAAATATTCGTGTTTACGTGAAATCATGCTTTGAACAAATTGCGCCAGCTGAATGATTACTTTAGTCGGGGACATTTTTCAAATTAATGTAATTACGAAAATATACAATTATTTTGGAATTAAATATCAAAATATCAAGAAACGTATATTTAAATATCACTGTAATTTACTATTTTTATTATTATTGAGACAAAACATCGCAGAAAATTAAATAATTTAACAAAAACCGTCATTGGGACACGCCAGATTAATTAGGTTTTACTGTTTTCTGCAGACATAATTAAAGTTCATTTTAAAAAATCCTAATTATCTACATGAGGCCTCGATGGACATTTAGCTTTACCATAAAACCTGAAATCGCCATTTAAATTGGAGATTATCTTGATGTGTTCTTCGGTAAAAAACACGTAAAAACTATGTTTCAAAGAATCACCCAGATAGGTTTTGATGATTTAACCTTTTTCATTAGCAAATTGTAAGAACCTTTCTCATAGATCATTTTTTTATAACATCAAAAACAAAAAAGTTATGAATTTTTATGTAAAAAAAAAAAAAAAAAATCTGCTCTCCTGAAAAGTCGGGTTTTGGTTTTTACAACATTGCTATCCAAAGGTATCGATGTATATTTGTAAAATTTTTGGTTTTGGGTTTTTTGGGTTTTGTTTCTATTAAAACAACCCACAACGTGTGTTGGTTCATTTCTCTTTCAAAGTTATAATTTTGAATACCTAATTAACGCTGATTATTTTTAAATTTATTTCAAGCATAATTTAACACAGTAATGTAACACATTTGACATTTAGTTTGACGTAATTACTTGAAATATTGAGAGGTTAGGAGTAGTAACTTAGCTCAAAATCATCACAAACGAATCAGTGTAAGTACACTGACATACCTACTCAACTCTAATAACATACCTAGACAAAGAAAATGTTTGGCCTTTCATAATAAAAAAATATTGCTCACTAAAAGTAAAATATTTCATACTAAAAGCAAACGTATTACAAAGTTAATAAGTAATAAAAGGTTTTTGATGGGTAACGAAGTAAATGCTCATGAAAAGCTTGATTACAGATTTTACGAGACGAGACTCAAATTCAAATATTCCATTAGAACAATCTTAGCAATAATAGAAAAAATAAACATTAAGTAAATCAAGGTACTTTTAGGGTGCAATAAATGTGTAAAATAACGATTTCTTGACCTTTGACCTTGAAATACTGAGGTTGCGGACACCCTACGATAAGTTGGTTTTGAGACAAGTTTTAGGGTGACAAAATAAAGGTTTATACAAAGGAGCATGGGCACCTTTGTATGAAGCCTGGACCCACTTTCAATATTGCTCAACAGTAATGAGACCTATATCAAATGAAAGCTCTTAATATAGGCTTCATTTCATTCTATGGCAGCTAAGTTGAAATCGAGCGCGAAAATGGTGTTTTAGTGCATTTTGTCATTTTTATTAAAACCTTGAGCCTAGTTTTTCGCATTGTTCAACAGTGATGAGACCCATGCCAAATGAGAGCTCTTAGGGTGTACTTCATTTCATTCTAAGGCAGCTAAGTTCAAATCCAGCGCCAACATGGTGTTTTAGTACGTTTTCGAAAAAAATATATATTTGTAACTACTATAACTGAAAAATATGATAGTGCTTCTCAACAGTGATGAAACCCATGCCAAATGAGAGTTCTTAGGGTGAACTTCATTTCATTCTAAGTCAGCTAAGTTTAAATCCAGCGCCAACATGGTGTTTTAGTACGTTTTGTCATTTTTATTAAAACCTTGATCCCAGTTTTCCACATTGTTCAACAGTGATGAGACCCATGCCAAATGAGAGCTCTTAGGGTGTACTTCATTTCATTCTAAGGCAGCTAAGTTCAAATCTAGCGCCAACATGGTGTTTTAGTACGTTTTCAAAAAAAAAATATTTATATCTATTATTAACTGAAAAATATGACAGTGCTTCTCAACAGTGCTGAGACCCATGCCAGACGAGAGCTCTTAGGGTGTACTTCATTTCATTCTAAGGCAGCTAAGTTCAAATCCAGCGCCAACATGGTGTTTTAGTACGTTTTAAAAAAAAAATATTTTTATAACTATTATAACTGAAATATATGATAGTGCTTTTCAACAGTGATGAGACCCATGCTAAATAAAAGCTCTTAGGGTGTACTTCATTTCATTCTAAGGCAACTAAGTTCAAATCGAGTGCATAAATGGTGTTTTAGTACGTTTTGTCATTTTTATTAAAACCTTGAGCCCAGTTTTCCACATTGTTCAACAGTGATGAGACCCATGCCAAATGAGAGCTCTTAGGGTGTACTTCATTTCATTCTAAGGCAGCTAAGTTCAAATCTAGCGCCAACATGGTGTTTTAGTACGTTTTCAAATAAAATATATTTATAACTATTATTAACTGAAAAAAAAATATGACAGTGCTTCTCAACAGTGCTGAGATCCATGCCAGATGAGAGCTCTTAGGGTGTACTTCATTTCATTCTAAGACAGCTAAGTTCAAATCCAGCGCCAACATGGTGTTTTAGTACGTTTTCAAAAAAATATATATTTTTATAACTATTATAACTGAAATATATGATAGTGCTTCTCAACAGTGATGAGACCCATGCTAAATAAAAGCTCTTAAGGTTTACTTCATTTCATTCTAAGGCAGCTAAGTTCAAATCGAGTGCGAAAATGGTGTTTTGGTGTATTTTGTCATTTTTATTAAAACCCTGAGCCCCAGTTTTCCACATTGTTCAACAGTGATGAGACCCATGCCAAATGAGAGCTCTTAGGGTGTACTTCATTTCATTATATGGCAACTAAGTTCCGCAAGTCACAATTCATCTGGAATATGGCTAAAATCAATGTCCACATGATATAAAAGGTTTTAATAAAAATGACAAAATACACCAAAACACCATTTTGGCGCTGGATTTGAACTTAGCTGCCCTAGAATGAAATGAAGTACACCCTAAGAGCTCTCATCTGGCATGGGTCTCATCACTGTTGAGAAGCACTATCATATTTTTTAGTTATAGTAGTTACAAATATATATTTTTTTTTCTAAAACGTACTAAAACACCAAGTTGGCGCTGGATTTGAACTTAGCTGCCTTAGAATGAAATGAAGTACACCCTAAGAGCTTTCATTTAGCATGGGTCTCATCACTGTTGAGAAGCACTATCATATTTTTTAGTTATAGTAGTTACAAATATATATTTTTTTTTCTAAAACGTACTAAAACACCAAGTAGGCGCTGGATTTGAACTTAGCTGCCTTAGAATGAAATGAAGTACACCCTAAGAGCTTTCATTTAGCATGGGTCTCATCACTGTTGAGAAGCACTATCATATTTTTCAGTTATAGTAGTTACAAATATATATATTTTTTTAAAACGTACTATAACACCATGTTTGCGCTGGATTTGAACTTAGCTGCCTTAGAATGAAATGAAGTACACCCTAAGAGCTCTCATCTGGCATGGGACTCATCACTGATGAGAAGCACTATCATATTTTTCAGTTAATAGTAATTATAAATATATTTTTTTTTGAAAACGTACTAAAACACCATGTTGGCGCTGGATTTGAACTTAGCTGCCTTAGAATGAAATGAAGTACACCCTAAGAGCTTTCATTTGGCATGGGTCTCATCACTGTTGAGAAGCACTATCATATTTTTCAGTTATAGTAGTTACAAATATATATTTTTTTTGAAAACGTACTAAAACACCATGTTGGCGCTGGATTTGAACTCAGCTGCCTTAGAATGGAATGAAGTACACCCTAAGAGCTCTCATTTGGCATGGGTCTCATCACTGTTGAACAATGTGGAAAACTGGGGTCAAGGTTTTATTAAAAATTACAAAATGCACTAAAACACCATTTTCGCGCTCAATTTGAACTTAGCTGCCATAGAATGAAATGAAGCCTATCTTAAGAGCTTTCATTTGATATAGGTCTCATTACTGTTGAGCAATGTTGACAGTGGGCCCAAATTGTCGCATGGTCCTTTATAGCCGACTATCTCTCATTCCGAGGTGAAACCATAATTTTCCTGGACTAGGTATCTATACATAAAAGGGTGGGAAACCTATTACTAAGACTTTGTTGTCTGTCTGTTCGTCTATCTGCCACACGGCTGTATGTTGTGTGAAGTGTGTTTTATTATAGCCACTTGAAACAAATAGGTAATAAAAATAAAATAAAGTTTATAAAAATGAAGGGGGACTCAAACAAGAAACGCTTTTTTTGTACTCAGTAATATAGTAAATATTTTACGGTGATAAGTACGGAATTTTTCGTGTGCGGGTCCGACTCGCACTTGGTCGGCTTTTAAGAACTAAATTATCATATTTTTTTATTATTGAAAACTTTCTTGATGTCGTGTGCTCCCACTTAAGTAAAGGCTGCCTCGACTCATGTGTGGGTCGTAACTTGTAAGATACGACAAAGGGAGTTTTACCCTGGAGACATCTCCGCCATTCTCTTTTCTTTCAGTATTGTAACTAACTCCTCAAGGTATCAATACGAGATAAATATTTGCAGATATTTGCTTTTACATTTTAGTAAATATTCATCGTGATATTTCAACTCTCAAAAGGAGAATAGTCAATTCATTGATTTCAACTTTTCATAATTCAGATATGAGATATAGGACAAAAAAATGGTTAAATATTATAGAATGGTGCTGTATGCTATTTATAAACCTATATATCATTCATTTTGACTAATAAACATGTTGATCTATTGAACTAAGTAGGTACATTAACTATGACCCTTAAATCTATACTTAATATTATAAAGCTGCAGAGTTTGTTTGTTTGTTTGTTTGAACGCGCTAATCTCTGGAACTACTGGTCCGATTTAAAAAATTCTTTCAGTGTTAGATAGATTAGTTATCGAGGAAGGCTATAGGCTAGATATATCATCACGCTACGACCTACGGGAGCGGAGCAGTAACCAAAGACGCGGGTGTAACCGCGGCGGACAGCTAGTACAAAATAAAACTACTCGTATAATTAAAATAAAGATATTTATAGATACTAAGAATTTTCACCAATATTTTTTTCTATGTGTTTAGAATTATTAGTATTATTATGTTAGTATAAGATACATTTGATTTATTACATTTCAAATTGAAAAGAAATATTCACTGCAGAAAATCAAAATCAGATTTTAAGCGACAGTACCTACGCTGATTGATTTACGTGAAAATATAAATTGAGAACCAAGTTACCTATTTCAAGAAACATTTCATTTTCTAGCTCTTTAAAGATCTATCACCTTTCAATAAGTTGAAACCGTTGAAAAGGCTTGGAACATCGTCGTGTCTTTCAACGAAATGTGCTAAAGCAGTTATGGCGCCGTGAAGGAAGCTAGCTTTAAATGAACAGTTTGTTCGGAGATGCCTGAAACCTGGGCTTAAGGAAGTGTTTTGTGAGTTCGTTCAAAATTATTTGAAATTGCTAAAGATGGAAGCAGAACTGACTGCCTCGTTGGTCTAGTGGTCGTTAAGCACGACTGCTGAGCATGAGGTCTTGGGTTCGATTCCCAGGTCGGGCAAAATGTCATTGGGTTTTTCCATCAGGAATTTTTCAGTAGCAGCTTCGGAGTCTGGATTTGTGCCTGGTTGATGGCAATAGGCTCGCTCCCTATTACATGAGACTTAAACATAAATTGCGAAATGTGGGTGTACTCATTATACACCTCTGCCTAACCCCTCGGGGATGTGTGGGCATGCGTGATGTTTATAAAAGCAGAACTGTTCTGTACCGGGACTTATACAATAAGAATGAAGTAGTTTAGACAATTATATTTCAAAGTCATAGTATTTATTTTAATTTGACTGCCTCGTTGGTCTAGTGGTTAGTGACCCTGACTGCAAAGCCGGAGGTAGTGGGTTTGATTCCCACCCAGGACAAACTTTGTGTGATGAGCATAATTGTTCGTTCTGCGTCTGGGTGTAATTTATCTATAATATGTATGTATTTATAAATTATATAAGTATGTATATCAGTTGTCTGGTTACCATAACACAAGCTCTGCTTAGCTTGGGATCAGATGACCGTGTGTGAGTTGTCCCAAGATATTTATTTATTATTATTTATTTATTTAATTAAACTATTTACATGCAATTTTGAACTGTCAAGACGTCGGTCAGAAAGTTGAAGTCATTACAAAATTTAGATAGGTCTCTATGGAGAAGAACGAGCAAGAAACTCCGGGACGAGGATGTTCATTAACACATTCCACGCCGCGTCGGGTCAACGCTGACCGACGCACTGTGGTCCGGATTTTGAATATGGAGGACTTAGGACCCAAGGTCAATATTTCAGGCTTAAAAAAATCATATGGACAGATAAGTAAACGCTCATCAACGTTTGTTCTAGCGGTTTTCATGGAATTGTTTAATTTCGCGAAAAAAAAATATTGAAAAAAAAAATGTATGGAGAAAAAGTGAAATAATTTTTTTTCTCGACTTGTTTAAAAGTGTTAGCAATGAAACCTTTTGTATGCTATTATATTACCTTTATTGATTAATTTCACAAATATTTTTTTCGCATATACTTGCAGCCTTGGCTAAAATAAGCATCGGAACTTTCAATATTTTTATTTCAACTATTTGTGACAATTAAAGGTTTTTATTTATAGTCACATCATTTTCGTATATTTTCAATATTATAAATATTAATAGTCATTATTTGCCGACGATTTTTGACTTTCAATTATTTTGAAAAATAGATACATTTTAATTTCATAATAATATTTTACTTCTTTGTTGTTAGCGCTGTTACTCAAAGCGTAGTTAGTGACAGAATGACGCATTGCCTGCTCACCTCCCCCCACCCTTTTTCTCTAAGGGTCTTACACCCTTGCTAGTTGCGCGCTAATGAATCATATAAAAGATACGAGAGCTCCTGCTAGGGCGCTTAATCCGATCCAGCCTGTCCCTTTGCTGCCCTCCCCCAGCGACGCCCTAAGCCGAGGCTCGTACCCCACAGGGGGTGCCCTTAGCGTGTAGTCGCTTAGTTGTAAATAGTTTTAAGCCCTGGCTGGAGGCCTTAATTTACTTTAAGGCACCACAGGATTGCCCGGTTAAGCAGCCGACAACCTCATAGGTTGACCTGCGAGATGCCATACCGAAAAAAAAAAAAAAAAAAAATGCTAGGGCGTCATTAGACATTCAACCCTTGAAGAGTCAACATACCTGAAAAATTTAACGTGAAGAAAACTACCTACTTAATCATGTCTGGATTTGGTACTTACCTGGACATTTATATGTTTCTACGAGAAGGAGACCTCAAGGACTACAAAAGACTACATCAAGCAATTATGGACTGTATTTCGCTTGAAATTTCGCAAGAAGATAGTGAAAAAATATTGAATTTTGCAAGATCTCTCACTGTGAACTTAAATCGTCGATGGACCGAAGCACATAGAGTACAAAAAACATTCATGAAAAAGCATATGAACTGGTTAGAGACAAGAATTAAGTGGCCTGAATGTGAATCTGCAAATCTCACCGAAATCTTTGAAGCGAGCGAAAATTTGGATCATCATTTCCCAGAAGAAGGAGCAACTGTTCCTTTTGCATCTACTTCGAAGGCGACTAGTGACATGGGCACTTCTACAGACGTCATATCAAGGAAGCCATTTGAAGACTTGGGAAATAAGCAGAAGAAAAGGCGATCGGGTACTTTACTCGACTATCCGGAAGAGGAACTCGCTTTTGCTTTTGTTACAAAGCTAAAATCTAATGGGAAAGAAGTTTTTGCACGCATCATCGATCATCTTATCAAGAAACCTGAAAAGGTTGAAGAAGTTGAATCATTTTTATTAATGAACAGAAAGAAAGAGACTATGCAGGAAGATCGAGTTTTGGCCCTTACTACTTCATTGGATCTATCAAAGTGGAAGTACCTCACTTTAAGGTCGGCATTGTCACAACAATTGAAGCTTCCGTCTTACTACAAGTTGTTAAAAGCTAAGAAGAGGTGTTATCCTGATGCCAAAGATATTGATATATCAGAAGATGGAGTGAAGGTGAAATTACAAGCACTTTTAGATGTGACAACTCGAAGGATTCTGCAAGTCGTTGGTGACGATTTAAACATTTCTAGTGGAAATTTGAAGCTGACCAGCAAATGGGGATTCGATGGGTCTTCAGCACAGAGCAACTATAAGCAAAGAAGTGAACTGGCCGAATTTGACGACTCCTCTGTGTTCATGACGAGCCTCGTTCCTCTGAAGCTAGAGGCTGGAAATATTGTTATTTGGAATAATCCAAAGCCATCTTCAACATCTTATTGCAGACCAGTTAAATTTCAGTTTACGAAGGAAACGAGTGACTTTGTTAAACAAGAACAGGCGGCAATGGAGGAAGAAATACGAAATTTATCCATTTCAAGTTGCGGAAACTTCGAAGTTACTCATGAGTTGCACATGACAATGATTGATGGAAAAGTGACTACGATAATTACAGATACTCCATCTGCAGCTACTTGCAATGTTTGTCTTGCAAAACCTAGCGAGATGAATAATCTTTCCCAAATGTTTTCAAGACCTGTTCGGGAAGATGTATATCAATATGGACTGTCAACTCTTCATATGTGGATTCGAAGCATGGAGTGTCTTTTACACATATCGTATAACTTAGATTTCGAAATGTGGAGTGCCCGAGGTGACAACAAGAACCTTAGGAAGTTTCGCAAGGACATGGTGCAATCGGAGTTTAAAGAACAGATGGGACTTTTGATTGATGTTGTGAAGCAGGGATTTGGAACGACAAATGACGGGAACACGGCCAGAAGATTTTTTCGGGAATACGAAAAGACTGCTCAAATAACGAAGATTGATGCTGATTTGATAAAACACTTCGCAGTAATATTGCAAGTGTTATCTTCTGGGAAAGCTGTCAATATCGATGAATTCCGTGAATACTGCAAGGAAACTGCTGAGCTCTTTGTACATCACTACCCTTGGTACAACATGCCTTCCAGTATACACAAAATGCTGATACATGGCGCTGATATATGCAAACATTTCTCTTGCCTTCCTATCGGAATTTTGTCAGAAGAAGCAGGAGAAGCAAGAAATAAGGATTTCCGAAATACCAGAGAGCGCCACACGAGGAAAACAGGAAGATTGCAAAATAATGAAGACATTATGCACAATTTTTTGATATCTTCAGATCCATATATATCTCATCTGAAACCTAAATACACCAAATTGAAGTCATCAAGTATGTTTCCAGAAGCTATCCAATTATTAATAGCAGAAGAAATAATGGAAGTTGAAGAAGAGGAAATAGAAGTTGAACAAGAAGCTCCAGAAAATGTGCCAGATCCATTGGAATGAAGTTTAAGTCATTTTATTATTTTTAAAAATGTATTATATTTAATTTAAAATTTAAACGACTTTCGATTATTATATTGTACTATAAGAATTATATTTTGTAATTTGATCTCTGTATTGATATAAATAATGTAAACAACCTACGATTATTATATTTTTTGTACTAACTGCAAGAATTATGTAATTAACAATTTTCAATAATTATATTATTTTGTAATTTGATGTCTGTGTTAAAATAATGTAAATGACCTTGGATTATTATATTTTATTGTTTTGTAAGAATTATGTAATTAACAATTTTAAAAAATTATATTGTCAAAAATTATGTCTGGATTGAATAAATAATGTAAACAACCTTCGATTATTATGTATATTGGTACTGTAAAAATTATGTAAGTAATTAACAATTTTCAATCATAATTATTATTATTTATTTTTTTTGTACTTATATAAATATTTTTATTCCTGTAACCACTTTAAAAGAGCAAGAAACTACTGATTTCATGTAATTTCTTTTATATTAAATATTTTAAGTTAAACCGCGTATAAACGCCAAAGCTGCAACTGCATGCAAAAGATTTCTTAGTGAAATTATCAGATAAATGTAACCTAATAGCATACAAAAGGTTTCATTGCTAACACTTTTAAAAAAGTCGAGAAAAAAAAAATTTCATTTTTTCTCCATACATTTTTTTTTTCAATATTTTTTTTTCGCGAAATTAAACAATTCCATGAAAACCGCTAGAACAAACGTTGTTGAGCGTTTACTTATCTGTCCATATGATTTTTTTCAGCCTGAAATGTTGACCTTGGGTCCTAAGTCCTCCATATTCAAAATCCGGACCACTGTGCGACGCTAGTGGAGGTTTGACCTTCAACAGTTTTGGCCCGGCAGTGAATGTATTAAGTAACGTAAACTTTCTTATGTCACTAACAATGGTGATTTTCCAACAAACCTCTTAAATAAATAAAGTATACCTAGTACAGCATGACATCAGCCTAATATAATTTCTTGTCTGAAACATTTCAGTTTTGATTAAATAAATGATACAATCTTCGTGAATAGAGCTAAGAAAATTAATGCTTTTCTTAACTTTTCGCATAAAAATGGAAACATTGTTACGAAAAATGTAATAAAGTCTTTAGACGGAGACTAATTAAAATGGAAATTCACAAATTTTAATACACGCATTAGCACCCGAAATATTATAATTATAACATTTTTAAATATGAAATACAAATGCAAATTACAGCAGTATTACAAGTATTCTGACAGGACTCATAAAAAAGTTGGCACACTGTGAACTTTCCCTTTGCATATTCATGGAGCAAACTCACTCGGAAGTTTTTGGTGAGAAATTATGATAATAATTTTATGCTAACTTCATCCGTCTTGGCGCTTTCATAAATTATGAGTTGTATTGGAGTAGGTGCATGCGGTTTGTCGTGCTCCCACCACAAATTCTGAACAGAAATAATTCAGGTAATGAAAGATTAAGTTCATCGGAAACTCGAAATTAATTTGGCCAATTCCGCCCTTTGAACTCTTTGAATCGTTTGGAATTACTGCTGAAATTAAAACGAGGTAGACTGTTACGGGGGTAGAAGCTTAATTACTAACGCCTTCTGAGAAATGCTTCGGACTACAAATTGATATTCAAGAAATGTTTTGTAATGAATTAATTTTCCAAATTGTTTTTGAGACGATTAAATTATCTGTGAATAAACAAAAGAATGTTTCGCTTGAGTAATCAAATCTTAAATTAGTGAATCAATTACGGATGCTTGAAAGTGGGAACTCACAGCAGTATCGGGAGACTAAAGTGTTAAACGCAGCAGCTGAGGCATATCCTGTTCTCTTAACTATGTGCTAACAGCTTCGCTAGTGTTCCAGCTAAAGAGATTTCTGAACAGGGAATTTCTCGAACAGTGTTAAACAATAAACTAAAGAGCGAATTCATTATCTGCTATCATGTGGTGGTACTATGCTTAAACATTGTCGTACCATTCCGCCCAATTTCTCTAAAGGCGAACTCGAATTTGCCTAAGCCTCGTGGGGTATTCACGATGGCGGGCTAAACAAAAGACGGCATATAGGAAGATTTATGAACAATTCACGACGCAATGATATGGGGTATCTATTCAAATCCTCCTCCGAATTCGGGGGCAGGTACTCGTATCAAGATGATGTATGCCCACGATACAGTACAATGGGCTCGTAGGTAATTTAGTTTGCTCGTTTTCACTGAATTGAATTTTTATGGGATATACGACGTACCTTATTTAGACCAGTGCCGATAATTTTAGAAACAAAAAAAAATTAAAGTAGGATGAAACCTATTGGAAAAGGAAGGGAATACCACTAAAATGAAAGGAAAAATAAATTACGGGCGATCTGAGGTTGGGAAAGGGTAGGGGGGGGGGGGGTTTTAAGCGTAAAAATCGGTTAATCTCGATTTCCGACAAAACTACAAGTCCTATCAAAAAAGTTAAATGGCAAAGTTGTAGATAATAAAAAGATCTACAACTTTTGTATCCACACTTTTTCTTCATAACCTCAAAATTCATGTAAAAAATCCAAAAAACCACATTTTTGAATTTTTATTTTTATCTTTTACAAAAAAGTTTTTTTTTTTCATGATATTTGGTGAAAACTTACCTCTTTATGTCCCAAACACACTGGAATTTTGAAGACTTAAAATATTAATTTTTTCACCCTATTTTGACTCGATTTCGAAAAAAGCACCCTAATTTTCAATCGAATATTCTCACGTCAAAATATCTGATTTTTCAAAAAAGTCGGTGGGCTTTTTGTTCGTTGATATCTCTATTTTACGATGGTGTAAACAAAAATATACATAACTATGGAAAAAATTTTCAGAAAATGCAAATGAAAAATACTAAAATTCGAAATTTTTTTAATCTTTATGTACAATTTTGAGGTATTCATTTAAATTTTTACTTTAATTACTCGAAAAACGTTAGGTTCCATGTTAGATTAATAAACAAAAAAATTACAAACCAATTAAACATAAATATCGCAAAAAACATACATACAATGCAAACGAAAAATACATTTTAGTACTTTTCGTTTGCATTTTCTGAAAAATTTTTCCATGGTTATGTATTATTTTTTTTACACCATCGTAAAATAGAGATTTCAACGAACAAAAAGCCCACCGACTTTTTTGAAAAATCAGATATTTTGACGTGAGAATTTTCGATTGAAAATTAGGGTGCTTTTTTCGATATCGAGTCAAAATAGGGTGAAAAAATAAATATTTTAAATCTTCAAAATTCCAGTGTGTTTGGGACATAAAGAGGTAAGTTTTCACCAAATACCATGAAAAAAATAATAATTTTGTAAAAGATATAAATAAAAATTCAAAAATGTGGTTTTTTGGATTTTTTACATGAATTTTGAGGTTATGGAGAAAAAGTGTGGATACAAAAGTTGTAGATCTTTTTATTATCTACAACTTTGCCATTTAACTTTTTTCGATAGGACTTGTAGTCTTGCCGGAAATCGAGATTTACCGACTTTTAACCTTAAACCCCCCCCCCTTACCCCTTCCCAACCTCAGATCGCCCGTAATTTATTTTTCCTTTTATTTTAGTAGTATTCCCTTCCTTTTCCAATAGGTTTCATTCTACTTTAATTTATTTTCGTTTTTAATCATTTTTGACGGCTTCGGCACTGGTCTAATTGTGTATTTACAGCTTTATTTTTATAAATTGTTAGAGGTATCAATTTTACAAAAAGGGTTTATTTAATTTAATTTTGTTGGGTATGAAAGCAGTGCGCCGAAAGCTTACTTTCTTGCTCAAGTTATAACTTAATAACAGTCGTCTTTGAAAATAATTAAGGTTGTTCCTGATTAAGTTTCAGGTCCCAAGACTTTCTGAGAAATTCATTATAACCTTGGCCGAAACTTGAAAGGTTTCCAGTAATGAACAGACAATTTGTAATACTGTACACAACTATTAATAACACCCGCTAGTAATGTTTATTACACTGGGCACGCGATACAGTGATTCCACTAAAAGCATCTCGACATAGGTAGGCCTCTTACAAAACTCTCACTGGGAATGAAACACGCATTTTCTATTGAGAAAATTTTTATTCACTCAACGTAGTCCACTGAATAGTGTTTCGGATGGTTCAAAGAAATATTTTTCGGGAAGGTATTCGCTGCAGAGCATTAAATATTCACGGCAATATGCCGACGTTCGCGTTCCAAAATAACTTATGCAAATATACGTAAGTTTCTGTGTTTTAGAATGTGTGCCGGTACTTGAGTTAAATATCTCAATAGTAGGTGTGAAAAAAGTGAAATGGCGTCGTTTCAAGTCTCAGGTGTCCTTTTTGCGTCGCTTTAGACACATAATGTAATGAATACCTGTTTTGTAGGTATGTTTTCGGCTCTCGTCTCACACACCAGCCCTATTTATATCCAAAGGGTGTGTCTGTGTGTCACCATTACGTTTAATATTAACGGGGCGCTCCGCAAGCTTGGACAGTTTCAGAATTGGTAAAAGGATAGTAACTATAGGGTTGCTATGTTTTATTTTAGTTCCGGACAGACAATGAAAAACTTTTATTGAAAGTTAAATTTGTTTTAACATGTTTCGTTCACTCGTTGTCCAATCGTGTACAATGTAACTATGTGGTCGCAGCTGTTTATGTAGACGTTTATTTTTCAATAAAACTGGGAGTTGTCTCGGAAAAAACGAAACGTTTGGCTACATAAGGTAAAAGGTTATTTGGTAAAAAGAATATTGGGTTCTCTCATGCTATTCAAGTGTCACTGAAAGGTCCTTTCTCGACCTAAGTACATTAGCGGGACCCTTTTAACTTGGCGTTTGTTTGTCTAGTCACGTCGCCGCTGAATATAAATAACAAACACAATTTATGTAGGCCCAAAGTGTAAAACCTAAGTAATTAATTAAATCGCTATAAATTTAATTTATGTCTTGACCTTTTACTTCAGTCTTAAAATTTATTGTTTAAAATGCCTAACATTAATTAACTGTTCAAGACATCCATTATAATAAACGTGCGCACTGTTTAGCTTATGTGAACAGAACAATTATATTTTTTTACGACTTTTTTATTTGAAAACTTATGTATTATTATTTTACTAGCTTCTGCACGCGACTTCGTCCACGTCAAAGTTGATTTCTCTCTACAAACTTTGCCTCCTTTTTCACCCCCTAATTTCGTAAAATCCTTTCTTAAAAAAGCATACATGTGGAAGCTTGTAATTAGCATATGTCCCTACTTATGTATGATATTTACGTTTGTTATTAGTCTGTAAGCTTTCTTTAAAATAAAATAAATAAAATTTAATTAACGGATGCCTACGCCATACAAAGAATACACCCTCCAAGTTTTAGGTCTCTACGAACAGCGGTGTAGGCTGTACGTTGATCCGTCAGTCAGTCAGTCATTCAGGACAAAGCATTATATTTGTATAGATAGATAATATTAGAAAGTAAATTATTATTACAAGAAAGTGATATAATATAATCAATTAAGTTTATAAATTATATTTAGAATAAAAAAACTTGAGAGGTGTCAAGGGGCACCCGGATGGAACGAAGTTATATGAGAGAGAGAGAGACAGTGAAAGTGTCGTTACAACTTTTGGTCTTATTTTTTTCCGTCTAGCCCCCTTTCGCAACGCGTGATAAGGAACTTCGTTCCAAAAAAGTAACTAAATCTAGTTTCATTTTAGTTTTGGTGACAATAAAAACTTTTAATGTAACCTCTTTACTTAATGGACGTTCATGTAACAAATTCTTAAAGTTAGTGAAGATAAACAAAAATTCAATCTAGCTTAGTTATTTTCAGTTAATCATAATATTTACTATAGATAAGTTTAGATTCTAATTAAAGCTAAATGTCTATGACCGCGCATCATTAATATTCAAGAACTTAGTTATTACTCAATTCAAACAAGTGGTTGAAGAATAAAAACTAGTCCATTAGTATTCTAATGTAGTCCGTTTTAGTCCATTTTTTTGAATTAGAATGAAAACAAAATCTAAATGTAGATTTATATGCATTTGCTGATGGCTTATATTAAAAACTAGCTTCTGCCCGCGACTTCGTTCGAAGTTGATTTGATTTCTCCATACAAACTTTGGACCCCCGTTTCATCCCCTTAGGAGGAGAGTTTTCAAAAACCTTTCTTAACTTTCAAATTTCATCTTTATACGATAAGCGGTTTTCGATATTACGTGATGAGTGAGTGACCTTTCTCTTTTATATAATTTAGATAAGATAGGAAAGATTAGGAAAGAGTGCATAGATTGATCACATTAATTATTAGCTTAATTACGACGATATTGTTACATCCTAGGTCTCATCTAGCAAAACAACTTTATAATTTGGCCGTAGCCATGAATCTATATTTTTCCATACTCCTTCTCCTTTGCTCTCTTTTATATTTTGATTTCAGTTTATTATTAAATATTGTACATGTTATATTGCTAGAAGTAGCAACATAACATAGCATTGGGGTTGACATATTCTTGTCGATGAAACATACATGACTGTCTTACTCGTTTGGAATTAAAAAGTTTTATCTTACAATGACAAGTAAATGTATTCCAATATTGGACTAAAATTTTCGTTCATAAGAAACAAGAATTAAAATGTGGCGGTATAAACATTATTATCTAAATTGTAGCCACGTTTTTAAGTACAGGGAGTTTCAAATTAAAGGTCAAAATAACAACACAACATAATCAGGGTAATTCACAACATTATCAGAAGCCCAACCTCACCCTATCTTACAAGATCAGAATTATAAACTTACCACCGATCCTTAGTTACCTCCAGCATAAATCCGCAAGAAACGTGAAGTGAATCAAACACCTACACACTGAATGGTATCATAAACTATATTGTTTCAGTACTATAAATCACAATATTCGAACGAGAAATGCGTCTGAATCCTAAATCGCAACAAGATAAACCGGGCCATCGCGAAATATCCACATAAAACCGCAAAATATAGGAAAATGATTTATAGTGCCCCCGATCTGTTAGGGCGGATTCGCGGGGCAAAAACAGATTATCGAAATCCCAGTTATACCCAACAATCGGTTCGGTTTGTCGATGTACGAATCGCTTGACAGACGACAACGTGAACCCTCAATTAAAGTCAGTTTCTTCTAGCTTTTACACAAAACTTTTTCAAGGCACAACATGAACATCACGCCTGTCATCCCCAAAGGTTAGGCTGAGGTGTACCGATTAGCACATCCACATTCCGCCAGTTATGTTTAAGTCCTATATAGTAGGAGGCGAGCCCATTGCCATCAACCGGGCACAAATCCAAACTCCGAGGCTGCTACTGAGAAATACTTGAAAGAAAAACCCAATAGCTCTTTGTCCGACCAGGGTATCGAACCCGAGACCTCTTACGCAGCAGTCGCGCTTTGCGACCACTAGACCAACGAGGCAGATAAAGATTTTCAAGGCAGTATAGAATTTTATCAAATGTATTTTCTGACATAGTAGAAGCAGGTCAGCTATGAAAATATAAAATTTGACGGTTAGTGCAGTGGCTAAGCGATTGATGGCTACTAAGCTGCATGTGAAACAAATACTTTTATTGGCTTATAAGCAGTTGTTCTGCGACTGGACGTTTGGTCAATACAAGAGAAATTTCTCCCTAAAAAAATAATAATCGGTAAAATCTATTGAAGAATGGCACGGTCGGCAAGTCTGGTTAGTAAGACAACCCACTAAGAATGTGAGTTATATTAAAAACCTATCAATAAATATCAACGAGTTATAGTTTTCAAGTGAACTGTGTGGAAATAGTCAGACATGCAAACATTTATCACATAACCTGAATTGTATGCAAAATTGTACTAAATAATACCAGCCTATTAGTGTCCCAATTCCCACTGCAAAAAAAAAAAAAAAAAAGGGCAAATGTCTCTTCTTATACGGAGAGGTTACGAGCATTGATCGCCACACTTGCTCAAGGCGGATTGGCGATTTCAGACTTATATTAATTATAAGTCCAGGTTTCCTCACGATGTTTTCCTTCACCAATGTCCGTGATGTTCAAGATAATCTTAGAAAGTACAGTCGTCCAAATATGGTGTTTACCTTATTTTTCAATGCACCCTCTAATCTTCTTACATCACAGTGCAGATCTGTACACATTTGTGTCATAAATGTCCCATCTCCCATAAAAAACGGCCGGCTAAATCTGGTTTGTCTAAAAAATATAACGACGTATTTAGCCTTGATTTTATCACATTCTGTTCATGTTATCCTGTGAGAATGTTTTTTGAAATTAGAATCACGATTTGAATTTTGTTTTTTTTTATATTTCATTTGTTTTGGGTAACTTGCGCCAAAATCTTAACTAGTTGCTAACCTGAGGTTTAATTATAAAATGTCTTACGTAATGGGCCGTGTTAGGAATTAAGTCTGAGTTAGATAACCTTGACTGGCACAAGAGCTGTCTATGCTTTGAAAATGATTGAGATATTATTATGCATGTGATCAAGTTGCAGCTGCCATGTTTTCTCTTTATCACCTTTGATTGGCTGGTAGAGATAATATCTAAGGCATTAATTCTGCCATTGAACTTTTTTTGTTGCATAAAGTTTAAACAAACAAATAAGTAAGAATTTGGACGACTTCTAAATACATTTTTTGTATACAAATAAATAAAATTGAAGTATGTGTTTGTAATGTCAAAATAACAGCTTTAAAAAAAATGAATGTTTACTTTTTTTATTTTGTCTATCTGTTTGTTCCGGCTCGTGTCTAAAACGGCTGAACATAGACAGCTTATGTTATAAGTCTACTTTTATTTTAGAACAAGAAATAGGGTTCCGCGCAAAAAAAAACCCGTTGATAATGACATTCCAAATGTGGTAGGTATTTTTTCTATTATCCTGCTATGAATTTAGAAATATAAAAGCAAAAGTCTCCATTACAAATCATGATAACAAATTATTCATGAACAACCTAACACAACATTATAATTGCTACAGTTTCTCCAAAACCAGATAAAATTAAATTTGGGTATATTCTTATTTTTTTAGGGCACCCACTCCTCACAAAGCTGGAAACATGTTGATGAATACGTCATCCATTTCAGTCGTATCAAATTCCGGCGACGTGGCTTGCTTGCTATTAGACCCGCAACATTTATAAGGAATACAAATTCGCAATACGTACCTCTGTTATCAGTGCACAGGTGGATGCCACGTACCCTTATTCTCACGACACTCGTGGGATGACGTCGAGTGGTTTATTCTTAGCAAGGGAATACAACTGTACAGAAAAATGTAAGAAGTAACTGTAGATCAATGCTTTAGGAGTAAGGAGATACATTGTTATTATTTTGTTAGTGACTAGTACTCTCCCTGCGACTTTGTTCGCGTTATTTTTCTTACGGATCCCATTTTTTTGCCTATAGCACTCAGTGATAACATAGCTTCCAATTTGCGAAAGAATTTTCAAATCGGTTCAGTAGATCCAGAGATAACCCTACAACCTCACAAACTTTACTTCTTTATAATGTTAGTATGGATGTAATTTCGCTTAAAACCCAACTCAAAGTTAGGTTACTTAGTTGCAGGATATAATAATAATCGAGATTACTATAGTATCATAAACCTGTCTGACACCCAGTGCGAATGTAGAGTGATCAGACTATGTCCCATATGCTGGAGTGTCCCAACTGCCTGTCCAACCTTAACGATCTGTGCAATCAGCAATGCCTCTGACAAGGCAGTAAACGTGGCGACTTACTGGGCCCAAATAACTTTAATTATTAAAGATTATCATTAATTCGAAAAGAAGAACATAGTGTTAGCAACTAACTCTAAATTAAAAGATGGCACAACCAGGCCTTAGAGATATAAAAAATTTTAGTTCAGCGATAAAAATATACAAATTGCTGTTTACGTTTAAAAATATATCGTAGACTACCTTCTAAATTATACTAAAGAAGCGCCATTACTCCACCAACCCATTTTTTTATCTAGTTAAGCCATATCATAATGATGACAATCTGCGACTGAAATCAAGCTACTTTGTAAACGCCCTTAAATAACTTTGTTCTTCGGCTTGCGTTCGGGTGTTTCCGTCGATCGCCGAACGACTCCTTCTGTCTTTATTTGCAGTCGGTGTTTGCAGCCGTAGCTGTCCGCGGCGTAGCACGGCAGTTGCGTCGTAGCGCTCGTAGCGGTGCCTGGTCTACGCTCCCCTCTACGACAGTATTGGCGTAGAGATCTTTCTCAATTACATTCTGAGATTGCAATTGTAATTGGACGTTTTATTTGTAGTATTTCATAATAGTATAATTAATATTGGTGTTCAATTATTATTATTTTGTTAATAAGTGCTTGGAAAACTCTTTGCAACAGGTAAGTCATTTTAATAATACAATTAAAATATTAATTAATTTTAATTATTTCAAAAAATCTGCATCGTTAAAATTTTAATAATATTTTATTTGGTTTCGATGTGTTTATTACGCGTTGTAAATAATGAAAACTATATTATGTGCGTCGCACTCCTTCCGTCTCCATTATGAGGTGCCAGTTAATATTATGGTAATGAAATCTCGCAGTATGGTGCGTAACATTTACATAAACAAAAATGGGGTTTATGTCGTGCCAGCGCACGGTGTTTCGTGAGTACGTAAGTAATATTTCATCCCGCGATACGAGCTTAACGCCGGCAACAATAACCGTACAAAAACTCTCTCAATTGTTCTAGTTTCAAACTTCCACTTGGTGCCAGAAACAATACGTTAGCGGCGAGAAAAACTGCTTGAATAATTATGATAAAAAAACGACGTGTTTTTACGAGCGCTGCTTTTTCAATTGTAGCTTTATCTTGCCGTCGACGCCTTTTGCGTGAGGCTTTATGACACCGTTTATTTTGATAACCATCTCTTCTTGACATCGTCCTCTTAATATTTCTTCCTTTTGCGTGACACGTAGGTGCTTTAAGTGTGTTTTCTAAGACGTGAAGTAAATACTGAGACGTGCACAATAAGCTCACATTACGTTCCTTTTACGGATAAGTGTCTATTTGGAGCTTACTCTCGCTTACACCCCGGGGTCGTATTCTATACCGTCACGAGCGCTCGAGATAATTAATTAGCCCCTTTGATACCGACGTAGGCAGCCGCTCCGTTCTCGTGAGATCTTTACCGAAGAATGCTTGTCTTTTTGTATAGCCTACCTTGTTTTCTGCTCTTAGTTTGTTTGTACAGCTTAAATGAGTTATTTTTCTTTGCGTACTTTCATTTTTCATTGTATAACGTACTGTTTTTGAGGATGTTTATCTTTTCGTGGTTGGTTTCGTTGTTAGAGCGTTCTTTAATTTTTTTCTTTTGAGTTTGTCGACTTGTTTCTCGTTTGTAGAAAGTACATAGTATTTATGTTGAAAGGCTAGCTTTGTGAGACTGCCTCGTTGGTCTAGTGGTCGATTGGGTTCGATTCTCAGCAAAGTGTAATTGGGTTTTTCCATCAAGAATTTCTCAGTAGCAGCCCTGGCATCTGGATTTGTGCCCGGTTGTTGGCAATAGGTTCGTCCCCTATTACATGGGACTTAAACATAACTGGCGAAAAGTGGGTGTACACCTCTGCCTAACCTTTCGGGTAATACAGGCGTGATGTTATGTATGTTTTATTTATGCTAGCTTTGGTTTTCTTAATCAGGAAGATTGTAAACTGAAGAACCGATTTCAATCGAACATTAATCAAACATTTTTCAATTTCAAATTTTTTTCTGCTACCGGTTTTTCCCCTAATATTTTTTCTTCGATGCTTTTATGTTGGCATTGTTCCATCTCAGTGAAATTAAAAGAGGGGATTCATCATCTGCACCGAACGTTCAAATAAGGCAGAGGACAGATGTTGATTCCTGAGAAGAATATTCTAAATTCACTGCGTTAGCTTAGCGTAGGTACTATATTCTTTGAAGATATTCTTTACATAGTATAATACAAAGTCGCTTACCGCTATCTGTACGCTTAGATCATTTAAACTACGCAACGGATTTTAATGCGGTGTTCATCAATAGATAGAGGGATTCAAGAGAAAGGGTTATGTAGATATGAACGTTACACCCGGGCGGAGTCGGGGCAGTTCGCTAGTCCTAACTAATATTATAAATGCGAAAGTAACTCTGTCTGTCTGTCTGTCTGTCTTTCTGTCTGTCTGTCTGTCTGTCTTTTCTTCACGCCTAAACTACTGAACCGATTTTGATGAAATTTGGCATGGAGATAGTTTAAGACTCGGGGAAGGACATAGGCTACTTTTTATTAGTCTTCGACTTCGACTTCGTCTGCGTCCGCGATAACCGACATTTGCGCGGACGAAGTCGCGGGCAAAAGCTAG
Organism: Hoplodrina blanda; assembly: GCA_949316365.1. Classification (NCBI taxonomy): domain Eukaryota; kingdom Metazoa; phylum Arthropoda; class Insecta; order Lepidoptera; family Noctuidae; genus Hoplodrina; species Hoplodrina blanda. The sequence continues at coordinate 10,600,948 of OX438585.1, forward strand.
TATATTATAAACGGGGGATCGTGATACAGATTTTTACCATGAAATCAGTTTATGATCCTAAGCCTAGCGATAACATTTTTGTCGCTTATTAAAATGCCTTTTCTGTACTTTTCTGAATGAGAAGAAGCCTTTGACCTTCACTAGGATAATAAAAAGCTATTATTATTATTATTAGATAATAAAAAATCAGCTGTTCAGTAAATTTTGACCGTGTAGTTGTTGCTCTTTTGTACAGAACAGCTGTTTTATTTTTCAATCGACGATACATTTCAACGCTGATCGGATTAGAATCACGTACTAAGTACATGATAAAATTATTTCAATGTTAGCTTATAATGACCACGTTATTTAACGAAAATACAAAGCAATTCGAAAATAAATCTTAAAAAAAAATACAAAATAGTTGCAGTAATTTTAAAACATAACACAAAACTGCGGCTTGGATATTTAAAATTTTCTTTTATATTAAACAATTAAAGCAGAACCGGTCATTGTGGCTATATTTACAGAAGGCCTATGCCCAGTAGTGGACGTCGTCCGTCTGAAACGATGATGATAAAATCCAACTCTTTCCAATACAATTGTTTTTTTCTTTTTTGTAAATGTCGTTCAAAAGTTCCTTTTAATGATCTTTAAATAATTTGACAATTTTTTTTATCATTTCAAGCATTCTTAAACAAAAATCGTCTGTCCCGATAAACATCTTGTCATTACACTTTTAAATAAGTTTCAAAATGTAACCACCCCAACAACAATTTTAATTAATAATTTACAAAGTTCAATGCCGGTCATAGGACTTCATAAATGTTGTCTCTCCCTATTATCTAAAAAGTAATTAAAGTCTAACAAAACTGTGCAAAATACATAAATAAAGGTAGGAGAAGCTTGTTAATTTACGTTTTTGGTAAACTTTGTCTGGTCACTTTGAAAGTTGCCTTTTTAATAAGCTTGCCTTTTAGAAACCAAAAAAAGAATCTGACTAACCCAGTTTTTTTTATATCAAAGGGTGGGTAGCGGTGTTAGTTCATTAAAACTCCATCAGATATGTTATAAGATTTTTTTTCCTGCTCGTTCTTCTCCATAGAAACCTACTTTTCGGAACGCAACTAGCTTCAACATAGGTCCTGTACTGACCGACTCTTAGACAATTCAAAAGTGCCTGTAAATAGTTTTGATTTTTTATGTACGCTTATTTCCATTACCCGGGCAGGAATACAGATTCTAGTCTTGTTTTTATTAACACAATGTTTCTTTTTGTAAACATTTTTTCTGTTTAAGTTTGTCACCGAACTCCTCTTAAAGGGCTGGACCAATTTTAATTAAAAAAAAATGTGTTTACGTCGATCCCTGGATGGTTTAGGTTCACAACTGGATCCAGTAGTTCGCATTCTAATCTCAGTAATGCTGAATTTGTCAATAATATCATTATTATAACTTCATTTTTGAAAAATATTTGACATTTGTTGTCTCCAAGAAGAGATTGCGACTAGATTTTAAACGTTTTTAATTACGAGAATTATTGGCCTTCAGGGCTTAAACTACAAAAACCACCCTTATATGAAAGTCAAATTGTTACCATTTACCTGTGTGTTTTCCTACTTCTTTGTAATAATAAGGTAAAATGAATATTTTATTTTAAAGACACATCACAAACACAGACAGGCGCCTTCGGGGCTTTAAAAATCGCGCTTATGTATTGCTTAGTACAAACGCGGTGAGACAGAAAACGTCGATATACGCTGGTAATAATTTATTGGCAGTGGAGGATAGAACGCCCTTTCTATTCTATCCATACCGTCTGACTTTATATATGGGGGGTAAAAAGACATATCGCGTACCCGCTAACTACACGTACTACTTATCAAACTAAACTTTTGAGAAAACAACTTTTTTTTATTGGTGTGAAAAATCACTGTTTGTAATGCCATGCAAATTATTGTGCTTATGGTCGTGGGGGTATTTAAAGTTTAGTCAGAATATTTAAAACTTGTTTTCGTAAAAAACGGAGGAAAATGTTGTGACTTTGACCTCAAATAGTGACTGCCTCGTTGGTCTAGTGGTTAGTGACCCTGACTGCAAAGCCGGAGGTAGTGGGTTCGATTCCCACCCAGGACAAACTTTGTGTGATAAGCATAATTGTTGGTTCTGTGTCTGGGTGTAATTTATCTATAATATGTATGTACACACATCAAAAAAGTCTAGGGATCAACATCTCTAACATTTGTTAGGGATGTTGATCCCTAGACATTTTTGATGTGTATATTTATAAATTATATAAGTATGTATATCAGTTGTCTGGTTACCATAACACAAGCTCTGCTTAGCTTGGGATCAGATGGCCGTGTGTGAGTTGTCCCAAGATATTTATCCATTTATCCATTATTTATCCATTAAATATCCAGTTACCCAGGTAAATCCAGGAAAAAGACCATAGTCTTTTTAAAACCGACATTTATACAGAGCCTACAAATATTTTCAAGGAAAAAAATATCACGTCCTTGGCAAGAGCAAAATCACCATAAAATGTTTTATTTGACGACAACCAGCAATGGTTTTCATTTATCGAAATCCTACTTTCTACTTCTATTAAAAGCGTGAAATTTTATTAAGATGGATGAATGTATATTTGTTACTCCTTTACGCAAAAACTACTGAACGGATTTTGATGAAACTTTACAGTTGCTTAAATATCAGAATAACACATTGTGTAATTTGAACAAAATATGACTATTAGTGTGGAGTACCTACGACGAAAAATATCCAACCATATTAGAGCTTGGGAAGTACTAATTCCACGCGGGCCAAGCCACGGTATAGTACCTACAAGATAAAGGGTAGATATAGAGCACTTATGAAGAGCGAATTACGGTACTAGGTACCTACTTATTTCAAGACTGATGCGTTGGTACAATCTTTTTCGTACCTAACAACTTATACCACGCAAATTCAATCAAGAAAACAGCATATTTTATACAATCAGTTGATTGGTAGCATTGCCTAAAGCCAATATCAATTCCCTCTACCAATATGTTGATACCATTATATTTGAAAAATCACACTACTACGTATCAGCCCAATTTTAATTGCATTAGGGAATAGGAGGCTTCGTAGGTTGCGTAGATTCTTGTTATTCCGGCCTCAGTCAGATATTTCTTTACAAAAAAGACATGTTAAGGACATATGACCCAACTGCCCCCAGGGCATTCTCCGGGACGTATCGTATTACCAACTTTAACTTGGAACATGCTTTTTTATATAATACACGTAACTCCTTATAAAGAATATGACATGACATGTGTTGTATAACAAAACAATGAGTACATCAAACTTTTGGGTTGCTTTTTTCTTTTTTGTTAGAAATTGTTTTTGTCAAGTTAGATGACGAGGAAAGTAAAAGTAAGAAGTTACAGTAATTAAAAAGGGGTAATTTAATTAAAGCTACTTTGTGGTGTTATTAACGTTTTTTAAGTTACAAAATTAACGTTGTTTTTTCTGACTATGCTGAAAGAATACTGCTGAACTAAATGTTTTTTTTTAAGTATGTGGACAAATGAATAAGATCATATATCAAATTCAAGTCAACTTATTTATGTTCGACAATCAAATACCAACCCTATTTTTAGAAGCACTCAGATCATAACGTCGCACACAGCTTTTAAAACCCAGCAAGGCCTTACAAATATTTATCTGGATGCAACAACAAAGCCCTGACCTCGGGTCAGGGTTTCTGGTCTGCGTTCGACACAGAAGGCCGAATCTCCGCCACTGCGCCATTCGCTATTGACATCGATTACTACCGCTAGCGCAAACCTATCGCAAAGATCCATTTCCAAACGGCTGACTCTTACAATTTCGCGAGGTGATAGGCAGCTTGCACTTTTTCCTATTTTCAGTTCAAATGGAACGTTAAAACCTAAGTAGTCGCTATTTAGCTTTTCAATCTTTTGGATACAGTTTGGCAATGGATGGCAATGCATTTCAGTCATATGCAGTCTTTTTTATAGGCTCTATATCTACTGCTTAGGACCATAATCACACTAAAAGTAAAAAATCAATTTAAGGCAATAATAGTCTTTTAGTGTCAGTCATTCTTCTATGATGAGTCTTAACAATCTTACGTCAATAACTTATTTTAACGGAAAAATCTACAAATAATAATTCCAACCTATTATTGTCCCACTACAGGGTAAAAGCCTCTTTTCATACAGAGAAGTACCCCGAAGGCCCGAGGCACCCAACACCCGCTCAAGATGGATTGGCGATTTTAGATTCATATTACCTATAATAATACGTCCAAGTTTTCTTACGATGTTTTCCTTCACCAATGTCAGTGATGTCCACGATAAACCTTAAAAATATATATAATTAAAAAAAAGTTACAAGGTAAAGAAAAACAAAAAAAAGTTTAAGAATCACCAGTTGACAGAACAGCTGCAATCGACCTTTCAACCATTAATTTGAATGATAACAGCAAACAATACAACAACTTCAACTATTTAAATTGAGATAAGCAAACGAGTTGGGCCGGCCGTACTTTTGTCACTCAACCGCCCCTAAATGACAAATTAATTAAATGAATGACCCTGAAACAATAAAAGCCCGAATACCAACCCTAAACTCTTCCGGCTGGTCCATTGTTCCTCATTGTTATCACTTGAGTGATCAGCCAACAGAAAGAACAACAGGTATAGTGACGTCAGAAAAGCAAAATAAATAAAATTATTACGACAGTTTTTTGTAAACAATGCTGATGGGAGTTTTGTTTGTAATAGAATTACGTTATGTGATATGCCGTTCTAGTTTTTATTGCGTTATCACGTAAGTAGGATTTTATTGCGGAGGGGCGTTTCACGTTTCCTTCTATGTTATCTTTGTGTAATGCTACTATGTTTTATAGCAATGGGAGGGTTGGGATCAACAGTATTCTTTAGAAGTCTTACCTCGTGAAACTTTGTTGTGAAGCAGACGTGTGAACAGTTTAAGTTTCAGTTCAAATAGTTGAAATGCGTTTTGAAAATACACTTCCCACTCTTTGTGTTGTAAAACCCTTAATTAACCCTATTCTTGGCACGGTGGATAATTTAATACGTTGTACTTTTCGAAAATCTAGCGACGTGCACCATGAATATGTGTGATGTTTTAAGTAATATTTATCAAAACTTCCAAAAAATATTTTGCTAAGAATAAAGTTAAAAAAGAGTTTTACTTGCAAATAAACTGTAGGGTTGAAACTAAACGGCCTCGCCGGCAAATCTTTCAACAACCAAGACCTAAATTACGTTACAGAAATAACTTTACCCAGCTTTGATAACTTCAAAAGTTTTCGAACTAAATTCATTCAAAATTATGTACCTATCTTACAAAATCTCTTTAGAATTTCGAATAAACTACGAGCTTTACGAAATATATTTTCATCACGTCACAACCGTTTGTTACATCGATTAATGTTCTACAATCGTAAATAAAGCCTCGTTTGTAATTCTACGGGCTTTAATAAAATACGTGTCAAGAACACGTGATGATGACAAGAGGGGTCCAAAGGTAAAGGTAGAATTATTAGAAATGTTCAACGGAGCGTGAAATATTGTCTTATTGTGTAGTTTTTGTGTTTACGTTCTTTGTGTTTGAAAATAACATTATACAACCAGTAAATAATGTATATATAGGTTAAATAATGTATATTTTCTGGTTGTATACCAAAGTAGAAGCCGTCGATTGATTTACAGCGATAAATTAAACGTTTGATGGGAAATTTTAATTAATGTGTCAAGTGTGTATTATTATGAATTAATGGATCTTGGTACTTGAAATTAATGATTATTATTATTATAGGGACATCTAATAAAGATGAATATGTAATGAACGACATGTTTTTTTATGATTCACGATCTGAATAATTCAATGAAAACTCTTGATCAAACTTTTGTACATACAGTAAAGGAAACAAAATACGTTTGAATTGGGAATTAAACTAATATTATTAATTAATATTAAACTTACAAATAGCTTATAATTTTATATTCGATTAAAATATTTATAAGATAACATAACCCTGCATAACCCCATCACGCCTGTAATCCCCGAAGGGTTAGGCAGAGTTGTACCTATTACTACACATACATTTCGCCAATTATATTTAAGTCCCATGTAATGGAGGACGAGCCTATTGCCACCAACCGGGCACAAATCAAAACTCCGAGGCTGATACTGAGAAATTTCTGATAGAAAAACCAAATAAAACTTTGCCCGACCTGGGAATCGAACCCAAGACCTCATGCTCAGCAGACACGCTTTGCAACTACTAGACCAACAAGGCAGTCAAATATATGATTATGTAAATGCCGGCGCGATTGAAAAGCCTTCATTTATCGCGTAGATACAAACACTGTTATTCAACAATTCTGAAAGTAAGGGGGAGTAGCCATTGTTCTTTTTACCATAATTACATAGTAAGGACAAAAGGCAAATGGGGTGGAAAACCCCTTACTGTGACAAGCACGTGCTCAAATTCCCAGAGGAGAAATAAAAAACCAGACAAGTACGAGTAAGTCTCGCGCCCTAAAGGTTCTCTACCACCAAAGCCATTATAGTTTACCTTCTTTTTATCGTTTGTCTTGAAAGAGTGGTATTCTACCACGGTAAGAAAAATGAACCTTTGGTAATCCCCTTTTTTTAGGATGTGAAATTACAAATGACTCTGTCCGCTCTGGGCGGAGCGGAAAGGAGTGTCAGACTTTTACTGACTAAAACCCAGCCGTGTTCCTTCTAGTGCCATTTGCGTTCCAGGGCCGCGGTAACTCTTTCGAACAAATTCCGCAACCCTGGCAGGTCAGTACCTGCCAGGGTACAGGTGCCCCGTCTCTTTGAGCCGCGCGTCAAACACTAACGAGCCGTCGACTCGGGCCTGGTCCTTTTCGGGCGGCGGGCTACCAATTACTCGCCGCCCGCAAGCCCGCGCCTACGGTGGCCGGAAATCGCCCTGCGGCTCCCTACGCCCGGGGCGTCTCCTTCTGCGTAGTAACGGAACCCTAAACGTGCTTCGAAGAATACACGTGTAAGAGAACTTCACAGAACTTTAAATAATTATCTCGTCTACGTTAAAATAAATAACTTTTGGTATTAGTCTGACTAATTATAATATTAATTGAAATTTCATTTTCTTGACACTTTCCTTATGTATCTAATACAGGCATTTAGAGAATAATTTGGACTTAAACTTAGTTTTCTGAAATTAATATTAAAGTCCTATTTACTTTGAAAATCATGTTTTAATGTAACAATTACGTTCCCGTAACACAAAAAAACGTTGCTGACACAATTTATTTATTTATTTAAACTTTATGCAACAAAATATGTTATTTTCTTGGAACGTATCTAAGATTATTACATTAAGTCAATTTCCCCTGACGACGCGGCTACGGGACGAATACATTACTCATCACCGCTCCAATTTCAACTGGCTGGTAAAAACCTCATTATACCAAAGTAACAGTATTACCCAGTATTACCCAGTGCTACCCAATGCTACCCAGTGTCTCATAAACAACATCAATTTGCTGAACCCGTCTAATTGTGAGAGTGTACCTCAGTAACGTAACACCTGGAATGCGAAGCCTTAAATCCGACAAGCTTACGACCTCACCGCACCTGATACTAGGAGTTTATTCTCAGAATCTTTATCATACGAAATCAGACTTTATGTGTTTGAAATAAAGTGGGTTTTAGCAATCGATTGACGAGTTGGGTGTAAGTATAAAATTATGTGGGCGTAAAAATGATATGAGTGCATTAGACCGTGGCCTAATAATATAGGTACCTATTATTTGATTTATAGTCTAAAAACGGTATTTGGAACTTCGGAATAATTGTACTCTTTACCAATTGTTGCTTTTTAATAATGAGAAATGATTACATGAAAAAATTTTTTGTATAAAGGTAAATAATTATGGGTTCACCATCGGGGACTAAAATACGAGTGTCATTTGAACCCGAGGGTAGGCTCTCGAGAGCCTAGAGTAAACGTAATGTAAATTCGATTGATTTTTAAATTGGAAGTACCCGTTTCGTACATAATATTTATTCATATTAATAGGTATATGAATAAAGCTTTTAAATAAAGAATGTACTTATTAATTTGACTTTTTGTATAAAATTAAACCAAAAAGTTATAGTATTTTCAAATCGAAATTCGAATCGAATACGTTTTCGCTATTGTACTCTAATTAGACTTACAGGCTCAATAACTGGTTGGTAAAATAAAGGAATCGGACATAAACTGAGTAAGACATACACTAATTTAACCTTATTCATATTCGCTATCGCTATAACTATTTATCCTGCTATATTTATCTAGTAGCAATGGCTCAAGCAAAAGGCGAAGCCAATAAGAAATTATATTTGAAGACTAAAAGTTTAGTTTTGTGTCGGAATAAGAGAGTTTTTATAATGGTTTTAGTGGATTTAAAATATCTTATTATTATCAATTTCAGACCGTATTACACTACTGTCAGTGTCATTTTTCAATGATCCACGCATCATGTTCGTTAACGAGCGCCGTCAGTTGGAATTGGTCACCCCCTGCCATGGATTACATCTTTGTTTTAATTTCATCTTCATTGTTTTCACATATAGAAGCAACAAGAATATTGTAACCAGGGTTTTGTAAAAACCTAACTGAACGACTCCTTGACAATTCAAAAGTGCCTGTAAATGGTCTAATTGAAATAAATGCTTTGACTTTGAATTTGAATGACGGTAAATTAGCTGTTGTTCTGAACGTTCGAAAGGCAATCGAGTTGTATGGAGTCTTCGCCACCGCCATAAATGGTACTTATATCAAATGCAAGGAGACAGAATATTACCATAGATTACAAGACAATTATTCTTGTAGTTAACGTCAGTTGCGTTTTAATTTATTCCTATTACCATCCGTTTGTCTTATCTCACTTGCATAACAATAATGTGGCCAGAGTCGTACATCAACTGGTTAGATATTCCTTTAGTTAAGTCGAGCTGTATTGTGTTTTAGACAATATTGTGCTATCTTCTACGCTAAGCTGGCTTCTGACTATATTACCAAGAATTGCCTGAAGACTAACTTTAAGGAAACTCGGTCAAAGCAATAGCCGCTGACGTCATTGTAGTCGATCGTAGATGTGGACAGTTACCTATAGCTATTGCATCGTCATGCTTGTATATTTATTGATCGGAAAAGCTTTGCTTGAAACCGTATTATTATTCTGCAACGTTCACTACGTTAAGAGATAGTCAAGTTAGGCTTTTTACACGACTGCCCAAAAATAAGGAGTGTTATGTGTTCAAGGTTAATGTATGTATGTATGTATGTGAGTTTCTTTATTCCACCATAACTTTTAAACGCCTGAACCGATTTAGATGTATGGGGTATCGTTACAATCCTTGCATCGTTCCGAGTAACATAGGTTAGTTAGTTAAAAATAAAAAGAAACCGGTGTGGTCACTTTAAAACGTAAATTAATACCAGCCTCAATTTATTTTTTAATGAATCTGGTTGTGTCCATGTTTATCGTCTAGAATTTGACAAGTAGATTTAAAAAATATATAACACTGTAAATAAAAAACGTCGTAAAAAAAACTGACGAGTAAACAAAGTACAAATATGTGCAATTTTCGCAGTCGTGTTTTTTAATTATAGTAGCTTGTTGACATTATTAATATTGGACGTAAAAACAAACTTAACGTAGTCGAAAGTTACATTTCTTGCCATTACAGAGATACAATAATTTTTCTTTTGGAGAATACCTACCATATTAATATGTTCGTCGATAGAGACTTCTCTTGTTTTGACAACTTTAAAAGTCGAATTGCTATAATCTATATTGTATTTTAATAATAATACTAGCCTATTGTCATATTGGTAATATCATTACTCTTATGCCGAAAAAGCAGATTAACTCAAAGATGATTCACCTAGGCCCACTAGCATCTAAAACTTAACTCAATATTAGTTACTAACACGTGGTTAAATTATAAAGCGTCATACATAATGCGCTTATGTTAGAAATTAACTCTGAGTTAATAACATAACCCTGGCTAGCGCAAGCCTTAATGTGCCATTGCACAACTGACAACTTTAGTACCCTTAACGTAGTTTAAATTAAACAGTGTACACTATACAGATAGTGGTAACAATTATGTTTTGCGAGGTTTAGTCGCGAAGAGCTCGAACTAACTTCTTGAGCTCTTGCTTAACAGTTTGATTAAGGACCTGACGGTTCCCAAGTGGAAGCTTCCTTATAAACTTGAACCACCGTAGCTTGTGTTGAGTACCTACTTGTGTCGTACTTACGATATAAAGGGAAATTTGTGTTCCCTCTTAGCTGTTACGTTATAAGTTGAGGGTGTGTGCGTTTATGGGTACATATTTTTGCATTTAATCTCGATTGTGACGTAAATACGTGACTAAGTTGAGATGTTTTAACTTTCCAATGCAGCAGTGTAATTTTTGGAAAATATTTATTTCTTAGAGGTATACTTTTTTATATGCGTATGATAATTTTATTTATATTTAGAACAGGAAGTTTAAAACTTGTTATATATAAACTACTTATTAATGGTTTATATAATTTATATACAAAGTTGAATAACCGAAAATATTGTGTTACATTTAATGGATAGTTTTACGTTTGTAGGGAATGGTTCATATGAGATTTCTTACATATTCTTAAAAGGACATCGAAGGATAATTTGTATTATTGTTTTAGTTTTTTTATTTTATTTAAATGGTTTTGCGTTGTAAAGAATAACTCGAGAGTTTTAAGAAGTAACTTTTCTTCTAGATATGTTGTTTATTTTCGCTTTACGTTAGAGATTCATCCAATTCTGACAAAATTTGATCGCACAGAGAAGAAAAAGCACCATAAATAAAAAGAACTTTAGGTACTACGTGTGTCACAGCAAAAATATGACAACAAAACAAAAACTGTTGTTACGCTACTTAGTCACTTACCAAGTTAGTTTTTCCTGAAAAAGTTTCATAATGCAGTGGTCATTTATCTCGACTGCCAGCCGCATATGCCGCGGCGTCTGCCCAAAGCATCGTATTTTGTATTTGTTCCATATCTGTCGTGTGCCGCTATGATAATCGGCTTTGCGCAAGTTTGGCGCCCACTGTATCTATCGATATTCGTTTTGTTAGGTCGGTCTGGTCGAACGCTGTTGTTGAACGTCAATAGGAATGATACAAAACGATTAAGTAGGTTTGGTACGGTGTAGTAGATTTGATGTAAAATTGGATTCGCTGAACATTGCATCTTTCATCTAATTATATTACGTTATTAGTGTGCACGTCTGTAGTAGTTTGGCCTAGTTTAGGCGTTAGAGGTCACCTGAATTGTGTTAAATTACAGAATTGTATTATGTTAGTACTTCAAGCTAAATGTAGTAAATTGTTTTTATTTTTGTGTATGATTGTTTTTATTGTATCTTATTTATTTTCTATCTCTTTATAGAATAATAAAACAGGTCTTCATCTAAGTTTATTAACATCACCAGGTAGGCAATTCTACATACTTTTTCAATTTTTTTGTAACATTGATGTCGCTGAAATTAGATTATGTCTAGATTTTAAACGTTTTTTACTTACTAAAATTGACTTTCAGTTCAAAAACATGCGAAATTAAAAAAAAATTAAGTCATCTACTTTCTACAAGGGTACCTTGTTTATGCAAACTGTTGGCGATGGTCAGCCTTTTTTGATACTTTTTATTTTTTATTTTTTGAAATGTATTTGTTTTTAGAACTGTTATGTTCTTTTTCTATTTTTTGTCATTGTCTTTTTAAATGTGTCATAATTATGAGTAGTTCAGTTGTGTCAGAAATATAATAGTGTGCAGACGTAATATCGTAAACTACTAGTGTTATTTGCCCAATCTTACCCTACCAGCTATTAATCACATTACAGTCCACTAATAGTGTTTTACACAAACAAAATTTTCACCTTTTTTATTATTTAATTTCTATCTCTTTGTCGACTAATAAAACAGGTCTTCAATCAGTTTCTTAACAACACCAGGTTGGCAATTCTACAAACTTTTACGAACGATCGCAATTAAATCTCAGTCTCAATCTGTCAAAAATGCCACTAATTTACCATTTTTTGTGACATTGTTTGTCGCTGAAATAAGATTACAACTAGACTCGTAAACGTTTTTATTTAGTAGAATTGGCCGTCAGTTCAAAAACATGTAAAACAGGTAATAAAAAAAATCAAGTGATCTACTTTCTACAAGGGTACCTTGTTTATGCAAACTAAATTTTCACCTCTTCCATGTTTCCAATCCCAGGAGAAACTATCAAAAGGAACTTACATATTAACCGTCGCTTCTCAAATTCGATTTACCTTTTTCTATCAATTGTTTACTTCGATAAACAACTTCGGCCTATTCTGAATTATTCTCAGTATAGACCCAAAATAATATCATATTTTTTATCTTGTTTGTTCTTCCTTTTATTTACAAAGTTACTCTTTATTATCCTCCTTTTTACATGAAAAGGTATAATATTAAGCTTTTCATAATTCTACTTTAGTTGTAACTTGAGAAAAGCGGCTTAGGTAGGTACTCCGCCCGTAGGCACGGGAAAACTGTCTAATTTAATTTTTGAAGTATCTAATATTTCAATCCCGTATTAAATGTTATTGCTGTAGGTATTTGTATGTTCATAGCTGAGGTTAGGGGGGAGAAACACTTTTGCTTTGTACGTGAGTTAATTTGCTTCAAAAATTACCTAAGAGCCATAACATTAGACGCCTTAAACTTTCTAATCTTTAAATATAACATAAAAACATCACGCCTGTAAGCCCCGAAGGTGTACCCATTAGTACACCCACATTTTGCCAGTTATGCTTATGTCCAATGTAATAAGGGGCTAGCTTATTGCCATCTACCGGGCACAAATCCAGACTCCGAGGCCGCTACTGTGAAATTCCTGATGGAAAAACCCAATAACATTTTGCCCGACCTGGGAATAGAAACCAAGACCTCATCTTTAGCAGTCGCGCTTTGCGACCACTACACCAACGAGGTAGTCAAGCCTTTAAAATACTTCGCTGAAAAATGACCCACGGAAAGTGTCTAGCAATAATGAATAATGTTTAACAATATCCTGTAAAACAAACAACTAAATGTTTTACATCTATCACAATAACCGTCATCTTTAAAAGAAACAAACTTATGTATTAATATTGATCGCTTCATACATCAAACACATAAAGAAAACACTCCCATTTTTCTTCTTACAAATAAAATACCCATCTACAATATCGATATCTAACGTAACTAGACCGTAGTGCTGTGACATAAGACACAATATATCCTGAATCCAATTTCGATTGTCTTCGGGAAGGTCTCGGAACGCCAGATATTTCCATACTCAATAAATTCAAGTCGAAGTCTAACTGGACTGTCGACTTGGATTATCTGATAGCTTGCAGCTTAGTACTTTGAAATTATTGCATAGCATAGACACTTTAGCAATACGTTTTGTTGCTTTTATTGTGAAAGAAAGAAAGAAAGAACAGGTAAAAAGTTAATTGGCACAATAAAAAATAAAAAGACTTAATAAAATTTGGTAAAAGTCAAGTAATTTGCTTGTGCCGAAAGAGCCTCTGCTCAGCTAAATATTCGATAGTGGTTTTTTATTAAGTGGGTACTTATCTATGTAACTTTCAATGAGTCGACCGAATTGATCGGTAACATTATTCCGAAAAGATAATTATTGTATCCTCATGTTGTATCAATTATTGTATCAATTTTACTGAGTCGAGATAGCAGCAGAGCAAATTTTAGAGCGAAATCATTATTTTACTACTAAATCTTACTAAGAATTAGGCTCCATTCCCCGATATATTAGTATATTTTTAATAAATAAGTTATATCTTAATAAATGGACCCATAAAAAACAAAAGCAATGAGTTATCCGTTGAAAAAACATGTACAACCAAAAACGGATCATTAAAACAAACCTAATCCTATTGCGGAAATCGTGATAACGGTCTGGTGGCGTGTCGGGTGGAGTCGTGCGGTATCGTGCGAAGTCGGACGATGTCGAGCGGTGTCGTGGTGGTCAGTGCGGTTGCTGCGCTCCCGTTCAAAAGTCACTTACTTGACTTAACATAATAAACCGTTGATTGTCTACTTCGTTGCATGGAGTACTTCATCTCTCCGTTCATGGTTTCATTTAAACATTTTTGTGGTACAGTCAGCAACAAAAGTCGATTAACATTTAAAAAACAAATATTCTAATTATTGAGCACAGTAGGTAATAAAGGAAATACGAAATGAATATACAATTAAGATAGAATAAACCCTTAGCTATTGCCTGAAATACTGATAATTAGGTAGTGCATTGTGTTTTTAATGGCTATTTAAAGGATATAATAAAGTAACATTGTTAATCGACTTTTGTTGTTGACTGTACGTTAATTCTAAAATGATTTTAACAATTTTAGTACTTCTGTTTTCTACTTATAGATTTGATTGCTAAGTTAATTCATACCTATACTTAAGTTACTGTTTCTAAACGTCAATGCATTGCTCATTCTACGAGTATAATACTCTGTACATATTTTATCACTTAGTTTTGTCTATAAATAACATTGTAACTAGAGGTTGCAATCGAATATTCGAATATTCGAATTATTCGAATTTGCTTTCCAAATTTATATTCGAATAGCAAATAAATACATATTCGAATATTCGAATACTATACTACCAAAAAAATTACTAGTCTAAGTCTATGTTGGTAGAACTTAAAATTTGTTGTTGGCACCACTGCTTAACGGTTTGACTTGACTGACGCCATTTTGTTGCATTTATTCACTTACAGAACGCGTTGTTGTCAATTTCAAATTTTCAATGGCAAGCCTTTCAGAAACTTTGTTAAAAGTGATGGTCCAAAAATGTATGGACCAAAAACCCAGAGTCGATTTAGACAAATCTGGTATCAATAGCTTTATTAAAATGCACAATTTACCCCACCGAAAAAATTATGCCCATATCCATGGGATATAAAAGTTATAGGCTAACAAAGTATATTGGAAAAATCATGAATAACTGATTATTTTTACCAGTTTTTGCAACAGCAATATATTAATAATGAATAACTTGTTATTTTTATCAGTTTTTTCAACAGCAATATATTAATAATAATAATCATAGGACAAAAATAAATATAAGTAGCGATTATATAAACCTATCAAGTATTAAATCTTATATATCACAGCTTGTAAATCATATGTCAAGATACTTTTGTCGTGAAATCTTTTTACAGTTGAATGTGCCTATTTTGTCTCAGATTATTTATTTTTTCAGTCGCTTATTTAAAAAAAAACAAATACTTTTTTTTTAAATAAGCGACTGAAAAAATAAATAATCTATTTATTTAAAAATATTTATTTCAATTATTTTCAATGTCTATTAATATATCATCTAAGAACCCAGCAGGTTGCATAAGGTCGTCTTGGTACCTGGCCCAGGCCAGATAATGAATAACAAAGATAGGTAGGTAATTATGCTAGAGAACTTAAAAAATAGACGTAATCTCAATAATAAAGGACTTTGAACTTGATAGTTGCATATGACCGCTAGTTATATTTATTATTGTCCTATGATTATTATTATTAATATAATGCTGTTGAAAAAACTGGTAAAAATAACAAGTTATTCACGATTTTTCCATATATACTTTGTTCGTCTATAACTCATATACCCCATGGATATGTGCAATTTTTTTTCGGTGGGGTAAATTGTGCATTTTAATAAAGCTATTGATACCTAATTTGTCTGAATCGACTCTGGGTTTTTTTTGGACCATCGCTTTTTATTTGATTTTTCCAATTTTAATTTTATGTGTCCAATTTTATTATGTTTTGATTTTAATTTTCTAATTGACGCTATTACATTGTTGTCCTTTTTTATTTTTTAAATTTTATTTGATTTTTCCTATTTTAATTTTATGTGTCCAATTTTATAATTTTTTTAAATTTTAATTTTATAATTGTTGCTAAGAATTTATATTTTCAACCGACTTCAAAAAGGAGGAGGTTCTCAATTCGGCGCGTATGTTTTTTTTTTAATTATGTTACCTGATTTCTCAGCCAATTATGAATAGATTTGGATGATTCTTTTTTTTTTTGAAAGAGTATACTTACGAATAGGTCCCATAGAAATATTGTCCTGATCTGATGATGAACTTCGGATATATGGAACGGAACTCCTTATAGAATCATAGCATTACTGTCGTAACAAGTAAAATTGCTTTGTTTTTACGTGTAGTCGATGACTGACTGAAGGAAGAGAGGGAGGGGGTACGTCAACCCCCCTCCCACTACTTTTCAAAATTAAATATATCGTGTGAGGTATTGTTTGAAAGCGCTCTTTGTGAGGATTTCAAACATTAACAGACAAGCACTAAAATGTGAAAAATAAAAAGCTTTTTTACAAAAAAATAAAACCGCCTTCAAAAACTACAACATAAGAAAAATAACTTTAGTGGGAAGTCGGTGGCAATATCTACATAACAAAAAACAAAACCAAAGCCACCGACTTCCAAAACTAAAGTTATTTTTCTTATTTTGTAGTTTTTGAAGGCGGTTTTATTTTTTTGTAAAAAAGCTTTTTTTATAAATAAATAAAAGGCTGATTTTTAAGGGTTTTTTAATATTTTGAAAATATTCGAATAATATTCGAACATCACTGAAAAAATATTCGAATATTCGAAAATCAAAATTATCGAATTTTTGCAACCTCTAATTGTAACACAACACTAAATATTAATCTGATTATTAAACAATCAATCCATATCCATAATTATAAATTATGAATGAACAAGTTGTACACGTTTCAAATATTAGTGTTGCGCATTTAAATTGTAAATCAGTAACAGTTGATTTCGATCACTCATTCAATTTATTTAAATAAATGATAATATTTAAATTATACAACAATTTACTGTAACATATACTTTGCTTTTTCACAATAAAATTAATGTGCAACAACATATTACATTTTATTACAAGTTACAAGCTTTTTTTTATTTTATTTTTTTTTTTATTATATTTTTTTTTTTTTTTTATTTTTTATTTTTTTTATATTTAGTTTCACTTGTGTTTGTTTGTTTGTTGGTTTGTTTGTCATCACAACTTGAAAGCTAAATTTGATCCACTTCCCGAATTCCGATTGAGCTGAAATTTTGCATGCATGTCGTCATCGGAGAACATTTTAATATTATTATGACATGGAGCTGATCTGATGATGGAGCTCGAAGGTGGCCATAGGAACCCGGTAATAAAACGACACTACCCCATCGAGTTTGGGCTCATTTGATTTGTCTTGACGAGTACTTTGATACTAGATGGTAACCAGGGTCTAATGATGGAGCTGGAAGGTGGCCATAGGAACTCCGTAATAAAACGACACAATCCCGTCGAGTTTGGGCTCATTTGATTTGTCTTGACGAGTACTTTGGTCCTAGATGGTACCCAGGGTCTGATGATGGAGCTGGAAGGTGGCCATAGGAACTCCGTAATAAAACGACACAACCCCGACGAGTTTGGGCTCGTTTGATTCGTTTTGACGAGTACTTTGGTCCTAGATGGTACCCAGGGTCGGATGATGGAGCTGGAAGGTGGCCATAGGAACTCCGTAATAAAACGACACAACCCCGTCGAGTTTGGGCTCATTTGATTCGACTTGACGAGTACTTTGGTCCTAGATGGTACCAAGGGTCTGATGATGGAGCTGGAAGGTGGCCATAGGAACTCCGTAATAAAACGACACAACCCCGTCGAGTTTAGGCTCGTTTAATTCGTTTTGACAAGTACTTTGGTCCTAGATGGTACCCTGGGTCTGATGATGGAGCTGGAAGGTGGCCATAGGAACTCCGTAATTAAACGACACAACCTCGTCGAGTTTGGGCTCGTTTGATTCGTCTTGACGAGTATTCTGTTCCTAGATAATATCCTTATGTAACTCCATTACAGGGAAAATAAGTTCGTTGAAAACTAATTTGAACATTATTTTACCATAAGTTAAAAGTCCTTATAATAAAAAAAATAGATGTAAGTTATTAAAATTTAAAAATACTAACTAAGCCGTAGTTAATTCCTTATCATAAATACTAAAAAGTTAAAAATAAAATTAAAATAAAAAAAAGTTTTTAAAAACAAGCTTTTATTACCTGTTATTAAAAAGCACAAAAAAAATCAAAATAATTTAATTTAGATAAGAAATAGTCTGGTAAGAAACAGTCCCAATTTTTTTAATAAAAGCGTGTTACACTAAGACGTTACGAGAAATCAAGAAGGTGTAACACGCTTTTATTAAAAAAATTGGGACTGTTTCTTACCAGACTATTTCTTATCTAAATTAAATTATTTTGATTTTTTTTGTGCTTTTTAATAACAGGTAATAAAAGCTTGTTTTTAAAAACTTTTTTTTATTTTAATTTTATTATGAATAATATAAGTATGTTAAATTATACAATGAATAAAAATTACATTATTTGAATTATCTTGTGATGGGTTTTATTAATAATCGAAAATATTCGTGTGCCGCGTACCGTGATAACTGGCTATCGCACAGACAGTTCCATTATATTTGCCGCTCGGCAATTTATCTCCCAGCGCTTTTTGTTGGCGATGCTTGTAAACTATGAATAGAGGAATCAATTCCATCAGGCACTCGAAACCAAATGAAAACCAATACATCAGTTTATACGTTCCAGCAATCATTTTGAATTTCTTATTGTTCGCAGATTCGATGAAAAGGAAAACATGGGCTGGACAAGAATATTCAAAACGTTAATACTAGAGTATGTAATGAAACAGCGGATGAAGTAAACGTTGTTAGTGACAGCGTGGTTTTAGCCATGTATCGCAAAGTAATATATGCAGCGGTGGCCGCGCTGACACTACAAATAATTGGTGCAGCGCGGCTGATGTGTCCGAGTGACCCTAACTGCGTTTGCGGCGGCACGCTCGCCGTTGAACTCAATTGCAACATCGATGGTGAGTGCACTTAAATGTTGACGCTTACGAATGCCTTTTAAAGCCGAGTCGCAAGTTTTGCAGAGTGATTTCAATTTTTCTTCCCAGAAACTTCCTTCCCCACTTTCTATTGCGTCACCGTAAGCGGATTACGTCATGTTCGGTTTTAAAGTAGCGTTTTAAGTGTCGTATATTTCAGCAGGATTTTTACTAACGTCAAATAAACTTTTCAGGTCGAACAGTAAAAATAAATTTACTGCCAAACATCTACATAAATATTAAATGTGAGAACGCATCGAGTCTCGACTACAGCAAGTTACCAAAATGTGCCAACAACATGAGTTCATTTAAGTCTGTCAGTTTTAAGGACTGTCCTTTGCCGGCGTCCTCATTCAAAGATGTTCTGACTAGCATGGGAGTATCGAAGACCATGGCACTTATATTCCAGAATGCAAAAAACCTGTCTGGATACTTCGACAGGAAGCACTTTGCAGGATTACAAGACTTAACAAAGTTACTTTTGTCGATAAATGGGATTACTCATCTTCCAGACAATTTGTTTATGGATATCAATAAGTTAACTTGGCTCAACATAAGATCAAATACCATAAACCTCTCTGAAGAGTTATTCAAACCGTTAGAAAAACTGGAAACTCTAGAAATTAGTCACAATCATATGACCAATATTTCTTCGAATTTATTTTCCCATTTATCTTTCTTAAGGAAACTTTCTCTGTGGCAGAGTAACGTCACCTGGTTTTCTAAAGATCTTTTCACAGGCGTCGACGTGCTTGAAGAATTAGATCTCAGTTCTAATGGTCTTAACGAACTTCCTGCGTCAATATTTAAGCCTTTGAAGAAATTAAAGAAACTGACTTTATTCTCTAACAAATTTTCCGCGCTGCCACAGAATTTGTTTAGAAATAATGCAGAACTTGAAACAGTGGTGATATTAAACAATGACGTAAAACTAAAGGAGCTACCTAAATACCTTTTTGGGGATTTGCCAAACTTGAAGCAAATATATATTCAGAGAAGCGGTCTAGAGACCGTACCATACGACGTTTTCGCCAATTCACCGCTAATTACGAACATATCATTAGCATACAATGACATTACAACACTACCAGAAGCTATTTTTAACGATCAAATAAATCTTCTTGAGCTGGACCTAAGTTACAATCAACTGAGCGAGCTAAAGCCTAAACTTTTTTCATCTTTAGTAAGATTGGAAAAGCTTAAATTATGTCATAACTCTCTTGTGGAAATATCTGGGTAAGTAAAATTCGTGTGGGCTCAATATCCTTTCATTCAATTATAGGTATCTGACAAAATTTACTTTTTTATTGCAGTCAAACCTTTTCGTCTCTACTTAGCCTAATATACTTGGAAATGGAGCACAATAATTTGAAAACGATTTCGTCGTATTTGTTCAGTAACAATAAACAGA
Source organism: Hoplodrina blanda (assembly GCA_949316365.1). Lineage (NCBI taxonomy): Eukaryota > Metazoa > Arthropoda > Insecta > Lepidoptera > Noctuidae > Hoplodrina > Hoplodrina blanda. The sequence goes on from OX438585.1 coordinate 10,621,422, forward strand.
GAATGTCAATATCTCTGGCTTACAATAAACTTGATTTTGAGGACAATGAGTTGACGAACAATTCTGGGATAGTGAAAAGAGCATCGCCTTTTGCCCACACTTATAATTTGAAGCTATTGAATATAAGTCACAATGAATTTAAAGTGGCTTTTGAGGACTGGTGGGTCAATGGCCATGACAATTTAGACATTAGTCATAATAAAATACAGAACCTTTGGGTAAGTATATCAAGTAGGTAATAATTACGAAGTTTTTGTGAGAAGGAAACCTTAGTAGGTAATTTAAAACGTTGTATTATTATGTTACAGACTGATGAGAAATCATTAAAAAATTACCGAAACGTTATGAAAAAAGCCATGAAGAACGTGTGGATTTCAAAAAATCCTCTCAAGTGTGCTTGCGAGAACTATTTATTTATTGATTTTATACTAGAGTATATGAAGACTAAGGTGGGATTTAGTTTAAGCTATCATGTTTCGAAATAATATTTAAATACTTTTTTTTTTGAGGTGGTAAATATCATCAAATGAATCTTTCCGCCCTGGGTGGGGCGGAAGGGACTGTCAGACTTTTACTGACTAAAAAACCACCCTACACCACAGTTTGACATATTTATCCCTCCGATAAGAGTTATTTGACGATTGAAAAATTAGACCTAAGACAAAAGAAAAATAATACCCACTTCATTGTTCCAGATTGCCGATTTGAGATATGTGAAGTGTCCATTTTGGGCTAAAGAAGCCTGTTACATGAGATTCACCATTCTAATAACGCTAATGACGATCGTTATATCACTGTATACAGTAATTTTAATAGTATTCATAATGTATAGGAAGCAAATTAATACGATTGTAAAGAAAAGATTAAATTCTTTAAAACAATCACCTCCAGAAAAAGAAAAAGGGTACAGAATAAACCTGTGTTTCTGTCTAAAAGATGAAGAATTTGTTAACAGAGAAATGTTAACTGTCATGGATAATCAAGAATGTCTGCAAAGTCTAATGCTTCGTAAAAATTATAAAGATTCGAAAGACTCGAAATTTATTATGTCGTCAAGTTTTAAACGTTATGTCAAAGATCAGAAGTCGTGCGCCAGGATCGTTGTGTTCTCATCCAACTATTTAATGCAAAGTTACGGCCATGTTGATATAAAAAAAATCCATAGTGAAATGTTGAAAGCGACTAATACAATTTATGTTTTCGTCGATATCGGTCCGGAGAACTCAATATATGCGTTTCTAGAAGAACAACGTGATGTACGAACAACTCTAAAGTGGGGCGAAGATGATTTCTGGACAAAGTTATTTGTTATGCTCAAAGATTTTGTATTAGCTGACGAACCAAAAGAAACGAATGATATATTTATTGCTCCACCGGGATCGTTCGAGCCATCGAATGTCAAATCTTTATCTCTGTCAAATCTCCCTGACTGGCCCAACACGTATGATTTCAACACACTGACACACAGTCAAGTTTAGTTACACTCTCTATACTTAATTTAGCGAGGTAAAGACTGACTTCTCCGCTACGATAACATCTGAACTCAATCATAGTTTTCGAATCTTCATTTCTTTTTTATATCCTTACGTTAAGATGATGTAGTACTTAATACGAATACTGCTTGTATAAAATTTTTATAAAACTATTTTATCATGTAAAAAATTAGGGTAATGACTTATTATTTGTAAACAGTAACTGTGAATAGTAAGTTAAACCCAGTCATTGTATTGAGGTTTAACCATGAGATGCCTACTTCAAAGAAGTGTGTATCATCATTAACAAAAGCAAATGTAATCAATATGTAAGCGTTTATTTTAAGTAAGTGTAAATAAATTTAATGAAACATTAACATAAACGAGAACATTAAAGTTTCTTGGAAACTGCATGTTGTTAAGAGTTGTAAACTGCAGCTTATAATAAAACCTGTACTTTAACAACAAGCTTGTTATTTTATTTACTACCTCCCAGAATAAATTAAAAAACAAGGTATACATAGGCAACACCCTTTATATTTTACCGTTAATTTATCAGATAGGTAATTTGTAGGGCTTTTGAAGATAACATACTATACCTATTTATATAAATATAAAAAAGCCGAAGAGTTTGTTTTCTGTCTGTTTGAACAAATAAATCTTCGGAATCATGGGTCCTATTATGTTAATTATTTCGCTACTAGTAAGCTACGTTGTCCCTAAGTGGTATAGATAATATTTACTTAGTTGGAAAAAAATTAGAGATCCTTATAAAAATTGATGACGATATCACGAGCAAAAGCAAGTATTTCATATTTTGCTAAGTCACTTAAATCTATACATATAATAAAATCGTAGCGAAGTCAAAACTGTACATTTAATATTTTTAAAAAAGAGTGATTGCTATGAGTTCGGGGAGTGATAATAATGCCGAAATTTTATTTTTTAGTATTTTTGTCTGTTGACAGAGCATCAAGCGAATACTGCCGGATAGATTTTGTTCAAATTTTGTATGAATATTCCACATTGGCCAAATTAGTCTATAAATTATTACGCATTTGCTTTGGGGGGTGAGCAATGTTTCATTATGACTATGTAGAAACAAACTTTGACGCGGACGAAGGCGCGGGCAGAAGCTAGTCAATAATATTATAGGAACCGTTGACATCTCAAAGCTTCTAAAGTGCCGGTAGAAGTATGTACAAGCTAGTACGCGCACTATGACTTGACAACCGTTCTATCGAAAAAGTAGATACTCCGATCAAACATCGTATCGTGCCGTTAACACATATAAAACTCACATACATAAACAACCAGATCCAGAACAACTACAAGACAATCAAACCAGCGTCGTGCAGCGCAGCAGCCAATCGCTCAGTCACTGCGCCTACTGTGCCATCACCGGTAAGTCGGGATTGTAACGCAACTGAAATTCCTAACAATGGCTTTCCAATCATCTGTAAGTTTAGGTACAGTAAGCGGTCAAAAGTGCAGTAGCATGCTAAGGTTTGAATTGCTGTGAACATGCGGTACAGGCCGTACCTACATCTATGTGTAAAGACCTCTACCTACTAACCATCAAACGAGCCGTCTTCTTAATCGCCATCCAATAACCCGGAAACCGTAATAGCTACCGTTACTGGATACGTTATTACATCGATCTCAGAAGCCGTATCAGTTATAACGTTAATTGAAAGGGTGGATATAGTCTGGTATTGATTACCCTAACCTTCGATGTAAGCATTTTCCCTTATAAACCTTGTGCTGCTGCCCTACCATGAACTCTTATTGCGATCCAAAAAACTGAATTGTTCTTCAAATAAGTCAATATAACGCATCAATTTATGCGTTATATTGACGTATTTGAAGAACAGTTCAGTTTTTGGATCGCGATAAGAGAAAATACGTCAATAAATGACATAAATTGATGCGTTATATTGACTTATTTGAAGAACAATTCAGTTTTTTGGATCGCAATAAGAGTTCATGGTAGGGCAGCTGATCGGTATCTTCATTGTAATAAATGAAAGTCGTGTTCATTGATTAATTTTTTTTACTGAAATGTCACTGGGTCTAAATATTTGTCAAATATTCTTATTTGGAATTGAATATTAAATTAACTGTAATAATAAGTAATGGTAAATTAAAATTTATTATTACACTTCTTGATTATAACCGCTGGCAAGCAACGAAGTGACATTTGTCAATTTTTCGTTTTGACCGTTGAGTGTAGGGATAACTAAGGTTCCTTTACTTCTTATACGAGGTGTAAAACAAACGCATACTGCTCATCAAACTAAATAAAGCAGTTTTTGCTGGGTAACGACTCGTTATTATTAGTGTGCGTTTTTCTAGTTACAAGTTTGTATATGTATATAAGTGCAAGTTTCTATTTACGAGCCCGCAATATAAAAACACACAAACCTTTGCGCTTACGGTTGCATGCTACCGGGATAATAAACATTTTATTTCTGATTTCTACGACTCCAAAGATTTTCAGTACAGATTAAAATTTAAATAACTATGATACTTAACATGTTAACTGGACATACTATTAATAATTGGGCAATCGAATCTGCCCGCAATGACATTCAGGAGACTATTCGAGCTGGCCCGAACCGATATTTTAATTGAACAAGATTTATTTAAAACCTACTCAATCTCACGGTGAACCTATAACCCAAAAAGTCGATAAACAAAATAAAAAAAAACAAACATCGATAACGCATGGGAATAAATTGCGAGTGACAGTTGGTCGAGAACCTCCATCAATGTTAAACCAAAACCATGGCAACGAGCAAGCGAAGGGTGCAGAGTGAAGCCGACGAAAGCCGAGGGGACCCGAACACCGGTGGAAATACAACGGCATTTTTATATCGGCAATAAATTGTCGGTTATGAAAACCTATGTATGAGTACAATGTGCTAGTAATGGTCGTGAATAAATAAGCATATATACTTTTTATTTGGAATAGGGTTTCTTGCACATTCCTGTGAAATCTATAACTATACTAATATTATAAAGATGAAGAGTTTGTTTCAACACGATAATCTCAAGAACTGCTGGTCTGATTTGAAAAAATCATTTTGCATTATATAGCCAGTTTATCGCTAACACAAAGGATAATTTTTATCTCGAGTTTTGTTTACTCATCGAAAACAAAGCAGACAAAAAGTATCTGCCAGGATTACGGATTTTGTTAGAAAGAGTTACCGCGGCCCTGGAACGCAAAGGGCATTAGGAAGAATACGGATGGGTTTTAGTCAGTCAGAGTCTGACACTCCCTTCCGCTCCGCCCAGAGTGAAGACATTTGATAATCATTTTCCTATCCCTAAAAAAAAAAAGACAAAAAGTGCACTTCAATGTCTTTAAGTAACTTGACTGCCTCGTTGTTCTAGTGGTCGCAAAGCGCGACTGCTGAGCATGAAGTTTTGGGTTCGATTCCCAGGTCGGGCAAAGTGTTATTGGGTTTTCCATCAGGAATTTTTCAGTAGCAGTCTCGGTGTCTGGTTTTGTGCCCGGTTGCTGGAAATAGCCTCGCCCCCTATTACATGGGACTTAAACATAACTGGTGAAATGTGGGTTTACTAATGGGTACACCTCTGCCTAACCCTCCGGGGATTATAGGCGTGATTATATGTATGAAATAAGTAAGTTTTGTTTTTAGCTTTAAGTTTTTAAAATGTATAAAATTGTGTGAAATACACAGTCTCACTTGAAACCACTGTTACAACATAAAAGTCGTTAAAATCACATAAAGCTAGAACAGATTGGTTTTCAAGATCACTATCTACGCTTCGACAAATCGAGCTTTCTTTTAATGGCTTTCCACACTGCAGTGAAACTATTTTCTTTATTCAATAAACGTTTGATAGTAAGTCAAAGCGTTTATCGCGAACTAAGTGTGTAATGTTGGTGTTGAGTTGGTACTTAGGGATTGGAAGCTTTTTGCAAGCACTACAATATTAATATAAACTAGATTTTTATATCAGTTATCGCTGACACAAACGAAGTCGGGGAATAAAAGTAGCCCATGCCCTTTCTTGGGATTCAAACTTACCCCGCACCTTTCATCAAAATTGGTTCAGTGGTTCAGTGGTGAAAGTGAAGCAGACAGACAGACAGAGTTACTTTCGCTTTTGTAATATTTGTATGGATGGATTAACATACAATATATATTTTTTCTAGCCTATGCTCCTACTGCTGGACAAAAGTCTTCCCCAAGTCTAAGAACTCTTTTCCCTCTCCACCTCGAGCCAGCCCTCATCGTGGTACGCATCCAGATTATCTCGCCACCTCTTTCTAAGCCGTCCTCGGCGACGCTGTCCATCCTCAGGCATCTATTACGTGGAGATCCTGAATGGTCCTGAACAAAAAAAAAAGACCTTGATTATGCGAAAAACATGGAATTTTCAAACGAATACAGTATAACTATAAATATACAAAGGTGGTAAAAGGGTTACACTGGGCTAACTTACAATAAGGGTTAACTTACAATAAACACTAAACAAGCATATTAGTATTTTGATAATACTAAAAATTGATTTTTTACGCATCGGATTATGTACGTAATGTTCTTTATATAAAACTGCCTTACTCTTTAACTACGGCCCACAAAACGGTTTAGTAAAAATCAATAAGTTGATATAGTTGGTACTGGTAGTTGGGCACTGTAAACATAATATGGCACATCACTGTATAAGTGTACAGGTTAAGTCGTAAGTGATTCTCGGACGACAGTATTGACCTTGGGTTTGTTAGCACTGGTTATGGTTTTGTCTCCAATGATTCCTTAGGTTCCATACTATTTTACTATTAAAACCAGCCAATCACAGACTATAATATTCCGGTCATACAACACACACATTCGTAAGTATCAGTAAACATTATCGACATGGCAACATACTACTCTCGATCACGTTGCGGTTACAGAATGCAATAATGATACAGTTTAAACTGATCATAATTCTACGTAAAATCATATATTTGTTCAGCGGTTACATTAACGTTGGGATTACTGGAACAGTAGTTTAAATGAAAATTGTTTACATTATTAACTATGGATAGATACATAATAATATTTATATTATACGATATAACTATAATAAAGCTGAAAAGACATTTTGTTTCTTTAAACGCATTAATCTCTTAACCTAACAATCGGATCGGAAATATTATTTTTGTATGTAGCCTGAGGAATAGTTTAGTCTACATATTATCACGTTACAGTCCACGGGAGCGGAACAGTAGCCAAAGACGTAACTTAAGGCGATTCAAACACTGCCCACTGCGAAACGCTCCGGGGTGCGTAGCGTGCGAGTGCAGATCTGTATCATCGTGCAGATGTCCCGCACGAACACGCGGAGCTACAGTAAGTAGGTATGTCTAGTCATGTTGTGGCTACGCGCAGGGGTGCGTGTTCCCTATGTAGGCGCGCGATCCGCAATACCGCGCGTGAATGCGTTTTCTGTGTGTTAAACTACGCATGGTTTCTATACTTATACAAACACAGATACTTGCAAACAACGTAAGAACACACACTCCCGCGCTACACTGCGTGATGCGGGGCAGTGTGCTAATCGCCTAAAGTGGGTCAAAAACCACGCGGACGAAGCCGCAGGGAGCAGCTAGTATAACATAACCACGTTTGAATTTTTACTTGTCACTGTAGATACTTAAACGGCTTTTATTTTGACATCGACTGAAATGAAATAAATAGTGCCATCTGTCACTTAGGCATGAACTAGTCACTTAACATGACTACGTTCTTTGTTGTCAACTCAAGAGAATTTATCTATAGTACAATACTATTTCCATGAGTCAACTAGACAACTGACATTTATTGGATACTAGCTGTGCTCCGCAGCTGGCGCCAGAATGTATTATTTCTTTTTTCATTTTTCTGAAATAGAAAGTATCCTGTCTGATTTTATGTGCCAGGCTATCTTTCTAACAATTTTTTTGGGAATTTTAGTATAGATTTGACATTACAATTAATAGACTTCATGAATAGAATAGATTTTTATTGTCTTACCACTAATAACAGTTTAACAAGGTTAACTTAGACTACAAATAAAATTTCGTATATAATTTCTTGAAGAATTTGCCGAATCGAAAGAACAAGTAAATGAAAAAATAAAAAGTAATCAATTATCAAACCGAGATACACACAAACTAGTGGATTTACAAGTCTGATTCCCACCAAATACAGTACTCACTAACTGCATGTAAAATCATGCCTGTGCAAATTTTTCTTATATTGTCAATAATCTGATTCAAGTATCAATAAATACCTTTAATATATTATTATTATTATAAATACTTAACCGAGGATTTTTTATAAAGTCAGTTAAAACTCAAAATATATACCGGAATCTTAAGTAAAACTTTGGTATAAAAGTTACCGCATTGTGTTAGCTACATTAGCGAAATAACAATTTCTTTCCAACTCTATCGAAAACATCTGATTCTAAAGAAACCCATATAAAACCATCTCGGAAACGGAACCGCAATAAGCAGCTTATTCTTCTTCAAATCAGCATAAAAGTTTTCATATCGATATCATAGCCCCGCTGTACAATACAGATGCATTATTGCAATGTTTCACGGTACGGTGGCTGTATTCGCGGCACGTTGCTCGTCGGCGCGTCGTTTCCCCCGAGGGGTACCAAACGAGATTTGTCCACGAACCTCGCAGATGTATAGACTCCCTAGCGGCTGTCTACATTTGCAACATTGATTAGTTTTGAGTTAAAATTTTTGGAATGTCGTTTCCGTTGTCTGGAATTCGATTCTGATTCTGTATTTTGGATAGTAAATATGTAAAAATTAATTGAACTTTGTCTTAAAAAAGATACATAATAGGTATTCCATTAAAAATTGTGTCTTTAAAATAAATATTTTGTGGGTAGGTACCTATTATTTAAGTATTTTATTCCTTTTAATATCACTGTAAATTCTACTCACAAGGGACACAACGTAAAGAAATAAAGCTAATAGAACTTTTAAAAAGCACTTGGTACAGTCTGTTGGCAAAGATGTCCGACCCACCCTAAAAACAAACGAATTCGGACCCTCAGCCTGTAACATTAAGGTTTATTCAATTTATATGAGCTTATCAGACAAGTGCTCGAGAACTCGATGAACGAATACAATAACAAAACAGACACGCAAATTTGATCTTTAACACGTAACTTTAAGGTAACATTGTCGGAGCTACCAGCATTATATATAATTTTGTTAAGTTATTTTAATCCTTATCTCGTTGACATTAAAGTTGAAAAGCTTTTAAGTTACACAACATAATTTTATTACAAACCAATCTTTAATTTCGCGTATTACCAACAAGTTCTTGTGGCTTAGCGGTTTGATGCTGGATTGGCGACTAACAACATGTGGGTGTCAAAACACAGTCCACCTATTATCAGTTTCTTTTTTAATTTGTTTTCATTTCTACAATATTGGTTGCATTATTATAGAACGAGCAATATGATTTACGTCAATTTATCTTGTAAACTGGTGGGTAAATTAAAAAACTTTAAAGTTCACAGAATTTAGTAAGGCAAGGTAAAATATGTTTGCGCGTAGTCACTGCATACCCGTAGCATTTGAAAATACCAGTTTTATAATGAATACTAATATTTATTTTTCAACTACCCACTTATTACAAGTTATGCGAAAATATTACCATTTTAGAAAGTTTTTATTTGAAGATTATCCGTCTATAGTTCTTTACAATAATACAAGAAATAGTTTTTAAATAAATTCTAAATTGAAAGCAAAACAATAAGTTCGTCGCAGGATTTGATCTCACAACTCGTTTTTCGCAGTCTTATATACAGGCCACGAGACCAGAATTACTTGAATGCAATCATTAAAATAAGCTATTACACTAATAATATTATAACAAGTAGTTATAATATATAACCTAATCCTAACGTAATAAAGATCAAATTTGCGTGTCTGTATTATTATTGTATTTATTCATCGAGTTCTCGAGCACTAGTTTGATAAGCTCATATAAATTGAATAAACCTTAATGCTACAAGCTGAGGGTCCAAATTCGTTTATTTTTATGGTGGGTCAGACGTCCTTGCCAACAGACTGTACTAATAGGTTATACTTAAAACTACTACAATATTAAAGTACAATATACACAGAAGTGCTCAAAGTTCTTTTTTTAAATTCCCAAACCACTCTTATTCACACGTCATTCTGCAAAAAGCACAAAAAAAGAACTATGATAATAAGTCTGGCTGCATTGCAATGTTTCGCTTCGAGGGAGGGCAATGTTCGCGTTGCTACCCCCGCGAGGGCTGTGAAATGAGATTCGTCCCCATAATACGCAGATGTATGGTCTCCCTAGCGAGTGCGCTCTATTCCGCATTGATTAGTTTGACATTATAACGGAAAATATTTTATCAAAATGAGAACTCAGTGACAGTGATTCTAACTTGATTTTGCTTTGAATTTTGAAGTCAGAATTTGTATGCTTTGATGAGTAATAAACCAGTAACACCCACAGATTATTGATCTTGTAATTAAATCAATGAACAGCTAAGTATGTATTTTAAAATACTAGCTTTTGCTCGCGATTTTGTCCACATAAATGTCTGTTATCGCAGATGCAGACGAAGTCGCGGAAAAAGATGTAGCCTTTGTCCTTCCTTGGGGTTAATACTTACCCCGTACCTAAATTCATCAGAATCGATTCAGTGGTTTCGTCGTGAAAGTGTAACAGATAGAAAGACAGAGTTACTTTAGACATTTATAATATTAGTAAAGATATAGGTAGTATAGGTACTAATATTAATCTATTATTGTAAAGGATAATAATGGTGATGAGTTTTTTGTTTGTTTACTTAAACGTGCTAATCTTTGAAAGTACCAGTAGGATTTTAATAAATCTTTGTATACCTATAATAACCAGATTTATATGAAGAATAGTATAGAAAGGCTATATGCCATCACTGAACCAGACACGGGAGTGAAGCAGTAATTAAAGAAGTAACTTAAAGCAATAAATAAATAAAAACATTTCATTTCAACTTTAAAGTCTGTATGTACATCTTTATTAATTGAAAAATATCTCATCGGTTATGAAATCATGATTACTGTGCAAATAAATAACGAACTCAATCTCGTGAACTACCCGATTGAGACTGACTGAAAAATTCTTGAAGCGTACATGGAAATATCTCATTTATTTTCATCGCTCCAAGCATTTTCTGTAAAAAAGAATTATTGGCAAGTTTTTTTTTTCCAATATTCACGTGAATACGGAAAACATTATACTACATTTCCTCAGTCTATTTCCTCTAAGAACTGGGGCACACATTCCATCATAAAAAAACAAAAACAAAAGAACGCTACAGCCAGTGACGTCATAAGATTGAGCGGTCCACGAATTAAGTACAAAGTCTGTCACCGGTAGGTACGTCAGTGATCAGGGCTCTACTCATGAAATATTCATGTGCACGGATGCGGTCGAATGTACCGCCGCGATATATTTACCGCTGGCCACGTCAGCGCGACGCCGAAATAATAACTGAGGGTACATCGGTACAATGTATACGTAGCGCTGCATTTGAGGGTTCCTCCGTCGTAATTATAGTGGACAGGGGTTCTTGTGGTATAAAAGGAAAATGGGGTGGGTTTTTTTTTCTCATTAGTCAGTTGATTGAGGAATTATTAAGTGGTGGTATTGAGTAGGGCTGTGTTTGATTTATTATAAAACGGTTCTAGTGTATAGTCATCTTTTCTTTAATGAATGGTCGGGGAATAATAATTGTTTCTTTGAACTACTAAAATACATGATGAACAATAAAAGTAAACTCGAAATGAGTCCTTTATGAACCTTGTTTTTCTTGTTCTTTGAAAGATCTCTTAATAATAATGATTTAAATGTAGGGGACTTAATGAAGAAAAAGATTTCTCTTTTAATCCATCTTTTCTAGATATTACATCATTGACACTCAATCAAAAGGTAATAATACTAGCTTATAATTGTCGCACTACAGGGAAAGGCCTCTTTTCATACAGAAAAGGCACGAGCTTTGATCACAACGCTTCTTCAAGGCGGATTGGCGATTTCATACTTATATTTACTACAAGTCCTGTTTACCTCTACCGATCCGAACCAAAAGGTAAAACTATAAAATTAGATTAAACAAAATTCAGCAAAACTTTCAACTGATTCGTGTACGAATAAATTGTTCACAAAACCGCCAGATTGAGTAAACTAAATTATGTTCGCCAAGGCGACTATGAACAGTCAGAGGTCTGAGTTAGCCGCAAACTGGGATCTATTTATACACAAGTTAGTGGCAGATTAACAAAGAAGTTATAACTTGGATGTTCCAGCACTTCTATTGTTTAAATGGAGATTACGCAGACCCTCGGTGGATTTGCCTAAAACCCAGACAGACTGTTCGCGGGCTTAGAGCTAGATATTCGCGAAACAATACACGTCCTTCCATGAGTTTCAAATTTAGAGTATTAGTATGTTAGTAAGGAGATAACGTGGGATTATGGTAGACTTATCTTTATGGTGTGTAGGCACTGATACAAGAGTATTGATGTCTTAGATATAATTTCACCTTTGTAATCAAAGTATTAGGGTCAGTTCACACCGAGACGCGACGCGACGCGACGCAACGTGAAGATACTTGAAGAGGCCAGTGACTTCGCGCTGCGCCGCTCGCCGCCGCGAGACGCAGCGCGGCGTAGAGCGACGCATCGCGACGTAGTGCTGCGTGGTGTAACGTATTCTAAATTCTTGCAATGAAATGTGTATCTTTTCGTGTAGAAAATAAAGTTATATTTTGTGTCGCTCTTTTAAAGTGTGCACGCAGCGTCGCGTCGCGTCGCGTCTCGGTGTGAACTGACCCTAAGTCTTATATCCGTGGAATAGTATTGTCATTTGACAATATTTGTATGTAAAGAAAATATAATAAGTATGTGTATGTTTTTGAATATAAAAAAACTGTCAAGAATTCTTGGACTAATATTATAATTATGCGAAGGTAACTCTGTATTTCTGTCTGTTACACTTTTACGACAAAACCACTGAACCAATTTTGATGTGGTAACAGGTAAGTTTGAACCCCAAGGAAACATAAGCTACTTTTTATTCTCTGTGTGTGCCTCTGCGGTAACCAATATATTTTATGCGGACGGAGTAGCGGGCAAAGCCTAGTATATGTATGTATAAATGTTTGGTGAAATTGGTTCTTAATAGCACAAAACGATGAATAAAATAAAGACAAAAACAAAAGATGGCAATTGTTTAACACGATTAGGCCCGCTTGCACCAGCCAGGGTTATCGTATTAAAACCAAGAAAGTTGCTAACACAAGCCCATTATGTATGACCTTTTTGAAACTATTATTTAACCTCGAGTTAGCAACTAAGTCTGAGTTACATTTTCGGAGCAGGTGTGCTATACTTAACGCAACTATAACCCTAAAATATTAGGTTAAAAGTTTGTCTCATGGATAACAGTACAAATATTATAGAACTGGGCTTTTTGTGAACGGTCTAGACATTCTTATTGTCAGCTTGTGACCTAGAAAACGTAAGTGAAATTGAGTTTTGAAGACAGAAGGCGACACCGTTCATTTATCACTCGTTCGACGGCAAATCAATTAAGTTTAAATTGCTAGTTGCTATTTTTAAGTTTTGCTTTTGAAATGTTCCTGCAAATATTATATTTTAAATAGGTATATTTTTTTTAGAGATGGATTTCAAATATGATTAAAAATAGCGATGGCGGACATTGTAACGAAGCCTTCGAAGACCATGGATTATCAGTGTGATGATGACTTTTATCATGAATTTTTCGTTGGTTTTATTTTAATAGTCATGGATTTATATGCGTTAAAAGTTTTCGTTCAGTAAACTGAATCCACGGTCAATATCTTCGTCCCTTCCACCGCGTATAACGCAAAATATCGATCATCAAGAACCGTTTTCAGTTAAAAGTAATCGGAGATGGGCAGAACTTGAAGCTAATTGAAGTAAATTGCCCTAGTCGGTCGGCGACGGGAAAGGCGTGATGAATTCCTTGAGAAATTGGCTTTAAGAAACAAATGCTGAGTAAAATATTATTTGCAGTTGCATTTTGTTTGTAACGAAACCATATTTCTTAAACAAGGAGTACTACAGAACAAGGAGGACAACAACTTTCATGCGTATTTATCATTTCTACAATAAGAAGAATATTCATTTTTTTAGTCGTAAGTAGTCAATCGTTATTTATGTGATCTAATGGCCTATGAAATATTAACGTAATGTAACATCACGCCTGTAATCCCCAAAGGGTTAGGCAGAGGTGTACCCATTAGTACACCCACATTTCGCCAGTTAAGTCCCATGTTATATATAATGAAATATTAATTAATGACGATATTTTGATAGTTTGTGATTTATCTTTCCCTACAAGCCTACTACTACCTATTATAAATGCGAAACTGTGGATGGATGAATGTTTACATTACTCAATTATGCCAGAACGGCTAAACGGATCTAGCAGTTTGGCACAGAGATAGATTATATAGTCTGGAATACACATTGGAATTTTTTTATCCTGGAAAATGTACGGTTCCCGTGAAATAATATAACAATTTTGATGTGGACGAAGTCATTGGCAAAAGCTAGTAATACCTATATATAATACATAAATGTACCAATTTAAAATATTGTTTACAGGTTATTGATAGACGTTCTGTGGTTTCTGCCTACCCCCATGGGAAAAAGGCGTGAGTTTATGTATGTATGATAGACGTTATAGTCGCAGTCGAGTTTCAGTTTTTTAACTTTATTCTTTCCCCCTCTAAGTTTAGCTAAATTGGTTTATATTCAAATACGTAAAAGGCGTCAATTAGCTTGACATGAGCAGTGAAAAAGTGTCGACACATGCGTAGCGTGACTCACGACGCGATTTTACGTCTAACACATAGAAAATTTTGATAATCAAAAATTGTGGGTCATTCATCAACCTTCAGTTAAATGTGGTCAAATACACAGAATACCTATCAGCTTGTGTGGCTTTATAAAGTCGCGTGGTTTTATTTTTTACAAGCTTTTTTTAACATGCACTGTTTTATAACATTTTTCTATAATAAAATTATTTTTCTATCATAGAAATCAGTTACTGTTTATAACATCAGCTATCTGCCAGTGAAAGTATCGTCAAATTCGGTCCAGCCGTTATGGAGATTACCCGGAAGAAACAGACACCAGACAAAAATTCGAAAACATTTGTGTTATTTGAATAAGTACCGTGTAAACATTGAAAGGGATTTAGTAAAAAGTTTATATTTTGGCATAGATAGATAGATAGATAAAACATTAATTCGGTGCACACAAAAGACACATCACAACACTGAAGTACAATCAATCAGCTATGGACTAGGACAAAGTAAGGTGTGTGTCTCAAGTTGCACCAAATGGGAGTTCAGCTCAGCATGTGCTAGGCAAACATACCTGACGCTGTTATTCTGCTGAATCCCTGCAGTGACATGCGGACGTCGAGCAGACGAGATATATTGGTGTTGTGGCAAAGTTTTACGCACACGACATTACAAACAGACACTTCAATTTTATTTACTTCACCATTATATGAGCACGAATTTATCGTAAAAGAGTTAAATAAAGCGTCGATGCTCATAGCGTGACATGGTTTCAGTTCCTCGACTTCATATTAGATACAAGATAACAAGCTGAAATAAGGTTAAATTGCTTTGTTACCTGCTGCTTTCCTGGCCCTAAAGAAATCTTTTAGTAAAAAGATCTAAGCAATCTGCTGCACGTGAGCGCACTATGAGACCTTTGAGTCCGCAAGAATATGATATTGTGTGGACGCTATAATTTTATTGTTTTACATCAAAACGCCTTTAGCCCAGAACACAATAGTGTGGCGTGGTTTGTACGCAAGAAATTATGCATTTACTATTGGCAGATTCACGTCAAATGTTAGGAGTCTACGCAACAAGATACACCACACCACAATAATGTGTCCCGGGCTTAACTCTTGCCATACACGGGCCACACGCTACAACTACAAGATGGCTATCGGGTTGTGACGGTGGCCGCCGTGACCGGAATTCGGTCGAGAAGATATAATTATAGCTGTTATGCACTTTCGCGCAGCGGCAACTAAGGTAGCCGCTTCCAGCTACAAACAGCTGCGTTTTGTGGCATTAACGAGTGGCCCGTATACTGAAATACTCAAATATGTTTACGAATAATGTATACTTTTCCACGAGTTACAGTAATTTACGTTAAACAAACACACGGGTTGATTAAAAGGGTGTTGAAAATTCTCTTCAACTAATATACGTGGTAATAAAGCGGCGGCGCTCACAGCGTGACATGCGTGTCTGTCACGGAGAATGACATCACGACGACAACGGGTCAGTGAACGTTTGAAGTTTACTGATACGTATGTTTTTTACACTGTTATGTTTTAACAAAATTACAAAAATAATGGCAGCAATAAATGCTTGAGCAGATTTAATTTATTAGTTGATAATGAACTAAAAAACATCACGAATAGAGCTGAAAATTGAGTGAAAGGTATAATAAAATTCTGTGCGGTATTTATTATCTTGCACTTTATATAATTAACAACTATATTCTTGACATATTGTAGTTTAATTAATCAAATGAATGAGTTATTTTTGCGCAACTTTGTGTAATGAACACAGCCGCGATGAGTTGTAGTTTTGAAAAGCTTAAGTACTAGATAAAAAAGTAACCTACTTAAAAGTGTCTCATGTGATCAAATAATAATTCATTTGTGAAAAAAGGGCCGCAACTAAAAAGATTCAATATTTAGTCGCAATCTCATCTCAATGACAATTAATGTCAAAAATGTATGCGAATTTGAGATAAGTTTGCGAAATTACGACTGAGATTAAATTGCGAGCTCAAAAGTCAGTAGAATAAATTCCTTCTGATTCTGATTAACTAAAGTCACCTAAATAACTAATAATACTCGTACGTCAAAATTTTCCGTGAGCTTTTCAATTAACTTTATTCTCTTTTTACCTATACCTAAAAGTATTTGGGTGTATAATATTTCAAAATAATTAAATACCTACCTATAATATACGTTATTAACTTTCAATACCATTTGTATGGGACATAATTAATATAATAGCAGTATTTTATCCCTCCGAATTGTATAGTGTCTGGTCGCGACCGCAGACTAATTATAGTGATTAATGCCTCACCAACACATACTTATTCATATTATTCATGACAGTTTTTTATTTATTGCTGGTAGTTTTTCTGTGCGTGGATTTTATTTTATTTTTCTATTACTAAGACTGCATTGTCTGTCTGTCTATCCGTCTGTATCTTTTGAACTGCAATAGGTAGAATTTTTCATAGAGTGTGAATTACTATTGCCGCTATAAAACAAATTATAAAAATAAAACGAAGTTAAAAAATTAAGGTGGAAAACAAGAAACGTGCTTTTTTTATATCTCTTTGTATGTAGTAGTGTTAAATATAGCACAATGGTGAGGATCCTTCATGGCTCGGAAAGCACGTTAAGCCGTTGGTACTGGCTGTCATATGTGTATCTTTAACAGTCGTTCTGGGTAGTCAAAAGCCCAAACGACTGACAACCAGTCGTACCAAAAAGGTTATTATGTATAATATTGGTATTCAGCCATATTTGGTTGCACTGGAAGTTGACCCTAACATAGTGGGAAAAAGAAAGGTAGATGATGAGACCTGGTGATGAATGAAAGTAAATAAAAAGAGTAAGAATCGTAGATTATAGCTTTCAGTAGTTACAGAAATTATGTTGTAGACCATAAGCTCTAAATCAACCTATCAATTAAGTTTTAATTCAGAACAGGTAACGAATTCTGAAGCTCATTTCGATTTATCTAAAAAGTTGCCGTATCTATCTACGCTATGTCCAGAGTAAGAGAAACATTACATCATACGGCTCGAGAATTATTCACGATAATTTTCATTGGTTTAAAAAGTTAGCAGAAGAAATTGCAAATGGCTTTCAAGCCTCGTAACTTTGCAAATTGCGAATGACGAGATTCACATTTAAGGTTCAGATTGTTCTACGGATTCGTCGACATAAAAATTATGGTGCTATAATAAAAATAAAAAATCTACTAAGTAAGACAGAGATTCAGAGAACGGAAGGAGAAAATAAAGAAAATCTGAATAAAAAAATGCTCACATTCTTTATAATATACGATAATTTTATTGATCTTAGTTCTGTCATATTGAGCCAACGCATAATCTCTCAATAATTTATTTAATTACGATAAACATAATTCAATAACGCCATACATTATTATCCAGTAATTAGTAATTCAATATCATCATCTGCCTAGCATTTTCCCAATTATGTTGGGGTCGGCTTCCAGTCTAACCGGATGCAGCTGAATACCAGTATTTTACATGGAGCGACTGCCTATCTGACCTCCACAACCCAGTAACTGGGTAATTAGTAATTCAATATGCCAAACACAATGTACGTTCGCTAATTATGCTTAGATTTTGAATTAATAGGAAAATTTTCATGATTTTCAATTTTCATTCGTTGTCATGTCTAACCCAAATCCAAGAAATGATAGACGATATTCATATTTAATGAAGGTATTCTATGTATTAAGTCCCTTTCGAAATTATAACGTACTCCTATGAACTTAACAACTGGAGTAATTAATATTTAAAGAGGTATTTTGAACCTGGATTTTCAAGTAGGTAATAATCTCAGTTTCAAGGTTGAGTATCGTTCTAAAGTAAAGGCCAAAGCATTTAATTAATTAATTCTCAAGAATCTTTACCAAAATAACTTCTGACACTGAGACAGGCTAATGAATAGCAAATCTATTTTAATACATTTTAATAAAATTTAAGTGTTCGTTTGTAATGTCAAATAACAGCTTTCTACTACCTAAACGGCAGCTGTACAAAAAAAATTTTTGTCCGTCTGTCTGTTTGTTTCAGTTCTCATCTCTGAAATAGTTAAACCGATTTTGACGGGACTTCACAGCCATTTATTTCAGAAAAAGAATTAGGATTCCGTACAAATAAATTAAAACTCACGAAATTGCAAACGAAATCCTACTCAATGGACTGTTTTACTAGCAAGTGTCGACTTCGTCCGCTATAACCAACATTCACACCGACAAAACCACGGGCATAAGCAAGCTAGCATAATAAATAAAACTTGAATCTCACAACTTAAAAACGAGGTAAGAAAACGAAAAAAAAATAAAAAATAAACCAAGTGTACCTAATTACACCGCCTTTGTAAAAAACTGCAAATAAAGAGAACACTGGTATTTAACAATAAAAGCGTGACCTTAAATCCTTGGAACAGACTTTAAATTAAGTTTGCCCGCCCATCATCATTATCCGTATCTTAGAAAATTTGAAACGTACCCTTTTACGAGCTATCAGACGGTACCCGCCTTGTTCTTGTCTCTTGGCTTTGTCGTAATAAAAGTTATAACCCTGTCTGTATAGCTATCCCTATATTATATACTTTATTATTGTCCGTTGTAGATTTAACAAAAAGTTCTATTAATTCTAAGTGACTATAAAATAGGCTTAGTGACGTTTATGGAAGGTTGGCCGGAGAAGGGAACACGTAGGGATGAGTGGAAGGCCATAATAATAATAAACCATTTACTTTCGGGTTACAAGGACCCATAAATAAATATTTTAACCTAAGTGTACATTATAATAACAACTGTGTTAGTAAATAAAGCTTTATTAACACAGTGAACAAAATAAAATATTAACAGATGCAGGAGAGACCTTTGCCCAGCAGTGGGAATCTATCCTCAAAATTCCATGCTAAAATAACATAGGTTTGGCAACTCTAGGATTGCAGTAGAACTAGATATTATGAATATGTAAACGCAATGGTATGTCTAAAATAAATTCGTTCATACGTCGTCCTTTACAAAGCTTCACACTATTATAAACTTTAACGCTTTTGAAGTAAGAACCATAATTGCATATTACAAAGTTCCAGCTGACAGATAAGCAGAACGGTTACTGGGTGCGTAACTTCATTTGTTTTGAAAATTTTCTTCCCCCAACCTCATCTGTTTTCATTACTCGCCCGTCCACTGGGCTCATTATTACTTTCAATATTGCTGTTTTACCTAAAGACCATTATTTATCATAATAACTACGTGCAATATCAGTACTTTGTGCCTTGAATATTTTTCATGATGTTGCAGAAAGTTGCAAATGAATCCAACATTTTATGAGATAACAAAGTTTTTCAATGCATTGTTTTTAGTTTCATTAAGAGAATTTCAATTTTGCGTGGGGATCTTTTTGGATATTTATCTGCGTTGTTGTGAACTAGCTTATACCTGCGACTTCGTCCACGTAAATGTCGGTTTTCTGCGGAGTTTTAATTTTTTTGGAACCCTTTTTTTTTAATAAAAGTAGCTTTAGTTATTCCTTATAACATAAGCCATTCGCCAGTAAAAGTCCCGTCAAAATCTGCTCAGTAGTTTCGGAGAGTAGCCGGAACAAACAGACAGAGAGACAGACAAACATTAAAAAAATTGGTTCTTTGGTATCACGTATCGTATTATCATATTATATTATGCATTTAGTAAATAGCTGTTATTTTGACATTACAAACAGAGACTTGAATTTTATATAATTGTATAGATTGATAGGAATATTTTCTTCACTTAGAAATAGACTGAAATATACTCCATCTACCGACGAAAAAGCAGTCAAGTTAATAATTTCCTCGAACGACCTGCAAAACGAAGTTTTTTACTTCAATTTTTAACGCTCACTTCACAGTTTTTCAGCGTTCACTTAGGACGAGGGTTTAAAAATTAACATCTTTGTAAGCTTCAAGTATCGTCGACCGGTCTTGTTATATAGCATCGGAGGGAAGCGGAATCGCTGAGAACGGTCAATTTTTATCTATAACGTTTCACTGCCGTAAATCGACAGTGATTTTTCACACTGAAATATTAGCGGTTTCAGTCCCCATATCTCTAGGGCCGTACGGCGACGAGACTGTTAATAAACACAATTTTTCCACGTCCGACAAAAAAAAACGTGGAAAATCGAAACACAACAGAGAGAACAGCCTCTCTTTTTTCTGGCCTGCTTTTTACGCAGTGACATGTAGTGAAGTGACCGAATAATTTGCTCATTTGTCAACGTCTTCGCTTTGCCGAGGAGAAAAATGATTCAGTGAATCTGTCGGGGCGTCACGTCGCTGAATTAATTGAAATAAATTACCTACTCCGCGTCAACAGTTTAATCTTTAACGGATATAATCTGATGCTTGTCAAAATTACTCTTGAAAGTAATCGTACCCGTCTCCATAATTCATATTCAAAAAAATAATAATAAATAAAGATTGCTTCGAAATAATTATAAAGAATAAGCTTTGAAAGCTTTGTTTTTTGAAGTCTGTGTAAATGTCAGCTATCGCGGACACACGAAGACACAGAATATAAAAATTAGCCAATGTAGTTTCTTGGGGTCCAAACTTACTCCGTGCCAAATTTCATAAAAATTGGTTGAATGATTTAATCGTAAAAGCATACCTGACAAACAGACAGACAGAGTTACTTTCGCATTTATAATATTAGTATGGATAGTATTGACTAATAGTTTACCTTATGGTTTAAATTGTACCTATAGGTAATAAAAAAATATGCCACATAAATTCTTGTACGACGGAAAATTTTCTCGGCATAAAAATATCAAAGGGTGGCCCTGATATACAGTGAAGAGCCTTTCAGAAACTAGTTTAATAGCAAATTCCTATAAAAAAAACGTTTTGTACTCAAAACTCTTTACAAATAAGCGTACGTATCGACTTTTTGTAATGGCGGATTTAAGTAATGTAGGCACGTGTTCATCGTACTGTAAGTTTGCTTTGGTGTTGCTCAAACAGGTCGGTCAGGAGCCTTTCAACCTCAATAGAATATTCAAAGGTCGGCCTGTGAAAATATGGCTCAATTGGAGCTACGATCCGCGCGGGATTTCCGCTTTAATATTCAGGCGATGAAAAATATCCCGTCATAAAAACCTGGACCATATGAGTTTTTAGAGGCCACGTATTTGAATATTGATGTTTATGGAAAGTATGGAACGAATACCGCACCTCTGGTAAAAGGTCCTGCATAACGGTATGCCTGTGTCATAAATCCGGTATAATGGAACTATAGATTTCTTCCGGCGCGACGCGCTGGTGTAAACTTCATAATGGACATATAATTTTTCATAACGTTTGCTTTTACGTATAAATATGTTACTGTTATGAACATAACGAAGAGTTCATTTTGTTAAAAAATGTGGTGCTTTTGGTTGTTCAAATTATGATATATTGGTAACATTATGTCCCCTCTGCTGATGCAGGATTTGCGTTTTGTTAATGTATGTATATGCGAAAGGGAATTCTCGTTCTTTAAAGATTTTATTGAATTAAACTTCTATATTTAAAAGAAAATATTATAAGATTTTCTTTTAAATATGCATGTTTTTGTCATTTTTTATTGCTAAGTGAACTACATCCAAACCCAATTATTTGTCATAATCATCCTAAACCAGCTACTGCTCATTATTCCAAACAAAACAACAAATTAACTGAACCACACCACCTAACAAAGTGTTCATCGCACATTAAAGATAATCTTCCGCATATTAAATCTTCAAAGAGAAGCTTTAAACATTTTTTTTAAACTTCTAGCGAGTCGCGCACGCATGCATTACCGACAATAAAACAAGGTCCACTTAGCGATAGGCCCACTCGGGAGAAAAAGAGCATTAAGGCGTAATTTATCACAGTTTCCACGCCATTAAACATGGAGACTGCAAAAACCGCGTACTATACGTGATAAGCTCCATGAGAACTGGATTGTCTGCGGACGTGAAAAAATGCTAGGAAATACGATAATAATCTTTGAATAGTATGTGGAAAGCTCCAAGTCGTATTACTGTGGACGGTGGTAATAGACACAAAAACCCTGGATAAAATAATTATTAAAAAAATGACAAAAAATGAGAGTCGTTAGTTTTTGTTTAGTTCAAGAGTATGATACTTGGTTGATTCTTTTATTTTTGAATAAAAAAATAAACGTTTCTAAAAAAATGTTGACTAAAATTTGTACTTACCTAAAGAAATAGATTCATAACAAAAGGCTTCAAAACCATCATGGCAAATAACAAACACGCTTTGACCTGCGAGTAAAAAATTTAAAGACATTTTAATTTCAGAAGCAAGCAAATCCTTTTTCATGCTCTTATAGTTATGAAAGGAAAGCAGAGCTAAAATTCTTGTATTGTAAATCAGCTAGGCAGAATAAAACACAGGCTTGTTTCATAATATTTTTTACCAACTTTCGTTATTCATGAATGCTTTGCCCTGATTCAAATAAAATAAACTATTGCAATAAAATATAAGAAAATACGCGACCTAACAAAAAGATAAACCAAAAAATTGGTACATTTTACAAATGGAAAGGTTTCAGAAAAAACTTCGAAGCACAGGTAGGTTATATAAATGACGTTTTTTTTACCAAAAATATTGAAATGATGGCATAAAAAAAGACCCTTTCAAAGGTTTTGTTTTGATAAATTGGAAGAAATAAAAAAAGGCTTAGGTCGAATGTACCAAATGGTTCTATCATTCAGACGAAAGTAAAATTTGAATAATTTACTCAATTTTTCTGTGGTTTTATTTTTTAAATTGCTGAAATTTATCTCTGGAATGTTTGTTTTTAGTTTTATAGCTGTCTCGTCTGCGATAAGCATCAGAGTTATGAAGACCCCATCAGCTGCATACAATCTATTTGGCATTAAACTTGTTTTAAGTAAAATACTTTACAAAATAAATTTTACAATGAGTCTATGGAGATTGTAAAACTTATTTATTAAATTTTGCTAACAGATACAAATCTTATTATTAAATAATATTGATTAAGTACTAAAAATCGAACTTGCATTGTATCCCTTTTATAATGACAATATAGTTTGCTACTGTGTCAAATATTACATAACAATTACTACGTTCTACTTAAAAATGTTTTGAACTAAGCTGCCAAAAACGGAGCTAAACAGTATAATATTCACTGTGTGACATTTTTATCCCAGCATTAATTTCATACATAACTTCAAGTTGTGGTGTTTTATTTCTAGCGTTTGCGAAATTTGGAGCACTGCCCATCAGAGGAAAATGAAACGATATTATTATTATATTTAGATGAACTGACTCGACTAAGAGTAGCTTGTTAGTCTTGTGGTTGCAAAGCACGACTGCTGAGCATGAGGTCTTCATGAGGGTTCGATTCCCAGGTCAAGCAAAGTTTTATTAAGTTTTACCATCAGAAATTTCTCAGTAGCAGCCTCGGTGTCTAGATTTCTACCCGGTTGATGGCAATAGGCTTGCCCCCTATTACATGGGACTTAAACATAACTGGCGAAATGTAAGTGTACTAATGGATACACCTCTGCCTAACCCTTCAGAGAATAAAGGCTTGATGTTATGTGTGTGATATTTAGATGAACATATTTCCAGCACATTTACAAATTGCTAAAATAATGCAAATTAGTTTCTGGATGAGGCCGGGTGACAGGCTACTGTCACCCGCCCAAACTAGGTCAACGACCTAATCATCATTGGTGGTGAACTTTACATAATGGACATGCAAACATGGTAGTCCGCTCTTCACCTATACCTATTGTTTCGTTTAAAGGCTAATGGGCAGGGGCCGACCGTGTTATTCAAGTGTCAAGAAGATGAATGTCACGTAATTTATGAGGTTCCGTTGAAAAACAGGCTTATTTTGATACCTGGCTTTCCAAGTCCGTTGCATGACAACACATAATGCCGGTTTTCACGGTAATCCATGTTTTCATATTACGGTTTTGATTCTTTTTCCGTGACACGAAGTGGCTATTAACATTGTTGATGGGTTTGTACGCAATCGTTTTGAATTATAATAGAAGTACCGACTGTGATATATTGTCATGGTAAAAGTAATTTAGTGTTTTCAGTGAGCTATCTGTTTTAAAAAAAGATTTTTATTGTATACTTAAAGAATTTTATGTACTGGCTTTTGCCTTTGTGAATTTTCTTACGGATATTTTTTTTTTAATTATAGCCTATGTTACTCGCTAATAATGTAGCATTCCACAGGTGAAATAATTTTTAAAATCGGTTTACCAGTTTTTGAGTTTTTCCATTACAAATAAAAATACAAATATTTTCATTTTTTATACTATTAGTTTAGATGTAAGACAATGTAAGGACTGACATTTAAGAAATCTCAGCAGATTTTATGATCTATGAATTTCAATTCATATTTGTTTTGCAATAAACTGAATGCAAAATGTGCAGAAAAAGATTTTTCACAACAAGAGTCAATAAGCATCAGCGAGGAGAAACTTTTAAATACATTGGAACAAGTTATAGCGTAGAAAATGTACGAGATTAAGTCGCATTACCTACTGTAACAATACCTTATGAAGAAACTATTACGCGGAGCTTATGGGGTAACTACACTCGACTTAAAAATCACAGTAGGTATACGTAAATAATTTTGTTATGTAACTTTAAGATGACCATAATTATTTGTACTATAGTACAACTACATATACTCGTACATCTAAACAATTAAACAAAATTGAAGTGCCTGTATGTAATGTCAAAGTTACAGTTTTTTACTAAATTAATATAAATTTTTACGAGGTAAGTAATTACACAAAAATCCTTTTTTATTTTTTTGTCTGCTTGTTCCGGCTAATCTCCGAAACGGCTGGGCCGATTTTGACGAAACTGTCACGGATAGGTAGCTGATGTTAGAAGGATTAACTTAGGCTACTTTAATTTTAGATAAAAGATAATGATTTAGGGTTCCTAAAATAGTAAAACTCCGAAAAAATTAACGGAAACTTACGCAATCAAAGTCGCGGACATAGCTAGTAATATCTAAAAGTGTTCCACAGCACCTTGAGTGGGTATATTTATTGGAATTTTTCCAAACTCCCGCTAAAGGGTCGTCAATATAAAACTTTTCGGAACTAATAAAATATTCTTAAAAATGTTCTAGAAAGAATATTAAAACGTAATCTACGAAGTATAAAAGTGGACAGCGGCCAACCGCTGTAAAAGTAGATCGTGAACAGTACCCTAAAGAAAAAAAGTGTAATGTAATATGGATCAACAACCCATTACAGAAGTTTGTGTGTGTTGAATATATTACGAGTATTGTACGACGTTATTATACTTTAGATCTTACTTATTAAGGAAGTGTTGGTAATAGCTTTTCCGTATCGGAAGAAGAAATTACCTATTTATATGTACCTACCTTTTACTTTGGAAGCTTAAGGTAATATGACTTGGAGGAAAATATAAACGAATTTCTTTTAATTCTAATCTCAATGATAATAATGATCATAATATCTTAAGGAAATAATTTCCAAAAGAAATCAAATTTGACTACTTATAACTTATTTTATTTTCTTTTGTTATTGATTTTTATAGGGCACCCGCCTCTTGTGCATGAGGTTGTGAATTCGATACAGAGCAAGTACCAATGTGACTTTTTTAATTTAGTTGTACTTTCTAAATGTATCTTAGATATCACTGACAGTGACACTCAGTGAAGGAAAATATCGTGAGGAAACCTGGACTTGAAATCTGCCAATTTCCTTGAGCAAGCGTTGTGATCAATGCTCGTGCCTTCTGTGTACGAGAAGTGACTTCCCCGGAGTGAGACAATAATACGCTGGTATTATTGATTTAATTTTTGCAAACATTAGCAATGTTAATTTCAAACAGTTCACCAAAGTAAATTGTTATATCTACAATCTACATCCGAGTTGAATATTTTGGAAATGATTCAATGTTACTTACTAATAATAAATTTTCTAAAAAAAAGTATTTCTACATTGGAACGATGATTGAGGAAAGGGCAAAAACTATGCATGAATACCCTCACAAAATTACAAAACGTTAGCAACACAACGATGGAAAATTCCTCTGCCATCCAATCCCAACATTAAAACATGTTCAATACACAGTATTTTGATACAGTTATCGGCAAAAGCGAAATAGGGAAATATCTTTGTCACAAAGCCTTTTCGCTTTTCGATCAGTATCGACATGACGCAATTTATCTTTGTGACTGTACTTTATCGACAATAAGTAATTGCGTATACGAGATTGTATTAGGTTTTTATGGTTCTGTCAGAATGGAAACCCTATTTGTGAAGCCTTTGGTCCATCAGGCGAAGACAATTTTTTTTCTTTTTTCGAATCGGAATCGCTTTTGTTTAAATCTGATTGAGTTTCAATGTATAGAAACGTATAGGATTACCGTAAGCCTTGCAGGATACTATAAAAACTTTTCTAGAGTACACGGAATTGCGATATTCAATATCAAAGTTCATCTTTTAACCCTCTAAATAAATAAAAATACCTTAATGTATCTTACTATTCCTGGTCCAAAGAATCGCCATGCAACGTGGCATTAATACTTTTGTCTAGTGTCACTCTAGTGTCATTGCCTGCGCACATTTCTAATGGTTGCCACTGTTGGTTTTGGCTTTCACGAGTTACAGTGGTTGGTACAAAAAAATGTCAAAAGTCAAAGTCAAAATGTTTATTTCAATTAGACCATTTACAGGCACTTTTGAATTGTCAAGAAGTCGGCCAGCTAGTTAGAAAGTTGAAGCTAGTTGCTCGTTCCAAAACGGAGGTAGGCTATGGAGAACAACGAGCAAGAAACTCCATTCTTCAGGTCTATTCTTGGACATTCATATTGCCATATAACGTGGCAGTGCTGCCAAAAACAATTTGTTCGACTCCCCTTTTTATTGAATGCCATCAGCAGATGTAAAAACATATATATTTACTCCTATCATTTCCCACAGTTAATTTCCAATACATTTCGACAACCTTTAACACAGTTTGTGCTAGATAACATCACTCATCAATATCACGATTCACGGCAACATTTTGACATGAAAATCATTATCTTGAGCAACAGAATTTCCGCTACGCATTGTTTGTTTTATACAAAAGTTAAATGGAAAATTAGAAGCAACTCGATATTTTGTTGTTTTTGATTGACTTTGTTATCCACATTCTTGATTGAATAGACTGTTCGATATTGTTTCAAATTGAAATGAGATTTTATGTCAAATTACTTCTTAAGTATTTGTAATTAGGTTTATTCAATATACAGCCGTAATAACGTTGAGTTATTAAATTACAAGGTATTGTGTATATAATACATAACGAATGTCTCAAAAACTTTCAAGTTTATAATAATAGTAGGATAGGAAGTAGGAGAAATATTAACAAAAGACACACATAGAATATAATAGTTTTGATAATGAGGATGATATTCTTAACTTCTGGGCTAAACTTAAACATAACAAAGAAGTTTACAACACACAGGTATCAAAGCATAAATTCAGAAACTATACCACAGCATAAATTAATACAAACAAACACCAAGATTATAGTGATCAAATAACAAGACAAGCATTAATCCTATCAGAAGCTGAAAGGCTTGCTATGCATATTCAGGCAGCCAATAACCCCTCCTAGATAAATAGCATGGAGCATGCGTTGCCTATCCCTCAAGCGTTATGATGAAGTGATCGCACAGTGCGGACTACTCATACAATATTCATGGGCCGAGAATGCGGCAATTTGGTCGGCATGTCCCGTGCCCTACAAACAGCACAGATGTATCTTAAGTTGGGGGGACAACACGTTATTGATCTGCTGTGTACAGAAGTGCCGAGCTTACTCTGACGTTTTGGGAATCCTTTGGAGTGGGCGGATGATAGGCCATTGTGTACCCTTGACTAGAAAAGGTGGATGGTGGCCATGAGGTTTGAAGGAGTCTTAATGTATTGTGGTGTTGGTTTTTTGAATCATAAACTATTTTAATGTTCATTATTTTAAGAGGATGTATATACTATATAAGTCTCAATCATAGTCAAGGTACGGTACCCGTAATTGCCAAAGTTAGATATCATTCCACGTCTTGAATGACATAGTAGTATACAGATCATAGGGGATTCATGTCCCAACATAATAGAGGAATAGGGAATTCGTATAATGGGGAATAGATTGCTTGTGACGTCAACCATGAATCGGATGCGTCGTTGAATGTCAAGCACGCAATTAAATGTCTCAGCTGATACCGCAGAGGACAGCATGATGGTATTTTGATTTATATTTTATGGTACTCAATGTCGTTTCGTCCCATGGACCCTTTCATCCGATAAGAGCTCTTGACAACCGACCGTACTTGAACACAAAATCAATATGACTTCGAAGAACTTACGTCATACATATTCTTCGTATAACAGATCGGCAAACTTTGTAGTGAGCTAAGTTCGACAAAGTAAATATCGAATAAAACCTAACAGAAAATAAAATCCAAGCCAAAAAATATATAGGCTCGTCCGACACCCGGAAAAATTCCTCCAACTTGGCTAATAAAGATTTATCGTTGCGATAAAAATTTTCATAGCAGTGAGTTGGCCGTAAATAATTCGTGGCATACCTGCGAATGCTGATTTGACATGGGTCAGGGCCCCGAACTCGAGCCGTATAATATTTCATTCCTTCCGACTCGAATCACAAGTCCTACCGCGGTGCAAATTGAAATTTGGCTCGGACACCGCACTTCTTATTGGTTTGTGTCTTATCTCCGCATCAGATGAATATCTATGTTTGTGTGTCTAAGATATTGAACCGAGAAATACCTACAGTCTACGCCACGTCGTGATCTCAGAAGGAAAATAACTAAAAATAAAACAGTAACAAAGAAAAATTATAAGCTCTAGTTTAAAATTTTAAACATCAAAGAAGAAATTGCGATTAGTTTAAAAAGATCATTGATGAATTAATCAGGGTTGAAGTTGATCGTTACTCAAGCTTCATTAGTTCAAACTCAGCTTCAAAGAATATAAAATGTCTCAGACATTTAAATTTTGTTTAAAATGCAAAGTAAGTTTTTTGCGTCTTTAATTAGTGTTCCTCTTCAGAAATTAAATGTTAATTAGTTTTCACAAGTCATGTAAGAGGAGAGGAAAGTAAATTAAAGTAAAAGAGATAAGCATACTTTATGGATAATTAAAACTAATAAATTTTATCTACTCTTTTTTTTGGTACCAAACAACTAAGAGAGCTACAAAGGATAATGGATCTTATGGCCACAAATTAAGTTCTAAATTGTTTTGTGAATCAATTGATCTGAAACGGGCAAAAACAAAGCACTCACATTTGGCTGTTTGTCCCACACTCATTAATTTGACCGCGCGGCTAACCCCAGAATGTCCTGAGCTATTAACTACCGAAACTGGGTATGCAATAAATTGAGACTTTTCATATATAAATCAGGGTCGAGGCGTGTCGCAGAAGGTCTGCAGATAAACCGGATAGTATAAGAGTGAGGGACATAACTCGGAGCAGCTGCGGCGGACTGGGCCGTCGCGAACTCACTCACATTACAACCAGTTTTATGTGAGGACCGGGCGAATCTTGCTTTAATACTGTACGTTTCTAGAGAAACTTGTACAAATTGAAACGCGGAGGCCTCGGATAATTGGAATATTTCGTCAGTTGTACTTTGGAAACTTCATAATTGTAGCAGATATCTTAATTAAATTGTTAATTTCCCTTGCTTTTAATTGAATGAATTGGTATTTCGGTAGTCGAACACTAAAACATTGCTTAAGCACTTAGGCTAATCTTAATAAGGTTTTAAATCATCATTATCATATTAGCTGACCGACGTCCATATTACCAATACCAATTTAACACAAAGCAGACCGCAAAATACTACTGCAATTTGCTCATTAAAGCTAATTAATTCACACCATGGTTTAAAACCGCAATAAAAAAGTGTCAAATAATTAAAATTAAGCTTTTTAAAATTAATAAATGACAAAGTTGAAGAGTTTTTGTTTATTTGTTTAAACACGCTTATTTCTGAAACTATTAGTCGGATTGGTAAAAGTATTTTTATATATGATAGCCAAATTCACGAGAAATAGTATAGACTACAAAACATCACGCTACGACCCACGGATGCGGAGCAGTGGCCAAAAACGTAACTGAATATCTATTCCAAATGATATAATTCAAATGAAACGTAACTGAATATCTATTCCAAATGATATAATTCAAATTACAAATTGAAGAAAACTGAAACGTATGGATGTTAACAAATGTAATTTACTTTAAAAAGTAGATACTAAACAGTTAATTAATTAAGTTAAGTTTCAATCGAAGACATCCATCGGTTTCTAAGAAAACCTCAACTATATCTGACGACCCTGCATACCTACTTTGTTGACTGTACAAACATCCAGACTTTAATGAAAAAATACTTATGTGTAAAAAAGGAAAAAATATAAAATGAAAATTAACTTAAAGTGCTTAAAGCTCTCCACATTCCCGGCCATGTTTCCTTGGCTCTTAAATCCGGATATCCGGCTTCATCTCAGACTCTTTATTTGTCTTAAGGATGAATTTCGCCATAACGGATGAAGAGTTTTATTTTTATTCAAGACAAAAGGAAATAAATGCCCTGTATGAGTATGAATGTGTATTATGAAAAAAGTTTTCGGGGCTCATAATTATACCTTTTTTTTTTGTCTTTTCGTTTGTGGAATCCTCGTGGATCACCCTTCATCTGGGGAAAACGGACGAAAACGGGATGGTTATGTCGGACTCTTACCGACATAAACCTACAGTTCCTACTTACCTATTTCATAAATAGAATAAAGGCCGCGCTATGTTATCAAAAGTCCTTTAGAACAATTCTTTGTTTTTAACAATGAGTGTAGTATAAGCAATATGTGAATACTAGCTATTTCCCGCGACTTTGTCTGCGTCAAAGTTAGCAGACGCTTACTAACTATAAATTACCTCCCTGCCAAATTTCATCTTTATACGTCAAGCGGTTTTCTTTATTTCGTAATGAGTGATTGAGTGACCTTTTGCTTTTATAATATATTCAAATAGATAGATTCCAACTACACATTTGGTAACTCAGTAAAAATATAGAAACTTGTAACAAGGCAAATCAATGCACAGTTTTGATTCGACTTTTATATTCATTTTCGCCAAAAAAACAAATTCGCCTAAAAAACGCTACCAGTCTCCTATTTCACAATTAAACCAATATTACTGTATTTGTTGAAAAAAAAAAACATAAAATAAAGCTAACAAAATCAAGCACTTAGATCCATGGATTCTTCAAAGCGTACCAGATTTACAAAAAAAAAAACAAATGAAAAAAAAATGGTACATCAATAAACAAAAGTAAAATCCTACGAAATGGAAATCTTGTAAATTATAAATCTACCCTGAATGGAATTGAAATCTACATAATGGTTTGCGCAGAGAAAAATGTGAGTACTGAACAGGACGACAATAATACAAAACATTCGGGAACAAAGCGTGGCTTTGGATAAAGTAGTATAACAGTAGCTAGCTATATGACTATGTTTCATTCTAGACGTAAGTACCTACTAAAAAATTCATGTAGGTATGTATTTTCGTGTGTGAAAAATGTACGAGTAATAAAAATAAGAGAGCAAACGCAGAAATTCCATTTTTTTGGCTTACGAAGATTTATTCTTTTGTTTTTAAATGTGGGTATTTAAATTGTAATCATTGAACAAAGGAAGGATGATTTGTTTTGAAAGACGTAGATTCTACGCAATCGTAGCACAGAGCGAGCTACGGCGTAGCTAGCCGCGTAGCAAGTCGTAGCAAGCGCAAGCGCAGTTTATTACAGACGTCTCCCTGGATTTTTTATTACAAGCTTTTATTTAATTTCATCTGTCCCTGTGTCTGTGGCTAATCAAATTTTACAACTTAAACTTGAGCCACTTCCCCATGTTTGATTGCGCTGAAAGACGTTAATGTGCAATATTCATGACAATACCTAGGGGCAAGCCCGACAGATTTTATACGATTATAAAAAATCTAAACATTCAGACAATAAATACATTATGCTGTCACAGAGCTATTCTAATTATAGAGCCGGAAAGTTGCCATAGGAACTTAATCAAATCTTACAAGTTTTGACCCACTTCCCGATGTTCGATTGAGCTGGAACTTTAAATACTTATTCACGTTGCATGACAACACAATATAAAAGCTTATTTTTAAATATAACTTATTGTTTTTATAAAACTTCAAGAAAAGAAATGAATAAAAAGAAGTAGGTACCTAAATCAAATACACGACTTCTATGAATATGACAAGGAATTGATACACAGTCGTCAAATGATCTGTAAGTATGTTTTATTGCCACATTTATCTGGGGGGACCAATCAATTAACCTTGTTGCCGATTGATTATTGTAGGTAATACTTTTGCCAACTCCATACCTCGACACGAAAACTTTTCCTGTCCACCAATTAATTGTATTTCATGCTATGGTTGGTGTCATATAAGATGGCAATAAAGTTCCTTGCCCTTTACTTATATCTTCGACTGGGAATATGAATCATAAAATATATTTTTTCTTTTCTGAAAAAACTTAATCAATATGATAAATATCTCGGGAGTTTATAAATCTGTTTTTATTAGTAAAAATGTCAATAGGTGGGTCAATGACCGTAATTACTATCTTATTGTCACTAAATATAGGTTACGTGATCAATGACCTTGATCAATGACCAATGGCCTTGATAAATCTAACCGTCAGTTTAAAGCGCGCCGCCATCGAACCGTCACCTTTTTTATGTTATCACTACAAAACTTATTTTAACGCATACAATTTAAAGCCCTAACTTGAATGGCAAATTATGTACAGTCTTAGAGCTGTGCTATTATAATGAGCGGTGATTTTTTAGGACACTTTTAATGCTATTAATTTTTTTCTGACCTTGTTGAACCATAAAAAATTCACACTAAAAATTGGTCGCACGTCCATACAGAAATACGTATCGTAGTAATGGGGACACAATATTTCATTTTCGCCCTTCACGGTATGTAATTTTATTACTGGGATCAATTTTACGACATTCGATACTTTTACGGTTGTTGAGCCTAAAACGTAAAAAGGGTTACTGTTACGTCCTGCGTTACTTCACCTCCTTTGTCCTTGTATGGAGTTTTGAGAAGCAATTTTATGTTTTTAATAGATTCCCGTTTTATTGTCGCACGATACTATACAAATGTACGGGATTTATGACGGTTTCGATGTAAAGTTTGACTTTACGATGTAATCAGGAGTCGGTACACGGTTTTAATAAGAGCTATGTCGGGTTTGCTTAAAATCTCGTAGATATCCGTGCTATAAAACAAATTGATAATCAATGTACTTGTTTGTTTTCCGGGAAAAGGGTTGTTGATTCCTTCAAAGGGATTTTGTAAAGAGTAAGTACTTTTTGTTGTACTAAATAATAATGATAATAATGTACCAGTAAATATCTTAAGATGTAATTTGTATGAAGACAGTTTCATTACCTTATTTTACTTCCAATATCTTGTTCACGCAACGAAATAACGCGCCCCCAATATTAAACGAAATCTTGTTTCATATTACATGTGTGTGTGGTATCAAGCAATATCAAAATAAGTCATTAGAATTTCATAAAGTAATTCAATAAAGAACCAGTAAACGATATTACCGAGATCGCGTATTATATTTTATGTTTCCTCAAAGCCGGATTATCATCTGGTAAAACGGTTGTTGGCAAAAATAACATATTATTATTTGGTGGTTGCAGTACTTAATCGCTAGATTTACAGTGTCGTGTGCTTGGCTGAATTTATGTAGTACAACACGACACTTTTGTAGAGATCTTAAATTTGAATAAGACAGTGAATTATTGTCGTCGATTTATGCTGTGTCATGCTCTGGTGTCGTGTTGAAATTTAATTATGTTTAAATTAGGTCAATCTTTGAATCGATAAAGCATTTATTGTGATAAGTACTTATAAGACTCTGGCTGTCTTAGCCATGTCTAATATACTTATTTTAATAGTAAATTAGTCGTAGAATAAACAGTTCATTTAAATTTTAAAGCAGACTTGTCTATGTGAGGAAAGTCTGTCTTAAAACTGTCGTGACTCCAATCTGCGCTCAGTCTAAATGTCAAGTCCTGTTGTTCTATTTTCAAACCATGTTTATTTTATTTTATAGTCAACGAACTATAGACAACTAATCAGTGTTAAACATGGAGCAACCCGCTAGTATCTCTCCAGTACAGTAGGTTTTAATAGTTATTAAAGTGTCACAAGTCAGAATCTTGTTGGTCTGAGCAAAAATAAAGAATGTCAGTTTTCATCTTCGTTTAAAATGAAACACGACTATCAAATTTTACTATCTTTCACGAACACTAACATTAAACTGCACGAAAACTTCAAGACAAGTACCTATACATACTTTAACTTCTTCATCAACAACGTCCTTTTTAATATAAGTCTTTGGATTGCGAAACACGTCACGTTCCGGGAGTACAATGGCCGCGAGGGAGCGACGTTGGCTGCCCGAATTATCCCGTCGGTGTACCAACCACGTGACCGCTCCGCACTCCTGATCGCCTGGTACCGTAGAACAAAAGCCATTCCTTTATTTAAGGCTTTTAGACGTATTGTTTGGCGGTAAAAGGATGGAGCAATGAAATATGTAAGCGTATGCTGTGTAAAAGTCTGTTGGTGTCACAAACCAGTAATCTATAGACGTCGAGCAACAAAGGAAACTAGTACTTTATTCATTTACAGACACGAAATAATTTAGACGGTTTGAATTAGTGAATCCATTTGTCTAAGTTTGTCTTGTCAGTTTATCGTAGACTGAATCAGACATGTACACGCAAGGAACGTCTAAAACATGCTCAGTCATAATAAATGGCTCGATTTTACAATTCACGAAACATAATATAAGTACCTACATTCTGTTAATGAAAAAAAAAAACCGATTTGATGTAATTACGTGTGTCACGGTGTTCGTGGTCACATTCCTTCGAAACGGCTCGACCGATTTTTATGATTTTTTATGTTTATTTGGTTGGTATGAGAATAAGTTGTAAAGTATTTTTCATACCACTAGATGATAGGAATTAACTTTGACGCAGACAAAGTCGTTTATTGTACAGTAAATTAATGATGTTTTTTTTTCTTTTTTTTCTTCTTATTTTTTTATTGTTGATTTTAATTTGCAAGAAATAAAAGGTTTTTTATTTTTATTTTATTTGTAAGTTAATGATGCACATTATAAACATCCCAAACATTTAGCCACTATAAATATTAACGACCAAAGTAATTAATACAGAAAGATATTTCCTTAGTTTAACAGTCGTAGTTTGGAAAAGCATTTAATTTCTTTGAACGTAAATTAAACTTGGACCGTCTTGCGTTAAGCTCCGATCTCGAGCCAAATTAAAAAGCCGAGAATGCACAAAATATTTTGGCAAATTTCCTTGAGCGTGGCCGAAGTGCAGGCCGAGTGTGGAGGCTCATTGCCTAGAATTCCCTACGGAGGAGAATGCGAATCACGTCCTAGGCCAAGAGAATTCCAGCGCTTTGGACGATCTCTCAAATTATCCACTGGATAGAGTGCTCTGGATGTAATTCCGAACATTAGCGGAATTGCTCGTACGTTAGATCAAATGAACGGAAAAATATTTGGTACTCACATTATTTGAGTTACCTGATATTTGAAAACTATTCGTCGGTATATTTATGTGCAATGAAATGCGATAAATTCATGTTTTTTTCTACCGTGGATTTTTGTGATATTATCATTCGCAACGAATACCCAATGTATAACTTTAATAAAATACCGTGTTTTTCTCCATAAAAAATAACACGTAATACGTGACAACAAGTCATAAGGGGGCTAGTGGTTAAGGCGCCCGCCTCTCAAATAATATGTACGTAATTCCTACCACTCTTCCGTTTTCTGTAAACAGAGGGAAAAAAAAATTATAAAAATTTGTTTACATGTTACCAAGTACGCAAGTACCAATGTGACTATTCAATTTAATAAACTACTTTCTAAGTTTAATATGGGGATCACTGACATTATTAGTAAAACGTCGTCATGAGCCTAAATATAAGTTTGAAATCGCTAATCTGCCTTGAGCAAGCGTGATGATCAATGCTTGTGCCTTCTCTGTATGAAAAGAGGCCTTTGGCCTGAAGCGGGACTATAATAGGCTGCTATTATTATAATCATTTCAAATGCAAATTTTAAAAAAATTAAAGTGCCTGTTTGTAATATCATAAAAACAGTTTATTACTAAATGCATATAAATGTTGACACGATACTTATACCAAAAAAAAGAATTGTCTGTCTGTCTGTCTATTTATTCCGGCTAATCTCCTATACATCTGGACTGATTTCGACGGGACTTTCACCAATTGCAGATAGCTGATGTTATAAGAAGTAACTTAGCATAATACTGTCCCACTCAAACCACGTCAGAGGCCCTTGAGGCGGTTTAGAAACTCTGACACTAGGGTGTGTCGGGTCGTAAGACTTTGCCCACACGATAAAGAAGACTTAGGCTCCTTTTATTTTAATGAATAATTAAACACCAAAACTCACGTAGACGAAGTCGCAGCTATAGTCTAGTTTAAAATAAACACGAGCGCTTTATTTTGATTAAACATTTCTCGATAGTATGTATCCCAACACTAGAAAGTAGGTACACATCGTAATCAAAATGCAAATTAACATTTGTCAAAGCAAATATTGCGCAGTAATATACCTTTTAATGGCTATAAAACTCGCAATTAACTTCAGGCTGTTGTTATGGACGGTTTGTGTATATATTTTTATTAAACTAGAGATCGTTAACTGGATGCTAGCGAATTAAATCAGAGGTCATTTAGTTTTACTGATGTCGATAATTGCTGGCGTGCCTGACGACGCATTAAACGCACCGCAAATAAGAGTAGGTGCTTCAGCGTGATTATATACTATAAGTACGGTTTTATGTTTGAGGTTTTAGAAGCATATGGGTAAAAATGTAATGTAATGAGCTGCTCCCTGCGATGTCGTTTTTTTTCATCCGTGTTAGGCCGCCCTCACATTACGTCGCAAGCATTGCGGCAGCCGCGCTGCTGCCGCAAATTTGGATTTTCATACAAAATTTGCGGCTGCCGCGCTGCTTGCTGAATTATAGGTACAGTCAGCAACAAAAGTCGATTAACAATGTTACTTTTTTTATATCATTTAAACAGACACTAAACACATAATGTACTGGCTTTCAGAATTTCAGGCAATAGCTAAGGGTTTATTTTATCTTAATTTTATATTCATTGCGTTTTACTTTTAATATTGTACCTACTTAATAATTAGGATTTAAAAATCATAAATGTTAATCGACTTTTGTTGCTGACTGTACCTAAGTCTTTGTTTACTGCTCTGTATCTGTGGGTCGAAGCGTGATCTTATGTAGCCTATACTATTCCTCTTGAAACTGGCTATCATATACAAAATATTTTTTCCAATCTGACTGTTCCAGAGTTTAGGGCGTTTAAACAAACAAACGGAGAGTCTTCAGCTTTATCATACCTATTAGTATAGATTTCATTAAAAATACACGTGGAGATTATAGTAGATAAATAACTGCTGTTGAAAAGGTTGAGTCTCATACAAACTTTCCAGACCAAAATCTAGGAAATTTTAATAAACTGATTTTAATTAAACCTGTTGTTACGCAAGATGCCATACGTGAATGAGTTAGTTTAGAATATTTTGAAAATAAAATTATTAAGTTCTGTTTAACTCTTTTTTAAATCTTCCGTATTCCTTTTTTAAAAATAAAAAGGGTTATAACAAAAAAACAATACATTAATCCTAATAATATGTTTATTATGCCTGAGGTATTAAGTTCACCTTTCTACATTGTATTTTTTTAAGCTATATGCACAATTTGTGCATATAGCTTAAATAAATAAATAAACCTTCCCTCGCAAGTTTCCACATTATCATACACATAATGGCTAATAATCTAAAACATACTCTAGTGTGTACTATACATAACCGACCGGTTTATCCCTTGCGGATATTGGAACTGTTATCGCACTATGCAAATTCAATTGCGCAGTGCACTCTACGCGACAACTTGGGGACTATGCAATTGATCGTTACTACCCAATAAGCTATAAGAATAGTTTTGGGGTAGTTGTTTATTAATACTATGTTATGATATTATTCGGTGTAATAGAGAGGGAAGGGAGGGAGTCCGTCAGTACTTTCGTCTCTTAAACATTAGTGCATTTTCAATTTGGATTGATTTTCTGAATTGGAAATATGAACTATCCCATGGCATTTTAATTTATTTTATTTTGACATAAAATGGTCGTTAGCTAATTATATTAGTTAAAGACATATTCATTAACACGACATTTACACTCTCATCTCGCATACTGTAATCATACTGACCAGATCGTCTTATATTCGTCCACGAAGACGAATGAAAGACATTCGTTTTAATTTTTATGACAAGCCCAATTAATATCACTCATTAATAAGTCTTGAAACTAAATAAATATTATGCGCGATACGCATAGGTATTTTTAATTCAAAATTTAATAGAATTTACGTTTTATTTGATTCCCACAAGAAACAAATACCTACGTGTGCTCACCTTGTTAGTCCTTACAGATGGTCTACTTTCTAGCCGTGACGATTACAGAACTGTTACAACAAATATATATAATTCATTGTAGCTATTTATTTGACCCATGTTTAGTAGATGTCTACTGTCTGATAAAGTATACCGCAATATGCTGGAAAGGTCCCAGACAGTACGTTTAACCGTTCGTCTAGATTAATGTCACAACATATTGGATGTTTCAGCCAAAATCTTGCTGAAAAGTGTACTATTATGCTAATATAGCATTTATGCTCTTCATGACTAGAACTTATGTTGTACAGAAGAGGTCACATGCTTTAATAAAAAATGAGGCTGTGTCAGACTATATTGGAATCTGAGTGAGAACAGCTAGGTTTTGTCTCTACACAT
The DNA here is from genome assembly GCA_949316365.1 of Hoplodrina blanda. Lineage (NCBI taxonomy): Eukaryota > Metazoa > Arthropoda > Insecta > Lepidoptera > Noctuidae > Hoplodrina > Hoplodrina blanda. The sequence continues at coordinate 10,660,908 of OX438585.1, forward strand.
TATAAATTTTCCACCTTCGTAGCTGTTCCTACGTCTAAGTAATCAGACACTAACGATCTTCCAAAACTTCGTGTGAAATTGAACATACACCGCTACTGTCGTCTGGAACTTATGACTATATGAATAAAACATAAGCCAAAACTTCGACGAAATCGAGAATTAATCCTTACAAGTCATATAGCATGAACAGTGTTACACAAACAAGGGAAAGTTGTAACACGGATGTGAGTGGTTCAACACATAGTTTATAATATACGTGGCAGTAACTGACTCGTGTGTTTGAATTACGACAGGAGCAGAGAGCTTTCGACTCCACGATACTCAAACATTGTATTCACAACGTATAACGTCAAATAAATAACCGTGTTTGAATAAAAACCGACGTACCGCGCGAACCACTTAAATGTTTTTACTAACGTCATGAAATAATAAAATAATTTAGAACGACGACGTCCTGACTACGATGTCCTCTGGAATCGTGCCAAGCACCGCGGGATGCAACGTTATCCGAGCCTCGAGTACAAACTTTTAAGAAGCATACTCCTGTCTAACTTTGCCGTTATTATAAAATGTAAGAGACGACGCAAATAGCGCAATAGTAGAACTTCAACCGATTTTTAGACGTTTCGAACAACGATTATGTGCCGAACTCGAGTCGCGTCGTACATTGGATGCTCGCAAATTTTTATCACCCAGTGTCGTGCACATCCGTACGCGCTATGGGTATCGATAATCCGTGCATAACCATTCCATTTGCACGTGACACGTATACTGCGAGTTATGAGTTTACGCGTTAGTTGGCACATGTTGCAGCGTATTAAATTAGACGTATCAGCAGATAGCTTGATATTGGTACAGTTGGCATCTGCGCAGAGTGCGCACATGTGCGACATTGGCCGCGTCTCATGCATCATTCAGACGGAACCTGCATCCAATCGCTCTTACATTTAGGTTATAGCTCACCGCTTACGTGATAAATCGCCACTCTGGAGGAAACTTGTAGTATCATCACGAGCAGCCATGTGCTACATCGTTGGCTTTTATCAGATTTTTCCAGCTGGTTACGAGAGCTCATGTAAAATGCATGCGGTAGCCGTGTTTGTAATTGCTGTAACAGCTTTTGCATTACGCCCTAATATTAAAAGACGTTTACGTATGCCTGCGTTTTTAAGCGTTATTCAACGAGTTTTATACGGTAAAAATGATACAAGAATTTTAAAATGTTTATCCAACGGGTTTTTTATAGCTGCATCGTTAAGCTATTATGTGATTACATTGGCATTGGACCCCAGGCTCTCTCCTGCTCGCTTTCAACTTGTTAGAATTACTATTTTATTTAATGACTTAAATTAGTTCAAATTGAATGTATGTCCATACATAATGAGCCCTTTTTATTGCTTTAGCACACCCACGATACTAATAAAAATTAACTCTTAAAATTACCTACCTATTATGACTACCAACCTTTCCACATACGTTTTTATGTGCCGGTAATTGTTATAGAACTGAGCTGACCTTGAAGCCAATCGAACGATATGATAGAATTCAAAATTTCAAATTTCGAAGCACTAATAACGGTACAAACCCACGTGATGTTAATAATAATAATAATAATATAGCCTTTTATTCAGATCCATATTACAATATATGACAAATACATATAAAACTTAAATTTAATGTTAACAAAATTATATTATTCAAGCGTCTATTCACTGAACAATAATAAACCTAATTAGCTACACATAACACTGCTTATACTTGAATAACATCAGTATAGATCCCATAGAATAGGTAATTAAGTGAATCACATGCATACGTGAGACAGCCCGCCCGATAGAACTGCTTTGCCGTCTGCTATGCTGCGGGGAGAAGCGAGGCACGCTGAATTAGTGGCATTGAGTGTCGCTTCTTAACGTAGTAATTCTACCATCACTAAATATTGATATTGAATCATACTTAGAAATCACTCATTATATTATACTACTATTATAAATTCTACTACTTACTATATAAACGAGAAAGATTGTGAGGATGGCTGAATGGATTTTTGTTACTCTTTCTCGCATAAACGGTTGAACGAAATTAACGGGCCACATATAGATTTTGATCTAGCTTAAACACACAGAATTCAAAAGGCATTAAGTCCGCCTTTGTACTTTTGTTGCATAAAGTTTAAATAAATAAATAATATCTTTTATCCTGTTTTAATGCTCCCATGGTATAATTTTAAACTTTGGCTTCATTCTAAAGTCTACACAGACAAAGTCGCGGTCAAAAGCTAGTAGTCATAAGACACAAAATGTATCCGTCTTGCTAAAGTCAATAACACGACGCAATATCACTCTGCGTCTCAAGTATCATAGAGCAATAAGTGCAGTCCAATACAATATCTATAAGTGCAATATAGCCCGTGATATTGTGCCATTGCACATTAAATGGGAGTAATTGGAATTCTTGTCAAGTGTGAAATTGGCGTCTTCATTGAGCAACAAGAGATGAAAGCACTTATTGCTCATGCAATATGTATGTTTACAGAATATTGTTATGTAAGTTTATCTGCTCTTATATTAATTCAGTCTGTATTTATTACTCGTTCACAGTAATTTCGGTTAATTATGGGTAAGCCTGAAATAGCAAATCCGCTGGTGATGACCAATGCTCGTATCTTTTCTGTATGAGAAGATGCCTTTGCCTAGAGGGACAATAAGAGGCTGGTATTATCATTATATCACGAGGACTTAAACTTTACTCGGCCGTTAATATGGAACATCTAATAAAATTCAGCTTTGTATAGCACCATCTCTCTCATTCATACCTGTATCAGTCTCTTTCTAAACTCCTATACTACACCATATTTACAGAGTACTGTTATTGGTTCATCGTACCCATACAATATCGTATCTCTTTTGTTCATACCCCCTTTACAAGAGGCGGATATGAGGGGCTGATTTTGCAAATCATTTTATGAACCCACGTGTAAAGTATCTACTGCATTCAAAAGTGCCTCTTCATCCTTAGAGATTTTCGTGTCTATTATTTGATAGACGTGAGAGATAAGGATGCTTTTACTTTGTAATCTCTTAGCAGCTTCATATTACAAGACGAGTGGAGATATGAAGGGTAGCTTGTTCTTTGAAACTCGTACGCATAGTCGCACATCTTTTCTGAATCTGCACAATAACGTCCTGGGGAGCAATAATTCTACTCACTATTTAAAACGATCGCAATTTTATCTGTCTCAATTTGCCAAAATACCTTTAATTTACATACTTTTTTGATTGTGATTGTCGCTAAAATGAGATTTTGACTAGATTTTGAATGTTTTTAAATTGTAAAATTAGCCATCAGTTCACCTGTAATAAATGAAACAGGCACGTGTGTTTTCGTAATACACGTGCCAGTTTAATAGAGTAAGAGTAATCGGACGCATGACCTTGAAAGCTACTTTTATTTTACACAAATAGTATTATTTTACTGCCGATAGGTACGTAGGTACATTTTTTGTATGAAAATAATGTTTTTTAGCATCAGTAGGTACTTTACATGCTAAAACCAGAGCTTATAATCACGGCTTATCCTTTCATTAATGTATTCAAGGCACTGAATTTATGCGCACGACCTAATATTTCATGCGAACAGAGTTAATATAATTTTCATTTTATGTTAATTATTCAAAAGGTGGTGGAAATATTCACACTATTAACTAATTTTAGTTATTCGAGGGTCAAAATTTAATCATGTGAATTATTTGTTGGCTAACTATGTATTTAACAGAGAGACCCTGGCAGGTTCAACCAAATACAAATTATTTCATAATTATGAGATAAATATTACCTTTTGTAATTAGAATAGAAGCAGACCGTGTGTCAACGGCTGTCAAGCCTTAGCAAAGAACTAGTATTTAAATATAATAATAATTCAAAGAGATGAATAATATACGAAGTCTATAATATATATACGCGTTTCAATCATACGTAGATTGATATATTCCGGTACCAGTAACAACCCACGTCAAGTTGTTACAGTACCTAGATTGATCTAGCTAGAGTACTGTAGCTTGTAGAATATTAACAAAATCGAAAGTCATAATGCCTTGTCCCATCATTGCGATTATTTTCTTGTTTTGGATCAACCTGGAAACCTTCTGTTTACGGAGATATTGAAGGTCAAAGTTCCAACCGATTTCAAGTTTTTTTTTTGGAAATATATTTGAACTAAACTTTGAATATCCCCAAGACCCTTGTACCGTACTTGTACACAATGCTTTGCGAGCAACAGCGATTTTTTACTCCTAAAATAAAAGTCGTTTCCCAGCAACTTTTTTTCAATGGTACTTTGGTAATTTGATGGACAATATGCTTTGTTAAAGGCTGTGTTATGTGTCTTTTTACATCCCGTATATTTTATAATGTCCGGAAAATATTTTTATCGTTTAAACGTACGTGTGCACAAAGCATATACCAATTTAATAGGTAACAGTAAAAAAATATTTCTGTTTGCTTATAAGTCGTATTAGAATCAATTTTCTGTTATCACCATTATTTTTGAGTGTCTATTCATTCTCATCGAAAAGTTATTATCGATATTACCTCAATATTGATATTTATATTTCCTCCTAGAATGTTTTAATATCATAACATAACATCACGCCTGTAATCCCCAAAGGGTTAGGCAGAGGTGTACCCCCATTAGTAAAGTATACCCACATTTCGCCAGTTATGTTTAGGTCTTATGTGATAGGGGGCGAGCCTATTGCCATCAACAGGGCGCAAATCCGGACTCCGAGACTACTGAGAAATTCCTGATGACCTTTATATGTATATTACAACAGAGTTTATTTTGAAAGTTTTGGTTCAAAGAAAACTGTTGTTGATTTTATGCTTAATTCTATTAAGGTTTACTTATTAAAAATTTTACCTTATCCAAACGTATTTAGATTTTTTTTGAGTATCTATAACAACGATATAGACGGACGAATCTCATTATCTGAAACCCTTTAACAATAATGACCTGCAACAAACCGCTCAAAACTCTTCAAAATAATTGAGGAAAAAGTAAAATTCGATTTTACCGGGTAAACCGACAAAGGAGTCTTCAGAAGTCGTTTGTTATAACAAAAGCAAATCAATTACTGGTACACGGCATTTTGGAGCTAATAACTCTTTTACCTGCAAGCCAAGTTCGTTGTGGTTTGAGGGGGAAGGCGTACTCCTTAATCACTAAACCTCACGAACGAGCCCGTACAAGTCAGTGGCTGGCACCCATTTTTTATATCCACATTCCTCATAAATAATAATAATGATAAAGCGCGTTCATTGGCTGTTTGAAGCAGAATTAATTAGTTGCTATTAGTTTGTAAGCGTAATTGGAAAGGAATTTTCTTCGCTGACTCAAGTTTTATTGGGATTGGGTGTGGTTTATAAGTAGGAATCGGTTAATCGGATGCCTTTTTACCTAAACTTCAGTCGCTGACTTATTATGAAATGGATTTTGTATCGAAAAAATCCCGCCATCCAAGATAGTGGTGGATATTTTTGTTCAAATCAATTATTTTTAAAAGTCGTATACATATCTACTTGCTTTATCGTCTGATTTATTTTCCGCTGTTTCGGAGGCGTGCCACCACAAACTCCGTGACACGAGATTTTTATAAATATCGATTATAATCGAATACGAATATCCATCTTCTTTTGCAGATGTGATCACTCGTTCAAAGAATTCGTCAACATAATATCCCGTATTTTAATACTTTCATCAATTTAAACGCTCATAAATGCCTTTATGCCTTCATGTACCAATACTGGTAACTCTAACAATAGTTTTACTTTGAAAAGGAAACTAAACCATTTAGATCAACTAAAAGACTTCAACTAAAGAGATAGAAAACCCCTAAGGGGTTAACGGTAACCGAACAATACAATTCCATAAACTAAAATACAGTTGAAATCCGGCTGAAACTTGCATTTCACTTCAACAAGATATCTGAAACGAAAAGGAGTCCTTTCGTTAAAGGATTATTTCGAAATACTCGATAACGAGAAGTCGCGGCGGTTTAGAAACGGTTCACGAATAAAATGGAGTTATTACTAAAGAGTTGACCGGTTGATTGAAATATATAAGTACAACTATTTTTCAGTTTTTTTTAAATAGACAGACATGAAAATTGTTGGAGTAAAGAAACTTTAAATAAAGGTAAAATACAAAATACTTCATAGGCAAAATAACCTTTATTTTTGGTTATTTCCGTCCATTTGTTGTCAAAATTTGCAACAATTTTCCATCGAATAGTGTGAATTTTACACAAATTATAAAAGGGTAGTTCTTCGAAATTTGATTCTTTGACTGATTCATATGGCCAAAATTTAATTTCATTTTCAGCTCTGTAACACATGTTCATATGAAAATAGGTATACCAAATAACGTATATTTGAATGAGGGACTCGTTTTTAAAAAGTGGTTTTCAAGATATCGACGTTCGAATATTTTGTGCCCAGATGAATCAGAATTTGCTACAGATGAATCAGAAACCGAAATAAAAATGAAAAACTTTATGTAAATGAGCTCTGTATTCAAAAAAATATCATATTTTAACAACAACAATAATGATAACAATTATCAGTGATCATATCACGGAAAAAAATCTTATATTTTCCATCCTTCTACGTTCTGCCAGTCTCTTTTTTTCCTTCTTTTGATCCTCACTAAGTGGCATTGTTGTTAACTGCAATATTAAAACAACAGAAATAAGATAGAGACTTTGAGTTATGAATAAATAGGTTTTAATGATTGTTAAATATAAATAATAATAATACCAGCCTATTATTGTCCCACTGCAGGGCAAAGGCCTATTCTCGTACAGAGAAGGCACGAGCATTGATCACCACGCTTGCTCAAGGCGGATTGACAATTTCAGACTTATATTAATTACAAGTCCAGGTTTCCTCACGATGTTTTTCCTTCACCATTGCAATGTCAGTGATGTCTAAGATAAACTTAGAAAGTACATATATGAATTGAAAAAATTACATTGGTACTTGCCCGGTTTCGAACCCGCCACCTCATGCATGGCCACCTCAGGCACCTCTTAACCACTAGGCCATCATGACAGTTACAATTGACATTACAATAATAATTATTAATTCTTATCTAAGACTAAGACATATCAAAAGTGTCATATTTAAAATAAGTTTACACTCCTGTGATTTTTGAATTATTTAAAAGGTTATAGGTAGCTAAGTAAATATAAAATAAGACTAGTAAAAATTGGACAACGCAACAAAAGCATTCCTTCCGTGCTGTAGAGAAGAAAAACTAATTTATTTTATGATTCATATGAGGTTTTCACCATACGAATCAGGCACAGATGAATCAGGATTTTGCCTACAATCATGCATAACTCATCATACATACAGAATTCATTCTTGTCATTTTTCTACACGAATCTATAACCCAAAAGCATCACACGAAACACAGATTGAAATATTAAAACTATAAAATAAATTTTATAAAGTAGGCATTGTAATCAGGATGCCACCTGAACCAAACACAGATGAATCACATATTTACCTTAGTAACACCGGGATCTAGGCCAACCAGCCGCAAGTCCGACTTCTAGCTCGTCCGTTGCACGACTGGCTTCCCCCCGCCAGGAAGCCAGACTCTCATTATGAATACCCGACCAAGTACGGTCAAGCGCAGCTTACGCCACATTAATCAGTATTATACGCCGGACACTTCTTATTTATTTATTTATAAACATACTAACGTAGTTATAACTAATACACATTTTTTTTTAAGAGGACAGTTCATTTTCTTTCGATGTAATTATAATTTATATTGAAGTATCAAAGGGAAAATGCGACATCGACCATTTTGTTCCGGAAAATGGCAAACGGACGCGCTATATGAATCAGAAGAACAAGCTTCAAATATTTTTTTTGTACCTAGACAGCAATTATTTAAAAAAATCATTTGTCCCAGTAACGGACATAGTTGAACTATACAAAAAAAAATTACATGCCGTTTCGTTAGTTAGTTACAGAAATATACCCACAGACATCGAAAATTTTGTCTCTGAAGAACTACCCAAAACAATCCTGACATGGATCCTAAATGAATAATGTAATTCTATTAATATTTCCTAATGATTCTACTTCCGTATTGTATTCAACACAGATGAATACCACGGGATAGTTTTGATGATAAATTGATAATTCTATCAGTTTGAGGCCGCAGCGCCTTTGTTGAACTCGCACATTGAAATTCGTGTTTGCTTTCTACTATAATTGTCCGTAGAAACTGAATATTATAACACTGTATACTCAGAGAATAATAGATTTGAATGGATTTTGGACTATGGCTAAATTTTGAATGGTAGGAAAAGAAAACAATTAATTGATTATTTTGCGAGAGGCCTATGACTTCATTGTTTTTGTAATTGGTGTTGAGAATATTTTCCAATTAATAGCTAAACCTTCACTAGCATAAGAAATACCTATTAAATTAGTCTCATATCATATTTTACAAATAGATAATAGCAAATATTATATATTGATAAATAGCAAAGGGGGTATGACATGAAGCGTGCCGCAGGGTTCAACCTTAGGTCCTGTGATGTGTCATTATTTTTGGTGGACATTTTATTTTTAATGTGCAATGGAAAATGAAATTGAAATAGGACTAAATAGTACCCTCTTCTTGCTTGCAGTCGAAGTAATTTGTTTACACATTACTCAAGTAAAAAAGACATATTAAGCCAAAACATCTCATTGCAATCCTCTTAAAACTTACGTAATACTACGTTGAATCAAAACGTCTTCATTTTGATCTTTGTTCCAGTACCCTTAGATATTCAGTAACAAAGAAAACTGGTTAGATTATATGAATATTTAAAGATGCTTTTATAAAAATACAAAGTCCAATTTTACTAAAAACGAAGGCGTTATCACGAAAATGTGGGAAAAAATCTGGGAAACTGGTTAGACTCACACGACTAAGGAAACCTCTTTGATATTTATAAGGTGTATGTACTTAGTTGTTTTAGTTTTTTTTTTGTTTAATTTTATAACACTACCCGCTTCTGCCCGCGACTTCGTCCACGTGTTTATTTCATCCGTGTTAAGTTACATCTTTGATTAGCGGTCTGCTCCTGTGGGTCTATACTATACCTACCTTATGAATCTGGCTTTTATATACCTACAAAAATATTTTTTCCAATACGTCTTGTAGTTCCATAGATTAGCACGTTTAGGGTCGGTTCACATCTGACGGAAGATACGTCAAACGTATCGTCTTTAATATTGTCGACGCACTAACGCATCATCGGTATTGTGTGTATAGTTGGATATTTTATTATCTATTTGACTGTTTCTGCGTTACGCGACTGACGATACGCGGCGTATCTTCCGTCAGATATGTACCGACCCTTAAACAAATAAAAAAAAAACTATTCAGCTTTATTATCTTAGCACAGATCTGGAAAAACAATATAAAAATCTAATTTCTGCAAACTAATAGGTAATACTAAGTACTCCCCTACAACACGTTATCGCGTAAACCTAATAATGCGTACCAATGTAGATATATCGTCGAAAACACACCAGATAAATGGTAATGGCCGCGCAAAATTCTCATCCAATATTACAACGGGTACTACATAATTTTACGAAACTTCACCAATATCTATTGATTATTTCGCCATCAACGAGACAGTAAGGGTTGCAAATTATCTACGGACTCATGCAATAGCAATTTCCAGCAGAAATGTCTATAGAGAGGCGCAGGTGGTAAAAGAAATTGTCCCCCATTATGTACGCTTTGCCGGACCATTTTATGGCAACTGATGGCAAATTGTTTGGAACGTGAGACGAACGAAAAGAAATTTCTCTGTTAATATTCATGTCTCGGGTGAACCTTATGACTGCACGGAACCCTGCCGCCGAGATTATTGCAAGAGGTTTTTCTTAGTTTTTGTGGGTTTTGTTTATTCCACGTGCGTACTGTCTCGCCTAAAATATAAGTTATACGAGGATTCTGTGGCAATACTAAGAACGAACCGTTTTGTTCGTGCAATATTTGCTCTTGTGTGTGTTGACCTAGGGCCCGTTTTAATAAAGCGAATTTATTATGTAGCTCATTCTGCTTATTATCTTTGATACAAATTCTTATTACTGCTAGTATATCAGGCCGAAAAATAATAACTAGGTTGGCTTCCTGCATACTGTAAGTATCCTCTTGAAGTATGTTGTAACTTGGACTCATTATTTATTATATTAATCACAATTATGTGGAGCATTAATTTATAAAAGCGTATTATTAATGGGTAATAATGCCTATCAAATGTAAAAGTATTACAGTAAAGAACTACCATTACAAAATACCAAGAAAACGACTTACTTTGATAAACACGAACAGTTTTCCAAGTATTGTGAAAGCTCGCATCGTGTTTTATAAAGGCTAGGACCCACTAGCGTGTATATTATGCAATTACCAACCCTCTCGTCAGTTTCGATGTGCAGCATGCACACGCCACGACAATGACGTCATAATTTCCGAGCAGGAACTCATGAATCCAATCCCGTTTATCGTATGCAAAGTAAAACGTTACATGGTGTAATGGCTCGTATACACGATGGGTGATGTTTGGCGCAGTTTAACGCCCTTTTGATAGTTTATTACTTTTAAAACCTCCGATCAATTTATCGCTGGTCATCGGTGCCACTGCAGATACAGAATAAGTTAATCGCAATGGCTACCCTGATTGGTTGTTGTGCTGCTTGTTGTGGGTTGAATGCATACATAAATTCACGCGATTTTTTCCATGGGGGTAGGCAGAAACTACAGAACGCCACCTGCTACGATCCTTACATAATCCTTTCGCCTCTTCCTCGTTCATACATCATCTCGTCATACAAGCACGCCGGTTACAAGAACTTCGCACCTGACCTTTCTGAAGTACCTCACCAATAAGGTCAGTGTAGGTCTTCCTAGGGCGACCCGACCCTGCGATGCTACGTGACTTTTTTGTTGTATTCTATAGGTACCACTGAAGTGGACTGAAGAAGATAAACTGGATGAAGATAGTGTAAAATGGTTTTATGGCGAATGATGAGGGTTATCTTGTCTTCTGGTGGTGATACAAGATATATTTTTTTTTTATTTATGGAAACATACATACCTATACATACCTACCTATATACATAAAGCATGCAGATTGTTTAAGTAAGTAATAAAAAATAAAAATGTTTGGCCTGATATACTTTGGAAATGTCAGTAAATTAATAGAGAAACAAAAACAAAACATCACGCCTGTAATACCCGAAGGGTTAAGCAGAAGTGTACCCATTAGAACACCCCGCCAGTAATGTTTAAGAAAATTTAACATAACTGGTAAGGTAAAATAATAGAATACCTACAGTAAAATGACAATTTCTAATTCTATTGAATACTTTTCAAGAAAAAAAAAAGTCTAGTAAAAGTGCTACTTGTTCAAATAAAATGACATTTATACCTATGTGTTTATAAAAAAAGGGCATAAAGTTTGGTTATCTGTAAATACAGCGTTGGGTAACCTTTACAACGCTAGAAGCATTCAAAAATCATGAGTTTCTAATATCAATATATTTCGATCACTCGGATTACAAGCGATGTGCAGTATTCGCAATATTATTAAGAAAGCATGTCAATCATTAGTACCTACCTACGTACTTCATTAATTTATATGTCATGGTATTTAATTAAGTAGGATAGGTATGTGCATTTCAAATTACCAATATTTAATCATGTACGGACGTAATATTAATGTGGGTAAAACATACCGATATTGCAACACATTCCTACAAAATTTGAAATAATTAATATTATTACCACCAGATGATGAAATTCCTAAAATTTGAACTTCGAAATGTAACCCACTTGTAGAAATTAATTAATGTTGAGTAAATCTAATATTCAATTTAACAAGTATCGTATTTCATTATTTCTAAGACATCTGCAAAATTATCCCTTAAAAACATTTGATACGAATAAATTGGATTAAATTCCAATTAGACGATTAAATTTTTGAGAGCACTTAGAACAAGGGGCATATCTTTCGAAATTTATTAAATCAAGCTTCAAAATGTACGACTGAAGATTTGTAGGTATTCATTATTTTTTTGCCTTATCTCGTGAAGACTAAAAAAACATTTATTCATCATTAATTGTAGCTATGAAAAATATTTTATGATAAACAAATATTCTGTTTAATAAAAACAAGCAAAAGCGCGCGGCTTCTACGCGCAAATGTTCTATTGGAACCCGAAGTTTTTGAAAATAAAATACCTATAGCCTTTGTTCCTCGTCGACATGTAGCTTTCCATGGGTTAAGCACTTTTGTGAACAATTATCAATAAAAATGTTTTCTATTAATAATATATTAGTTTATAGATACCAGCCCAGTACCTACAGAGCAAATGCCTCTTCTCATACAGAGAAGGTACGAGCATTGATAACCACGTTTAATCAAGGCGGTTTGACAATTTCAGACTTATTGTAATAATAAATCCGTGAGTCAGTGCATGTCCAATATGAACTTAGAAAGTACATAATATAAACTGTAAAAGTATGACCAACAACCTTATGCATGAAGGCGGACGCCATAACCAAACAATGTTTATATTACGTAAAAGTAACATAAAACTAAAGGTCCTATGAATCTTGTAATAAAGCTCAAGTAACAAATTGTTACGCGACGTGATATTAAAATTCAGCAACATTTCGCGGTTCGCGCGCTTACTAGATAGACCCTTCAAAAACACAATTTCACTGACAAATAGCCGCGAAACGTGATACACGAACGAGAAAGGGAAATCATTAGGAACAAAACAATCTTTTATACGAAAGTTGAAAAGCTAAATACAGTGAAAGTATGTGTACATTCATAGCTTGACATAATTGCGACCACCATCAACAGAGCCGAATGAATGGCGTCGTGACGAGCCGTGATGGCTGCGGAGCGTGCGCCAGTGTGCCGCTCTTTTGATGAAACCATGATTACACCATACATACTCATACGTGCTTGTGTGTATAAAAAAATACTGGAAACGACAAGGATTTGAGATCGTGTGTCTTGGAAAATGGAATTTCTGCGGTAGTGTGTAATGTGTGGTGCCGGAAAATTATGTTGGCGCGGTTTTGAATATTAATTTCATATATTAGTGCTGTTATATATTACGTTTTTGGTAGTGTTAAGGTAACTAAATTCGGGCACGCTGCAATCGCGGCGGTAAGACCCCTCTTTGAGGAGTGGCTGGAGAGGCGCCACGGCGTCCTCACCTTCCGGCTGACGCAGGTCCTCACCGGACACGGTTGTTTCGGGAGGTTCCTGTGTCGGATTGCACGGGAGGAAACGCCCGGGTGTCACCACTGTGTGGACCGCCCGGAGGACACGGTGGAGCATACGGTGCAGGTTTGCCCCGCTTGGGCAGAGCACCGCCGTGTCCTCACGGAGGCGATAGGCGGCGGCGACCTCTCGCGTCCGGACCTGGTTCAGGCCATGCTCCGGGGCGAGAGGGAATGGGATGCGGTCACCTCCTTCTGCGAAGCAGTAATGCTAGCGAAGGAGGAGGCGGGCCGCGTGAGGGAGAGAACATCCTCCACCTCACGCCCCAGCCGCCGCGGGAGACGCCCAGGGCGTCGGACGTCGCGAGGCGACATCCGGCCACCGTAGGCGCGGGCTTGCGGACGGCGAGTAATGGGTAGCTCGCCGTCCGATCAAGGACCATGCCCGGGTCGACGGCGCGTTCTGTTCGCGCGCGCCTCAAAGAGCTGTCAGCACAGGGACAGGGGCCCCAATAGGGGCCAAACGCCTGCCGGGGTTGCGGGACGTCTTAACAGGATACCGTGGCCCCGGAACGTAAAGGGCAACAGAAGGAACAGGGTGGTTTTTTAGTCAGTAAAAGTCTGACAGTCCCTTCCGCCCCACCCAGGACGGAAGGAGTCATTTGATGATTTTTACCACCTAAAAAAAAAAAAAAAAAGGTAACTAAATTGTATTATCATGTCATTTGCCATTTAAAAAAACAGCTTTGAAAACATCGAGTAATAAAACGTTAGAAATATTCCCATGTTTTTATTTCATAAAGAAAAATATACTTTAGCTAACAGTAACTGCGTCCTATCTTTTCTTCTAAGACTTGTTCCTATATTAAAGCTAATTAAAATGACCGGGAGGTCTAACAAAAACCATAATGTAACTTTGACGAGGTACCTCGTATTCTAGCGAGGTTGTCAGTTCAGAACTTAGGGTCCCTCGACACGGACTCACTACGAAATTCCCCCAACTTTATAGCCCTCTAGGCTACGTGGTACTAGTATCTTTACAACTCACATCACGAGGGAAGACGGACTAACTTTAAAATGTCAACTATTGTATGAATAGAGTGATATGCCGACATTTTCTGAAGTCTGAATAAGTTTTCACATAAGGCGTTAGAGGAAACTTGTTATTCATTCCTCAACCTACTTTCGCAACAGAGAACTTCTAGCTATAATGATTTAGACAGCTTATCACAGGTTTTATGTACAAAGTTTTTAGTTTCAAAATAGCTATTATGATTCCAACAATCACTGAAGAAATATTATATACTAGCAACCCGTCCCGGCTTTACACGAATGTAATGTAGATACATAAACCTACCCCTTGAATATATTAATAAAACCGCCTTAAATCCATTCCGTAGCTTATTTAACAGTGTGTAGAGATTTCTTTATTTAAACTTCATGCAACAAAAGGTCATTTATAAGCATTCTCTATCAATTGACCAAAGCCATATATTTTTACTGTATCTATAGATTATAAAATCGAATCACCAAATAAGACAGAAGTATTTTCCTTATAAACTCACGTACGAATTTCAGTAAAGCAAAATAAATAAGAAGTTTTCCTTAATCTTATTAGTAACCCAAAGTAAGGAAAAACGAAGAAAAAACATAGCAGACGCCGTATAAGAGGCTCATTCAGGCTTCTTAGAAAACCGGTTAAAAGGCTTATTATTAGAAGACTCCCATAAGTGGGTAGTACTCAAATAACTAGCAAAAAATAACACTGAAAAAATAACAACAGTTTTTAAGTTAAAACATTTTTTGTGTAAACGCAAAACTCGGATATTGCTTAAAGTGTGTATTATAGAGGCTGGTTCAACCATACCCAACCTTATTTCATATAAACTTAAATATTCCTTTTTTTTTTTTTTACTTAAATATTCCTTTGAGATAAACTTTGTTTAAAATAAGAAAGATCGAGCAGTTGGCCACGAGGGCTGATACGACGTATTTAGCGATATTGAAATATAATCTATATAACATAACATAACATCACGCCTGTAATCCCCGAAGGGTTAAGCAGAGGTGTACCCATTAGTACACCCACATTTCGCCAGTTATGTTTAAGTCCCATGTAACAGGGGGCGAACCTATTGCCATCAACCGGGCACAAATTCAGACTCCGAGGCTCTTACTGAGAAATTCCTAATGGAAAAACCCAATAACACTTTGCCCGACCTGGGAATCGAAACCAAGACCTAATAATCCATATTTACTAATCTATACTAATATTATAAAGCTGCAGTGTTTGTTTGTTTGTTTGTTTGAATGCGCTAATCTCTGGAACTACTGGTCCGATTTGAATGATTCTTTCAGTGTTGGGTAGTCCATTTATCGAGGAAGGCTATAGGCTATATACCATCACGCTACAACCTACGGGAGCGGAGCAGTAACCAAAGACGCGGGTGTAACCGCGGCGGACAGCTAGTACAATAATAAAGCTGAAGAGTTTTTTTATTTTCCAGACTTATGAGGAATAGTATAGGCTATATTATAACATCACGCTACGACCCACGCAGAAGCTGGTATGAGAATATAATTATTTCAATATACGAAATTATAAAAATGTTTCAATCACGTAGGTCAGTCAGCAACAAAAGTCGATTAACATTTATGATTTTTAAATCCTAATTAATATGTAAAATATTAAAAGTAAAACGCAAGGAATATAAAATTAAGATATAATAAACCCTTAGCTATTGCCTGTAATTCTGAAAGCCAGTATATTATGTGTCGAGTGTCTGTTTAATAAATGATATAAAAAAGTAACATTGTTAATTGACTTTTGTTGTTGACTGTACATTGATTATTTTAGCACTACCCATGTCCAGAGGTTACAGTATCTATCTGTAATCGGAAAACCTGTTAGCCGTAATAAAACTATAAAATAACGTTTGCCAATTCGTCAATGTCCCTTCCAGTGGAACACCACGTCAATGATACCTACGAACGCGGCTAGGTTGACACGCCTTTGTATTGCGCGCATTCAGCTAGGTATGGGTTAAATAAAAACTGAGCTCTGCAAAATGTGGAAAAAACATACGAACTTCCCCGTTTTGGCGACAATCCGAAAATTTTCCGTTACAATTTATCCAGAAATATTCAGGTGAAGCCCTGAATCCGCTTCAAGTGGCACGGTAGTTAATGTATTTGGCATGTTACATTCAAAATATGCTTGCGTTGATTATTCATAAACCCAAAACTATCGTAAAGATTTGTATGTTAAAGCTTTTCCTTAACTAAAATCAACCAAAAATTTGTAAAATAAAATTCCATGCTTAAATTCACAACTGGGTTTCAGTTCAAAAAATTTAAATTCAGTTTCTGGAAATATTATTCAAACCTGCCATTCTTCTGAGCTTAGATACAAGCCTGCCTCTTTGTATTCAAACGTAACGTCGTTTAGCTCGGTTGCATGCGGAATAAAGTCCGCATTTATGACGTCACACGGGGCCTAAACTTATGCTTACAACACGCACCTTATTAACGTTAACAAGAAAGGGCATGCGAGACCTTAATTTGAGCAAAGTTATTAAATTTGAATATGAGACCCCCACGGAGCGCATGTAATAAAATAATCTACTTTTGGGAATATCTAAGGAAACCCACACACTATTTAATTATGCCTCATGTAGGTATAATGAGATGTTTATATTATTTTTGTTGTTTAAAGGTACATGTAGGTATATGAGTCCCGCTCGAAACTATACAGACTGGTGGAGCGTTTAAAGATCGCATTAGGGGATAAGGCGAAAGGAACATGGCGGGGGCGAGTTCTCCGCTTAAGTGAACAATAGTTACACTCACTAGACTCTAACAGCTTTCAAGGAAAAATAAACCATTTAGAACATAATATTTCATGCATGTAATTATAAATTACGTTCCTGTAAAAGAATTCCTAAGACAACATTCTCAGATTTTTGAAATAACAAAATAATATAATAAATCGGATTTCATGCAAATTTTTCTGCTCCATATTTTGACAAAGGATCTTTAAGCTTCCAAAACCTTTCCTTTTGTGGGATTACATTCTGTAATCTGCTTCTGTCAGATGTTTGCTCACCTTCTTTTAGGGAGGCATAACCAAAAAATATTATAATTAAAAAATCGAGGAGTGTTTGTGTCGACAAGGAAAATGGATTACTATCGCGCTCGTAGACGACGGTCTTTCCACTTATCGTTATTTACACACTATTCCAAGCTTTAAACTTAAGAGGGAATTCCTGTACATAATAGCTTAAAGAGACACAACTGCTTTTCATGTTTATTTTCTTTTTAGCACACAACTATCTATCTAAGCCTTTTAAAAGCTTAAAACCTAGATTTACGTTCTCATGTAATTGTAAATTGTAAATTCATTTTGCATACGTTAAAACGGTAAGACTTGTAACACTATGTAATAATATAAACACCTACTATTAATTTAAGTGAACAGTTTAATTATTTAAACTTTATGAAACAAAAAGAGAACAAAGGCGGACTTAATGCCTTAGGCATTCTCTACCAGTCAACCTAAAGTGGTGAAGAGACAACATGACAGGTGAAAATTTTTGTGCTAGCGTAAAACAACAAAATTAGAGATTACTTTAGTACTTTTAGAACTATTTATTTATGTTCTTTATGAGTAAATAGATTCTGTCTCTACATTTTTAGGGACACCATGTCTTTGTGCTATTCCAGATTATAATCTATCTCTGTGCTAAATTTCATTTAGATCTGTTAAGCCGTTCTAAGGCCTCATTTACGGAGACGCGGGGCGTTACGCGTCGCGTGCAGCGTGGCGTCTTGCGGCGCGATTTGTAGGTACGTCAAAAATCGCTTCTCCGTAAACGCACTCATACAACGCCAAATGTTTGAATTCATGGCGGGCCGCGCCGCACAATGCGACGCGCGACGCCCTGCGTCTCCGTAAAGAGGCCTAACCGTCATTTCAGTCGTTCTATAGCAGTAAAATGAAATCGTTAAACCTAAATAAATAGATATTCTATTCTACTCTATTTTATTCTACCTAAAGAAATATCCGTTCTAAAAATAGACCCGCGCAAACTTCGATACGATACGTTAGAAATAGCAGGATCCTGCGTCATGAGATTATAAAGGGTTGATACAACCGATACCTTTTGTGTTAACCCTTATAAATAGAACATTGTATAAAGGGTTCCGTCTCATGTTTCAATTAGCTCGTTATCGTTCGAGACAATCAAAGCATTGAAAGGAGTATCCTATATCTATACATATTTACCTAGCACACTTAGAGGCATGAATTATAATTTAAGACCTATTCTCTTACCTACCTACACTAAAATTTTTGTAAAACTCGGTCGAGCCGTTTTGGAGAAATGCGAACACAAACACCGTGGCACGATATTTTTAAATATAGAACATAATAAAGCTGATGAGATTTTTTGTTTGTTTGTTTGTTAAAACGCGGTAATCTCTGGAAGTACCTGTCGGAATGGAAACAAATCTTTTTGTATGTGATACCCAGATTAAAGAGGAATAGTATAAGCTATATAACATCAAGCTATGACCAATAGGAGCTGAGCAGTAACCAAAGACGTAACTTAACAGTGGTGAAAAAAAACATGCGGACCAATTCACAGGGAGAATCTAGCTTACTATGTAGGGTAAAACCAGGATAGTTGCCCACTTTTTGAAATTACTTCATATCTCTTAGTATAAAAAGCGAGATTCTTTATTTGTTAAACGGGTAACTACTTTGGTTTATTATCTTCAAATTTATGAAAGGAATAAATATTATCTTTGATATTTCCAAAGTATTGGCGATTTTTGCGGACCTCTAAATTTTCCGACAACTATCCCATATAGGAGATAGTTGCCATCTCTATATAAATTACATTTAGGCTAGATGCCTCGTCGCGGCAGAGGACATTTATCCCGCAAAAACGTTGAGCGCACCTAGCCGTCCCATGCAATCGCACAGAGACATGCAACACGGTCAACTTAGTTGTAGTTGCAGAGTCTCTCGATAGATAAATAAAATAACATGTGTTTCATTCGCGAAACTAGAGTACTTAATTGCAATCGAGGCAGCTATATCCCCGGGGCGACTATCCGGCTTTTACCCTATACCTATAATAGAATTAGATAATCATAAAGACAACTGTTGCTATTGTAAGATACAAGAGCTTTTGCCAAAAAATCATGACGCTATACACGTCGTAAATATGATATAATACATACATACATACATAAACTCACGCCTTTTTCCCATGGGGGTAGGCAGAAACCACAGAACGCCACCTGCTACGATCCTTACATACTCCTTTCGCCTCATCTACGTTCATACATCTCATCATACAAGCACGCCGGTTACGAGTACTCCGCACCTGACCTTTCTGAAGAACCTCACCAATAAGGTCAGTGTAGGTCTTCCTAGGGCGACCCCTCCCTGCGTTACCACTCACCTCTGCCATATAAATACCTTTTGTTAATCGTCTTTCACTCATCCTCTCAACATGACCGAACCATCTAAGCATACCCTTTTCTATCTTTGTCACTACATCCTCTTTTAATCCGCAACGGTCCCGTATAACCTCATTCCTCACTCTATCGTTCAAAGTTACACCACACATACTCCGCAAGGAACGCATTTCCACAGCATTAATCCTACTCTCATGCCTCGTTTGCCACACCCAACATTCACTTCCATACATAAGTGTAGGCACCAGCACGCCGTTGTGAACAGCCAGTCGAGCCTTTTTGGGCATGAACTGGTTGGTCACAACCGCATGTATAGCACCATTCACTTTATTTCCCGCAGTTACTCTCCTTTCCACATCAGCATCAATCTTTCCATCTCTAGTAAACATACTGCCCAAGTATACAAACTCATTCAATTGATCCACACTCTCATCATTTATTTTCACATCACACACCGATACATCCTCTTCTCTTTCAAAAACCATCACTTTCGTCTTGTTCACATTTATATTCATCCCTTTCCTCTTAAACGCGTCATTCATTACCGTTACCATGTCTTGCAACTGCTCTGCCGACGATGCAAGAAGAACTTGATCATCTGCGTATAACAGGCATTTGACAAGCAACTCATCCATCCTTAATCCACACTCACTCTCTCTCAAATCCACCAAACAACTATCCATGTATAGGTTGAACAGCCAAGGAGACGCTACACAGCCCTGTCTTACACCTCTTGAGATGCAAAACCAGTCAGTGTATGCCCCATTAATCCTAACACAAGCACTGGAATCTTTGTATAAAGATTTCAGTGCTCGTATCAAGTGTCCGTCCACACCATACATGGATAGAGTCGACCATAATTCTTCCCTCCACACACTGTCATAGGCCTTCTCCAAATCTACGAAAGCGCAATAGACTTTCTTGTGCTTTGCCAGATGTTTTTCGGCTATACACCTTAAAGAGAAGATCTGATCCATACAGCCCATTCCCTGTCTAAATCCCGCTTGTACATCCCAAATTTTCTCATCAGTCACTCCTATCACATTAATTAAAACTTTCGCATACAGTTTGCCGACAACGCTTAATAGACTAATGCCGCGGTAGTTTTTACACTCCTGCTGTGAGCCTTTTCCCTTATATAGTGGAACAATTACAGCCTTGCACCAGTCATCCGGCACACGACCATAACTCCAACACATATTAAAGATCAAGCACAACAGGCTTGCTACCACCCCGTCACCGTTCTTTAGCATTTCGACAGACACTCTATCATAGCCTGCAGCTTTGCCAACTTTCATACCTCTCAGTGCTCTTACAATCTCATCCATCTTTATTTCATTCTCTTCATCTACATCTACGTGTGGGTCTTCAAAACTGGCTTCCGCCCAGTTGCCCACTCCTTGCATGCTATCCTGATCACGAAACAAACTTTCAAAATATCCCTTCCAGCGTTCCAAAACCTTACATTCTTCGCTTAATAGGCATCCATCTTCTGCTCTCACAACGTTCATAGTTGATGTTCCTGTCACCCCTCGAGCCAATCTTACCTGTTTCCAAAACAGTTTAACATTGGCCCTGAAGTTATCAGCGAACTTCCTGTTATACTTTTCTTCCTTCTCATCCTTCTTCTTTTTTACAATCTCTTTCACTTTCGCTTTCATTTCGGTGTATCTTTTCTTCACTCTTTCTAAATCATCTGTCATATCCGTTGCCTGATTCATCCTACTTTGGGCCTTACAGGCTAACACATTAAGCCATGCCTCTTTCTTCTTGCTCACAACCTCTTTCACTTCACTATCCACCCAAGAATCATCCATCCTACTACCATACTTCCTCTGTGCTAGACCACATACCGTCGTAGCTACTTCTACCATACTATTCTTTGTCATATCCCAGACTTCCTCTAAACTAAACTCATTCCCACTCTCAAATAACTTATCCGTCTTCTCTTTTACTTTTCTCTTATATTCTTCTCTTACTTTAGCCTCTTGCAGTCTTTCTACTTTTATTCTTTCTAGAGTGGTCACAGGAACTTGAACTCGATGACGCCAATGCTTGAATAAACCATCCACCCGACACATTACCAGATAATGGTCAGTTCCAACATTGACACCCCGATATGCTCTTGTATCTGTGACCTTACTCTTCAATCTTTCATCTACAATCACAAAATCAATTATACTTCTACTACCTTGCCTTTCCCACGTATACCTGTGAATCTTCCTGTGATTAAACATAGTGTTCATCACAGTAAGGTTCTTCTCCACACAAATCTCTAGTAGATCCATACCATTCTCATTCACTCTGTCATCTCCAAATGCACCTAACACTTTCTCGTATCCATTCCTTTTTACACCCACCCAGCCATTAAAATCACCAAGCATTACAATCTTCTCATTCGCCCTGCATCCATTCACTATATCTCTTAAACTATCCCAGAACTCTTTCCGCTCCGTCGGTGAGCTTCCCATATCAGGTGCATACACGCACACAATAAAGATACGGTTTAAGCCCACCTTGGTTCTCAACCACAGGATCCTGGGACTAACACACACATAATCTTTCACACATTTCATCATTCGCGCTGAGAGGACAACCCCCACACCCTGACAGGCCCTTTGGGTCTCATGGACGCCGGACCAGATAGCGGTCAGAGAACCATATTTGGATATGTCCACTCCCTTTCTTTTTGTCTCATTCACACAAAGCACATCTATCCTTTTGTCTTTCACTACCTCACATACTTCATCCATCTTATCTTTTATCCCTCCCTGCACATTCAGCGTAGCTAAGCGACATTCCGTAGCTCGCTTTTCGCCCCGCGAGAAACATTGGCGTAGTGTGTGGCGAGCATCACCGCCGCCTCCGAGTTTTAAATTTTTGTTACTCATTTTGTTCCCACGAAAAGCTAGGGATATAAATTGTCCACACTCTGCAGTGCCCCGCTTACAGAGGTAAGGCTTAAGTAGTGCCTGGGGGCGCCCGGACCCAGACAACTGGCACGCTCGCGGCTAGGCTCTCCCCTAGTCATGCAGCTCTCGGCACGGCGACCTTAGCTTGGAGGCTAATGTTACCACACAGAGGAGTCGCTAGACTCCTCCGGCTATTCCCTTAGTCGCCTTTTACGACACCCACGGGCTGAGAGGGGGTGGTTCTATTCTATTACCCGGAAACCACACGGGAATATGATATAATATGGACTGAGATACCGAAGTTGTTAGACGTACGTTATTATGGCATGGCGTTATATTGATTGGAGAATAGGTAGATGAATAAGTAGTTAAGAATGTAAGCGTTTTTGTTAGTTTCAATGATGCAATTATGATTGTTATTGTTTACTAAAGTAGGTCCAAAATATGTTTTATAATTTATACTTAATATAAAAAAGAGGAAGAGTTTTTTGTTTGTACTAATCATTGGAGCTTCCAGTCAGATTGTTAAAAATTATACTATAATTATATTACTTTGTATATGATAGCCAGATCCATGAGAAATGATATAGAACTATAGACTATATAACTTCACAGTGTATCCCACGAGATTGCAGAAACCAAAGACGTAAAAAAAACGGAGTCGCGTGCAGAAACTAGTATACTTATAAACAACCAAAGGCTTAAATACTTTCCTACTAAGTTACGTTAGCACTACCATTTAGTTCTATGAGTAATAAATTCACGCCAGCCTCAAAGGTGCGTAATTAGTGTTTTTGCTATGGTTTATTAATTATGGTCGTTAATGAAGTTCAATTAGTAAGTTGGGCCATCAATCTTCCACTCTCCTGGAGACAGAATGATGTATGACCTCGTATTGATGAGGCGTACCCAACATTTTGGGACATTATTTGCGAAAATCGTTAACTATTATTAATTATTATTCTGTTTAATTAAACAAAAATAAACTGGAATTTATTGTTGTTGTTTTTATCTGTAACACAATGTTTTTAGGTATTTATTAAGCCAACAAAATAAATATAAGTAAGTAGGCTACGTGTACATTGTTATAGGTAAACTTGCTCCGCCATACTGGATTATAAAACTTAATTGTGTAGTAAAACAATGTGCTGAATGTAATAATGTTCAGATTATCCCGTACAAAACGTAACAATATTTGTTAACGTTACAAAATATTTCCATGCAACGACTTTGTTCGGTACAAAGTAAGTAAACCACACAAAGAGGCTGTCAATGTGGGTAATCCATGGGAAAACAAGGCGAAATATTTGTTTGGCGAGCTGTCGACTTGCGTAGACACGAATATCGAACAGCAAAAAAAACATGTAACCCTAAACGTACCTCTCCCCAAAATGGGAAAACAGTTTCTCTAAAATGGACATTGGTGGCAGAAAACGAGCGATTACTGTTCGATTGTAATAATTCAAATCGTTTTCTAGAGTAAACTGGTAGAAGTAAATTATTAATCGCTTCGTTGTACCTGGAACTGATTGCTTTCAAGCAACCTTTGAATGCTGTAACGAAATTAAACTTAACCAAACATTAAATTAATGTATTAATGAGTAAAGATTTAATTGTTACTTTCGTTTTCGTAAATATCAATCTAACATGTGTAATGTTACAGCACACACATAACCTTAGGCTTCCGTTCCGAAGGGTGCAAACGAGACCCTATTGCTAAACCTCCCCTGTCCGTTCGATTGCCTGTCAGCGGGCTGTGTCTTATGAACCGTAATAGGTACAGTTAAAAGAATTAAAAATTAAAGGCTCATGTAGGGTGTTAAAATTGGACAGTGGTACCGAACCATTCGTGTGCGAGTCCGACTCGCATTGGGTCGGTTCTTTTCAGTTTTATTTCTACATAACATCACGACTGTTATCCACATTTATATTATTTCTATTTTATCTTATTTACCATACTCATGTTCTCTGCCAACAAATTATCCTTTATAGATGTTCATACAATAAAGTGAAATAATAATTATGTCAATGCATTTACGATCCCCAAGATAAAGATATCTAGTTTGTAATAACCGTCTTAAATATATTCTTAATTTAATAATTTACATTAATAATGTTGTATTTACCCAATATTGTACTTTTTGTAACAGTGAATAAAAAAATCTTATTTTTAGATATTCTATCACTAAATCCTAGTTAGTTACGACAGCCCTTATATCATTAGCAAAGATTACCCACTTAAAGCTGCTGCGTTCGCACATCCTTCCTTTGTTCTTGGCAACATATTTTCGTGTTATCCGATAATTCCTAACATATTAAGTCAACAAAACACTCGACTATGTTTATGTAACCGCTGAAATTTCATTTATCCATCCAGTTTACATGGTAACCCGTTGTACTGTGTGCAAACATTAGCTTAGTCGAACTGTAGTAATGCGATATACTAAATTAATGGTAAAAAATCTTTTTAAAACAAGCTTTTTTAGTGTGATGTTACTAACTTTATCGTTTTCTACTCTTTAAGCCCTTTCATTTGATACCCATATCAATGGGATTGAGGAAAAATATGTAATCCGCCATCTTGGAACGGCGGCCATATTGAAATTATTACAATATTGAGTATTGGTTATTGTATTGTCACCAGAACTAAAGGTGTATGCAAAATTTCAGCTCAATCAGATACCAACAAATGGTCAAAAAATGGTTTGCAAATTTTGAAAGGACAACTTAAATAAAAGCTTGTAATAAATAAAATATAAATAAAAAAATATTTTTAAAAACAAGCTTTTATTTAAATGACAACGTAACCTAAAAAAAAAGAAAATATAATGCGAACTAAAAATTAAAAAATAAATTTAAGTGACTAAATGATGTATATGAATATAAATCTTTTCAAAATGTAAAAAATATATAAATTTTATAAGCTTGAGGCACTGATGTACGCTATCAGTTATACAGGTGTACTGCACAATATCAGTGCCTCCAGCTTTTAAAATTTATATATTTTTTACATTTTGAAAAGGTTTATATTCATATACATCATTTAGTCACTTATATTTATTTTTTTATTTTTAGTTCGCAATATATTTTTTTTTTAGGTTACGTTTTGATTTAAATAAAAGCTTGTTATTAAAAATATTTTTTTATTTATATTTTTATTTTCTACTTTTTAGTCTTTTGAAATCTTGCAATCAATATAAGATTTAGCATTAGTCAAGATTAACTTAGCCACGAGGAATTTTTTTTAGCTATTTAATTCTATATTTTCATATGATAATTTCATGTCCCTACTGTTAACCGTTGAGGAGTTTTCTCGTCTGGAGCCAATCCTGGCAGCAGCATCACGTCATGCTTATCATAAACATGCATGATCATTCGGACTGGACCAGTATGTAAAATACAAAATTTCATGTCCCTACCGTTAACCGTTGAGGAGTTCCCTCGTCTGGAGCCAATCTTGGCAGCAGCATCACGTCATGCTTATCATAAACATGCATTGTTATTGGGACTGGACCAATATGTAAAATTTCATGTCCCTACTGTTAACCGTTAAGGAGTTCCCTCGTCTGGAGCCAGTCCTGGCAGCAGCATTACGTCATGCTTATCATAAACATGCATTGTCATTGGGACTGGACCAGTATGTAAAATTTCATGTTCCTACTGTTAACCGTTGAGGAGTTTCCTCGTCTGGAGTCAATCCTGGCAGCAGCATCACGTCATGCTTATCATAAACATGCATGATCATTGGGACTGGACCAGTATGTAAAATATAAAATTTCATGTCCCTACTGTTAACCGTTGAGGAGTTCCCTCGTCTGGAGCCAATCTTGGCAGCAGCATCACGTCATGCTTATCATAAACATGCATTGTTATTGGGACTGGACCAATATATAAAATTTCATGTCCCTACTGTTAACCGTTAAGGAGTTCCCTCGTCTGGAGTCAATCCTGGCAGCAGCATCACGTCATGCTTATCATAAACATGCATTGTTATTGGGACTGGACCAATATATAAAATTTCATGTCCCTACTGTTAACCGTTAAGGAGTTCCCTCGTCTGGAGTCAATCCTGGCAGCAGCATCACGTCATGCTTATCATAAACATGCATTGTTATTGGGACTGGACCAATATATAAAATTTCATGTCCCTACTGTTAACCGTTAAGGAGTTCCCTCGTCTGGAGCCAATCCTGACAGCAGCATCACGTCATGCTTATCATAAACATGCATTGTCATGGGCACTGGACCAGTATACAAAATTTCAGCTCAATCGGATAACAACAAATGGTCGAAAAATGGTTTGCAAATTTTGAAAGGACAACTTATTTACATACATACTTACATACGAACAGTGCAAGCTAAATAAAAGCTTGTAAAAAGAACATCAAGCGAGCAGTTTCGCCAGAGGATTTTAACATTCCGGAGAAAATGCGCGATGGCTTATATGTCG
Source organism: Hoplodrina blanda (assembly GCA_949316365.1). NCBI lineage: Eukaryota > Metazoa > Arthropoda > Insecta > Lepidoptera > Noctuidae > Hoplodrina > Hoplodrina blanda. Next base: position 10,688,076 of record OX438585.1, read on the forward strand.
ATACTAGTCATTTTAAAGTGCACTGACAAATCTCGTAGCTTAGGATTCCTTTATAGAACCTGCATGAGACCATTTTCTTTGACTGTTATCTTTGATGTCGAATACGAGGAAACTGAAATGTAGGAAATATGAAAATGGAAAAATTGAAAATATCTACGTTTTCTATTTTATCTTTGAACCACATCATGCGAGATCTTTGTACTCGTAGATTGTCTTTTGTTATGGATTGAGTTCCTAGAATCGCAAAACTATGTCATTTTAGCATATATACGTATGACGAGTGTAAAAAGACACTAAACGTACCCGAAAGTTACATGTTTTTCCCGTCATTGCGATAATTTTTCGCATTGGACCATTGAAGATCAAAGTTACAACTATTTTCTACGTTATTTACAAAAATAAGTTTTTGTTAAGTAGGAACCTACGGTAGAAGTGTAAACTTAAAGACGGAATGATTCGCACTGATGTATTTGACCTTTCGTTACTATGCGGCTCAGCCACATCTACACGTATAAGGTATACATATACATACACAGCAGTTTTAATCATCTAACTAACCTTTATATACCCCACGACCCTTTCACTGTATGCTGTCATAATAATTTGCGTTTGTTACTTTGCATGGTACCAAGCATAAATAGTGCAGCAATAATTTTAAATGTTACTTAGTTGATGACTTCGTGATGTTAATTAGTTTTAAAGGCAGTATGCGAATTTTTAATCATTTATTTCAACTAGACTATTAAAAGGCACTTTTGAACGTCATTTACAAGAGAAAGAAACATTATAATATTGAATCTAGTTGCCCATTCCAAAAGGTAGTTTCGTATGGAGAAGAACGGGGCAAGAAACTCCATACTCCATATCTCCATACTCTTTTAACAAATATATATATTATGGTTTACAATAAGTAGTAGGTAGGTACATTAATTTGTGTTTTTCACACCTTGTATAACTAAGAAGGTACACATTTACCTTCTTTGACGTCTGAATATCGATGGCAGCAAAGTAGAAACGGACATCTACAAAATCGCAACTTTACAGGAGAGCAGATTTAGTTTAAAAGAGTGGTTATTTTGAGAGTTATGGACCGATTAACCTGAAATTTTCTATAATGCTTTAAAATAACCTTCTTTATGAATTGTGTAATAGGTTTTATCGCTTTATCGTTGTTTTACTGAAATAATGTAGATGTCTTTTTTTACTCTGAAAAAACATTGACGTAGAAGAAGACATCTGCCTGATAACCGATGTCTTCTTCTACGTCAAAGTTTTATGACATTGTAATAAAAAAGTGCCCATTTCATTTAAAATATCCAATAAAGTAAGATAATAATCTCCTGTAATACATTTAAGGATATTTAAAGAACATCTTTATAAACGAACAAGTGGCAGATGTCCGTGTTTACGTCGAACCGTAACCTCAAAATAATTTTTATTACTCACTCTAAGATTTCATTACTAGCACTAATAATGAACTGTATACACTATCATTATTATTACATTTATACCGGTACGCGCTAGAATGTGACAACTGACTGATGTCTTTGTTGACGTTTCCATTCATCTGTCAAAGCTCCGAAGTAAAGGCGGACAAAGTCAAATGTCCGTTTCTACTGCGATGTTTTTTAAAAATCCAGTGTAGATGTCTTCATTTACGTATTAAATTTTCTAAATTATATTGAATTTTGAAAAAAATTTAATATAGACTTGTAGATAGGATTAAAATAAGCTCATTTTTGTAAAAAAAGCATTTTCGAAAAAATGTAGATGTCCGTTTCTACTTTGCTGCCATCGATATTATCTATGTGTTTTGCAGATTATTGTTGAAAACCAAGAAACATTATTGCCATACACAACAAACATGCCATAACTTCAGCTAGACTAGATACTTTAAAATTCCGACCTTTTCACCCATTACATAAATATTTTAAAATCTTAACGTAACTTGGACTATAATAATAACACTAACTAGATGGACGAAAGATTGATAACACTTTTTTCTTAATGTCTGATTCAATTTCGTGTTAAATTGTATGCAAACTTTGCTACGTGCATTCCATTGCGCAGTAGGTAAAGTTTTAACGGTTATTATTCAAAACAACCGGGTGTAAGGTAGCCGTTGTATAGCAAAACTTTTGTATCACCAAGATTTAGGTAAACCGTTGAAACAATTTTCAGTCTCACTAATTTTGTGAGTTCTTTAACTAAATTAGGGTTGTTTATTTATAAAGCACCCATTTACTTTACGTAGCATGCAAACGTTTACATATGCGTGACTTAATAGAATTAGCTGCTATAACGATTTGGGAAAATTATAGAGATCTATCGGCTGCTTATTATCCTGTTGTAAATAACGACTGAAATTATAGTTTATTATAACGCGTTTATAGGATTAACTGGGTCTACTTATGCGTTTTATTGTATTGTTTATTACCAATAAACTAATAAATAAGTTATGTCTTTATCGATAACAACTACGTAACTGGTTCATAGTAGTTCGTAAATGTCGTAAAAGCTTTTCATAGTTCGTCAAGAGAAGTCCGTATTCTAGTGGACGCATAAATGGCGGAAATTGTATTGCGCATTGTCGGTCGCGTAACGCCAGAACAGTCAAAACGATAATAAAACATCCAACCTACGGCACCGCGCACACGTAATAATACAAAGTAAATTATTAAACAAAAGAGAAAAACAATTACTTACGAAGTTAAAATTATATTAAAATTATAAAATCATTTTAATTAAATTATATTAAATACTTAAAACCAAGTTTAATAATTAAAATTAAATCAAACCAGATCAAATAATGATGCGTTAGTTCGTCGAGCGTACCTACTAACGACGATACGTCATAATTATGAACGAACGTATATAAGTAATTTATGCTGCATTCATTTTCATACAAACGTCTTGTTTATGCGACAAGGCGACGCAAAATGAGTGGTCAGATTCAGTAAAATAGAATAATAATTATAATAAACCTTTATTTCAGGCAACTTTGGCCCATAAAATCACAACACATACAATAATAATTACAATAATTATAAACTAATACAAACTTAACATAAACAAACTTAAGTACACGACTAACAACAACAAAATTAATTTTATAGTGCTTATTTTAATATTTATAATTCTATGGTAATTAATGTAATTGGACCTGTGCCGTTTTAATTAACTATAAATAAATAAATAGTAAATAGTAAAATTACGTTTGTTTCGGCAGTATTTGGGGAGGCCCTATGCTCATCAGCGGGCGTAAAGAAACCCAGTACGATGACCCAAAGGTACCTTACCATCATAAAGTAAATAGTAAAAACAAGTACTAACCAAGTACCCGTAAAAGCAAACAAACCATGACGATACACCACAGTATCCCGGAGTTTCAATAAATATTTTATTACCGTCCATTGTTAGGAAGTGTGGAAACTTTTTCGATAAGTCCGTTGGCTAACAGCTAAACTCCTTGTTCCAGTTGTTCATGGCTCGAATCGTTTAGATGGCTTTTGTTTAGACATTATGAGAATGTACGAATTGTCGTGAACATGGGCTTTAGCGTCTAATATCTGTGGTGGCTATTTCTTCTGTTATCGGAAAATACTTTTCTCGCTCGATTTCGTACTTTGCGGGTTTCGTTTCGTTTATTATTTTCTTTTAGGGAACGTTTTAAACGATTTTTCAACTAATAAAAGTCTGGAAACCAATGTCTATCAAAATATGAGTTAGTTTTCAAACAAAATTGCATTCGAACAGATCGAAAAACAACATTAAAATCAAATCAAACATGAAAACCGAATAACATTCATCGTTACAACTGAAAACCAATCTAAAACTAAAAAATACACTAAAATGTACCAACTGTTACAAATGCTGTACAAAAGTCATTCCATTGATTTATTTTTTGTTGTACCAACGTTTTGTGAATCCTTGTCGGGATTGTGTGTGTATACAGTCGACAAAAGGGATAAGTAGTCAGGCAACTTCAGTTCTTTTTTTCGGTTTCTGTACCTAATGGATGCCAAACGTCTGTCAGAGGACTGTATATTTTTAACCGGAATAGCACACTTGTAATTCACAAACCTTTTTCCCATGGGGGTAGGCAGACTGCACAGAACGCCACCTGCTACGATCCTTACATACTCCTTTCGCCTCATCTACGTTCATACATCTCGTCATACAAGCACGCCGGTTAGGAGTACACCGCACCTGACCTTAAAAAAAAAACTACTAAAACTACTACACGCTGCTACTGCTACTACTACTACTACTTTTTTAATATAAAAATACATATTATTAAGTTAAGTTTGTACGTAGGTACCTAATGTTAAATATTGTACCCGAACTCTTCGTGATCCGAGCACGACTCGCACTTGGTCGGATAATTGTTTTGATTTTGTTTGTGTGTAGTATAACGACTGTCAAATCGAAATGTGTCACCTTATACTTCATATTGTCGAACAAAGTTAATCGTCTGGTTGCACCTAAATAATTAATATTGTCTACATAGTACTAATGATTTTTATTTCTTGCCTGCATACCAATCTCGTTTGTTGACTGTACGGGTCAACGACAGAATTCCACGTTTAAAATCGCGTAATTGCGTGCAAGATATAAAATGCCGCGTGGATATCATGCACGCAATTTTCAACTCTATTTTTGTTTTATTTTAGTTCATTATCAATTAATCAATGAAAACTCCTTAAGCAGCTACTGTTGCTCTATCTACGTTATTTGTAAGAGTGTCGAGGTTCATTTGAATGCAGGTTGCCTCACGAGGCATCAGGCAGGGTCTAATACAGAGTGATATCATCTGACTGCTGTCACATCTGAGGAACGCAGTGATTTACTTACGGAAACTTATTTTGTAGGAAGGATCACGGAAGACGTTTAGGTTTGTATGTCAGTGCATGTTGAGATTATGTAGGATTTATGTAAGTTCATGTTTTATGCGTGATGATGTTATAAAAGTATCCTTGTATGAATGAAGGCTTCAAAAATGTTGAGATAAAACATTTTTTGTTTTTGCCTTTTTACTGTCCCTCTCCTGGGCAAACGCCTCCGCCCATTCTTTATACTTCCCTCTGTGTTATGCTCGAAGAAGCAAATCAAGGCGTCTCGCCATCTTCTCCTCGGTCAGGTCAGTCAAGGCTTCACTAACGCTTCACTAATAAAAAAATGTATAAAATTTTCGCCTAGCCTGTAATGTGTGATATTTTTTATGGTACCTATACTTAACCATAAAACGTAAAAAGTCGAGAGCAAAATCCGAAGCAATAATATACGTATAAGTACTGTAATACCATCGTGCAATTACATACTAATATCCACATTCTAGTCCAAACGATTCCCAGTTTCAATTCCAGTAGCAATTTTACATTCCGATGGAACCTAACAAAAAACCGAAAGGTATTAATAAAACGCCAAACAACACTATACCAAACCAATAAAGGTTCAGCGTAACAGAAAATAGGTACCTTCGAAATATCGCTGAATAATCATAAGTCGAAAACGTGTTTCCTTCAGATATCGATAGCTCAGCGATTTCCAAAAACGGCAACAATTTCCAGAAATATCTCCGGTTTAACGATACCGGTGGTATTATTTTTTGCCTCCCGTCTATTTATTGTATCTGACTAAACAAGGTGGAGACTGCCACCCACAGACTAAAAATACATTTAGATGTTTATTAAACATTTGGAGTGTTCACCTCAGGCAGGTACGGTCAGCAATTAAAGTAACATTGACATTATTACAAAAAGATACGAAATGATACGATTAACTGCTGTTCAATATTAAATGTGTGGGTTCGGGTGTAGGTTTTAATATCCGTTAAACTATATATGTCATGGTACAAGGGATAAAATATTTAATAAAAAATGTGATTCATGTTCTCATAACATTAGGCATGAAAACTTTAAACGGTACGTCAATGACTGAGATAATTAAAAACTAAGTGATATTAATGAACTTAAAACAATCAACTAAATAGGGAGGTGTAAAAAAGCTTTTTTACAAAAAAAGATAACCGCCTTCAAAAACTACAAAATAAAAAATAACTTTAGTTTTGGAAGTCGGTGGCTTTGGTTTTGTTTTTGTTATGTAGGTAAGTAAGTATTGCCACCGACTTCCAAAACTAAAGTTATTTTTTATTTTGTAGTTTTTGAAGGCGGTTATCTTTTTTTGTAAAAAGCTTTTTATTTTTCACTTTTTAGTGCTGTGTTTGAAATCCTTACAAAAAGCCCTTTCAAACAATACCTCACACGATATATTTAATTTTGGAAAGTGGTAGGAGGGGGGTTGACGTACCCCCTCCCCCTTTTCCTTCAGTCAGTCATTGACTACACGTATAAACAAAGCAATTTCACTTGTTACGATATTGCTGCTGTGATCCTATGAGGAGTTCCATTCCATATCTCCGAAGTTCATCATCAGATCATGACAATATTTATATGGGACCTAGTGCTTGTGTATTAATGTTTGAAATCGTTACAAAAAGCCCTTTCAAACAATACCTCACACGATATATTTAATTTTGGAAAGTGGTAGGAGGGGGGTTGACGTACCCCCTCCCTTTTTTCCTTCAGCCAGTCATCGACTACACGTATAAACAAAGCAATTTTTCTTGTTACGACGGTTCTGCTGTGATCCTATAAGGAGTACCGTTCCATATCTCCGAAGTGCATCATCAGATCATGATAATATTTCTATGGGACCTATTCGGAAGTATACTCTTTCAAACAAAAAAAGAATCATTCAAATCGATTCATAATTGGCTGAGAAATCAGGTAACATACATACAAAAAAAAAAAAAAAAACATACGCGTCGAATTGAGAACCTCCTCCTTTTTGAAGTCGGTTGAAAATTAATTTCAAATAAAACAAATACAAATAATAGTTAAAAACAATCAACTATTATTACATCTTCTCTTATTTATTTTTTACATGTTTCTCAATAATTAAAAACACAAAAAATAATTAAGTTGTAATCGACTTTTATTGCTGACCTTAGTATACAGTTTGACATTATTTCAGTTGTCTATCTTGGATTATTTGAACTGGAAATGTCCATTTATATTTCGATAGGAGATTGGCAGCTCCATCTTTTATTCAAAACAGTCAAGTGCTGAGCATTAGTCTTGCTCAAATGGATGCTATAACTGCTCGTAACTATAAACACGAACGGCTTATGAATGAACGGATCTCAAATACCTGGAACGTTTGAATTAAAATTAAATTTTCACAAATACTTAAACTCTGGAAATGTTTAAAACATTTCAAAAGCACTCAATTGCTAAAATCTATAAACAAACAAATAACGCTCGGTAAAAGCAATTTCATTTAGACATACAAAATAGGTTATTCTGAGCACATTCTAACGTTACCTTTTAGCATAGAACAATTGAATTAGACACGCAAATATACCCTCATGTCCTTTGGGTATAATAATACTCGGCAATAAAGCATGCTAGCCGCAAATATTCCATACGGGAGGCGGAAAATACACAATGTAGCGACAATACGAAACGAGACCTTCAGAACGTAACCCGCCTTAATTATTTACGAGCAGATGAGTGCCTACCTGTGTTCCGACCGACACTTGAATGACGGCCTCATTCAAATTATTGTCCGTCTCACATTTTGTATAATATTCCGGTGTTTACAAAGTTCTGTAATTTGTTTTTGATTGTGACGTGAGGTGCTTGACTTTACGACGTAAAAGTAAATTATAGAACTTTTAGATGTTTCATTGTGAATTTGATTTTTGTTTTTATGTAAATTATTTTATTTTATTGTTTTTAGCTAAAAGATTTTCAAATACAACGAAGTTGATAGGTCCTACGAGAACCGTACATTTTTCCAGTACAAAAAGTAGCCTATTCCAGACTATAATCTATCTCGGTGCCAAATTTTGTCTAGATTCGTTCAGTCGCGTGAGTAAGAAACATCCATCCATCCAAACTTTCGCATTTATAATAGTACCTACCTAGTAAAATTGTCAATAGTTTCGACTTCGTTAATGTCATGAGCCAATAGATTAAATCTAAATAGAAAATAAATGAATCTGATTTAATTTTGTTCTTTAATCAAAAATTTTATAGTTTATCTTTTTATTATTTTCCACTATAGAAGCCAAACTAAGGTCAAGGACCTATGCATAATCTTTGAAAATGTCAACTGACTAGGTTGTTACGACTAAAATAAAATAGTCGGTGACATGCAGACAGACAGACGGCTTAGGTTTTGTAATAGGGTTCTGTTAGTAGTACCCTTTAGGAACGGAACTCTAAAAGTTACATTCAAGGCCTCTTGAAGACAGTTATGGCCTTAAAATTAACAATTGATGACCACCTTGTTAATCACCCTTCATTACAATTTAATTGATACTTCTACTAATCCACCCAGAGTGGAAGAAATTTGGTGATTTCCCATCCTTAAAAAAGGCCCTATTTGGGTGTAATTATTATAAGAGGAATAGTAGATAAGAAGTACAAAAAATATATCTCCATAATGCTATTTAATCTATACTTAATGTTGTAAAGCTGAGGAGTTTATTTGTTTTTTGAAGGCATTTATCTGGTGGTGTGACAGTCTCATGCCTCGAAAACCACGTTAACCCATTGATCCTGCCACTAATATCTTGCCGGTCGCGTCGGATTGTAGTCTTATTGGACTATGAGCGTGACCGAAGAAGGAACTCCACACGCCAATGCAGCTGCTGCACTATAATATCTCCTCCATACATCTTTATTAAGATTGGTCGCCGAAATTCGGTCGGGGGAATACAGTAACAACGATAAAGATGAAAACTTACACATCTCTGCATAACACTCCATCTAGTGACGTTTTCGCTTCGCGCTTGAATCTATATCTATCTATACTAATATTATAAAGAGGAAAACTTTGTATTTTTGTTTTTTTGTTTGTTTGTTTGTAATGGATAAACTCAAAAACTACTGGACCGATTTTGAAAATTCTTTCACCATTAGAAAGCTACATTATCTGCGAGTGACATAGGCTATATTTTATTTTAGAAAAAATAGGGGTCCGTAAGATATTTGGGTTTTTCGGACCCAAGGTGTAAACTCGCTAAAACTCGAGAACGGCTGGGCCGATTTAGCTGATTTTGATTTTGAAAATTAAATGTTCGTGGAGGTCTAGGGAAGGTTTGAAGGTGAGAAAATATGGGGTAGGGGTAGGGTTGGGGTAGGGTAGGGGCATGATACCACGCGAACGAAGTCCCTAAAACAGCTTTTTTAATATGAAGTCGGGAAGTCGGTCTCAAGGGTAGGGGTAGGGGTAGGGTACGGTAGGGGTAGGGTAGGGGTAAGGTAGGGTAGGGGTGGGGTAGGGGTAGTGGTAGGGAAGTGGTAGGGTAGGGTAGGAGTAGGGTAGCGTTATGGTAGGGTTAGGGTAGGGTAGTGGTAGGGTAGGGGTAGGGTAGGGGTAGGGTAGGGGTAGGGTAGGGGTAGGGTAGGGGTAGGGTAGGGGTAGGGTAGGGGTAGGGTAGGGGTAGGGTAGGGTAGGGGTAGGGTAGGGGTAGGGTAGGGGTAGGGTAGGGGTAGGGTAGGGGTAGGGTAGGGTAGGGATAGGGTAGGGGTAGGGTAGTGTAGGGGTAGGGTAGGGGTAGTGTAGGGGTAGGGTAGGGGTAGGGTAGGGGTAGGGTAGGGGGTAGGATAATGCAGGGTTAGGGTAGGAGTATTAGTAGTGTAGGATACCACGCGAACGAAGTCGCGGCGGGTCAGCTAGTCTAATAATATAGTGCTGCATTGGCCTACATTTGAGATTCGGTCTTCTGTTGCAGACAGCTGGAGATCCGCTGAAGTGGGGTATATTTTGATGCCAATATCGATTTGTTTGTAAAGTTGAATGAATAAATAAGTAAGTACACAGTTTTACTATTATAAATGCGACAGTTTGGCTGTATGGATGTTTGTTAGACACTCAATCACGCCAGAACGGCTGTACGAATCTGGATAAAATTTGGCACAAAGATAGATTTAAGTCTGGTATAGTACAGCCCATAGGTAGTTTTGATGGATTTGGTTATTTGTAATATGTGAGATATTTTGTGTTTGTTAACACATCCACGATGTATGTCAATTACGACAGTAAAAGTGTAAATTATATCAAAATTGTACCAAACAAGTAAGTATTTTGATATAATAAGTATTGAAATAATTAACGCTATATTTATCAACTAATAAATTAAAACTGTTACTGCAAAATAACGAAAAATTTAAATTATAATTAATTCATTTTATATAGTAATACTACTTTACGAATACCTTCCTGTATCTGTGAAAACAACATTCAATGTCGTTGCATAACTCCTCTAATTTAATTAACAACGTGCTTAGTCCGAAGCCAGTAAATGTACCCAACTACCCGAAATATCATTCGACGAAATTTCGCCTCCGATACGAACATAAATCACAGATCCTTCGATGCCTATCTCCCTGGTACCGGGCTTCAAATAACGGCCCTCTGTACTTAATGCTTGGTACATAAAACCAGGCTAGGAGCTATCCTAGAATAGAAATTGTGTCTCGGACTACATAAATAAGTAGGTACGAGTACGCTTGAAGAGTCTTGAGGCTGATGGTCTGACTTTTGACTTCATTATGTCACGGTGGAGTGATGTCTGGCTTTTCTTTGTCTTCTATTTTATTTTCATTACTTGCGTCTAGCGATTTTAAGGAATTATTTCGAGCGCTAGCATTAATATTACCTAACATTGTTGGTGCTAAGGACCGTTTGGTGCTGGAACAGTGGAGTGTCGAACACCCGGTAGCATGCACCCATGCACAATGGTTTGTGCGTAATGTGTAAAGAAAAATTTTCACACCAATAATAAAAAGTTGTTCCTTAGCATTTTTTTTTATTTTTAACCCCCTACGCAAAAACGGCGGAGTGTTATAAGTCCGATGTGTCTGTGTGTATGTCTATCTGTGACATCGTAGCTCCCGAACGGATGGACCAATTTTGATTTTGTTTTTTTGTTTGAAAAGTGATTTAGTCGGGAGTGTTCTTAGCTATGTTTGATAAATATCGGTACCAAGATGGCCGCCATCAGGGGCTATAACATTTTAAAATTTTTATTGTTTAAATATTAGTTTGGTGAGCAGTATGTGGTTGTTTTACACCTCGTATAATTTTGAAGTAAAGAAACCTTAGTTATCCCTGCACTCAATGGTCATCACGAAAAAGTGACAAATATCACTTCGTTGCTTTTCAGCGGATACACGGAAGATTATCATTCAGACGTTGACACGTCGAGAGCGCCGCGCCGTGCGACACCGGTACCGCGCGCCCACGCATGACGACAGGACGACAAACGTCACGTGTCAACTTTACGAGAAATAACAACCGTCCGTGTATCGTCCGACACCTGCACTACTAGCCTTGAAATAAAAATTCTGCCATACGTGTATCACCGACCTACATAGCTTATATCATCCCAAAGAGATCCCTGTACTGGATTTAATTTTCATTTTGTTACTAGCTGCTCCTCGCGACTTCGTACGCGTGTTAAGTTACGTCTTTGGTTACTGCTCCGTTCCTGTGGGTCATAGCGTAATGTTATATAGCCTACACTATTCCTCATGAATCTGGCTATCATATGCAAGTATTTTTTCCAATACGACTAGTAGTTCCAAAGAGTGAAAGAACAAACAAACAAAACATTTCTTCAGTTTTAGTATACTAGTATATATTAGGTATATGTTTTAGATTAATAGGTAGGTATGTATGTACTAGGTATGCTAAGATATATTCTGAATTTACTTGAAGGGTTTATTACCTTCAAGTTTAAATTATTTCGCATCAAAGTAAAGCTTTATCATTATTCTCCAAGAGAAAATGTGAACATGGTTTAGAGAAACATTGTTAGACAGGTCTCATCTAAGAGCCTCGTAACTATAGCTGAATTAATGTTATCCCCAAGATGATACGTAGTGGAATTATCCAGAACACCCACTAAAATTACAAACTTAAAAGCAGATAGCTTCACTCTTACTTTCGATAACATAAGATTCAAAATAGGGTATTTTGACCGTTTCTTACGGGTTGTTGTTTTATGGATATCACGTCACAATTTCTGCTTGTTATCGTGTAAAACCGTCATTCCATAGTGGCGTGTGGACACGCTACACGCGTTAGTTGTACCGTCCTATAGTCATGGGGTTATCTTACTAAGCAACTCCAAATTGGAGATATGGAGTTCTGTATTTAAATTAGAGAACCTAAAACATTTTTGCCATATCATTTAAAAGCCCAGTTGTCACAAATTCATTAAAATAACTCCCATTAATAAACTAACAACATAGACTTTTAAATTCTGAATTTGAAAGTTTAAACAAAGCCCATCGCCCTTTACTTTAGACATGACATTTAGAAGTTTATTTTTGAGTTAAATTAATTAATTTTGTACATATAATCTAGAACTTTAATTAAGTTCATCAATACAGACAGTTTCATAAAACAATATAAGCTAATTTCACATACGACCCAACGTTTACAATCGGCCGTCGTGCTCCCGGGTATCCGGTACACTCTCAAAGAAACAAAACGGCTCTGGAGCCGGATGTGCCGTGATAAGGAAACCGGATGCCGATCCCTGGCTAACGAACAACTAGTAACGACCAACCAAAAATACTAGACCCGCAGGCGAGTCTTGAGCCAAGCCATAATTTACTGATTTTCAAGATTTGAGGGGGAGAATGGGAGGTCAATTTAAATTGGGTTATCCTATCTACATGCTAATATAGTGTAGTAATGCTAAAGTGACGTGAAAGCAAACTTCCTTTGATACTCCAGTCCTAAGAGTGCGCGTCTTTATAATGTAAAAGTTATTCGAGCGGAGAGCATGTTTTATGGGGAAAATGTCATGGGACGAGATAATGGACGGATGGTGGAGATGTCTGTTATGATTTTTTTGCCTTATTTCTACGTCAAACATTTATAAGTAAGGTATAAATAGACGATACGTAGCTCGTGTTGGCGGTCGACTTAGACGGAGCAGTAATGTTTCGAGTAGGTTACATTAACCAATTGATAATTAACTAAAATGTAATAGGAATAGTGTTCAAAATTGCGTGAATGCGTGCAAGATTAATGCGAAATTATATCTTGCCACAATTTTCGACTCTATTTATGATGTTTTTAATTGATTGGCAATTAATACATTGGTACACACCCTAAGCAGTACCTATACGTATAAGAATCAGTTGCGCCAAGAATTAAGAGTTTTTACTAACTCGAGGTAAAATAATAAATGTAACATAACATCACGCCTGTAATCCCTCGAAGGGTTCGGCAGAGGTGTACCCCTAATGAGTACACCTCCTCCGCCTTCCTCCACCGCCGCGTAGGTACTTTAAATCTACAAACAAACAAAAATAAAAAATAAAAATAAATTTTAACTCTTTATCATATTAGTTTAGTTACTTTAACTTTATAACAGTAAAATAATATACCGCAAAGTTTTAAAATAATTGGTAAACCGGCTTAGTTTAAAATACCAATTATTTCAATATTCGAAAATATTTTAAATATTTAATGGATATATTTCACCGATAACCTATTATTTCAAACCTTTAATTACCCTTTATTTTGTACCTAAAACTTTCAAAAACTTTCTCAACTAAATTCCTTTACAACCTAGTGTTTTAACAAGCTTAATAAAGCAACAAATCTTTATGTTAAAATCTAGAAAAAGATTACACACCACTTAAAATTATCTCTAATCTCATATAACAATAAATATTCTTGTTCTACTCAACCATTCCCAGACTGAAATAAAGATCACACTGGATAAAACGGCTTTTGATAAAAAAAAAAACTCCGGTTACTCTTTTCAAATAAAACTGCCAAGCAAATATCGCCTTTGCAACTTAAAATTTAAGGTTGAAATTGGAAATAGCTAATCATTAAGTAGTTAGCATAAGGATGCAGTTCATTACTTGTAAGTACTGTGTAATGAAAATGGAATCTCTGGAGGGAAGGCACTGGAAAGTAGCGTTATAAATGTGTAATTATAGGGTTATATCTTGTAATGTATATTCTCAAAGCTTTTTCAAGATTTTCAAGCAATCAACGTTACGGATCATGAAGATAAGAGTTGGAAAGAAATATTTAAGTACTGGCTTTGGCTCTGTTTCAGTGTATAGGTACGTGTGAACTTTCCAATTCTCTATTATAGTAATAACAACAACATAACATTAACCCTATAATCCCCGAAGGGTCAACTTAGGTCCACGGGATTCCCTTCGAGAGAAATTCAAAGACATCAATATTCTGACTGTAGCCTCACAATACATATTTGAAAACCTTATGTATGTACACAAGAATATTAATTCAGTGTCCGATGTTCATGGATTTAATACTAGAAATAAGCACAATCTTGTGGTACATCACACTCGTCTCCACAGAGTAGGCAACTCGTTCATGGGTCAATGTATACGTTTTTACAATAAACTTCCCATTGATGTTCGAAACTTACCGATTAAAAAATTTAAAAGTTGTATTAAAACCAAACTATACAAAAAGGGCTACTATAAAATTTCGGATTATTTAGATGATAAAAAAGCTTAGGATTGAACTGCTCGCTCTGCTAAGCCCTTTGCAAATTGCAAATTACATTTTTCTTTTTGACACATTTTACTAAACATGACATCTGTTAATTTTACGTTAACATACTTTGAAAAGTATTTTTTTTTTTAAATATATTATATTATTATTGTAAATATGTGGACTATGTGGGTTGTTGCATTTTTTGTGATTAGATTTCATGGTTGTCTGACAGTTTGAGTACTTGATGCGGCCTACCCAAATGTCCCTTCTTTGGTATTGTTCGTCGTGTCGTTGAGTTCCTTAAGTTCTGAGTCGAGCTTGACGATTTCTGACAAATGCATGCACTGACTGGACAGGCCGACTCAAATTCGTGTGCCTCTCTCCTCAAGAGACCACTTCGGACATTAACCTACTTGGTTCGCATATGATTTGACCATTACAAGTAACTGTATGGACTTTAAAAGAGACTTTGACCTCTGAGTTTGTTTCGGTGTTTCTTCTCAGAGCAGTCGGCTAGGAAACACTGGACTCATCTAGTTAAAAAAAAACAAATGTGACGTGTAAAAGTGTTATTTATAACCAATTTGCTGAATAAACATCATTTCATTTCATTTCATTTCATTTCATTTCATTTCGTTAGTCAGCCATTAGTACACCCACATTTAACCAGTTATGTTTTAAGTGCCATGTAATAGGGGACGAGCCTATTGCCATCAACCGGGCACAAATCCAGACAGAAATTCCTCATGAAAAAACCCAATAACACTTTGCCCGACCTGGGAATCGAACCCAAGACCTCATGCTCAGCAGTCGCACCCTGCAACCACTAAACCAAGGAGGCAGTCTCTTAGCAGTCTCTTATTAAAATGTCCATTCTATTATTGTTGGGATCAAAAATCGGTATGTCGACACATACATAATTATTTTAAACTTGAAAATACTTGTGTTTGTAATAAAGACAGTCCAAGCTAAAACATGTCTGGACAATTTTCTGCATCAGATGTTCACAAATACGTTACTGTCTAATAAGCGAGGGTAACAAAGAATCGGACACAGCTGTTTGGCCAGTAAAAATTGCGATGGAGACACTCGTAAAATGAACGGACTCAAGAAGTGATTGATGATCTAAAAACTAAAAGATAAACGCTTGAAGTATTTTTCTCAGATAATCTAAAAATTTCATCAGTTTTTCCAATCTAATGAAAGTTGTGACAGTCATTATTTCGGTAAAGAACATTTTAATGCTTTCTTAACGAGATTTTGGTCCAATCATTTTTTTTAATCTAACAAAGGAGAATGAAGAAAAGCAACTTACGTGTGTATCTATTTATTTATTTAATGAAGCATGGAAGAAAGTAGAAAACTAGACCAGAGCTGACAGGAGCCAATTAAAAATCTTCGCGTATAGAACTAGAGTGGAAACTTAAAAGTGAGCATACAATAGATAGATACATTTTGTTGTTGGTTACATAATATTAGTCTTAAGCTATACACAATTTAATAAGAACAAATAATAAAATTAAAAAGGTAACAATCGAAGGAAACTATTTAAAAAAATGTATGTTGTATGTCTAATTGTTACCATTATCAACTAAAGACTCAGCCACACGGGAGCGGATCACTTAAGGGCGCGGTTACGGTCAAGGGTGTGGTCAGATACTGAAGTAGTACTTGTATGTACGGGCTCACACCAACGCGGGCAACGACACTACTGCAATATTCTGAAAATTTCATCGGTTTTGCCAATCTAATGAAAGTTGTGACAGTCATTATTTCAGTAAAAAACATTTTAATGCTTTCTTAACGAGATTTTAGTTCTTCTCCATCTTTTTTTGCAATCTAACAAAGGAGTTCAAACTAAAAACCCAGCCACATGGGAGCGGACGATTTGCGGGCGCGAATCCGGTCAAAAGTGTGGTCAGATACTGAAGTAGTAAGTACTTGTATGTACGGGTTCACACCAACGCGGGAACGACACTACTGCAATATTGACCGCAACCGGGTCCGCCAATTATCCACTTCAAAGTGCCCGAGCCTTACATAGATACCCTACCGAGAATCAAAATAACAAAAGTATGGTGAACAGGTAAACCAATTTAATATTATCGCCAGGATAAGCAACAGACGATACCAAATCCCAAACACTTTAAGCAGACCGCTATAAGCACCCTCGAATGAAGAGCCAACGACGCGACTGTACCAAAACATAATGACCTCAGAACTGGGACAAAACAAAAGATAGGAATAAAAATATAAGGACTATTGAAGAGGAAATAATCAAAGGGTGAGTTCAAACCCAACCCGTGGGAAATTACACATGAAAGGCAAACCAAAATGTCTTGCGATTAAATCTGTCTGTACCCGCATTTCTGTCCCATCGAGTCATTTAATTGAGTGGAAATACTGAACGTTTGGGGTCGTGTTCCAATTTAGTATAAATTCAGTGGACACGTGTTTCTAGATTGCAGTCTATTTATTTAATATGAGAAAACTAATGTTTCGGTAATGAAATATGTGCTGGATTTCTTCCGGTCGTAATCGTGGGCAAGGTTTTGTACAATCTCCTTTTATTGAACAAGAATCGTACTTAATATCGTATTTACCAGTGGCGAGGACTCCATACAACTCGATTTCTTCCGGATTCAGAACATCATCTACTGCCATAAAAAAAGCACAGTCAATAATATCTACATAACATAAACATCATGCCTGTAATTGCCGAAGGGTTAAGCAGAGGTGTGCCCATTAGTACACCCACATTTCGCCAATTATGTTCAAGTCCCATGTAATAGGGGGCGAGCCTATTGCCATCAACCGGGCATAAATCCAGACTCCGGGGCTGCTACTGAGAAATTCCTGATGGATAAAAACCCATTATCAGTAGTATCTATGGTTAAAGAAATTTATTTCTCAATAAGAAATTACACTGATTTCACTTACTACTATTACCAAGTAATAAACAAACTGCAGATATTTTAAAAGAGAAGGCCAGGAATTATATAGAAATGTACCCCAGAATTTAATGGACTTGTATAGATATAAAATGGCTGTCATTCAATAGTACATGTCTTGCATAAGGCGCATACTTTCGAGCAGTCGTGGACAAAAGTTGTGAAGGTTTAAAAAGTAGATTTTTATCTCTGAA
This sequence comes from Hoplodrina blanda, assembly GCA_949316365.1. Classification (NCBI taxonomy): domain Eukaryota; kingdom Metazoa; phylum Arthropoda; class Insecta; order Lepidoptera; family Noctuidae; genus Hoplodrina; species Hoplodrina blanda. Next base: position 10,705,795 of record OX438585.1, read on the forward strand.
CATCATCTGCTGTTTAAAAATGATTAAAAAACACTACTGCTATTGCTACAATTTTTTTCTAAAAATGTTGATATCTTAAGAATATTGATCATAATTAATTTTACACCCACTGATACGAATCACAAAATTTATTTTACCCACGAAAAATCAGAAAGAACGAGCTACTTAAAATATTAATTTACAAAATTAGTTGACCTAGAATGAACCTAAAAACTAATTAAAAGCCTTCAAAAACAACTTCTGTTTTTCTTAATTAATAAGGTTCGTCTCAGTTTACTTATAGAGTTTGTCTTAGACCAAATTCGAGTTTAGGTTTTGCACTTTGCTAAACCCGTCTTAAGTTTGTCTAACAACATCTAAAAACTTATTAAGCTAAGTCTGTAACTAAGAGTAACTAGGTAGGAACTTGTGTTTCCTTAAAATTAAGAAATAGAGTGTCATACTTGGCACGCAAAGTTATGATGAGACATTTATTAAAGTGGCTTTCTTAATTTATTATTAAAAGAGATTAGATCAAACTTATTTCATCATTAACATTAATATTCTCTTTAGTTTATGCCAAAGGTTTCTGGGAATTAATAAGTTAGCCTACTACTTTGTCCTTTATCTTTGTATTCTCTGCAACATTATGATGTGTGTCTAGGCAGTATTGATTTCCACCCATACCTTATTTATATTTAGGGTTCCGTACCTCAGTCGGCAAAAACGAAACCCTTATAGCATCACTTTGGTGTCCGTCTGTTCGTCCGTCTGTCCGTCTGTCAAGACCGTTTTTCTCAGAAACACGTGGAGGATTTCCCGTTGACCTAGAATCATGAAATTTGGTAAGAAGCAATGCGATTTAGCACAAGTAAAGGAAGAAATCCAAAAACCGTAATTTGTAGTTGCATCAAAAAATATTTAATTACATTTTTGCGACTATAAACTTACTTTTTTTATGTTTTGCTAAATATTGTATGGCGGAATGGAACCCTACATGGGCGAGTCAGAATCAGAAATATTAGAAGCGTTTATAGAACTATCTTACGCACGTGAATTCATCCGTGTGGAAGTTGTAAATGTGTCGTAAACATGACATACCTAAAACTACATGAATAGTGAATAGTTAATAGCGAATAGTGTACAGTACCCGGCGATAAATATTGCACATCGACCTTTATCGTATTTTGTATTTTATACAAAGAATAAAAAGAATTATCAAAAGAAGCAAATCATAATTGTTTTAACAGCTCCTAATAAGATACCGGACTGTTTGTATTTCGTGCGACATAGATAACGCTCTACGAAGCCGAAATTAGCCGATTGTGTCTTTCCAAAGGTCGATGTGCAATATTTATTGCCGGGTTCTGTAGCTTTCTATCGGTGAAATAATTTTTATAATCGGACCAGTATGTACTTCCAGAGATTAATTAAGAAATTATAAAAAAAACAGTAGAAATCAGCAACAAATCAGAAATCAGTTATAATAAAAATTTAAAAATCGAATCATCAATTTGTTGCAAATGAAAACCAAAGATAATCTACAATCAATACAGATACGCGGTCTGCACGTATCGCAGCTCATATTTATTTCCATTTCAATGACGTACACTTGAAACACTGTTTACTTTCGGTCCAGGATCACCATGGCAACCCGTAATAATCGAAAACGTATAAAACCGGGATCAACGTAGCTTTTCAAGAGATACTTTGTTGTACCGCGTCGAAGGCAAAGTTTTAACGAGTTCGAATCTATCGTAAACTATACTACCTACACTATTTTGCATACATATATTGTACGTAGAAAAGGCTTCTGTTTACTTAACTAGTACTACAAGACTAACTTCTAGTTGAAGTATCATGTAACAGGAAAAGATTACGTCTGTAGTGCTTTCAACCATGTCAAAGTTAATATATTAACCCACGGAAACCGTACATTTTAACGAGATATAAAAAGTAACGTAGTACTAAAAACTATAATATATCTGTGTGCCAAATTACATCCAGATATGTGCAGCCATTCTAGGGTGATTAAGTTACAAACATCCATCCATCCAGACTTTCGCATTTGTTATAGTAATCTCAATATAATATTTAGCACAAAACAAAATCGCTTCCCGCGTCTGGACGCTTAGATCTTTTAAAGTACGCAAATGATTTTAAAGCGGTCTTTATCAATAGATAAAGTGATTCAAGAAGAAAGTTTATACGTATAGGTAGATCTACATTGCACCCGTGCAAATCCAAACTGTGTCGCTAGTAAGATTGTATAAAAAAATACAAGTTACATTTTTATTTCTAAAGATATAATACTTTTGTAATTTGACCTGTGTCAAAGGAGGGCCTTACCTTGAAACATCGGAAAAATGATAAGGGTGACGACCTCACAATGTAAAAAAAACCGACTTCAAAAATGCACTAAAAACTTATATCCAACCGTATGGCACCGACTCCAAAAAATTGTTAAATTTTAGTATAGGTTAATCGTAGGTTAGGTTAGGTTTATTAATATAGGTAGGTTATAGTATTATTTTTAAGTTTTTAGTGCATTTTTGAAGTCGGTTTTTTTTTTTTGCAAAAAAAAATTTTATTTGTTAATTTTTAGTGACATATTTTTGTCCGATTGCGATAAAATTTTCATGGGACCATTTGGGAAGTATAACCTTTCCAACAAAAAAAGAATTTTCGAAATCGGTTGGAAAGTGACGGAGTTAAGCGCGAACAAACCTAAAAAAAAAAATACAAACATCCGAATTGAGAACCTTCTCCTTTTTTAGAAGTCGGTTAAAAATAAATACATTATTAACAATTTAGAACCGAGGTGTTCCTAGGCGAGCGAAGAAAACGAGAAAAACATACTAATAACTTCTATTAGCATTATATTCATAATACGAGTAGATTTTTGTTACCCACAGCGAAAAAAATTTTTTTTACTGTTGACAAATGGAATTGTGCAATGGTATGACTATATAAGTATTGCTTTTATAACTGACTAGCTCGCTTATTCAACCTAGTTGTAAAATTTTATAGCCCAAATTTCAGAATCATAAGTCAAGTAGATTTCATAAATAAACTTAATTAGCATAAAGGTTTTAGAAGTACCTACGTGCTTTTGTTGTAATTTTCTAAACAGACCGCTTTATAAAAGCTAAGATATTCATGGAATTCGCGTCAAATTCAAATGTAAGGCAGACGTACATTGACATGATTCCTACTAAAGAGCCATCATTCACGCAATAGCTAGCACTTGATTAAATGTCTACCATTGGTCCTCGAGGGAATAAAAACCACGTTAAAATACTTTATTACTTCCAGTACCTATAATAGCCAAAAATATGTACGTATTTTGCAAGGAGCGCAAAGTAAAAGCTTTCCGAGTCGTATTGACAAACCACTCTAAGTGAGCGTTTATTCGGTGGTAAGACGCCAGGTAACATGTATCTGAGAAACATGCTTTCAATGTACCCTTGGGATCTTTCCCGACAATTTGTACAGCATTTTCAATACACAAGCACTTTTGTATTGAAAGTAAAAACATTTCCATCTCCGAAAAACGACCCAGAGGTAACATTTGGAGGGAACATTTGTGAGCTACATCTGTACAAGTATTTTTTAGACGATTACAGTAGAAATCAGAGGAGCGGGGTTGGCAGATTACCGACATGTTTTCAGCAAAAGAAAGATATTAAAAAGCAATCTACTTTAATTTCCATGAAAGTCGTAACACGAAAAAGAAAAATTAATATTTTGCCCTCGGCCCTAATTGCTTCTGACCGAAGAAAAAACAGATGGAGTGCACCACGTGTACATATTAAGCGAAATTCGATATTTACAAGGAATTCGCTCTTAATTTTTTTATGCATCAAATAATCTGGATAGCTTGTGTTCAAAATTATTTACTACAACGAAAAAAGGGTGTTTTTAGTATTAAAATACAAAAGCGTTCTATTATGACGTTCGGTAGAATCTGCACCTAAAGCTTTCAATTTAAAGAGTTTAATTAAAACGCAAAACGAAGATGGACGGTGTTAACTCATGTTTTTGAACGAAAATTTACAAAAATTTTAAATATTCATGTCGAATTTGAACGACCTGTATTTAGAACAAGCCGCGTGTGATTGCTGCTAGCAATTGGTTTTTTTTTAATCAACCTTAGAAAGCCTTTAGAAAGCTCGAAGTAATTATAGTACCTAATAGTATTAAGTTAATAAAATTTTGCATGCCAAAAGGCAGAATGTATAGGATCCAATCATTTTGTAACACCTAATTGTAATATTTACCTACATTCTATGCAAATAAATAAATTACTTACTTACTTACTTACTTACTTCCTGATATGACTATAGGTAAGTACATGCAGAGATGCTGCGTTAGCTTTTTAATTTTAACACAGATCTGTAATAGACGTTGAGTATAAAACGTGGGAGGGTGGCGGTGCCATGTTATAATGGGTTCTTTACAATATCGCCCCGCACCGCCTGGCGCCTCTGTGTGCGACCTTTTAATGCTACTGAATGATTTAATAGTCTATTCATGGGAAAAATATTTATTGCATGGTATAGTGGTTGAAATTACTTTATTGGTCGCGTTATTTTTCCTTTTTTTTTCTTATAAGGCTCGTTGTAGAGAGTTTTAGACGAAGGTGCAATTGCGCTAACATATGCAGTTACTGTGCCTTTAATTAGTTTTGCTTTTTTATAAAATAATATTTTTACTAAAATTATTACGTATCTTTAAAGTAATGAACTCCTCTTAGGTTTCAAGAACGAACTCGACTTTTTATTTTTGACATGATCACTATACAACCTTATTTTTTGTTCGCCATAAATCTGAAAAGGTCAATGTACTCATGACAATTACGAAAAACATTGAAAAAAAAAATTCTAAACTAAACTTTTGTTCGCTCCACAAAATCAGCTGATTTGTTTTCGCAATTTCCGAGTTCTTCACAGTTAAAGTAATTATGAGTACAATGATCCCTTTTCAGGTTTCTGGTAAACTACGAATAACGTTGTATTTATGTTTTTTTTATAAATCGGCTTTATTTGTGTTCGCAAAAGTCTGAGAGCAGTCGAAGGATTAACTTGAAATTTTCACACAACATTGCATTTTGGCAGAACAGTGTTTGTATACTTTTTCATCAGACTGAGCCACAGTGAAGCGTGGCCGGGTTAAGCTAGTTTGTTTTTTTGTAAAAAAAAATATTCGCATTTCTTTATTACTTAATAATATGCGCATTTGAATGCGAATGATACAGCTGCTATTGCTAATTAGGGTGGGCACTGATACCTATAGCGTGGATGTCAGCTGCACCTCTTAAAATTGTAAATTATACTACCTTTAGGCCTATTTTAATGTAAAACTATATTTTATGTGTAAACTTGAAAGTGCTGATGAACAATTCGTTGTTTTTTATTTTAATTAATATGAAAATTTTATTACTCCATAATGTGAATGTTATTTTGTTGTGTAGGTAGGATTTGTTTTTTTTTTAATATCTAATTTGTGCTATTTTACGCCAGGACAATAATTTGCACATACCATGCTATCTCTTTGCCACCTTTGGCTGACTATTAGAGAATGCCCAAGGCATTAGTCCACCTTTGTACTTTTTGTTGCATTTAATTTAAATAAATAAATAAATGTTACACTACACTCTAATAGTATTTGCCATTTACGCCCCATATACGTCCGGCAATTGTCTAAATCCTTATTTCCTCTGAATCGTTCCTACGATTGCGGTTCTTATTAGAAAGTCCTTACAGACGGACAGTTTACCTGGATTATCTTCCGCTTCGAATGTTCTGTTCCATTTGAACCTTTTGTGTGAAACTCCTTAGATTCTGTAGTAGAATTCAACGTCTGGGTTTTGAAAATATTTGGCAGGTGTCAGGCTATAAAATATATCTGAGCAGACGCCTGCGAAAAGTTAGATGAATGGAAATATGGTGGTTTTAAAATCCTATATTTTGGTGTGTTGTCACCAAAATATAGGATTTTAAAACCACCATACCTACTTTTTTTTTGAGATGGGTTTGTTCGTGACTCTTGCCTAGGTCAGAGGTAACAGAGAAAAAGTTGATGATGGATTTTGGATGGATTTTGATATTATTTTATCAAACTGTAGATGTTTCTGCTACCTAGGTTTAAACGTGTAACTTGCAAAAAGTTTTTTCGACCGTGGTCCGTAAAACTAAAAACAATATTATTTTTTCTAAAGCAACCCTTACACCAATTAGAACAAAAAAATCTAAAAGTAAAAAAGTACCTAGGGCAAATATGGTAATCAGAAAATTCTGAATAACTTGTAAGAAAACCAAATGAAAGACTTCATTAGAAATGTATAGAATTCCAATAGCCTTCGGCTACTAAGAATCTACCTTTAGAATCTTTGAAACTTACGTACATCGCTGGCACATATACGAGTATATATAGGTAGGTATACGTATGTAAAGATACAAATTGAAATGTCTGTATATACAGAATAACTTTAACCTCTTTAAAGCCGGGTCACAGTGAAGGAGATTGTAAGTATTTGTATGGACGTATCCACATTATCGCAGACAGCCACTGCTCGAAATACTACTGCAGTGTCTTCTGCCAGGATTGCGGAATTTGTTAGAAAGAGTCACCGAGGACCTGAAACGCAAAGGGCATTAGAAGAAACACTGATTGGTTTTAGTCAGTAAGAGTCTGACACTCCTTCCCTCCTGCTCCGCCCAGAGCGAAAGAAATCATTTTGAAGATTAGCGATAGTAAAAAAAAAATGTCTGACCGCACGTTGTCCGTACCGGTGTGATCGGGGCCTTAAGAAATTAGGTTTTTTTTTAAATAGTTTATGTCATTACAAAGTTGTTTGTCATTGTCAAAATTTCGGTGTGAAACCTTTTTAGAATTCTTCTGAGCTGATAAAATGGATCAGAAAATTTTCTACCAAGCAAATTAATGTACCTACATACGAAAAATGTTGTAATTCTAGGAGATCATCCAAAGTTGCTTGCAAACTCCACCTTTTCAAGTGAAACTAAACAAAAACGTGTAAAGAAATAATGAAAATACTGTTTACAAAGTTCCTTAACAGACTAAATAGCATACTAAGCATTGTTAGCAAGTAAAAAGTTTCATAATAACGGTGATTGCAGAGTTCCGGGACGGAACGCAGACAAAGGCGAATTTAATCTCATGTATTGATCAAAATTGTAAACAGATAGAAGCGTACATTCCTGCAACGTCCAACGTGAACAAGCTCCGTTGAAAACATCTAGTGATGTGATGATAACATTGTTGAGCCGATATTTTTAATCGATAGTTTTCTTTTGTAAACTTTAATTAGGAACTTTAATGTATACAGGTTGTAAAAAGATTATTTTTTGCTGGGAAAAAACTTTTTTTAGTATGAATAATCACTTTTTATGGTAGAGTGCAATATAACGCACACAAAACATTGTACTTTCGGTGTGCATACAACAGTATAGGGATCGTGGCAGTATTTAAAGAACTTTGATCTTTAATATCTTCGTAACTAAAAGGTTCCCAGGTATGGATCTATGTAGAACAGAAAAAAAAATATTGCAATAATGGGAAGAACATGTTACTTTCAGCTGCGTTTAGCGTTTTTTTACAACCATTATATAACTACATTGTTGCTTTCTTTTCTCAAAATTACTCAAAATTTTCTCAAAAACTGCTTAACATTAATCTAAACATCTTCAATATCTCGCCTCATCAAAGATTAGCTAATCTTTGATGAGGCGAGATATTGAAGATCGAATTTGTTTGTTGATTAGCTAATCAACAAACAAATTCGATTGCAACGAGAATCGATTCATATCGTATCGATTCGGCGTCCCGGTAATTCCGGATCGCTCGGTGAAAACCTTGTTCCCGACATGTAATGCGATAAGCTGGCCCACGCTTCAGGATTCACCACACGTACCGAAGCACATTTTCACATACATCTCGAAACACGATAAGGCAAATAACGAGTTACGATACAAATGACAACAAAATTGATGTTCTTACAATGCAAATGACCTTTTTATTAACGACAACGAATAGGTACTTATACTAGGTGACCGACCCACGCGTTGCTGTGGCTCGATTTTGCAATCAAAAAATATTAAGGCCAATAATTGAGATAAAAACTAACCTATCTTTCATGTTGGATCAAACTGCACACGGTGTGCAAAGATTAAAATCGGTGAAGTAGTTTAGGAGTACATCCCGGACAAACAACGTGACGCGTAATTTATATATATTAGGATTATAAACCTGAAGAGGTTGTTTGAACACGAAATCTCAGGAACTACTGATGCGATTTGAAGAAATCTTTATACGTTTTATAGTGCGTTTATTGAGGAAGATTATAGGCTATATCACAATACATTAGCACAAAGGCTATTTAGTGCAAAGTGAAGTGACTTTTAAATTATAAAATAATAATTATGTATGTTTAGGTTAAGGTATATATCTATGGGCCTGTGTCGCCTGCAATAAATGAGTTATTATTATTATTATTCTCATTTATTTATTTTATATACATATATAATTACATTTTTAAATATTAATATAAAACAATAAAAACATTTAAAAATATAAAAAATAGTATCCCACCGGCATCGGGAACAGGGTCCAAGCTACCGGTGATCAGGGCTCCTGAGAAAGGAATCTCCTAACAATACGCGCCGTGTCCAGGAGTACCGCTTTCTGAATCAAGCCCTTGATCCAGCCGCCCAACGCGAGCCTCCTAAGGTGTTGGTCGAGGCTCTTGGCTATTATGCCATTGGCCGTTACGACTATCGGCACAGTGATTGCTGTACTCACATCCCACATGTCGACAACCTCGCGAGCCAAGTCAAGATACTTCATTTGTTTATCTTTCTCAGCCTTCACGAGGTTCTCGTCATGCGGGACTGTTATATCCACAATCACTGCGCGACGCTCTAATCGATCTATCACCACGATGTCAGGCTTATTGGCAACAATAGTCCTGTCAGTGATGATAGATCGATCCCAATACAATGTGATATTGCCATTTTCAAGAACTGGGTCGGGCACATACCTGTAGTAGGGCACTTCCGATTCCACAAGACTGTATTTAAGAGCAAGCTGCTGGTGGATAATCCTAGCTACTAGGTTATGTCTATGCAAGTAGTCTCCGTTAGCCAGACGAGAACACCCAGATATAATGTGTCGGATTGATTCCCCGGGACGGTGGCATGCCCGACAAATGTCAACCGTACCGTCCTTCACAATATATCTGCGGTAGTTGTTCGTCATCATAACTTCGTCCATAATTGCACAGACAAAACCTTCGGTTTCCCCAAAGAGGTCACCAAAGCGCAGCCAGGATACGGACGCCATAAAGTCTACATCAGGCCCATGTAGGGCCCGGTAGTAGCGCCCGTGAAGCTCCTTGCTCTTCCATACCTCCATGCGGTCATTAGTATCCAATACTACAGGTTTGCGCCAGTTCTCGTTCGCTAAGGAGAGCGGGGTGAGGCCCTTATCCACTGAGACCACATCTCGGTGCATCCCCACGTCGGCTTTAAGAAAATACTCCCTGAGACTGCATATCTCACGGTTGTGCAGGGTCTTAGCATTTAAAAAGCCTCGACCTCCGCACTTCCGCGGGACATACAGTCTCATTACCGATGACCGTGGGTGATGCATCCGATTTGCAGTCAACAATGTGCGGACCCTCCTATCCAGGGCATCAAGTTCCGTCTGAGTCCATTTGAGTATGCCGAAAGAGTACATCAAAACCGGCATGACCCAACCGTTGAAGGCGCGCACCTTGTTTCCGCCTGATAAAAGACTATTTAATACTTTATTCAGGCGGCCAAAGAAACGCTCCCTCAACGATTGTTTCATATCGGCAGCATTGATGCCTAACGCTTCCGACATACCCAAATATTTGTAGGTTTCAGTTGAGGAAAGGGATCTAAGGTTTATGGAATCCGAGAGTTGTGTTCCCACAGATTCCACAATCTCCCCTCGCTTCACATGCATGACTGCACATTTGTCCACACCAAATTCCATCCTGATGGCACTACTGAAAGTTTCTGTTACCTTCAGTAGCTCCATCAGTCGCAAATTGTTGGGGGCAAAGAGTTTCAGATCATCCATGTAAAGAAGGTGAGATATGACCTGACCACCTCTTCTCAACCGATAGCCCAGACCTGAACCCTCCAGCAGTGTGCTTAGAGGGTTCAAGACTAAACAAAACCACAAAGGACTCAGACTATCGCCCTGAAATATACCACGCTCTATCCTTATCGGTTCGCTGCTCTCTCGGATCTGCCTACATCCTGGATAGCGAAGGACCGTCCTCCATTGCCCCATACACGACATTAGGAAGGTGCGTAAAGTTGCATCTACTTTGTACAACTCCAACACCCTCATAAGCCATGTATGTGGCACCGAGTCATAGGCCTTCTTATAATCTATCCAACATGTCGACAGATCCTTTCGAGAACGTCGAACCTGCTGGTTAATGGCCATATCAATGAGGAGCAGCTCCTTAGTACCACGGGACCCGTTCCTACATCCATTTTGAGAGGCAGACATGATAGAATTGTCTTCAATATGTTTGTTAATTTTAGCTCTCAAAATGGATGTAAGGTAAACGCAGCTATCAACGACCCATCGAAAATCTGCAGGTATTACCGACCTATAAAAGTAATTCGAAATCTTTACGTTTCCAGAACTATTTTAGCTATAGTAGGCAAAGTTACACACGCGTTTATTCCTTGAGCATCGTATACTTTTACGTTTTTGTGAGTAGCTGTGCAAAAAACAAATAAAATACGCTAATTACTGCGGGGCAGCATGGACGCAGGGCGTGTAGTACTGTTCCCTTGTTCCTTCAAGTAAGTACGTGACTTTTCTATTTAAGACATTTATACAAACAAATGACGTCTATACTTTATCTTATATTACTAAATGTATTCATTTAAGTGTCAACTCTTGATTTCTTACGACATTTTATTAATAAAAAGTAATTTGAAACGATAAAACTTTAAATTAAAATGGGACGGTGTTAGCTTCATCAGTTTTAGTCGTGGCAGCTATCAACGACCCATAAGTCGGCAATGGCAGCAAAGTAACTTTTTGTTTTATTTTTCTTTTATGTTATTATATCACACTAACACAAGTATTTTTATGAACCAGTTTAAATCTAACATATCAGTCTTTATAAAAATCTATTAGCGACTAAACTTTTTTGTCTAGTTTTTACCTTTTAGCGTTGTCAATTTAACCAAAGTTATGATATTTTTCGAGGATCGATATTGAATAGTATCAGTAATAAATCATTGTTTTTGTGTTTAAAACAGTGTGCATTTGTTCATATTTTTGTGACATTAATCAATTATAATCTATTATATAGTCCGAAGGTCAATTAAATTAAAATAACCATTTTTTTATGAGTCGGTAATACAATTTATGTTTATACTTACATACTTTATTACCGACCCATGAGGGTCGGCAATAGCAACTATAAGAAGCTATTACTGATCGTATATAGATTATTTAGTTTCTCACCTTACTTTTATGATTTAGCTGATTTTGGTTTTGAAATGTTCGTGGAGGTCTAGGGAAGGTTTAAACGGTGAGAAAATATGGGGTAGAGGTAGGGCAGAGGTAGGGCAGAGGTAGGGCAGAGGTAGGGCAGAGGTAGGGCAGAGGTAGGGCAGAGGTAGGGCAGAGGTAGGGCAGAGGTAAGGCAGAGGTAGGGCAGAGGTAGGGCAGAGGTAGGGCAGAGGTAGGGCAGAGGCAGGGCAGAGGCAGGGCAGAGGCAGGGCAGAGGCAGGGCAGAGGCAGGGCAGAGGCAGGGCAGAGGCAGGGCAGTGGTAATAAGGCAGAGGTAGGGCAGAGGTAGGGCAGAGGTAGGGTAGAGGTAGGGCAGAGGTAGGGCAGAGGTAGGGCAGAGGTAGGGCAGAGGTAGGGTAGAGGTAGGGCAGAGGTAGGGCAGAGGTAGAGCAGTGGTAGGGCAGAGGTAGGGCAGAGGTAGGGTAGAGGTAGGGCAGAGGTAGGGCAGAGGTAGGGCAGAGGTAGGGCAGAGGTAGGGCAGAGGTAGGGCAAGATAGGGCAGAGGCAGGGCAGAGGCAGGGCAGAGGTAGGGCATAGGAAGGGCAGAGGTAGGGCAGAGGTATTGCAGTGGTAGGGCAGAGGTAGGGCAGAGGTAGGGCAGAGGTAGGGCAGAGGTAGGTTCGATGTAGGGCAGAGGTAGGGCAGAGGTAGGGCAGAGGTAGGGCAGAGGTAGGGCAGAGGTAGGGTAGAGGTAGGGCAGAGGTAAGGCGGAGGTAGCGCAGAGTTAGGGTAGAGGTAGGGCAGAGGTAGGGCAGAGGTAGGGCAGAGGTAGGGCAGAGGTAGGGCAAGAGGTAGGGCAGAGGTAGGGCAGAGGTAGGGCAGAGGTAGGGTAGAGGTAGGTCGGAGGTAGGGCAGAGGTAGGGTAGAGGTAGGGCAGAGGTAGGGCAGAGGTAGGGCAGAGGTAGGGCAGAGGTAGGGTAGAGGTAGGGCAGAGGTAGGGTAGAGGTAGGGTAGAGGTAGGGTAGAGGTAGGGCAGAGGTAGGGTAGAGAGATCATCACTAGCTTATACATTCCATTGCTGAGAAAAGGCCTTCTCTCATACACGATCGGGAATAGCTGCATAAAAATCGTTAATAGCTTCACAGCCGTTTTTATGGGTCGGTAATAGCAACAATCGACTAAGTCACTTTGTAAATTATTTTTTGCAGGATAATCCTTTATTTAAATGTATTTGATTCAGTAAATACATTATTTATACATAACACTAGCATATAAAATTAAACTATCAATCTTTAGAGGAACCAGTATACTAAAAAAAAATTGTTGATTTAAAAATTGCCTTAGGGGGGTCGTTATTACCTGCGTTTACCTTAAGAACTTTATAGACCGTCGGCAGACAAGTAATCGGTCTATAATTTTTGGGCTCCGCAGTACTACCCGATTTGTGGAGCAGGTGGGTTATTCCAGTCGTTAAGAACTGGGGCAACGATCCAGACACTAAAGCTGACTGGAACTGGGACGCTAAGCAAACATGCGACCGTCTGAACCATTTAATCCAGAAATTGTGCAGCCCGTCCGGTCCTGGAGATTTCCAATTAGGTAACGGACGAACTGCACAAGCTACATCCTGGGGGCTGATGGTAATTGCCCCCATTTCTGGTATCAGGTCGCACGCTCGCTCAACCTCCCGTGTCCAATCGCTCTCAGTGTGACTGACAGGCACCGACCAGATGCTGCGCCAAAACGAACACATGGCGTCATCATCCGGTAGGCGCGCATCAATCACACCTTGGTCTGGTCGCTCCCAAGCTCTGTACACCCACCTCTCATCACTCTGGAATATGCGATTCTGAGTGTATCGCTCCACTCGCCGCTTGTACCGACGAATACGGTTTGCCCATGCACAGATTTTCTGCTTCAGGAAGTCGATACGCTCTGTGACGCAGGACAAATAATCTCGAGGACTGACATCAGTCCCCGTAAACGCCCGCCTCACAAAGCGCATCACTCTAGGGCGAGTATTGCCCTCCCTAAAGCAGATTAGCTTGCCGATGAGTGCTCTAGCCCCATCGATACGACGCTCAATCCTGCACTGCCATGCTGGCACCGCTGATTTTGGTCGTGTAGCTCCGTCATTATTGGGAAATTTGACGTGAGCTACACGACATGCCGCTACAGCTGCACAGTACAAGATCGAGTGGGTATCAATAAGGTCTACACTACCGTCAAAACAGTTTGACAGCTGTGAATCTAGAGCACCAGCGCCTTATTTTTCTTGTGCATGGGCAAACGAGGTAATCGAGGTCTAAGCTCAGGCTGCATAAAACGATACTCCCGGAACGCATCCTCCAAAGCACTCCTCAACTGTTCATTGCACTGGGAACTCACAGTAATAGCTCCGTCATCAACCTCTTCATCCATGCGGTCGAGTCGCGGCGAATCACTAGGTAAATTCGGCGATTGTACCGCGACTGCAACCACTGGCGAAGCAAGCGTAACGCAGCTACTCCGTGATTCGAGGCGTAGTCGATCAAGCACAATGTCATCCAACATATGATTACGCTGGATGGCACGCACCTGATCCGATAGACGTTGTGCCGAGACGTTGACAGCTGGCTCAAGCACCTGAAACAGAGAGAGCATCCGACCAGGTACGCAGTCAAGTTACTTCCCCCCTCTGTAGCCCCAAAGTATGAGCGCATGACGTTTTCATTTACTGACTGTGTCCATCTCATGCGCTGCACACTTCCACCGGGAGCGGGAACCCTATCAGAGGCCGGTGGGCCTCGGAGTCCCAAACAACCCGGCGGCCGGCGTCCTCCCCGCCGACGAACAGGTGGTGGCGTCGAAGGCGGAGAGAAATACTCGTCGCTCGAGCTCGACGCAACTGCCGAGGCCTTATTATTATTATTATGAGTCACGGGTGAGGAGCAGTAATCAAAGACGAAACTCAGGTGAATCTTCGGGGTTTCGCTTCAAATATAAAAGATATTTTTAACTTAAATTACAATGAAATATCCTATTGTTATATAGCATGCCAATAATACGATGAAATATGAGGCTGAAAGTTTTGTAGATACAAGTTTTGAAAATCATGTTTGGTATCCGAGATTCTCATAAATGTATTTTACTGAAATGCTAGGAGAGTAACTTTTGCCAGCATGTACCTACTTATCTTTTTATTGAATTCCACTATTACTTTTACATAAGAACGTTTTATATTGAAAATGACAAAAACAAATATGGCAAATGTTTACCGCCAAAAGCCTTCCCTTGTCGATTGAAATAAGCGTTATTTTGACATTTATTTTGAATTCTATCATTCTACTATTTTCGAAAAAATTTAAATAAATTCATATAGATATATAATTATTCCTCAGAAAAAGGCGTGAGTTTATTATGTGTATAATTATTCCAAATTAATCATTATAATACAATAATAAACATAAACAAACAGTTTTACGTTTTGGAACAAGCTTCAACTTTCTAAGTGACCGACTCCTTGACAATTCAAAAGTGCCTGTAAATAGTTTAATTGAAATAAATGATTTGACTTTGACTTTGAGCCTAGAATGCCAGTCGACTCTAGAATATCCACATTAATCTCAGCGCCAGATTATTACAATACAATTTTGGATTGAATTATTTACTAACTGTCTACCCCGATTTGACTGATCAATATAAGTCCGGGTACATATTTAATAATTCCCATCTATATCTCCATTTCAACCGGTCGAGTCAGACAAGTTTATTCCCTTGCCGGGTAGCGAATATGGAGATATGTAATCTTGTGTCAGTCATCTTGATGAATGCCGAGTACGGGGTGTATCTCTGGTAGTTATTGCTAGACGTGACAGATGGAGAGCCTTATCGCCGGTTTGGGTACACCTAGGGTTAGCACGAGGGGTTCAGTTGACAGATTAAATTGAAATGTAGGTATCATTAAAATTCTATTTATTTTTATTTGTTGTATAATTTATTATTGTTTGAAGATAACTGCTGTCTTTATTATGTAGATAGGTATGCTATAGCTTCCAAGAGCAAAATATAATAGAAATTTTTATCAGACTCGAATTTACATAAATCTATTTTAATTTACCCCAAAGGCTATAATTTACATAAATCAAAGCTAGATTTATAAAAAAATAATTATGAACAATCATCACGCTCATTGTCGAATTATTAACGAACTAGCAAGCTAAGTAAAATAACAGTCCGTAATAAAAATGCCAGACGCTATTACAATAAGAGAACAGATGAAATTATTCCGCTAACTGAACTGTACCTTGGCATCGCAAACCCACGAAAAAGATAAACATGCAGAAGGTCAACTACATACCGATCCCCCCAACCAAGAACTCGGTAATGTGCTATTATGGGTTTTATGCTGTTATGTCAAATTCGGCATCTGTAGACTGGAATACACCTTAGCATTTTTTTTCAAATTTTTCCAAATCATATTTATAAAGAAATCATGACACACGTGTTTATTGTTGGGAAATAAGGCACAATAATATTTCGGCAATAAACCTGTTATAGATCTGTACGGAAAAAACTATTTACATTTTATTTGGGTAAGTTGCAAATACCGAGTTATTGGCGTAAATAATTTTCATGAAGTTTTTGGTAAACTTGTTTATGAGTTTCTTGTTGAATTAATTTTAAAATACGTATTCCGTAATACGCACTAACAATGTTTAATTAATAGTAATACTTACCTGTAATATTAATTAATAGATTGCAGGATTTGATTTATTGAATTCTTTTTATTAATAAATTTTAGCATAAAATTAAAGTGTCATATGACATGGCCGGATTCTGCCCTCCAAATCAATTACAATGTACATTAATTATTAATATGTAAATATTACTTGTAAAATAAACTAAAATTAATAGCAACAATTATATTTCTTTAGAACAGGCGACAAAAAATGACAAAAAAATATGTATGTTAATTGATTTTGTTGTCTTTATAGTAGGGGAGGCCTGGAACGGATTTTTGGATTTACTCAAGCGCGTCTGACTAATATAAAGGGGGATACCTTGCACTCTGTTAAGTACACTAAACGTTCAATAGTCCATCAGCACCATAAAGGCTACTTTAGCTCGAATATACAAGCGCGACACAGTCAATGAGGGTGCGTGTGCGTGTATGAGTGATCTCTCAACATTCCACAGATAACACACACTAATAAACTGTCGCCACACTACGCGAAATAGCATGATATTTCTGTTGCATTTAGAATACGCGTCTGTTCTTACCATAGCATTGCTAAAATTCGCATCAATCTAATATGTGTTGGTAGCTGTTTAGGCTAAGCAACAGCTTCACGATCAATAAGGTCTGAGTTCGTATCTTAATTACTTCTTGGCTGTTTTTTTGTTTCTTTGAAACCATAATAATGAAAAGTAAAAACTTGTTAGGTTTATGCTTATTAATAATGAATCATGCTTATTATTTATTTTTATACGAAGAAAATGTTAGTTATTGTATTAAGTTTTAACTATTTATGTGATTTTTAATTTACTTTTTTGGTGTTGGAAGGTGGAAATAAAAAAGTCGTGCTTAATAATAACAATAAAGGTTTATTCGTTTTATTTATTTATTTAATTAACTGACAAGAATTGTGACGTTACATTCCTACTTAGATAAAAGAAATTCACTTGTAACCGTTCATAAGATTTTTTGTGTTTACCCACGTCATATCAATATAACAAGAAAAGAATATTCTAATAACACAAATATGATTGTTAATACCCACTTATTATAGGTAATCGATATTTAGCAGTTTATTGAAAACAAATATAATTATTTCTTTATATTGATTTAGACCCTTTTTAACTTTACGAAATGTGTGAACAAAGCGAACAAGATAAAGAATATTATGCTTATCAAGTAAAAACTTACAAAAAGTCATAGTCTGGATGAGATTCGATCTCACGACTCCTCGATTCAAGCACCTATCTGCAGGCGTTTAGCCGATAGGCCAACTTGACTTATTTTATAATGTTGAAATTATGAACTACAAGCATTTGTCGACGGCAATGATGATACATGTGACTGTTCTCGAAAATAGAAGGTCGTAAGTCAAACTTAACTTGAAGCGAATGTTTTTTGAGAATGTCTATCCACTTATGGACGCCACTGTACCTCCACCATATATAGTATAAGCCCTGTATAGTGTATATAGGGCCGCGCGTCTAGGGCAGCGGATTTTATTTTTCAAACAATCAGATTAAAGAGTCCCTGCACATAATTGTCAGATTAAAGCCGGATTTACATATTTCTGACGTGTTGTGTTGTGACGCATCAGAACGGTATCAGTTTCATACATTTGACAGAAGCCATCACAACAGATCGCGACACACAAATATAAATCTCACCATACTAAATGTATGAAACCGATACCATTCTGATCCGTCACAACACAACACGTCAGACAAATGTAAATCCGGCTTTAGGGTCAGCAGGACAACGACATCAAGCTGAACTATCTGTATATTAATCTGACGCGCTCGAGTATTTCAATGTCATAATTTTTTTCACAGACACCATTTTTCTGACTTTTTATGACACGAGTATTGACCACGTTGTTACGCATTATGCATCGACAACATACTCATGAGTGTGTATCCGAACGTCCTAGTTATTTTGACGTTTCGGTGCGTCAATTAGAATTTGCAGTCTTATGTTGATTCTTTCACGTATCACTGTATTTGCTTTTTGAGTTCTTTGTTGGATATTTCAACTTGACCTCAAGCTATCGTTTATCGGACTTTCGCCTAGGCTTCTGTGTGAATATTCTGCTGTGCATATTTGGACCTGTTTGTTTGTTTACAATTTGAATTCTAACGCTCACGAGCCACAATATCAAGGTGTTGAATTGTAGTGTGGCAACTAATCGTTGCGAAGGCTGCATATTGTAACAACATTAACACCGCAGTTACAACGTAATTGACTGCATGGTTATCTGCAAGTATGTCATCCCTGTTGGATGCAGGCGCGGTCCGAAGGGGGGGGTCACGGGGGACATGACCCCCCCCAAAATCTATAGTCAAATTGAAAAATCTTAAAAAAAAGGATCACAATTTATTTGTTGAGGCAAATGAGCTAGCTGAAAAGCTAGATATTGTTATTATGAAACCTCGTACTGCGCTTCGGCAGGCACTTCGCGATAATTATGAAGGAAATAACGAGGAATATTTTCGGAGGCTCAGATCAAACAAATTTGATCTGAGTTCGGAGGACTGTTTATATTCCACTTATAGATAGCATAAGTAATTACTGACCTACAAGACCGACTTTCTGCGGATACAATAAACTTGTTCGGATTAGGCATTTTTATGCCGAAATCTGAATATACAGAAGAAGATCTTCTTGTCAAGAAAGTATCAGAATTCTATTCTCATTTTTTAAATGTTCCTGCTGCCACTGTCGTTACAGAGCATCAGCTAAGGATTATAAAGTGGAAACGGGAGGTCACAGAAAATGCTGATACGAAACTTCCTAAGTGTGTAGTTTCTACCATCGAAGTTTGTGATGATGATTTATACCCAAATATAAAGACAATCTTTTCTCAACTCTTCCCATAAGTGGTGCGACAGCAGAGCGATCCTTTTCTACGCTTAGGCGTGTAAAAACGTGGTTGAGAGCTAACATGTTAAAAGAGCGATTAACAGGTTTAGCTCTTCTAAACATTCTGTTGTTTAATAAATATTACTAATAATCGAAATTATTGTATTTCTTTCGTTTATTACCTTCTACTATTACATTTAAATATAACGAAAAAAATCGGTATTGACTCGTAACGATAACACTGGTTTGCTAATTTTCATCGCAATAATAATGTTATTTATCAATACCGTTTACAAAATTATTTGAAATCACCACAATAACTACGTAAAAACACGTTACATATCAGCCTTACAATAAAAAATAACGCCGTAGAAGTCCATAACATAATGTTATGAAATATTTTATTCGACAAATTTCCGGCAATAATCCCGTAATTACTATTACTGTAATATTTGATGTAAACAATTTTAGGTATTATTTGTTTTCATAAATTACTAGGTTTTGACTAAACGGGATTCCATAATAATGGTACAGTTATATTAGGCAAAAAAATACCTTTCATTTAATACATCAATGACTCCAATAGTCCCACTTGTTGAAAAGATATTTGATAAAATCAGTAAATCTTTTCTCCTGTAAAATTTTGATTTTTCGATTACCGGGTTATTGCTTGGGAGCGTCGATACAATAAATGAAAATGCTCACACATGTAGCCATAAGCCTACTTAGGGCCTCTTAATACGCACCACTTCATGAGCGGGCGCCAATTTGTATGAAAGTCAAAGTCAAAAGTCAAATTAATTTATTTCAATTAGACCATTTGAGTAGGTAGTATAGTATGGAGAGCACTAATCAGAGTACCACACCTATCGTCCGCTTGGTGCACCCAAACATACATTTTGTTGGCAGCACGTCTTGGTTGGGCCTCCAAGATGTCTTGCTATTACAAGAACCCTATGGGCGAAATCGACTACACCGCAGCAACAACGCAACTAAAAGCGACGCAGCGAGTGAAAAGTGTCGCTTCAACCTGCAGTTACACCATTGGGTACTACTGCTTGCTAACTGTTTGTGGTACGTATCTATATTGTACGCAACTGGCATTTGTTTGACTAAGTTCGTCATACGCACTATAGTATGTATGCATATACGACTGTTTTCGCTCTTTGTACAGAGTCGGTCTTCTGTATCTATCTATTTGTTGGCAAAAGGTGAGCATTGCGAACCTAATTAGAATAATTTTCTGACTCACGGAATTATTGATGGAAATATTTCGTTCTGCTTGAATGAATTTATGAACCGATTTTGTGGTAAGGTATTTAAGGCAATTTTTCACAATCAAAAGGTAAGGGATTAGTGATTGTTTTACCTTAATTATAGGTTAGGGGATTGCAAAATAATTTATTCTTAATTAACTTGAATTAGAGCAGTTTAGCATCCGTCATCTATATCAACTTGACTAACTTGACTTATCAGTTTATGTTAATAGATGTGGTGAGAGCCACCAATAACAACCACCGTTTTTATACATATATATGGCGTTTAATATCGCTTACAACAATGTTGCTTAAAGTTAAAACTGGGCTAGCCGCGTGGCGCGTAGTATAATAATATATGCGTGTGCGCGGTCCCGTGGCGGTGATGGCTCTCGGCCTTGAAAGATTAACTTTCAACAATGGTTTCTTCAGTGGGCAACCGAACTATATAATGAGTACCCCTGCGTATGGTTCGGTTGCCCACTGAAGAAACCATTGTTGAAAGTTAATCTTTCAAGGTCACAGATGTTATCCTTAATTAAGTGTTTTGTACTACTAATATTATCTTAGTTACTTACACTATTTAATGAGATTATTATTTTACGTTATTTTGACCTGTATCTTACGGGAACTGTAAATAGTCGTTGAATTTATTAATTGTATGCGACTATTCCTTTTTTTACGTACGACTACGTAAAAACAGGAATGGTCGCCTATAGATGTATGAAATACTATAGACTTTAGATGCGTTACCATGTCAAAAGCAAAGTTAAAATGTCTCATTGGTCTATAATTCTGACGACACGTTAGGCGCAATGACTGAGCGATTGGCTACTGCGCTACGTATCGTGGGTTCCATTTACAAATTCAACATTTTGTATGGCCTACAGACTGTTGATCCGGGACTGGGTTTTTGTGTATGTAAGTTTATATGTTGTGTGAACGTATCCACGATACTGGAGAAATTAGTAGGCTACGTTTTTAGTGCAACCAAGTGATACTAACATAGTTTTAAGTTTTATTTACTAACATAATTGTTATCATATAGTATACTTAGGTTATGGTATTTATCAATGGGTCTTTGCAACCTGAGAATAAATGAATTATTTTAATATTCACGTTTATTTATTTTATATACATATATAATTACATTTTTAAATATTAATATAAAACAATAAAAACATTTAAAAATATAAAAAATAGTATCCCACCGGCATCGGGAACAAGGTCCAAGCTACCGGTAGTCAGGGCTCCTATTATTATTATTTATTATTATTATTTTCAAAAAAGATTATAGTTACATTCACCCCCATACCCTTCAAAACTTAGCAGCGTAACTTTACGACCAAAATAGGTATACTAGTAGTACTACCCCGGACTAGCTCCTTCACAAAAAGCTCTACGACTACTCGTTTATTTATTCTTTTAAAGTACAGCGTAAGTACTCAACCCCTCCGTGGTAAAATAACAAGCGTAGTGAAAAGCAGATTAAAGAAAAAAGTAGAGTAATGGTTTTAGCGTCAGCTTTATTAAACAAACTGACAGACAAAAACTAACCGGGATTTAAAGTCAACCATTGATTTCAGACATTCGCTGCCATTTTTCGCTGTTCACAATTGAATAAACCAATGTTTTAGCAATAAAAAAAATGCAATAAATGTATTTAAATAAAACTTATTATAAATGTAACATAATTATGAAATTACAAAACAGATTAAATACACTACATATTTTGACTTTTTGTACTAATTTAATTTATTGATCGAAGAATGTTTTTGAGTTACAACCTAAAAATATTAACCATTAATGTTTGTTTAGTACACCTTTCACAAAAGGTAAAATCGCACCATTCTAGTGCACGCACCTTGCTACGCAGCGTGCTACGGCGTAGCACTGTGCTACGATTGCGTAGCGTTCAGAACGAGTAGTCAGAAATAATATTTGAGGCATTTACGTCCTTCAATTTTGTTTATTCACTCACTGCCTCAAACTCAACTCATATACATAATTATGACGTAATTTAAATAACTATTTGTTTTTAATTAGAAATGTCAACAGAGTAACAAAAGGTTCAAGCAATAACACTACAAGACTAACATTAGTCCGTTTACAATTTACAGTAATTTGTCGTAAACGACCACTTGCGAAAGTTAATCGTTCGTGTAGTTGGTGTAGTTAGACTAATACGTTGTTTCATTATGTTTACCGAATAATTTCTTTCGTAGCTGCGGTAAATTAATACTATTTTGCCTTTACGCTTTGTTGGAGACTATTTTCGGGGACTAATATTTGTGGTATATATTTTGGTTATGTTGGAATTTATTAATTACTGTTGAATTATCATTAAAAGTATGATTCGAAATACTATAGTGAGGAACTATTTGATTTCAGAAATATGTACAATATTTACACACTTAATAAATATAGCAATCTATAAAAAAAAATTGTAATATTTAAAATTCAAACATACATAACATCACGCCTGTAATTCCCGACGGGTTAGGCAGAGGTGTTCTTATTATGTTTAAGTCCCATGTGGGTTTTTTTTTTGTGCCCGGTTGATGGCAATTTGCTCGCCTCCTATTACATGGGAGTTAAACATAACTGGCGACATGTGGATGTACACCACTGGCGAACCCTTTGGGATTTGCAGGCGTGATGTTATATTATTAAAAACTAAATAAAAGTGCAACACCTACACGGCTTAAATGTATGGAAAAGCTGATTTCAGAATTCATGTTAATAATTTCTAGTTATATCTTTTACACTAAAGTCTAGCACTTAAAATCGTATCCTCAAAGTCTAAGAGAATAGTCTATTTGCAAAGCATCCTATAGTGAATATTACTAGTACAGCTTATCTCCAATGGCCGCTCCTTGTGCATCTGATAGGTTTATTATATATTTAAGAGACGTTCATCCTCAAAGCTTTTAGCTCTCACAGTGTTCCTAGGATATTGGAAATTATAAATACTATGAAATAATTATGCTTCCAATAACATGACACACGATATTGTGCTTATTTTGTGGGTTAAAGAATATATAAAATATTCTTTATACGAGTATTTTCGAGGTAAAATGATGGTAAAGACATCTAATTTTCGACTAAGTTAAGCGACGACTAAAAAGACGCTTAACTTTGCCGCAAGTTAGTTTGCTGCATAACGTTTAAATAAATAAATAAACATCACGCCTGTAATCCCCGAAGGGTTAGGCAGAGATGTTCCCATTAGTACACCCACATTTCGCCAGTTATGTTTAAGTCCCATGTAATAGGGGGCGAGCCTATTGCCATAAATAAATATGTGTTTTTGTAATTACAGCAACAATATTACTTTTCTCTCAACCTTGATTCACATATATCAGTGAAGCCACAATTCCGGCACAGTTCCGGTACCGTCCCGTATCAGTGATAATAAAATTATTCTTTCATACGTTCTCTATGAAGGCATTCACACTTGTCAGTGTCAGTGACGACACAGTGTGCTCTCAGCGTCAGTTCCGGCGCGTTCACAGAGAATGAATGATGAGTTATCACTGATACGGGACGGTGCAGGAACTGTGGCTTCACTGATATGTGTGAATCAGCCTTTATAATACAATGTAAAATCAGTCAAGACCACACGCTATATTTCTTGCCTAGACTCATTTATTCTTACTCAACTTTTCTTCGACATTGCGTGCAGTTTTTAAAACCTAATAGCTTTGTAATATCCCTACAGATATTATCACATTAGGGTTGGCACGCTAAACTTACAGCTTTCGCTGTTTTAATATCGTAATGGCGTCTGCACACAACCCTTAATTTAGTTTTCCTACAGTCAATTACTAACGTAGCTAATTGCAACTGGAATATCTGAATAAAACATTTTTAATTAGCCATTTATTTGCAAAGTAACTGCGCCCGTTCTTATTTGTTGAATGTTAGTCAAATAACATGGCGTCGTTTTAAAGAATGTTCTTCTTTAAGAACGGCTGCTGTCTTGTTGTTTGTAGAATTAAATGAATTATTTTAATCATCTAGTATATTTTGTAGTTTAAATTACGAATGGAAAATTTGTTAAACCATTTTTAGGGTTCGACGATGACCTTTTTACTAAGCCTACTCTGTCTGCTGTCTGTCAGCGCATCTTATAAGCCGTAATAGGTAGAGTGTTGAAATTTTTATGTAGTGTGTATTTTACTAAAAAAATTAAGTAAAAAAGTAAAAAAAAAAATCGACGTTTTTCACTCGATTTTAATATTTTAGGGTAGTACGGAACCCTTAATTATCCAAATATAACCTATTATCCCTCACTAAGTCAGTTTTTTTAATGAAAATGGTACAAATTCTCAAATGGAATTACAAATTAAAATAATTCCAAGCAAGTACTCACAACGAGCCATTTGTGTTTTGCTTTGTTCTTAAACATTCTCGTTCCAACACGAGAGCGTAGTTGCTTACAAACTCATCTAAAGCCCAAACTATTCTAGACAAATCCTATAATAGACGAATAACTACTCATTACAATCTGATAAACTGTTTCCTAGCCCCCATTGTTCCAATAATTGCCGGCCGGCTGCCGCACGCAAACAATGCCACCGATTATTATCGCGATACTCGTGAAAATCTCATTATCTTCAGATCTGACGTTATTCTTCGTACGCCCCTTTGTCCGTATGGGCCGTAATCACGTTCGCATCACAAACAAACCGGTATAAATGGTAGGTGATGCGGTTTTATTACTGTTTGTGAACGATTGGGGTGTCGTTGAGATTCGTCAGCGAATCGTATGCGTAGATGCGTGATAGATACGCTGGTATTTTTTTCCTTGTTGGGGAAATGGAAAAGCTATCAAAGCTTTATTTAAGAGGCTGGTGGGTGTTGTTACGGGTTATTGAACAGAGTCTGGCAAGGAACTGGAGCGACTAATAAGAAGGAAGTCATTATGATTGTGCAGAAAATCGATAACGGTTTGTGTATGAAAGAAATGCTTCGAAACAAAGGTTAAATGCCAGTATGCCAGATACGGTCAGTAACAAAAGTCGTTTCAATTTTCAAATCACAGTATTAAAAATCTTACAAAACCGCGAAGTATGGCTAGCTAGTATCAAAGACAAGGTAAATCGTATAAAAATAATTGAAACTTTGTAATATTAACCATTTCTTATCAAAGACCAGAAAAAAATATTACGGATAAGAAGAATTCCATTATTGATAATATCTGAGAGTCAAGCGACATTATTAAAAGTCTCGTCAAATTATATCTGAGGATTCTTTCTCAATATTAGATCGAACATCGTCGTCTATTTCTATTTCCAATAGTAATTTCCCGTGAAACAAGGCACTCTGTCCCCTCAAAGATGGCAATTTGAATTCCTAATGGATCAATAACTATTTCAGTTTTGTCTTTGTCCTACATAGCAAGTCCCAAAGGAATTTGCTGTATTTGCCTTCATTTCCTTACAAAGAAAATGAGGAGAATTTCTAAGGAATTTTCAATTGAAATTGACAATTTAGATAAATGCCTCGCCTTGCTTAATTGCGATTAAAACAGGGCGTTTGGGAAATGAATTTAATGGAACCAAGGTGTCAAGGTTTACTGTAAAATTTAAAGGGACGGACGGCGCTGCAGGTATGTAATAAATTCGCATCAAAACGAAGGCCAAATTCAATTCCGATAATAAACAAAATACTTCGTAAAATGGTTTGTGTAATGAACAATGTTTCACTCACTGAATTTTGTTCATAACGAGCTGCAACTCGTATCGAAAGAAATATGAATAAAAAATTCACCTTTTGGAACAAATTGCCACCCGTCAGTTCAAAGCCTTTATTCACGTTTCCGATCGCAACACTAGTCTGGAGCAGTTATCGCATAAAATCCCAACTACCCCCTTACTCAGTCATGCAAAAACGCTTTCAAATCGAGAACTTAGATATGACGAGAGCAATTTCCCTAGTGACATAAAACACAGAATAGCTAGACTCTTTTTTCACGCTAAATTGAACTAAAAGGCTTTCAGAAGCAGACGGAGCAGGATGCGGCCGACGCCGGACTTCCGGCTTTACGTGCTTCAGACTTTACATGCAGAGTTTTTCTCCCTCTCTCTCTTATTTATAGTTCCCTTCAATGTTTTATTGGGTGAGAACATGAGTGGCGAATTTTAGAAATTTTCGTTGAGTTTGCGGGTAAATAAAGTTGTGCTCTAAAAGTCTGTTTTTTGTTTTTTGGGTTATCATTGGAAACACGTGTAATCTAATTAGCGTAGCGTATGAAAAGGCAACTGGAAGTTTAAAAAGGTTACTTTTTTTAGACACATTATTACCTATAGATTTTCGTGTCGAGTTTAGTTTTAATAGTGTTTTACATTAGGGCCCGACTCAATTGTTTACAGAATATGTATTTAGTTTTACAAATAATAATTTTAACTTTATAATAATATTTTTTTTATAATATTAAAAGCCTTTGTTTTACAATATTTTAACATTTAGTACCTAATAGTTCGACTTTCGGGTGTAGAAAGATAATTAACAAAGCCGAAAATTATAAGTTCTTTCCATATGGGTCATACCTGGAAAACTTCTGGATACGGAGATATTGAAAGTCAAAGTTTTTTACTTTTTATAATCTAAATATATGTAACTCAAAGGTGACTGACTGACTGACATAGTGATCTATCAACGCACAGCCCAAACCACTGGACGGATCGGGCTGAAATTTGGCATGCAGGTAAATGTTTATGACGTAGGCATCCGCTAAGAAAGGATTTTCCAAAATTCACCCCATAAGGGGTTCCAAAGTTTGTATGGAGAAATCAACTTTGACGCGGACGAAGTCGCTGGCAGAAGCTAGTGTTCGAATAAAACTTAATTCGCGACCCCTATACTGTAACAGGCACCCCTAAGCACAATGTTTTTCGCTGGTTACATTGTGCGCTACCTTAAACAATGATTATTCACACCCAGTAATAACTTTCGTTCAATGTTACTTAGTTTGATGGCAAGTATGTAGGTAACGGCTATGTGATGTATATCTTTTTACGCTCCGTATGTGACTTCGTCCGCGCGGCTTTTATATCTGCGGTATGTTACGGCTTTGGTTTCTACTCCGCTCCCGTGGGTCGTAGCGTGATGTTATATAATCTATACTCATGAATTTGGCTATCATATACAAGAGTAATGTTTCCAATCCGACTGGCAGTTCCAGAGATTACCTCGTTTAAACAAACAAACAAAAAAATCTCTTTAGCGTGATTATAAGTATAGATATTATTATTTACTTACTGCTTCGTTTAGCTAGGATATATATAAGCATCTAGAGAAGAAAGGAATTACGACACATTCCAAAGTTATTTTACTATCTGATCACATTTAACCCAAAACTTATTAACATAAAAAGTTAACCAAACAGCTTAAACCAAGGGTTAACGAACGCAAAACTGAACCAAATGCTCAGTTATAATAATATAGTTTAGATGGAGTTAGTTCAAAAGTTCATATTATATGAGCGGTGCCGTGTTTAAGCTGAATTGATGTCATTATGAGAACGTAGGTAATCCAACTATAGCAATAGCATAAACTCGTAATTGGGCAGGAAGGTTGTATTGCGGTTCAGAGGA
This sequence comes from Hoplodrina blanda, assembly GCA_949316365.1. Lineage (NCBI taxonomy): Eukaryota > Metazoa > Arthropoda > Insecta > Lepidoptera > Noctuidae > Hoplodrina > Hoplodrina blanda. Next base: position 10,733,739 of record OX438585.1, read on the forward strand.
ACTATGAATATTGCTAGTCCTATTTGAAACTACTTATTATTATTTTAAGTAACATTTTAAAGTAATTATTTTTAACGTTGGGCAAGACTAGGGATTTCTGCTATATTGTAGGTACGTTTATAAACATAAACAATCATACTAATATTTAATCCATGCAAAATTTGAACCCGCAAGCTATTCACTATGCCACAACACAAAGAATGTAGTCATTATAACAAAAAAAAACATTGTGTTATTTTCATTTTAATGATGTAAAAAAAGGTGAAATAGAACTGGGATCTAGGCTCGGACTAGTTTGTCTGGGGGATGTACTAACACCGTTCATATTTCTGCCACCAAGTAAAGTTGCTACCTATAATTTGAAGGTCATGGGTTTGTCAATGGCATTTTTATCTGGTTTTATCAGAAACGGCTCAACTAATCACCACCCGTGAGTCCTACCTCTTTGCCAAATATTTTTTTAAACATAACATTACGCCTGTAATTCCCAAAGGGTTAGGCAGAGGTGTCCCCATTAGTACACTCACATTTCGCCAGTTATGTTTAAGTCGCATGTAATAGGGGGCGAGCCTGTTGCCATCAGTATCAAATATTTTTTTATAACATAAAAAATACAAACAATGTATTAACCTCTCACAGTATCTTATTTTGGAATAGTCCATCAATATTAATCGCCAGTGGATTCTCTATCGAAAACTAAACACGATGTTTCCATCAAAAACCTATGTTTTTGTCGGCTTCGTATTTACAACTGAATAATTAGTATTCAGTTACTGTCCCGGAGGCTAATTGGTAAATTGAAGTACAAACATTGATATTGGAGTCAGCTGCTGCATCATTTTGCTTCGTACACGGTCTGATCGCACAGCTTTATATTACACTAGCTTTTGCCCACGACGTTGTCCACGTGAATATCGGTTATAAAAATCGGTTATAAATATCGGTTAAAAAGTGGCCTATGTCCTTTATTGGGATGCAAGTGTATACATCATCATCGGTTCAGTGGTTTAGTCATGAAAGTGTCACAGACAGACAGACAGAGTTAGCAGATTATTATAAATGCGAAAGTATCGCATTTATAATAATAGACATGGATTTAACCGAACATAGATCAAAGGCGTGAGTTTATGTATGTGTATAGATCACTTCTGGGAAATCTACAAAAACATGAACTAATAATTTACAAGTTCAAACCACCTTTCAGAACAAACTGTGTAAGCAATTCAGAAACAACGTTAATACAAAACATCTCACAACTAACTTGTGAGCTATAAATTATTATCTTCAACACTAATTTCCTCTACTAACACATTAAACTGAGTCTTTGCTATGAAATTGATGGAGAGGTTTTGATACACCTAATAGTTTCCATAACTGCCTTCCATTATAATGATTTACATTATGCCATACACCGACCTCTTCACGTACTCAAATTTCTACATGTTCGAACATCATCAGCATAAGTATTTGGGTATTGTTTTGAAAATACGGCCATATTCAGGTCATAATTTCTTTAGTCGGGGCGCGGATAATGCGCCAAGCGAATACCGGGCTCCCGACTCATGGTAGTAGGAGGAACCGTGGGGTTTTAGTCGCGGAGGGTATCCATAAGGATTTCACAGTGATTAAAATAAGAAGAATAGAATAGTATAGTTGACACCACTATATATTCCTCACGATCTAGGATGGTGCGGGTGACATTTGTCAAACTGTTGCTTTTCATGCTTGAAAATTACGGCGATTTACGATCATGATTGAATATTTCAACTGCACACCAATATCATAGTCGTAAAATACGGAACCAGTAATCATTAAGTAAATAACTAGTAAATTAAATAATGTCACTGACCTAGTTATGCGATTCTGACATCCATAGATGAATTGCTGACACCTTGCTGACTTGCATGTGTCACCCGCACCATCATAGAACGTATGGAATATAATCAATTGATATACTTTTTATGAGCTGTCAAAACGCGTTTCCCCCATATATTTTGTATGACAATATCGAACTGTGACGTCACGTATTTGCCAACTCTATTGCCTTACTATTTATTGATTTTGAAGCCACATAAAATCGAATTTTATAGTACCTAAATTTAAAATTAGTTTCTGCTGAAATAATGTGTTTTTTAGCAGTTGTGTCTTGAAATTAATAGTTAATGGTGTCAACTGAAATGGAGAAATTGGGTAGAATGGGATCTACCCAATTTCTCCATTTCTGGAAGCAGCTGTAATGATTTTCTATCTTTAACGCTGATTAATTTTCAATCCATAGTAAGCTTAACTTTCGAATGTACGGTCAACAACAAAAGTCGATTAACAATGTTCCTTTTTTATATCATTTAAACAGACACTAACCGCATAATGTACTGACTTTCAGAATTTCAGGCAATAGCTAATGGTTTATTATATCTTCATTTTATATTCATTGCTTTTTACTTATAATATTGTACTTAATAATTAGGATTTAAAAATCATAAATGTTATTCGACTTTTGTTGCTGACTGTAATTGAACTGTTATTTCTCGATAGTATCGGCATTTGGCATATTGAATTTAGACGTTATTAATTAAATTATTGAGAGTTTGTGGTATCGTTTTGGTAGAATTATGCTTAGTTAATTGAATAACCCTTTGATCTCTAGGTCCCAGATCAGAAGTGGTAAACATAAGTATATGACAGAATTTCAAATAGATCTATTAAATCTAAAGAATGAACTGTTTTAAAGTGTAAGAATCAACCGCCTAACCATTAGTTAGGGCAAAATACATTAGGGCCTAATGTATTTAAATTACATATTTTATTATCAACTTTTGATTATTATGTGTGGCAACTTTGTTAATCGAAGTCTATGTCAAAGTGACAGCTGATGTTTTGGATATTGACATTGACATTAATATAACATCCGTCACTTGGACATAGACAGGAGAATCGTTAAAAATGACGGTAAAAGCGGATGTTATTTTGAAAAGACAAAAATAATTAGTAGTTAGTTTTAAAGGGTATGTAGTACATTGCTTTCACGTGCCATGTCGTGTATGGTTTTGTATACAAATATTGTAAACATTGATTTTAAAAGAGTACGTATGGAGTTTCTTGCCCATTCTTCTCCATACAAAACTACCTTTTGGAAGGGGCAACTAGATTCAATTCCTTTTTTCCTTTTGTATCTACACACATCAAAAAAGTCTAGGGATCAACATCCCTAACATTTGTTAGGGATGTTGATCCCTAGACTTTTTTGATGTGTATATATGACGTTCAAAAGTGCCTTATAATGGACTAATTGAAATAAATGATTTGACTTTGACTTTGACTTTGAAAAAATCGCATAAAAGTGGAGTAATCCGATGTTGTTTGATTTAATACTGTGCAAGCCTTTCAAAAGATACTGAGAGATACACATATTATATAGAGGGAGACCACAGCAAACGCATTTTAACACGCAGATTTTCTGGTTGCTATGGAACCAAGAACCTTTTCTATTCCATCTTCGAACTTACAACAAACAGTGTAATATAAAACAAACATAAGGCGACATTAAATTCAAGCAAATTCAAGGGAACTCGCTTTATTTTGTTTACTAACGCAGCGTAATATTTGCGTTTCAAATGTATGTACCTTAGCTTGACTCAGACTTGTTTGTATACGTATTGTATCGTCCCTTTCTTTGGAAACTAAGAGGTCTAACTTTGTACAACATTCTACTCGGTTGGTCGTGTGTGACAACTTAGTCGAGATGATAAGCAGAATTGGTACAATCATTTGTAGAATTCATTGTTTGAAAATTTGTTTTGCTTCGAGAAAATCATTTTTGCAAAAGTAACACTTAATTATTATTTTACGATATAAGGTATCTTAAGTCTTACAAATAAATGAATGATACATGCTATTTTTTTTTCAAAATTCCGTCTCTTGAGTCGGTTACCAGAACAATATTAAATTGAAATTATACGTACCTACCTCGTTGGTTGGACTGCCTCGTTGGTCGAATGGTCGCAAAGCACGACTGCTGAGCATGAGTTCTTGGATTCGATTCCCAGGTCGGGCAAAGTGTTATTTAGTTTTTCCATCAGGAAATTCTCAGTAACAGCCTCGGAGACCGAATTTTTACCCGGTTAATAGCAATAGGCATGGCCCTTATTACATGGAATTTAAACATAACTGGTAAAATGTGGGTGCAATAAAATTAGTACACCTCTGTCTAACTCTTCGGGGATTACCGAAGTGGTGTTAAGTTAAGTATTGTGAAAGTTGCTTGCTAAGGTTGCTTGATTCGGTACATCGGTCACCCGCAAGTGACCACAGTATCTACCATTATTATAAGCCCAATAAAACACTTTATATAAAACATTAAAAAATACTCCACAAAAAGCTTCAATAAAGAAACTTCCACAGAAATTGGCACTATAGCAAAATAAATTTCAAACAGGAAGACGTCGGCACTAAACGTTTGAAAGTTTTTCTGTTTGCAACATCGACGGCTCAGTAACAAAAGCGGATAAATCGGCCGAGAATACCATGCATTGTATTCGTATTAAGTGAGAATAGACGACGCTATCCCTCGGCGCGACAAAAGCGTCGCACTGTTCAGACACTGATATAGGAAGCATAGATAGTGCAAACAATGCGATAGACACTACTGTGAATATTTTTGCGAGTTTCTATCAGTTGATCCTGGCGTAAAAGGGAAATATAAAATGTATCAACTTCTTATCAACGTGTGGGTGTCGTAAAAGTGACAGAAAAAAGGGTTACGACTTTTCTAGAGCGTATTATTTATCTAGTAGCACAACAATTGCCCTTTTCTTTAGTAGCTCTGACAATTCCACTTGTAATCTCATTTAGTTTGTCCGTCAACTGCTCATTTATTTGCCTGTTCTTATGATTATGTATTGCATAGGCACTCACTCAAAATTTGTTTTATATTTGTATCAATTAGTAATGTCAACACCTGCGGCATTGTATCAGACAAAATTAAAAGAAAACAAAAGACTGTTGCGCGCCGAGGGTTTGTTTTTTTTTACGGGAGTATATTTTTTTTTGTTATCTATTTATTCGACAAAAGCAAATCCAAGATGAGAGTTATGATTGTTATGAGTAGGGTATAATTGGGGATTCTGGAATCATTTGTTCTCGCTTCGCTCGAACTGCATGATCCCAGAATCCCCAATTATTTTTATCGAGCGATGACTAATGAGACTACCGACGATATGATTTATTACATGGGTATTGTGTATCATTACGCGCTGAACTGATACAGCGAGCAATATAAACAAGAATAATAAGTTAAAGAGCCAACTCAATTGCGCTATCAGTTTGACACAAAGTAAAGTTAGTGGTTAAATTTATTAGAATCAAATTGGCATGATGTACATGATTGATAGTCATGTACATTTCATGTGTGGAATTGGGGTTCCTTAGATGGTTTAATAGTTTTAAGTAGTCCGCTATTTTGTTACATATTTGACGACACGTTTGGCTTAATGGTTAGGACCTGATCACAACACAATCAAATGCTAAATTTCACGTTCCTTAACCACAAAGCCGAAGTGTCGTGGGTTCGATTCCCACACGGACAAGTTAATATTTGTTCTGGTCTGGTTTTTTTGTTTTAGTTTAAATGAAGATTTCGCAATAACATTTATATTTAACCGCTAAATATTACGATCAAGAACAGATCGAAGAAACAGATGATATCAGGCTACAATATTACTCAGAATTAAAATATAATTCATACTAATTACCCACTGAAAACAGATCAGATCAGGTTAGAACATTATTCCATACATAAAATATAATAATTATAAGTACCCAGAAAACAGATCTGATTAGGTCAGATTATTTTGCACCAGTTCTAAAATAGATACATGATCAGATCACGGAAACAACATATCAGACCAGAAGTGGTATTTGAATAAATGACATTACAGTATTTGAATAGATGTCATATTTGAATTTTCAATTGTAGAATTGCGGGTTCCTGGATTCTCCTTGATCCAGGAACCCCAATTCATAAAACAAATGAAAAAAATTATTATTAATATAATAATAAACTGATATTTTATTTAAAGGTTTATAAATTCCATAGTCTTGAGGTATTTATGGATTTTAGGTTTATAACATAAAAAATATAAAGTTCAAATTATATTGGTTACCCCTTTGAGAAATTGTAGTAACTAATTAAATGTGATACTCATAAAGATCAGCACTAGAACAGTAAAGTACATTCGATTTCCTTTTTAGAATTTCGTCTCAGGTATCCGCGACATCGTGGCGCCTACTGCCAAATTAAGAAATGTAAGGCGATGAGCATAGTGAGTATACATGATTAATTAATTATCGACTGTATTTGACTAGAACATATGATTGAAATACCAATATATCATTGAAGATATATTGACATCCTAGCGTTGCAATATTTAATATAATCGCTACCTTAACTTAAAGTAGTATAAAAAGCGATCACTGGGGGGGAGCGCATCCAGAATTTTTTTGTGATTTCGGTGTGCATTGTATTGTGTTGAGTGACAAGATCGGTGACAATAAGTATGTATGTACCTATTTAATTTTAAATATAATATCTAGTCTTGAATTTTACAGAGTTTGTGTAACAAATAACAACTACGTTCTAATGAATCATTATATAATTTCAGGGCATCTCGGAATCCTTTTGACTCTGATACGGAGATTACTTTGCAAGCAAGCACTAGTGATGAAAAGCCTCTAAAATCGAAGAAAAGGAAATCCATCAGCAACAAACCGAAACACGCAAAGAAAACTGCACCTCCTCATGATTTATCCGAAGACTCTGAAACCGAGCCAGTGTCCACTGTTCGAAAACAAACCTCAATATTTTCAGATTCTGAGGTAAGCATAATAGTCATCTAATATTTTTTACAGTTTCACAATATTCAGTGTGTTTTACAGTTTCTGTGTATTTTACAGTTTCACAATATTATACATAATTATATTATATATTATTAGGTGGTGTGTTCTGGTAACAATCGTTTAATATTTTTTTTTTACCTGCTGTTTTGAAATATCTTACTCGAGCATGAAGTACCTACAGTCTGTTTATATCTACCTCATTTTATGTCGATTTCATGCAGTTAATGATTTTCAGATTAATTAATTAATGTTAAATTGTTCCCCATAGTATCTGACAGTTAAATGTATAATAACAACTCGATCTCTTTTTATTTTATAATATATGAGAATAGTATAAAATAGAGTGAGTTTAGTAGCCAACAGTAAACTTTAATTGTTTTTTTTTGCTATGCTGTTTAAATAAATTTATTATATTTTCAGGACGACGGAGCGGAGCCTGTGAGAGCTGCTGCTCTAAGAAGTTATCTGGCACGGCGTGTGGGTTCCGGGTACACCCTGCAGCGTGATCCAACTCGCAGCGGCCAGTTTTATATAGAGCTGCGTGTCTACAACAGCAAGGAAGCAGAAACACTTGCTGCTAATCGCTGGAAGCGAGCGCTTTTCACACTTCGCTCATCACATGACGATCGCGGTCCGGTATGGAAAGCTCTTACTAACTTAGTTAGCGCTGCTAAGCAAGAGTATTCAACCATAAAACCCATATTATATCCATCAAATGTTTTCTAAATTGCGCTACCTATATGTTTTTTTTTTGTTTACTTTTGCTTCATATAAGAATTGAGAAGGTATTACCGGATTAGGTAATCCTGTATCTAAATATAAAATCTCTGTATATTGTAACCATCAAACGTTTTTAATAACTTTTTATTATAGATTTTGTAGCAGCGATTATCTTATTTTTTATTATACGTGTGTTTGTGGCACTTATCTGCTTCAGATTTGAATTTAGTATAGACCCTTTTTTTTCTGTATGATATTACAATATAATGCATTGTGTTACTCCCCAGGTCTAAGCCAAACATTTATTAAACTCTGTGCTATTTCAATATTTTAAAATTATTCAATTAATTTTTTTTCATAATAATTTACTTTTATGCTGTTCTCCTTTCTAACAGGTCTAAACCAAAAATTTACAAAAACTCTGATATTTCAATATTGCTCAAAAATCATGAAACTCTGAAATTCAAATACCTATACATTATTTATGCAATGAAATTTAAAAGTAAAATTTCAATATTTTGAAAAGTTGAAATTATGAAATTCAAAATACCTAGAAATCAAGCATATTAAATATTCAACATAATAATTTACTTTTTACCTTTCTTACAGGTCTAAACCAAAAATTTACAAAAACTCTGATATTTCAATATTGCTCAAAATCATGAAACTCTGAAATTCAAATACCTATACATTATTTATGCAATGAAATTTAAAAGTAAAATTTCAATATTTTGAAAAGTTGAAATTATGAAATTCAAAATACCTAGAAATCAAGCATATTAAATATTCAACATAATAATTTACTTTTTACCTTTCTTACAGGTCTAAACCAAAAATTTACAAAAACTCTGATATTTCAATATTGCTCAAAAATCATGAAACTCTGAAATTCAAATACCTATACATTATTTATGCAATGAAATTTAAAAGTAAAATTTCAATATTTTGAAAAGTTGAAATTATGAAATTCAAAATACCTAGAAATCAAGCATATTAAATATTCAACATAATAATTTGCTTTTTACCTTTCTTACAGGTCTAAACCAAAAATTTACAAAAACTCTGATATTTCAATATTGCTCAAAAATCATGAAACTCTGAAATTCAAATACCTATACATTATTTATGCAATGAAATTTAAAAGTAAAATTTCAATATTTTGAAAAGTTGAAATTATGAAATTCAAAATACCTAGAAATCAAGCATATTAAATATTCAACATAATAATTTACTTTTTACCTTTCTTACAGGTCTAAACCAAAAATTTACAAAAACTCTGATATTTCAATATTGCTCAGAAATCATGAAACTCTGAAATTCAAATACCTATACATTATTTATGCAATGAAATTTAAAAGTAAAATTTCAATATTTTGAAAAGTTGAAATTATGAAATTCAAAATACCTAGAAATCAAGCATATTAAATATTCAACATAATAATTTGCTTTTTACCTTTCTTACAGGTCTAAACCAAAAATTTACAAAAACTCTGATATTTCAATATTGCTCAAAAATCATGAAACTCTGAAATTCAAATACCTATACATTATTTATGCAATGAAATTTAAAAGTAAAATTTCAATATTTTGAAAAGTTGAAATTATGAAATTCAAAATACCTAGAAATCAAGCATATTAAATATTCAACATAATAATTTACTTTTTACCTTTCTTACAGGTCTAAACCAAAAATTTACAAAAACTCTGATATTTCAATATTGCTCAGAAATCATGAAACTCTGAAATTCAAATATCTAAACATTATTTATACAATGAAATTGAAAAGTAAAATTTCAATATTTTGAAAATTTTGAAATTATGATATTCAAATATCTAGAAATCAAGCATATTAATTAAAGATCCATTATAATAATTTACTTTTATGCTGTTTACCTTTCTTACAGATCTAAACCAAAAAATTTTTACAAAAACTCAGATATTTCAATATTGCTCAGAAATCACGAAACTCTGAAATTAAAATATCTATACACTATTTATACAAAAAAGTAAAAGCTCAAAGTAATATAACATTCAAGTTATCGAGATTGACAAGTATTAATATTGTGCTCTATTCTTAATAAAAATGAAATTCTGTCATAGTTGTCAGTTACATGTCTCAAAGTCAAAGTATTCATCACATATGAAAAGTAACAAACATAAAACAAATTGTTTACTTTGTACTGAATACCAAAATGTTCAGCTGATAGCTAGTGCTTTCAAAAACAGAATAGCTAGCTACAAAATAAATCCTCAAACTAATGAAATAATAACACCTGAACTATTTTTATCTAATGTATTCAACACCATTTATAATTTATTACAACCATTATTACAAAAACATAAATCATTAAAGATAAACTTTGAACTTTTTGTGCTATATTTACTTCCTAAGAATGAAGAACTATCTCTAAAGTCTTTTAATACTAAATATTCTATAATGAATCAGAGTACAGATATCATATCTTTATACAAAGATTGCACACAACGATTAATAAGTAAATGCTTAGAGTTTGAATTATCAGAATCTGGTTGGACTATAGAGAAAATAAGTCATTTAGAAATGAATATTGCAAAATACAATCCTTTGAGAGCAGGAAGTTACATTGCTTTACCTTAACAAAATATAAAAATGCATTAAATTGTAATATCAATTTTAGATACCCTATGTATGTTATAAGATCTAAAAATCATAAACTCTACACACAAAGAATCAATAAAGTGGTGTTTGATGGAAATGATGACAAACGTCAAATAAAAAAAAATAATGCTTTTACTTTACCATGGGGTCATTACAGTTCTCTATTCTAATCTGAACCAAAGATTTATTACTATTTTTCCTTAACAGGATAATTATATTATTATTTTTTGTAATAAAATTAAGTCATTATGTATTTTTTATTTTTTTTTAATGAAATAAATATAATATTTTGTATTCAACTGATTTGTGTTTAATTGTTATTCATACAAACCTATTTATCTCGACTATAGAAGCTGTGATATCCTAGTGGTGAGACCATGGGACTGTCAAGTAAAAGGGTCTCAATTCTGAAACCCAATGCACATACCTATCGACTTTTGAATGTTATGTGCGTTTTAGAAAATAAATATCAATGATACAATGTAAGTAAAAATTCGGGGGTCCTGTGCCTGATCTCTCTCCGGTCGTCCCATCGGGCTATGAGAGTAAGAGAACAGAGACTGCACCTATGTTTGTGCACATGCTCGTGCACTATTATGGATCGTGTTTGGCGGTGGTGGTGTCAGCACTAGCCGCTGTGGCCGAAATCGGTCAGGAGGTCATTGGTGCCAATTCAATTGTTCACAAACTAAACTAAAATTAGACTATTTCTATCTTTTTCTATCCAATAAAACAAGAAAGAGACTAATGTAATAAGAGCTGTCAAATTTAGTCAATCTGACACATCCATGCAATTATAGTTGACATCCTATAACGTGTAGATTAAAAATACGGAAAAATTCAAGGCAAAACTAATTTGACATCTCTAACTTAGTTCTTATATGTCACCATCCTTTTTCTTTCGCTGTATGTCAGTAAGAGATGTCAATTCTCTAAAAGCATAATTTGTGAACAAGGGAATCGGCACCATTATTTATTTCGATTTAACTGAATAATGAAACAATTAAGTATTTAATTAAATAATTTTATTTTAATTTTCACAATAAATATACTAAAACTAAAAAACAAACAATTGCTGTACTACCAAACAGTGAACTACTATATTAAACTTAGGACTATTATTTTAATTACAAATTAAAATGTACATTATAAAAGTATACAGTCTACAGTCTACAACTTAATACTATTCACTATTATTAATCTTTTAAATAAATTGAGTCTAAACGTACTCATCTATTTGCTTAATTTCTTTACTATTTTACCAACTAAATATTCAGTTTCAGTCATAATGTCATCATATTCACTAGTCACTAAATACTGCACATTCACACTTGCATCTTCAGGATCAGATGATATTTCATCCATATTGCCGCCGTTCAAATCATGAACTATAATTTTTATTATGCGTTGCGCCCGATCCGATTCCTTACGCATGATAAAGGATTTAGTTTTTAAAGATTTTGATTTGATTTTCCTCTTCTTTAATGTTTGTCTCTCTGCTTTTTGAAGATTACATTCCTCTTGCGCTGCTGCTGCTACTTCAGCATACCAGCTCTCCCTATCTTGAGCAAAATTAAATGGATGAGTTACAGGATCAAAGATGTCTGTATCGTTCTGGAAAAAAAAATCCATTATAAGTGAATGGCAACAATTAAGAATAAAAATATTAAGTTAATTCACATAAGTTACTCACTTGTAAATTTATTCCCTCCGGCTCGTTATTCAATGACGGAGTTCTGTTAAGATCCATAATATTCAAAACCGGACTGTAGCACGGTGATCTCGACATGATTCTGAAATTAATATATAGCGATAAGAAAAAGATTGTATTATTAAAAGTATAAGTTAAATATTATTGGAAAATACTTACCTCAAAATAACAAAATTGTAAGCCAAGGACCAGTTGACCCAAACCACAGCTGCAGACTGAAGAATCTTTATGATGTTTGTCACGTTAGATACACATTGTATAAAGAATAATGTCAAGTATCAAATAACATAATTGATCTTAGCGATACAAGTCTAAACCTGTCAAACTGTGATGTGTTTTATGGATGCCTCCATATGGACAGTCCTAGCTGTCTGATGTAAACACCATCTCCAATAACTTAGAAACTATGAACAGGTTTGGACTTGTTCTTGTGCTCAATGTATATAATAATATTAACGTTTTTTTTTTTATTTTTTTTTTACATATTTTGGCGTAAATTACTAGATATAAATATTTAGGATGCCTATTCATTGTGGCAATCGGCATGATGAAGTTGATGAAGCAACCCATATCTCTGAAGGTTAATAATATCGATTTTAATGAATCTTCTCGCTCAATCAGACACAGTGCTTTATTGCCTAATACGATTCGATGTATTATATGCGGTCCTTCAAATTGCGGTAAAACTAATGCCATGATTAGTTTACTGTTACATGAAAATGGCTTAAAATTTCAAAATCTTTATCTTTACTCGAAAACTTCTTTTCAATCAAAATATCGTTTCTTGACCGAAGTATTAAAAAGAGTTCCGCAAATTAACTTTTACGAGTTCAATGATGATAAAGATGTCATTTCTCCGAGTGAAGCTTTAAGAAATTCTGTATTTATTTTCGATGATGTTGCTTGTGAAAATCAAATAAATATCCGCAATTATTTCTGTATGGGTAGGCATAAACAAATAGATTGTTTCTATTTATCTCAAACTTATTCTAAAATTCCAAAGCAATTGTTACGTGACAATGTTAATTTTCTTATTATATTCAAACAAGATGATGTTAATTTAAAGCATATTTATGAAGAGAATGTTAGTTCTGATTTACAATGGAAAAAGTTCAGAAATCTTTGTCAAACTGTTTGGAGTAAACCTTACAATTTTCTACTTATTAATAAAGAATCGTCATTAAATAACGGAAGGTACAGACAGAATTTTGATATGTTTTTTAAATTTGACTGACTGTTTATCAGTACATATAAGTAATTAACAGACAAAATCAACTTCAGTATAATTTGTTCTTTAGCTTAATACAGTTGTTATAATAGGGACAACATGGATAAAAATATTAAAATAGAATTAATGAAGTCTGTAGATTCCATAAAGAATAAAATAAAACAAATGAAAAACCAGGAACACTCGATGAACTTGTCACTTGACAAAATGTTAAAACCTGTCACAGATCCCCTTAAAACCCTAGTTGATTCGAACAGAACAATAGAAAAAATACAAAATTTAGAAAATACACACTCTACTTTTGAAGACATGGAATCGGATGACATTAATGCTAGCTCATCTACAAAGTTTGAAGAATGCTGCGATCCAGAACTGAATTCTATGCAGTTCGTTAAAAAGTCTCCCCAGGCAGAATTACTGGACGATTTAGAAATATCATTAGGAGGTAGTGATATCCATGATATTTATGATGGGGTAAATATACCATTTGGAATAAGGAGTGCAAACAAAAAATTACTGATGGGTAATTCAATAGTTTCATTTTCTAAAATAGATAGTGTGAATGATGATAATGTCATTTTAATTAAAGTTGGTGACAAAAGCTACAATTTAACCCCTGGTTTAAAAGAACTTTTACTTCGAAGAAAACCTGATTTGAAACTAATATCGAGCAAAGATAAACTTGTCTATAAAGATATGTTGCATTATACAAATGCACATAAGAGAGATTTCAATCCAAATGGGCAAATTAGAGGCGATAAAGGTATAAAATATCGTGAAATAATTAGACCGTTGTTTTCTGAATCGTTAAACAATAATATGATCACTAAATTTGGAGGAAACTTACCAGTGCTAAAGAAATACAAAACTAATACTGACTTGGTATATTGGGATGATCCTAACGAACTGGTTGATAGATTGAAACTATTAATTGCTTCCCGAGATGCTGGTAATACAAACCATGATAATGAAATTTTATCAATAATAGAAGAATTAAAAGAAGCTGATATAATTAAATAATAAATAGTCATAATAATATGCTTTTCATTCAGTATAATAGCTGAGTTCACGACAAGTATACTGAATTGTGATCATGAGCAAAGCTGACGTGGTAAACGAAATCCATAAAAATGCAAGGGTGAACTATCCGCGAAGACATGTTATCATGAAAGATATAGATGACTTGTGGCAAGCAGACTTAATTGATATGCAATCAATTTCAAAAGAAAATAAAAATTACAGATATATTCTTGCTGTTATAGATACATTTTCGAAATATGCTTGGGCGTTTCCGATGAGAAGTAAAACCAAAGAAGATTTGTGTAACTCGTTCAAAACTTTGTTGGATAAAGGACGTGTTCCTAAAAATCTGCAAACGGATAATGGAGCAGAATTTTATAACTACAAATTTCAGAAGCTTATGAAATCGTATAATATTAACCATTATTCAACCTTCTCAGCAAAAAAGGCTTCAATAGTTGAACGATTTATCAGGACATTGAAATCTAAAGTTTATAAGGAATTTAGTTTAAAAGGTGATTACAATTGGATAAATAATACCCTAAATGATGTTATTTACAAATACAATCACACTCACCATCGCACTATTAATGAAATCCCTGCTAATGTGGATAATATTAATAAAAAATATATATTAGAAAGGTATTCAAACTTGCTAAAAAAATATAATTTAAAAAGCAAGTACAAAGTAGGTGATTATGTGCGTATCAGTAAATACAAAGGAACATTTGAAAAAGGTTACACTCCCAACTGGTCAACAGAAATATTTAAAATTCGTAAAATACAAAAAACAACTCCCATAACTTACTTAATTGAAGATACTATCAGAGGTCATCCCATTTTAGGTGCATTTTATACACAAGAACTTCAAAAAACAAAACATCCCAATGTATATCTAGTTGAGAAAGTTCTTAGAAGAAAAGGTAACCGAGTTTTGGTAAAATGGTTAGGCTTGTCTTCAGTTGAAAGCAGTTGGATTGATAAATCGAATGTAATATTATAAATAATATTACCAAAAACTGGAATCGATAACTATTTATTAAATTATTCAAACCGGAATCATCAGTCTTATAATGTGTTTTGGAGAGAGTAGTCTTCTCAATTGGCTTATTAATAATTTGCCATTTGAATTACACTTACCAGGATATAATTACTGTGGTCCTGGTACTAAATTAATAAAAAGACTAGCACAAGGAGATAACGGTGTAAATAAGTTGGACGAATATTGCAAAGATCATGATATTGCATATCACAAGTCATCAAACTTAAAGGATCGACATAAGGCTGATTTAATTTTGTTAAAAATGGCGAAAGAGCGAGCGGTTGCTTCCGATGCTAGTGTAGGTGAAAAACTCGCGGCACGCTTAGTAAGTAAGACTATGTCGACAAAAATTAAAACTGGTTCTGGTTTGATCAAAAAGCGTTCTCCAAAAGTTACATCTGGAAAAGGATTTAAAAGTAAATTAAAAACTGTTATTACAAAAGCAAAAAGACACATAAAAAAATTAAAACCTAAGAGCAAGAAAATGGCTATAGAATTAGCTATTGCCGCTACCAGAGAATTAGCTGATGATTCATCGATCAAGCTCCCTCGTGTTATTCCTATTCCAAAAACTGGCGGAGTACTACCTCTGATTCCTATTTTTGCGGGATTATCAGCGGCGGGAGCTTTAGCAGGCGGTGCAGCTGGTATTGCCAAAACCATAAATGAATTCAAAATGGCTAAAAAGCTGTATGAGGAATCGAGAAGACACAATGAAAAAATGGAAGCTCTATGTATTGGGAAAGGGCTACACCTTAAACCACATAAGGGCGGTCTTGGAATTTTCGTATCAAAAGAAAAAAACTAAGATATCGGCTACCCAAGCGAGCCTTAACTAACATTGACATTTTAAAGTATGGAAATAGAATTCCTTATTTTAGAGGTGTCTTTATGAGAGATGAGCTCCCTAAATATCCATATAAAAAAGAATGTGGAGTTATTAATTTAGATAGTTCTAAAAACCCTGGTTCTCATTGGGTAGCCTATGCAAAATATAATGATTATGTTGAGTATTTCGACAGTTATGGAAATCTTAAACCTCCAAAAGAATTTATAAAATATGTAGGTTCTAACATTCAATATAATTATGAAAACATACAGCATGATCACCCATTCAACTGTGGACATCTATGTTTAAATTTCTTAAAGAATTTTTGGTATAATCAAGAAATAAAATAAACAGGATCATTGTAAAGAGTTCAGTATGCGAGCATGTCTACTACGGTTACCATCTCTGGAAATAAATCAGAACTGGTCTCGTATTTTCAACCACCTCTTCATTTATCTGATCAATACGAGTGCGGTTTATTATACTTTTCAGTATTAAAAACAAGACCAAATGCGCCTGTTAATAACAGCAGTTTAACAGCTGTAATCAGAATCGAATGTGATCTTGTGCACGGATCTTATTACAACGGATTACCGACTCATTTTATTCATGAATTCGTATCTGATACTGATTCAAGTCACGGCTACACAGAAATACCCCAGAACGTTATTTACTTCCCAGTGAACAAAAATATAATTTCATCTATATCTGTTAAAATTGTCGATCAACTTGGTAACTGTATTAACTTTGATGAAGAACATATTCAATTACGCCTTCATCTAAGAAAAACAAAATGATAGTATATTATAAAAACACTCCTATGAAAATCAAACATCTTATTCCATCTACGACCATTAAGGTGCATAGACGTAAGAAAAAAGTGAAGAAATTGAGCGAAGCAAATAAAGCTTTTCTTAAAGCTCTAGGTTTTAAAGTATGAATATACTACAAATTACTGAATTACCTCACTTCGATAGTTCGATTGAAAGCTATGAAGTCCACACATACAATCCCTACACTAACAGCTTTAGAGAAAACGATGAAATCAGAATTCCCGTACACCAACAAGACATATACGTGTTACCATCAGCCAGTTCAATTTACATCGAGGGTCAGGCAAAGTTCTTCGACAAAGATGGAAAACCGATTAAGAAAAATATTACGTTCAGTAACAACCCTGTTATGTTTTTGTTTCAAGATATCAGATACGAAATAAATGGCATTGAAATAGATCGCATTAAAAATTCTGGAATAACTTCGACAATAAAGTCATACGTTTCAATGAATGATGGAGAAAATAAAGTTGCTGCTTTGTGGGGTTGGAACCTAGATGGATTCAAAAGTGACGGTCATTTTAGTGCTATTGTACCTCTTAATAAAATTTTAGGATTTGCGGAGGATTACAATAAAATTGTGATAAATTGTAAACATGAACTTATTTTGAATAGAAGTAACTCTAACTTAAACAGTATCATAGCAACTGATGATTTTGCGCATTTTCAAATAGACATGCAAAGATTGCAATGGCGTGTACCACATATAAAAGTATCAGACCGGGAACGACTGACACTACTAAAACACTTGGAAAGAGATAAACCTATTCAAATAGCGTTTCGAAATTGGGATTTATATGAATATCCTTTGCTCCCTAAAACTACAAAACATTCTTGGTCAGTTAAGACTGCATCGCAATTAGAGAAACCTCGATATGTAATTTTATGCTTGCAAACGAACAGAAAAAATAATAAAACCAAAGACAGTTCTCTGTTTGATCACTGTGGGGTTACTAACGTAACACTATTTTTGAATTCACAGTATTATCCTTACGAGCCTCTAAGCTTAAATTTTTCTGAGAACAAATACAATATATTATATGAAATGTACGTGAAATTTCGTCAGTCGTATTACAATTGTCCTGCAGACCCCTTGCTTAATTTGGCTGATTTTAAGGAGAAGGCTCCCCTATTTATTATAGACTGTTCAAGACAAAACGATAGTTTGAAAACAGGCCCCGTAGATGTACGGCTGGAGATTGAATGTTCAGCACCAATACCAGATAACACAACGGGATATTGTTTAATTATTAACGATCGACTTGTGGAATATAAACCTTTAAGTAACATAGTGCGCAGATTATCATGACAGCCATTGTAGATGTTCAAGGTTTTAAAACAGAAACAAATGAATTTATCATTAAAGAACTTGCTGTATTATCGAATAAAAAAATTCAGGTGTTTTTATTTAGGCCACCATTTCCATTTTACGATTTAACGAAATCAGAAAAACGACAAGTCAGTTGGATTGAACGTAATAGAAGGATATACTGGAGAGACGGATTTATGCCCTACTCAAATCATCGGAATTTGATTGTAGATATTTTAAGAGATAAAAGTGTTTACACCAAAGGTTTAGAAAAAGTGTTGTGGTTAAAAAATATTTTGAATAATAATAATAATATAAATAATTTAGAAGATGAAGGTTGTCCTAATTTATTAAGCTTGTACAATAAATATGAACATTCTCATGATGTGTATAGTTGTATTTATCATGATAAAATATGTGCTTTAAAAAATTTAATATGTTTAAATAAATGGTGTATAGATAATAAATTTTTTAAATAAATATTTGCTTATTTTAATTTGCAAAATCCTCTATCCCTACCAATCCCATCAAAAGTTAATCATTTATATAAATTGCTAGCTATCGCAGTACGATATATCATTTCACCTTAATAATTATCTGTATGAAGAACTATATAGTGAGAGAGCAGAACATGTCTCAAAATAAATGTAGCCCTCGTTATGACATGTATAATGCATATAAAATGCGTGAAATTTCGTTTAGACATTATTGGGCAACAGCTAATTCAAGGAGAAGGTTGGTGATGGAAATGGCAGATGCTGGATTTTTTTATTATGGAAATAGTGTAAATGATAAAGCAGCGTGTTTCTCATGTGGAGGTGTTATAGAAGATTGGGAGATTTACGACGATCCTTGGATGCAACACGCTATACATTTTCCTCAATGTTTATATTTGATTGCTGTGAAAGGAATATATTATATCAATAACTGTCGGAAACAATAAACTCTATTAGAATATAATGCTATTTCATTGTGCTCCGAGTCGGATCGTATCTGCCTTTTTAGAGTATATTATGTATACGATGCCACATTGTACTTAAAATCGATCAATTTGGATCAACAATATCCATGTTATAAATCATATCGTCGGTAGTCTCATTAGTCATCGCTCGATAAAAATAATTGGGGATTCTGGGATCATGCAGTTCGAGCGAAGCGAGAACAAATGATTCCAGAATCCCCAATTATACCCTACTGTTATGCTTATTCCTTCTTAACATTATTTTTTATATTTGAATATTAACAACATAACGCCTGTAATCCCCGAAGGGTTAGACAGAGGTGTAGCCATAGTACACCCGCATTTCGCCAGTTACGTTTATGTCCCATGTAATAGAGGGCGAGCCTATTGCCATTAACACACACACAAATCCAGACTCCGAGGCTGCTACTGAGAAACTCCTGATGCAAAAAACCAAATTACACTTTGCCCGATCTGGGAATCGAACCCTTTGCGCTTTGTGACCACTAGAACAACAAGGCAGTCCTAAAATATTTAAATATTAAATTGAATATTAATTTCGTGTATTTTTTTTAATTAGCAATGTCAACGCCTGCAGCAGTGGGTCACAAAATATTAAAAGAGAAAAAAAAAAAAACAAAAGGCTGTCACGTGCCTCTACTCTGTTGTTTCATTGGAAACTCGTGTTGTCGTTCTCTCGACTACAGTAAAACCAAAAACAAGGTTATGATTTTTATGTGATATTATCCTTATATTACATTATTCAAGTGGATTACTTCCTTCCTTGTATTTTTACGTAATGGAGTGTCGTGATGGCTCAGTGGTTAAGGTACCCGCCTCTCATGCACGAGGCAGATACCAATGTGGCGTTTTCTATTTCATATTATTACTTTCTAAGTTTATCTTGAACTTCGGTGAAGGCGAACAGCGTGAGGAAACTTGGCCTTAATATGAGTCTGAAATCGCCCACCCACCTTGAGCAAGCGTGGTGATCAATGCTCGTGCCTTATCTGTATGAAAAGAAGCCTTTGCTCTGCAATGGGACAATAATAGGTAGGTGTTATGATTATTATATATTTTTAGGATAAGAATTGGATAAATCTTTATCTGTTATGTACCTACCTAACCTACCTTAATAACTAAACTACCTTTGATAGCGGCCCGTAGCGGGTGCCTTAGCAGACCGGGGAATGAGGATGTTGATAAACAATCTACTAAGAATATCCTCAGTTTATTATGGAAAAACACGTCTAACAAAACATTAATCTGATCAAAGCAATTACATAATGAAGAGCTCATCTTGCTTCACTTCCTCGTTTTATTTTTAATTCTCTAAAAGCTTTGCAGTTTTCAATAATCTCTTTTTTTGCCTGTCGACGATTAATCCCGGATTTTCCAAGGGCCGCGTCTCATCCCGTGCTTATATACTTTGCTCAGTTTTCGATATCGCAGTTTTCAAATAACCAGTCAGTATTGTTTCATTGCATGGGAAAGACCTATTCTCATATAAAGAAGGAAAAAGCATTGATCACTGAGCTTGCTCATTGATAATTGGTAATTTTAGACTGACAGGAGTACTATTCTGTAAAAATCTCACTCTCTCTCAATTTAGGTAAGTACAGTGAATATAGTGAAGGTTGCTGGATGAGGTCAGCGCAGGACCGGCCATTGCGGCGAACTTTAGGGGAGTACTATGTCTAGCAGTAGACGTTCGGCTAAAATTAAGATGATGAGGATGAGCTTGGTGACCTGACTATCCCTACAATCAAGTAGAACAATACGCGCCAGGAAAAATGAGACTTCACACACCATACAAACTTCATCTATACTAATATTATCTATACTAATATCTATACTTCTATACTAATATTATAAAGAGGTAAAATTTGTTTGTAAGTTTGTAAGTTTGTAAGTTTGTATGTAGGGGGTAATCTCCGGATCTACTGAACCGATTTTGAAAATTCTTTCGGAAATTGGAAGCTACGTTATCACTGAGTGCTATAGGCTATATTTTATTTAAAAAAAATAGGGGTCCGTAAGATATTTGGGTTTTTCGGACCCAAGGTGTAAAAAATCATCCAAAAAAGTTCCTTATTTGGCGTACGCCGCCTATACTATAAAACATAGAACCAAAAAATGTTCCAATTAATTAAAGACCTTAAAAATATCTACAAAAAAGTCCGCGACACACTATACCTATCTATTTCGAGTTAAACACAACAACCATTCTTTTATTTAAAAATCTTGAATTTTTTTAGGACTTCATTTAAACGCATTTATTTTACACATGTCATTACTCCTTATCAAAATAAACTATTTTGTCACAAAGTACTGTTTATGTAGATAATATTTAGTCTTAAATTCATTAAAATTGGACGTTTGGTTCGAAAGTTATGGCGAAATCAAACGGTTGGGCCGATTTAGCTGATTTTGTGTTTGAAATGTTCATGGAGGTCTAGGGAAGATTTAAACGGTGAGAAAATATGGGGTAAGGGTAGGATTGGGGTAGGGTGGGGGCAGGATACCACGCGAACGAAGTCCCTAAAAACAGCCCTTTTAATATGAAGTCGGGAAGTCGGTGTCAAGGGTAGGGGTATGGTAGGGGTAGGGTAGGTGTAGGGTAGGGGTAGGGTAGGGTAGGGTAGGGTAGGGGTAGGGGTGGGGTTGGGGTGGGGTAGGGTAGGGGTAGGGTAGGGGTAGGGGTGGGGTTGGGGTGGGGTAGGGGTAGGGTAGGGTAGGGGTAGGGGTAGGGTAAGATAGGGGTAGAGTAGGGTAGGGAAGGGTGTAGGGTAAGGCAAGGTTAGGGTAGGGGTATTGGTAGTGTAGGATACCACGCGAACGAAGTCGCGGCGGGTCAGCTAGTAATAAATATTATAATATTATTGTTAAGAATTTTAATTTAAATGTCATTGAAATATCCCTGAATAGATACACAAATTATGGATAACTATTTCGTACGTTCACCTTTTATAGAATAGATCTATTAAAATCGGAATATTCCTCAAGTAGTTTCTCTTCTACTTTGGTCAGTGATGTCAAAGATAAACGTAAAATCACCTACTTACATGATTTTGAAAAAGTCACTTAATACTAACCACGATACGAACTCTTTTCAAAACTACCTAACAATAATAAGCTTCAGCTCAGCAAGCCAATAATAACTATACAGCCAATCAGAGTGAAGTGGTTTCCCGATTGCTCATAGACTTAAGTTGTACACTAATAAGACTTCGACTACCGTTCGTTCGAGTGTTTTGACTTCGAAGTGGATCGAGTCGCGAGACAGGCATTTGGAATTGAACGTGAACGTACAACTTTTGCTTTTAGTAGGTAGTAAATATACATGTTTGAGGATATAAACATAACATCATGCCTGTAATCCTTTTTTTTAAGGTGGTAAAAATCATCAAATGAGTTCTTCCGCCCTGGGTGGGGCGGAAGGGACTGTCAGACTTTTACTGACTAAAAAACCACCCTGTTCCTTCTGTTGCCCTTTGCGTTCTGGGGCCACTACGGTATCCACCAGTTAAGACCCTTCTTTAATTTCCTATCCTATCCTTCAATTTGATATTGCAAGTGTGTTACGTAATTACCTCACTGCATACAACGTTTTTAGTTTTTCTATTACATAATTGTATGGATACTAAAGAGCTTTCGTTTTGTCAGTCCACTACAGACAAAGCTTCAATTATTTTCTGACTATCTTACAATGTAAAATCATTTTAGTTTTTAAAACGACTCATCCAGAATCTATTTTTCCATGTACTCACAATGTGTGAGGAACGCTGAGACTCTAGAGGATTTAGAACTAATGCAGCCGATGCTGGCCAGTGGGATAGATCAAACAGGACAAAATCACCCGTTCGCAGGGCAAGTGGGGATCTCAGTAAATCTCCAGGAAAGTGGAGGAATGGTTTGACGGATTTTGTAGACCATCGCAGTGCTCGTATCATTTGTTTTTCTTTCAATGATAATTTTATAAAACTAAAAGAAAAATTTTTTTTTTTGGAACATCGCTTTTGTAGTTTACAGTATGGTAACTTAAAAATACTTTAAAATGTAAAAAAGACTAGCCCCTACTGCAACGTCATCTGTGTAAACTTTAGGGTTAAGCCCGAAAAATTGAATGAGAAATTAAATTTCATAATAAAGACATGTCCTAAATTATTCCATTAAGGGCTGATTTTTCAATTGTCAGATAACTTTTAACAAAGAAAAAATATGATAGTTTGACATATTTTCTATACAAAAGCCGACAAACCGCCATGTTATTCCCTCCGTTAAGAGTTATCTGACGATTGAAAAATTAGCTCTTAAACACAAACAGGGATTAAAAATTCTTATCCTATGTGGAACTAGATCAATAAATATGCCTTAGAGTGCCTTTAGGCTGATACCATTCAACCTTCGAAGAGTAATTAAGTAACATCCGCACATACAAACTTTCAAATTCATCTATCTGTCTTCTATGTATAAAATGAATGGTTAAATGTGTTGCTAAGCTCAAAACTCGAGAACGGCTATAGAAATTTGGCTGATTATTTTTTGCTGTGTTCGTAATTTCCCGGACAAGATTTACATGAAAGAAAATTTGCACCCGTGCGATACCAAGGCGGTTTACTAGTTTATAATAGTATTAAGTAAGAAAACACGTTGTTTTACCAAGTTGCTCACTAACAATTCAATGAATTTCGTTTCATGTGTATCTTGCATTCATCTTCTTCTCTACTTGAGTAACTCGTACTTTGTCTGCACATTGTGGCTTGTGTACAGCTCCACTGTCCCTTTGAGCGAACCGACATAGACTCACTTTGCATCAGTTGGATGGTCAAACCGGTACAAATGTTTGTTTACTCTAATCAAATATTATGTTTATAGCTCAGAATGACCAACGTTCATTTCACAAAAGAAAAATTGTGCTAAATATTATTTACATATGTAAGTAAGTACAATATTTACAGACTTAATTATAAAAACGAATAAACAAATGTGGAAAACAGAATAAAGAAATATATCTTGAAAATTGTTTCTAACTAGCTTTTGCCCGCGACTTTCGTTCGTGTAAATGTCGGTTCAGACAAAGTCTATGTCAAATAAAAAGTAATCTAAGTCCTTTTTTGGGGTTCAAACTTACCCTGTATCAAATTTCATCATAATCGGTACAGTGATTTAGACGTGAAAGCGTAACAGACAGACAGATATACTTTCGTATATATTATTGTTTAAAATTCTTGTGATATTGGCGAAATTATCGTGTGTCTACAACAACAGTTGAAATTGTTTTAATTACCCAAAGACACTTTAGCAGTGTTGTTTCTTTAAGCTTAGAGTTTATAATAGACTTAACAATATTGTTAACGTTTTAGTGAGGATGTAATTCATAGACTAAAACCGCTTCAAAGGTTATTTTTTTAAAGATTTTCAAAAAATAATTCAAATGATGCTAATTACTTGTGACTCGCTAACAGCAAACTGTAATGAAGCTGACTAAGCAATATTAAAGCAGAAATGAATAGTGATAAACTGATAGAGAGAGCAACTTAAAGGGGGAGAGAGAGAACATAAGGCATTACACAGCAACAAACCACCTAACTCCATCAAACTACAATAATACGCCCACAGTCGCAATAAACAAAACAATAATTCCAAAAGCGATTAATAATAGCTGGCATGTTACCAACTTGCAAAACGGTCGATGCGAACCACTTTAAGTCCGAGGTCTTGCTCCAGTTTGTCGTCTTAAAGCCATAAGACAACTTAAGACATTTCGAGGCGCACTCCAAGTGAGAGGTGGAACTTCAGATTGTAAGTCTAGTTAGATGGTCACGGTATGGTTTACGTTATAGATTTAGAAGTGTTTTTGTTCCGTGACAGTCTTGGTGGCCCAAAGGTGTGATACTGGGCAAGTACCAAGACTTTTTCAATCCATAATTCTTACTAGGTTTATCTTGGACATTACTGACATCGGTGAAGAAAAACATTGTGAGGAATCCTGGGCTTATCTAAATATATAAATATACTAGCTGACCCGCCACGACTTCGTTCGCGTGGTATCCTACCCCTATCCTACCGATACCCCTACCTCTACCCTACCCTACCCCTACCCTACCCTACCCTACCTTACCCCTAACCTACTCCTACCCTACCCTACCCCTACCCCTACCCCTACCCCTACCCCTAACCTAACCTACCCTTGAGACCGACATTACCGACTTTTTTTTTTTTTTCTTTATAACCTTCTCCTGACAATAACAAACACAACAAAAAAAAAATAAGTGAAATCGGTCCAGCCGTTTACGCGTGATGCCGTGACCAAGGGAAACAGGGATTCATTTTTATATAAATAGATAAAAGCGAAAGGTCACTCACGAAATAACGAAAACCGCTTGATGGATAAAGATGTAAGTCTAGGTGGTAGTTTATTTATTTAGTGGGTTTTTAGTCAGTAAAAGTCTGACAGTCCCTTCCGCTCCACCCAGGGCGGAAGGACTCACTTGATGATTTTTGCCACCCCCAAAAAAGAAAAAGGTGGTAGTTTGTAGTTAGAAGACGTCCGCTAAGAACGGATTTTCCAAAATTCATCCACTACTGATGGCGCGAGACTCGTAGCGAATTTCTGGGCAATGCAATATAATATTAAGAAATTTCTATATTATAAGCTTAACTAACTTTAATTGCAAAAACATTAAGACCCCAACAAAAATTCAGTAAAGAAAATATGCTAAAGTTATAATAGAAAAAAAAAGTTTATTTACAAATTAAAAAAAAATATTTTTGAAGAACTTTTCGTCGAAGATGCCTACGCAGCAACAAAAATATTGAAGTTTTCCAATACCAAACTCTATTACCGAAGTAATAACAGTTTGTACTACTTTCTGTTTGTGGGTGTGTTTCGGTGAAATTAAGTTTAAAAAGAAACTTTTTAGGGCTCGACGTAGGCTTTGTTACATCTACCGAACTTCAATTAATAATTACATAACATCACGCCTGTAATCCCCTAAGGGTAGGCAGAGAGGTACCCATTAAAACACCCACATTTCGCCAGTTATGTTTAAGTCCCATGTAATAGGGGGCGAGCCTATTGCCATCAAGCGGGCTTAAATCCAGACGCCGAGGCTGTTACAGAGAAATTCTTGATGGAAAAACCCAATAACACTTTGCCCAACCTGAGAATCGATCCCAAGATCTCATGGCTTATCAGTCGCGTTTAGCGATCACTAGAGCCGTTGGTCTATACCCGTTATAATTAATATAAGTCTGGAATCGCCAATCCACCTTGAGCAAGCGCCGTAATACATCCTCGTGCCTTCTCTGTGTGAAAGGAGGCCTTTGCCCTGCAGTAGGGTATAGGCTTGTATTGTTTTAAATTCGGCGTTTTTACGTGTATAAACAGACTGCCTGTTATATTTTTCTTTAATTAATATTTGGTTGCACAGCTGAATACGCTTTAAGCGATAAGGTCGCCCCTATTTGGGTACTTTACCTACTTACTGTACTACCTTTTTTGTTCTTCTGATGTTTAAAGAGAGTTAATTATTAGAATTAACAAGATAAATATTTACTAACTCTTAGAGAGGAATATATTTTTCTAGTTATCCTACCGGCTTGTATGTCTTTATTTTATTCTTGGATCTCTTCGTTATCGCTGAACTTTAAAAAGGCTTATCTCTGAGGGCGACCAGTGAGTGAACGAAAATACCTACATCTGAGTCACTCGCAAAACAAGTAAAGTACTCATAATTATTTTATCAAAAACATTTAAAGTACACAGTACAGTACAGTACCTTCAATTAATTTTCTGTCTGATACCTGTATACTGAAACTTTGAAACGTAAGAACCTACCTACGCATTATTTATTTGTAGATAGCCTGTTTTTAGTCATGCTTGATGCTAAATAAATTAAATTCATAAACTTACTAATTAAATACATCCAAACGGACCAATTGGCCCTACTTGCGCAAAACGGAACCAACCCGCAAAGTGAAAATTTTGAGAAAATGCCATTTTTTCAAACTTTAAATGTGTGCTATAAAATTATTTGACAAATAATTTTATTGCATAATTATTCTATTGCACACTTTAGAGAAAAATGGCTTTTTCTCAAAATTTTCGTTGTGTGGGTTGATTCCGTTTTGCGTAAGTATGTCTAATTACACTTTAGACAATTATTCAAATCGGTACTCATGATTATGAACATGCCAAAAACATGGATGAACAATTATTATAATTTATATACCTAGTATTTATTACATAATTATAATGACACGGCTAAACATTAGGTAACATTCTATTTACTTGAGAACAATTACCCCTCACACAATTATTCAAATCGGTACACACAATTATGAACATGCCAAAAACATGAATGCGCAATTATTATAATTTGTATACCTGCCGTTTATTACATAATTATAATGACACGGCTAAACATTAGGTATAAAACAGTACATACATTAACTTAAAAGCTAAATCTCGTCACGGCTCAGTAAATTACATACCGAGCGAACATTGTCGAGCCCGCATTTGTTCCAAATTGGAATCCCATCAAGTGCTCAAATTCATGTTATTATGACGTAATACGGTATTTTAACACTAATGGAACTGTAGAAATGGTTTAGTATCAAAACACTACACTACTGACAGAATATTATTAATGTAGCTACATAAATTGTTTGTATTCAATATTTAGCGCTGCATTTTAGGTACTTATAAACCCTCGCCTGTTTTATGTAATGGGTAGAGAGATACAGGACCAAATGCTGAAAATACTAACATTATTCTTTTGTTTCATCGAATTTCATACAAATAATTATGCTCATTTGAATACGTGTAATTCTTTAATCGCTTCATAATTATGTCAAAAATTTTAACATCAGTTATTATTTACATTTTTTAACCTAGGTATGTATAAAATGATTTCAGTACCTAAAACTCATGTCGAATTTACACCGGTCAGTAATAGTGTAGCATTTTACAAATCAGATAAGAACTCAGTACTTAAAACATACCTAAATACACAGTATATAGAACACATTAACAAACAGCAACGGCACTTCTGTAATAAAATCGCGTAATCTCGCAAAAAGGAGTCAGAACATTCACCTTTTTTAATTACAAACGCTTTAGCGTACGTTGCATGCGCTGCAGCGCTGAGTGAAAATTCACAATGCGTTTCAGAGCTTAAGCAGTGTAGAACTTCCACGAATAGGATTCTCTCGTAAAACACATTTAAAAGATAATAGCTATGATAGTGCCTTATCTAAGTTATAGTCTCATACTGATATAAATGTCTAGATTTAATTTTCTTTAACTTTGAGAAAAAAACGTATTGTTTTAAATCTATTTAGTTTCACAAAGAACTTGCTTTACTTGGAAAATGTTTCTACAAGTTGTATCAGATCGTCTCGTTTTTACTTCTGAGAATTTTATTAGTAAATGGAAAAGGATTTCCTCTTTATGGAATTGAAAGGACAACATTTTACTACTTCTTTTTATACTAGTCTCTTCCAAAGTTGTCTTGTTATCAGTGCAGACAACCTCTAAGCAGTGACACAATGTTATCAGTATTTGGGGGTCATCTCCACACGAAGATCACTAATCCAGCTGTCTGGCCTACTATCCCCCTCCCATCATTGTTGTAGTGGTTTCCAGAGAAGCTTAAGGGATTGACATATACGGGTGTACGGGCCCTGATGTAATTAGGTATATCGAAGACAAAGTATCTATTTCAATTAAACTATTTATAGTCACTTTAGCCAGAAAGTTTAAGCAGGTTGCTTGTTCCCAAACATAGGTAGATCTCTATCTCGAAGAACGAGCAAGAAACTCCAAGGACCGGTAAAATTTTGACAAAATCCTAATTACATTATTCTTGTTGCTTCTTTATGTGAAAACAATGTAGAACTAAAATAAAATAATAAAGACATGTCGAATCCAATCCTTTTAAAAATCCGTACAAAACATATATTTTATAGTATGTCAAAGGCATTCCACAATACGTCATTCGAATCCTTTTATTTTAACGTTTGTCGTCTCATAAATTCACAGTGCGATATTAAGCTTTCGTAAAATAAATTGTACGAATCAAATAGTGCGACTATTTCTATAGGTACCTAGTATACAACAGGGACTGTTTACACTGGTAGAATAAATTGGATTATTTGTACCTATTAAATGAATAATGTGTACCTGTACTTGACATTAACACTTTATTGTCATATTTTTTATTGAGTTTTTATACAACAATTCCACCCAAATTGTTGACATTTTCCAAATATTTTCTTTAAAAAAAAGTCAGTATCGGTCGAGCCGCTTTCAAGTGATTTTTATTTATAAATATGATATGAAGAACAATTTTTTTTCAACATGAAAGACTTATTTGTTAAAAGCGCAAAAAATACCAAACGTAGGTATTTTGTACAAAAACCATTTGTTATTGTTCTCTAATGTATACGCGCCCTTCGGCTAGGAGCGTGGTAGGGTGGCCATTAGGAGATTAAAACAGAGACACACCTGTAACTTGGTGCAGTGAAACCGCAGCTCGACTGCGCCTGTATCCTGCCGTAAAATATGGATACCCTACCGCTTACATTTGGATGGTAGGCTCAAATGTTCCATATTATTTTGTGTTTTGCTGTATACAAGTTACGTTAACTTGTTTTAACTAGTTTGAGTAGTTTTATATTAAATGTTGCTCGGAGAAAATTTTACGTATTTAGTTTGTACGAAGACTTTATTTTTACTGTGGATTTTTTTAAGTACAACTTTTCAAACATTTTCGGTATACGTAACTTACGATTACGATTGATAGAAATTAAATTACACGAGACTTAGACTAGACTTACCTATATAAAATATGTAAATAAAAATACTGCTTCCCTACGTTTAGGGGCATCATGTTGTTCTCCTCATCGCTGTCGCTGTGGGGAAGTTGTCACCAGTCTCGGACACCACGGCTTGTCGTGCAGCCGAAGTGCAGGTCGTATAGCGCGCCATGCGAATATTAATGACATCATTCGACGTGCTCTTGTCGCCGTCGGCGTTCCGGTTGTTTTAGAACCAATCGGCTTGGCACGCGACGATGGCAAGAGACCGGACGGCATGTCTCTGTTTCCTTGGAAGATGGGTAGGCCTTTAGTGTGGGACGCTACGTGTGTCGATACTCTTGCGCCATCCCATCTTCCTAGTTCGGCGTGCTGTGCTGGCGCTGCTGCCGCGGCTGCAGAAAACCTCAAGCGGCGTAAGTATAGTACCCTTTCTGGTAACTATATTTTCGAGCCGTTTGGGGTAGAAACTCTCGGGTCGTGGGGTCCGTGTGCCCATGGCCTTTTTAAGGAGTTGGCCAAAAGGTTGGTTGACACTTCCCGTGACCCAAGGGCTGGTTATTACCTTGGCCAGAGGTTAAGCATTGCCATCCAACGTGGCAATGCGGCCAGTCTTTTGGGTACATTTCCAGTGGACGGCGATGCGGATGAATTTTTTGATGCCATTTAGTTTTAGTTTGTCTTTTTATTTTCTTATTCAGGTTGTTTTTTTTTTCATATTTTTGTTGTTAAGCTTGTAAATAATGTAAATATTAATTTGAAAAAATAAATATGTTACTACCTGCCAAACCCGAATAAAAATAAATGGCTATATGTGTTGCTAAGCGCAAAACTCGAGAACCGCTGGACCGATTCGCCTGATTCTTTTTTTGATATAAATTTGTAATTTCTCGAACAAGGTTTACAAAAAGTTTTTTTTTTATTGTACCAGAAAAGTCGAAAAATTTGAATCCATGCGAAACCGGGGCGGTACGCTAGTCATAAACATAAAGATGACTAGCCCAGAGGTCATAAATAGGTACGTCTGTGCTGGTTTTATTTAAACAAGAAAATCTTTTCTGAAAAGGCATTGTCCGTTAAAAGTGAACATGACTTCATGGCATTCAAAACGATGCAAGCATGCAACTTAGTTGCAAGCAAGTGTCTGCAGATTCTAAGATGGGTGAATATTAGCTTTGTAATATTTACATTCTTAAATGTACAGTTTGTTACAAGTGCAAACAACCTCAAAAAAAGGGAAAAATTCCGGCTATGTGCTAGTCGGACAGAGTCGGACTCATACATGCAGAGTTCCGTACCACACATGTGAAACTCGTTTCTTGTATTATTTGTTGTTATAGTGGCAATACACACTGTCCAAATTCCGACTGTCTTCTTATTACGGTTCATAAGATACCTACAGCCTTGCCTTAAACCTAATTTAAAAGAGTGCCGTGGAGTTTCTTGCTCGTTCTTCTCCATAGAGGCCTACCTCCGTTTTGGAACGAGCAACTACTTCAACTTTCGGACTAACTGACCGACTCCTTGACAATTCAAAAGTGCCTGTAAATGGTCTAATTGAAATAAATGTTTTGACTTTGACTTCTGACAGACAGGCGGACGGACGGACAGCGGAGGCTTAATAGTAAAATCCGCCTTTCGGGATGGAACCTTAAAAATAAATCGAAAAAATATATAAAAATTTATAAATAATGATTTTCTTTCTTTTTCACTAAATCTGATAATCAGTAAACACACCCTAATACAAATCATTGTAATTGAACAATAAGTTGGATGTACCAGCCGCCATTTTGCAAACAGCTTTATAGTATTTGGCAAATAATTTCAAACATGAGTCATAATTTATCACTGACTATAAAATCAAATCTAATTTGATAGCCATAATGGAACCACAAATTGAGTCGTAAATGAGATAACTTCGTAGGCGGTGTAACTGAACAAGACCACAGTACATATTTAACAAAGTCGTAAAGTTAACTGCTTCAATAAAATATGTTATCTGTCGCGAGTAAAATTGAGTGCTGTATAGGTAAATTATATATTGAGTAGAAATTACGTACACAGTGGGTAAACATGTGTAAAATAATACCGGCCTATTAATGTCCCACTTCATGGCCAAGGCTCTTCTCATTCAGAGAAGGCACGAGCATTGATTACCACACTTGCTCTAGGTGAATCGGAGATTTCAAACTTACATATTAATTTACTATAAGTCCAGGTTTCCTTACGATGTTTTCCTTTACCAATATGAATGATATCCAAAATATACTAAGTAAGCACATATGAATTAAAAAAATTACATTAGTACTTGCTAGTAGCCGATTCCGAACCCACAAACTCATACATGAGAAGGTGGTCACAATTGTGGTCACAAGTGTGATGGCCCAGTGGCCCAGTGGCCCTCACACTTGTTAAATAATTAAACGAATCCAGCCAATTAAAGACTAGCCTGAAATCCAAGTTAAAAAGCTAAAAGCTCAAAGTAATTCTTTTTTTTTTTTTAATTAACTTTCCGACAGACCAGACAATATTCAATGTAGCTCTAACAATACCAAATGAACAAACAAATATTTTTTTAAAAAAGGAATAAAATTATTTCAATATGAAATTATTACAATACAGTGATTCGGAACACATAACACGTACGTTAGATGGCATTTATCCAAAATGGCAATGGAATGTATTCAAAATGGCGGTCACATAGTCCAATCATGGTCGAACATTAATATTGATAGTGACATTTATTTACCACAAAATAAAAAGAACACAATAGAAAGAATATAATAGAAAGAATGATTATTGCATTTAAATAGTATTTGACAGCGGTTGCATTTTCCGTGCACTTAGTATCTTTTTTCTGCAGGTTACAGCTTGTTTTCATTCGTATTACGTCACACCTAAAAGGGTATGTCAATAAAAAAAGTCAGCTGTTCAGTACATTTATGTTCGTCTAACTCGTCAAAGTGTACTGGACAGCTGTTTTTTTTATTGTTATTTTTGAAAAAAAGTGATCCCAATCGTTTCGAGTTTGATGATCGAGTTTATGGCTTTCGGTTTAAGAACGACCTAAAAGTAACCGTGTATATTTAATTAATAAGAAAACATTACAGCAAAAAAAAAACAGACTTGGGATAGTAAATTAGACTGACAGCTAATTACAAGTCTACACTTATAAAATACAAAAAAATACTATATTCTATGAACAGTTTCGTACCAGGAGCCTAGAGAAACAAAACAATATCAAAAAATTATCAAATTCTTACGGAACTGAGTCTGTTTGGCGCAGCTGTATTTTTAATCGAAAAACCTTTTTTGTGTACACATGGTCTTTGTGTTCTTTCTTTCTCATCTATACGACAAGCTAATGCCGTGATGCAGAGATTATCCAGTCAGCAAAGATGGTGGCGGAACTGACGACTCAGAGAAATCTACACGTTCTCGAATCCCTTTAGTTAATTCTCTTGTAATACCCTCCATAGTAAAAAAGGTGAGATTTATAAAAAAATAATCACGGCAAAAGGAGACCCCTCGTTTCTGCCTCCCATAAGGAAAATATGTTCCGCCCTTCGCTGTGTAAGTACACTACCGTGACAACTTAAAGACCAGTTACTTACTGACACAATAGCACTCGCAACATATTTCTTTCAACCCCAGATTGTACCAAAAATACACATTTTCAATACACAACACGTACTGTACATAAAAAAATATTGAGGTCCAAAAATCTATACGGCAGTTTCTTCAGGTTTATGTAGTCACAAAACGTTAGGTTTTATTTTTTCTGGAACAGTAAATTATAATCTAAAAGTAGGTTTGGGTTAGACCTCAATTTTAGTAAAACTTTTTGCCTTGTACTTTTTTTTGGCCAGTTGTCCTTTTCTCCGACCTCAACTTAATACCCTTGGATTATCGTTGCCCAGATGGTTATAACTGCCATACAAATGAACGTTATCTGTAGGCCTAGCACGAAGGTGCAGATGTAAAAGTATTTGCGATTCGAGTCGATTTAGAATTGGAAACACGACTTCTAATAGCATTTTGGTTTAATTTTATACGACAGGCACAATTAGAATCACTCGTTGTTATGAATAAAGCATTCTAGCTAAATAATGTGCGGAACAAGTATTTCCAAAACGGATATTAAAAATCGTTTGAATTTACGTAACGTTTAATCCGCGCGCTCGTATTATGTTCTCTATATTTTGACAGACTGCGCAAAATATTTTAGTGATTATGATGGACTTCAAAAAACGAGCTCGCTTATTGAGAAAAAGTAAACCTAGGACACGGTTTTAGAATGCGTTGAGGTCATTTCCATAAATTATGTTGTACCAATATTGTAATTATGAAAACAGCCACAGCACGGTCATTGATGTATTACCTACCTACGCAAAAAAAGTCATCCAGCGGTTTTTTTTAGTAGTTTACTGAGAGATATATTGGGTTTCATGATTGGGATTTCATTGGATTCAATACGTGTGCTGTTTGTATTTGAGAATGTTTAATAATATCTTCACATTTAGAACCATACTCAAAGTATCTTACAATTCTGTGGAAAAACGTCGGAGATATGAGGGATAAATATTGTAGATTAAAAAAAAAGCATACTGGCCACTTTTTTTGAAGTTCATTAAAAAGAAACTACCGGCTTAACCATTTCATTTCAGAATTAGTAATGCTTCTGTCAATCTCTAAAGCCGAAAAGGATTTGAATACCGAACCCAAAATGGCAAAAAAAGGGTTCAAAAAAGTAATTTCGGCGGCTATTTTTCTTACGCAAATTAAAAAAAAAGAGAAACTGGTTGCTATCAGTATCCATAAATAACAATCTCAGTGGCAAGTGACAGAGGTTTTCCATTATGCCCTATTCAGTGCCAACTACCACTTCAACCTTTTTTGGTTTATTTTTTATTTATTACTGAGCTAATGGCAGTACGCCTAAAAATACAAAGTAAAAAACGAAGGAAAATTTATAATACAACAGAAGTTGGCACGTGTAGCGATTGAGTAGGTAGGTACTAAGCTATAAGTATCGACTTTAATATAGCCTCGATTCCCACGCACAATATTTTTTTTTTATAAATAGAATACCGACTGTCTGTCGTCGAGTGGCGACCACGTTCCGGAAGGCGCAGTGTGGGAAGGCCCTCCCACGAGGTGGACCGACGCGCGACGACCCGGTAAAGGTCGCGGGAAACCGCTAGATGGGGGCAGCATAAGGCTGCGTTTCCACCAGAGATGTGCGAGGATGCGTAGCGAGGGATGTGTTTGTAAAGAACCAATAGAATCGCTTCATTTACCTCGTCTCGGTCAGCACAGCTCTGGTGGAAAAGGCTCAACGGAGCTAGATTTTTGCGCATACAAAACAAACGAGGGATGTGTGCGAGGGATGTGTGCGAGGGATGTGTGCGAGGGATGTGTGCGAGGGATGTGTGCGAGGGATGTGTACGAGGGATGTGTGCGAAGGAAGTGTTGCACAAATCTAATCTAATAAATCTGCACCACACATTAATGCGCATTTTCACAGCTCCGCTACACATCCTCGTAGGCACATTTTCATCGCATAGCTTTGGAGGAAACCCCCACACATTTTCACAACACAGCTAGACATCCTCGCACGACACATTTCCATCGCACATCTCTGGTGGAAACGCAGCCTAAGACCGGTCATTGTGGCAACCTTAGGGGAGGCCTATGTCCAGCATTGGACGCTGTTTGGCTGAAATGATGATGATACGAGAAGACCGTGCGTGTATTTTTCTGAAATAATAATAATATCAACCTATATTACCTTTTCTACCAATAAAGCCATGAACATTGATCATTACGCTTGCTCAAGGCGGATTAGTGATTTAAAACTCTTATTAGATATAATTTTAAGATTTCTCACGATGTTTTCCTTCACTAGTTACAGTGATGTCCAAAAAAAACTTTAAAAAGTACCTATAATTGAAAAACCTTGGAACTTGCTCAATATTGAACCCTCCACCCGCCACCTCATGTTTAAGAGGCCATCTTACCAACTTCAAAGTTTTATATTTAATCATTTATTTTTCTGTTTAAAAAGAAATTGTGAACAGTTACAATATTCAGTGCCTCTATAAACATAAATGCATAACCAACTCAAAGTGCGAATCTCTCTACCACACACACACAGAGACACGATTCGCTTATTCTCACAGTGTTGTTGCGTTGATGTTCGTAGTAAATGAACAATATCACCTTCGTACAAATACAATTAGTAATTAGGCACAAGACTACTACCTGCTAACGACCGATACACACTGCAGTTGTTTACGTGATCAGTTTACGTGTAGTATACGGATGTGGAAAATGTACAGCAGCCAATAAAATCTGGGCTTGCAAGTGACGTCATCAACTGAGTTTTAAACACTTGCAAGTGCATGCTTTTTTGAAATAGTTGGGAAACAAACGGGCAGTAATGTCGATATTGCTATGTCGTTTGTGTAAATGCCATTCTTTGTATCATGCTTGCGGATGATATTAAACGAGTGATACCTAAAATAGGCACATTTATAAAATAGGGGCATTTATCAACCGACTTCAAAAAGGAGGAGGTTCTCAATTCGGCGCGTATGTTTTTTTTTTTTTTTTGAAACACTGTTAACCACCATATTTGACAATCTTAAATAAAATGAACTGTCTGTGGCTAAAAATAATGACGAAAAATAAAGTCCAAGATAACCGCAGCTCAAATTACATTTACTAGAAAATATTGCAAGTTTCATTAATCTTCTTGTAAGTGAGATTTGAGTTCGCGACTCGTATTGTCTAAACTGAAGGGTAATGTGTCACCAAATGAGAACGTTAGGGATTAGGTCCCAGTGTCAATCACTGGTGGCTTTGGTAATCTTGCTTCGTAATTGTGCCAGAAATCCAATTACCGTGCGATTCAGAATTAATCAGGCTCTGACATTAATATGGCTGACATTCTGTCTGACTTCAAGTGTGCTGTCAGTCCGCAGCCTTTGCTGGTTTGGTTGCCATAGTGATGGTTTGGAAACTATGTTGGTATTTCAATTACTGTTGACGGTTAAATTAATAGCTTACTGCTTTGACAAACGTTTGGTAAATTAATGGTAAAATGTATGGTTTCAAAATTGTGATTAATTAATTTTTCAAAAGCTTTTATGGTAGAACTCAAAACTGCTATTTATTGGTCAGCAGAAACAGAACAGCAGTATACTCTAGCAGTTTCCATTCATTTATTGACTAGCATAAAATACATATAAAGAATTGGCAATAGTGTAGCTTTTTTTTCATGATTTCAAGGTTGGTCCCATAGTAAAAGTTGTTCATAATGATAAGTAGGTACAATGATCCCTTTTCAGGTTTCGGATTAATTTTCAATGACCCTGTCTAAAGATAATGAACTAAAATACATCCCTTAATACTGCTTTGTTTACACTGACCATAACTTGTGTGTTTGTTTGGGTCTTCGTTCCTAATACCTTTAGTATCTTTCGACTCCCAAGTGAGTCTAGCTTAAGAAAAGCCACTTATTCCGCCTGAATGCCTCTCGAAATCGCTTTAGTTTGATACTCTTTGAACTAAATAGATACAAGTACCTACCTACAGTAAATATTGTTTTATTTCAAAGTAACGAAAATCTTCGTTACATTATATCTTAAGAGTCTCAGAATGAAAAAACATTTTAATATTACACTCGAAATCCTTAATGATCTCGGCCTTCTAATCCCCAACATTATTTCAAGGGTACAATAAAAGTATTCCATTTTTTTTTCTCTCGTGACATCCAAAAAGGCGCTTGTTCGAATTCTTCAGAGAGCTTAGCAGTCATCAACGTTTGTGAGTGGCAAATGAGAGCGAATTCAACATGGATGTCAAACAAGCCGACTCAAAGAGGCTCTAATGAGTCCCCCAATTCAAGTGTTTCGGTATTCAACGTCTTTGTTGGCTCGGCAGAGTACCTGCGAGGCTCCCAATCAGACGCGATCGTTACCTAATTAGTACTCTCGGCAAGAAATAAGGTACTTAGCGTATACAATTTCTGTTTTCTGTGAAAGTATATCGCTTTATGTGTTCGTACCTACGGTTCGCTGTTGTGGCGTGTTTATGAGATTCATAATAAAAGAGATTCATTACGATTTTGGAACATTAAACTTACCCACGTTTTCATTATTTTGTGTGAGCTACTTTATTCGAATATTTAACTTAAGGGCCTCTCCACACACGTGTGATATTATCACGGGGGAGATAATATCGCGAGTTGCATACACCGCCTATGTATGAAGGGCCGCGCGAGATATCATAAAATTTGTTCTACGGGTAGATATTATCTCAATTAGATAGTAGTAGTTGAAATACTTTGTATACATTATTCTAATTTACCAATATTTTAAATAAATTATACAAAGTTTTTTGCAAATTAACTATTATATTATTAGATTTAACAACAATGATCAACATAAAACAACAAAATCTCCCAAAATTATCCAATCTCCCATAATTTACGAGTGAAAAGAGACTTTTTATCACAATAAGTAATAACTCAACGAACCACACGTAAGTACTTTAATCAAAACAATAAGGACCGCCTGTCGTCCTATTAAATAGAATTTGATGAAAAGCCGAGAATAAACAGAACACAAGTGCAAGCGGAAATTAAAGGGACCCGACGGTATCCGTTGTTGGGGTAAATACCCGTATATACCCGTCGCTATAGAAAAACAACAATATCCCGACGGACACAAACAAACGCTACTGATTAATGTTTTTGTTGGCTGTACAGTGAAAATATCAAGTAAATAATGATTTATTAAAACTATTGCCCTTGAGATTGTTTCAAACTAGCTTATTTTCGCGACTTTGTTCATGTGAATGTTGGTTTATCACGGGATTTTATTTTTTTGCGCGGATACCGAATTCTATTTCTGAAATAAAAGTAGCCTTTGTTACTGCTTATGACATCAGCTATCTGCTAATGAAAGTCCCGTCAAAATCGGTTCAGTGATTTCGTAGATAAACCGGAATAAACAGACCAATATTTAAAAAAAGGCTTAAAATATTTAGGATATATATTTTTTTTTTCGTATTTATTTTGTAAAAACTCTGTTATCTTGACATTAAAAACAGGCACTTCAATTTTATTTAATTGTGTAAATAGATGACTGAATATTGTTTGTTCTACTTTTTGAGCACGTGAGTACTTAATACCGACACATGTTTAGAATTAGAGATTTTGAACGGTACGTATATATACGAAATCGAATGCCTCGTCTACCATTATGTCTAAATCCTACAAAACATATTCCCTCCCACACGATGTGCTAGTCTCTTTGTTGATAATAAGTACCTGTCTATTCTCAAACGTTTATAAAAGAACAAAAGAATAACGTAGAATATAAAAGACATAGGTATCAACTCATCTTACACAATAATTCATCGTTATCAATATGTCTACGTTTCCAGATAAAGACTGAAATAGTTTTTTTTTTACGTCTATTTCTTAATGTTGTGTCTGTCTTTAGAGTTCCGTATCTGAAGGATGCTAACAGAACCCTATTACTAAGCCTCCGCTGTCCGTCTGTTTGTCTGTCAGCAGCCTGTATCTGATGAACTGTAATAGGTCGAGTTGACAAAAAATTATAAAAACATAAACATAGTGTTATATTTTGTACGATGGTACAAAACTTTTCGTGTGTAAGTCCAACTCAGACTTCACCGGCTTTTTTACGTATCCCATACTTTTTACCCGACTTCAAAAAAAGGAGGAGATTCACAATTCGGCCCGTATGTCTTTTGTTTATCTTCTACATGTTTAAGCTCCGCAGAAAGCTGACCTAAATATTTTCTCATATAATTAATTTCATTCCGAGTATATGGAGGGTTCCATACATACATACATTTAATAAATACACGCTGATGGAACTGTGGGTGTAGCGGGAGTACGTTGGAAGCTTTTAAAAGGCACTTAATCAAAGGAACGGAAAGTACCACTAATCATACAAAATGAATTACCTTCTGAGTAGGAAGAATATGTATCTTATAAAGTAACGGTAAATTGTAAGGATATTTCTCCGTATTAGTCTACTTCTGATGAAGAGTAGATAAATAAGTAAATTAGGAGAAATGATTCCGTACCACCGTACAATAAATAATAGGTACTACATACAAAAAAATAAGTATCTTGTATAGGGCCCCCTTAAATTTTTTTACTTTATAACACCAGCTTAATAATGTCCCAACTGCAGAGCAAAGGCCACTTCTAAGATAGAGAAGGCACGAACATTGAGCACCACGCTTGCACAGTGTGAATATTGGCGATTTCAGGCGGAAGAGAGATAATTTTTTAAGAGATTTTTTATTTTGTTTATCTATGCTAATATTATAAAAAGAGGTAACATTTGTTTGTAAGTTTGTATGTAGGGAGTAATCTCTGGATCTACTGAACCGATTTTGAAAATTCTTTCACAAATTGGAAGCTACGTTATCGCTGAGTATATACGCTACTTATAGGCTATATTTTATTATCAAAAAATTAGGGATCCGTAAGAAAATTCACACGAACGAAATCGCGGGGAGAGTGCTAGTATTATATATATAGCTAAACACTATATCGATGGCAGCAAAGTAGAAACGGACATCTACAAAATCGCAACTTTACAGGAGAGCAGATTTAGTTTAAAAGAGTGGTTATTTTGAGAGTTATGGACCGATTAATCTGAAATTTTCTATAATGCTTTAAAATAACCTTCTTTATGAATTGTGTAATAGGTTTTATCACTTTATCGTTGTTTTACTGAAATAATGTAGATGTCTTTTTTTACTCTGAAAAAACTTTGACGTAGAAGAAGACATCTGCCTGATAACCGTTTATCAGGCAGATGTCTTCTTACACGTCAAAGTTTTATTACAATGTAATAAAAAAGTGCCCATTTCATTTAAAATATCTAATAAAGTATGATAATAATCTCCTGTAATACATTTAAGGATATTTAAAGAACATCTTTATAAACGAACAAGTGGCAGATGTCCGTGTTTACGTCGAACCGTAACCTCAAAATAATTTTTATTACTCACTCTAAGATTTCATTACTAGCACTAATAATGAACTGTAAACACTATCATTATTATTACATTTATACCGGTACGCGCTAGAATGTGACAACTGACTGATGTCTTTGTTGACGTTTCCATTCATCTGTCAAAGCTCCGAAGTAAAGGCGGACAAATTCACATGTCCGTTTCTACTGCGATGTTTTTTAAAAATCCAGTGTAGATGTCTTCATTTACGTGTCAAATTTTCTTTGTTATATTGAATTTTGAAAAAATTTTAATACAGACTTGTAGATAGGATTAATATAAGCTCATTTTTGTAAAAAAAGCATTTTCGAAAAAATGTAGATGTCCGTTTCTACTTTGCTGCCATCGATATCTTCGAATTAAGCAACTTATATAATAATGATCGAACTTCACTTCAGGAAGTTCATCTCATCATCTATTATTTGTTATAATAGCGGCTATAATAACACACACTCTGTGAAATTTTAAGTGTCTACTTATTACGGTTCAAAATACAGCCCTATTACAGAGAGACAGACGGACAGACAGAGAAGTCTTAGTAATAGGGTTTCATTTAGCACCTTTTGGGTTAGATAGCTTAAATAACAGCCTTACCCTCAGTAAAATCAATGAAAATATATCCATAAAACGTATGGACGTTGAACGTGAAAGCGATTTTATTCCACACAAATTATAATTCAAAATTACGATTTCCATGCAGTGGAATAGTGCCAAAAGTCATTCAGAGCTCAACAACACCACTTTACAGCTGAAGTTTAATTTTTACACCTTTTTATATGGATGGAGTTAAGTCTTTAATTTGCGATTAAAAATAAGGAATTGGGCTCACTCTGCGGTTGAACCGCGATAGGAGCGCGATATTGTAGGATATTATGTGTTAACTAAGTAGGTATTATAAAATCTGTAAGCTTTAGTTACTTAGAAATCAGTGTATTCAAATAAAGACGTTTGTGGTGCACTTAAAGAAAGTTGGACTTTGTCCTAAACTATTATGTTTGACCCTCACGACATTGAGTTGATGCACTGAAATGAACGTTATACCTACGTAATTGAAACACTTATTTAATTATTACTTCGTTTAATGAATGATTTTTGACTGCCTCGTTGGTCTAGTGGTTAGTGACCCTGACTGCAAAGCCGGAGGTAGTGGGTTCGATTCCCACCCAGGACAAACTTTGTGTGATGAGCATAATTGTTTGTTCTGTGTCTGGGTGTAATTTATCTATAATATGTATGTATTTATAAATTATATAAGTATGTATATCAGTTGTCTGGTTACCATAACACAAGCTCTGCTTAGCTTGGGATCAGATGGCCGTGTGTGAGTTGTCCCAAGATATTTATTTATTTATATTTATTTTATTTTATCAAAATCGCGTCTTGTCAGCCGCTTGTCGAATTGTCAAGTCTTTGTATTTATTTTAAATAGCTTATCTCATAGAACTATCCTAATCAAATAGGTTTGTATATGGCTCAACCAGCCAGCCAGTTTATTGGGTAGTGGAAAACAATCAAATAGTTTTGTAGCCAACGTCAACATTTTGTTAAATGGAAATATGCGTGGACTCGCTTCACACAATTCAATATAATCCAAAAAAATATCGCTGGGCTGCAGTACATACTCAAAAAAGCTAGGTACGGTACACCTCTCGCCCAATTTCGAACGACTCTTGACTTTTTGTCACAGGCCAGACACATCACTCGACTATCATACCCTGCAAAATTGAGCTGACGTTAAAAAAAACGCTGGAGCCAGTGCTGTAGGCAATATTTTTTCCGCTGCGTCGAGTTTTCCGGGAATTATTCGTACGTCACAAAAAACACGACCGACGCAGATTAGCTATAAAAATAGGTGCCTTTTAAAGGTTCACGTGCGGTTAGGTGGGGTAACGGGTAATTCCTAATCAAATAAGGAAACAAGAGTTTCTTAGGTGAAGGATTTATTTGATATTTACCTAGGTAAATTGTGTTTATGATG
Organism: Hoplodrina blanda; assembly: GCA_949316365.1. Classification (NCBI taxonomy): domain Eukaryota; kingdom Metazoa; phylum Arthropoda; class Insecta; order Lepidoptera; family Noctuidae; genus Hoplodrina; species Hoplodrina blanda. The sequence goes on from OX438585.1 coordinate 10,776,793, forward strand.
TAATACAGTGGCCAAACACGAGTAGGTGTACTATGAAAATAATATAATATTTTTTTATATTATCGAAGCAACCCTGATGCCTACGTTTAATGACGATTTTGTCGTAATTTATTCATCGCTATGTACCTAATTTACGACACGTTTCGTAAATACTTACTTACCTACCTCATGCATTTGACACTAAGTAGGAAACTCAATTAACTTTACTAATAAATTGAATTCGTCACGATTACGCTCGAATTTTCTAATTAGCTTCTGTTTAAATTAGCTAGAAACTTCCTCATATAGATAATCTATCTATACTAAAATACAAAGCAAAAAGAAATATTTTTTTTTGTGTAAACGCGCTCTGGTTTGGAAGTTCCAGTTGGTTTGGACAAAATATTCTTTTATATGATAGACAGATTTATGAGGAGAATTCACAACCTCAGAGGCGGCCGCCTTCACCACTGCGCCATCACGATCCAGTAAATAATTCAAGAAGGGAACTATGCCAGTGATTCTCATCACGAATTAATAATAAAATAAAATAAGCAGTTTTTTTTTTCCATCTTGCCGCTTATTAAGCAGGAGGGGCGGTGAACCTGCACACAGTGATATAGTCGCGCCGCGCGCGATACTGCTTACCACAAACGTATTAATTTTCCAGGTGTCGTAATTTTATGTGATTATGAAGTGAAATCCTCCTGAAATTTGACGAGGATGCAAAAATCCATCTTGTATTTGAAGTAAAATATAACATAACATAACGCCTGTAATCTCCGAAGGGTTAGGCAGGGGTGTACCCTGTATGTTTAAGTCCCATGTATTATACGGGAATTACATGGTATTTGAAGTAAAATATAAAAGTGAAAAAATATGGTGATGTAAAGATGTTAATCATTCAAAAAAATACATATTGTGTCGTATCATAAAATGTAATAATACTAATCTGCCTTAACAGCAGCATGTCTTATCTATTGTTATTCAGTAAGCGATGTTTAAATATCTCAATGTATCCGCTGATCGGCTGCTTCTTATTCAACAGCCGGGCTCCCAGCAATCACGGCCACTCGTAAAACCTAACGATATCAGATTTTATCCCTCCACAGAGCTTTAATAATAATCTCCAAAAATTTAGGGTAAACGCCGCTGATCTTGTCAAGTCTCAGCTTAGCGCCCTATTGAGGAGGATACCCCGGATTTTGTGGTAATTTTCTGGTAACGCGATTTTTGTAAAGTTGATCGTGTGTCTGGTTATATTCACGTGTCGTTGTATGCCGTTTGGTTTTTCAATTTTGTAATATATATTTTGGAATTATGGCACATAAAATTATTTATTCGTAAAAGTAACATATTAAGCTTCATATCATATCTCATATCTTCTCAATGGCCACCAATAAAAACCATAAAAATAATATTTTTCCATTTTATTTTATAGCATCGTATTCATTACTGATTCAGACAGACGTTATCAACTAATGGTTCTCGTTTTAATGGAAATACATTAAAATCTAGTACATAATAATTAAGCTTAGTTTACATCCATTTCCAACCACGCCGCGAGCATACACTTGTTCATAACCTAAATTTGAAAATCCTCTAAATCAAGATTAATCGTGTTTTCACTTTACATGTAAATACTTTCAGTCATTCAACCTTTTTCGGGGCTTAATTTATAAATGTCTGAACCGCAGTCCTTAAAATGTCAATGCGTAAAGCTATTCAAAGCCCACTCAAATTCATGAACATAAATAGCTCAGGTTAAGCGCTCGTTTCGCAAACGTGCGATTTTAATCCTTACAAAATAAAAATTGGTTATAACAAGTGTGGAAAATAAAATTGTAGGAGAGCTCATTGCTCGAGATTCCACATTTCATTCGCAGGTTATTCACTGGAGAGCTATCCGGATCTCTCTTGCCTGAAATAACTGTCGCATAATGTTGATATAAAGCGGGCCTCGGCTTGCTGGCAACACTGACTGAAATTGTGTGACGCCTTCGCTTTGATTTAACTAGTAGCTATGACACCTTGCAAGCCTTTGCTGGAGGATTTGAGAGCACTGTTTATTTAAGCTCTCTCGTTTCGAGATCCTTTAACGGTTGGGTGATATTGCAAGCATTGAAAATGAGGGTCGTTCACCGGATGAGATTTTTAAAAAATGAGAAATTTTTGTCAAGTACAAGTAATAGTTTGCTGTATGCATTTCTGTTCTAGTCTCTAGACTTTGGTTAAGTTAACTTTAGTTGTAGCTAACAAGTTTGTTTGAACATTTTTTTTTAAATAAGAGGTATTAAAAATCACTTAACGAATCCGAAATAACATGATCATTTACGTGGTTTTTGTTACGGATTATACCTGGGAGAGTTTTGTTTTTTTTTTTACACTGCGTATTGTTTCGCATATTTTAAATTTTTAACTCAATTAAAAATGCTTTTCACGTAACACACTCGGCTATTGTTTATAAAAAAAAGATTCTCATGAAAACGTGACTGCTTTCACACTCGTTTACTTCCTCAAAACAGGAAGGTCTGTATCCTAAATGTAGAGTACTATAATAATACTCGTATTATCTTCCCGACCGAATTTTGGTCACGGTGGCCATTCTCAATAGAGACTAGCCAAGTATGCATGAAATATTTTAGTGCACGAAAGTGTGCGCAAACACAGGAACACTCCCTCTTCCCTTACTCTCATACTATAATGGAAGGGCAATCCGAGACTTCCAGGGACAGATTATGAGTAGTCTTTACATGCTTTCTGAGGCACGGGGCTGTCAGACCACCAGCCTTTAAAGCTGATACAGAGAAATTTCTAATGGAAAAACCCAATGACATTTTTAATTTCGTGCCAACGGAGTAAGTACAACAATATTTACTTGGAGTGATATTTAATTGAACGTGTCGCATTTTGTACAACCGATACACGTGAAAGCACTCACGTCCCTATTTTAACAACAGCGGGAACAAAAACTTGTGCAGACGCTCGAATTTATTTACCAGTAACAATAAATATATTGAAACAGGTGTAGAATTGTACACAAGTTGGCCATTCACGAAATTACTTTCCCCCAATTTAGTCTAGTCGAATAGTCCCACGTCTCATTAGAGGGAAACAAGAATATTGTACCTTTTTTATTTAAACACTTGTTCAGTGTTGTCAAGGGAAAATTTTGGCAAATTTTATACTGTTTCTCTAAAAAAATATAATGAGAAAAAATATAGATGTTAAGCGTAGGTGCTACATTCCGTTTACCTCGAATGAGTCGGAATTAATTAAACTTTTATTACATATTACCTTTCTAAGGTAGTAACAAAAGAGAAATAAACATTACCAATCTATTGTACAAGTAAAATGGTATCCTATTATTAACAATCCGAAAGTTAATGTGTTTATTTGTTTGTTTATTCAACCGATCATCATATCAATTTGCATACGTGTTTGTTTCTTTATGCAGGGGTACAAAAAAGTTAGTTTAAAGTACTTTCTATCAGAAAAAGCTTTCCATCCAGAAAAAAGTACTGTTGCTTAGGGATAGAAAAATAGCTTTTGGAGCTACAAAAGCCAGTAACCAACATTTCAAGACTTGAATAAATATAGTACAAGAAAAGCAGCTCACGACTATACTAACAAGTTATTGGAAGGTACTCAACCTCATTGGATTAATCAAACCAATAACTTATTAACCAACGAGCTATGTTCTATTAATCACAAGAGGTTAATCAATGCGGTATTAGGACAACTCCACTGATTAATTTATTAATGAAGATCAACCGAGTAACCGACTATACACATAGTAGATTACAGTGCATTAATATAATAATAACAGTCTGTTGTTATGTTTACCTAAAATAAGCTGAAAATTATATAAAACTAGCTTTTGCCCGCGACTTCGTCCGCGCAAATGTCGGTTATCGCGGACGCAGACGAAGTCGAAGTCTAATAAAAAGCCTATATCCTTCCCCGGGTCTTAAACTATCTCCATGCCAAATTTCATCAAAATCGATTCAGCGGTTTAAGCGTGAAGAGGTAACAGACAGACACACTTTCGCATTTATAATATTAGTATGGATGTTAACATACCTAATACCAGCCTATAATAGTTTCATTGCAGGGCAAAGGCCTGTTCTCATACAAAACAGGCACGAGCAGAAATCACCATGCTTAGAAAGACATTTGAATTGAAAGAGATATGAGAAACAACTTAAAAAAAAATACATGTGAATTGAAAAAGTCATATTGATACTAGATCGGTATTAAACGACAGGGGTGTTACGATAATTCAAAGTGTTAACATACATGCACTTAATATTTTAATTTTAGGTACTTTTGAATATAATTAAACAACTTTTATTATGGGACCAAAGCAAAAAAATGGCCAGGCATGGAGACTGCCGACAGAAATGAAATCTTTTCGTGACATTTAGCGTGTCGGTGATGCGATCACATTAACATGTTGGTGACGCGAACACATAACCTTAACGAGTACGGTGTATCGATATGTACCTACGTTGTTTGGATAACCTCGTCGTCAAGTCAATTTAAATATCCCATTATACCTACAATTTACGTGGAAGAGGGTATTTTGCTTTGAGTCCCTTTTATTAGTGACAAGACGCTCTTTTCTTTGTAATGAAACTAAATTCGAATTTATATAAAGATTTTATAATGGTCTAAGTAGTTAGCTATAGAATTCTCTATCTTCAGTAATCATTTTCTTTTTTCTTTTCGTTTTCTACTTTCTTTTATCTTCTCGAAAAAAACATCTTTGTACCGATATAATAAAACATGATTGTAGATAAATCTTTCACAAACGAGAAAATTAAAAAAGAAAAACCCTGAAGGAAAATGTTCAGGAAGATCACTAATTAGATATCCGGAGGAAACAACTAATAAGAAACTGTAAAGCTAGTAGTTTTGAGAAAACAAGCTGTTATTTACAATAATATAGGTATCTAGTAAGTACATTACAGTACAATTTTGTATAGAATTTACAAACACAGTTTAAAAAATAAGCACCTCTGTGACGCACATTTAAAACCAGTAAAAATCCATCGGCGGATGCATAACTTTAGTTACTATATTAACAAAGTTAATAGAAAAACTATGACAGCTTAGTAAACTTAACAAGCTAACAAGTACTATTGGCAACTAACCCTACACTGCGATTGACCTAACACGCAATAGTGTTCTGAAATCGTTTAAAAAATGAGTCACTTCAAAAAATAGAACACTAAAAATGGTTCAAAAAGAAGTGACACGTACTAAAACATCGTTTGCCAGCCACGCACGAAACATGCACGGAATTTAATTCCAATTTTAGAATGGAATTTTTAATTTCACAATTTCATTGGCATTGCCCCAGGCCACAGTTAGAAGCCCTATATTTCTTTGCAAAGAATACATAAATTCAAGTTGTAAAGTTAAGGTGAACGCTCTGAACGATAATGAAGCCATCTATTGGTAAATGACACGGAAAAACGAGATTAGAATTCGCTTTCGATGGCAATAAAAAATAAGGTTTTCCTTCTGCGTTAGGTCGTTCCCCGAGCGATTGCAATCTATATTCAGAATAAAAATCCTGTTAACTTTATGTCTAGCGAAAGTAGTGGAATAAATTTAAATGAAATACTAGTTACAAACTATGTGAAAAGTAGTCTATACACAAATGAATCGATTCGTTGCGTTCTCAAATTTGATTCTAAAAAATACTTAGGTAATTAGTCTAAACTATGGAGCCACTTTTTGTATTCCAAACCTTATTTGACTTCAGTAAAGTTCTTACCACAAAAATAGGCTTGATAATTTAAACATCTGGTGTAAAGATAAATGTTATTTTGTAATGCGGAAAATGTTTATGAAAAGTACCTAAATAGCACCTTTTGTACCTCAAATTCTCTACATACACAGCCAACCAAAACCGCTAAACATACCTTAAATGCAACAAAGTGAGCAGAAGCAGTTTTGTGGAAGCAAAAGCTAACAGGTCAGACTACACCCTCTCAGGAATTACACCTGACAGAACTATTCACAACTGGCCCCCGACATGCATAGTTTAGGGCACAACTTGTTCCAGCTCATGTCTGAATTTTGAAGTGCTAACTATCTAGCGTGAATAGCAGAAGCGGTTATCCGCTTTTAGTTACCCCATTCTTATGGATCGTGTGGTCGCTCGTAAAGTTGTGAGCCACTTTATTGCGGTAAACATAGAACACGCAATCCCAAGAGAAGCAATGAGCAGGTAACTGCGGTAGCCAACTTTAAAGCTAATATTAGTTCAGCTACGGCACCGGAAAATGGGTAGCGCAGTGATTGGCTGTGGCACAGACCGGACTTTCAAATGTCCAATCAGAGTGCGACGCCAACGACTCCAATTAAATTCGATTGAATGGGAACATTCTAGCGCCGTCAGGCATTCTGTTATTTGTAAACTTATTGAATGACGCAATCAAAAGCTTGTTCTGTTCGAACTCAAAACAAATCTGACAACAGTTGGTTATTTCAGTTTATTTATTTTCTGCAACGTCCGCGTTTTCCTAAAATAGCGTATCGAGGCCAGAGCTCCACTTATTTGGATGCTTGCATAGGATATAAGTTACCTAAATAGGTAGTAGAAATACTTAGTCTTAAAATTTAACAATAAATGTACAAATGCGAGTCGCGCACGTGTTCCACGGTACAATATTTAACACTGCATACGAAAAACACGTTTCTTGACACCTTTAATTTTTTAACTTTTTTTTTATTACTAACTTGTCTGCCAGGATTGCGGATTTTGTTGAAACACAAAGGGCATCAGGAGGAACATGGATGGGTTTTAGTCAGTATGATTCCGACACTCCCTTCTAAGAATTCATTTAATGATTTCCCATCCTTAAAAAAAGTAATACTATGGTTATACTTATACATATTTTGTGAAAATTCCAAGTGTCTTGTTTGTTTATTACGGTTTAAAAGATGCAACCCTGTGAAAGACCGACGGACAAACAGCGAAGCTTTACAAACTCTAAAAAGAATGCGCATGTCCGCTAGACAGCACGCACACCCACACACCCTTTCCAAAATAAATTCGTCTCCAGTAACGCGACAATTAACCATCTAAAAGCAGCTAAAAGTAACCGTTTTTCAGCGTACCGGTAATCGTTACATTTATTACTGTGTATGTCGGAGCTCCCGGTATAATTACGCGACCACAATTGGGAGGGGGGGCGACGCAATTAGCCATTTCACAGAAGCCGAGCCGTTGTCACTTCGACTCTAATGACTTCAACTAGTTCCATTGCACGCCCGCAAAGGCCGGAACGACTTTTTCAAGCGTTCTTTAGTCGACCAACAGAAATGTAATTTAAAATCTAGAGAGAGGATTTTAGCTTTATAAACTACGGAAGTCTAAACTGTTAATTATAACAATTAACTGTTGCGACTTTCGTCGCTGAGTTGTGAATCATTAGACCTTTTAAATAGCAACTGTGAGTGAACAATTTTCAGTTGTTGCAGTTACATTATAATGGATGAGGAAAGTGGAGTATTATAAATGTCACGGGCGCATAAGAGCAGCGTATGTTTGTGATAAACTAAGTTGATTGATTAAAAAGTTTTATCTAAAGCGACACAATCATTTTATGATGATAAAATGGTTGAAATAATTCAATGAATCTAATAATTCTATGATGGTTTTGAAATCATCTACTGAATCACATAATATCACGGCTATAATGCCCGAAGGGTTAGGCAGAGGTGTACCAATTAGGACACCCACCCACCCTACCGAATCCATGGTAAAAATTGCGCCCCGATTTCTTCCACCGTGTATAATTATACATCCGACGTAATTAAGATTCTACCTTTCTGTTTGTAATCAAAACAAACATAAAACAGTAATATACGATATATATTATTTATACGAGATGAATAAATGGCGTGGTTTCACTTCGGCAGGCACTGTAATGTATCCCATTTATGTTCAAAATTACCCTATATCCCGCTGATTAAATTTTTGGTTATTGAATACAAACTCGTACAGTGGGGTTGATTACATAAACAGAAACGAACACACACAGAGAAATAAACCTAAATAAAAATTACTGATAACAAGTTACCTTGCGGTTTAATATAAAAATTCAATATTATGACCCCAAACATGATCGACACAGCTCCTAAATTGTTTTTTGTACGTTCAGTAATTTAACTCGTTAAAAGCTTCGGGGTCGATCATTAGTCTTTATGATTGTGTCTGTACATGTTCGTGTAAAATAAAAATATTTTTACCGCACATTGTTTCAACTGAAATTGCCTCTGGAAATTGAACAAACGAGTTTGAAACCTTCACGGATGCTGGTGAACACAAATTAAGCAACATTTCTGATGCTATTTTTGTTCGAAGCACATACTAGGGGTGAGCTAACGTCCTAAACTTAGTTTACGAGTGTTTGGTGCAAAGGTAAAGTTCGCTATGCCGTTGCTATCTCGATTGTACAGTTGTTTTCACTTTTGTTATCGATTCTGTTTTCGCACACGTGGACTCGAGTTGTATCAACCACAAGAAAGTAATTTTAACTTTAAATATAACCCCACTTTATGGGGTTTGTGAGGTATGTATTTGAACAATGTTGTTGTTCTTGTGTTTTGGGATGTTTAGATAATGTGTGGTCTGTTCTAAAGGCACAAAATTGTTAGCTTATAATAAGAAAAATATTGGATTTTTAATATAATTTAATGTGTCACCTAGTAGGTACATAAAATACAATAAAATATGGTACTCACTTTTTTCATTAATCTTAAACTAGTTTTCTAGCAGTCTACCGTCTGGACTGCCAGACAACGCACAGCCATCTCAACTAGGTAGAACCATGAAAATAGAAAAGCATTTTTTCTATGATGCAAAGCAAACGCAAAGATTTTCGCAGGCACTCTTTAGTTAGAACTCTGTGCTTGACTGTTCTCATCTAGTAGCTTAACTAGACCACAATAGTCGAGCATCGAGTTAAATGGCTTATGATTGATGAGGCCTAATTCAAGTAGTGGGGTCGTAAGAGTCTAAATTACGGTGAAAAAATTATAAAGAAAAAAAGTTCCGACCCTGAACTAGTATAAAGACTCATTCAGCAGTTTGTCCCTAAATAATACAGGTTAAGGTTATCCCCACTTAAAGAGTAAACAAAACTTGAACAACACAAACTACGTCACCACTTGAAACTTCATACAGCCATAAAGTTTTGGGTCGCACAATAACCTACTTCAGAGCACATAGGGTAAGTACTGTGAGTAGTGACAAATTGCTACCCATAGTCTACGATCACTAGAACACGGCTCCGTTATCCCTAGTTGATTGCGACAACTTGTGAAATATGTTAAGCAGTCAACAAAGCCTTCTCTAAATTAAAGTCTACCGAACAATGTAAGATATTAAAACAGTTGAAAACACACACTGAATATCAAAATAAAGTGTTAGCAATAACATTAAAAGCAGACAGCCCAATAAACACAAAGAAAAAATATCGTTTGTAAAATTTTTGAGAATAATTGTAGCACAAACACTCTCACACACCTGCGGTCTGCAGATCGGATGTAAATATTTATTGGAGTATCGTGAACAATCAATGATATGGGTAGTTTATCTGTTTAAATCCAATTCAATTCCCCATTGAGCCCGTACAATGCACATGTTGCGATGCAATCCCCTTAGCATTCGATTCGGGGAGAACGGCCTGATTGCCAATTTATTGACTGGCCCGTCTCCTTTATCTTGGATGTCCACAACCTGGATCAAGTTGACACAAAGACAAATTGTAACCATTCGGTAATCCGAGCTTATAGACCATTGATGGCCGTTGTTAATGTCTCTAAAAAAAGCGGGTTACGTGGAATTGGATTTGGAACAAAAATAGATTGTTCTTTAAGAAGATTTAGGTTTTTTCTGAGATAACTATGTACCTATTACGAGACCGTGGTTTTTATTTATTTGTGGGCTTTTAAGGTACTATTATTACGGTTTTATTTGACTGCCCGTTGGTTTTTGGTCGCAAGCGCTACTGCTAAGCGTAGATTCCTGGGTTCAATTCTGAAGTTGAGCAACGTGTTATTGAATTTTACATTAGGAATTACCGGGTAGTATTCCGGAGTTTAGAATTTAGTGGTATAACACCCCCGTACTCCGGAAAATACTTAAAACTATTGTTCCTGCGCTACTATTGTGCCGGGAAGGGAGAGCACCTGTGTACGTCCATACACTTATGCACTATAATATCTCCTTCTTACTTGGCAAACCTTCTTTGAGTTTGAATACCGTAACCGAAATTCGGTCGGCAGAATTTACTGGTACAGTCATAAAAAAAAGCTGAAGATAATATTCTAATTAAAACATTCAAGTTAATTTGCATAATTTTCAAGAAAATGTAAATTTCCACTTTGCCTCAAAATCTTATTAAATCTGTCAAATCCCGTTCTCTTGACCCTACACCGTTACCCTTGTAATTCTGCCAATGATAACAATAACAAATTATCATAAGGCTTATCCTATTCTGTGTCCTTCGACGTAACCTTATAATCTGATAAACTATGAAAGGAAATAAACAGGAAGTCCCCTCCTACACAAATCGTTAGTGTAGTCGAGTCTAAAGATTCGCGATAAGGCGATGGACTGCGCGATAGGCTAACAACCTCGTTACTTATGCTCTATTGTAACCTTTAGACTTGTATCGCTAATGGCTAAACTGTTCCTAAGTCACATCGCGTTAGTGTAATTTCCTTCTGTTTGAAATATGGTAGGAAATGCGCTAACGTGAGGACGGGTATGTTTTTAAATAGTGTAATGTCATTAGACTTATTCGGGTCATTATTTTGAGACTTATTTTCATAGCCTTATACTTAACTATTTAATACATACTACTATTTATTGTGTGTTGTGTTTGTTACTCAATCAGGCTAGAACGTTTGAGCGGATGTGGATGAAATTTGGCACACAGATAAATTATAATCTGGAATAGTTTATAGGGTTACAGATTACTTTTTATTCCGGAATAATGTAGGTAAGGTTCCCGTTGGACAATATATTAACTTTGCATAATAACCGGACGAAGTTGCGGACAGAAGCTAGTATTGTATACGTGAATATAACGAGAGTGAATCTTGGCAAACAAAATATAGGAGAAGAAGGCACTGCACATCGTCTTAATAAAATTCATTTTACGACCCCACTTTAAACTTCTAAAAAAACCCCTGTTCGTCGTAACATTTTAAAATGCCCACAGGAAGAAATCTTGAGGGCATCGTAAAATGCAACTAAAGACTGAAATTTATTTCAGGTGGGGCGAAAAGGGTTCGCTTGAGGGTGCGGTGTTGTAAGGCAGTCACGTCCCGTACTCTCGTAAATGGATTAAGAACTAGTTGTACTCTTGGTTGAAAGTAAGCAATTCTGCAAAATGGTTTCTTGTTACAATACGTCGTAAGTTGTTTTTCTAATGCCTATATAAATAAATTTACTAGCTACGCTTTGCCATTATGATTTTAGTACGCAGTAGTAACTACTGTGGGTAAGAAGCTGAAGACATTACTGCACTTTAGAAACTATGCTACGACGTAGCAACCAAGCTACGGCGTAGCGGACGACATGCTAATCTTTATAAACATTGCGATGGCCGCATCGAATAAATTTGCAAGTAGAAAAAGTCAACTTTACATGAGAAAATAAAAACGTTTAATCCTTAATAACGCGGGGTTCCTTGTAAACAGCTATACAATGTATTACTTAATTATTTTTAGAATAAAATGTATAAAAAAAATTAGGGGGTATGAGGACGGGCAAAGGAACAGAAAACATAAAAAAATATTCATGCAATGGCTCTTGCACATTTTTTGGATGCGGCCATCGATTACAACACTATTGAAATAATTTACTAAGCCGGAATTAAGTAAAGTGCCATGGCTTATTATTAAACAATAAAAGTGACACGTATTCATTAATAAATAGATTCTAATTTTCAACTAATAACAGTTCTTAAGGCAGTAATACCAGTTTAAAAGCATTCAAGAATAATATATTATACAGCATATTATTATCGTATTTTCAAATTCGGCTTAAAACAACAAAGCTCACGAGATGTTGGTATTAACCATGTTACCTACCTACGTGTTGAAAATTAACATAATTATTTTGCCTCGGAAATTAGTCTTTAAGGCGAAAGCACTAGGGTAACCTGCTAAATTCAAATTTTCTTACGTTTTCTATACTAATATTATAAAGAGGTAACATTTGTTTGTAAGTTTGTATGTAGGGGGTAATTTTGAAAATTGTTTCACAAATTGGAAGCTACGTTATCACTGAGTGCTATAGGCTATATTTTATTATCAAAAAATTAGGGATCCGTAAGAAAAATTACGCGAACGAAGTCGCGGGGAGAGTGCTTGTTTGGAATATGTAGGTCAGCATCGTATTGTATAGTAATAAAAAACTTAAACGCTACACAAAGTGTATTTACACAATCTTTATACTAATGTAATAAGGCTGAAGAGATTGTTAGTTTCTTTGTTTGTTAAAACGCGATTATCTCTGAAACCACCAGTCGGATTGGAGAAATTCTTTTTGTATATGATAGCAAGATTCATGAGAAATAGTACAGGCTATATAATATCACGCTACAACCCACGGGAGCGGAGCAGTAACCAAAGACGTAACTTAACGCGGATGGAAGTAGGCGTAAGTCCTCATTTACGGAGACGCGGGGCGTCGCGTGTCGCGTTGTGCGGCGCGGTCCGCACTGAATTCAAACATATTATGGCGTTGTATGAGTGCGTTTACGGAGAAGCGATTTAAGGGCCTGAGCACACCACGTTTTTTAAACGCGCCGTTGACGCGCGTTTGTAGCTTTACAGGCGCAAGTCAGCCAGTCAACAAACTATTCTGTAGGTTAAACGTTTAAAACGCGCGTCAACGGCGCGTTTAAAAAACGTGGTGTGCTCAGACCCTTAGACGTACTAATTTTCGCGCCGCAAGACGCCACGTCGCACGTGACGCGCGACGCCCAGCGTCTCCGTAAATGAGCCTTTATAGGCTAGTTAAGTATAAATTAGGCAAGTAGCCCATCTGCTAGTAAACCTGCAAACTAAAGTAGAAGTATGTCAGAGGACATATAATTTCAACAGGATATTATATTCTATAACTGTTACCTTCGTTAGGGACTTCAATGTAGTTACTGTAACTAAGGGTATATTATTATTCGGTTATAAACTCAGTAAGTTTTGCTTTATAGGCGTATGGAAGGCTTAATTGGATTATCCGGTGTTCTACATAATCAAATTTATGGTATGGAAAACGTTTTACGTACAGAAATCGTGCAAAAGGTTAAGAATATAATAACAATACAAACAAAACGTACATAATATAACATAACATATAGGTATGATATTTATTTACTTACATACAGCTACCATTAGTCTATCAATTCGGTAGAGTAGTTAAACAAAAAAGTAACAGCTTAGTTAAATAAAAAGTAGTAAGTAGCAGTAGTAAAAATTTATGTGACAAATTAGTTGGCTGAATTTAATTATAATTAAGCCAACTAATTTTTACATATTTTTTTGTTATTTCAATCAATCACAGCAGCTTGACAATCAACCCCCACGTTGATTTTTGCTAGACAAACCAGGGAACAGTCTTTTCAATTGTGACATAAAACGAAGAAGACGTTTTATAACCTGCGTGTCTCATTCCGCAACATGGTAACATGACAAAAATGAAGATAAAACTACCACTCGGTCTATAAAGCCCTAACATCTAACTTATTTAATCTCTGGTAGCCTCTATCCCATATTCATTATTTATTTTGCCTCGAGCCACGTACCCTCGTCCTAGTTACATCGCCATTTCGATCACAGCAGAATAAACTAGCATGAAAATACGTACACAGACTTGTTAATTTTTTAAAACAGCACAAAACACAAAAAATACTATAAAGTTTTTAAATATGTTTGCAATTCTGTGTTCATTTGAAAAAAGATACAATTTTTTTCATAAAACATTGTTTTGTATTCATATTTAGTGTTATTTTATTTTTATAACACTTGATTTTCTTTTTCAAATTACAGGTTACACGATAGTAACGTTCAGGGGAGCGTGAACTGGCTAAACAAAAACGTAATTGCGTATTGGTGCTAAATCCAAGGGAGCGACATAAAAAGGGGAGGCTTATATTTAGCGGTGGGCGAAACCAGGTCGTGCGATAATGATCGTTCTATCACGTCGTGCTTTGTTATAAACAACAATATGATATGAAAATATCCGTATATATATTTGTCTTCTTGTTTCCAGTATTTTGTAGTATACGCGATGTAAAGTACAAGTAAAACTTAAGCAAGCAAGCATTTGTTAAACTTTGTTTGATCAAGTAACTTTGAGCAAATTTGAATGCTTGGAAACGTCTTTATTATTTGTATAATAATAATTCATTAATAAAAGCATGCTGTTTCATTCCACTCACCCTTTCTCGCTTCTTCCACTCCGCCTAAAACAAAACAAACAAACATCAAATAAAACGAACTCCATTAATTACTCCCTAAACTCTTACATTAAAAATAAAAATTAAAACTCCAAACCGTAACCTCTCGATAAACAGAAACACGTTTTAAGACCCCCGTCTTACTTAATAGACGAACTCAATTAACAAAATGGCTGCTGAACCAAACAAACAACAGACGAAGTAAGAATCAAATGAGCACTCGAACAGCGTCTGTAGGTAATTAAAACGTAATAATTGAAGCGTCTGGATCCTCCATATCATTATAACGAGAACTAGTGTTGTACTCCCTTCAAACGACCTTCGTTAGCGCGATCGTGAACAAAATTAATGACGTAATGTGGTTGTTCGTACTATATTTGCTACGTTGCGGTCTAATTATGTTCCTGTCACTGGTTTTGACTGGGAACACTTGCACTTGTAATCTTTGTTTGCTCATCACTGGTAATTGTGGCGTGGGGTGGTAATTTCGTATTGCGCACGTAATATTTTGATGATAAAATTAATGGTGCAAAGGGTTTACCTCCCTGCATTCGTGATACCGAACGTTTCAATGCATTTTAATTCGAAATATTAGTCTCTAATGTCACTTATAGGAATTGTATTGTTGTTAGGTTGAAATTAACTTTCTACTGCATGTATAATAAATATTTGTAAGTTTTTAATTTATACTAGCTGACCCGCCACGACTTCGTTCCCGTGGTATCCTACCCCTACCCCTATCCTACCGATACCCCCACCTCTACACTACTGATACCCTACCCAAACCCTACACTACCCCTACCCTACCCTACCAATACCTACCCCTACCCTACCCTACCCCTACCCCTACCCCTACCTCTACCCTACCTCTACCCTACCCTACCCCAACCCTACCCCTACCCCATATTTTCTTACCGTTTAAACCTTCCCTGGACTACGACAAACATTTCAAAACCAAAATCAGCTACATCGGCCCAGCCGTTCTCGAGTTTTAGCGAGACTAACGAACAGCAATTGATTTTTATATATAGAGAGAGATTAGTATTATACAATTACATAAATTGATCAGTTTTCGAATTGATTTCTTATCAAAAGTTCTGCGTTGGGAGTCTGACATAAAAACACATAATGAATTAAATATGTCTGCTAGCTTTTGACTGCGACTGGGTCCGCGTAAATGTTGGACACCCGTTTCATCTACTTAGAGGGTGAATTTTAGAAAATCCTTTGTTAGCGCATACTTACGTCATAATAACTAGCTGCGTACTAAATTTCACCGCAATACGTTCAGTGGAGTGCTGAAGCTGAGTGTTGATAGGTCAATTTCACCGCAATACGTTCAGTGGAGTGCTGAAGCTGAGTGTTGATAGGTCAGTTAGTAACGGTTGCCTTTTATATAATTATGTAGAAAATATTACTTACTAGCTGACCCGCCGCGACTTCGTTCGCGTGGTATCCTACCCCTATCCCTACCCTACCCCAACCCTTCCCGTACCCCATATTTTCTCACCTTTTAAACATTCCCTAGACCCCCACGAACATTTCAAAACCAAAATCAGCTAAATCGGCCCAGCCGTTCTCGAATTTTAGCGAGACTAACAAACAGCAATTGATTTTTAGATATATATTATGTTATCAAATTAGTTACCTACCGATAGTCTGTTCTGCCAACCGATAATTTAAAATAAAAAGGTGCCGCCATCATGGCTTCCAACTCAGTGATACGTAACCTACCGTTCAACGCGTTTAGCTAAACAGTCCGCTGAATTTTTAAGTGAAGCCTGAAATAGGTAGTCGGAAATGTTAGAAAAATATGCTGACTCACTAATCAATCATCAATCATCTTAATAATTTCTATTTTCTATACACATAAATAAAATGAATTCGTTCTGATAAATGAAATAGAATAAAATGAATGAAATCCGTTTGTGATGTCAAAATATCACATTTTTTCTAAATGCATATGAATATTTACACGGTACTAATACCAAAAATGTAATTTTTCGATTTTGTTTGTCTGCATGACATAATACGGCTTGACTAATTTTGACGGGACTTTCACAATACGTACTTTTCGTTTTATTATAAGGGATAACTTTTATTTCTGAAAAGGAATTAGGGTTCTGCGCAAAAAAAAATCTCCACAGGTAACCGATATTATTGCGGACGAAACCGATATGGTTCACATTAAAGTTAAAGAAACAGAAAAAAATATTAATTTCCACAACAAAACTTAATAACTAACGTAGAATAATAAGACATCTAATTCGATCACCGCGCCCAGGCCGGAGGAATTGATAAACTTTTTCTCTTCTGTGACGTCAGAAAATCTCATTACGTACAGCGAAACTTATTAAAACTCATTTCAACAATTTCTGTTTCGCAATTCGATGATAGTTTTGTTTATCATTATTTTTTGTTACCGACGGACACCTGCAGAATATGATGTTTATTGAAAAAGTTATGTTCTGTATACAGAGCTCGGATTGTTTGCTATTGGAAAAGTTATGATACATCAAAACATCGAATATCTTCGCGGGAAGTTGAGGAAGATATATTTTTCGATATTTTCGCTCAGATGTTTCTGTTTTAAAGATGATGTAGAGGTTGGACTTCTTTTAACTGTTTGAGGGTGTTTAAAGTAAATTTTACTATCCTGAAAATTTCACATATGCGGTGACCATTAGCTTCATGGTCCTCGTAGAAAAATAAATTAGACTTAGAGGCATACACAAAAATTCAGTCAGATATACTCGGCAAAAACAGTTAGAGCAGCTGTTCCCAGCGCCGCGCGCCGTGGGACGAAGAAAATAAGTACAATTGTTCGAAAGTTAACGTTTACGTCTATAACTACTAGAGATTTGATAGATATAGAAAGGCAAAGAATAGACTTTTTACAAGACCAAATCTCTGAAAGTACTGGTCCGAACAAAAAATCTTTCACTGATAGAAATCTACATTATTACCAAGTGCTATACGTTATGTTTATAGTATACTTGACTTCTTCATAGATGAATTCACAGACAGAAAGTAGTATAAAATATTCGGTGAAATGAGAAAACACAGTAACGTGACGGATATTATTTGTGACCATTCGAGTCCAACTTCTGTGACACAAATAAACATTTCGATTGATCACAAATCGTTACTTTTTATCATTCCAGAAACATCTGCCCCTTGATCTCCCCAATTTCCGGCCGAAGCCGCTTCTTATTGCAAACTTTGACCAAGTTTTGGAAGCGTCCAATATTATTACAATTTTATGGTGGTTTAGTATTTACATAATGATTCGGAGTCCTATTATTGGAAGAAGGACTTGCGTGAATTACTTTTTAAACGGTTTATACGAAATTAACGGTCTAAAGTCAATTTTAAAAAAAATATTTCAATTATACTTTTTACAATCACTTCTGAATTGTCAAGGATTCAGTCATCAGTTAGTCAGAAAGTTAAAACTAGATGCTGATGCCAAGATTTACTTGTTTACTTGTACAATCTGAAAAATGTAACAGATTTAATAAAAATTAACAAAATCCGAAGTCAGATAAGAAATTCCTATTTTTTTTTAAACCGTTTTGTTTCTTAAACTACCAAAAATCGCAGAAAAATATCCAATAAAGCGATACATACAAAAAAAATGTACTTCAGAATAAATAACTCGTTTCTTACCGCAAACTTTTTATATAAGTTACTTAAAACATAGCCTATGACACTCAGTAATTGTGTAGCTTGCTTTCTACCAGTGAAAGAATTTTTACCTCTTACAAATAAAACAAACAACTACGTCTTTATAATATTAGTAAAACACACTATTAAAACAATGTTGATCAAGCTTATACCAACCAGAATCTCCACAGTACTGTATGCACATGAATATTCCGTATTCAAGACAATCTCCACTCCAATTAATAACAATTTCGTGACAAACTCCATTTCACAGTACCAGACAAGCAATTGCATGTGTCTAGCCAATCCTGATTTCAATAATGCTCAATGTAATGCGGTTTAATTACGTTGAAGCCATGCAATGGCCGTCTGTTGTCTTCGATAGTTTGCAGAACTACGGATACAACTAGTAATGTGGGAATTAATATCTTCTATCTTCTCTATACATATACGTATACAATGCTTTGCCCTGTATGACTGACTGACGCATCAACGCATGAAACTTGGAGGGTGTGTTCTTTGTATGACGTAGGCATCCGATAAGAAAGGATTTTCCAAAATTGACCCCCTAAGGGGATGAAACAGGGGTCCAAAGTTTGTCTGGAATAAACCAACTTCGACGCGGACGAAGTCGCGGCAGAAGCTAGTTAATTTATACTTGAACACGTTCTTCTGTGGGCTTATTGTTTGTATTTATTCGTATTGTATCATTACAATGTCGGTAATGGTCAGGCGAATGATATCTCTTTAGATACGAACACAAGGTTCAAAATTGTCAAAATCAGAATTGTTCAGGAATAGTTTGAAGACAAATTAAATTAAAGGTGAAGGTATTCTAATACCGAACAAAATATAGACAGAATGAAGTGGAAAAGGCATAATAATGTTATCGTGAATTATATTAGTACGTAACTTATATCGGTTGAACTAAAATATTAAAACATGGTTGGTGCAGTAGTTGAGTGATTGGCTCATGTGCTAAGTGTATGGTAATTGTTCCGAGTCTGGTTGTTTCTGTATATCTTATTATATATAAATTACGCGTCACGTTGTTTGTCCGGGCCGGGCTCCAACTACTCAACCATTTTTTATGAAATAAGGCTTATTTGGTCAAACTTAAAAGATAGAGTAGTTTTTATCTCGATTATTGACGTCAATATCTTTACTTACTTCAAGCCAAAGCAACGCGTGGCCGAGTCAGCTAGTGAGTTTATATGTTTGTAAACGCAACCTACAATACTAGAAAAAATCATAGTGGAATTTATGAGATAGTTCCAAGTCACAAAAACAGAACCTTAATTTAGAAACAAGACAGAAAAATATTCAGTGATAGGAAAGATAGATAGCATTTCTCCAGCCTATTATTGCTAACCATCTCACCAAGCTGCGCGTGCTAGCACTACCAATGAATCCATCTCTTATTGGTTCACCGAGATTGGATCCGAGCTCAAGACCTTATTAGGGATTAGGACCCTATTCGCTAGACCTAGTTTATTTATTTATTTTTTTGCCTTTTCGTCATATTATCTGTTCGGCTGCTTGAGGGAAACACAGTATAGAGTCGGCGTGAAATTATTTTGTGACTTCTGAATTCTACTCTTATTGACGAATTTATATTTTTATACTCGCGGATTTTACTTACACTACACGTGTAGGTACTTTATATGAACCATTTACAGGACCAAGGGGAAACTTCAGAATGCAAAATCATTTAAGTATGGGAATCTTATTGCTCTTCCCAAAAGAAATATATAAATTAATCGAATAGTTATCAATGTTTAATCATGCATATCTGTTATTTGCATGGTTACTGTAATGCCGATTTAAGATGTTACTTTATGTGTATGTGACAGTGCTGTTGGTGTGCTTTATTATAAATAAATAAATAATAATTCTTTTTGTTTGTTTGGCAGTTAATGTGAGAACAAAAACGTACGGAAAATGTCTTAATTTAATCTAATATAATTCTAATTCGTTATTACCAGACACTTTCCGTGGGCCATAACATCCAGATGCTTTCAAGGTTAAATTAAGGTATTTGATGGGATACTAACAAACCATACACTATATTAGTAACTTTACCATTTAGTAAAATGTAATATAGCTTAAATACTTTTATGACAAAATACGACTAGGCCAATTTTGTTTGGACGGCTATTGTGAAAGTCATGGTAAGAAAGTACAGTCAGCTACAAAAGTCGATTAACAACGTTGCTTTTTTATATCATTTAAACAGACACTAAACACATAATTTACTGGTTTTCTGAATTTCAGGTAATAGCTTAGGGTTTATTACATCTTAATTTTATGTTCATTGAGTTTTATTTTTAATATTGTACTTAATAATTAGGATTTAAAAATCACAAATGTTAATCGACTTTTGTAGCTGACTGTACGTATACCTTCATACTTACATATTGTTGTATAGATCTACTCTCAACAGTTCAGCTTCGTTAAAATGACGTAGGTCTAGAGGCTATGGTATCTTAGTCTTTAATGTTTATAACAGCATTATTTATACAGAAGCATTTGTGACACATAGGTACCTACAACTCTCGTATAAACAACTCGGAAACTTACTAAGATAATGCGACTAAGTTACTACTTTACCCACTACTTGTAATATGGGAAATATAAGCCGCTTAAAAAGTTCGTGTTGTATCTTTTATCGCTTTAATTGGATATTTCGAAAACGGTTTACTTAGGGCTCTTTCAATTTATGCGTTTGGTGCCGGACTGCTGCGGTGCTGAGCCAGTCCGGGTGTCGGACTGTTTATGGACGGAACGTTGCCTTTTTTGCTCGTCTGCGGTGAACCTCAAAAAGAGGGTTATGTGTTTGACCTGTATGTTTGCATGTTCCCATATCCGCCCATAACTATTCAACGGCTCTAATGATTTTGATAAGTGAGACGTCGCTGGATTCGAAACGGTGGCTTTTAACTAAAATGTGTAAAAAAAACCCGACTGTTTAAGTCGTACGTCGTAAATGTAGATTTTGTTAGTCGGGAACTATTAAAAATATACCTAGACCAGCTTTTCAATAATGGGTAGTGTATTAAATGTTTAGGATACTTACCTACTTGTTATTTTTTTATTTTTAGTATTTTAGTATAAAGTTAATTTATTACGAAGTGGGGTTTTGTTTTTCTCTTATACAGTTATACACATGACATTTTTCGTTTCTCCCATTGGTGCGTGCGCAGTAAAGTGTTTTTTAAACCCTAAGAACCATTTTTTTTTCGACGAAATCGAAATCTCATTTGTTTGTGATCATTTTCTTAGATAATTTCTAAATTGGTATCCAACAACTTGTTACTAAGGTTTCTGTTACGGATATCCATGCTATTAATAGAATCCAATTTAATTTGCGGGCATTTGAGGTGCTTTGAGGTATATCCTTTCAACATTAAGGTTTAAGTATTATAGATGCCTTATAAGTGGTCCTTTGCATTTGATAAAAGACCAATCATCGTAAGTACGAGGTCTGGTCCTTCTAAATATTAACAGAAGCCAAAGGAATATTTAATTTTGAATATTTATCTGCCTACTATCAGTCGTCGCGTTCGAGCTCCGCAATTACAGTCTTGGCCTTTCCCCAATTTTCAATTATTCCTTATTTACTACAAGCGGAAGAAATAAACATAAATTCGACGACTGAATACCGACTTTAGTTTTTTCTTTTTCTTCATGGTCGCATTTTCCGGCCTGTAATTATTTTCAGGGACATCGAGGTATAAAAACTGAGCTAGTGGCTTCCAATGTATCTTGATCGAATCTATGGACACAAGGGCGTTGGTTGTGGCGGTCGATTAAGCTTTGTTCTGCTAAAACGAGCCAACCCACAATTACATTAATTATGTCAAACTAATTCAACATAATTAATGTGTTACATTACACACAGCAGTAATAGTTCTTCAAACTACTATATTTTAAATTAACCAGCGTATTTTTTTTTAAATCATTACAATTAGGTACTTCGATAAATGGGAAAAGTTTTATCGCAAGTTTTGGCAGAATTTACCCCAATTGTCAGTTTGACATAATTGTATTACCTATGTGACATATGTCAGATTAATACAATTACGTCAAACTGACAACTGACAGCTTACGTCACCATTTCGGTCCTAATGACACTTTATAATTTTATTCTCTACTGAACATTATACGTGGCCAGTTATAAAAATGAACGGTTTTCTTTTAGCAACGAAACTAGGTAATTGACTGAATAACTATTCAGAATCAAAAGTTACGGATTTGTATGCAGACCGACCGTATATTTATGGTAATTTATGTCGGCGACCCGGTGTAAAACTTTCGCAAGCCGAAATCGTATTTAGAGCAGTCGGATGGAGCCATCTTTATAAGTTTGGGAGCTAGACGTTATGTCATCAGATCATCTAAAACAGTTCAATAAAATAATCAAAGGTAATCAAGTTCTTAAAGTGATTTTTGGGGTAATACTTAAATAATATTAAGTCTCACTATGTCAAAAATGAATGTACATTTTTGACAATGTATTGACTTGTTTTGACACGCTTTTAATGAAGGTAGCTTTCTTGTTCATAATCGCTTTAGGAACTTAGTTATAATTATGTTAAATGCTATCGTGTTTTGCGAATTTAACTTTAACGATTTCAACTCCCTATTGACACCTCATAAAAATTAATCTATAAAAAAAAATTGAAGTGAAATAGCATCGGTTGGAAGCGGCATGCATCCAACTGGTCCTATTGGAAATCTGTAGGGAAGGCCTATGTTCTGCAGTTAGTGTCCGACCGAAGCTTCGGCTTCGGCTTCGGCTTCGGCCACCTTCGGCCAAAAAAGAACCTTCGGCCAATGGATTTTATCACCAAAATAAAATAAATATAAGAAATGAGCTCTTGGATCTCCTCAATCGTAAAGACACTCTTGATAAAAAGAATAGTTTTACCCTTACAAATTTTATCTACAAACTTTGTAAAAGGTATCAACAGTACCTACATTAGCATTGAGACTCCGATATACTACTAGTATTTGTTTGATGTTATTTTGACGAGACGTATGTAGTTTCGTATTACTTTTATGTATTCACTGGATTGAAGTTATGTAATATGACTTGGAATATGTTTTGAGTTCTTTGTGATATACAGAGTGTAACTAGAGACATCATATAGCCTTTAACTACTATAGTGCCCATCAAACTAAGTAACATTCTGCATCACCCTAACGTAGACTGGTAGAAAATGTCCAAGGCATTAAGTCCGCGTTTGTAAAATGTATTTGTTTTACATGTGCATAAAGTTTAAATACATAAATTAAATACACATACATAAACTCACGCCTTTTTCCCATGGGGGTAGGCAGAAACCACAGAACGCCACCTGCTACGATCCTTACGTACTCCTTTCGCCTCATCTACGTTCATACATCTCGTCATACAAGCACGCCGGTTACGAGTACTCCGCACCTGACCTTTCTGAAGAACCTCACCAATAAGGTCAGTGTAGGTCTTCCTAGGGCGACCCCTCCCTGCGTTGCCACTCACCTCTGCCATATAAATACCTTTTGTTAATCGTCTTAAATAAAATTAGACAAAATATATTACTGGGAAATGACTTTTATTTTTAGTGTGAAAAATCATTATTAGTTACAACATTTTAATTGTTTTGATAAAAATACATAAAAGAAAGTTTTAACTTTGACCTTCAATATCTTCGTAACTAGAAGGTTTCCAGGTATGACCCTAAACAAAAAATGAATGGGATATACGTGTAACTTTTGACTTCGTTTAGAGCCTTTCTATATTCCTTACACCTTGAGGTGCTTCATTTCACAGTAAAGTTTTTTGAAAACAATTTACTACCATTGATTGAGATAAGTACATTTCGAATCGATTTACGGAACTGGTGTGAGGTTTTTAAAATAAAGCTCTTCAGTAATGAATACACAAAATATTATTCAGGGTTTCACGAAAAACCAATTATTATTCTGCTTTATTGGTTCAAAATTTTAATAATTTATTTTTATCTACAGAATAATTATTATTTCTTTTGGATTAATTATTTTATCTTTTAGTGTTTCTTTAGGTATATTTGTTGAATTCAATAGTCAGAGAAACATTTAAATTAAAAAAAAAATGTTTATACCGACTAAAAGCAATTTCCCCCTATTTTTGCACACGCAAAACGCTACTTCGAAAACGAATTACGATGCAGCTCACCTCTGCAAAGTCAAACAAAGAAATAAAACACACAAAATAAAACTAAAAAACACACCATCGCAATGCAATCGATTAAAGTCAGCAATAATGGAGTTTTATTGATGTCAATACCTTTTCTAGAATGGAAATCGTAACCGCTAGCCACAATTGTGTCAATAGTATCCAGTGTCCAAATACAAACGAATTAAATCAACTCGTAACAAAGGAAAACCCTTTCCCATTAGCCAAAAGTAAACTTTAGTAATTGAGTTTGAATTGCTTTAAAGATTTATTCACACTATGTTTGTGTACCGGCCTATATCGAAAAATTAAACGGTCCCCACATTTTAATTGAATTCTAATTGAAAAAGGACGGCCTTCCCGGTGAAGAGTGAATTTAATTTACGAATATAAAAGTGTGAAGAATAATGGGAAACCGTTTGGGAGGTTACCGTTCACCGATAATCGATAACTTGTCTTTTTTTACTGTGGACGGTTTTAATGCTGGTAAATTTTCGATGTGGACGATGTACTGAAGGTATACTGAAAATTTTTCAGGAAAATATGGTTTTCGTTTACATGCAACTGGCTTTTGCTCGCGACTTCAACCCCATCGAAATTAATAAATGATTTCTACAGGAACCATACTTTTTACCAAGTAGGCTTTGTGCTGTTCCACACTATAATCTATCCTGTGACAAATTTCATCCAGGTCCGTTCAGCCGTTCTAGCGTTATTGAGAAACAAATATCCATCGAAACTTTCACATTCAGATCTCAAAGAGTGCAATTTCAGAAAAAAATGGCTGTGATTATAAAGCTAAAGCTATTATAAAGTAAGAACAAAAAAACCAAATTGGGTGAATATTACGAGTATAATATTGATTACATGACAACTAGAAAAAAGTGAGAGATTTGTATTTTGCCATTAATGGTACATGATATCGATGGCAGCAAAGTAGAAACGGACATCTACATTTTTTCGAAAATGCTTTTTTTACAAAAATGAGCTTATATTAATCCTATCTACAAGTCTGTATTAAATTTTTTTCAAAATTCAATTTAACAAAGAAAAAATGACACGTAAATGAAGACATCTACACTGGATTTTTAAAAAACATCGCAGTAGAAACGGACATGTGAATTTGTCCGCCTTTACTTCGGAGCTTTGACAGATGAATGGAAACGTCAACAAAGACATCAGTCAGTTGTCACATTCTAGCGCGTACCGGTATAAATGTAATAATAATGATAGTGTTTACAGTTCATTATTAGTGCTAGTAATGAAATCTTAGAGTGAGTAATAAAAATTATTTTGAGGTTACTGTTAGACGTAAACACGGACATCTGCCACTTGTTCGTTTATAAAGATGTTTTTTTAATATCCTTAAATGTATTACAGGAGATTATTATCTTACTTTATTAGATATTTTAATTGAAATGGGCACTTTTTTATTACAATGTAATAAAACTTTGACGTAGAAGAAGACATCTGCCTGATAAACGGTTATCAGGCAGATGTCTTCTTCTACGTCAAAGTTTTTTCAGAGTAAAAAAAGACATCTACATTATTTCAGTAAAACAACGATAAAGCGATAAAACCTATTACACAATTCATAAAGAAGGTTATTTTAAAGCATTATAGAAAATTTCAGGTTAATCGGTCCATAACTCTCAAAATAACCACTCTTTTAAACTAAATCTGCTCTCCTGTAAAGTTGCGATTTTGTAGATGTCCGTTTCTACTTTGCTGCCATCGATATTATAATTATATTAAATACATAAATGCTATCACCAATTAGTAGAGCCCTTATAGTAACCCGTAGAATTCGGACATACTAACCAAACACGTTAAGTTTCAACTAACTAATTTAGAATTTACTCTACTTTGGTTGGAATATTAATATTACTACTTTTGTTACTATAACAACTTTAAATTTAATAATCTTTATTTAATTAGTTGGGGTTTTTATCCCTGTGGACATGACAACCCCATCAGGCCTTCTTCAAGCTACAACAAATAATTGCTTTGATCTTCAAATAAAGGGAGATATTCATCACTAAAGTCTTCCAACTCACATAATCTTTTTGCAACATCTGAATTTGGTTTTGCTCAAATTGTTTGATTTAAAACATCTTGATTTTTTTCGTCTCGTCATTATAAACAAAACATCACGCTTGTGATCCCCGAAGGGTTAGGCAGAGGTGTACCCCACACCCACACTGAACTAATAGGGGGCGAGCCTATTGCCATCAACCGATTTTAAACGTATAATAAATGGAATTGAAATTCATTGATAAAGACTCATTCATTTTGGGCCCTGACACAATCTTCTACAATTTTGTCAAAATAAAAAACATATCTTAGTATTCTTGACAACCTCAAATCAAGACAGGTATTTTTTTTTAAACAAAGTAGGACAGATTTGTCATGTTTTTACTTAACACAACATGTTTCTTTCCCTATTTACTAAGTTCCCTTGTTAAACAAGCCTTAATTAAACACGAAATAGTATACTTGACTGGCAGAATAGGGAAGGAACCCTTGCCATTACAGAAAATTAATGTAGTGAAATTAAATTTAGTTGTGCGCGGGGTACCATATCAAAATTATCAAATCAAATATTATTTTCACACTGTTTATTTAGAGATGGGTCTGTTGTTTTCATAAGTCATGAGTATTTTCACCCACTAAAACATACGCTATCTATTCAAAAGTGCCTGTAAATGGTCTAATTGAAATAAATGTTTTGACTTTGACTTTGACTTTGACTTTGACGCTGTGAATTTTAAATCAGCCTGCAACCGAACATAGTAATGACTAGCTTTTACCCATGAATTCGCCTCGAAAACAATGTCGGGTTATTTACACCATTTATAACTCAAAAACAGCTGGATCCATTTCAATGATCTATTATTGCTGGATTCGCCTAATCAGAGAATATAAAAAATTGATCTATTTTTTTTTTAATTTTCTAACTTTGTCCTGACAATAACAAACACAAAATAAAAATAGTTATTCAATTTTGTTCGCGCGATTCATTTTTATTTATATAGATATTGTGAGCATGCTGAGTAGTCAAATATTCAAAATGACTCTGTTAACACGCTTTATAAAAACGAATATTGGTAGCTTAATGTAAAGATGAATATTTTTGTTACTTATATACCAAATAACTTGTCCGAATGTACCTTTCTAACTTCTTTTCCAAAAGAAAAACCCAATTATCGCCGTACCTGCTACTTGCTCGAACAAATGAGACATTCAATTACTAGAAATAGATATTCTAGGTCTTAAACGTACCGATAAACTACCTACTATCGTACGAACATCGAATAAGGTAGATGTAAAGTCTGTTGCCATGGGATACATACAATTTTCCCTTCACGCCCCGTCTAACCTTACAATCAGTGTAAAAGCTTTTATCTCTTCTCGATAAATATAAATCACGTCTGTCTGGTTTGCCTATTACTTTAGAACTTGCATGTCTATATCATCTTTAACGTCGCATCATGCTATTTAGGAAAGTATCGATACTTTTACGCTTTGAAGATTTATCGATAAAAGTTTGCGTAGGTTCAAAGAAAAAGGTTTTAATAGGGGCGTAGGAGTGTTACAGCGGCGGCACGTGTTAGGTAAAGATAAACTACTATAACATGGCGCGCCCCTCCATATTACTATTTCAATGTGTGTAGTCACATCCGTATGAAAGACTTTGTATGTTGTTGTAAGTAATCGTCTTTAGTAGCAGGCAGTAGATTTGTTTGTCAATTAATCATAAATAGCCGTCCGCGCAAGACAACGCACCTGTCATTTTCATAGAATATGTCAGTGCATCGCCATACTAGTAATAATGAGTGATTAATGACGCCGCTAGTCTAGCAACAAATCGCTGGTTTGCCTATTACTTTAGAACTTGCATGTCTATATCATCTTTAACGTCGCATCATGCTATTTAGAAAAGTATCGATACTTTTACGCTTTGAAGATTTATCGATAAAAGTTTGCGTAGGTTCAAAGAAAAAGGTTTTAATAGGGGCGTAGGAGTGTTACAGCGGCGGCACGTGTTAGGTAAAGATAAACTACTATAACATGGCGCGCCCCTCCATATTACTATTTCAATGTGTGTAGTCACATCCGTATGAAAGAGTTTGTATGTAGTTGTAAGTAATCGTCTTTAGTATCAGGCAGTAGATTTGTTTGTCAACTAATCATAAATAGCCGACCGCGCAAGACAACGCACCTGTCATTTACATAGAATTTGTCAGTGCAGCGCCATACTAGTAATAATGAGTGATTAATGACGCCGCTAGTCTAGCAACAAGTCGCTGATTTGTTTTTGTTTCGGGAGCCGTCTCAGTACGCACACATTTTAAATACTTTTACAAACACTTTCAAACGTTTTAAATTATGGAGGGGCGCGCCATGTTATAGCAGTTTATCTCTAGGTACTTTATTATTATTTGACAACGACTTAAGCAACTTAATATTGAATCACGCTGTCTTATTGGATAGGTCTAAGTACTGTTACTCTGAGGCGAGGTTACGGTACCGGAGGATTTAATCTACTCGATTGAAACATACTTTGAATTACTATTTCGTGTATTCGTGATATTATTTGCGTTCTGAAGCTAAATTAATAATCGCTCGAGAACTCAAACTATTGACATTGCTCAAAAAGCTGTTAGACTGAAGTGGGACTGGGCGAGCCATGTGTTTCGGATGCTAAGCAGTGGGCCCGCATATCACAAAACTGGAGCCCTGACACAGTTAGACAAGGTTGCGTCATGTTGAGGAGAAGATGGTGGGTCGCCTTTGATGGTTAACTCAGGACTTGGCGAGTTGGGGCACAGCATTGAGGGAAGTGGAAGGAATAGAGAAAAGCCCCTGCCCAAGAGCGAGACAGAAAAGGCTAGCAAAAAAAAGTTTATATGTTAAAACCATCTTGTCAGCCCCCAAGGTGGACTGTCTAATGATTCTAATTTAGAACAGAGTGTATCTCTTAAGAATACTAATGTTAATAAGGTTGAATATCGCTAAACAACCTAGGACCTCCACTGTACCTACCTATAAGTTGCGTAAAGAAAGTTCGTTATATAACTGAATGGTAGGTACTTACACTTAGATATAGGACTGGTTATGTGTCAGACAACACACAACTTAAACTATGTGTACATAAAGATTATTCTTCAAAGATGTCATAGCTGCCCTGCGCATTACTTTGCCAGTGCGCAAGATGACAACTGAGGATTAAAGAGCAAAGTCGTAACACCTACCTATTACGTCATAAAACACATCTATCTATGATGGACATTTCCGTATGTTTATCTTTAGAGGAACAGGAAAGAAAAGATATATAACATATAAAAAGATATGAGTAAAACTCAATTTTCTCCTTTATAACGATAGGTACCTACTTACATTGAAAAAGGAAATACATGTTTTTTTCACAATCGTATTTCAAAGAATTTCATTTATTCTTGTCATAGGAATTCAGATTTTTTACATTATTATCTTCACGACATATCCTTATCACGTAATACCTAATGTCACATTCCTCAAGATAATAATGAAAATAATAATACCAGGCCATTATTGTCTCACAAGGGCCAAGGCCTCTTCTCATACAGAGAAGGCCCGAGCATTAATCACAACGCTTGCTCAAGGATTGGCGATTTCAAACTTTTACATAATTATTAACTATAAAGTTCAGGATTCCTCTCGATGTGTTCCTTCACTGATGTCAGTGATGTCCAAGATTATGTAGAAAATACATATGAATTGAAAAAGTTCTTTATTTACAGATTACAATACTAAATATTAAACTAAACTAATTAATTATAAAATATATTGTACAATTTATAAAAAAGACAGAAAGGGGAAACCTTATAGGGCATCAAAAAATTCGTCCGCGTCGCTGTCATTGGGGCAAGTGCCCAAAAGGCTGACAGCATTGCCAAGTTGTAATCATGTATTGAAAAAGTCACATTGGTACTTTCCCGGATTTGAGCTCACAACCCTATGTTTTAGAGGTGGGCACCTTAACCACTAGGCCATCAAAACACTCACTCTTCAAGATAATTAACAAAATTAAACATCAATCAACGCATACCTACATAATTACTAGTACATAATTACATTAATACCAAGTTTCGTAATTACGGTGTATACATAACCACAATAATGAGTTCCTAATAGTTGTTTACTGAAGCGTCATTTACCTTTCTATTGAAATTAATTGAAAACGGTCGATACAGCCTTTGCGTCGGTAACCAACAGACATCGTACTGATTTATTATGTAAGCTCAGTTTCACGGAATTTGTGGGAGATTTGCATTTATGTAACACTAATTTTGTTGGGAGTTTGAAACTTATAGGTATGGTATTTATTGGTACCTAGCAATCGCAAAAGTGTTCGTAGAAATCATGTAATTTCAAATCCTACTGCCAAACGCGAAAGTTTGTGAGAATGGATTGATGGATGTTTGTTACTCTTTCTCGGATAGGCGATTATCGAAAATCGTCGCGAAATCCGTCGTCGAACGGTGCAATCCGCACAGCTACCGCCAGCCGCGGCGGTGCGCGGTGCCGTGTGTTAATCGCCTTAAACAGCTGAACAGAATTTGCTGAACTTTAGCACACAAGTAGATATAGAAATAGCTTAATACATAGGATATTTTTTATCCGGTATTCATATTCCCGTGAGATAATTTAGTACATTATGGCTATCTCTAGGGGAGGCCTATGCCCGGCAGTGGACGTCATTCGACTGATATGATGGTGATGATGATGGTGGTGAATAGATTTTGTATGCATCAAAGCCCATATACATTAAGCGCAGGCCACACCGCCAGCTAGCGGGCGGGCGGGCTAGGCGGGTGGGCGAAGCGAACGAAGGAAACTATACAAACTACGCGAAATATTGGCGAGCTAAACTATGGGGTTCACACCGAAAACTACGGACCGAGTGACGGGCGGAGCGCGCGGAGCGGGCGAAACGGGCTAAGCGGGCGAAGCGGGGGGCGCGGATGGGAGAGCGAGAGGTTAGCGTTCTATCTGTCCATTGTCATTAGACTAGTCTCGAAACTGGGAGGACGGGCGAACGAACCGGGCGAGCGGGCTGGCGGGCGAGCTAAGCTAGCGAAGAGCGCGCGCGGGCGCGCCAACGAGGTGAACGAGTAGCTTCGCTGGAATCGTCTGATATTTCGTTAGCTTAGCTCGTTAGGTTAGTCGGTAGCTCGCGGTGTGAACCGAAGTATGAAAAGAGGTGAAACGATGTTCGCCCGCCTAGCCCGCCCGCCCGCTAGCTGGCGGTGTGGCCTGCGCTTTAAAAATCTTTACACAAAATAAACATAATCAGATAAGAGATAGTTAACTTTGTCATCGATAGTACATAAAATCTACTACTTAATGTTTCCAATTTACCAACCAAAGATTTAAAGTAACATCATTAAAATTTCTTGAGGCACTTAAGTACTGGGTAATTGTACACGGAATTCCTAGTATTAAATTTTAATGGGACCCGACGTCTGCCTCTGCAGCTGGGTCTCGCGAATTTTCCATTAAGTTCAACATTTAGGTGCTAATTGGGAATGTTTTCCTCACACAGATTTCCGTTATAATCAAATGCACTTTATAGAGTTTTACTTGCTACAAGCCTGACTGCTGAACTGTCGGGTTGAATTCGATTCCCAAGTCATACAAATTATTGTTGCAATTTTCCATTAGTAAATTTATTTAGTATTGCATGAAGTTTAGAGAAAACGGTGGTGTGACACCTCCGTGCCTCAGAAAACACGTAAAGCCGTTAATCCCGTTTGTCATTTGTTTATCTTTTACTATCATTACGGATAGTAGATAGACTCGAAAGTCAGACAACTAGTCTTACTTACTAACTGGATTCTGGAGGTGAAAACACTGGTATCCAACCCCACCATAAGGAAAAGGCTAGGCAGGTGATGAATTTATAGAGCTTTACTTACTTCATATTGATTTACCAATCAAAGCGTAACATTTTCATCAAATAAAGCTAAGAGGTTAATTAATAATGCTTAGCACTAATTGCTTATTAATGCAACATAACATGCTGTTAGCAGAGCTCGTACTAATCAAATATTGATACCGCTGAACAAGCAATCCCAAAGCATACACGAATACTTATTTGTTATACTTTCATGAATCAAATATCTGAATCGTTTCCTTTGGGATCGAATCATAAAAGTCAAATAGCGCATTATAGGATTGTTAAAATCTAGTTTAACTTGTAATAAAAAAAATATTACCCATTTAGTTTTCAAATGTTCGGAAAATGGGGAGAGGTTTATGTCAAATCGTTCGATTAAAGGGTTGTGCTCAATAAATGAAGCCCAATAATTTCAATTGTTTTAAAACTCACTAGAAACAAAGTACATACGAAATCAATATGCAAGATTTATGTAAGTTAAGAACGTGCTATCAACGTAGGGCAACGTTTTTATTATAAAAGGTAAAAATATAAAGAGAATTAATTACTTATGGCTATCCGTGTTACTATGTAAAGCTAACATACATTTCTAAAAAAACCAAGTTATTATTTGCCTACTGTGCTTGATAAATAAATAAATAATCAAAAAGTCCAAAATTGCCAACAAATTCATACAATCTAAAAGTACTCGTACCGAATGTTTTGTTTTTAAATACATTTCCCCGCGCTTGAATTTTCTCTTGTATCGTGAGTGCGTTAACAAACATACACAAACAACCCCGAACAACTACCTGTAAGCCATAAAAATATTTATGCCGTGCGGGAATCGAATCGTGTCGTCAAATTAAAATTTAATATCTACACTGTCGTCAGGTTATTCATATTACAAACGTAGAATAAGCATTAGCTGATTTTGAATAAGCAAAACATATCGCCAACATTTGTTATAACATGTTTATTCAAATCAGACCGGTTTGTATCTCATAAATTCTCATTGCTGCTTTTTATAGGAAAGGCTTGCATGCAATATTTTTCTTGTATAATTTATTATGGACTAAGAGCATGATGGATAAGTCTGATATTCATTTCATTCATTATTTATGTATATGAGTGAATAAAAATGTTTTTGCTTTTGGTGTTCGTGCATGTTGTGGTTACTTGTGTATTCGAAGTTGTCTTATTGCGTATACACTGTTGTAGCCCTGTTCTGTTGGTCTTATTCATTTTATGTATTGGAGCTTTTACCTGCGACTAGCTTATGTATTCGTGAATTTTCTTACGGATACCTCATTTATTGTAAAGATAAAATACTTTTAGACAGAAAACTTGTTTTTATGGGATAAGTAGTTTTTGAGTTTATCCATTCCAAACAAAATTACAAATATTTTCTCATTAAAATATTAGTTTAGACTAGCTGCAGGCCGCGACTTCGTTCTCGGGGCTATCTTCTGTCTTTCTTTTTCTTTTTCAATACCTATCCCGGGCATACGCAGAACAACCATAATTTTTTTAGCACAATGGGATCAATGATTTAAGAATTCATAGAGGACAAAAATATACCTACTCACTCGTTAATTTTCATTTATAGGTATAGATTTGTTATCGATACAATTTCGTCAATGTTACTGAAGACCGATATTTTTCCTAGCCATGTATCATTTTAAACAAAACATTAGTCTCCAGAGTAGAGTGTAGTATAAAGGTATTCGTAGACCAACGGCTAGCAATTTTTCACTGTCACTGTATATGCATTATTGCAATTTTTATGCCAACCAAACGTATGGTTCCCTGGGGTACTATATACCAGGAAAGCTAAAAAAAATATAACATTCATGCTTGCACTTACTTAACCTAGTATCTGTCTATTTAGTGACTTATTAATGTTTTAACTAACTAAGCCGAAGGTCCTGTGTTCGGTTTCCAGGTCGGGCAAAGTATTATTGGGCTTTCCCATTAAGAATTTCTCTGTAGCAGCTCAGAGTTTGACAATTGGTGAACGCGATAAGTATTTGGTTCTGCGCCTGACCTCACTCCGCTCCCGCTAATGATCTAGGTACCTTTTGTTTTGTCTTATGAACTTCCATTGTAATTATTGCAACGTTCTGTACAGTACCCGGCGATAAATATTGACAATCGACCTTTGGAAAGAGACAATCGGCTAATTTTGGCTTCGTAGAGCGTTATTGGGTTTTTCCATTAGGAATTTCTCAGTAGCAGCCTCGGAGTCTGGATTTGTGCCCGGTTGATGGCAATAGGCTCGCCCCCTATTACATGGGACTTAAACATAACTGGCGAAATGTGGGTGAACTGATGGGTACACCTCTGCCTAACCCTTCAGGGATTACAGGCGTGATGATGATGTTATGTAGAGCGTTATCTCTGTCGCACGAAATATAAACAGTCCGGTATCTATTAGGAGCTGTTAAAACAATTATGATTTGCTTCTTTTGATAATTCTTTTTATTCTTTGTATAAAATACGAAATACGATAAAGGTCGATGTGCAATACCTATTTATCGCCGGGTACTGTAGATCGTTATTACAAATAAACTGTTTGTGTGAAAAACATAACTTCATTCACTGAATCAGCTGTAACCTCACACCATTACATGTATAAAAAATTATTATCAATTTTTATGAGGCCTTCAGTTTATTAATATTTACAATCACTTCTCGAACATGGTTTGTTATGTAACGTTTCTCGCTGTGCAGCATGCAACGGACAACGCTGTGGTGCATGCGTCCATGTAAGAAAAGGTTCGGGTGTAGCATTGCTCATTGATTGAATTAACATAATTTCCGTAACGCACCGCGTGACGCGATGGACCACGTGACTTGCAACGTGCCATGACTATAAAATAGCGTTTAATTATATAATAATTGTATTGACTTTTAAATAGCCATAAAGTAAATAAAAATACTGTAGAAACGGCAGCAAAATGGCCTCTTTCTAAGGGTGACCGTTATAGAATGCTGACGTCATGTAATCAAACCGCACGTCTTTTGCAGCTCACGTTTGATGAATGAATGTGTCTCGCCGCGTGTTATAGGTGACTATGAATATTTGAATTTCGAATAACTACAATGAATTTGTACAATAGATCCTGCTGGCTGGCTAGAAAAAAAATAGAAAATGAACAAAACGCTGCCTGCTTCAATGGTCTCGTGGTCCTCCGGTCGTGTCGGATTCTCGATCAATCGGTCTAGGCTAAAATAGAGGGGAATGCTCACACAATTGTGCACTATTTTATCAGCTCGTTAGTTAGTCTCCTATCAGATTATCCGCCGTAAATCGCCGAAATCGGGTCGGGAAAAAATCATTGTTGTTAACCGAAATTAGTTTGCTCATAATATCTACTAATAACTGCAGTACTTCCCCATTTATGGTTCTTTAAAACTGTATTTTTGACTCCCAAAACACAAAACTCATTTATAATGTGGAGTCATGATAAGGCTTGTTTCCACATGGCTTAGCCGAAAGCGACACAATGCAACATGATTGATGAACCGCTCAACATTACATACAGTGTATTCTGTACTTTAAAAAACACTTAAAGCGATTTCTACTTAACTAAATTTAACTTTTGGCCCGAAATCATTATAGATTTTATACACCATTTTTATTTTAGATTTTATATTGTGCCATTATTTTATCTGTCAAAATTAAAAAAATTGGTGTGCACTAAAAAACCAAATCAAACGTCAAAATTGGATGGTTGCGATACTTGAAGATAATTTACTTATTACTTATTACTAGATAAGATACTTATTTTCAAGCATCGCTTTTAATTAAGGGAGGGGGGATGGGGGGATCGATGCGAAAAGAAGAAGATATGGAAGGGAGCGTAAATTATATTGTAAGTAGTGTATTATTGGGGGTTCTGCATCACTCGCTCTCGCTTCGCTCGACTAACTCCACCGCTGTTCTTTTCTGTTTAAATCAATTGCGTATATACTTGAACAGTATGAAGGCATGTCTAAAAAATAAGCAAATATCTGCAGAATTAATAATAATAAATCTTAACATATTTACTATACAAAAGTAGTTAAACAACCATATTTATCGCTTCCGATAATTATTACCAGACGATTTCTGTTAAATGCTTACCTAAGCACGCCTTGAGGCAACTAACACAACGTTAGGTAACAACTACCTACCAGCAAAATACATCCACGCAATTAATTTAATCGACGTGTTTGTGGTTTTACGTGATACCAGATATTATAATTAATATCACATTTATTTCCACGTGCTTGAATTACTGAACTGTTACACCAGCCTGAATTATTGCTGATAATACATTGTGGTTGTTTGCGGTGTGTCTATTCTAGGTACGTGATTCAAATACAGGCTTTTGTTTCAATAGAATATTTTTGATTTATAATCATAACAAATGAACTGTAAATTAATTAAATTGCGATGATCATGTATGACTGCCTCGTTGGTTTTGTGGTTAGTGACCCTTACTGCAAAGCCGGAGGTAGTGGGTTCGATTTCCACCCAGGACAAACTTTGTGTGATGAGCATAATTGTTGGTTCTGTGTCTGAGTGTAATTTATCTATAATATGTATGTATTTATAAATTATATAAGAGTATGTATATCAGTTGTCTGGTTACCATAACACAAGCTCTGCTTAGCTTGGGATCAGATGGCCGTGTGTGAGTTGTCCCAAGATATTTATTTATTTTATTTATCATTTACGCGTAACCTAGGCACAAATAGTTTCCGAAATTTTGCGTTTAATCTGAGAGTGAATCAGTTAATTTCTCTTTTATATACATAAGTATATAGGTGTTAAAAGACACTGTAGTTAAACAAAACTCAAACGAAAATACTTTATCCATTTTCCGCGTCCCACGCCTTAAATATCTCCAGTATTAAAAAATAAAAACACAACATGAAAATATTAAAAGAAATACAAAATAAACATTGGATTACATTCTATTTCCATCATCATTAGTAAGAAGACGTCTTGAGCTTGTTATCGTCCTCCCACATGTTTGCGTTGCATTCAACGCGCGATACATTTTCGGAGAAAATTATATTAGACTCACCTTTGATATATAAGGTCTAAATGCACCTAGGTGGTGTAAAAAAAACTATGTAACTACTATAAAATAGATTTTGCGTCTTTGGTAGCGCAAGTGTAGGTTATGGCGGACGAAGTCGAAGCCGCAGATTTAAATGTAGCCTTTGTCTTTATGTGTATTTTTGATTATGTTTAATTTCTATATTTTATTATTTCATCTAACATCATTCCGTGCCTCGGGAAGCACGTTAAGCCGTTGGTCCCGGCTGTCATACGTGGATCTATGACAGTCGTTACAGGTCGTCAGAAGCCCGCGTCTGACTACCAGTCTTACCAAGGGGTATCGTATTACCCAGTTACTGGGTTGTGGAGATCAGATATGCAGTCGCTAAAATAGCTTTGTTAAACCCGTATTACCAAATATAAATAAATAAATAGAGACAGGGAATTTTTGTTCATCTTCATGGCTTCAGCAAGTCCTGCGCTTCAACGCACTGCACGTATACAAGTACTGTTAACAACATAAGAAGTAATTAAACTTAGACTTGTAACTAAGTATCCTAACCTCATTTTAATAAACCATGTAGTAGCAGTCACGTCATGTCATGTCAGTCAGTAGTCTTTGTGTTATGTTCATACACGCAATTAATAATGTTAATTACTTAGCCGGTTAGTTACGTATAATGTTAACCTTTTTTTTTTTGACTGCCTCGTTGGTCTAGTGGTTTGTGACCCTGACTGCAAAACCGGAGGTAGTGGGTTCGATTCCCACCCAGGACAAACTTTGTGTGATGAGCATAATTGTTGGTTCTGTGTCTGGGTGTAATTTATCTATAATATGTATGTATTTATAAATTATACCTATAAGTATGTATATCAGTTGTCTGGTTACCATAACACAAGCTCTGCTTAGCTTGGGATCAGATGGCCGTGTGTGAGTTGTCCCAAGATATTTATTATTTTTTATTTATTTTTGATCGCAACTGTTTACTACAGCAAATCAAAAAGATTAAAAGTAAGATAAAAACATATGTACGTACTATTTCAACACAACAAAGTATATGGAATTATTTTTATTTCGACTACCAATTTAACAAATTAATAAAAGATAAATCCAATCCACTTAAGTTGTGTAATAAAATTTATAGAATAGAAACGTTTACACGTACAGTCAGCAACAAAAGTCGATTAACATTTATGATTTTTAAATCCTGATTATTAAGTACAATGTTAAAAGTAAAACGCAATGAATATAAAATTAAGATATAATAAACCCCTAGCTATTGCCTGAAATTCTGAAAGCCAGTACATTATGTGTTTAGTGTATGTTTAAGTGATATAAAAAAGTAACATTGTTAATCGACTTTTCTTATTGACTGTACCTACCTAGGTAATAAAATTCTATTATCGGATTCTACACAGCTGGAAACAAAAGCTTTTTTTGTTAAGAACAAAGGTACATAACAATAATTATATTTTGACGGTACACACATGTACCAGACGAAACTCATTACAAGAAGATATTAACTTTTGTTTTAGGAACACGCTACCAAAAGTCTGAATTATGGTTGATTTACTTTAATCACAATATTATTGTACATAAAAATAACATCACGTCTGTAATTCCCGAAAGGTTAGGCAGAGGTGTACAGTCACGAGCAAAAAGAAGTATACACTCAGCAAAATTCAACAGCGGTTTTCTTGTGAAATAGCGGTTGTTACTTTAATATATGACGTATTTCATAGTAGTATTGAATTCAAAATACTATATTCCTAAAAACATGACATTTAAATCAATGTATTCGAATAAAATCGCTTCGTAATGTTGCTAAGTGTATACTTCTTTTTGCTCGTGACTATACTTATTAGTACACCCACATTTCGCCTGTTCTATTTAATTCCCATGTAATAGGGGCCGAGTCTATTGCCAAGAACCGGGCACAAATCCAGACTCCGAAGCTGCTACTGAGAAATTCCTAATTCGCAAATTCTGGTAAACAGTACCTACTCATAGCTAAGTACTCTCTAAAACTTTATGGTGTACGAGGATGAGGTAAAAGTGCTAGCTAACACCGTCTGCCACAAGTAAAGGAACACGTGTTCACACGGCCACGTATAAAACAATATGGTAATTTAGATGACGCATTCAATTCTTCGTAAGTGATGAACGATCCGTTCGGAGCTCACGATTCAGCGGGCTGAATGAAACCGATTCATCTTCGCCGTAACACCACAAAAGCTAACGTTTGTGTTAAGATGTAACGGAACCTGCGGGATATACTTAAATACGTAATGTGTGGAAGACAGATATCTAGTACATGTTTTGATATACTTACATATATATACTTACTTATTAATTGTAAACATTGTCAGAATGCTTAAAGTACCGCGAGGAATGTATCATATGTAGTAATGTATGTGCAAACTTTTACGTACCATGTTTTATTGAATTTATTATACAATAACGTTGTCAAGTTGATTAAGGGCTAGTTTTTCAATCGTCAGATAATTTTTATCCGAGGTATAAATATGACAGTATAACAGATTTTCTATAAAACATAATGTCAAACCACCATATTTATCCTTTTGATAAAAGTTATCTAACGATTGAAAAAGCGGCCCGAAATATAATAGGTTTACCCGTTGTAAATTAACAATAAATAAATTTAAACAGTAATAATAATAATCAGTGTGTGAAAAGATGATAATGTCGGAAACGAGATGGACAATAAGAAATCGACCGAGAGAGCCAAGCGTGAGTTGGACTCGTACTTATGTACGAGTCCAACTCACGCTTGGCTCTCTAACATCTATATGTTTGCCGAAAAAACACGTTTCTTATATGGGGGACCCAGTTTAATTATTCACTTTATTTTATTTTTATTATTTGGTGTTATAACGACTATTGTACACTGTGAAATTCGCAAGTGTCTACCTACTACGGTTTGAAGAATACAGCCCTGTGACAGAAGAACAGGGGGCCTACCACCATCTCTTAAAACAATATTATTTCAAATTACTTTGCCTTCCGTACTGTTGGATTTTCAACGGTCGGTCCAGCGCCGAGAGTTGAAAATGCAACAACAGAAATTACAAAGTAATATTAAAATAATATTATTTTAAGAGATGGCGGTAGGCGCCCAGATAGATAGACGGACGATTGAGCGAGTGCAATAGGGCTCTTTGAACTCTTTAGGTACAAAACCTTAAAATAGAGAGGTGAAGAGTATGATGAAAAAATAATAAAGAAGAGGTATGTTATGTTTTACTTACGTTAAATTAATTATGCATGGAGCAGTCAATTATATGCCTGTTCAACCATAATAATCATTACGCTCGATTTGCAATGAAGTGTAAATATTATGACTGTGAATAACTGACTGCGTAGCTGGCGTAGCTCTGACGTCACACGTGTCGTAGCATTCTCGTAGCTACATCGTAGCCAAAGCTACAAACTGCTACGAATGCAGAACATAATAATATTGTTTATGCTCAAAGATGGCTCAAAGATGGCAAGATCTTATTTTTGTAATAAAATACCCGGTCAGTTCATTCATGTTTTTAAAATGAATAAAAATATCGACGCGTTGCATCCTTCTATTTTATTTATTTTATACTTACTTCGAAATGACAGCACTTCGTTTCGAAATATTATTTTGAGCACTACGGTAACGTTTACATTTTTTTTAAATGGATGAGTACCTATTCATTTATTCAATTTTATGTGCATTTTCATTCCTTCGAGTATGTAAAAATATCGGAAAAAAACATCGATATGTAAATATACAGTCGACATTTTGTGTTGCAAGGTTTAATGGTAAAATGTAATGTAATATAAACTTTGTCACTTTTTTGTTATTATAATATATTGTTGTCACTATTATAATTATATTGTACTAGCTTTTGCCCGCGACTTCGTCCGCGTAAATGTCGGACCCCCGTTCATCCCCTTAGAGGGTAAATTTTAAAAAATCCTTTCTTAGCGGGTGCCTACGTCATAACACCTACCTGCATGCCAAATTTCAGCCCGATCTGTCCAGTGGTTTGGGCTGTGCGTTGATAGATCACTATGTCAGTCAGTCAGTCACCTTTGAGTTATATATATTTAGATGTATCGGTGGACTAGTGGTAGCAATGCGCGATAGCTGAAAAAGAGGTCTTGGGTTCGATTCCCAGGTCGGGCAAAGTGTTATTGGGTTTTTCCATCAGGAATTTCTCAGTAGCAGCCTCGGAATCTTGATTTATGCCCAGTTCATGGCAATAGGCTCG
This sequence comes from Hoplodrina blanda, assembly GCA_949316365.1. NCBI lineage: Eukaryota > Metazoa > Arthropoda > Insecta > Lepidoptera > Noctuidae > Hoplodrina > Hoplodrina blanda. The sequence continues at coordinate 10,818,372 of OX438585.1, forward strand.
CTCCCTGCAACATTGGACTTAATCGTAACTGGCGAAATGTGGATGTACCTACTAATGGATTATGTATATAGAACTGAACCAGTAGATTTCATAGCATTATTTCAATTAACTTCTAGTTTTTATCTTCTATACCAACCAACTTACGTATAAATTCATGACGTCATACAACTTCAGATCTACCCCTTCTTTTCAAACAACCTCTCTCAAATGAAAGTACTCCAATTGAAAAGACAGGTAAGTGAATATGAATAAGGTTGGCGGTCGGTGGTGGGTGACGATCGCGATCGCACGCTGTAGTGGATTGAGGCAATTCATCTTACTCCTGTGCGGATACTGACACCGGAGGGTAGTGTGTTTCTAAATGAAGTTGGTTCCGGGACAAGAAAGTTATTTTATCCTTAAGAACTGTATTTATTTTATTGCTAGGTAGACGACATATTGGGTGTTCTGGCAACTTATTTTTTGCTAATTCGGTGAAGGAAAACATCGTGAGGAAACCTGGAGTTGTAATTAATATAAGTTAGGAATCGCCAATTAGACTAGCCAAGTATGCAGAAGATATTATAGTGGGCAAGTTAGTGTGTGGAAACACAGAAGCACTCCCTCTTCCCTCACTATCATAATACAATGGGACGGCAATCCGACACGACCTGGGAGAGATCAGACATAGGACCAACGACTATACCTACTGAGGCACAGGGCTGTCACACCACTAACTTGCAAACTCCGAGTTGCTACTAAAAAGTTCCTAATCGAAAAACCCAATAATACTTTTTACCTGACCTGCAAATTGAACCCAGGACCACACGTTCAGCAGGCGAGCTTACATCCAAAACACAAACGGCGAAGTCTTTTGAAAAAAGATTATATTGCCATACGATAAAAAATATTTTTTTCTACTTTAATTCAAAATGTTTACCAACAGCACAATAGGTTACCTATAATCCTCTAAACCTCTGGCCACACTACTCATGAATGGATACCTCCCCCTCACCTGCCAGCGGTAGTGAATAGCCGACGGGTCAGAGTTCGAGCGGTGATCGACATCAGCCGGTGAATAGACACTGGATTTTAACCCTTTCGCCAAAAACGAAGACCGAGCCGATCGAAACGAAAGATAAAACGTCATGAAATATTGCCTCTCTTCAAATACATTTATCATGGCAGATAAGTGTTTATAACCTTTTGAAAAATATGATTTTATTTGTATCATAACCTACGGGTATAATAAAATTTTAAGCGATGATAATTTTTATGATAAAAATAATATCCAACTTTAAATAAGCTTCTTAACAAAGTCTAGCAAACATGCTAACTATATCAACTTATTTTAAAAAAAATTCAAGGAAATGTACTGACCATTAAAATATGTAAATGTGCGTTAAAACTGTATTAAGTAATTGTTTGAAATTAAAAAAACAAAAAAAAAATGTTAAAGTTAAAATAAATACTAAAATATCCGGGTTCCCTAGACTTACTTGAGTAGTGTACAATACAAGAACTCATGTTTTTGCTATTTTCATAAAAAAAACAACACAAACAGAACAAACGTAAATATAATTTAGCATCTAAATAAGATATTGATATACGAATAACAACAACGACACGACGAGTTCGTGAAACTAGAATTCTTTAAGCTATCTGTCATGTGTAGGTATGCTTTTACATATACAATTCAAAGGTAACCTGAAAATCAACTTGAGGGATTTCTTACGTCGCCCTTTGAACCTTTGAAAACATAAAAAGGAATAAATCAACAGACATCTTCTCAGAACAGATCAAATTTAATAAATTGAGATACAATACTTCAAAGATTTTCTCAACTTTTTCGTTTTCCCGACACGACGGCTCACTTGAATATTTTGTGGAATTCTCCTTTCATATAATTGGAATTTTTATGTTTTATAGTTTTAATAACCTTGGCTTTCAAGGCTTCATTCAGACGGTAATAAAAGTAGGGAATAAAATTCCTGAGTATTAACTCGTAAAACTACTTTGTAGGTACTTAGAATGAAAAATATTGAGTATCATTCCTTGAGTAAAATGTTGAATATAATTTCTACCACCAGGTTTTATTAATCCATAGCCACTCATCATTTTAAGGTAATTAAGGATGCTACGTTGTGTTATTTGATCCCCAATTAAGGGTAAGGAATCTCCAGTTAGCTTCCAGCCAAGCAATTAATAATCACAGAAAGGAAAGAGACAGCTTATTTTGTCTCTTTCTGATAAAAAGACTAATCTAAAGTAAGTGTCAATCAAATGATGATGAAAATTTACTTTTTACCCCAAAAGGCAATCAATCCGAATTAATTCGGTGCGTGATTTGCTTGACAAACCGATTTCGTCCAATATGACTCCACTCGACTTACGAATTAATTGAAAGAGGGTGACCACAGATTTCATCAGACTCCCTCTTATTGTCCAAGTAATAAGATGCAAGCGAATAGATGTGTCTAGTAATGTAATAATAATAATACCAGCCTATTATTGTCCCACTACGGGGCAGAGGCTTCTTCTCATACAGAGAAGGCACGAGCATTGATCACCACGTTTGCTCAAGGCGGATTGACGACCATTGTATTTGTTTATATTTAAATAAAGAATTCATGTTCAATGCAGTACACTTTTTATCGGGTATTCTTTATTTAAATAATAGATTTTAGTTAAAAAAAATACATTTAATTTAAATCATGGATTTTAGTACAAAAAATAACATTTAATTTAAAAAATCAGATTTTAGTTTATAAAAATATTTCATTTAATTTAAAACAACCAAACCTGCTTACCGATCAACGTCTGTTCCGTCCCCCATTAATACACGAACGCGCTTTTTACTCATCACTTAGTCTAAAGTCCTGAAGTTCGTATTCCCTTTCACGTGTGATTTCCCCGGACGCTCCTTATAGGCTGTTACTTACAACAGGAAAAACCGTTCCCAACCATCATAAATACTTAGGTACCTCTTACATTATTCGATTACCTTTTGAGTTACCGTACGTTCAGTAAATCGACGTTATGGAGCGAAATAGCTTAACAGGACCGCACGAAAAAATTTAGAGTTACATGAAAATTTTATGTGGAGCAAAAACGGTTATATGGTTCTTTTTATGAAATTTCATTTTGCGCTTGCAAGGAAATGAGTATGTGATGAGTTTTTGTTGTTAACGAGGAACTAAATTGAGACTATACAACTAACTTTTACAACTAAATAAGATTTACACTGGTGTGTAGGTGCATACGCAACGAATATACCTTAGAATGTATGGACCAGCATAGTTTAAGCATTCACCAATGCGGCAAATTTGATTGACGATATATGGTCATTCCTGGTCATGTATGTACACCGTTTTACATATAACATTAGCTTCTGCCCTCGATTTCGTTTACATAAACTTCAGAAATAAACCAAAGTCCTAAATTATGTCACAAGAATATAAATACGGGATAAAAATTATAAAATGTGATAAACTGGATCTATACTTATGTGTGCCATAATAAATTCCATTTAGCCGTTTAAGCGTGAAACAGTCACTAACATCCATCATCCATCCCATTGCAAGAATAGGGTAAACCAAAGATACTAAAATACAAACAAAGCTTTTGTATAGATGTGCTTCATAACTTGAATACTAATCTACCATTTGACATGAGCGACTATTGAGAAGAGAATCTAATTTTAAAATATTCATTCAGCGTTTTTCTACCACGCTCACGCTTTGCTTATGACCACGTGCAATACCCTAAGGCAGTTGGGCTAAGATAATGATCTCTGGAATAGGGGAGGGCTGCGGATTACTTTTCTCAATCAGCGCGTCGTAATAAATATTTGATGAGCTATAAGGTACAACATTTATTTATAACTAATTCATTCCTTTGTATTTTATTAGCTCGAGAATATTTTGATTAAGAGAGAAAGCTGTCAATTTTATTTTCGTTTCGTGATTGGAGATATTAGTATTTTTTATTCGTGTAAAATTATGTTAAGGTAAAGTTGTACACGGTAGAAGCGACATCGTGACGCAAACTTTTTGTCGGTAATTAAAAAAGAAGTCGCTGGTTCATACAAAATTGCAACAGCTGTTTTTGAAGTGAAAACTTCTTTAGCGGCGTTGAGCACTTTTTCTGTAATGGGTATAAAATCTTAAACTCGCGTCAGGACACGTGCGCGTCAGGACACGTGACCTGATCGAAAAAGCGTAAGACGGATGGAGAGTAGACAGCTATCCCCTCTCTACGGCGCGGCGAAAATGTATGCCTGGGCCTACTGTTTCGTTTAGACAGCGCAGGGCGCTTGCGCGAATGTTTGTGTATGTTAAACGTAAACGTAAACGTTAATAATCAAGTTTTCACTTCTGCCGGCACTCCCGGAGTGCAACCCGTTTTTTTTTTGAAGTGAAAACTTCTTTAGCGGCGTTGAGCACTTTTTCTGTAATGGGTATAAAATCTTAAACTCGCGTCAGGACACGTGCGCGTCAGGACACGTGACCTGATCGAAAAAGCGTAAGACGGATGGAGAGTAGACAGCTATCCCCTCTCTACGGCGCGGCGAAAATGTATGCCTGGGCCTACTGTTTCGTTTAGACAGCGCAGGGCGCTTGCGCGAATGTTCGTGTATGTTAAACGTAAACGTAAACGTAAACGTTAATAATCAAGTTTTCACTTCTGCCGGCACTCCCGGAGTGCAACCCGTTTTTTTTTTGTCAAGAAGTATGACATAACGTAACATCACGCCTGTAATCCTCGAAAGGTTATGCAGAGGTGTACCCATTAGTACACCCACATTTCGCCAGTTATGTTTAAGTCCCATGTAATAAGGTGTGAGTCAAAAAATATTTCGGTAAATATTTTAATATCTATCCATGGTTAACGTTTACATCACGATATTCCTTCGACGGTATATAACATGTATCTTCAATCTTCAAATCAAATCTTAGCAAAACTCAGAAAAATGTTTCTCAAAGAATATCAGTTCAATTGTTGAAATATTACATACAAATATTACAATTAACAAAAAGTATGTATTACAAAGATGCCATAAACCACAACACGTCCTCATTAACATTAAGAGTAAATTGTTGTTGAACTTTACTAAGCGTTTAGGTTTTTGACCTTGACTCAAATGTGAACCGACGACCTAATGAAGGTCGCAAAAGACATTAGAAGGTCAATATGCCGATTCTCAGGTAAGGTCACGTATTCCTCGAAGACCAGTCGTGAACGTCTTATGAGTAATAGAATGATTATAAATATGTCTTTTTGTACATGCCCGATTTTGACAGTATGACAACTAAACCTGGGTCGATTTTGACCCTAAACCAAGCGTTTGTGAACCGTAAACATACCTATCAAACTTCCAAAGCGTAATTAGATTAATACAATACGCGTGAGGTCAATTTAAGGTAATTTTGTGAGTTGCGTTTTTTTAGTCGCGTAATTTGCATTAAACTAAAACTTCGAACTCATTTTGCGTCGCCGTGTACCTTGATTACTCAAGTCCCACGTAATGAGACACAATTGATTATCTATTGTTCTGTCATACCGGTATGATGTCAGCTGGGGTTTGAGTGTTTAAACAGGACTTTTGTTTAAAAAGGAATGCAATACAAATTACACGAATCGCAACTTACAAAATCGCGTTTGATTGTCCTCGCACTTACCAAGGAAAACTAATTCAGCGTTAGCGATATTTTGTGGTACATCAAAAGAAACACACACGTAAATCACATTACTAACATGACCATCTAAAACGACCTCCAAAATGTTCCTTCCTAACAAATTCACGACAAAATCTATTCATACCCACCTAATTTGCGCTCGTGTTCCTATTTACAGCATCTTATAAGAGCAATACACTCTTATTTACCCGGAAATTGCTTCGCCCCTAATTATCTTTTCAAACTTCAGGATTAACGAACTTGGAACGAGAAGAGAGCGAGTGGTGGGGGGTAAATTACATGCGTCTAACTTCATTACGACACGCAGAGGTTAGTCGTGGTGTTACGTGCCGACGACCCTAACTTATAAGGGTTTGTTAAAGGTATACAAGTTACTGTACTTACTTTACTTCTTACGTAGTAGGTAGACTGTTTATGTGTGACAACTAAATGGTTTTGGAATAAAGTTTAGGTTACTTACAATGTTATGGGAGAAATTCGTTATAAACATTAACCATTGTAAGTTAAATATGTAATTACTTATTATCATTATTCTTTGCCGCTGTGCTGCTACACGCAGGTTCGATTTTCGCATGGAATAAAAAAAAATAGTATGGCTTAGTAATTGATGCAGATATGGCTGTTTAATTGTGTATGTGACTTTATATAATATGTTTGTAAACACACCCATGATACAAGGAAAACTCCGAGAGTGAAGCAAGAATTAAAAAAAAAATTGTTTACAGGTCGATATTGCGCTGGCAGAAAAGTATTCAATTCGTGTCCATTTTCGAATTTGACATATGACTATCCTATTGGTTTAATTATATAAGACAACCACCATTTATAGAATTTACATAACGTTTAGTTGGAACAACATTTTTATATAAAATAAATATTATATTAAATTGATATTTTTTTATTTTCAAATTGATTTTCCTCGTCTACCGTAGTGTCGTTTTGACAGAAACACCATTGAAAATATTAAAAGGACCTTTCAGATTTCGTTACGATAAGCCTATTACAATTTTGTTTCTTTTAGGGTTGTACTTTTATAACAAATACTACATCAAACATTATGTGTATTCTGAGGTCTTTGATGAAAGTCACCCCTCGACCACCCGTGGACAGAGTGACAAGTACATATTTTACGTCAATTGAATGCATGCACTTGACGTTTTTCGATTACATTTCCATTCGTTTTGTTTTTCATTCCCTTTACATTTTATTCGCAACACTTTGTATGTTGTTGTTGACTAGCTTCTGCCCGCGACTTTGTTCGCGTCAAAGTTGAATTCTCCATACAAACTACGTTTCACCCCCTTAGGGGGTGACCTTGACCGGGATTTGGGCCCGGTTGATGGCAATAGACTTGCCCCCTATTACATGGGACTTAAACATAACTAGCGAAATGTGGGTGTACTAATGGGTACAGCTCTACCTAATCTTTCGGGGATCACAGGCGTGATATTAAATGTTTTGACAGATTGAGACTGATATTAAAAGCAAAACAAATCTTAAAAATACAGAATTTGCCCCTCAGATTTCAATTCAGTCAGACTATGTATACCAAAACCATTATAAAACGCAATCCATTGAAACTTGCACTCTTTTGTCATTCTAATTACCATCAAAAGTTAAACATACAGGGAAACCAATTAAAATCCATCCGCATCGAAAATTAAGCCAATTAGTACAGCACACGCTGGATATTTGACACTTTGATGACCAAACAGTTCTGTCTGACAAGCCTCTTCGGACAATTCGTCCTGCAGTTTCTGTTCGTATAAATAAATAAATGCAGCAAAAGTGACCTATGAGCTGACACTATGTGATGACGTGGAAGTGGAAATGTATTGGGTCACTGAAATTTAAAAAACTGTCGTGCCAGCGACAAATAAAGGAGAACAATATATTGGCCATTTTATTCGTGCAAAATAGGTAATATGCCAACAGTAATATAATCATTATAAATAACCCTCCTTCTGGCGCAGTCGGGTAAAAAAAGAAGCCCAACACCTCGAGAAACTATCGCTCAGCTGGGTGAAGAGTCAGATGAAGAAGGCGGTGATCTTGGACACGGACACGCATAGTGAGGGGGTTACTCTCTCTGGATCCCTATTCCCTAACCATATTTAGCAGCATATTTGATACTGAAATGAAATTAAATGCAGGAACTTAAAAACCTGCTATCATATACCCACTACCCAGTATACTAATACCTACCAGAGAAGGCACGAGTATTGATTACCGAGCTTCCACTAGGCAATTATAATTTCAGGTTTCCTGACGATGTTTTTCCTTAACCGATGATAATTATTTTTGTTAAATTTAATGCTAGCGGCATAATTATACCAAGCTATTTAACTCTCAAGCGCAACGCAAGCCACTCAAGCTTATACAACGAATATTATATAGCAATGTTGATTCTGTAGATGACTGAAGCTTATGTGGCGTTCATGTTAGCTTAATGTTAATGTATTACTAGTGCTTGCGAATGACAACGTGCATCAACATGACAATCACGCTTTGAATACGACATACTGACAATGGAGCATCTTCAGATTTTACGTAGCTTACAAATTGCTTGTTTGATTGGGGGGCCAATTCTCGTAGTCAGTTTTCGATGGTCAGCAAAGAAGAGTCCTGGGACGCGGTGGTCTTATTACGACCACTCTCTCAGCAGGCGCGTCAGGGGGCATAAAAGGGGGGCAAGGAACGTTAGCATTTTAATATCAGTCTCAATCTGTCAAAAATGCTTCTGGTTTAATTTTACACGAGAAGTACACTTAATATCAAGCATTGATATAAATAAAGCCTTTTACTAAATAAAAAACATCATGAGCGATTTTCTCGAAACGAGTATTTCTAATTTAAAATCTCGATCGAATTTACGTTACGTTTATTACGCGCGCTCTTGCTGGGTCTTTCGTTTATCAAACGAAAGCTAATGTGACAAAATGTCGAGCGCGCGTAATCTGCTGTCTGACTGAATTATCAACAACCAATCAGAGCAGCTTATGCGCGAGTTTGCAATTTTGTCACAATAATTTTGTCGGTTTTCGTTTGAAAAACGACTTTTTTTATTAACTAATTGAATAACAAAACTAAAACACCATCAGCTGTAATTCAATTTAGTTTTCCTTTTATAGAAATAAAATTATTCAATTTTTTCTACTTACAGATCGATCGATCTTTCGATTTTTTCTTCGTAGGTCAGGTGCGGAGTACTCGTAACCGGCGTGCTTGTATGACGTAGATGAGGCGAAAGGAGTATATAAGGATCGTAGCAGGTGGCGTTCTGTGGTTTCTGCCTACCCCCATGGGAAAATGGCGTGAGTTTATGTATGTGTGTGTGTCTACTTACTTATTATTTCTTTTTTCGTTCAACTATTAGGTACGGAACATGCGAAAGCGCACGCCTTTGTGGTATCAGTTGTAAGTGTGTTACAAAAATCGTTTCTTTGGGAAAGTTGTTTCTAATCATGAGTACCTACAATCTTGTGTTAAAATATATATAGAACATAACACTAGTACCTTCTTCTGTATAACTATATATTCCGTTACACGTTATTATAATAGTGTTGTATTTATAAATAACAGCAATGAAGTGGGCATAAGAACATCTAGTGTAAAGACAAAGTAGAACATAATGTTGTTATTTGTATCAAAGCCGCCAGAACAGGAAAAGACGAATAGGCACTATTAATAGTACAGATAGATAAGCAACCTTACGTAACGAATGACGTAGAACCAAAAAGATAAAATTGAAAAAGGAAAAGATACCTACAGAGTACCTATTTTTATACAAGGTGCTTGCTTGCTGTGCTTATGGTTCTCAACACGAAATAATAAAACAAACCGGTTTTTTTTAAATGTAATTTTTTATTTCGTATTAGCTATCTTGTATTAGCCATCTCGTTCTTCTCCATAGAGGCCTACCTCCGTTTTGGAACGAGCAACTAGCTTTAACTTTCGGACTAACTGACCGACTAATTGACAATTCAAAAGTGCCTGTAAATGGTCTAATTGAAATAAATGTTTTGACTTTGACTTTGACTTGCCGCTGTATGTAGGCAGGCAGGACGATTAGCTGGCACGCGCACAGTGATGTTGTTGCGTGACACTGCCTACCACATATGCAACGGGGTAATTCTGTTCTAAGAAAGAGGTGAATTCTGAAAAACTTCAAAACCTAAACAATTCATAAAACAAACATTTATCCTAACTAATATTATAAATGCGAAAGTAACTCTGTCTGTCTGTCTTTCTGTCTGTCTGTCTGTCTGTCTGTCTTTTCTTCACGCCTAAACTACTGAACCGATTTGTGTGAAATTTGGTACAGGGTAAGTGTGAACCCCAACAAAGGACATAGGCTACTTTTTATTAGACTTCGACTTCGACTTCGTCTGCGTCCGCGATAACCGACATATACGCGGACGAAGTCGCGGGCAAAAGCTAGTTAATTATAATATTAAAGACATAAATGATTTATGTCTTTTAAGATAACATCCTGAAATTTGACAAGGACGCATATCTGCACCTTGTAGTATAGGAGAAAGCTTTTTATCCATATCTAAAAATCAAGACCGTAAAAATAGACAAACTCCATCTTCAGAAGAGATGTAAAGGTACATATTTCATGGCTATGAGCCTCATCCACTCACGTTAGCCGGAGCAGAAATCATAATGTACAACACAACACGCGAACATAAAGAATATCATTCATAACAAACATACGTACCCTTGTTCCGAGTACTGTATGGTTTATTAAATAAAATGTGAAGTGGTATTACCTACACTAAAGGTGCTTACACACGTGCCACGGTGCCAGCGACATTTGTAACTATAGCTAAATCGCATATTTGAATCCTCGCCTTCGGGAAATAAATACGGCGATAAATATTGCACATCGACCTTTGGAAAGAGACAATCGGCTAATTTCGGCTTCGTAGAGCGTTATCTCTGTCGCACGAAATACAAACAGTCCGGTATCTATTAGGAGCTGTTAAAACAATTATGATTTGCTTCTTTTGATAATTCTTTTTATTCTTTGTATAAAATACGAAATACGATAAAGGTCGATGTGCAATATTTATCGCCGGGTACTGTATACCATTGTGACGTCACATATCTTCAGAACTGTCAAATGCATATTTCGCCTCTTGTGTATCACGCCACGAGTGCCCGCCGACCGCACCTCTCCCGGTCCCCGTTCTCGTCCTACCTCTGCGCCGGTAGTAGTTGAAGCGAGGACAAAATTAAGCGATTTAGTTATAACCCCATTGGTATTCGACTGCGCATCGACGCCACGTCAACAATATAATAACGTTCTTCGACACACTGTCAAGTGACATCGAGTTTATATCGATGGGGGGAATTCTATAAATATTTTGATTGGACAGGTACGGAAGTTACCATAGCTGTGAAGGGTGTCAAAATACCGGACAAGTACAAGTCGGACTCGTATACGAAGAATTCCGTACCACCGTACAATGTTAAGAGTACACACATACATACATACATAAACTCACGCCTTTTTCCCTTTCTTTTTCTTTTTTGTTTTTTTTTTTATTTAATACTACATGCCTACCTAAAAATACGTTTCTTGTATTTACCATTTACCCTTTAATTTTAAACTTTATTTAATTTTTGTTATAACTTGTAGCAGTCATTGTTCACACACTTTGTTCGAAAGATACAGCCTTGTGACAGACGGATAGCCAGACAGCGGAGTCTTAGTAATAGGATCCCGTTCGGCTCCCATTCGGAACGCAACCTTTAAAACTGCTACTAACTTTCAGTCTGCAGTCTGTAGGTATCCCAATGCACAATGCTGGTCCTTCCCTCATATCTTATTAAAAAACTGCCATACAATATTCAAACGAACCTCAAAGAAAAAACAACTTCTAGAAATGTTATGACTAGTAAGTTAATAATAAAAGTTCCTTTTCTATTCTCTGTTATAAGATAAAACCGTTGGCACGTGTATCGTAACCCCCCGAGTCCCCCCTTCCCGTCATGCCATCTGCGAGGGAGCTCTTACTTACATCATTCTAGTCTGAACTTAACCAAAAAAATAAAATATGAACAACAATAAATTCAAATATATTATGTAACTTAATTGTCAGCCATGAAAGTTGTTTACAATTTAATTTAGAAGAATTAGGCCACAATTTTAGGCAGACTGACAGAGGTACTTTCGCATAATTACACTATTTGTATGTATGTTTTATCTGACTAAAGTAAAGAAAGAAAGAAAGTAAAGACTAAGGGGCAACAAGATTCAATCCTACTTTTTTTTCTTGTAAATACTCGTAGCATTCAAAAGTGCCTTAAAATGGCTTAATTGAAATGAATGTTTTGACTTTGACATTGACTTCGACTTTGAAATGACATGACCCCTGTATTGTTACATGGGCATGTAACAATACAGGGGTATAATAAATGTTTTTCTTCCATTCTGCGCTATTCAATACAAATTGTTCACTCCCAAAAATAAAAGTTCTTTACCAGCAATATTTTTTTCTTAATGTTACAATAGATTGACAGGCAGTATGCGTACTTAAAGGTTTTATTATATAACTTTATATCTTTAAACACCCTGAACATATAATTCACACAAGCAATTCCACTCGCTTAAGTGTGTATACGTATATTTTAAACAAATCGGCTCGTTGTGCACTCAGAGGCGATTGGTTTCGACTGTTCTGAACGATAAGCACAGTACTCGATACATATTTAATAAACAATACTTTTACCAATCGATCGTAAAATCTGTGAAACGTTTCGTATTTTCACATGGAAATGTTAAAATGTTATTGGAAACGTTAATACGACACTCAAATTTTAAACTAGCCGTAGTTCAGGAGGCTTTTATTTGCGAAAATAATATTTTATTTGTCCGTTCGTTATAATTGTACCTACTTTCATAACAATGGTCTTGAATTAATTACAGGGCGCCTACCGCCATCTCTTATAACAATATTAATTTAATATAACATAACATCACGCCTGTAATCCCCGTAGGGATAGGCAGAGGTGTACCCATTAGTACACCCACATTTCGCCAGTTATGTTTAAGTCCCATGTAATAGGGGGCGAGCCTATTGCCATCAACTGGGCACAAATCCAGACTCCGAGGCTGCTACTGAGAAATTCCTGATGGAAAAACCCAATAACACTTTGCCCGACCTGGGAATCGAACCCAAGACCTCATGCTCAGCAGTCGTGGTTTGCGACCACTAGACCAACGAGGCAGTCTATTAATTTAATATTACTTTGTAATATCTGTTGTTGCATTTTCAACTCTCGGCGCTGATCCGAGCGTTGAAAATCCAACAGTGGGGAAGGCAAAGTAATATTAAAATAATATTGTTTTAAGAGGTTGTGGTAGGCCTGGTAGGTAAATTGTTTATCAGTCAGGCAGTCATGCAACTATTTTACTTTAAACTGGATTTACTCGTATAATTATTACAAAATTAGTGGCTAAAGGTTTTATCTTTTTCACGACTTCAACTCACTTCAGTTCGTGAATTCGTCCATGTGGAAGTAATAATGTAGTAAAATATATTGTTTGACACTCCCTAATACTATAGCTTTCTATTAGTGAAAGAATTTTAGTAATTGGACTAGGACTTTCAGAGATTACCTTACATAAGTATAAGTATGTGAAGTTATTTCCATGTAAGTACTTTCAATACGTGTGTAACTATACTACCCCGTGTTTTATGATACACGGATAATATGTTTAATTTTATACCTGGCCTTCGTGCGGACGATGCATAAAACTAGTGTCGTAATGTAAATTGGACTTTATGACTAGAGAACAATGAATAAGAATAATGTTTACTTTCACAAATAAACTCCGTTATTTAGAAGACGGTTTGCCTAAGAACCTATCAAGCTGAGAGTGTCTAACGTCCGTATCACTAGAGCCCATTCGCAGGCACTTTCCATAATAATTTAAGACTAATTAAGTCTTAGAGGCTGTTAGGGTGCCCAAGTGAGAAAGGTGGTAATTAGGGTTTCCCTTTCTCACTAAAACATTAAAATTTCACCTTGACTCGAGTAACGAGTCATTAGCAACTCTTTGATGCATACTAATTGTGTTCACTTTGAACGTAATTGTAATTAAAGATAGACTCAAAGTGCACGGTAGGTATTGGTGAAGAAAGAATTCTTTAAAGGTGTTTTTAAAGTCTATAGTTTTATTTGTTCAACCCGACCGCGACCTCGGAACTCCATTAAAATACGCAGAGGTAGTAAATGGGCGACAATTCAATTTCAATTTTAATAAATTCAATTCATTTATTCAGGAATAATTAACATTTTATGTGAATTTTAAAGCTTAAAAAAAATAAAATTAAAACAGAAGTAGCACAAAATAAACAAATAATAGAGCATTATCATTACAATACAAGTATAAAGAAATTGAAAAGTAAATTAATAACAATATCAATGGAAGCAATAAAAAAAAATAACTGCGGGGTTTTTTTTTGCGCGTATTCCTAATTATTTTTCTAAAAAATAAGGGTAAGCCTAAATTACTCCTTATAACATCAGCTAGATGCCGATGTTAGTCCAGTTAAAATCGGTCCAGCTATGTCGAAGATAAGCGGAACAAACAAACAGACACACAGATAAACAACAATAGAGAAATAAAGTCTAAATCGCCGCGAAAGTATCAAAAAAAACAAAAAATTAAAATCTTTTGCTTCTGTTAATTGCCATTAAGCTGACGGTATCAGCGTAATGAGGATAATTGATTTCGTGGCCTCGAACTCGGAAACTGAGACACATGCAGGCAAGCCGTAACGACTTCCCATTAAATTGGACATTGGGTCCGAAGAAGATAAACCAATTATTTGGAAAATGGAACTTTTGTGAAAATCTGTCACATTATGTTCGACTTCTATTAAAATATTTAGAGCTTTATTATTTTGAACATCATTAGCATAGCAACTCATCAACATCTTTAATGATGAACATAGGTCGTCTAGTAACTATAGTAGATTCAATTAGTGGTGAAATGGATTGTTGAGGAAAATTCCGTAATCATCTCTGATTGGCTTTTTACGGATTAACGACCGCAATTTGTTATTAGCAGAGAGGATATTGCTTCGGATCTTTTTGATAATATGGAAGTAAGTATGGAAGTACATAATTATGATCAGGAAGTACATATTTATAAGCTTATTGTTGAGGAATCACAAAATATATAATATAAAAAATTGTAACGTCAAAATAACACCGTTTACAAAATAAATACTTGACGGTGCACGCGGTACCTACACGAAAAAAACATTTTATTTTTTCAATTTTGTCTCTCTGTCTGTTTGTTGGTTCTCGGTGATCTCCGAAACGACTGGACCGATTTTGAAGGAACGTTATTGTAAGGGATGTTATTAGGAGTAGGCTTAGACTTTGAACCGACTTGACTTTGACTTGAAATTAAGGTTCCGCACTTCTTAGTGCGTATTCTTATATAAAACCCGGTGATAACATTCAAGCGAACGAAGTCACGGGCATAGGCAAAGTTAAGTTTCTATAATCTCCTAAATTCTCAACCTAAACGCACGCAAACAATAACAACGCATTTCGTTGTCAATTCTAGACCCGTCAACATCAATTTCGAGTATCGATAGTCATGTCAAAAATGAACGCAGTGCCCTATCGTAAAACAACGGTTACGTCCGAAACACGCGCCCAAAGCGATAATTTCAACTGATAAATCGCCAAGAGTGACTTGTTCATCTTACGCTTGACTAGTAACAGAGACAACAACGCGCTAAAAATATTTTTCAAAGGTGTTGTTCCACTTTGCCCCATCAAGCCGCCACCCTGCTGTGGCAGACTGCCTAAAATTTTGCGGTAAAATATGCCCCACTAGTTTGATTTAATGGGGCAGATTTCACTATAAACAACTAATAAATAATACAAATAAATAGTAAATAAAATTGTACAATATTTTAGAACTTTTATTTAAAATATACTTCCTTCGTATTAAATCTAAGTTTCCAATAAGACTTACGTTTTACTTACAGATAGGTCTATACATTTATTTTTTTACAAATACGAGCAAACCTACCTTCACAAATTCTGAGGTTCCCTAGTGAGGCAGAATCCACCAAGATTCCATACCAGTGAAATAAGCCCCATTAAATCAAATTAGTGGGGCATATTCCACTGCAAAATTTTAGGCTGTCTACTTTGCCACAGAAAGGTGGCGGCTTGATGGGGCAAAGTGGAACTACTCTTTCAAAGCCCGTTGAATCGGCCATCAAAGAATATTTATCTTTGGTCCATATTTAAATATTCATTTAAACCTTTTTCTAGAGGCTGTCACGCATTTAACCCAAAAAGTCACTCGGATTTAATATAGCTCTTTATACTGACATTTAAACGACAATTTGTGCGCCCTTACCTGGCTCAAAGACCGCTAATTGCCCTTTTTCAACAAATTAATAATCAAGAGAAAAAAAATGTGCTAATTTATTCGATGTGCAATTTAAAGGCTTCTCAGAAAAAGAGAAAGAGATTAGGTTTCAGTGGATCGATACATACTCGTACCTACAAAAATAAACTGTTTTTCTTTCCAAATATTAAAAGTAAAGTTTGTTTGTTTTTGTTTGTAAGAGGTAATCTGTGAAAGTACTAGTCTGATTACAAAAAGTCTTACACTAATAGAAAGCTACTACACTATTGCCAAGTGCCATAGATTATAAATTATGTTTTATGGTATACTTGACTTCCATACAGATGGAGTCAAACATATACATTCCAAGGTCGGGCAAAGTTTTATTAGGAGTCTGGATTTGTGCCCGGTTG
Source organism: Hoplodrina blanda (assembly GCA_949316365.1). Taxonomy (NCBI): domain Eukaryota; kingdom Metazoa; phylum Arthropoda; class Insecta; order Lepidoptera; family Noctuidae; genus Hoplodrina; species Hoplodrina blanda. The sequence continues at coordinate 10,834,859 of OX438585.1, forward strand.
ATGGCAATAGATAGGATTCACCTCTGCCTAACTCTACGGGGATTACAGGCGTGACGTTATAAGTAAAATAGACTTATTTAGCACAATGAATTTTGTTACTTTGACGCCAAAGAATATTTTTAAACTCAATGCTTAGCAAAAAGGCACTTTATGAACACATAGCAAAACGTATAAATAAAGTAAGAGAATATTTATCAACAATACAAAACGCTTGGATAATATTTTAATATTTTTAGGTCCAAAGAACCGTAACGCGATATCTCACCGCGATTATCGGAATACATACAGAGTGAAAACTTTGTTTGTGATGTAACAGAATATAGCTCTTCCCGCCCATAACCCGATATCCGTTGCTCCTCTGCGGCACTTAGTTCCTCAGAAAATTCTCATAAGAAGTATTCCAGTAATGCGATTCACTTGCTTTTACTTTAAAAGCATTGAAATCGTCAAGCGAAGAAAACTGAATTTCACGGCTAATAAACTCATAAAATATAAGCCAGTATTAAATAATTTTTGGAAAGAAAATCTTGAAGTTTCTCTTCCGCGTTTTCTTTTCCCCTCTTCTTAATGCAAGACACTGAAAATACATTTTCTGTACATATTTCTTACTCATACAATACTAAGAAAGGTCTGAGTAGATACTCATTTAAATTGAAAAGAATTTTATTATAAGACTGTGTTCCTGTAAGATATAAAACTTATTCTATTACTAAGTGTACCTGTTCATTATTTGGGACATGTTTAAAAATTTTCAAACTTTTACTTTACGTCGAATACCTTTCAAAAAAAGAAGAATCGTTGAATTTGGGCAACATTAGATGCTCCCGCGCCATTAATTCGGAACAGAAGTTAACTTAGTTGAAGCGTACAAATTACATCAGTCTTAGTTTAGTAACACGGAAATGTTTGCGGAATTCTTTAAGAGGCGTAGGTATCTACATTATTCCGACGTCGAATTCCGACAATCCGGTGAATCGAGTCTGCGGATAATTCGTCTCGTAGGCCATTCGATCGACCTAATTCGGGGAGATCTCATTCGGCTAATGGCTGTAATGTTTCACCTGAGTGCGTCTACAGCAGTGGATTGAAGTATTTGTTCAGCGAATGATGGCCCTTTACAATTCACGTTAAGGAAACGTAAGAAGTCGGTAGTTGAATAATTTATATCGAAGTCCTTTGAAAGCAGATGTGCCATGTTGTTTTAAGCTGAAACTAAGGGATTATATTAAGAGGATCGGTGGAATATAGTAATTGCTCTTAATTAGGCTATATAAGTACGAAAAAAATATTTTTTGGAAGGTTTAAAATATTTCACAACTGACCACAAACTTTAAGATACCCTACCTTAGTATGGCACGTGCTGCCACCCACTCACACGCACGCACGCACCCTTTTAAGTAAACAGCCCCAAACAGGCTTAACAAAACTTAAATCAAAGCAACGTACCTACACAAGCTTAGTAAAGAAACGGCAAAGCACTAACTTATAAGCAAATCTCGTAGAACTGAGGGCAGCAATAAACATTCTTGGGCAAACATAGCCTGATATGAAGGCATTGAACTTTCCCGTCCTGCGATAATAATTTACATGATTTTATGAAACAACGGCTCACGTCCGATGTTCGACAGTAGCGGAACCAAACAAAGGAATATCCCTTCATACGATAGTTTACTATGTTTGGGTTTCGACTTTATGCAGTGTACCATGAATATATTTTATTTTACGTGACCAACATCTCTATCGCTTGTTTAAGCTATCGTGCAGTGCAAAAATATTTGGTGGAATAACAGTTTTTGGCTGATTTATAATTTTATTGGTATTGTATGACGTTTGTTTTGGTGATGTTACTTCGGTATTTACAGGATAATATCATTCTGACCGAATTTCGATCACAGCTGCCAGTCTTAGTAGAGACCAGCTAAGATATTGCAAGCAAGAGATGAGGCGAAAGGAGTATGTAAGGATCGTAGCTGGTGGCGTTCTGTGGTTTCTGCCTACCCCCATGGGAAAAAGGTGTGAGTTTATGTATGTATGTAAGTGACTCCGCAAACTTTTTTGCACCTCTCTTCCCTCTCTCTCGCATAGTCTGATGTGACGGTAATCTGACACGACCACGGAGAAATCAAGCGGAAAATCAACAGCTTTACGTGATTTCCGAGGTACGGAGGCACCACCCATTTCTAAACTCCGGGATTTTACCAAGAAATTCCTAATGGAAAAACCAAATAATACTCTACTAACTTACCTCAACGTTCAGCAGTGGCGCTTGCGACCACGTGACCAAAAATTACGCCAAAATACAGGATAATAAATAAATACAGCTGTCCCTTAAATACCCTGTACAATTACATCATTCTGATAAAATATTTTTAGTTACTTATCCTCCACTAACAAAATATAGGTATTACGCTCGGTAGCACAATTTCAGAACATGAGAATTTCGCTAGTTGACGGGCGGTACATACGTCACTACGTTGTCTGCTCTCAGAATCAGCAGCCAGCGTGAACGCCATGACAGCTCGTCTAAAGTCAGTTCTAATCAGAACTACACATTGGCCGAGTTGTATTATATATACTACATACAGCAGCTACTCTACCGCCATTGAGAAATGGCACAATCAGGATTTGCACAAATTACACTTAAGGTATTTTAAATATATCATCAACTAAAACGCCTATCATTGTTTTGCAAAAGTTAAAGGGTATTAGAACCATTTTAGCAATCAATCCATACGATCCAATAGCCCTCTCGATCAGGGGCCATGGGTCAGGTATAGTAAGAGGGAAGACAAAGTAAAATGGGTTCATTCTTTCTGTAATTAAAATTATAATTAAAGTCCGAAAACCACCTACAAAGGCTTAATCTGCAATGAACCAAAAACCTATACCAACGAAAGACCAAAAACTTTTAATTACAAACACGCATTTAATTTTCACCGTGCACGTTAATACATATTCCGTTGGCGTCGCGACCAAATATAGATGTATGGTCGTATAGAAATTCTAGCGGTCGACAATAGTCGTAATTCCGTCGTCGCACCGACGCGGTCGCCACCGGACGCAGGAGCGAATACGTAATGACATCCGATGGTCACATTTGTAATTTTATTACCACAACCCCATTCTTGTTATGGTAATCCTAATGACCTAGAGTTTGTTACGGCCGTGAAAATTGTTGCAATATTGCGAGCCGCCTAAAACTTCCTTTATAAAAAGAAGGAAATGTTTTATACTCTAGGAGGCGACAATGGAGGAGTGTCGAGTTGTTTTTGTCTGTACGTTTTGTTTGTGTCCGTTTTATTTGTCGACGTCACACATAGAATTTATTAAGAGGCTTAGTAGAGGTTTTTAGAGCATCGGAATGGAAATAAACATGTAATTCTTACTCAACATGAATAAATACAAGAACTAATAAAATAGATTCATAAGAAACACACACATGCCTATAGCCCTATTAAGTATGTATTATGTTCAGTATATTAACAACAACAAAAAACTTAAATAAACATCAAACACACTACCTACTCGTATTTACGAACAAGAAATTACTGTTCGTATAAAGTACACGAAACCAATAAAAAAAAAAACAAATAATGTCACGACCCCTTTATATGAAACCTATAATAAATTACACAGAGTAAATAAAAAAACAGAGACTACACAAACACGTAAACAGAATAAAAAATGGGTCTAAGTATAACCCAGATGGTAATGACACTACAAAAACATTTTATTATTCACAAACAGTATCAAAGAAGAAAGTTCCGGCTCGCCCAAATTATTTGCATCAGAAAGAGGGTAGTTCGCACTACCAACTACTTGTTTCCTTGCAAGTACAGTGGGGCTGTCGGGAAAACATCCGAAAGGTATTTGAATGCAGATTGTACAAGGGTTTATTCAGAAATGTATGTTAGTTAAGAAGCTTACAATGTTTGTAATAAACATTGGGTCAGTTTACATAAAACCTTGATGTTCTATTGGGTAATCCTTTAAGGAAATTGCGAAGTTAAACCTATGAACTACAAATTGAGCACTCTATTTCGAACAAATTTTAATTATTCCAGGGAATTATGTGGTTTAGTATGAGGATTTAGTATGAAATTCCGATATACGGTTCAGTCACGTATAGAATTTAGGATAGGTCCGGTAGAATATTTGAGCAGCCAGGAATCCCAATTTCGCAAGATTCTGAAGATCTCATGTCACACGTTCTTCGGTCAAATTTCTAATAAACAAATGAATAATATTTTACGATAATCTGGGTTACTTTCACCATTTAGATAATTAAACTAAACTTTTAATTACAGTTTCCATTATTAGATTATATTACCAAAATTAATAACTACAATTCTCATTTATGTATCAAAGTCTAAGTGTTTATTTTAATTAAACTATTTACAGACACTTTTTGAATAGTCAAGGGGTCGGTCAGTTAGACAGAAAATTGCCCGTTCCAAAACGTAGATGGGTCTCTATGCAAAAGAACGAGCAAGAAACTTAACAGACAGTCTTTACAAAATCCTGTTTATATTATTCTTGTGTATTCTCATAGTCTTGCTAGAGATAGTAGGTATGTATAAAAATTGTAATATTACAACTTAATACATCCAATAAATACATTCCGTACCACATGCGGTCACAATTGCGGTATTACATTGCATATTCTACAAAAGAACTGGCAACAACTCAAATCTGGCGTCGGTCCCTGGATAAATCTTCAAATGTACAATATTAATATTGGAGTAAATGGAGAAATTTATTATGGATGAGCTATGAACCTTTGTGGTGTTACCAACGGATTTTTTTTTATTACAAATGGGTTTAATTTTCAACGGGCAACATTTCAATTGAGATTCTATTTAGTAAAAATGAAATACTTCCTCGTTTAATTTAGAACGTTGGGGGATGAAAGGCGGTTTATTGTATTCTTTTTTTTTTGGTTCTTTTTATCTACTTCTGTATAACTAAAATTTTGTATCTTTTTCTATAAAAATAAACTAGTTTTTTGGTGAAAAATGTTCTCTACTAACTTTTTAGAACTTTGTATCCTATTTATGTTAAGGGAATTTTATTAAAATCGGTTCATTCATTTCTAAAAATAAGGACTTCAAAGTTTGTATGATATGACGTAAGGCGTAAACGCTCTTCATTAAGTTTCTGATATAAAAAGTACACTGCCATTTTTTTCTAATTAAAAATATAACTTTTTAGTTTATATTTCTAAACATTAAGCAATTCTTAAGTTACTAAAATAAATACCCATTAGATACTGTTAGACATTACCATCTCGTCCCATACTGCGACATTAGCCGAACTTGTCTACGAAAGTACCAGCCAGTACCGTTTTATATCTCCGTCACCGACATCGCAGGAGATTGTTGGCACTTAGACTGTTTGTTGTGAACTAACTCACAAAATGTATTTGAAATGAGTATCCATCATAGCCGATGAAGGAATCAAAGATGAAAGGCCAGCCGCGCGTCCTCGAGGGATACATTGAGACGTTTCCAATTTGTAATAAACTTGATCGTAACAAATCTGAAATATTAGAAGGCATTGTAAATTGGATCACGTTTTACGTCTTAGGCGGAAAACTTCAGGGAGTTTTGTTCCATTTCTGGTATTAAAGCTGTATAACTTCTCACGATTGACATTTAGCAAACTTTTTTTAGAAAAGTGAGTGTGTCCGTAAAAGGTTTGGAATAATTTGGGCACTCACCGTCCGGGCTATAACTATCGGCATTTGGGTGAAGTACCTCGGTGAACCCAAACAAATTCTTGCGCGACTTCTTATTGAGGGCGGAAACGACGATCGCTATCGACTTATTATACAAATGGTCGATTTCTGAGCTACAGTAACAATATCTTACCATGAAAAATTACGACTCAATAGTGTTGCGGTCTCTCTTGGCTCCGTTTTGCAATAAAATCGGTGCCTCATAGACCATTCCCTTTATTTGTGATTCTCAACGTGAACTCACACTGATCTTTTACACACGAACCAATTTTGTCGAACACAGTTTTGGGGGAAGAATGATGTATTGTGAGAATATTTTGTTCGGGACAAGCGCCAATATCAGATAATGTTCGATAAGAATGTACGTTTAATATTCGACCTCAGAATCAGATATTGGTATGAGAAACCAGAGTAACTGTCAACTGTACAATGTATCTTTTCATATGTTTCATACGTGGAGGTCGTTGTCCGGTCGTACTTCGACCCATCTATCTCTACGACATCAAAGGAATCTATAAAAAATGAAACGTTGTGTCGCTAACAATAAAAAGATAAAAATCTGGTGAACGTTATAACGAACACAATGTCTGACTTGTAAAGGAAAATTCTTTTTCAATTTAATTTAATTGGATGTAATATCCCAAGTACAAGTTTTTGAATCTCGAATAAGGATAACGGTTATTATAGTGCTTGTGGACGATGTTCTGTGGGCTTACAAGTAATATAATCTTTAAACTCGTCTTAACATAGTTAGGCGTGGTTTTGAAATCGGTTCTATGGGTAAAGTTGTGTCGTTACCACACAAGCTATTTAAAATCTGAGCAAAACAAGTGAGTGAAAGAATAATAGCGTAATGAAAACTGTTTGCTGTAACTTGCCGTCACTCCGTGAAAAATTGTAATGGAAAATAACCTAAACACAAATGCCCCTTATAAGCGTTAAACGTCAAAAAGGTTCGGTTAAACAGACGTTAATATTGATTTAACTGTAAGCTAGCTTTTGCCCACGTCTTCGTCTGCGCAGTCTAAAGAATTAAGCAAAAGTCTTCAATGTTTTAACTGAAATACAATAACGGGCTAAAAATCCTATGTGGTAAGCTAAATCAATATCCATTTATGTGGCAAATAACAGCTAGTTCCGTTCAGCCGTTTAGGCGTGAATGAGTAACACACATACATACATCCTCCTATACTTTTTTTTTTGTAAATATGTTTGAACAAAAACTACAGAGTTTTTAATTATCTTTACTAAATTCATTTACTCCCAATTTATGTATACACCAGTCAAGATAAGTTTCGAACATCAAAACTGATTCCAAAAACGTGCACGAAATTGAAAATTAATATTCACGAAACCTTTTGCAAAATCAATAAGCTTCTCGGCAAAAAAGAGTTGAAAACTTCTCCCGTAACCAAAACCCTTTCAATCAGCCCAGCGTCTGTCGAAACACTTTTTAAAGTAATCTATTGAGAGCTTCCACTTATCAATTAATAGCAGTGGAAAACGATGACTGAGCGCAGCTTAATCTCTTTCTGCCGTCTCACTGCCCAGCTATTAGCCTAATGGACCGTCGAACCTCGGCGACGACGTAACGAATCCTAGTTCTGCTGAGTATTAAAACAAAAACAAACGAATTAGCTTTTTATTCGGACTTTGCAAACATGTCTGTATGGTCATTGGTTGATTTGACCTTTTTAGGGACACACGAATCGAGTAACCCGTCTAATGATTCGTTTACATTAGTCGATAACTCGTTTATAGGAAAACGGTATCTTCGTATTAGGCAATACGATTTATGTATTTTGGTCGTTTCGGAATTCGGGTGACGTGTGTGTTTTAACTGAATTACAATTTGTGGTACTGGGTTTTCCTATGGAGGTGTGTATGTAGGTATAACTAAAATGTGATAAAAGAATGTGAGCATTGTTCTTGTTTTTATGTCTCTTTAATTTTAATAAATTATAATATCTCTAATACATAGTTATCTGACGATTGAAAAATTAGCCCTAAATTATATTAGGTATAATTTGTTTTTCAATATCGTAGGTGCGTATACTAGCATAACTCACGTACAAAAAATTTATGGTTTCGTGCGAAATCGAACCCGCGCCATGCAGCGCAGCCAGTATCGTAATTTTACACCATAATATTATAAAAGTGTTCAGTAAATATATATCAATTCTAAAACTGTCATGGCACCATTTCTTATATTTTTATTATTTCTCCTCACCCGTGTCTTCAAATAAAATAAAATTATTGAGTTCCGGCGAGTAGTTGTAAAAGTTTCAGCTTTGAAACTGTTCCTGCTAAAGTTTGAAAGAGGAAAAGAGTCACTGAAGTAATCGTTAAACTGAAACTGAAATAAGATTTCAATATAGTTTTTACATCGCAAAATGTTTGAACTTATAAGTATATATTGCGAAAACGTTACCTATTAAGTTCGTAATAGGTATTACAAATTCAACTTAGAAACAGGTAATTTCTCGATAAAGCTGAATCTTAATTTATTTGCTCAGTGAAAACGACCCTAATACTCATTTCTGGAACAAAAATCAATGACGTGCAATTTGTCAAAAATATTTCTAATATACCAACATTTTTGACATTGATTTTCGCTGAGAAGGGATTGCGACTGGATTTTGAACGGTTTTAGTAAAAGGAATTGGCCTTCAGATTGGCTGTTGATAATTCAGTGAGCTAATTACAACAGTTGAAATACGTTTGATACTTTGTATCAATTTTAATTTCAGAAACTGGATATCAATTTGCTTATACCGGGATAACTGATAAAATGCTCTAAATTCAAAATACTTATAATATACTTATAGGATGACACGACCAATTAATTTTATTGACGTACTTTTTATGACCTGTCAAAACGCGGTTCTCCCATAGATTTTCTATGGCAAAAAATAACTGTGACGTCACTTTTGTGTCGTCTCAATTGACCAATTATTTATAAAATTGAGAACAATTGAAAATCAAATTAGGTACGCAGTTAATTAAAAATTAATTGGGTTTTCAGGGCTAAATAAAGTGTTTCTTTAGAGAAGATATGTCTTGGAATTATTGGTTAATAGTGTACCCAATTGATTGTAGTAAACATAAATATTCACGTATATGTTTCTAAATTTCCAGGCTAATATTATATGTAGTCAAACGGAGGAACTATACATAATCGAACAGGTCACACATCGACCTCAATGATCGATCGCATTGACAAAGTAACCATGAACCTTTTGTACGTCCATCACTAACTTGACACCTTTGTTGTTACCACTAGAACAGTTCAATGACTGTCAAAGGTCTATTGGCAAACCCTTTACCAAAGTACTATTGTTTAAACGAGCAACTATAGAATTCTCATTACCACAGAGTCGAAAGGACATGGAGTGATAATGTGCATGTGAATAGTACAATACGCGCCACGAAGAATGAGACTTGACAAGCGTCAGTAGAGGGGAGCTTGCGCATGTATGGATGTACGAAATAGTTATCCATAATTTGTGTTAGATACACAAATTATGAATAATTATTTCAGAGACTTATCGATGACATTTAGATTAAAATTCTTAACAATATTATAATATTTATTACGAAATAATAAAGTTAGTGTGGTATGTCAAGTCTCATCTTTCGTGGCGAGATTGTACAGTTGGGCGCAAAGATATGTGAGTGGGTATTGCTGATGATTTAAGTATGTATAAAATGTTAGCTTTTAAAGATCGTAAGTGATATGAAGCGTCACTTACCTAAAATTATCAGCAAATTATTTTTTCTACACTTCATACATTCGTCGGGATGTTCAGACCTTGACTATAGTCAAATTGTTGGCAAATTCTGATAAATTGTAAAAAGAAATCTAAGAACTTTAAAAGTCAAATGTTTTCTGTACGTTTAGATGACGCCGATATTTTACGTTTTATGCACTATAACTAACCCACATGTGAGCACTCCATTTACTTCATATTCAGTGCAAGTACCGAAACAACAGCAGTGATTCCAGACAGGCCGTCCATACATCATCTCACTTCAACGGATCAATGATTGATGCTCGCTCACAAATCGCCGCGTCATTGTTATCACTGAACGTCTACTCGCGGTGTTTACATTTCAGCGTCATTTAACATTTAGTTTGTTAAATTGGTTCATTTTTAGGGATCCGTACCTCGGTCCGCAAAAATGATATCCTTATAGAATCATTTTGTTGTCTGTCTGTCAAGACGAAAGACGAAGAAGGCAAGAAGCAATGCCGCAAGTAAAGGAAGAAATCCGAAAACCGTATGAGTTACATCACAAAATAATTACTTTTGGGAGATTATAAACTAATTTTTTGTATGTTGTGTTAAATAGTGTAGGGTGGTACGGAACCCTTTGTGTGCGACTCCGACTCGCACTTGACTGGTTTTTTTTATAAGTCTTTACTCTTGTGTGCAGCTATCAGCTGTGTTAAAGTTTCGGCATGTTGCCAAAGACTTCTAACGATGCCAAAGTAAAGTATGGATGGGTAATTCCCGTATTTTTAGGACCATTCTTACTCTTGGTCTTAAAAACTGACCAAAATACTTATAATTTAAACCGGTTTTTTGTCTTTTTGACATTGATTGTCTTTTAGAAGAAATTGGGAGAAGATTTAATTACGGAAAGTGGCTTTTAGTTTTCTTTGTACCAGACTGATTAAAAAAGACTGAATAAATTTTAATTTAATGTAAGAGAGAGCTTTCTGCAAACAAAAATGGACACATAATTTAATTTACCTTTAAGTGTAAATGACAGTGGTTCTTTTTTTTTGTTTTTGTGGCATCTAACGATCTTTTGATGTTTGGATTGTTTTAAAATGGTTGTTTTATAAACAATTTGTTTCAAAGCAGCATTGGAAATACTATGTTTTATTTTATTTCGGTTTGTATTTCTATTTACGAGACATTATTAACAACACACATAACATCACGCCTGTAATCCCTGAAGGGTTAGGCAGAGATGTACCCATTAGTACACCAACATTTCGCCATTTATGTTTAAGTCCCATGTAATAGGGGGCGAGCCATTATTATTTTATTTAAAAACCACAACTAACCACGTCTACTATATAATATTTCGGTAAGCACGATAAGCAGCGAGTTACGTTTGTCATCGCAGCGAGCAGCGGTTACCGTAGCCATCGTGCTACGGCGTAGCCGGTAAGCTACAATTTCGTAGCATTATCTACCTTACGATGAAAGTTTCGATCTGACGCAACTTCAAGAATTTAAAAAAACACTCTTCTTCTTTTTTCTTTTATTTTTATTTTTTTACTCTTTGACATTTAATAAAATAAAAATAGTTTGTTTTACTTCATCAATACACCGACTTTGTCAACAATAAATCTTGTATAAATGAGTAAATGAGACTATTACAAAAAACACCGGTCCACTGAAGCATCGTTATCTCCCTTCGTTAGGCCAGAGTCGTGTTCACGCATAATTATAAAAACACATGCAGCGTAACATTAGTGGACGTTGTTCTTTTTTTATGTGCTTTTAAAATGGTGACACTTGCTCAATATTTTTTTTGAAAAACCTTTTTTTTAAATTACTCTTTCATTGTAAATTTTTTTTTGTAAGACGCAAATTTCGACAAAAGTAGGTTGATTCTGTATTAGAAACTGGGTGGTTACTTGCCTTTCCTAGCTGGTGGAAGATAATCCAAAGTGCTGCTCTTATTATTTTGTGATTGCCATATACAGAAAGATATTAGTCTTACGCACTTTACGATCTGGGAGCCTACTGAGAGTGCGAGGAGTAAAACGTAACATAAATTCAATCGATTTTAAATTACATGCTGAAGGCTATACTTATATCAATGGGTGATACTTTATTGTGCTTGTCCAATAAAATAAAACCAGAATGATATTAGAAACTCGTATTTCTAATTTGAAAATCGACTCGAATCGAATATTCGGTTGAGTGCTCTCATGTTCCATAAGTAATTTGAATAATCTAAAATGTACGGCAAGTCTACCCTTTAGCCATAAGTTACATAAGCACTCACCCATCACGAAGTAATAAATCACGCTCCTATAAAAAAACATTCAACCCACGAAATATAGCAACGTGTTACTAAAATTAGTTTTAATCTCATAAGGATGGGCGTTCGAGAAAGCCCGCGCTGGCCACATATGGGATTAACGCTAGCCGTCCAACCCGCCTGGCGTATTAACCGGCCAGTTTACGATTATTACGTTGCACTTACAACTCTTAGGGGCAGCCGGCCAACTATACATGGCCGGTTTATAGCAATCATTAGGGCTCGATCAATGGTTGCCAAACTTATTTGTTGCTTTTTGAATACAGAACGCGAGCTTAACGTTCGCTTAAGTTGAGCTCTCGCTAAAGGATTTTTAGTGATCGAAAATGCCCAAACTGTAAGGCGAATAACTGCACTTTTCAATTTAATTTTGTATTTTTAGTTACTTTGCGAATGCTGTGAGTTTTTTGTATTTTTTTACATTCTCAAAAAATATAGGCGAATATTTTGATAATAGTGAAAAAAGGCATCTGTTTCTTTATACTTATATTTAGTCTTGAATTTAGTACGAAACAGTAGACAACTTAATTTTTTCCAAGTTGATACTCTAGTAAAAGTTGCTAACATTTATAAATATAATAAATAACTACAATATTTATAAATAACTTTTGAATAAAAGTCAAAAAGAAAACCTACAAGTGGAGAATAAGATCTAAATTGCTTTACTCTTAAAAAACTTTTTTTTTTCGCTAATCCAAATGAGATCACCTACTTTGAGTACCACAGCCGTTCAATAGGCCGCTTCGATTCAAAGTAGTTATTGCAAGCTATGAAATGTGCCTCGACTATGCCACGAGAGTGTACGTACTTTATAAAGTTATATCGTAAACATTGATAGCCTATTCTCCATATTTAATCTTAGTCTGTGATCGGTTAACGAGATTGGGTTGGTTATATAATAGGTATGTATTGGAATTGTAAACAAGTTTAATGTAGTAATAAAATTGGATTAAAAATGTTTTAGCCTTAGCAAGTTGTGATTTTTTATTTGACGGCTAGTTTTCAGGGTATACAACTCATGAATATATGAATAACTTTGTAATCAATTCAGAAATTTGAAAAAACACCTTAAAAATGCACTTCTACACGATTTGTTTTATATATCAGGGTTAATCCCAGGCCAGCACATTAAAACTCAACCCGTAAGTTAAGAAAGGTTGACAGGCGGCGGCGATATCGTAATAATCGTATTAATTGTCAATTAATATCAGAAATCGTAGTCCACATAGCTGACTTATCAAGTTAATATTAATTTTTATAGGTATAAGAAGGCTTAAGGCAGCTCTAATGAGCGCGGTGTTATACCTAATGACAATACAGCACGGCTCGTGCCATTCGAGTTAGAGCCTTATGTTCAGTATATTAAAGTATTTTCTACACGTAAAAAAGGTGACGGCTCACGGGCGGCGTGGTGGCAGCTAACAGTTCAAAATAATATGACATTCTAGTTAAGGCTTTACATCGAGTACGTTTATATTATTTTCTACAATGATACGTTAAAAAGGTGACAGCTCGCGGGCGGCGTACTGGCAGCTAACAGTTGAATTTTTAAACAGATTCTCGCCAGCTGTTGCAGTGTTGGACCGATTGTGTTATAATTACCGAGGACGAATATTCTTACAATTATTAGTATAAAATTCATAGTTTATCAAAGTAACAATGAATCGAAAAATACATTACACAGACAAATGAAAACCCACATCATCTTATCCAACAACAACAACAAAAAACAACCGACATTGTACTCAATATTCTTCCACCGCAAAAAAATAACTCGGATACTTTACATAAAAACTTCAAAATAACACACAACAATAGAGTATTTCCCAACGGGAACGATTAATCAAAAGTAGGTAAACACGAGACGTTACGGGAGCATACATTTATCACTATCAAATTCCCAAGGAACGATGGAACAAGATCCGAACACATACTTGTGGGGAAATAACAACTACTTACAAGGATCCATCGACCTGTGGCTGCGGTTAAAACTGAGATGGGTGACTATTTTGTTCCTGAATAACAAAAATGTCTGCTACGTCGCAGAAAAATTTTAAATTTCTGAAATAATTTAATATTAATATTTATTTATAATTTCGTTATAATCTGCACATCATAACCACATACGAACTTCTAAATCGAGCCACCGTTCATTTCCAAGCACGATATAATTAACAGCACGGATTCGACACAACAAATAATTTGCCATTCAATTTAGGGCTTTAAATGGAATGTGTTTAAATATTTTTTATAATGACAAGATAAAAGAGGTGAAGGCTCGCGGGCGGCGCACTGGTAGCCAACAATTGAATTTTTTTAAGCTGCCGGTTCGTTGCCATGTCGGAGCGTTAGCATTATCATTTTTAACCGATATATATAAGTATAAGACTGTAATGGGACTCCAACCAAGTTAGAAAAAGTCTAAGAAAAGTTGATGATACACATAAAAATAAATAAAAATTTTACTCAAGCAAGTTTTATCTAAAAGAACGAGTATTGCATTATTAATTAATCTGAAGCAGGCTTTTCTGTTTTTATTAATTAGTGAAGCGAGTTGTAAGAGAATTTCATTAATCTAGTTTCTTATTCTGAAGTCGCACTTTTAATATTCTGTGTTGATTCAATCGTAATGCACACTGCGTCAGCGCCACTGCACCCTCTATACAAAAGTTAAAAAGTAAGTATTTTAGTCATATTTTGATCAATAAGTAAATAAAACCTATCTGGGACAATTCTACAAACTTTTAGGAACGATTTCAATCTAATAGCAGTCTCAACCTGCCTAAAATACTTCTAATTTATGGTTGTCGCTGGAATATGATTGCGACTACAGTTTGAACCTTTTTAATTAGTACGATTGGTCAGCAAGCCTTGCATATAGTTAGTTTCTAGACCAATAATTTGATTTCAAAATTTTAATATTATTAAAATTTTCGTACGAAATATGATTTTGAATTATGTGTCTTTTAGAAATAAAGTTATTTTTAACTTACTTACTTCCATTGTGTAGCAAACAAGCATTATCTGCTTGAATCTAACTAGCTGGCTCGTATTAAAAGAAAATGTTCGTAAAAAATCTATAGAATAATTTCCTCAGACAAAAAATTAATAACACTGAATAATTTTCTTTTTCCGATACTTTGTAAAATGAAGTTTCAAACAATTTCCACGTAAAAGGATTCAACTAATTGAAACACAGGAACTTTATCTACCTGCTAATTTTATAACCATTGAACTTTTTCTTAAAGAAACCCGTATAAAGGTACCTTTTTTACTTAATAGGCTAAGGTTATTTCTTGAAAGATAAGTGGTTAGTTAGTTCAGAAGGAATCTGTAAGCATCCTCTTCGGCCACAATGGCCCCATCCTACTTATGTAATCCCTTAGTCGAGTCGTGCGACGCCCACGGGAACTAACGGCATTGTTGTACATAGCTATTGTACTGGATATACATAAATAATGATCTATTGCTTCGTCTTTGTTCTTTTCACTTCAGCTCTTTACATTTATTTTGGTCTCTTTTTAGTTTTATTGTTGTAAGTTACATTATGGTTCGTTTAATATGAAAATGCTAGGATAGCCTGCGAAATTCAAATCTTACGTTTTTTGCTATTTGCAGCTCTGCATCGAATTGCATGGTAATTAAAGCATTAGACGCGATAGTAATGAATATTGAAGCGACGATAACCCTCGGTTGGAAAAAGGAAACGAATAGCGAACTGTATAATAACCAGCCATTTTAAATGATAACCAGATTCATGAGGAAATAATATAGGCTATATACGGGAGTGGAGCAGTAATCAAAGACTTAGGCGGACGAAAAAAAACCACACGGACGAAGTCGCGGGCAGAAGCTAGTAATGAAATAAAACGATCAAAATAAGCTTTAAGTTCAAGCCCATAAAGTTGTCAAAATGTGAAAATCTTTTCACATTTACAAACAAAAGAACAATCAAATCGATTGGAATATTCAAATGTGGAACGCGAACTACAAAAAAAGCAAGGAACCAGTTCACGTTCTGAACATCAACAGCAAGCGTGTTATTTAACCCATTCAAGTTGACCCAAAAGTACCTCCATTTACATTTCACCATTCAAAAATGCTGCGGAAACTTTTCCGTTGGCCATTCAACGTGTATGGTGGATACACGGCTTTTTATCTTTCAAACTCCAACCCTTTTTGTTGCGTTGCCTCGCACTCTGAAAATAACCAATGCATATAAAATGATTCATGGTCTCAACGTGGATGCAGGCCGCTGCATATCGTGCTCACACGGTCGCATTAATTACAAAATGTATTCTGGACTCTGGATGTTATGCTTTGTGCGGGATAAGGGCTTTTGTTGTTTCAATTTTTAGTCTAAAAGTGGATACTGACCGGGTGAATTTACGTGTAATGTTATTGTTCAGATTCGGAATATTAAGCCGGGCGCACATTTGCGGTGTTACGACTTTGAACGTTGCAGTGGAGTAACTTTGAACTACCAATGTGAAATCTAATTTGACGACACGGTTGGCAGTGGCTAAGCGATTGGCTTCGTTGCGAGTTCGATTCCCCCACGGTACAAATTCAAGTCAAGTCACAGCATTTATTTCAATAAGACCATGTACAGGCACTTTTGAATTGTCAAGGAGTCGGTCAGTTAGTCAGAATGTTGAAGCTAGTTACTCGTTCTAAAACGGAGGTAAGCCTCTATGGACAAGATCGAGAAATAAACTCCACGGACACTCTTTTCAATTTAAATATTTGTATAATCTATAGATAGTTGTTTCGGGTAAGGCTGTTTGTGAGAAATTCGCAGTCAACATTTAAAAAATAAAACCTTATTTGTTTGAGCGTGTGAGAGTGCGCAGTGAGAGAATTCCAGATGATATAATTATCACAAATATCTAATTAATTCTTCGGGTCTCAAAGCAATGCGTCATCTTGCTCATAATGTAAACGGAGTGAACAGGCCTAATTAATTTAATTAATGGAGTAATATATCAGTGCTCATAACATCTTACGATACGCCCAGATTAAGTTACATTTGTTATATAACACTTTCATATTATTTTACATTATTATAACCTAATAATCGTAATAATAATAATAGCCTACATAACATAACATCACGCCTGTTATCCCCGAAGGGTTAGGCAGAGGTGTACCCATTAGTACACCTACATTTCGCCAGTTATGTTAAGTCCCATGTAATAGGGGGCGAGCCTATTGCCATCAACCGGGCACAAATCCAGACTCCGAGGCTGCTACTGAGAAATTCCTAATGGAAAAACCCAATAACACTGCCCGACCCGGGAATCGAACCCAAGACCTCATGCTCAGCAGTCGCGCTTTGGGACCACTACACCAACGAGGCAGTACTACTAGCCTATTACTGTCCCATTTCAATTTGATATATTTACATAGAAAGATTTGTGTCTCTAGTATTGGTTTCACATAGGAGAAGCAAGTTTGCATTCGATGACCGATAGATGGACAACAGGAAATAAAGCGGTTTGTGACAGTTTCGCATGCAATAGCTGTTTCGATTTACTGAACTTCGCCGGTTTTAGCTTGACCCAGACGAACTGTAGTCACAGTAAAATGTAAAACAGTATATCAATTCTACTTAACCTGTCAGATCGTTTTCTACGCTTTATCAGAAGGTTTCTGGTTTTTTTAACTTACTGTGACTATGGTGACTGTGCAGATAGCGAGCTACATACAAAAGTAATTCAGTCATATTTTGATCAAAACGTCATTAAGTGTTTACGCCGTACGGCATTTCATACTAACTTTCAAATCTACTAAAATACAGTAGAATCCGGATATAAGCGGCTGGTCGCTTTAACTGGAATCGTATTAAACGGATAATTATGTTTTCATAGTACGTCTATATGAAACAAACCACAAGTTAGCATTTTCGTCGCCATAGCGGTTGGGCGTTATAAACGGTGTCCGATGCGAATTCCGATGCGAAAAAGTAGTACAGTACTACTGTTTTTAAATTCTATAACAGTCCGCTATTCTGAAGTAAAACTACTAACCTATAACGAAACTATTAAGGAACCACCTTGGCGCACCACACGCAGTGTAATTTTTTTTATACGAATATCTTCCCAAAGTTGTTTTTTTAATAAACTCATTTAAATGCCATACCAAGAAACTTCTAGTACGGTAGGCTTTTTTGTCTCTTGGTTGTTACAACAAAAACACAGGTACCTACTATATTGCATGAAAGATACCTATCAAAGTTTTTTCAGGTGACACAATAGAAATGCTTCAGTATTTTTTTTATGATACTAGCGATAAGACCGTAATACAACCTACGAAAAACATAACAAGGTAACTTCCCTTTTATAACAGAACCTAACTTTGTAACCAGCAAAACCTTTTACCAATACAACGCACTCTAACAAAAGTATGTACAGTCAACAAAACAAGTAGGTATCCAGGGTCGTCAGATATAGTTGAAGTTTTCTTAGAAACCAATGGATGTTTTCAAATGTAATTTAATTTGAAAAGTAGATAATAAACAGTTCATTAATTAAATTAAGTTTCCATCGAAGACATCCATCAGTTTCTAAGAAAACTTCAAGTATATATCTAACGACCCTGGATACCTATCCGTTTTGTTTACTGTACCCAATACTAGAAATCAGCGTCTATACAGGCCTCTATAAAAATAAACGACTCCAATTTTCCCGGTGCGCCCCAATAAAAACATTAGCGATCGTCGGCGCGTGAAATTTCCTTTTTACATGCGTGCCTACACAGTACAGTATAAATCTACGTATATACTTAATGATATGACTGTAAAATAAATGGTTTGTTCCTATTTCTCAAATGAGTTTGTACTGGAATAAAAGGTAATCTGATACTCGCATAGATTTTTGTCACGTTTCTAGAGGGTTTCTTTTTGCTCAGTTATTATATGTACTTCGTCCTTTGTAAGCCAGGATCTACAGTAATGACCGAATAGAAACGAAAATGACAAAACCGGTTTATTTGAAGCACCTATGATACTATTAACAAATATCATAGTTTCATCCTGAGGGCCAAACACATGCGCGCTAAAATAAAAGTATTAAAGTCCATTTTCGAATTTGAAATAAAACTCTCCTATTGGTTTAATTTTATATGAAAATCACATTTGGTAGGAATATTATCACCCATTGATTTAAATGTGATAGCCCAGCGGTTAAGGTGCATATATGTAGGTATGAGGTTGTGGATTCGATACCGGGTTAATACGAAATATGACTTTTTTAATTCTTATGCTGGTCTTATTTATTGATATGTATACTATAAACCATTTAAATAAATATTACGGATAAACGGATATTTCTCGCATTTGCATTCGCATTTGAGACCTTCTGGCAAGTAGTTAAATCCTTTTCAAATTATAGAACCACCAGAACAAAAAGGTTCGACAAAAATAGTCCACACATATAGTAGGAAAAGAACAATTATGGACACTGTTATTGCCCTTTATTGTTACATTTTCTGCAGCCGTCCTACAAGTGGGCAATATTCTTCTATCCTGTCACATTTGAAGGCAATCGTCGTATGGCGAGAGGACGAATGAATCTGGACTTTATGTTCCAACACAATGTAACGTACCAGCGAAACAACAAAACATTTTTATAGATCGCAGTAACTGAGAATTTTTCAAAGACTCACTATAAACACGGTAGAATTTAAACAGAATTACAAAAGAGATTTAGGTTTCCATGAATCCTGGCAATTTACAACCAATCTACATACATACCTACATACATACACATACATAAACTCACGCCTTTTTCCCATGGGGGAAGGCAGAAACCACAGAACGCCACCTGCTACGATCCTTACATACTCCTTTCGCCTCATCTACGTCAACAACAATCAACCAACAACCAACCAATCTATAATAATAAAAATAATATTCCCGGCCGAATTTCGGTCACGGCTGACAATCTCAATGGAGACTAGCCGAGTACGCAGGATATAAAATAGTGCACAAGTGTGTACGCAAACACAGGGGCACTCCCTCTTGCCTCACTCTTATAGTCCGACGGGAGGGCAATCCAACACAACCAGGTAGAAATTAGGCGCAGGACTGACGGCTTTACGTGCTTTCTGAAGCATGGGGGACACCACCAATTTCCACACTCCGGGCTGCTACTTCTAATGGAAAACCCCAATAACACTTTTTGGCCGACCTGGGAATCGAACACAAGACCCCGTACTCAGCAGTTGTTCTTGCGACTACGAAACTAACGGGGCAGCTCCAACCAATCAATATATAGGTACACAATGTATAGATTTTGTCAATTAGTTTTGTATGGTCGAGCACAATATGAAAAGCCCACGTTCCATATGTAATTATGTGTTTGTACTACGGCAATCAACTCGACGCCCACGCCTATTAAAAATACTCACATATATGTAGTTAGATCGTGATAGGCCACTTTAGGGCAAATATTATTATGTACTTTCCAAGTTTCTCTTGGACATCACTGACATCGGTGAAGCAAAACATCATGCGGAAACCTGGACTCTAAAATTAATATATGTAAGTCTAAAATCGCCAAACTGCCTTGAGCAAGCGTGGTCATAAATGCTCGTGGCTTCTCTGTATGAGAAGAGGTCTTTGCTCAAATTGGGATAGTAATAGACTGATATTATTATTGTTCTATAAACCTATGTATAGGTAAAGTTAAGGACTCAATAAAATGAGCGCTCTATTTCGTTAAATTTAAATCGATTTAACTGCAAATTGGAATTTGATTGGATGTGCCGATCGCGGCGGCTTGAAATGAATTTTTGGGACTATTGGGAAACCGTAATACTATGTACAGGTCTCGTATTACTTTACAAACGAATTGTCCTATAAACGATTTACATTCATATTATAATTATTTAATATTGAATAAAAGTTACGAGAAACATTCATCATAATTTAATTGACGATCAATTTTGGGTCTTCCATAATTGTTTGTCTTGTAATCCTATACATTTCGTGGAGAATTATTTTTATTGGGAAAATGTTTTAATTGTCTTTGTTACTTTTGATTTATTTTTTTATTTTATACAATTTTGTTGAAAGCGTGGGATGTATGGGCAGCAAAAGCATTAAACAGCATATTTATATAGGAAATAATTGCACCCATAGCGACACAGTATCAGTACGTAATCATTTTCTGCTTGATGCCAGTATAAACATTAATTGGTGTTAGTTCTGCAGAAAAAAAATTATCCACATCAAAATTATTTTCATTTCTCAAAGTGCGTGCCTACTGATTTTGGATATTCAACGCTGATAAATTTTAAATTGCACTAACGACTTGGTAAAGGTTGCGGGAGACCGCTGAATGTGGGCAGCTCAGGACCGGTCATTGTGGCTATCTATGTCCAGCAGAAGCCGTCATTCGGCTGATATGCTGATGATGATGAATTTAAAATTCATTGTAATTGCATGTAAAGTCAACAAAAGAGTTAGGTATCCAGGGTCGTCAGATATGGGAGCGGTGAATGCTTATATGAATCCCGCACCTCTGGCCATAGCCAGAGGTGGAACACTGCGGTGGTTTAAGCCGGTAAGAGTCCGGCATGCCTCTCCATCACGCCCACGACGGAGGAAGTCCATGAAGATTTCCACGATGAATGTCTTCGACTGAAACTTGATTAATTAACTGTTTATTTTCAACTTTTTACATTAAATAACTTTTGAAAACATCCATCGGTTTCTAAGAAAACTTCAACTGTTCTGACAAACTGTTTTCCTATCTCTTTTGTACATTGGACTGTTAATACTGGATCGTAATGTAACAAACTTATAATACTGAATTTGTTTGACGTAATTAATTTAGTTAGGATTGAAATCTGGGTCGGCTAGTTGTAGCAGCATTAAGTAACAACTAAACAATGTTTAAAAGATTTGTTCTTTGATACTATTTGTATCGAATAAACTCGTAAAACTATGTTTTATTTTGTGGAGAAGACTACAAACATTTCCAGCGACACATAAGTACTACATCTCGCTCATGTGAGTACTTCACAAACTCTATATAACATTATCCTCAAACGTTGTATCGAGTTTTCCATTTCATTTAATATTCACAAAGTTTATCAACGTTAACGTTTCCACTCGAATGGAAATCCTTGCAAACTCCACAAACTTTTCACATTAAGAAATGACAAACATAAAACATTTATTTAAATTCGTGCATTTTAGGGTACTTGAACTATTCACAAACAAAATGTCCACGTATATTCGAGGTTTGTAGACATAAAGCGGAACTTCAAAGGATGTAATTCGGAGGGCCGTTTAGTGGGGGCGGATGGGAGTCGGGTCGCGGTCAGCTTCATTTCCGAACACAAACCTAGATCAGTGGCTGTCCACAGGGTTGACCAAACTCACGGATTACTTACTTGCGCTCAAGTTTGTTTAGGAGGGTGAAGGTGATAGATGTGTTAAAGAGTAAAAAATCGAATACGGTAGTTGACACCATTATCCAATAACTCCAAGACAGAAATTCTCTAAAGAAACACTTTATGCTAGCCCTGAATCCAAGATTAATTTTCAATTTACTGTAATATCTAAGTTTAAATTGCTTTCAAATTAGTAAATGGTAAGTCATTGAGTGACGTCACAGTTGTCTATTGCCATACAAAACTAAGGGAGGAGGATTCTTTTAAAAATAATACAAGGGTAATAGGCTCGCCCCCTATTACATGGGGCTTAAAATATAACTAGTGAAATGTGGGTGTACTAATGGGTACACCTCTGCCTAACCCTTCGGGGATTACAGGCATGATGTTATGTTTTGTTATGTGAGGATTCTTTTTATAAAATAATATCGATCAGAACTCAAGACACGCTGCGCAGAAGCCAATCGCTCAGCAACTGAGCCAATGGTCCTGTCAAATTAAAAATTATTAATTTATTTAGAAGAAAATAATTTTATTTATTTATTTATAACACACATACACTATCATCACAGGCTTACTTACCTAATACAATAGTGTAGTATACGAGATAACAAATCTTAGCCTAAAGTAATGTTACAAATTGCGGCCTGTGTGAATTCGCTCAGAGTACAATCGAAGCAGTCTATCTGTTGTGACATCATATTGAGTGTACGCAACGCGCGCGTCAGCGGCGCGTGCTGCAGCAGATTGGATAATTAGATTTAATAACGTTAAGTATCATAAATCTCACTCAATTATGTGACCTAAAACAATAATTTTGTCTAGGTCATCAGTTACGTGTACCATTAGCATTTTGGCACCAAAAGATAGCCAAAACTTACATACAGTGTGCCTCAAATGATTTACATTTCATTGGAGTACTGCCCTCTCTCATTAATTAATTGAATCACTTTTAAGTTGGTCGCCAATCCACCTTAAGCAAGCGTGGTGATCAATGTTCGTGCCTTCTCTGTATGAAAAGAGGCCTTTGCAATGCAGTGGGACAGTAATTTGGCTGGTAGTATTATTATTTTGACAGCACACTTGGCGCAGTGGATGAGCGACAGATACCGAGGTTCGATCCCCGCACGGAACAATTATTTTTGTATGACCTACAGTTAGTTGTTCTGGGTCTGGCTGTTCGTGTGTGTGAGTTTATATATTATTTTTGTAAACGCACCCATGATACAGGAGAAGTTCCTAGTGTAGGGCAAGTTATCCTTAAAAAAAAAGAAAAATTTAGAAGTTGGTGTGATAATCTAAGGTAGCTCCAAAAATTTTACCTGGATTTTAATTTTCTTTAAAAAACCATGCTACTTTAGCTACAAATTAATTGGAATAAGTGCGGAGGGATTATGATGACAAGGCTGTTTGATCTTGGCTATAAAGCCTCTTTTTAACCAAATTATTGCAATATACAAAAGTTTCAAAATTCACTGTATGTCTACCAGCCCTACACGTCGAAACTGCGATGTCACATTAAGGTCCAAACCTCTAACATATTGTAAGCTATCCGATGGCGAATGAGTCTTTTACAGGGAATTTTCTGCTGGCCTAAGATTTTTAACGCAAATAAGCTACGACCTATTAACCAGAGAAATAAAATATAACGGTTTAAAAAAACGAAATAACAAAAAAGAAACACAGGTACAGTGCATATTTATAACAATGCGTAGAGAATTTATTATCAACTAATTTTTGCCCACGACTTCGTCCGCGTCGAAGTTGATGCCTATTAACTATCTGTATTAAATATACTTTACGACCTATTCACAAAAAAAAACATCAAAATCGGTCAAGCCATTTTGGAGGAATACAACCACAAACACCGTGACACGAGATTTTTATATATGTAGATTTTTGATTGCAAAATCTGTACAAAAATTTAAAACCCTGTCTCCTTAATAACGCATTGGAAATAAAGCATTGTATGACCACAAGTCTTAAACACGATTTCTACTATAACTAGGTCGTACATTCCTGTATTTCAGTGAAAAAGTATTAGGTATGTACTTTAAAAAAATGTCTCGATGTTACTAACAAATATTAAAAGTTTTTATCAAATAAAACAACCAACAAACCGCACACGAAGTTAAAACATAGTTGTTCTTTGTTCAAGAGCTCATGACGTCACGAAAGAAGAATTACTACGCGCTGCACATTTAGCAAACTACTTTTTATAACTGACGACAGAGTTGGTTAGCTCTGTCGTGTACAAACAACAAAACAGATAGGTATCCAGGGTCGTCAGATGTAGTTGAAGTTTTCTAAGAAACCGATGGATGTTTTCGATTGAAACTTAACTAAATCAATCTGTTTATTATCTACTTTTTAACCCCCGACACAATAATGACGGGGCGTTATAAGTAAGACGTGTATGTGTGTGTGTCTGTCTGTAGCATCGTAGCTCCTGAACGGATGAACCGATTTTGTTTGAAAGGTGAATTAGTCGGGAGTGTTCTTATCTATGTCTGATGAAAATCGGTCCACGATGGCCGCCGTCGGGGGTTTTAATTTTTTTTATTTTCTATTTACATTTGAAAACATCCATGGGTTTCTAAGAAAACATGAACTATATCTGACGACCCTGCATACCTATCTTTTTTGTTGACTGTACGTGAGCCTCGTCGTGTACGTGAGCCTTATGTGGGCCACTTAATTATACCATCTGGACCAAGTAGCAAGCTAACCGAGTAGTTTATTGTGATAATGTACCTAACTGTAGTATTCATTAGAGCTTCGGGCTAAACGTTGACCATTGTCATTGCTTTGTTTAGCAGAATTGTATGTGTAAGGTCCACTTGCGCCAAAGTGTTAACTCAGAGTTAATTACTACCGGAGTTCTTTTTTTACTACTTCCATCTTTAAAAATTCCATGCCTTATCCCTCCCAGTTTTGGAAGGGTCCGCAGATCTCCTTTGTTGCCTCACTGTCTCAGGTCACCAATTCTGTGTTGCTTGACCCCACAAGTTGAGCAGCCTTATGAGCCACGTCAGCTTCTCCTGTTATGTATACATAATTATATAGATTAAAAAATTGCAGAGCTCCTGGTCAGACTGTGTCGCATATACTAGAGTGCCCCAATTGTCCGTTCGCCTATATACCCTTAACGTTCTGTACAACGCCTCGGATAAATCAGTAAACGATACGAAAGAGACAATAAAAATAGTACAAAGTGTCATACATAATAGGCCCATGTTAGCCAAGGTTATCTTTTAACTCTGAATTAGTTGCTAACTAACCCGGAGTTAAAAAGTAACCCTAGCTCTTGCAAACGGGCCTAATATGTTAGACTAAACAAAATAATAAAGTTCAGTAGCGTATGTTAGGACTAAGAAAACCACGCGTGAAATTACTAATCTTAATAATCTAGATGGTGCAAACAGAGCAGCAATTTCTAGTTTTTATTAATCAAATACAAAAGAAATAGAGTTGGAAATTGCGTAACAACTTACGATATAACTAAATGCCAGCTGGAATTAACTCTTGCACAGAATTTTCAACCTTATTCATTATGTCGTTGATTCATTATCCACTGATAAATGAAAACTGCTAAAGCACATTGCTGCGCTGTTTACGCAGACCCTCAACTCCTTTATCTCATTTTCCTCACAAATAAAATTCCTCTTTATTGATTCTCATATTCTTCACTGAAAAAGCTGTTTGCTTCATGAAAGAACAGAGGAAATAATTTGCTCGGACTTTTTTACCTCTTATTATTACACAGGGTCAGAAAAGAGTAGATTATCATCATAAACAAGTGTACCTCAGATCGTTATAGTCGGCAAAAAAACAACGTTTTTCTAATATCTCTAAGAGAACTATATTTTTTCATCAAAGCTTTGTTGTGTTGCTCATTGAGTCGTGCGCGTGGCACGTAATTTACTCGATAAAATACTTATGTCGCATTCACGCGACATTCTCTGAAGAAATGGAGATAATATTAACTGTTACCAATGATTTCACTCGCTTCCTAAGGAGAAATTTCGCATGTACCTGGACGGACCAGAATAACATTTTTTACTTAATTTGTCGAAAAAACTGACTAAATTAAGGCCAATTAAAAGTTTTCAGAGTTAACAAACATCATAAAAGCAAGTTGTTAGGAAGGTTGTAAACAGCTTTATTAATATTAAAAAGTTTACTACGTGCACATGTATGTACTCTAATATATATGTATGATTGTATGAAAACTGATTGATTTATCATGAATATAGACTGTTTGCGTGCCAAAATTCAGCAAAATCAGTTCAGCCATTTCTGCGTAATTGAGTAACAAACACACAAACATTTCAAACACTCAATTTCATTAGTGGGGTAGCTCGTACAATCCCTGATAAATTACCAACTAAACCTATATTTTCATGAAGCAAACCTCTAAATATCACGAAACCTACTTGAAACCGTCACCTAAAAAGCTTGGCGCGAAATAATTTCGCCCGTCGCATCACTTGACCTCACTCAAGTCGATAGTGCTCGCTGATGGCGCCGCGTACCCGATGTGTGCCATAAATAAATAAATGTCTACACCACTGACACTTGACGGAAATGCTGCGGGTTATCCAGGAGCTAGTTAGTATCTTGCACTTACTGAACTAAAAATTTGATTATGTCAATTGTTAAGACAGGTAAGCTACCTTCTTCATTAATAAATGGTTTATCTATCTATATTTAAACAGCTATTTGCTATACGAAGATCATAGTTGCTCTGTCTGCTTAATTCATGGTAAACATTTGTTTAACAACAGTTGATCAACGTTGTTGATGAACGGCGAGAACGCTGCTGGAAACTTTGTTTAAATCAATGTGGATTGTCCACACACGTCAACATTTGTTGATAAACTGATGTTTTCGCTCGCCGGGCGTCAACTCTGCAACATGGCGTGATCAACTCCGCAACACAAGTGTTGCCCGCAATATGTTGACAGCAACTCGGCAACATGTTTATACAACCATGTTGCTAAACAAATGTTTACCATAAATACGAGGCTTAACGCCTAACTAACAAGTATGATGTAATCTTTTAATCATAAAAAAAATTACACGCACTCATGTGTCTAGACTACTCATAAACTCATATCAAAGTTAACAAAGCCTATTTCAAGTAAATTCTTCATAAAAAATGAAACATCATTAGTCTGCTGCAGAATAAAAACTTTATGAAAACATATTACACCCAAATTGGTACTTACGTAAATTAGGCTTGCTCATATTTTATGAAAAGAAGTTACTTATGATGTATTAAGTTTTCACAGAGGTAAAGTAACAAAGTCATTTCACACACCTAGGGCGCCCACAAAAATTTTGGGCGCCCAAGTGAGTGTTATAACGTGTGATGCTATTTTATATTACATATTATTTAATCTAAACCTCAAAGTCAAAAAGTTATACGTTCATTTACCTACCACCTCACATCGACTGAGCCTACCTATACAATACTAATTATAATTGGATGAAAATAATCCCTATTCACAAAATAATTCACCTTTCACAGTGAATCAAGCCTTAAAGTAAAGAAGTCGAAATAGACAGCTATTGGTCTTCTAATCTCTCCCTTCTCTAGAGACCTGTCGATACTCACACATACGCACAACAAAGCCCTGTCAATACCTAACTCATCCAAAAAGAAAACATAACGAAAATCATTTTATAAAAAAATCTTCACTGCGTTGGGAATGTGATCTGAATAACAATGTTCTATCAACCCCCTTATCACGAGCTCACAACTTATCAAATTTGTTGGCCAGCCTTTATTAAGCCTCTTGAGATTTTCATTAACTTTATATCTCAGTAAACACAATGAAGTTCACATAAAATGTAATTGTTTCAGTCAGAAAAATATAATACAAAAGATATTGAGCCCAAGCGAACGTTAAATTTAAATTATATGAGAGCCTATGAACGGCGTCCAGTGGTATTTTATTAACTTAATAGGACTTAAGTTAGGCATAATTATCTTTGGGCAAAGTTTTAATTTTATACATTCCTCTGAAATATCGTTGAAAATATTACTTGGTTTGTTTTAGTTTTTATCTCTCTGGCTTCGTATAATGTGAGAATGAATTAAAATTTTAAAATTAGTTTAAAGTAAAAGCGAGTTTATTTAAGTAATAGTCTGTTCTAACCAAAGTCAAAAGAGCAGTTTCATGTCAATTTAACTTCGTCAGAAGAACAGAAATGAAAATGTAACCTAATTACGTAACACACAATTAATGTTTTGACAAATCAAAAATATTCATTGCATTATTTAAGACCTCTACACACACATGTGCAGGTAATTATCACAGGGGGGATAATATCCTAGGTTTCATATATCACGTCGTCTTTATGTGGGTCGCGCGAAATATTATAGGAATTGTTCTACGGATCTCAATAACCGTAACTGTGATAATATCGGACCAGATATTATCTCTCCTGTATTACGTTACCGATCAGACGAATTTTTCAAACATAATATGCAATGGATTATTTATTTAGTCAGTCTTTTGAATTGAGATAGCAACTGTGCGTACCCTATAAGTTATGAATGGGCCACGTGATCCACGTGGTACTGTCAAGGCTATGTTACTAAGTGGTTCCCTATTCATGCCAAGAAGCAAACTCCTACATAAAAAAAAAATATGTAGTATAGCTTACGTACGTACAATGACAGACAGACGACCTTTACAACTAAAAAAGGGACCAATTTGATTCTACACGGGTCACATTCAAAACTATTGTAAAGCTATGTACTAAGTAGGTACTCGTTATAGTCCGATTACGTATTATTCTTGGTCGGGCAGAAGTGTTATTAAGTTTTCCATTTGGAATTTATGAGCACGGGATTTGGAAGTTGGTGGTGTAACACTCATGTGCCTCGAAAAGCATGTAAAGCCGTTGATCCTGCATCCAATCATTACCCGGTCGTGTCGGAATGCCGTCCTATCGGATGAAGAGAGTAAGGAAAGCGGGAGTCCACCTTTGTTTGCGCACACGCTTGTGCACCATAATATCTCTTGCGTACTTGGGTAGTCTTTTTTTTTTGAGGTGGTAAAAATCATCAAATGAGTCCTTCCGCCCTGGGTGGGGCGGAAGGGACTGTCAGACTTTTACTGACTAAAAAACCACCCTGTTCCTTCTGTTGCCCTTTACGTTCCGGGGCCACGGTATCCCGTTAAGACGTCCCGCAACCCCGGCGGGTACTTGGCTAGTCTACATTAAGATTTGTCGCCTAGACCAAAATCTGGTCGGAAGGATATAACGTAATATTAAAATTACATAAATTATTAAATCAAAACAAAAGTAATTCTTAAATGAATAGGTACACATACATATTTAATTAAAATAGTCTAGACATTTAAACACGTAAGCATTTAAACGAAATGAAACCGTCGTGTTAAACTAAGTTGGACTTAAAACAACATTGGAACGAAATGTAAGGCAGTGCCAAAAAAGTTTTTAGTCGTTAGAGAATTCTATTAAAATACAACAAGAGGTAGGTATATGTTCTTATTTTCTATTGTAAATTCCTTTTGGTTTGGATTAAATTCTTGTAAGGGTTTCAACAACGTCATGATGGCCCAATTGTTAAAACGCTTGCCTCTAGTTTATGAGGGTTCGATGCTAGAGAAGTACCAATGTGTCTTTTTTCAATTCATAATTATGTAAGAACTTTGAAGGCCTTATTGTAAAACAAAGTCTTTGCTTTAACCAGGTTCAAATCATTGACCGAATTGTTGTATTACAAACTTTATCTTTATCGAAATTTAAACGTGGTTTAAACAAAGACTTTGTTTTATGATAAAGCGGTGTAGTTGTTTTTTCGATGTATGAACGTAGATGAGGCGAAAGGAGTATGTAAGGATCGTAGCAGGTGGCGTTCTGTGGTTTCTGCCTACCCCCATGGGAAAAAGGCGTGAGTTTATGTATGTATGTATGTAAGTTTATCTTGAACATCGCTGACATCGCTAAAGGAAAACATCGTGAGGAAACCTGGACATATACCTTACCTTAATTAACAAAAGTCTCCAACCCCCCTTGAGCAAGCGTGGTGATCAATGCTCGTGTCTTCTCTGTATGAGAAGAGGCCTTTGTGCAGAGGGACAATAATAGTCTGATAACATTTCTATTATTTAACGTTTTAAAAAAAAGACGCTCGCTCTTTATTTCTTAGATTTAGGTAGTGCCCAAAATGAAGAGATGGCTAACAGAGAGTGAGCTCGAGCGAGTGTCCTTAGCACATGGATAATCGAAATCATCCCTTTCTTAAATGGACACTGAAGAAATATTGGATACTAAAATGTACCTACTGTATACGTATAAAACGACAAAATTGTAACAAAGGGACCATGTGCGCGCAGACGTAAAAGTATTGCTTTGAGTCGACTTTTGAAATGGAAATACGACTATCATAAAGCATTTTAGTGTTACCCATTGATAACCCTTGATAACCCTGCCTAACCCTTCGGGGATTACAGGCATGATGTTATGTTTTGTTATGTGAGGATTCTTTTTATAAAATAATATCGATCAGAACTCAAGACACGCTGCGCAGAAGCCAATCGCTCAGCAACTGAGCCAATGGTCCTGTCAAATTAAAAATTATTAATTTATTTAGAAGAAAATAATTTTATTTATTTATTTATAACACACATACACTATCATCACAGGCTTACTTACCTAATACAATAGTGTAGTATACGAGATAACAAATCTTAGCCTAAAGTAATGTTACAAATTGCGGCCTGTGTGAATTCGCTCAGAGTACAATCGAAGCAGTCTATCTGTTGTGACATCATATTGAGTGTACGCAACGCGCGCGTCAGCGGCGCGTGCTGCAGCAGATTGGATAATTAGATTTAATAACGTTAAGTATCATAAATCTCACTCAATTATGTGACCTAAAACAATAATTTTGTCTAGGTCATCAGTTACGTGTACCATTAGCATTTTGGCACCAAAAGATAGCCAAAACTTACATACAGTGTGCCTCAAATGATTTACATTTCATTGGAGTACTGCCCTCTCTCATTAATTAATTGAATCACTTTTAAGTTGGTCGCCAATCCACCTTAAGCAAGCGTGGTGATCAATGTTCGTGCCTTCTCTGTATGAAAAGAGGCCTTTGCAATGCAGTGGGACAGTAATTTGGCTGGTAGTATTATTATTTTGACAGCACACTTGGCGCAGTGGATGAGCGACAGATACCGAGGTTCGATCCCCGCACGGAACAATTATTTTTGTATGACCTACAGTTAGTTGTTCTGGGTCTGGCTGTTCGTGTGTGTGAGTTTATATATTATTTTTGTAAACGCACCCATGATACAGGAGAAGTTCCTAGTGTAGGGCAAGTTATCCTTAAAAAAAAAGAAAAATTTAGAAGTTGGTGTGATAATCTAAGGTAGCTCCAAAAATTTTACCTGGATTTTAATTTTCTATAAAAAAACCATGCTGCTTTAACTACAAATTAATTGGAATAAAGAGCGAAGGGGTTATAGTGATTAAGGCTCTTTGATCTTGGCTATAAAGCCTCTTTCTAACCAAATTATTAGAATACACAAAAGTTTCAAAGTTCACTGTATGTCTACCAGCCCTACACGTCGAAACTGCGATGTCACATTAAGGTCCAAACCTCTAACATATTGTAAGCTATCCGATAGCGAATGAGTCTTTTGCAGGGAATTTTCTGCTGGCCTAAGATTTTTAACGCAAATAAGCTACGACCTATTAACCAGAGAAATAAAATATAACGGTTTAAAAAAACGAAATAATAAAAAAAACACATAGGTTCAGTGCATATTTATAACAATGCGTAGAGAATTTATTATCAACTAATTTTTGCCCGCGACTTCGTCCGCGTCGAAGTTGATGCCTATTAACTATCGGTATTAAATATACTTTTCGTACCACTTGCTCAAAAAAGTGACATTCTATGCCACAAAAAGCGAACATAACAATAGTCATTATTAATCTGTCAAAAACAGGGAAAGAAAATTGTACTGAATTTCATTTATCCTCTAGGGAGAGAATATGATTTAAATTTGGAATACTTACCGAAATTTATACTGCACTACATCTGTGTTTACACCATTGAGTTCGTATATCATTATACATCTTTTTGAAAAAGGAATACGCATTTATTATGCAGTTATGATTATTAAATAAAATTACGAAAACCGACGAGGCCGTATGAGCTTGATGCGTTTGCTTTTCCGACAAAAAAATTTTAGTCTAGGAATTTACCGCGTTTTTGTTTTCTTCAAATAAGTACATAAACGTTAAGTTTATTTTAATTTATTTTTATAAATAACTTAATGTTCTAAAATGCATATCTCATATTATTATTGTGTTAATTTTTTCGCAAATGGTACGAAAAGTAGAGTATTTTCCTCGGTGATAAAGCTGTCTTAGTCTTGGGTGAACTTAAATCCCTCGCTACACTCAGGACTCGCCAAATCCCTCGCTTCGCTCGTGATTTAAGTTTTTAACACCCTCGCTACGCTCGGGAGTAAACCTCGAGTCCTTCGTTACGCTCGCGATTTAAATCGTCACCCGCGACAGAAGACACTGCTTTATCCCCTTGGTTAATAATCTACTATTACGACCTATTCACAAAAAAAAACATCAAAATCGGTCTAGCCATTTTGGAGGAATACAACCACAAACACCGTGACACGAGATTTTTATATATTTAAAACCCTGTCTCCTTAATAACGCATTGGAAATAAAGCATTGTATGTCCACAAGTCTTAAACACGATTTCTACTATAACTAGGTCGTACATTCCTGTATTTCAGTGAAAAAGTATTAGGTATGTACTTTAAAAAAATGTCTCGATGTTACTAACAAATATTAAAAGTTTTTATCAAATAAAACAACCAACAAACCGCACACGAAGTTAAAACATAGTTGTTCTTTGTTCAAGAGCTCATGACGTCACGAAAGAAGAATTACTACGCGCTGCACATTTAGCAAACTACTTTTTATAACTGACGACAGAGTTGGTTAGCTCTGTCGTGTGCAAACAACAAAACAGATAGGTATCCAGGGTCGTCAGATGTAGTTGAAGTTTTCTTAGAAACCGATGGATGTTTTCGATTGAAACTTAACTAAATCAATCTGTTTATTATCTACTTTTTAACCCCCGACGCAAAAACGACGGGGTGTTATAAGTTTGACGTGTCTGTATATGTGTCTGTCTGTAGCATCGTAGCTCCTGAACGGATGAACCGATTTTGATTTTGTTTATTTTTTTTTGTTTGAAAGGTAAATTAGTCGGGAGTGTTCTTAGCTATGTCTGATGAAAATCGGTCCACGATGGCCGCCGTCGGGGGTTTTAATTTTTTTTATTTTCTATTTACATTTGAAAACATCCATGGGTTTCTATATCTATATCTATATAACTATATCTGACGACCCTGCATACCTATCTTTTTTGTTGACTGTACGTGAGCCTCGTCGTGTACGTGAGCCTTATGTGGGCCACTTAATTATACCATCTGGACCAAGTAGCAAGCTAACCGAGTAGTTTATTGTGGTAATGCACCTAACTGTAGTATTCATTAGAGCTTCGGGCTAAACGTTGACCATTGTCATTGCTTAGTTTAGCAGAATTGTATGTGTAAGGTCCACTTGCGCCAAAGTGTTAACTCAGAGTTAATTACTACCGGAGTTCTTTTTTTACTACTTCCATCTTTAAAAATTTCATGCCTTATCCCTCCCAGTTTTGGAAGGGTCCGCAGATCTCCTTTGTTGCCTCACTGTCTCAGGTCACCAATTCTGTGTTGCTTGACCCCACAAGTTGAGCAGCCTTATGAGCCACGTCAGCTTCTCCTGTTATGTATATGTTACCGGCAATCTGTATAATCCGGTATTCTATACAATACCTAGGCAATGTATAGAATACCTAAAACGGACCGGTAATGTATGAAATATTATTTATTTTATACTTTGCCTAGGTATTCTATACAATACCGAAAGCGCAGCCGGCAATGTGTATAAAAGAGCAGGAAAGGAGCAGGAAAGTCCCAGTCAACGGAGCCCCGCTACGCGGGGCTCCTATTTCTGGGTGGTTTAAAAAAAATTAACCACGAAGGGGTTGGCGGGGTCTTTCAGACCCCGCCATCCCCTTCTAACCTAACCTGTCCGAGTCGGGGTGCCCCAAGTCTTGGAGCAATAGCGCACTAGCGGCCATGGCCGCAGCGGCCAGGCCGCTAGTGCGCTACGGGTCTTGAGCTCGCTCTGCTCGCTTAAGATGATCCACATATTGATGACATATTTTCTAAACAAAAGCTATTAAACCGCCATATTTATCCCTTCGTTAGGAGTTATCTGACGGTTAAAAAATTAGCCCTAAGACATTATGTAAGAATTTAAGACCCGAACCAAAAAAAGGGGGAGGATTGTGACTAATCATTCCGCAGCCAAGTTCGTTACAGTTCCTTGGCTAATACCAATCCTAAAATTTACTTGTAAAACCTATGATTTACAGTAACATATAGACCAAAATCTATTTATTTACACATTGCCGGTGGAACAACAGGTACTCTATACAATCCCTAGGAATTGTATACATTACCTAGGTAAAGTATGTAATAGAGAATAATATTCATAATGTTTCATACATTGCCTATACGCCCCAGGTATTTTATACATTGCCTAGGTATTGTATATAATACCTGAATTATACAGATTGCCGGTAACATATACATAATTATATAGATTAAAAAAATGCAAAGCTCCTGGTCAGACTGTGTCGCATATACTAGAGTGTCCCAATTGTTCGTTCGCCTAAATACCCTTGGCGATCGGTGCAACGCCTCGGATAAATCAGTAAACGATCCGAAAGAGACAACAAAAATATTACAAAGTGTCATACATAATGGGCCTATGTTAGCCAAGGTTATCTTTTAACTCTGAATTAGTTGCTAACTAACCCGGAGTTAAAAAGTAACCCTAGCTCGTGCAAACGGGCCTAATATGTTAGACTAAACAAAATAATAAAGTTCAGTAGCGTATGTTAGGACTAAGAAAACCACGCGTGAAATTACTAATCTTAATAATCTAGATGGTGCAAACAGAGCCGCAATTTCTAGTTTTTATTAATCAAATACAAAAGAAATAGAGTTGGAAATTGCGTAACTACTTACGATATAACTAAATGCCGGCTGGAATTAACTCTTGTACAGAATGGACTTCAACCAAAATGGGCTAACCGGTGAACAGCTGTATTGGGAAAAAAGAAATTCATAAATAATTTAGCAATAATATTTAGTAAATATTGGTTTCTTTTGGGAGTGTCAAACTAAATAATATTAAAAACGAATAAAAAAGATTTTTAATTGATTATTAGTTGTGTATGGTGACAGTTGCTGTGCAACGTGCCGGGATGCATTGAGTTAGGGTTGCCAAAATAAAAACCCAGAAAAAATAGTATCGATATTCGATGTTTCGATTCGAGAGCTTCAAAACATTAAAATGTTTAATTGAAGACCGAGCTTTATCTAGCCGTTGGAATATTCATCATTAGCATCGTCATCATTTTAACCTCACACAAATAAAAAAATATAGTTTATGTAGAACCAGTGGCGGCTGTACCTTAAGTGCGCTCGTGCGCTGAACCACCAATTCAAAAATCAAAAATTACAAAATATTAAGTACTTCATCTTTATTTTTAAATTACCATTTTAATAGTTATTTTTAAACATACAAAAACGTATAAAAAATTAAATCTCCAATAATAGTGAAACAGTTTGAGCGCTTTACTAAACTATTAAGACTTATTTTCTTGTAAAGACAAATTCTCGTGCGCTTCGGCGAGTGCACGAGGACTGCTAATATAACTTGTAGGAGATACGAGTTAATACGCCTGACGCGTGAAACAGAAGATAGTTCATAGAAATGTACCGAGTAATGAGTGGGTTCTCGAGCGCCGCACGAGCGATCATCTCCGAGGATTGCCGAGAGCACCCGATGTTTGACGAACTGACGAACGACATCTCGTTATCGTTGTTCTGTGCTACTAGTATAGTTTCACTGTATGTGTGACGCGTTAATTATTGTTTATTTACATAATTATATTACCGTAATTGTTTTTAGTTTTTGTTTCGATTTTTTCGAAAACTTTTATTCTATACTATGTAAGTATGGTGTTAATACCCGATTTTAATAAAAAGGTGATTGAACATTTCGCTTCAGAAAAATGTCGTCGCATTGATTTAATGTATAAAAAATAAACATAATTATATTATGTCATTTTTTGTTTTGTTGCATTTTCTAATTTTAATATTTTAGTAAAGTGCACCACCAGTTCGATAACCCACCAGCCGCCACTGTGTAGAACAACATTTTTTTTTGAAGTGTTAAAATCATCAGGTTGCCTACGCAACGTAGAACGAACGAAGAAAGCTTCTTTCGGGAAAAAAATGTAATAGGTAAACGTAACAATTGTAATAATCGTTCGTAATTGGTATTTCGTCTTCGTTCATTTGGGTTTTGTCCGTCATGGTAGCGGGTATTATTAACGCGTGATTTTCTTGAAGATTCTAATTAGAATGCAGCATGGGCCATAACCAAAATAATTACGCAAAGCATAAGAGCTCAGCATAATATACAAAAATAAAACGCAAAGCAAAACAGCTCATAATATAATATGAAATCGATTCCATAGGAATCGATTTCAAATCGTGTAGTTCGACTGATACCTAGTATAGAGAATTAGAGAACTGGCAACCCCGATCCAGAACCTGAATTGGTGATCGATTGTCAATGTCAATGTCATTCGCTCTGTGTTCGTGTCCTTGTTCGAATATTATTGTGAATATTATTTTCATATTTTGACTTTGGATATTTTTGACGACTTGCGCTATTCAAAATGAATTCTGATGATTTTTTTACCTAACGACCCCGGCTCACTCTTGGACTCAGTAACCGCTTTAAACGTTTGCCCTTGCATTTCTTCTGATAATGAACCTGACATGAACACACACGACGACCCGCGCATGATCATGGACTTCCCGATTTTGCCTAGTAAATCTATAAATTGTGCCTTGTGGTGTTGAAATCACTCACAGGAGAAGACACATTATTAATCTTGTGGAAATGCAGCTTAGTGCACGTTTTATTAACTTACGAAAATGATAATTTTACAAATAAATCATTTATTTTAAAGTGTTAAAGTTTTTAATTTATTATTATATTAAACAATTTGATACAAAACTTCCTATATATATGTTTTCTATGTACTGTAAGCCACTCAATAAAATCAAAAATAGTACAATATTTTTATGTTCATGTTCAAGCCCAAACGCCATACAAAACGGTTGATGTCCTTTCAACCTTATATATTATGTCGTTGATTCATTATCCACTGATAAATGAAAACTGCTAAAGCACATTGCTGCGCTGTTTACGCAGACCCTCAACTCCTTTATCTCATTTTCCTCACAAATAAAATTTCTCTTTATTGATTCTCATGTTCTTCATTGAAAAAACTGTTCGCTTCATGAGAGAACAGAGGAAATAATTTGCTCGGACTTTTTTACCTCTTATTATTACACAGGGTTAGAAAAGAGTAGATTATCATAAACAAGTGTACCTCAGATCGTTATAGTCGGCAAAAAAACAACGTTTTTCTAATATCTCTAAGAGAACTATATTCTTTCATCAAAGCTTTGTTGTGTTGCTCATTGAGTCGTGCGCTTGGCACGTAATTTACTCGATAAAACACTTAATTTGTCGCATTCACGCGACATTCACTGAAGAAATGGAGATAATACTAACTGTTGCCCATGATTTCACTCGCTTCCTAAGGAGAAATTTCGCATGTACCTGGACGGACCAGAATAACATGTTTTTCTTTAATTTGTCGGAAAACTGACTGAATTAAGGCCAATTAAAAGTTTTCACAGTTAACAAACATCATAAAAGTAAGTTGTTAAGAAGGTTGTAAACAGCTATAGATAATAATCTTAAAAAGTTTACTACGTGTACACGTATGTATTCTATATTTTAATGCTGAATATAAACTGTCTATGTGCCAAAATGCAAAAAAAAACAACGTTTTTCTAATATCTCTAAGAGAACTATATTCTTTCATCAAAGCTTTGTTGTGTTGCTCATTGAGTCGTGCTCGTGGCACGTAATTTACTCGATAAAACACTTATGTCGCATTCACGCGACATTCTCTGAAGAAATGGAGATATGCTTACTGTTGCCCATGGTTTTACTCGCTTCCTAAGGAGAAATTCTTCATGTACCTGGACGGACCAGAATAATTTTTTTTCGTTAATTTTTCGGAAAATTAAGGCCAATCAAAAGTTTTCATAGTTAAAAAAAATCATAAAAGTAAAGAAGAATGTAAACAGCGCTATTAATTAAAAATGTTTACTACGTGTACATGTATGTATTCTATATTTTAATCCTGGATATAGACTATTTGCGTGCCAAAATTCAGCAAAATCAGTTCAGCCATTTCTGCGTAATTGAGTAACGAACACACAAACATTTCAAACACTCAATTTCATTAGTGGGGTAGCTCGTACAATCCCTGATAAACTACCAACTAAACCTATATTTTCATGAAGCAAACCTCTAAATATCACGAAACCTACTTGAAACCGTCACCTAAAAAGCTTGGCGCGAAATAATTTCGCCCGTCGCATCACTTGACCTCACTCAAGTCGATAGTGCTCGCTGATGGCGCCGCGTACCCGATGTGTGCCATAAATAAATAAATGTCTACACCACTGACACTTGACGGAAATGCTGCGGGTTATCCAGGAGCTAGTTAGTATCTTGCACTTACTGAACTAAAAAGTTGATTATGTCAATTGTTAAGACAGGTAAGCTACCTTCTTCGTTAATAAATGGTTTAAATCTATCTATGTTTAAACAGCTATTTGCTATACGAAGATCATAGTTGCTCTGTCTGCTTAATTCATGGTAAACATTTGTTTAGCAACAGTTGATCAACGTTGTTGATGAACAGCGAGAACGCTGCTGGAAACTTTGTTTAAATCAGTGTGGGTTGTCCACACACGTCAACATTTGTTGATAAACTGATGTTTTCGCTCGCCGGGCGTCAACTCTGCAACATGGCGTGATTAACTCCGCAACACAAGTGTTGCCCGCAATATGTTAACAGCAACTCGGCAACATGTTTATACAACCATGTTGCTAAACAAATGTTTACCATAAATACGAGGCTTAACGCCTAACTAACAAGTATGATGTAATCTTTTAATCATAAAAAAAATTACACGCACTCATGTGTCTAGACTACTCATAAACTCATATCAAAGTTAACAAAGCCTATTTCAAGTAAATTCTTCATAAAAAATGAAACATCATTAGTCTGCTGCAGAATAAAAACTTTATGAAAACATATTACACCCAAATTGGTACTTACGTAAATTAGGCTTGCTCATATTTTATGAAAAGAAGTTACTTATGATGTATTAAGTTTGCACAGAGGTAAAGTAACAAAGTCATTTCACACACCTAGGGCGCCCACAAAAATTTTGGGCGCCCAAGTGAGAGTTATAACGTGTGATGCTATTTTATATTACATATTATTTAATCTAAACCTCAAAGTCAAAAAGTTATACGTTCATTTACCTACCACCTCACATCGACTGAGCCTACCTATACAATACTAATTATAATTGGATGAAAATAATCCCTATTCACAAAATAATTCACCATTCACAGTGAATAAAGCCTTAAAGTAAAGAAGTCGAAATAGACAGCTATTGGTCTTCTAATCTCTCCCTTCTCTAGAGACCTGTCGATACTCACACATACGCACAACAAAGCCCTGTTAAAACCTAACTCATCCAAAAAGAAAACATAACGAAAATCATTTTATAAAAAAACCTTCACTGCGTTGGGAATGTGATCTGAATAACAATGTTCTATCAACCCCCTTATCACGAGCTCACAGCTTATCAAATTTGTTGGCCAGCCTTTATTAAGCCTCTTGAGATTTTCATTAACTTTATATCTCAGTAAACACAATGAAGTTCACATAAAATGTAATTGTTTCAGTCAGAAAAATATAATACAAAAGATATTGAGCCCAAGCGAACGTTAAATTTAAATTATATGAGAGCCTATGAACGGCGTCCAGTGGTATTTTATTAACTTAATAGGACTTAAGTTAGGCATAATTATCTTTGGGCAAAGTTTTAATTTTATACATTCCTCTGAAATATCGTTGAAAATATTACTTGGTTTGTTTTAGTTTTTATCTCTCTGGCTTCGTATAATGTGAGAATGAATTTAAATTTTAAAATTAGTTTAAAGTAAAAGCGACTTTATTTAAGTAATTGTCTGTTCTAACCAAAGTCAAAAGAGCAGTTTCATGTCAATTTAACTTCATCAAAAGAACAGAAATGAAAATGTAACCTAATTACGTAACACACAATTAATGTTTTGACAAATCAAAAGTATTCATTGCATTATACACACACATTTGTAGGTAATTATCACAGGGGGGATAATATCCTAGGTTGCATACATCGTGTCGTCTATGTGTGGGTCGCGCAAAATATCATATAATTTGTTCTACGGAAGATATCTTAACAACCGTAACTGTGACAATATCGCACCTGAAAACCCTCTCCGGTTCTACATTGTCAAACATATTAAGTAATCGATTATTTTTTCAGTCAGTCTTTTGAATTGAGATAGCAACTGTGCGTACCCTATAGGTTATGAATGGGCCACGTGATGCACGTGGTACTGTCAAGGCTATGTTACTAAGTGGTTTCCCTATTCATGCCAAGAAGCAAACTCCTACACAAAAAAAATCTTATGTAGTGTAGCTTACGTACGTACAATGACAGAGAGACGACCTTTACAACTAACAAAGGGACCAATTTGATTCTACACGGGTCACATTCAAAACTATTGTAAAGCTATGTACTAAGTAGGTACTCGTTATAGACCGATTATGTATTATTCTTGGTCAGGCAGAAGTGTTATTAAGTTTTCCATTTGGAATTTATGAGCACGGGATTTGGAAGTTGGTGGTGTAACACTCATGTGTCTCGAAAAGCATGTAAAGTCGTTGATCCTGCATCCAATCATTACCCGGTCGTGTCGAAATGCCGTCTCACCGGATCAAGAGAGTGAGGAAAGCGAGAGTCCACCTTTGTTTGCGCACACGCTTGTGCACCATAATATCTCTTGCGTACTTGGGTAGTCTTTTTTTTTTGAGGTGGTAAAAATCATCAAATGAGTCCTTCCGCCCTGGGTGGGGCGGAAGGGACTGTCAGACTTATACTGACTAAAAAACCACCCTGTTCCTTCTGTTGCCCTTTACGTTCCGGGGCCACGGTATCCCGTTAAGACGTCCCGCAACCCCGGCAGGTACTTGGCTAGTCTACATTAAGATTTGTCGCCTAGACCAAAATCTGGTCGGAAGGATATAACGTAATATTAAAATTACATAAATTAATTAATCAAAACAAAAGTAATTCTTAAATGAATAGGTACACATACATATTTAATTAAAATAGTCTAGACATTTAAACACGTAAGCATTTAAACGAAATGAAACCGTCGTGTTAAACTAAGTTGGACTTAAAACAACATTGGAACGAAATGTAAGGCAGTGCCAAAAAAGTTTTTAGTCGTTAGAGAATTCTATTAAAATACAACAAGAGGTAGGTATATGTTCTTATTTTCTATTGTTTAGAATAATTCCTTTTGGTTTAGATTAAAATTATTTTAACGGTTTCGTCAGCGTCATTATGGCCCATTAGTTAAGGGTTTAAGGGTTCGATATCGGACAGGTACAAATGTGGCTTTTTCAGTTCATAATTATGTAGGAACTTTGTAAGTTTATCTTGAACATCACTGACATCGGTGAAGGAAAACATCGTGAGGAAAACTGGACTTATAATTTTATTAGTATAAATCAGAAATCGCCATCCCCATTGAGCAAACGTAGTAATCAATGCTCGTGCCTTCTCTGTGTGAGAAGAGGCCTTTGTGCAGTGGGACAATAATATGCTGATATTATTTCTATTATTTAATGTTTGAAAAAAAAGACGCTCGCTCTTTATTTCTTAGATTTAGGTAGTGCCCAAAATGAAGAGATGGCTAACAGAGAGTGAGCTCGAGCGAGTGTCCTTAGCAAGGATAAACGAAATCATCCCTTTCTTAAATGGACACTGGAAAAATATTGGATACTAAAACGAACTGTATACGTATAAAACGACAAAATTTAACAAAGGGACCATGTGCGCGCAGACGTAAAAGTATTGCTTTGAGTCGACTTTTGAAATGGAAATACGACTATCATAAAGCATTTTAGTGTTACCCATTGATATGAATAAAGTCTTCAAACTAAGTAAAAATATTATGTGTGAAACGGATATTTCCATTTTAAAAATCAAATTTACGTTACGTCTACTCGACCTGCTTGTGCTAGGTAGGGCCTCATAATACTCTTCAGGAACGTCTTATTTGGTATACGTCATGTTGGTTATACGAAAATACTTCAAAATACTTAAATCTTTTAATCATTATGGAGAACTAGTTTCTCACCACGATATTCCAGACTATAATTAATCTTTGTGCTACATTTCATCCAAATCCGTTTAGCAGTTCTATCGCGATTGAGTAACAAACATCAACCCAAACTTTCGCATTTTTTTTTATTTTTTTACTTTTTTTTATTTATTTATTTATTTTTTATTTTTTTTATTATTATTTTTTAAGATAACTATGATTGGTACCTGCATAATATAACTACACTATCTATACTTATAATATAAAGAGGTGAAGTTATTATGTATTCTTTTTTGTAAGAGGTAATCTCTAGAAGAACTAATCCGATTACAAATTTTTTTTCACCGAAAGAAAGCTACCTTATTACCGAGTGCTTAAGGCTATATTATATAATACACCTGTATTTAACACGGACAAAATCGCGGGCAGAAGCTAGTCATTGTTTATTTTCCACGCGCACCTTACTAGTTTCTGTTTCATAGTTTTGCTAAACCCCAAACAAAAAACAATCGTAAATAATAAGACCAAAACAAAACATGACGTATGACCGCATTTCTTCCCATAAATAACGAGTCAACTGTTACAAGAAATGTTGTATCTATGAAATACGTTAATTCGCGTGTGTTCGCAGGCGATGAGCCAACAAATTGTGATTATTTATAGTTGTGTGTGTGCCAACGTCGTGTGATACCGCATGGTTCGCTTGAAAGAGAAAAAATAGAATAATTGGAAAGTGTCTTGTTTTTAAACTTCTTTATGAGGTAGAACAAAGAGATAATGATGTACATTTTGCTTGTAAGCTTTTGCCTAAAAATTCGTCCTCGTGAATTTTCTTACGGATCTCTAACTTTTTTGATAGCAAAAAGAACATAATAATCTGCATTCAATGTACATAATTGTTACTAAATTCAAAATATAATTTTATTTTTTACAATTAGACAGGAATTAGAAAGACATTTTTGAACGTAAAAATTGACAAGATAAAACAATTGAATCTAGTTGTTTCTTCCAAAACGTAGTTTCATGTGAAAAAGAATGGGAATGAAACTACATTCTTAGGTACAAAATATTTATTATATTTTGAATCGATAGGTTCAATGTTTTCCCCATTTTTTTTTTAATTTTAAATAGACAAGTACAACATTTTATTTTTGTTTTTAAAACAAACTCTATCTATGAATTAATGTGTTCCATTCTTTTATTCTTCATTTTAAACAATCAAGAAACGTTAAAAGCACTCAAATTTTCCTTCAGTAATTCAACTGCAGTAGCATATAAATTAACCAAACGCACTCTGCAGCTGCGGCCCCCGTTTAATAATTCCCCACATGATTACCGATTGCCGTTTGCCGATGGAATTACCCTGAATTTTTCATTAACTCCGCTGTCTAATTATAGCGTGGAGCAGTTAGACCGCAATTACTGAAACAGGGAATAACATTCCCTGAAAACCATCAATGTATTATGCGGCACGGAATTCCTGCAACGTCCTATTTTGTGGCTGCATTTAATTCACACCTATATTTTATGAAATGAAATGCCAGGACAACATCCTCATTTCATTTCCATATAAACGAAAATTCCATTACTTGAGCGATGATGGGCGAGCCTGGCGTAGGCAGAATTCTAAACATAATTAAGATAATATTTCTGGTTTCTTCGTTTATTTTAATTTATTTAGAGTGGTTTTCGGATAAAGAGAAGTTCCAGCCACTTTATTATGGCCCACGATTAATAATAATCAACTATGCACAAAGGTTATTTAGTACAGTACTTATAAACTTGGAGGCGAATTTTTACTAATTAAAACGTTCAAATCTAACGCAAGAGATCAAGTCGCAATCTTA
This sequence comes from Hoplodrina blanda, assembly GCA_949316365.1. NCBI lineage: Eukaryota > Metazoa > Arthropoda > Insecta > Lepidoptera > Noctuidae > Hoplodrina > Hoplodrina blanda. Next base: position 10,879,445 of record OX438585.1, read on the forward strand.
TCTCAGTCACAATTCATGACAAAAAGTTTATTATAGATACGTTAGTGGCATTTTTTACAGATTGAGACAGTCGGTATATTGCAATCGCCCTCTGTCGTTAAGATACGAGGAGGTGAAGAAAAAGCTTCGATAAAGCCTTTACGCTGTACAGAGCGTCGTGCCCATCATTTAAGGTAGGTACATGACCCGAGTGTCTGTGACAACAGCTGCTTACATGAAGTGACCAAAAGGTAAATTCTACGTATAGTATTAAGAAACGTTTAAGATGTAGTGGCAATCTCATCTCAACTACAATCAAAGTCAAAATCTAATCAAAAATGTACATAAAATACAGACATTTTAATTGAGACTGAGATTATAATGCGAATGTTCCAAAAAGTAACGCGATTTGTCTCCCTGATTACTTAAGACTAAATTACATTTCATTACAAATCCTAATCTAATCATATTTTGGTCAATAACTTTTCAAACTTGATTACACTTTGTAAATAGAATATGAGTTCAAATAATGTAGTCTTATGGTTGGTTAGTTCCCCTTCAAATAACTAATTTATTTTGATAAAATATAACCTATGTTCAAGAACAAAGAGCATTGTCCATTAGCTATTGAACAAAGAAATAGAACTTCATACGTAGTTCCACCGATCAATGAAGATTAGACTCAAGGTTCAGTGAAAGCCCCAGCCATTTGTTTAAATCCGCTAGGATTGTCGTGGTGTTTGTGTGCTATAGACTATTTAGCGCTGTTTGTTCGACTTAATTGATTAAAAGGGTTTATTGTAATGCTTGCAGACTTGTTGCATATTCACATTTGTGGGATTTTGTACGATGTTTGTGGTAATTCTCGAAAAATTGCGATGAAATGCACTTGTGCAATATGTTTTGGCTATTTTTGTGGGTACTGGTGAAGCGATGTCTGAAAGATATTCTCTTTGTCTGCACTGTGAGCTTGGTTTGGTTATACTAGTTTTGCCATGTTTTGGTACCGTTGAAGAAACATTGTAATATCGCTTATACATGAAGATTAATTACATAAAGCTACAAATATTTATAACTTTATTATGGTTATTAATTAGATTTTGTTTTAAATTCCTAATTTTGTTTTTCTAGGCTCTTACGATTACTAAGCAAGCACCTGACATGTTATCACTTCACCACCTTTGGTAAACTGGTAGAGAATACTTAAGACATTAAGTCCGCTTTTGTACCTTTTGCTGCATACAGTTTAAATAAATAAATAAATTATCTCTTAACAATGTTGTGTAGGTATAAGTTCCTACCTACCTACCTACCTCCACCTACACGTATTCAATGTCTGCACCCAGCTTGCAATGCAAATGAACCAGAACTTTCAAACACAACACACGTACAACACACATACATAGCTGGAAAACTCGGCAGCGATCAGTGCACAAAGATAGAAGTCTTAGCAGTTGCTTCCAAGTTTAGTGCGTGACCGGCGTTTTACCACTTACAGGGATCTTGGCTTGCGCCAGAGTTCCGATCAAATTGAACACGAAGCGCACACTTGCAGTTTCTCAATGCCGAATGAGAGCAATTTACTTTGGTATTATTTCGGACACGTTTGTGATATGTCTAGTTGCGGTTTTGACAGGGGTAGTGCTATAAATTGGTAAGAGTTTGCGACTTGTAGTGTTGCATCAATTTTCGTTTGTGTCGTATTTTTTTTTGATTATGGCAATGTTCGTGAATTCATCAGAAAAAAATCAGCTGCTTTATAAATTTTGACCGTGTAGGTGCTGCACTTTTGTATGCTTTTTTATTATTGACCAAAAACTTTATCATTATGAGGTCTAGAATCATGTACTAAATTCAAGGTAAAAGTTTCCGTTGCAATGCCCCTTCCCCGTATATGTCAGGATATAATAGGTTACTTGCACCAGAACCCATACCTACATTTACACTCACAGAATAACATGATTCCCAAAGGAAAATCAGCAAGCTAGAACTTTCGGTCCGTCGCGCCCTAAACGGTCTAGCGAGTAATCACAAAAGAGAGCAATTGAGTACCTGAATGTGAATGTGATTTGATTGCCACTCACCCTTCCATATTCGTCGGAGTGAAACGCGTCCAGCTGTGACGTATGGCGGCCATTTTGTGCGCCTTAATAATAACTGTCACAGCATGTCCGCTTGGTCCTAGAGCAAATAATCATTTGGGAAATTAATGCTGTGATATTATGCGTGATTTATCAATCTTTTGATATGAATGAGGGCTATTTGTTTTTGTTTACTAAATGTCTGGTATGAGCAAAGTGAATGCGCTTATTGGATGTTGGACGTTATGTTTTTGTTATGACAGTAAGTGGAAATTAAATTGCATTTATTCATTCATCTGTAGACAACTTTGGGGGACACAATTTTACAAATATGATATGAAGAAAGTTACTTAGCTATAAAACTTTAAAGCTGTGGCACAGCTATCAACGCCCAGGTCGAAACAATATTTGTTCCAGACTTAAAGAAACCAAATTAAAAAGAATTGTTAAAATAAAAGGTAGGTACTAACTATGTTTCAATGATTGTGTAGTGGTTGTTGGGGAGTGTATGAGTGGTGGATGTAAGTGTTGTGTGTTTTAAATACAAAATTGTTGTAACATGAATGCATGTTGTGTTTATTAGAAATCGTCTTTACATTACGTTTATTCTAAAAATCGTGTTTAAACCACATTAAATGGACACTTTTCATACAAAAATATTAAGCTTACCTTTTTACCTCATAATTTCGACACCACGGTGTAAAAAATTGCATGCTCCATAATCCGCGCACTCGTGCACGATATGCGGAATGCTACTTTAATTATATTAAGAGCCTTATTTAATCATATTTAATGCTAACATGCCGTCATAATAAGATTATGTTCATTTCATTAAGCGTACCCGTAACGCGGTAATCCCGCGGTGTTAATTAAAACAAACGAAATATATTAAATATTCCGAATAGGTAGGTACCGACATCTGTTTTCGCCGGATTCATTACTCTGTATTCGTGCATTTTGTTATTGTTTATAATTACTGTTTGTGCTGTTTAATGATTGAGTTTACGTCTGACCGAATTCAGTGATTTATTTGAGACATTTTCTCCTGACGATCAGTTTAAAAAAACTTTACAATTTTAACGTTCAAAAGAGAAGTAAATACCTATTTTAACACCGGTCTAAAAATAAATCTTAAATACTCATTCTATAATAAGCTCATTCAGTTTCACATTGAAGAACGTATGAATTGAAATTATTGTTCATAAAAATCATATTCAGAATCACAAGCGTTTATAAATAAACACACAGCCTAAAACTAAAGGACTACTATAACATCACGCCTGTAATCCCCGAACGGTTAGGCAGAGAGGTGTACCCATTAGTACACCCACATATCGCCAGTTATGTTTAAGCCCCATGTAATAGTGGGCGAGCCTATTGTCATCAACCGGACACAAATCCAGACTCCGAGGCTACAACTGATAATCCTTGATGGGAAACCCAGTAGGTAACACTTGCTCGATCTGGGAATTGAACCTCATGCTCAGCAGTCACGCTTTGCGACTACCACACCAACGAGGCAGCCATGCGTTTTGTATAGAAAAAGAACTTTAATCTAACAAAACCCCAAAATCCCTTTTACAAGTCGAACTCACCCAATACATCGGCCAAACAAAAGGTATAATACTTTTACTTTCAATCCAATCACAATTAGGCAAGTAACCCATGTAATTACTTAAATTCTCCAGATCTACTTGGCCCAACAAAAAGAACCTGGCTATTTCATCGGTTACAAAGGGAATTTTGCCAAACTTCATCAAGGGTTTCGAAGAAAAAGTTGGGTTAGGAAGAAAAGATTTGACCCTCCCAAGTTGGGGGTACCTGACATATGTAGGGAGAAATGTCTATATCTTATTAGCTGTTACTTAAAGTTTATTTACGTGTAACTTTGAAATTAGAATGTTAGATACATCAGATCTAGTTAGAATACGTTTTTGTGGATAGGTTTTATAAATATACAGGGCGTTAACCAAGAAACACACTCAAAGTGCAGTACACATAAAAATGAACAACTGTTACTATAGAACAAACGGTAAAATCGCAAAAGAAATCAGCAGCTCCATACATTGAATAGCATATCTCGACAAAATGTTGTGTTAAGAAGATTTTTTTTCGTAATTTTAAAGTGTCATAATAAAAGTAGTAGTACATTTTCATAAGTACTCCCCCTTTAAGTACGACCCTTGTTTAAACTAACACCGTGTATATCCCAACCCTCCCGCCAAGCCATAAAAGAAAAACTTCGTATAAAAATGGACTTTTTGTTTTAGTTTATGAAACGACTGAAATTGAACATGTTATTTATTATTTATCACATCGAAAAATGATTCTGTGCCAGAATTACATTCAACATTTTAAATTAATCTTTCTTTATAACGGACAATATTTCTGAAGATAAATCTGTTAGTTCACTGCAAACCTGGTCGAAAGTCTCAATTTACCAATTCCGTCAAACCCCACGCAAATTACACAAATTATAACTCTAATCTAATCGTTTCTTGTTACTCTATTATCCTAAAGTGGTAAATTAGGAGAGAAATTGCTTGAATATGCTAATTTGTGGTATCCGTGATTGCATCTGAACTAAGCTGCAATTTCTGGTGCACACAAAATTAGCTGCATTCAGATAAGTACTAGAAACTTTCGCAATTAACCAAGGATTCCGTATGAGTGCTCATGCTTTAATATTTAACACTAACTGCTCTCAGCGACTGCGTACGCATGGTTTTGGAACGAAGTTCCTAATCGCGCGTTGCGAAAGGGGGCTAGACGGAAAAAATTAAGACCAAAAGTTGTAACGACACTTTTTGCTATAGTTGTAAGCCGTGCGGCGGGCATGCGCGTGTTTCTCTGTCTGTCTCTCTCTCTCTCTCTCTCATATAACTTCGTTCCATCCGGGTGTCCCTTGATACCTCTCAGGTTTTTTTTCACTCATGTTAAGTTACGTCTTTGATGGTTAATGCTCCGCTCCCGTGAGCATAGCGTGATGCTATATAGCTTATACTAATCCTTATAAATCTGGCTATCATAATTATACAAACGTATTTATTTCAATCGGACTGGCAATTCCAAGCGCGTTTAAAAAACACAAACACAAAAACAAACAAAAAATCTCGTTAACTCTTCAGTTTAGATATAGATATGTTAGGGTTTCTTTTTCAATAATAATCCCAGTAAAGTTCTGTCACATTATTTTATGAGATCACCGAGTAGCTATTATTTTTTTGGCACAAAGACTTTCAACTTAAGGTCAGTTCACATCGAGATGGGATACGACGTGATGCTCTACAAACTTTTTAAGATAGCGATTCGCATTATCCGGTGCAGTATCGGTACCTATCAGTGAACTTCAACAAGCTCTCACGAATATTTCTTTCCGCCTATTATAAGTTCGATGGTAAGTCTTTTTCATTGCGTCGAGGCACTTCTCCGTGTCCACTCACCTTTAGTCCATGGCATACCCGTCCCAGTTATAATAGACAAGGTTTATCACCAGATTGGGTCTTCTGCCGATTCCATTACTTACTTAAAAACAACTTTTTAGGTACTTAGGTATTTTTATTTCGAAAATTATTTTATGAGTTATTGTTACGTACCATGATTTAAATATAAACTTTTTAAAACCTAATGTTTATTATTATATTAGTCAGCCAGTAACAACATTGTTTTATGAGTAAGTAGGTCCAGATAACAGAGGATAGATTCGTTTACCCACATAATTTAGAGGGCCAACATTAATATTCATACATACCTGCTAACTTACTGAATTATTTTCATCGTTTCCAGTAAAAATTATAATGATTTCCAGTAATATTCGTGGTAGACTAATTTTGTTCGTTTGAAATTATAATATTTATTATTTTACCAAAGAAAACTCTGTTTCATGTATATTATAGTAAATACCTCCGCACTTTATAAACCTTGGGTTCATTAACGACAAAAATAATACGGTTTTAAGTTGGATTTAATCGACTAACGTAAACATTACGCATATGCTAAAAAGAAAGCTAGTTAAAAAAAAGTCTAGTGGTCGCAAAGCGCGACTGCTGAGCATGACGTCTTGGGTTGTATTCCCAGGTCGAGCAAAGTGTTATTAGGTTTATCAGGAATTTCTTAGTAGTAGCCTACTTGATGTCTGGATTTGTGCCCGGTTAATGGCAATAGGCTCGCCCCCTATTACATGGGACTTAAACATAACTGGCGAAATGTGGGTGTACTAATGGGCACACCTCTGCCTAACTAATGGGGAAAACATGTTACTTTCGACTACGTTAAGCGACTTTTTACACCCGTTATATCGGAAATATTCAAAAAGCTATTCGAATCATAATAAAAACGGTATTAACGTCCATAGACTATATCCTCTGTATCTCTCTGCACAGTCCATCAAGCAAAGGCAAATAAGCATAAAGAGTAAAGGAAAAATAAGTACAAAATACTTCGTAAAAGTGCGGCCATAATATAATTTATTTTGTTTTGATGTTGTTCTTCCTATACGGGGCCTCAGATAAGGGAAAGTTCTTCTCTGTAAAAGTAAGTAAGTAATCAATGTGGTGTTATTAATGTGTTTTGGTTTACTCCATTGGTTACGGTGTTTGAATTCAAATGTTAAAGTTTTAAATTTTTTTTTTCAATGTTTTTAACTATTTGGTTAAACCTTAAACTAGATTCTGTGTACTTGTACTTTTTAAAACTGTCATAATTACCGATATGTCAATACTAAATTGTTGAATTCGTAAATAAAAAAAAAATAAAGGCAATCTTTGAAGTAGAAGGAACTAATTTTATAATATGTAGTACCTACTATTTTGTACACATCTCCCTCGATGACTTCAGATGACAGCTGTCAATCTCAATGACAGCTCATCTAACGCTGATAGACTGGCTGCTATCTATTCATTATTGAAATGTTGCCATTTCTCATCACCCCGTAACAAAACTACAGTACATTTTACTAATAAATCACAGTATACTCGCTTAACTTTGCATTAATACCTACAACAGGACTTTATATAAGCAAATAGACATACATTAACTAACAGTATGGCCACAGTAAACGAATACTAAGCGTATGTAAGTTTGTATGCAAATGTAATTGATTTGATGTTCATGTGAATTTGGCTGGCTTTGTGTATCACGATTGTTGTATGATTAGAACATTAGTGTTAAACGGTGACGTCATACACGCAGCTGTGTAAATTATCTCATCACAATAGGATCAGTACTTGCATAATTTGAATTGTCACTCGCTTTGCTCTTGCAAATATTGACCATCTTAGGGTAGTCACCAGAAAAATAAAAAATAATTAATAAAATTAGATGTACCTATTAATAAAATACATATTTAACCCTATACATTATATATCTACACCTTTTTAATATTGCATGAAACAACCAAATTTTTTTTCTGACCAACCGGATGACTGCCCAGTTTGACAATTTTGTCGTCTGTCATTGTCAACTGACAGTCGCTCAGCAAATGATGTATTGCCCTATAAATTCAAAAATCTCTTAATGAACCGGTAATGGTTCGATTTTTAAATTTCCATAATTCCGCCTGCCAGTAGCTTAAGTAATAAAAAAGCTGTGGAACAAGTTATAATTTAAAACATTAGGTGATTAGGCCTCCTTGGCTAGCTAACCTCTTTATTTACTACAACCATTGTCATATAGAAGAAAAAAAATCTTACTCAGATTCTCTTTTCAAATGCACCAGAACAACGTCCCAAAACAAACTGTGATAAATCAGACATAATAAAAAGTTACAGTTATTATTAAAAACACAAGTTAAACTATCAATTCGTGCAATATGTTCACTGTGCAATCTCTTTCAACTTTCATTTTATAACAAAAGAATTTTCAAACTTTCTCATAGCTATTTTCTTCCGCGCATATGGGTCTGTAACTCGGACTGAACTTTCAGAATGCATAGAATTTCTTCTTCCTGTACTTTGTCCTTTAAGATTTCTCGGAACCTATACTTTATATATTACTTTATACTTTATATATTTTTCTATTTATTGTTTAAAAAAGTTGATCAGCTTGCATCAGTACAGAAGTAGTTATAATAATTAAAACTTGTATTCTTATAAAAATGATTGAACATTGACTTTCAATATCTCTGTAATAGAAGATTCCCAGTTATGTTAAAGAACAGAAGAAATGTCGTGATGGCCTAGCGGTTAAGGCGCCCGCCTCTCATGCATGAGGTTGTGGGTTGAACCCACAACCGAACCCAACCCCAATCCGGGCAAGTACCAATGTGACTTCTTCAATTCATATGTACTTTCTAAAGTTTATCTTAGACATTACTGACATCATTCCGTGCCTCGGAAAGCACGTTAAGCTGTTGGTCCCGGCTGTCATACGTGGATCTTTGACAGTCGTTACGAGTCGTCAGAAGCTTGAAAGTCTGACAACCAGTCTTACCTAGGGGTACCGTATTACCCAGTTACTGGGTTGTGGAGGTCAGAAAGGCAGTCGCTCTATGTAAAATACTGGTATTCAGCTGCATCCGGTTAGACTGGAAGCCGACCCCAACATAGTTGGGAAAAGGCTAGGCAGATGATGATGTTAAAGAACTGAAGAACATGTCGACTTCGTGGGTGTCTTTTTATACCCGTTACAACCTACCTACCTACCTAAAATATATAAAACAGCTGTTCGGTTAAAATTTCGGTATTGATAAACATAAATTCAATGTTAATTTATTTCTTGGATTAGACCCTACGTATTTTCATAATTATGTTGCGGAAAGCTTATAAACAAAGTACCTCATCCGTTATAAAACAAAACAATCGCAAAATTAGGTAGATACAATGGTATAATTAAATCAAAACAAAACACGATCTTGTACTTGTATACCTCGTACAAATATAATTGGTTACTTTAATATTCGTTCAAAGTGCTCACTCAAACACGAGTTAACACTAAAACGCTGCAGGCCCCGAGAACGTGACAACGGGCCCCTGGCCCCCAGGCCCCCAAGTCGTAAAATGACACGCAGTCACAGCTGAATTAACGTTCCCAGATTACGATTCCTGGGTCCTAGAGGTGGGTCACTAATAAATCTGCTCGAATGAACCCAGTCATAACCGCGGGGTTATAAAACTTTACAGGCCCGTGAAATAAATTTCCATACATTGAGTGCAGAGCCTACGTCGGTTATATACGCATACAAATGTAACCATTACGCGTGAGATTTTGAATTAATGATGTTATTGTTTCCAGTGTTGTGCTGACTCGTAAAATATGTATGTAGTTAACATAAAATTGTGGAGGCCATTTTTATTATTATTGCGCGCAGTTCATCACAGTGATCATTTGAAAATGTAACTTTTCAAAATCATTAGGGTTTTGTAACCATTAGGGTTTTAAATAGATGATTCTGTCGGTTTGTCGGGATGCGAATCAGTCTCGACCGTAATGAAAAACTTACTTCACTAGTATAATAATGTACTCACGAATTGGAGCTATTTACACTACAACATTTTGTGATAAAGTATAAATCTTTACAGAACGACGTTGACGTTAAAAGGAATTAAAGTTCAAGAAACATGGACAATGCAGACAAAAACTTGTAGTGAAAACCATTTTTATTATAAAATATAAAAAAGTATAAGTTTATACATTTTGTCACACGCTAAAACTCAAAGCTTACCTAAATAGATTTATAGGAGTTTCGCTTTATTCAAATAACCATGACTCAAAATAAAAATATTTATAATTGTATTTTGTTTTTAGGACTTAAATTTACCCCTTTTTAACCCTTTTCCGCTCGTTGTTCCTATTTTTAGAGACTACGTGCTGAGAAAGACATGTGACGCGCATAATTTGTAAAGAGCGTTATTGACGGTTCAGTAGTTTAGTCGTGTAAAGCGTAACAGACAGACAGAGTTACTTTCACATTTCATATTAGTATGGATTTCCGTACAAAAATCTTTGTTTTTCCAAAAAATGTTCAGATTTTACATTTTTTCCTTTAAGTTCTCATAACAACATCAAACGGAATGTCAACCGTAATCCTTTTCATTTAACATAAAGGGACAAATTTCCTTTGCGATAATAATTATGTATGCGTTTTATTTTGTTTACTGATTCCATTTCGAGTTCGCCGAACCCCTAACTTACTTTGAAAAACACGAAACGAATTCATGTTTTATTTACGTCGTTTAAAGAGAAATAACATCAAATAAAATATTGACGAGCATTAAGCAGAGGAACACCATGAAAAGATTGTCTAAGTAGGCACTTAAGTTGAAGTCAGAAAATATTTTTAAAGATGAAAACACTTTTAGGAATATTTGCTGTTTTTTTTAGTTACTTGCTTAGTAACCAACATTAAATATTCGAACCTGTATTTGGTCGAGACATAGGACAAGTTGTGAATCACAGGGATCAGGGAAAAAGCTTTCGTGTGATGATGTAGTATTCAAAAATATATAGGAATAAACACGTCCTTATGTTAGGTGTACATAAGGATGTGTTTATAATATCTATTTAGTTTAGGTACCTAGCCGTAAATTCAAACAGAGAATAAGGGTCAACTCACACCGAAAGAGCGGCGAAGGGCAACGAAGCGCGGAGTCCCGCGCAGTCGCACGGCTCCGTTTATGGAATTCGCCGGAATTCCCGCGGCGCCGCGGGCATCCGCGCGACTCGTTCGAGTTTCTCATGCGATAATAAGTATTATAGTAATGAAAATAAAGTTAAAATTCATATGACACTGAAACTGCGCTCCGCTTCGCTGCCCTTCGCCGCTCTTTCTGTGTGAGTTGACCCTTATACAACGAGCGCGCTGACTGACGTATTCGATTTTCGAATTGAAAATATTGCCATCATAAAACATGGGTATGGTTGAATTTTATACGACAAGAACAATTTATATCACCCATTGATACAAAATAAAGTCTTTAAACTAAATAATATTATGCGCAAAAAAGGTACCTAAATATTTTCAATTTAAAAACCGATACAATTTATTTACGTTACTGCCGCTGCGCTGCATGCTGTGGACTGCATCGTTGGTCTAGTGGTCGCAAAGCGCGACTGATGAGCAAGAGGTCTTAGGTTCGATTCCCAAGTCGGACAAAGTGTTATTGAGTTTTCCATCTGGAATTTCTCAGTAGCAGCCTCGAAGTCCGAATTTGTGCTCAATTAATGGCACTAGGCTCAACCCTATTACATGGAACTTAAACATAACTGGCGATATGTGGGTGTACTAATGGGTACACCTCTGCCCAACCCTTCGGGGATTAAAGGCGTGATGTTATGTTATGTAATTTACGTTACAGTTACAATGCGCCCTCGTGAATTTTGAATTTCTAGAACTGCCATGACTTTAGTAAATGGATCCATTAATTCAAAACATGTCACGGGAAACAAACTTTTAACTTTTTTTATTGTGTTCACAGAAGAGTACCGAAGGGTCGCGTGTACAAAATTAAATTGAATAAAAACGAACCTTTAATAACTTGGTTATTAGTTGAGTAGTTTTATTTTCCATTTAAAGTTTTGTAATGGAAATATTCAATTTGGAATGATTAAATTCAAATGAATGAATCCAATTATTTTATAGATAACGGACGGGTCTATCAAAATAATATTTTCCACTGGAGATACTATCAAAATATTAATTAATTTTAAACTTGAAAATGGCTTTTTCATATCGGTCCAAAAACATTAATTAATAGTTTACAAAAAACATTTGCAAAATTAAATTTAAACGCCCATTCTCGTAATTAAAAACGTTCAAATTTTAATCGCAATATTATTTCAGCGACATTTAATGTTAAAATATTGTTAAAAATGTGAGTAGGTACTTAAATAAAATAGAGAAATTTTTGACAGATTTATGTAGACTAAGATTCCAATGCGAATGTTTTCAGGGTGCACGTGCGGGTGCAGATCTGCAACATCGTGCAGATTTTCCGCACACACGCGCGGGGCTGCAGTATAGTCATGCGGTAGCCTAGAGACAACGCGCGGGGCGCGTGTTTCCCGCATGTAGGCGCGCGATCTGCAACACCGCACGTGAATGCGTTTTCTGTGTGTTGGACTACGCGTGTTTTCTATACAAACACAGATACTTGCATACAACGTAGGAACACGCACTCCCGCGCTACGCTGCGTGATGCGATGCAGTGTGCGAATTGCCTTAGAGTAACTAGAATTGCTCCCTGATCTGCTAAAAGCTCGCGGTATTTCCTTGTTCTTTCAATGTCAGTAGCGACTACGTGATCGTCATAATCATTTGTTCGGTGAACCAGAACAACAAAATCATTCTATTAAGACGTTACAGCCGCCATTCTGCTTTTCATTGGTCTTTATCGATGGTGGTGGATCGATAGGTTTGTTAATAATACTCTTTCCCGAGGTTTCGTCCGTATAAATCGATTACCTGCGGACTTTTAATGTTTTCGCGCGGTACCCGAATCCTTCTGAATAAAAGTAGTCTAAGTTACTTCTTAATACAACAGCTATACGTCAGTAAAAGTCCCGTCAAAATCGGTCTATCTAGCCGCTTGTAGATTAATCGACAAACAGACATTTTTTTTTCATATAAGTAAGTACCGTGTAAACATTCATATTTATTTTGTAAAAAGCTATTATTTTGACATTACAATTACATTATTTGTTTAGATGTTCCTTTTCGTCGCTAGTAAGTAGAGGTTATTTACCTCACATTTTTACTGTTCGTATCAAAGCGTGATTGATCTTGTTGAAACTACCCACGGTAATAAAGTTTCGAGTTTAAAGAGTGCATAAAACAAACTGCCAGTCTATCAACGTTACAGGAATTTTATCTCTCTTTGTTTACTGAATATAATATGACGTAAAAGGCTTTTACATAAATTAGAGGCGGAAGTCAAAGAGCTTTTCGATACAATTTTCATCGTTCATCGATAATCTTATTTTTCACTTCACTTAGAAGGAGGAGCTAAGAAACTTCCTCTTCTTATTTTTTAAACTGTAAAGTATGATTAAAGGCGGAAGACTTATATCACGTCAGTGAAGTGTACTCTTAGACCACATTTCCACTCATGAAACTACTCTTTGTCTTTTGGCCAATAAGCACGCGTTGGGATGGTGTTGGTTATAAGTCGGTTTCCGCTTTTATGCTATACCAAAACGGGCGCAAGCCGAGTCCGTGTCGGTTAAATTTGTATAGTGTCACGGACGGTGCATGTTGTAGCTTAAACTGCTTCATGTAAAATGTTCGTGAGATTTTGGATTCTCGTACGCACCTCGTACGCGGCACGGCTCACGCTAGACAAGCTATAGCCTAAATCATCCTTATAGCATCATCCTCATCCTCATTTACTTAAACGGGTGTATGAAGACACTTAACAAAACCGAAAATGACTTGTTCTCATTGCCGTCATATTTTTGTTCTAGACAATATCTGGGATCGTTGCGGTGGAGAGAATCTCATGTCGCATTGGCCTCTAAGAAATCCGTTGATGCCTAACACACGTACACCGCCCGACCGCGCGATCGAGCGGTGCCGTGTGTTAATTCGCGTTACGGAGATTTTGACGGTCAAAATCCCAAATTCTTATTTCGTGAATGTAAAAACTAAATTAATCCTTAAAAGTAACTACACAGAAACGCTAATTGCGTAAAGAAAGCGTAATAAGTCTAAACTAAAGACTTAATTCGTATGCAATTATTATAACTACGCTTAAAAAATCCTTTTACGTATTAAAGAACGCCTTTACCGTAGCATTCCACATTACCCCACTCATTCTTCGAAAGTTATTAACATTGATTCTAAGTAAAGGCAACAGAAAAATACGCTAAAGGAACGTCATAAAAACGCTATAAAACTTAAAGCACACGTTAGGAGAACATTCGATACAAAATGGCGTCGTTACCTGTACTAAATTGCTCGCACTCAAGCGACAGACCGATATGCCTTACAAAGTTCTTCATATCAGTTTTGCCTTTATCCCACCTTTTGGAACGTTCAATGCTCTTCCAAAGGACAAACTTGTATAGGATAGATAGTTTATGTGCGGACACTGATGGGTTTTGTGATTTATGTGTATGGGATTTTTTTTTATCAAAATGGAACTCGGCAGCTGCGAGGAATATTGTTATCACTTATGTGAAGATAGGTTTAATCGACTGTGTTATAATGTAGGCGGTATTAAGGCTCAGAAGTTGATCGTTTTAAAACTACTAAACGTGGTGTATTCTGGCCATTAGGACGCGCTAAGGCTAAATAAAAGAAAATGTCATTGAGTACTTAACAAATTCATTAATTGCCTTAAGACCGTACAAACAGTGTTTAGTTTACCTGATGCTGTACTGGGTGGAAGGGAAATCGTAACGAAAACTTTAACCATGGACTTTAACATGATTCTAGACTCCCCAGGTCATGGTCCCCGTCGGTTAAGAGAAAAGATAAAAAAACAGCTGTTCCATTTATTTTAACCGTGTTGCACTTTTGTATAGAACAGCAGACCTTTTTTCTCGGTCTAGAATTATAGGTATATACTGAATCCATACTAAAAGTTTTCGTTATGATATCTCTTCCACCCGTAATTAAGCACCAAATTCATGACAATATAAAACCAACTTTCATTCATGCTACTACTGATACTATGAAAAATATAAAACTTTAATAACGCTAGTAAACAAACCAGTCGCACGTGTAAGCGTTGTGTTAACTTGCTTATTACCTGTATTTGCAACTAAACACAACTTTTGTTACGGAAACGTTTACGATAGCAACACGCGGACACCACTGAGTTCCGCACAAATAAATATATGTACAGCTGCTGTTGTGCTAGTTTGTATTCCAGAATAATCTCGATAGTTTAGCAAATATTATTATGCTAAATAGTTTCGGATTGCCAAGTCTGTGTATTTGTTTTATTTGATAAATAGACTGTGGTTTGGTCCTACAACACCTGTTGTCAATGAACATAAAGTTGTTTATCAGAATTTTATTACATGCCCCTTCTGCATGCATACAAGTCATATAACGGGAAATGATCAACCAATCATCGAACTAGAAAATGAGTAGTAACCTCTAGGTGGAGCGAAGCGGAGCAGAAGTAGAGAAAGAGCGAAGCAGGAGCGGATTAGAAGCGAATTTGGAGCGGATTAGGGGCGGATTAGGAGCGAATAAGGAGCGGATTAGGAGCAGATTAGGAGCGGATTAGGAGCGGATCAGAAGCGGAGCAGCAGCTTTCTAACTTAATTTTCCACAACAGTGACGCTTGCTTACTATCTAAAGGCAGATTTTACTACCATATTTGATTTTTTTCTTAGTTTTAGTGGCAACAAAGAAATACTAATTTTCCCTAAAATTTATTATAATCCCACCCCCAAAATTCAACCCGAGCGGCTTTCTAAATGAATTACAAGCTAATCAAAACTTTAGTTCCAATGTATTTCGACCGCATTGAAACACTGTAATTGACAAACTTTTAATTGTTATTACTTTAATTAAAGTAAGTACACACCTACGATAAGTAGGTACAGTTATAGGCTTAACCACCTTTTTGATAATTTTAATTTATATGCCGTATGATAGTTTGATCGTGTATATTTTTTAGTAAAGTAGAGTATTTTCAAATTAATTTAATCCTGCTTAATAATATTCTAGAACTATTAATACAAAATGATAAGGATTTCTTCTTATTTAAGTGTAAATGGTTAGGTTTTTATTTCAAGTCAATCTAATTTGTAAATGTAACATTCACGACATGTTCAATTTAATTTCAACTTGTTTGCCAAAAATATAACAATGAATGTACAATTTTGCGGCTTAAAATATTACAGAGCAAAAATTATTTTTAGTTTGTTAATTGCGCGCGTTTCCAGTCAGTAACTAACTAGATTATTTTTAATTTCGTTTCAAAAGTAATCACAAAACAACTTTGCAGTGCACGTTTAAACTGTAGCCAGTAAATAAAGGACTGAAAATCAATAAACACACACACACACACACAAAACGTATTATGAACATCAGGAGGTACTATAATTTAATTTAAACGTTAATCAAATAACTACTTACTATAAATACTGCAGTAATTTCTGAAATCAAAATAAATACCTAGTGATCAGACGTCACGGAATTTGCTTTTAGCAAAACGTATTTTCATATTTATTTATTTGCATACCATAACGTGTTTATAGATAGGGCTTAAATCTACAAGTACAGAACTCGATTACATACAAAAAAACATTCTTATAAAAACAGTCCAAAGAGAAGAAACACAGTTGCCAATTAGACGTCTCATATTTCTACTAATATTATTTGTTGTGTCTACCAACTTGCGAACAACGACCGTCAGAGTTATATTCCTCGGCTGAAACCCGATATTAAAGTCTGTAGGCACAGAGTATACGTACACGACTGTCTAACCGTAGGTTGTTTCAAGCTTATTGGTAAACAAAGTTAAACAATGTTGTGCAACATTGTTGCCCAACACATCAAATGTTGCACTTGTCTTATTTGACTTACCTTTTATACGGAACATTAGAATGTTGCCAGCATCACAAAAACATGTTGTTAAACAAGGTTGTACAATTTGTTTAAAAATCAATTAACAGTGTCAATATTTTATGACGCTAAACAACCTATATAGTAACTAACGGGTATGTATGTAATCAACAAAAACAACATTGTGTGTTGCATGAAATTCTACAAAACGAATAGTTTAAATTGTTGTAATTGTCATTCGAGTTGAAAGTCGAAACAAAATACATTTTAATTAGAATACCTACTTCGAAACATTGAGACATTACACGTATTTACCGAGCGACGCGTTTCGCCCTATTTCAGTAGTACTATACATAAATTAAGCCAATTACAAAAACAGATGGGAAGTTAATTATCTGGAAATTGACACTGTTGTGTTTCAGAGTTAGTCAAGTCTTGAACATTTTTGAGATAATAGTACAACTCTTTGTAGTTTAGAATTTCTCAGTAGCAGCCTCGGAGTTTGGATTTGTGCCCGGTTAATAGGCTCGCTCCCTATTACATGGGACTTAAATATAACTGGCCAAAACGTGGATGTACTATATGTACATCTCTGCCTAACCCTTCGGGAAATACAGGCGTGATGTTATAATAATTACAACGCTTTGTGTACAAGACGAACTATGTACAAAGCGACTGTAACGGGGTTGAAACCACAATTAGAAAGCACAATCTTCAGTTACATCGTAAACAGCAAGCTATCCACTTTCAAGGTACACTCCAGCCTTTGCGAACAATGCAGCGACGTCACTCGATACCAAAGGCCGAATTTACTAAGCACCGTACTCACCCAGCACAATGTTGCCAGCATTAATCAAAGGCAGCAGATCTAAGGCTTCATTCGTATCTGACAGTTACACGCTTTGATCCGCACAATCCAGTACGTTTCCAATACTATTAAAGCCTCCTTACTAATAGACTGATGGCCTACGTTCTCTTTGATCCGAAGACAGACGGATATTTGAGGACTCGATTCCTATTATGTTTCTAATCCTTTCTATTAGAACGGATCTGATATTGGCATGTCGATCGCAATTTAACGCTCTGAGGTCTTACAATATCTATCTGGTAGGTTATGGGGATGTTACTGACGGATTGTGTCGTTGACAGAACCATTGAGCGTATTAATTGTTTTCCCTTTATTGCAAGGATATATACGTTTTCCTTTAACACTACAGTAAGTAAGGAAAACATTATTCAGAAGGGCAGACTTTTACCTACATTTCTTCTGTCAAAATATTAAGTTCATTCAACATTTAAAATAATTCATGCACAAAAGTGCGGTTGTAACGTAATGTAATATGGAGGACACATCTGCAAAATTAAGGAAACGCGCAAAATACGAGTATACAGTCTTTCTGTATGAATGCAACAGGCAACAGCCTTTTTTTTTTTTTTTTGAGGTGGTAAAAATCATCAAATGAGTCCTTCCGTCCTGGGTGGGGCGGAAGGGACTGTCAGACTTTTACTGACTAAAAAACCACCCTGTTCCTTCTGTTGCCCTTTACGTTCCGGGGCCACGGTATCCTGTTAAGACGTCCCGCAACCCCGGCAGGCGTTTGGCCCCTATTGGGGCCCCGTCCCTGTGCTGACAGCTCTTTGAGGCGCGCGCGAACAGAACGCGCCGTCGACCCGGGCATGGTCCTTGATCGGACGGCGAGCTACCCATTACTCGCCGTCCGCAAGCCCGCGCCTACGGTGGCCGGACGTCGCCTCGCGACGTCCGACGCCCTGGGCGTCCCCCGCGGCGGCTGGGGCGTGAGGTGGAGGATGTCCTCTCCCTCACGCGGCCCGCCTCCTCCTTCGCTAGCATTACTGCTTCGCAGAAGGAGGTGACTGCATCCCATTCCCTCTCGCCTCGGAGCATGGCCTGAACCAGGCCCGGACGCGAGAGGTCGCCGCCGCCTATCGCCTCCGTGAGGACACGGCGGTGCTCTGCCCAAGCGGGGCAGACCTGCACCGTATGCTCCACCGTGTCCTCCGGGCGGTCCACACAGTGGTGACACCCGGGCGTTTCCTCCCGTGCAATCCGACACAGGAACCTCCCGAAACAACCGTGTCCGGTGAGGACCTGCGTCAGCCGGAAGGTGAGGACGCCGTGGCGCCTCTCTAGCCACTCCTCAAAGAGGGGTCTTACCGCCGCGATTGCAGCGTGCCCGAACCTAGGTTGCGACAGTCGCATCTCCCATTCCGCCATGAGATCGCCCCGGAGCTCGAGCCGCAGTGCCGCGATTTGCTGCGGCAGCGGGTTTTCGCCCCGGCGCTGCGCGTCCACGCGCCACTCGTAGACGCGCTGGAGGACTGTAGCCTCCAGATCCCACGGCGGTAATCCGGCAAGGAGGTTTGCCGCCTCGCCGGAGACCGTGCGGTATCCCCGGATCATCCGGATGGCCATGACCCTCTGGCAGGCGACCAACTTGGCTGGTGGCCGCCGCCTGATGATGGGGGCCCACACAGGGGCCCCGTAGAGGGCCATGGACCGCACGACCCCCGCGTACAACCTCCGGCAGGAGGCGCCTGGTCCCCCGAGGTTGGGCAGGAGCCGCCAAAAAGCAGCCCCAGCCCTTTCCAATCGCGGAGCCAGGCGTCGGAAGTGTACAGGCAACAGCCTTGGGACTAAATCTTAGCCGGGGACCATTTATACTACTTACGTTCCTACATGTACAGGGGGATTTAAATAATTTACGAAGTGTTACACTTAAACATATGTTGAGAAACAAAAAAAAATGTTCGCGGCAAGAAAACAAATTGTAACAAACATTCCGTATGCCGCGGTGGATATTAAATTCTTTCCCTTTTGTTACTGTCGCTTCGCTTATTTTGTTTACAATTTGCGGAAAATTTTAGACGCAAGTCAACTTTTTGTTGAGTTTGTTGGATTTTAAATTGTGAAAATGCTTGCTTTGAATAAATTTAATTCCAGGAAAGTGCCTACAACTTTCATAATGAGTCACTTTTCACCGCAAACATTTGTAAGAACCTGCTTATTTCATTCGGTTAACGCGTTTATTTATCTTTTTGTTGCGTCTTTAACACAATAAAGAAGTTATTAGAATAATTACATTATTTCTCTCTGCTTATTTTGTAGGAAAAGACTTTATTATTATAAAGTAGGTACTGAGAAGCTCAATTTAGTAAACATCTGTCAGCGATGAACATTGCCAAAATAAGTACGTGAACTTACATAATCTATTCTTCTATACAAATAAAATGCTTTGTCCTGAATTACTCACTGACTGACGGATCCACACACAGCCTAAACCGCTGATCGTAGACACCTGAAACTTGGAGGGTGTGTTCTTTGTATGACGTAGGCATCCGATAAGACAGGATTTTCCAAAATTTATTCCATATGGGGATGAAAATGAGTCTAAAGTTTGCATGGAGAAATCAACTTTGAAGCGGACGAAGTCGCGGGCAGAAGCTAGTTTAGCTTAGCTAGTAACTACAAAAAATGGACAATATAGAAGATCTAACTTACAAAGTCATAAACGATATTCCCAGTTTTTTTATACTTATTGAAATTAGTTTGTGACTTATACGCCGAAATTCCATCTTATAACTTCAAGTTGGAAACTTTTTGTAATAACCAAATACATTTCGTATATTTACGTAAGCTTGAAAAATAAGTTTCATCGTAAAAGCAAAAGAGTTTCAAGTCATTGCGGTACGGTAAACATTGATAAGTTTCTGAACGTTGCCGTAATAAGTTAGAGTATTTTAATCGGAAAAAAAATCAATTACATTTCTAAACTATCTCGATTGAAATTTTCTCGTGGGAGCTCTTTCATGTTGGTGCGGTAACCACTGCGTATGACAGCTATCAGCGTTCTAGGAAGGACCACTTTACATTCATTTTAAAATTAAATCTACCAGCGATAAAATTGCAGAATTCTCAGACAAGATTTATGAATTGAAATACGGCTGCTTTAATTCAAAAATTATGAGCTGTCCAAACATCTACAATAGTTAGCATGATTGATTATGACAAATTAATTATAATTTAAAAGGCTCGAAAACTTCAAAAGTGATTTTCACTGTCCATAGCATCTGAATAGAAAACAGATGATTCTTTTTCCAAATGTAAAATCGTTTTTGAGAAAAGTTTTAAGAGAATCCCTCATCTAAACATTTATAACGCGTTGAAGGTTACTTTGTACCTAATTGGTTTTTGAGAACTTTGTAATTCAATTTAATTTCTTAATCTAGAAATTTCCAAAAGAAATTAGCGTTAACGTAAAAAGTTTTTACGAGTTTAAGAGTTTTGCATACCTGCGTAGATTACGGTTCCTTTTTTCGGCCAATATCAGATAAAAAACTGCTTTGTTGGTGGTCGCAAAGCGTGACTGCTCAGCATGAGGTCTTGGGTTCGATTGCCAGGTAGGGCAAAGTGTTATTGGGGTTTCCCAGGAATTTCTCTATAGCAGCCTCGGAGTCTGGATTTGTGATCGGTTGATGGCAATAGGCTCGCCCTCTATATTACATGGGACTTAAATATAACTGGCAAAATGTGGGGGTACTAATCATGACACCTCTGCCTAACCCTTTGGGGAATACAGGCGTGATGTTATGTTATGTTTTAATATCTATATAAATAAAAATAAATGTTCGTCATCTATGCATTCCTCCTATTATTCATCCGATTGTGATGAAACTTTGTTAGGTTATATTCTGCGAACGCCCGCAAATGCCCAAAAAAAAAACAAAAAACAACATGGGAATCATGTCGCGGGGAGCAGCAAGTAACTTATAAATATTCAATTTCAAATCAAAAACTCAAACAAAACTTCATAAAAACAAAAAGCCTTTAATCAAAACCTCCTCACCTTTATTTTTCTATACATAAATTGGTTCATCCCAATGTTTGTTCGAGAGAGTAACTTAATCGCGATAGACATACCGTCACTTCGGTACAAAACTGTCAATAGCCCGTGCAAACAGACCCTTTGTCCTGTATAAATACAAGTTGATGGACTTTTACAGCCGTTCGACCTCTCTAATCCGAACAAAAACCAAGTGGCCCAACGTGCGTGGGTATAGTTTTGTATCTATTTTATTTTAAACTAGCACTCTCCCCGCGACTTCGATCGCGTGATGTTTCTTACGGATCCCTAATTTTTCTATAATAAAAATATAGCCTATGTCACCCGGGAATAGTGTAGCTTCCCAACAGTGAAAAATTTTTTTAAATCGGGTCAGTAGTTTCGGAGCCTATTCAATGCAAACAAACAGTCAACCTTTCCTCTTTATAATATATAAATACTAGCACTCTCCCCGCGACTTCAGTCGCGTGATGTTTCTTGCGGATCCCTAATTTTTTGATAATAAAATATAGCCTATAGCACTCAGTGATAACGTAGCTTCCAATTAGTGAAAGAATTTCCAAATCGGTTCTGTAGATCCAGAGATTACCCCCTACATACAAACTTACAAACAAATGTTACCTCTTTATAATATTAGTATAGATATGTATATACACTATGTAACAAAAACCCTGTCAGATTAGTGTTGCCGTTGATCAGTTTTTATGTTTTATTTTAATTTAATTACTTCTTCTTTCTTCTTTTTTTTTTTCACTGGGGAAAAATAATAATCTCAAATCCATTAAATGGTTACGTATATGAGTACGCAGTACGATGCCGAATAATACCCTTAAGGATCGGACAGGGTTTTTGTTACAGGCTGTATATAGAATAGACTAGCTTCAGCCCGCGACTTCGTCCGCGTAGTTTTGTTCACCCGCATTAGGTAGGTACGTGTTTGGTTACTGCTCCGTATGGTTTGTAGCGTTATGTTATATAGCCTATACTATTCCTCATGAATTTGGCTATAAATATCCAAGAAGATTTTTTATAATCCGACATAAAATGTATAGGCAACCTTATTCTGTAAGAGTCACATACTCATAAGCGGGTCGGCACATTCGGTTCGGCATTCTCAATATCTTCGATAACGTTGTATCGAAAATGCCGCTTATGTGTATAACGACCCTTAGGGACGTCAGGTAAGAGAAATTCAATCAAAGGAAAAATATTGTTTTTAATTTTCGTCAAATGAAAATGTTATTGTTAATGTTTGTTTTTGTTATTCTTGTAAGTTGTTTTTGCTGTAATCGTTATATTATGTTATTTGTTTCTTTGTTTTTATTTTGATTACTTACTAAACATGACTTTGCTTAGTTGTAGCCTTGCCTACGTATTATTTTAATGTCCATATTTTGTCCAAAAAAAAATATGAATATTAAAATAATATTGAAATACCATTATTTTTATTTTCGATTCAGATTTTTTCTTTCTTTACCGTAGGCAGCTTTTAATGGCTACTTGAAATCGCTGTTTTACTAAATATTAAAGATTTAATTAATAGACATGTCTACAGAACAAAATCGAGCAATGGACATGACGTGAACAACAAAGTACCTACATATAAAAAATTCCATAGTTACTGAAACACATCTGTCTTTACGCTATCTTTTAAACACTATCAAATATCTTGATAAAGTTAGAGCGAGATGGAAGTCGGATTCATATTCCAGAGGTCATCGGTCGTAACTGCTGGGGCAATCAATCACTGGCAGTCACAGAACAGATTTACCTAAAGTATAAAATTCAATTTTGTCTTGACAGCACGATCGAATGGCAAACGATGCCGCTTTGCACCTAGTAGAGAGAGTGAGTGTGAGGATATTACTTGTGAGGAAAAGATTTTCTCACATATCAATACCTCTGGGCTCAAACGTCGGCGTCGTAAATAACACACAATGTACTTTACGACCTTTTATATGCCGATATCGGATGAACTACACTTCTAGACTCATAAATCAAGCTAGCTAGTCTGCATTTTTTGTATCACATAGTCTAAATCTTAAAAAAAGGTGTGAATTTAAATTTGGAACCATAATAACTCAAAAATGCTGGCCAATTATGTCGACTTTGAAACTGCATACAAACTTTTTCTTTCACATGTTGCGGTTTATTCGAGTAATGACTAATTCCCGAAATGACTACATAGTCTATAAATGACCAATTTTTGAAATGAACTATTCAAGATATCTTAAATAAGAAAACGTGTTGTTCCGACCTCAAGTAATATGAGACAAAGGCAGGAAGATGATGATGACATATAGAAGTAGTGCGACGCGGTGTAACGCGCCGATGTGCTTCCTTTCGTTTCATATTTGCATATTTCTCTAAAGAATCGGTAATAAATCCTGTTAGGCCTGATTTTTCAATAGTCCATAGAATAAATGTGATAGTTTGATATCATGCATTTTCTATGCTTTTGCATAGAAAATATATCAAACTGTCAGTTAAATGTTTTCTGTCGATTGAAAAAATAGCCCTTAGTTGTTAAAAAAAAAATCTATTTGCGTTACAACAAAGTAGGTGGCCATTGTTTTTCACCGGGTACAGATACAGAACCCCCTACAAATGTAGTGCAACAAGATTACACCGGTGTAAAGTATTCACCCCGACGACAAAATTAAATAATTTGACCCTCAGGAAAATTCGCGCCTGGCAACACTCATGTTTTATTTAGATAGTTTGATTAGCTACATGTGAGAAATATGTATGAAACATAACAAGTAATGAAAACATTATTTCATTGGTTTCGCTTTCATATAGATTTCCCCGGGGCGAGTGGGTGATACAGTGACAAGCGACCAGGATTGCTTGATCTTCCCCTCCCTCTTCTGCACTAATAATTTTGTATTACTTTGGAAAATCACTGAAGTGTATCAGGGGTCAAAGTGAAGTGGTATGTTGAAAGTATTTCGGGATTAAACAAATGTAAAGGTCTTATTTACCTTATTCTATTGATCATTTCAGCAGTAAGTTCTACATAAATACTTAAGTATTGACATTTTGCTCCTCCTTAGAGACATCTAGAGAATGATGGATGTACTTAAAAAAATATGGCGTCGTTCTTTTGCGTCACGAATAATAAACTTTGATTTCAATGTATTTGAGTATTTCGCTTCAGGATACTCTTTGTCTTTCTAAGTTTTTGATGCTGATAGTTGTTTAGCAATTAATTTATAAAACTTATAAAAGTACGCTTAATTTTTTATCGCCATACCACTGTTAGACTCTTCATATAACGAAAGGACTCACTAATTCTACCACACAATACTTCAAGTCTTTTTGGCACACCGGTACACCGTTTATTAAAAAACCTTGTAAGTATTTTTACATATTTAATTATAGGTCTTAGTTAAAAAAATCGCACAATTATAACAACAGCAATGTAGTATACATTACATTGTTTCTTACCTATTTACCTATGGAAAATAGATTAAAAAAAAACTGCATGACGTGTAAGTACATACATGTTGTTATTCTGTACATGAACCGAGTATATCCGGACAAGGTAGACCTACTTCGCAGTAGTACTAATGAGTGAATCAGTAACACGCATGCTTAATAAATGGATCGTTAGTTCCCCTTTCATCACGGTCCACTTTGATTCGCTCCATAATATGCTCAGTCATCACCCCTATTAGGAATTAAAATGATTGCGTACGGAAAATTAAATAATTTTTATAATTTCTTTTGAACATTGTGCAACAGCTGCGATAAAATCCATACGAGAATTGACGTTTTTTCTTTCAGAGTTTTTATAATCATGTATATTTGTTGACGCACGCGAGTTTGTTCCGCTTATTGCACGTTTTAATCTTGAGACCTGCATATTGTACATGCAAGTCAAGTACGATTTCAGACTTATAATAATAAAGTGATTGCCTTACAATGTTTTCCTTCACCGGTGTTAGTGATGTCCAAAATCACTACATAGTATAAAACAAAGTCGCTTCCATCTGTCTGTCCCTATGTATGCTTAGATCTTTAAAACTACGCAACAGATTTTGATGCGGTTTTTTTTAATAGATAGAGTGATTCAAGAGGAAGGTTTATGTATTTACATTGCACCCGTGCGAAGCCGGGGCGGGTCGCTAGTAAATATATAAAGTACACATGAAATAGAAAAAGTCACATTTTGACCAATGATCTACATCACATAACATCACGAATGTAATCCCCGAAGGGTTAGGCAGAGGTGTACCCATTAGTACACCCATATTTCGTCAGTTTTGTTTAAGTCCCATCTAAGAGGGGGCGAGCCTATTGACACTACCAATGATCTCTAAATCAATTCCGTTGCGCGCTATCAAAAACAGTGACTTTTTACAACAGAAAAATGTTATCGTTTTTCTCAAAGCAACCAAGTTTGATAGGCTGTACCTTTGCGTATTTAATGGTTATGTGTGACGTATCTTGTTAAGCCTATCTCAGTCTGTGTTCGACATGAAATAGCTAGTGCAAACACAGACGGCCTAGGAAAAGGTCGAGTACTACTCCACAATACACCTCAGGTGTTACTAAAGATCATTCGAAGCTATAACAACATTTAATCTTCTTCAAGTATACTTGCAGAATAAACTTCGTAAAACGAAATGTATTTCGGAGACATGATTTCAAGAAATAAGACATGTTTTTGTTCAAAGTAGATGATTGACGAGAAAACAAAGCAACGTCATAATTAATCCTCATGGAACATGGCTTTAATCTTTTGCATTAATTTGATGGAGAAATCACTTTGGAATTTTCCTTTCCCATTAATTTATAATACGAGTAACCATGTAACTGGCACGTTTTCGCACGGATTCAACGTTTTATTTTGACGAGAGGTATTCATGCATACCTTTCGACTAATTAATCATGCCGGTTTGCTGGAAATATTATTACATTTGTGGGAATATCTATTTGAAGATTTAATTACGTTGGTGCTATTTGCATGAATAGCATATTATATTTTTTGGAAAAATTCCAAGCCCTAGAGTAGATATAGGGGGTGTAAAACACACATCATATACCCGTTAACTACACATGGGTACTGCACATCAAACAAAGCAACATTGAGCAAAAATTATAGCTGGGAAACAACATGTTTTTTATGTGAAAACTCCGTTTATAGTTCCATGCAATGGAAAACGCAAATAATTGTGCTTTTGCATGCATATAACAGTACAGAGGTCGGTGCATTCAAAGTTTAGTCAAAACATTTAAAACTTATTTTCGAATTAAAACATAAACATAACTAAAGGATGATACTTTGACCATCAATATCTTCGTAACCAGAAGGTTCCCAGGTATGTTCAGAACAAAAAAAATATGCAGTGATTAGAAGAACTTTCGACCCCGTTAAGCGACTTTTCACAGCAATATATAATAATAATAATAATTTATTTAAATAAAAACGTTTACAAAAAGTGTACATTTAGCCAACAGTAATAATATTTTCCATACAATTATAGTGCCTAAAAATAAACTAAAACTAGGTTAATATTATTATAGGTGAAAATTATGATGGTTCGGAATTGCAATGTTCGGTAGCGACCCGCCCGATCTAGGTTGATTTAAACCTGTGCTTCAGGCATATTATATATGTTTTTATCACTAAATGATAACTCCATTTTTTGTACAAGAAACAAAAACGTGAATCGTATAACGATTCAAATTTTCCAGAGAATCGGTAAAAAGCAATGTAAACCTTACCTAACGATATCATATGCGAATAAATAAGCAAACCCAACTTCGTGCAAAGCAAAAAACCGCGAACGTATTTCCATACAAATGTCTGAGTTTATACATTTTTTTGCCATTAAGTGTAAAAAATTGGACATTTTACCCTCTTAAATAAGGAAGGCTGTGGTCAATGTTTGCCCTTCTGTTAAGGATTGCTAATATCAATAAAATTTTTGCCCTCCAAAATATTAATAAACTTTGCCCCAATGTTACTTTACCGACCCTTGTCCCTTGCGTACATATGAAAGGAAATTACTGAAATGTTTTGCGAAGTTATCTTATTAAGCCGAATATCGAAGTTTAAATATTGATATTAGTAAAGTATTTATATTCATGAGTTGTTTTTGTGTAAAGTTCATCGGTCTTTACTTTTCGGACTTTACTTAT
Source organism: Hoplodrina blanda (assembly GCA_949316365.1). Lineage (NCBI taxonomy): Eukaryota > Metazoa > Arthropoda > Insecta > Lepidoptera > Noctuidae > Hoplodrina > Hoplodrina blanda. Next base: position 10,906,975 of record OX438585.1, read on the forward strand.
ATTGTGAATTCGTTATCTACGACACATAAATTCACGTTGGGTGTTCATCTTAAACTAGGTTTTGACTAGTCCGCGTTGGTTTTCTAACGGATCCCAATTTTTTTTTTTCAAATTATTGTATTGCCTAAGTATGTTACTTGCTAATAAAGTATACACATCAAAAGTGTCTAGGGATCAACATCCCTAACAAATGTTAGGGATGTTGATCCCTAGACACTTTTGATATGTGTAGCTTTCCATAGATGAAAGAATTTTTAAGTATCGGTTAATCGGTTAAGTAGTTTTTGAGTTTATCCTAACAAAACTAAATACAAATCTTTTCTCTTTATAATATTGGTGTAGATGTACTTTTCTTTAAAACAATTTAGATAACTACGAGTGTAGCAATATAAACTCTTTCTTAGAAAAGTAGCAACAAAAAATTAAAAATCTAGGATTTTGGTTGATTGATTTTAGTTGGCAGATTGCAGAATCTAAATCTAAGTCTTTCCCACTTAATATGGGGTTCTTAACTATAAATCCCTCTTTATATTCTCATTTCAACCATAAAAAAATGCCGTACGTCCAGCGACTATGGGATATTAGACCATAACGACAGTTCTCCTGTTTCCATCCACAAATTAGGCTAATTAGCATTTTCTCCTCTGCTAATTATATTTAATGAGTGCGCTCTCCCGTGAGTCCCCGATTACACATTAACCAATCTCTCATATTTAGCCCTAATATAATTTAATGAATTGGGAAACCAATTAGCGGTAATTACTGTATGAATATAGACGTGGGTAATTGCTAAGCCTTTTCCAAGAGTTAAGTTCCCTAAAATTACTTATATTGAAAGTCTAACTTAACATTGTAACGATAATTTATTCTACTTATTGTAATCATCATACCTTAAATATAATGCTTTGAAAGTTTGAACACAAATTCAGAAAACAAACTTCGGTAAAGCTCGTATTTCAGAAGGCTACCAAGTACATACGAGTTACACATAAGTATTGTTGAAATAAGACAAACTTTCCGTACTTAAAATGTTCTCGACGCAAACTCAGATAATTTTTAACACCCGCATCTCGAACAATTCTCACATATGTGAGAGCACAACTCGAAAGTCATGTCTCAAGCGCTGTCAACGAAAGAAAAGTTTAGATTTAGAGGGGTCTTCAAGTTTGGGTGTTTTCAACTTATACGCTACAGGAGTACTCGGCGTACTTGGCCAAGTTGGCCAAGTTCTGACACCTCCTCCGAGCCCTCTAATGTTATTTACAAGACGACTCCAGCAACCTATTCAAAGGATATTCTATTAAGGAGTTCTTAGAACTTTATTTTCTTCGTCGGAGAAGGTAATCATTGAGGTAGGCACGACAACGTAATACCCGATCACATTATACGCTGAATTCAGTTACGTTAAATGTTTAGAATTAACGTTTTTGATGTTATTAAGTGAGCAATTATAAGTTCCGACGATTACGAGTTTCCGAGTTTACAAGTACAAAGTTTACAAGTGGGATGAACGTTGAACAACGCTTTCATGTGCGGAAATTTCATTCGTCATTTGTTTGTTGTGAGCAAACTTTTATAAGAAGAGTAATGATACGTCTGACAGACAGTTTTAATTATATTTATTTGCGTCTTACGAAATAACACATTAAGAATTTGAAATTAAAGACGTCTTTTCAAAAGAGCATAACTTGGAAGTAATGTTTTCATATTAATCCATGAGATTATTAATGTTTGACATTCTATTTGACATATTATATCTGTGATAATATTAAATACCCTATGTATTATAATAATGAACTTAGCCTAATAGCATTTAATACGAACAATTTATATAATACTAGCTGTTCCCTACGACGTTGTACAGTAGCGGTCATAAGTGCAGTAGCATGCTAAGGTTTGAATTGCTGTGAACACAGGGTACAGGCCATACCTACACCTGTGTGTATAAGTGATGTATTCAAAGTTAAAGTCAAAGTCAAGTCGTTTATTTAATAAGGCCATTATAAGGCACTTTTGAACGTAATAACACAGTACCTCAAAATTCGCACACGACGTCGAAAGGTCGTAAGTTTAACCAAAGTGTCAATCGATTTGCTTTGTAGATTGCTACTCCACTTATGACCGCTACTGTACATACACGCTCTTTTCGTCCGTGTCAAGTTACGTCTTTGTTTTCTGCTCCGTTTCCGTGGGTCGTAGCGTAATGTTATATGTATAGGCGATATTATTTCTCATGAATCTGGCTATCATATATAAAAAGATTTTTTCCAATCCAACTGGTAGTTCCAAACATTAGCGCGTTTAAACAAACCAACAAAATATCTCTTCACCTTTATCATTAGTAAGTATAGATTAAGTACCTTATGTTTTATAGTAGTGAACTTAATATATTGACATTTGGTATGAACAATTCTCAACATACTTAGTTTAAAACAAATTCTCTTCCAGCCGTATGTACGCTTAGATCTTTTAAACTACGCAACTGATATTTATCCGGTTTTTATCAATAGATAGAGTTATTCAAGAGGAAGGTTTACACGTATAGTTAGTATCTACATTGCACTCGTGCAAAACCGGGACGGGTCTCTAGTAGTATACATACATACATAAACTCACGCCTTTTCCCATGGGGGCAGGCAGAAACCACAGAACGCCACCTGCTACGATCCTTACATATTCCTTTCGCCTCATCTACGTTCATACGTCTCGTCATAATCACTACATAGTATAAAACAAAGTCGCTTTTTCTGTCTGTCTGTCCCTATATATGCTTAGATCTTTAAAACTACGCAACGGATTTTGATGCGGTTTTTTTTAATAGATAGAGTGATTCAAGAGGAAGGTTTATATGTATAATACATGCACCCGTGCGAAGCCGGGGCGGGTCGCTAGTCAATAATAATTTTCTTTTAAAACAACCCTACTTCCTATATATCTATATTACCTACCTGTCTATTTCAAAATCATTATTTCAGGTATACTCGTTTCTACGTATCCCTAAAATAAGCCACAGTCTCCACCACTGAATTAATTCTGAGAATTTCTGTCTCAATTTTAGTGCCAGAATATTCCAGACCAAAAAGGTTTTCGAGAAAGGTTTTAGTGTATAATTTATACGTGTGCCAAGCTGTTGGCGGTTCACTAACTTTGTTAAATATTGTTACTGGTTTATGTACCTACCTATGTACCTATAAGAAAGTAGGTACTTATAAAATCTACATATTGTAAATGTATTTTTAAACTAAAGAGGTTTTTTTAACTTGAGTTTTATAGCCGTACCTACTGTCTGCAAATAGTTTTATTACAAAAGAAGAGGTTAAGCCCCCCCAAAACGACAACCCTGGATCCACCACTACCAGTTTGTATTCATTGTTCATATCGCGTCCTAATTACTTATAAAAAATATTTTTAACAATGTCAAATATACGTCGTTATGTAAATATATTGCTAAGTATTACTAGAAGGTACTGATTTAATTCCATATACACACATCAAAAGTGTCTAGGGATCAACATCCCTAATCAATGTTAGGGATGTTGATCCCTAGACACTTTTGATGTGTATATTATTAAATATTTACATACTTCATAAATAAGACAAAATAACAATTGAAATAAAATAATATTAGTTTAGATTTTCCTATCTACCTCTAAATAAACGCATGCACCGTCTTTCTAAACTAAACTCCTTTCAACAAATGTTTAATTCATATAACTCTGCATAAGCTTTCAAAATCCCTTACTTCTTCATACCATCAAACCTCACACTGCTTCATTTACCTAAGAAAGTGTTAGCATTAATTACGCGCACACTCGATGTAACATAAAAGCTTTCGCGGTATTTAACTAAAACTATTCAAAGCATATTCCTCTCCATTACATTGAGTTCAGCAATTAATAAAGGTACACAAAGTAGTGACGTCAGCAGTCTACCATCGTTTACTTGAACACGTTATTATCGTTCGGTATTTAGTTGAATCAGCATCCTGTACCGACAGTACAGCGTCCTTTAAGGCTAGGACACACAAGCGACTAAATGTCACGACATTTTTCTGCTTGAATTTGTTTGTTTTTTTTGGTCCTTTAGTAAGTCGTCTTTGTGATTGGAGTTCGAATCAAAAGTACCAAAAAGTTTGAATACGCTAGTAAAATTTAAATTAAGAATGTTTTGAACTATTTCTTATTGCTCCGCTGGTCTCGTGGTCGCTGGCCCAGGTCGAGCAAAAAGTTTTATTGATTTATTCCATTAAGTATTTTTCAATAGGAGCCTATGGTTTTGAAGATGGTGGTGTGACACCCCCGTGCTTCGGAAAACACGTAAAGCCATTGGCTCCTCGGTCGTGTCGAACTGCCATCCCAATTGTCTATGGAGAGTTAGGGAAGAGGGAGTGCACCTGTGTTTGCGCACACTCTTTTAATCTCTTGTGTTATAATATCTCCTGCGCATGTGCCTGGTCTTCGAAATTCAGTCGGGAGGATTTTATTATTATTATACTATACCTACATTACCTAAGTACAGAACATGAAACAATTGACAGTCTGCCAGGAATTCAGACTTCCAACTATACCTACATAATTTTATTATTAGTACCTTCCTACGAAAATCGATGGTTCCGGCTTAACTAAGATTTTCTAGGCACCGTGGGGCTCCGGTATGCGGACCTTAGCAGCTTAAACTTTATAAAGGGGTCGATCCGTGTAGCCATTTAGCCACGAGCCACTCCTGTCGTAGTCACCACTTATACGCATATGTTTTGGGTAAAATATGCAAACATAACACGCAGTGAAACCGCAGGTGTGAGCGGAATTTCATCATATTTGGATGATTATGATACCTTTCTACCGTACTCATTATATGAGAGGTAAACTCAAACGTTGCTAAGTAACGGTGACAAAAACTGTAAAAAATATCCCTAGATATAGTATCGTGATGGCCCAGTGCTAAAGTGTGACAATAATATGCTGGTATTTTTTTTCTTTTTTAATAATCTGGATTTGTAATGTGGATTTTGTAGCTGAGTTTTGATCTATTGTGTTTGCTTTGTTATTCCAATTAATTAAGTTTATTTTTAAATGGCGTAAGTATGAGTATATAAGACGTAATTGTAATGTTTGACGAAGGAAGTATTAAATCCATAATAAACCATTAAAACACGAAAAAAACACGTATCCAAGAAAACAGCAAAACACGACTTTCAATTTGACATTTCCCTCTACGTCATATTGAGTATGCACACCGCCTTACAATGCGGAGGTAGCCGCTTGGCGTCTAGCCAGACCCTCGACACATCTAGTGCCCACTTTACCACGCTGGCGAAACTATGTGACCGTAGTCATACGAACTATGAGTGGTCGCCGACGGAGCCTTACAAATCACTGAAAGATGGGGTTACGCTATAACAAGAAGGGAGCTAAGGTTTTGCTTATCTATACGAATATAAAATTGAAGTGTCTATTTGTAATATCACAAAATAAATATGGATATTCACGCGGTAGGTCCCTACTTACACGAAAATTACCAATATTAATTATGACTTAAACTTTTTTAATCTCCGAAACGGCTTAACCCAGTTTTGATGAACTTTCACAATACAGACAGATAGATAATGTTATAAAAACTAACTAAGGCCATTTATAATGGCTTTTATTTTAGAAAAAGAATTTGAGTTCCCGGCAAAAAAAAACCCCCGTGATAATTAACATTGACGCAAGCGACATCGCGGGCTAAGCTAGTGTATTCTAAGATTATAACCAAAGTTAGTACTATAATGTATCGCAAATTCTCGTCTCCATTTTCCGCCATTCTAAAGTTAGGGATGATCGAAACTTAAACTTATACAAACACGTAAGAAGTTTAGTGTTCAAGATTGTTACTACCCTCACTTACTGTCCACCAAGTAGATGGATCACTTAAGATAAGTTAAAACTTGGAAAACAGCTTTGATTTATGATTTAAAAGGAAAACGTGATCAGTGTCAAAATAGGAAAAATAAATAATGTTTTTTTCTCGAAAAATCCGACGCCATTTCTGTAATATCCTCTAGAAAAAAACACCATACCTTACTTTTGCAATATCCATGCAAATACAGTTCCATGACGAATACCGCAAAATAAACTTGAGGGGAATTCTCAATAGGGTATTAAGGTATTCCCTATGACTAATCGAGCTTGACGTGTTATAATTTCATTAAAATTTTACCCCTCAGACCAATTACGCCGGTAATAGCCCTGAGGGAGTCGGAAGGGGAAATGACCGTTAACCCAATAGGTATTGAAAATATTGATATCGGTCGAGCGATGATTTGAAATCTAAGTTACCTACCTGATACTGATATCGTCATTAACCCTCGACGCCAAAAGAGGAATGTTGTAAGTTTAATGTATCTGTTTGTTTATCTGTGTGTCTATCTAATAATAATAATAATAATATTTCATTTATTGTCTCTTCACAATAAGTGGTCTTATCAGGAATGTAAACTTAAAACTGTTGAACTTTTCCACCTTTGTGAGAGACTGGTGCCTGAAGTAGGTTTTATTAATAAAACCTGTGTTACAGGTCACCAGGACCCTCACCTCGGTAGGATGTTTTCAAAGATGACCAGGAGATAACAATAACACTTAATAAAAGTACAAAGGCAAAAGATCTACTAAATTAAAAATTAAGAATAATACAAAGAGCAGAAATAACCAAGTGTGTTGAAAAATAGTATGTGTGTATAAAGAGTATGCATGTGCAAGTTGACCATGATTGTCAGTGAGTGTGTGCATGTGATAGATGAGTATTTGGTTTTCAGTGATAGTGTTTGCGAGAAATGGGTGGGTTAACAGTTATGAAAGGAATTATGGTTTTTATCCTATTTGGGTACTATCAATAGTTCTTCAGTTTTATGGTAGTCAAGTGATTTAAGATAGTTTTTTAAGGCTTTATAGCAACTAGATTTAGACTAGGTCTATAATGTGAAAGATTTTGATATAAAAATGATAATGAAAAAATGATAAGAAGGTCGAGAGGTGGATGTGGCACTATCTGTGGCATCGTAGCTGCTAAACGAGTGGACCGATTTTGATACGGTTTTTGCTAATTGGGAAAAGACCTGCGGCATTTAAATTCTTAAGAAAATATCATTGTATCAGTGGCCAGTGGGAAACATTAATTATTTAATACCACAAGACTCCAGTTTATGAAATGAAAAATAATGCGACAAATTGTTAAGCGCACATACCATGTTCCGATTGGTTGACTGAATTACCAAGAACCAATCACAGTGCGTGCGCTTGTGAATTAATATGTCACAATAATATTGCGTTCTAGAAACCGAAGGTCACATAACCACTTCAGCCAGTATCATACACGTCCACCTCTCGACCTTCTTATCATTTTTTCATTATAATTTTTATATCAAAATCTTTCACATTATAGACCTAATTCAGTAAACGTTAACAATCTGTTCTCTCTGTACATTTTCTGCGCCGAGGGACATTTCCATCACATTCTAAGAAGCTTATCTTTAGTAACAGCGCTCTGTAAAGGGACCGGCTTTCATCCGAGATCACCAATTTCTTACTTGATTGGGCCGCCTGATGGCTTTTGGAACAAAGGGCTGGATGAAGCCGATGCAACAAATATGTTACGATACACATCACATACATGTGTGCTGGCTTTTATTCGCGACTTTACTCGCCATATTGATTTTGCTGACAACAAAGCATTAGATGACTGGGTTAATTATCACACATATTATAAAATAAAGTCGCTTTCCCTGTCTGTCTGTCTGTCCCTATATATGCTTAGATCTTTAAAACTACGCAACGAATTTTGATGCGGTTTTTTTTAATAGATAGAGTGATTCAAGAGGAAGGTTTAAATGTATAATACATGCACGGTAACCCGTGCGAAGCCGGGGCGGGTCGCTAGTATCTTCTAAAATGCAATCCTGTTGAACATATTTCAAAACAAGGCAACACTAAAACTCATAAACGTAACGTGAAATGCCATAATTTTGAAATTGGAATTACCCATTTCGCAACAACATTTATATTTTTTTTTTATTTTGCTTTCATGTCAATTGGTGATATTTATTTTAATTGACCTGTTTTTATTAAAACAAAACACTATTGGTTGGTCATATTTCAAATTCGAAAATCGAATACCTACTTTTACGTTAGCGCGATTTCAGTATGACATGATAAAAATAAACGTAAGGGGCTTTACATCAGGGTAACCTCGAGAGACTCGCAGTAGCACTTCATTGAATTGAAACTTTTATCAGAAGAATTGAAATGGACAGCTGACCTGACAGCCATGTTGATCTACTTCGAAACTTGTTCTAACAACAGCTGCCGATAGTGGGATTGTACTACTGAAATGCCAGTGGCAACAAAGCCTTCACACAGCCAGTTCAAAGAAACACACCGGATGTAACGTTTCACAAACTTTGATGTATCTCCGTAAATTGAACTTCAATTTTGACATCGTAATTAAATTGTAATAATAATGGTATAATTAAATTACACAGTACATTCAATAAAATGATAACTTAGGACTCCTACATACGAGAGACATTATACCTACCATACACCTATCATCTGGTGTACCTATGTCTATATTTCATCGTCGTCAGGTACTGTACACATCGTCACATGTCAGAGCAGCAAAAATACGTGCAGTGGACGCATCGATCCAGCAGTCGACAGGGGGCGATGGCTACAGTTACCTTACATTTGACGTCGACAAAGTACAGTCAGCTACAAGAGTCGATTAACAATGTTACTTTTTTATATCATTTAAACAGACACTAAACACATAATGTACCGGCTTTCAGATTTTCAGGTAATAGCTAAGGGTCTATTATATCTTAATTTTGTATTCATTGCGTTTTTACTGTTAATATTGTACTTAATAATTAGGATTTAAAAATCATAAATGTTAATCGACTTTTGTAGCTGACTGTACCACGCGTCTATAACAACCCTTATATCACCAAGTTTCATACCCGCTGGCAAGCAACGAAGTGACATTTGGAGGATCAAAAATCATGTAGGTACTGAATCCATGCCAAAAATATGCTACGATGTCTATTAAAACTGTTTTTAATAAGCTTGAAAATTAAATTAGATACTTAATTGGAACTTTTACAACGTTATTTTATATGCGAACGCTTTGAGAGATTAAAAGTATCAACATTCACAGCAGGTCAGCGAAAATTTATTATTATGCTCTGTGGCACAATGTTGTTAAGTAAAGGCGATTAAAACTGTGAGATATTACTCGACCCTGCTCTAGAATTCAGCAGCTTTGAAAAATTCGCAAACGAAATACATTTCGGACACCACACGTATACACACTAGGTGTAAATTAATACAAGATTAAATTAAATGAATTCGGGAAACTTTACAGATGAGATAAAGATCGATTTAACAATAGAAATATGTCTCTAAACTCATAATCATAATTTTTCAAATAAAATAATTGATAACGTAGCTACATACCAGCAAAAGAATTTTTAGAATCGGACCAGTAATTCCGGAGATTATCGCGTTCAAACAAACTAACCAATATCTTAAATATTTACATCGAACTATTTTATTAGAACAGCAATAAAAAAGACGTAACTACCTTTCATATACTTATTTTTTTTGTCAACCAATAAAATAAAATAAACATGCCACTACCGATTCCCTTTAAAATTCCCTTGGGACAAAAAGCGAAAATAGTCACGATTATTCCTTTAGTTCAATATGCACTTCATCTTATTTTATCTGCATACGTAAAAAGGTTCGAGAGGTATCAGCAATAAAGGTTTATTTTACGACGCGCGGCCGAAACTGCACCTAACTACAAGTTCAGGAGTATGTAGTCGAGTCCACACACAACTGGACAGTTTTCGAGGTTTATGCAACCTGACGTTTTATTTTGTACACGTTTCGAACCTTTAGAAACTAGCAACATAGCACAGCGAGTCATTTTTATACGATTTTTAGCAAGCAGAAAAACCTTCGGCGTGTCGTGTTTTTTGTAAATATTTGATGTTTATTTATCTTGTTTCTATGTTAAAATTCCTGCAGTAGGGAAATACGAATCGTTTGTAACGTTTGAAATAAAAACCTTGTGAAAAATAACTATGTTTTTTCCATCCAATCTGTGCATGGCTTTGTTGACGGCATGCAAGCGTGGATTTTTGATCAAGATTGAATTTGTTTTATTTTGCTCTTAAAGTTAGAGATTAGCTTAGAAGACCATAGTATATAGGTATTTTAGTTTGTGGTGAATACACCATTAGACCGCCATTAACACCATTTAACTATTAATATTATTTTAATATTAATATTATTTTAAGACAATAATTGCTCATTAAATTAGCACTGGTCTTATAGTTGCATGTCAATTTATTGCGAAATTTGTCACAGCACTAACATTTTTTTAATTCTCTTACTTCATACCTTCTCCGTGTTTATATTGAATTCCTTTCAAAGTCAAAATTCATAGCGCGGAACAATGTTCAATATTCTTGAATTAAAATAACTTACAAAAAAATTCCTTGCTTATGTAAAAAAAAAAACCTACCTATAATGTTATTACCTTTCTTACAGCGACACTAAAAATATAAATAAAATCGTACGACGCCATTTTTGATCTTAATAAAGACTTCTTATTAATCCATTCACTGTTTGCTTGCATCGCAAATATCAACATCTTATTAAAACCTGCCGATATCTCCAGATTACCTCTCATTGTTTGCCAAACTTACAGGATTACATTCTACATCAGCAGGCGTAAGAAGTAATGAAAGGGCAGCGTTTCAAGATAATTACCAAGATATGAGGACAATCCGACTTTATCGCTGCAACTATCTTTGAAGATATATTACATCTGTTGATGAGGCAAGTTCTCAAACAAACCTACCTTCATTAGCTAAATTTCATCTTGATTTAGAATTTAGTACCTATATTATTAGTTCTATATACGTACATCTGTCTCTGCTTTGATCTTGACAGACGTGGAATGTAATTTTGAGGCTTAATTGCGAATTATATTGAACGCTATCCAAATAATGTAAGTAATATCAGTATATATACTCGTAGCTATTGATTTATTAAATTAGTGATGGTGAGGTAAATGTATGCAAATAAATAAAATTGAAGTGTGTGTTTATTGTCGAAAAAAACAGCTTTTTACAAAACAAATATTTATTTATTAAAGTACACCAACAGCGTATACATTATGCATTGAAAATTGAAATAGAAGTACAATGTACTTGAAAATATGAAATAAATATGAATATTTACACGATACTTCTACAAAAAACAATTTCTAACATTTTTGTTTGTATGTCAATCTGTTTGTTCCGGCTAACGATTGGACCGATTTTTATGAGACTCACTGGCAGAAAGCTGACGTTATGGAGTAACTTTGGTTATTATTTTATTTTATTAAAAGATTTATGGTTCTGCGCTAAAAAATAAAACCTCATGATAATAATAATAAATTAGCTCCAATTTTTTCTGTCTATTATATAATTTCCTTAATTACAGTTGATCCGTCACTGAAAGTGAGGGTAGTGGAAGTGCAGCTGTGTTTGTGCACTATAATCTTTTCTGCGTACCAGTCTTGGCTCCATTGAGATTAAGCCTAGTAAACATGACCGAAATTCGGTCGGGAATATTATTTTTATTTGTTGAAAAGGCACGAAAATAGGAAACGAACGACCGGAGTCGATTTTTGAAAAGAATGTAAATACGGGGGTGCCTGCTCGCCTTTGGAGGGGCCAACGTTGAACCCCCAGATTAGGTACTTCAAAAGTTAAGGGTGCTCTCCGTACGCCCTATATGAAGATAGTCGTTTCACATTTATGACAAGTTTATGACATCCTAGACAGTCGTCGAGCGTCCCTCTCGTAGGTTCAATTTCCGCACGGGGACACAATGTTTGCGTGCTCTAAAAGACTGTTTGTACACTATTTGTAAATATTGACATCTATATATACACGGTACAGTTTTACATCTCGTCAAATTTCAGGAGAAATAAGACATAAATAATCAAATAAAATTACAACACTTCAATAAATACTAAATTATTTTTATTTCAGTCGTTTATGTTTGACAGTATTTCAGAATAAACCTCTATTAAAGTTCAGAATCGCCCCATGGCGTAGACAGTGTCACTGTGTGAGTGCGGGTTCATCGCTCCACTTGCCTAAACCCAGCGGCAAGATGGCTAGACGGAATTTAAAATTCACCTACTAAAAATAATGCTATGCTATACAGTACAAGGGTGTGTGGGGTCGTAAGACCTTACTGCCCACATGATAAAGAAAGTACAAGCTTCAGACGTAAAACAAGCTCTTCACATTATACCCGTTAATTACATGTACAGTCAGCAACAAAAGTCGATTAACATTTAAGATGCTTAAATCGTAATTATTAAACGCAATATTAAAGGAAATACAAAATGGGTTTAAAATTATATATATGTATGTATATCAGTTGTCTGGCTACCATAACACAAGCACTGCTTAGCTTGGGATCAGATGGCCGTGTGTGAGTTGTCTCAAGATATTTATTATTATTTATTATTATTTTATTAATTAAGATAAAATAAACCCTTAGCTATTGCCTGAAATTCTTGGAAGCAGTGCATTGTGTTATTTTGTATCTATTTAAATAAAATAAAAAAGTAATCATGTTAATCGACTTTTGTTGCTGACTGTACAAATCAACAACACCCAACTAAATAATGTGAGATAAAAATACATTTTAAAAACAAGCTTTAATTTTAAATTATTAAAATATTGAGTATCGAACATTGTATTGTCATCAGAACTAAAGGTGTATGCAAAATTTCAGCTCAATCGGATACCAACAAATAGTCGCAAAATGGTTTGAAAATTTTGAAAGGACAACTTATGTAAGTATACATATTACTTACGTAACGTACGAACAGTGCAAGCTAAATATAAGTTTGTAAACAATTAAAACAAAACCAAAATCAACTAAAGACCCAATTCGACGATACTGCAAACATTTTCCACCCGTTATCCTAACAGAATAAACTATGTACCAATCTAGCAAACTTATTGCCTTCGACCACTTTGCGCCGCACTACGAACTAACATAGATCCGAGTGGATTCAAATTGAAATCAAACATGGTTGCCTCAGCAGATCAAATGGATCTGCAGTCAGATGCCAATTAGCAATGTTGACGTAAGCAGTAGTACTTGATGCTCAGGTGCTCACTCTACTGATGCATATGGGGAACCTACACTCACGTGCAAAAAAATTAAGCCACTCGACAAAATTCAATTGCGATTTTCTCGTTGAGTTTATTTATTCATTTATTAAAGTACACCAACAGCGAAACATTGACAGTGAAGTACAAAGTCCTTGTAACGAAGTATTATTTGTAATGTACACACCAAAAAGATAACATAGCATTCTCAATAAAATGTTCGGATTAAATAATATATACTTAAAGTATTAAGACATGTACATGCGCAATATATTTAACAATACAGTTGGCGCAGTGGCTGAGTGATTGGCTGCAGCGCTGCGTGTTGAGTTCGATTCCTGCACGGAGCAAATGTTTTTTAGGCCTACAGATAGTTGTTCCAGATCTGACTCTTTGTGTATGTGAGTTTATATGCACCTATAAAACAGTAGGAATTTCTAGTGTGGGGCAATATAAAAAAAATAGCTTCATAAGTATACTTTAAATAAATGGAATCAATAGCCAATAAGAAAATTCCTCCAGAATGTTACTGAGTGGCCTAATTTTTTTGCACGTAAGTGTAGATTACCTAACGTCACGATACATAATATTAAATTCACATTAATTAGGTTTATAGCTGTTTGGCTGTGTGGCGTTGTTTGGCCAAACGGCCTAATATTCGGCTAACCGTAAATTTTAGTTGATTTGCCAGATGGTGTTGTAATGTGAACCGTGTCACCGGATACAAAATAAACCCTCCATTCATGTGGGTGACGTAACGGTGTCAAGGATTATTCCATGAGGATGAGCAATACCACCCGTAGCAATACCTACACACTCTGAAAATTTCAAGTGTCTGCCTATTACGGTAAGAAACGGCCCTGTAATAGACGGACAGACAGCGGAATCTTAGTAATATTGGGGTCCAGTTGGTACCCTTTTGATTGAGTGTGGAACGTAAGATAGAAACACGCTTGTACGATACGAATACATACAGAAAGCACTACTAATAGAAATCTATTTTCCTAGACAGCACGTTTCGCCGAAAACTTTGTTGATAGAAAAAAATGTTAGTAGATATAGACCCCTATAAACGACGTCATAATAAAGGCTGTAAAAAAGCACGTAACAAAGTCAAAAGTTCCATTCTGATCATTTGTTTGTTCTCAACTATTCCTAAAATCCATGTGGACTATGGAGAAACTTTTTTGAGTTTTACGAATTCTATATCTAAACAAAAACAAGAAAATAAACTTTAAATAGCGGAGTATTATAACCAATACTGTTGCATGCAAACGTAAGCACGTTTTGTGTGCGTTACATTTCACGCTATTATAAACAGTGATTTTTCACAACAAAGATGAAACTCAACTCATTTCTAAGCATGTTTGCAAAATTACCTACTTTGATGAACAGTATGCGTAGTTTGCGGCTATATGATGGGCATTTTTACACCCCCAATTCCTTGTTACTTTTGAAGTTCCCAAAAGGCATCAGGTAATACCATAAGGTATTTCCACAAAATTACCCAATGCAAAGTTTACGTTCATTGCTTATAACCCAAGCTATCGAACGATCACATCTCGCGGCTTATAGCAACGTAAAACTAGCTCCGTTTATGACCCAACTTATTAAACTTATGTAGTTTCCGATGGCTAAATGGGATTGGAACATCACTATTTCGCTAAAAGCTGATGGCGATGTTGTCCGTGCTGATATTATCTGTTTTAATCAACAAATGTGTTTCTAGTACACGAATATAAAGTTACTTGGTTGGATTTGGGATACGGGGTTTGATTTTAAACTCTTGTTACTATTGTAGTAACAACTTACTGAGTAATTACTTCAATTCCTAGAAGCTATTACCTTGGTCTTTGGTTTCTGCTCCGCTCCTGTGGTGCGAAGCGCGATGTTATATAGCCAACAGCTCGATAAAAAGGATATTATAGCTCAAAAAGATTTTTTCAAACTGAACTATGGTTGCCAACTCTTTATCTGTCAAATTTAGTACTTACTTAGTTCTAAAAACATGCGAAAAAAAAATTATAATTATAGTAATTGTAGGTCCATTAAGTCCAAATTCAGTTACTTTTAATTGTTAGTATTATGTATTTACTTGTTTTATTTGTGGAAGAGAAAATATAGATTTTTATTATTATTGATAACTTGATATACCAGAATAATGTCCAGAAATAATTTAAAATGGATATTATTGCTTTTAGTTTGATGCCTTTAAAAATATAGTAGCTAAGCCTTTAGTCAGAAATATAGAAGTCGGGCCCCTAATATAATTACCTACCCTATTATACCTATATAACTATCCTACTGTACAAAATAGTATCCTTTTAGGATACTATATTACATAGCAGGTTGGCAACAAAAAATTGGACGCGTAGTTCCTGAGATAAGTGCTTTAAAACAAACAAACAAACTCTTCACTGTTTTTATATTACTTAATTTCTATTTATTCCTTCAACCCCTACTACCCCTTTTCCATTCCATATACACGGGTACCACTGCAATCATTCAGAACCTATAAAAACATTCTTAATTATGTGACAGTAATTGTGGAAACGACCCAGTTAACGCGACATTAAACTGATATTAGAAGTCGATTAAGCTCCCCAGTCACTTCCTTAGTACCTACCTACGTTCATTACGTGTAGGTACCTAAAGTACGTCCGTTAAGCTGCTTCATAGAGCATCGAACGCGAAGTATGCGGTTTATAAAATGCAGAGGCAGTATAAAAGAAAAAAAAGCCGTCCCAACTAATGATCCTTCTTAAAATGCCCTCTATTTATTTATGGTTAACGAGCTTCTGCCCACGACTTCATCCGCCACGTATTATCCCACGGGAACGTCACATTTTTCCGGGATACAAAGTTTATGTGCTACTCCAGACTATAATCTATCTCTGTACCAAATGTCATCCAGATCTGTTCAGCCGTTCTGACGTGATTGATTAACAAACATGCATCCATCCAAACTTACGCATTTATAATAGTAAAAAGGAACAAACCTAGCAAAAAGTTTTTGAATTATACAACTAACAGACATGTAAAGGTTTTATAATAGTTTTGTAGCAGTATACAGTTTTATAGTAGTGTTCAATTCGACACATTAGTTATATATTATTTATTTTAATAGTTGGGAATTGACACATGATGACGGAAACATGACTGTACATGAACGAAACATGGTACGTATATCGATGCATATCTAATATGCATTCCTCTCGCAGTACTTCAAGTATCTGACAAGATACGATAACCTTCCACTCATCCGCCCTTAAATTATCCTTCCACTATTAACGACGAAATTTAAAAATTCCCTCAAAAAGAGAAGAATGACAACACTCACCTCAAGAGGCCTTTTGAAAAAATTACGTCATAAATTGAAAGTAGGTATTCCCCTCGCGAACGATACTTAGACTGAAAAAACATTGAATAACAAAAAGAAAAATTATATTTAATGCGTACCAGCCGTTTTCCATGACCTCCTTGAGCGCCAAAAAGCGTTAAGAGTCCCTTTGTGAAACGCTCCGATGTATTTTTTTTTTTATTATTTTTCTTTGTCTCAAAACCTTCTGAAGTACGCCCGTCTGTTAAAATAAAATATTCGACCCGTGAAATAATTGCGGCGGTAATTTTTAGTCCTCATTTAGCAACGTTTTATTATTGCGAGAGACAAAAAATAAAGTGGTCCTTCATTAATTTCTGGATAATAATTGCACTTCTGTTAGCAAATGGGACGTGTTAGAAATGGAAATTTATATTAAGGATAAATATTTACATTTGCTAATTGGTGCCATGATCATTAAAGCTCGAGAAATGAAATTAGTCTCAGGATAACAACAATTACTTAACCCAAATAAAGTTTACTTCCTGCCATAGGCATAATATTTAAATTGATGCCCAGGCTGCTAAAAGGTAGAAAATTAATAAATAAGTATTACCAACTTTAAAATTATGGAACGAATATTTTAATAAATCTATCTGTAAAGAAAATAGGAAACATTTCACTCTACTTCCAACATATTTTTCCAACTGTTAAAAGCGCCATCTCGAACCAAAAAGCGGAACTACAATCGCAGTTTTAAAAGGGAACGGAAAGTTTTACCTACCCCTCACTAGATGTCACTGCTTTTCAAAACGTGTTGCTTAGCACACCTAACTCATGAAAGCTGCCTACTGAACTAAATCTGAAAATGCCCGACAGATGGCGTTCCGCGTCTAAAATGTTCTAGATGACTTAGAAAACTGTGGGCGGCAAACGTTTATTTTAATTACAATTTATTATTTCTCAATTGTAGTTATTACTAATTGTAATAACTACAATTGAGAAATAATAAATTACCTAAGAATTTAGTAAATAAAACCCTTACAGTGATAATTCACTGTAAGGGTTTTATTTACTAAATTCTTAGGTAGGTATTTTCAATTGCACTGAAAGGTTAAAAATTGGTCACGCATAAAGAAAACAGTTCCACGTAACTATTGCTTTTAATTGGACACAATCTACTTTATTAAGTTCAATTAAACTGTTACTATAATGGAAACAGTTAACAACAAGAATGATTGAACAAATTCAACAGTGTTTTAAATTACACGTACTTTACAAGTTTTTGCCTTGTTTTTGCATATGAAGTTGCGGAATAAAATATGTATAAACCTTACCCGCCCGTACCTACCAAATTTCATCAAAATCAGTATAGTGGTTTAGTCGTGAAGCGTAACAAACAGACAGATAGGAGTTAGTTTCGCATTTATAATATTGAGTATGGATTTATAATGTACCTACTCATTATTTTCTAGCGTAAAATGTATCACTAAATTGTATCCTATGAATAATGCAATGGATTACGTAATTATTACTTTTAAATTTCAGTAGGTACTTGTATACCATTAAGTTTCACTGATTGTTATTTGAATACAAATCATCATTAACGTGACCAAATAACATGAGATCTTGTTTTAAAAACCTCTAATCCTCAATAAAATTAACCAGACACATTAGCAAGAAGCTCCATAGAACAGTTACACAAATAACTAATACACGAACAGACTAACCATTTCTCGTCCGTCGAACTGTACTGCAGCAAGTTATCATTGAAGTGTGGGCAGACAGACTGGAGAGTATTTCAACTTTAATCGAGTTGTGCACTGCATTATGCTTGCATTGCGATGGCTCCTACAGTTCTGCCAGCCACAATTGGATCTTGATAGGATTACCAGCCCCTCTTTGTTAAATCAAGTGCTTGGACATTGGGTTATGGATCGACGATGATTATGTGGGCAGCTCTTTTGATTATATGCAACTGTTTCAGTACATACGGGATGTAAAAAGACACATAATGCCGGCCATCCACCATCCAATCTATCGTCCAATCGGCAGGACGCTACCGATTGGATCATGCCGATTGGACCGTGGATGGGAGTGGATTGGCATGATAGTTATAATTGTCATGTAATTGTGTGGATGGCCTGCATAAGAGTGGTTGTCTATACCTATAGTTCCAATATTTGTAAACTCGTGAACATTATGTATATTTAAAACCTTTAAATTCTTAGTTTGCAATACTTTTTAATTATTATGATTTAGTAGTTTTTATATATTGCTTTCACGTGTCATGTCGTGTATAAAATTATTGAAAACATTGATTAATTTTAAAAGAGTACCTACGTATGGTGTTTATTGCCTATTCTTCCATACAAAACTACAATTTGGAAGGGGCAACTAGATTCATTTCCTTTTTTCTTTTTGTACTTATACGACGTTCAAATGTGCCTTATAATGGCCTAAACTGCTAACGTTCTAAGAGGCCGGATTTGACGTTTCTCCTACGTAATAATTTGAAAAATCCAATTCACAATCCTGAATAATTACTATGTTACCCATACACTATAACAACGAGTATCACTTGTAAACATTAAGTTTAACTTAATTTTGAAAAAATACACTCACAAACACGAATTAATTGCCGATTTATATTTTGACAAGACGTTTTGACAACACTACACAAAGGATTTTGATAGCTGTCAAATCCGGCTTGTTACAATGTTAGCTGTATAATTGAAATAAATGATTTGTCTTTGACTTTGACATAACATAATAGCCGTTTACTACGCATGCTGCCCATCAAACTAAATAACATTGCGCAAAAATGATTGTGTTTTATTTTTGGAGTGAGAAGTCAATGTTTATGGTACCGCGTACATTGTGCTTACGGGTGTGTGCAAGAGTACGTCGTAGGGTTTGTTAGTTATAAATAATAGTAAGTAGTTTAGTTAAAGTTAAGTTATATATTGTTTTTGTTAAAAACTTAAAATTAAGATGTCGCTTTGATCTTTAACGTCTCTGTAACCAGAGGTTTTCAGGTATGTTCCTGAACAGAGAAAAATGATCGCAATGATGAGAACAACTTTCGGCTTTGTTAAGTGTCTTTTTACGTGACTGAAAACAAAATCTTTAACTCATCTGAATTCATGAAATCTGTAGAAACATGCTGCTGGAAACTTTGTTTAAATCAATATGGGTCATGCCCACATTATGTTGACAGCAACTCGGCAATGTTTGTGCAAACATGTTGCTAAACAAATGTTTATCATGAATACGAGGCTTAAACAACAGACGTATGTACCTATTCTATCTAAACATGCAAGGCAAGTGCATGCATAGGTAGATAAATTCCCGTGAATTTATTTTTTCTCTAACCAACTAGTGAACTCTTGGACAGTGAACTACTTTAGTTCCCAGAGGACCGTCGATAGATACGAGAGATTCGTTCCGAGAGATACGTCGGGTCAGCTCCGCTTTAAAAGCGCTTTGTGAATTTTTACCTACTACTTAATTTTGGAAGATTTTTTGTTTAAGCTTGCGGCTTGGGTCACCGCTACTTTTACATCTACTTAAAATTAGTTGAAGAGTGCTTAAGAACTAAAAAACGAACAGGTAATACAAAAATCAGATGAAAATTAAAAGAAACATCACGTAAATTGGATATCATTATGGTACAGTCAGCAACAAAAGTCAATTAACATTTATGATTGTTAAATCCTAATTATTAAGTACAATATTAAAAGTAGGTACCGTATAACGCAATGAATATAAAATTAAGATATAATAAACCCTTAGCTATTGCCTAAAATTCTGAAAGCCAGTACATTATGTGTTTAGTGTCTGTTTAAATGATATCAAAAAGAAACATTGTTAATCGACTTTTGTTGTCGACCGTACTTCTCAAGTACCAGAAAGGTCCGGTAGACCGGTGCTATGGTTTTATAAGGATTTTTCTACTTACCCCGATCTCGTCGTCGGGTAGACGCCAACACAGCCATTCGCTCTGAAAAAAGTAAAATCATCTGCATGTTATAAATGCAGTACAAAATCGCGACAGACAGACAGACAGAGTTACTATTGCATTTATAATATTAGTAATGGATATTCACTCAACAAAACAACTTATCTCAAAGGCAAACATCTTTAAATAAAAGATTAATTAGTGTTCTTTGATTCCAGATACCGAGTGCTCAAAGAGTCCCGTTGCAAGATAATTGGCTCTCCGTAATTGCATCTATAGGAGAAAGAAAACAAAGGACAAAAACAATTTCCCTGCTAAGAACACTGCATCTGAAATAAATTTTAATAGGTACGGTACCTACATGGTATAATATGATTCATTTTCAGGAAAATGATTTAAGTATCTTGCAGTAACATAGAAGTGTTCATTCTTTTGTAGCGCGTGTGTTTAATTTTTTACGCGGAACGCTACCATAACATCTTACTCCTTATAACATCAGCTATCTTCCAGTGGACGTTTCGTCAAAATCGGTCGAGCCGTTTCGGAGATAAGCCGAAACAAATAGTCAAGACAGACAAAAAGTTAAAAAATTGTTCTTTTGGCGTAAGTATCGTGTAAATATTCATATTTATTCTAGTCAAAAACTGTTATTTAATTTAATTTTATTGTATAGATGTAAGAATGGCAGCTTTATCATATTAGTATCTTATCTATATTAATGATCTCACTAAAAGTTACCTACTCATTCACAGACTGTTCGGTTATAAATTACAGCGTACCATAAAGTGTTAAATCTAATTACAGGTAATCCTATCAACACGCTTAACTTGTTCAAGAAACTAAACAAGTAAACCGCAAATCCATAACATAATCCAGGTTCCAAACACGTTTCTAAAGTAAATATTACTCTACACGTACATTTTGTGTTCCGCTACGCTCCGTAAACGTTGTAGTCCAAGTATTAGACTAAAACCAAACGTAAACCGGTAAGTCCACATCGCTAAACCGAAAATGCGCTCACGTGGTCCTACGCAAACAAATTGCAATGTATGTAAACAGTGCCCGGTAGTGCCCTGGGCTCGGCACACCGTAGCGATTTTCGTCAATCGCGTGAAACAAAGAACCGGGGTGAATATTAAAGGGCTGTGACACTTGAGCCGGTTTTTCATCAGGCAACAGACACCAGTATGCCTCTTTCAAACCCTCCTTTTGAGATCCCGCGCAAGATTAGGCACTAGTTCTTATGGTGTGACCGTAGTGTTGTTACAGGTAAGTTCAAATTATAGGCCGAAAAAAAATATCGATAAAATGGATATCTTTATCGGGATTGATGCGAATAAATTGCTATCACGTACAGCGTTGTAGACTTTTTTGAAAGAAACGATTGACTGATGTTATTGGTAAGTACCTACTAAGATAAAATCATTTTCCGAATTATAAGTTCCTACGTTCAAGCATAAACAGAACGGTTAATTACTAAAATACCAAATACTTTGATAATTAAAACCATTTGTAAAGAAACCTTTTTACTTACAAATTTTATATTTCTTAATTTGTTTATGCCACCACTGACCACAGACAATTGAACATAACACCTTTACAATTTACAACATAATATAATTTGCAAATAACTTTGGGTGTAACAAGCTATATTTTGATACAATATCAACAGAAAATAATTTAACTAAAATGAAAATCACTTCAAGTACAATAGGTACCAAGTGTAGCACCTATTGTAGTACTTTAACAGATTTTATATTGTAGCACTTAAAGTGAGCTTCATTAATGTTAAAACTATCGATACTCAACACATCACTAGCTCGTTATTGCACGTCATCACTACTATAGAGCGGCGCGACGCCCGCCACTCGACACCGCGATGATTCAGCATTTTCAATCCAAAAGCCTTTTACGATTCCTCTTTCATTCTCACCGAGCAAATTCGACTCTCGTTCCCACGCAGTTTTGAGCACGACTGTACTAGAAACTATTCAACTGTGTTGTTGGTTGATGCTCATTTATTCATTGGTTACCAGAATTAACTCATGTTTTCGTTTTCTTGTCAAGTTCTGTTTTTCCCAATATTGATCAAAATTCGGCCTATTATTGTCCCATTGCAAGGCAAAGGTCTCCCTTCCTACACAGAGAAGGCACAATGATCACTACGCATTCGGATTTTCGCAAGCGGATTCGCGATTTCTATACTTGACAATGTTAATGTTATTTTCATGTTAGCCTTTAATAAGTTTTATTATTTTACTATAAATATTAAGCGATGTAGACTATGAGCCATTTAGAAAAAAAGAAAATCACCAAAATGCAGTTATTTCAACAATATAACACAATAACTGAAGTTATTTTTCTAATGCTATAATACACTTTGTATACCTACAATGAAAGAGTTTGTTGTTTGTTTTAAATAAATAGAAAGAAAAATCTTTGCTTTCATAAAACCTCACGAAACGTGACGAAACATTTTCGCGAAAAAGTATTCGAATCACTGAAAAGCTTTGTACAAAAAATTCTGCAGCCAAAGAATAGCCACGGTTTTGTTCAAACTAAAGCAAATTGGCTGAATTGGGCCATACTGCGGTGTTAACCGAACTTTGTAACATTTCAAAGTTTTACACTGACCGAGCAATTTAAGTTAGTTACTGGAATCCGTCTTAACTGGACCATAAACGGATTTAACGGTTTATTTTACGGTTATTTCCTAATGCTTTGAGCGCCTCCCGAAACCTTCGTACGTTTAACATACCGACGTAAGAGCATTTTCGTTCACAGCCTCCGTTTTCAGTACCCAAAAAAAAACAAAATAAAATTACCTGTATCCGTTTCGTGGGTAGTAAAAATAAATTTCGTCTACTTTATTATATCACAAAAGTCAATAATAATACATAAAACGTTATCAGTTCTCAATTATTATTTAAGTACAGCCATTTCACAAGTTATAATATTGAAATACTGCTGCTTCCGATTTAACTACCTATAATAAATAATGCATGGAACATAATATAGGTCTACCAGGGTTGCGGAATTTGTTCGAAAGACTCACCGCGGCCCTATAACTGGAACTTCATAAAGAAACACAGTATTGTCAAAAGCACAACAAGTCTTAGCACTGATTTTAAACGCCACTGTTTACCAAGAAAGGATTAATTTGAGTGCAGGCTAAGAAATACATTAATCCCAAGTTGTGGTTCCCGGTCAAGGCATGCATTAAAAAAATTTTTGGGAAGTCTACCGGCATAATGGGTATTTTGCACCCGTGCGAAGCCAGGACGCTTAGCTAGTATCTTAATAAATTCTGTATCGCGTAAAAAATCTTAATAAATATAAGCATCAATCAACCAAGTGGTATGAGGCTAATGAAAAATGGCGATTCCCATTAAAATGTAAACGCACAATGGTCGCACGCGACGCTTCGTAATTACAACGTTTAACTTACATCAATCATCGGACGGATTTCTGCTCCGTTTTTATTGCGTTCGTTGTATCCTCGTTTTTTGTTTGATCTATCAATACAATATCGCGTTGTATCATCATCATACTCTAGTATGATGATGATACAACGCGATATTGTTTTATTAACGTTAAATCGCTTGTCTTATACTGGTTTTGGTATTAAAATAATACCAACCTATTATTGCCACACTTCAAAGCAAGGGCCTCTTAAATAGAAAAGGCACGAGCTCGCTTGCTCAAGGCAGATTGGCGATTTCAGAATTATACAGTCCAGGTTTTATTACGATGTTTTCCTTCACCGTCGTCAGTGATGTCTAAGATAAACTTAGAAAGTACATATGAATTGAAAAAGTCACATTGGTACTTTTTCAGTACCGAACCCTCAACATCATGCATGAGAGTCTGAGGATTTGATTTTAAAATTAGAAAGATGTTATAAATTGTGAAGCAAAAAAAATGGAAGAAGTATATATATAATCCCAGGTTGAAAAGTATTTATGTAACTACCAGCACGGTTTTAGATGCAAGAGGTCTGTCAATACTAACCTACTGACAATTACGGAGTACATATCAAAACACCTCGACAATAAGCGGCAGGTGGATGTACTTTATTTTGATTTTTGTAAAGCTTTCGACAGAGTTAATAACGATATCCTGCTCCTGAAACTCAGTGCCATTGGTTTCTGTCCAAACTTACTCCGACTTTTAGCTGATTATCTCCGTGACCGTCAGCAATTTGTAAGACTGGGTATCTACGTATCTCGTCCCTACCACACACGCTCTGGCGTAAGTCAGGGATCGATTCTCGGGCCTCTACTATTCCTGCTGATGGTCAATGACCTGCCATCCTCCACAAAATTTGCTGAGTGCCTTCTGTACGCAGATGACCTCAAACTTTATAGTGTTGTCGGCACCGTATCGGATTGCGAAGCTGTACAAAATGATATAAATGCCATATATGAATGAGGAGTTCAGAATAAAATGGAATTCAATGTGTCCAAATGCTATGTAATGACTTTTGGTCGAATGCGACACCCAATTGATTTCGAATACAAATTAAATGGTACTAAAATAACTAGATCAACCAACATGAAGGACTTGGGTGTCACATTTGACCAGAAGCTTACTTTTCATGACCACGTCTCTGCAGTCGCCAAAGAATCATTTAAAAGACTAGGATTTGTTCTCCGCAATGCTCGTGACTTTCGCAATGAGCAAGTAATAAGGCTTTTGTACAGCACACTTGTCCGAACCAAGCTAGAAGCTAGTTCTTCCGTATGGAATCCGCATGAAGCAAAGTATGCGCTTCTTCTTGAGAACTAATGTGTGTAAAACTAAACTGTGTATAAGAAGCAAACCCAACTGGGGTATTTAATCGTGGTATTCAAGCCATTAATGTGTATAAAGTGCAAAAAGCATTCCTGCGGTTCTCTACAGGAGAACTCGCGGTTATTATCCCTATCTATATCCTACCAAGTTCCTCCTAGGATGTCTGGGATATCATATGCTCGAGACCAGAAGGGCATGCGACCAGGTAGGCGTAATGCTCAAAATTTGCAGAGGGATAACGGATGTTCCTGACATCCATAACGAGCTGATTCGACTTCACATACCGGATAATTATCTTCGTAGCAGAAAGCATCAGCTGCTAAGTTTACCGTCGCGCCGGACTGCAGCCCGTGCTGCGTCTCCCGTACCGCGCGTATTGACCGCGTTAAATAAGCTTGTGGAAGCCAACCTGGACTGCGATTTATTCGCAGACAAGTTTGTTGACTTAATGGCAAAGTGCCTGCATTTTTGTGAAAATAATAGTATTTAATTTAATTTATTGTTAGTAATTTATGTTATACGTCTGTTCTTTATATTATTATTTCTTTATAATTTACTAGCGACCCGCCCCGGCTTCGCACGGGTGCAATGCTATCAGCATTGCACCCGTGCGAAGCCGGGGCGGGTAGATATTCTATATAATTTCTTTATACAACGTGTAACGTTAAATGCGCAAAACCTCAGACACCCCAACTGATTTTTAATTAAATTGACCTATTTCAGAGAAAAAAAAAATCATTAAAACATTGATTTAATTTTACTGGCAATTCTGATCGTTTCTTGCGTCTGCGACGACGCTCTATCGAGGGAGAAGTCGTCACCGGGCCGCTGCGCGCCGAATGGCTTGACCTACTAATAAATAGACACGGCAACGTTTTTAATGAATATTTTTTGAAAAATGTGACCTATATTAAAAAGTGGTTCAATTGATTCTGCTCGTTATTCTGATCAAACTATTTTCAGGTTTTGCGCATTTAACGTTACACGTTGTATACAACGTTCACAGCTTTTAGGCAAGCGCCACCGGCCGGCTCCCCGGCCGGGACCTCCCGTCGCCGCAGACACTATGTACCTGCGTTTTAAATCTGTAATATCTTCAAAAATATTCATTTAAATTGCATGCTAATAAGGGCCATAATGATCTATATGAAATACACAATGTTTTTAAGGTACTTAATTGGATAAGGATTAATGCGGTGTTGCCTAAAATTGCTTCTTAAATAAGCCATTATTTTTCGTAAAAAGTTAAGGATAAAAAATGGTTATTGTGGGTTATCCCTAAGAGATAGACATATACCGTCGCGTACTTTTTTGTAGACCTTTTTAAGGTGTACAATATTGTAGTACATTATTTTGATCTATCTCGAACGGTTCAGCCAGCGTTTACAATGTAAGCGCAATAAAATGTGTTTATTTACGACATCACATTAGAAACCTCTAAAATTATCAGTGTTTCTCTACTATATTATGCATGTATTATACATATAAACCTTCCTCTTGAATCACTCTATCTATTAAAAAAAACCGCATCAAAATCCGTTGCGTAGTTTTAAAGATCTAAGCATATATAGGGACAGACAGACAGGGAAGCGACTTTGTTTTATACTATGTAGTGATTATTGTAAATTCTTATTTAATTTAATTTAATTTATTAATTTCAGACAACATAGTCCATTATATCTTTAACTAATGTAATTGGCCAAGGGCCGTTTTAATGTTAAAGTAAAATAAATAAATAATATAATTATGTCTGTCTGTTATGTGAAAATGAGGAATTTGACAATAAGGTGCAATAGGTATTACGTTTACGGTATCAAGCAATATATCGTTATTGCTTTTCGAAAATTTAATGAACATTCCTTTCGTTGTTTGATTGTTAAAGATATAAGAATTTATCAAAACGACTGCTTTTTCTGATGAAGCGATAGAAGTGATAGTGGCTAATAGTTTTCTTTTAACATGACAGATTTAAAGGTCTATATTCTAGCTATCTAGCTTAATAATAATGAATAAA
Source organism: Hoplodrina blanda (assembly GCA_949316365.1). Classification (NCBI taxonomy): domain Eukaryota; kingdom Metazoa; phylum Arthropoda; class Insecta; order Lepidoptera; family Noctuidae; genus Hoplodrina; species Hoplodrina blanda. The sequence continues at coordinate 10,934,288 of OX438585.1, forward strand.
TAGGTACTTGTGTTTATGTTTAACAGTATTTCAGAATACACCTCTATTAAAAAACAGAATCGCCCCGTTGCGTATGCAATAGGCAATATCGCGTAACTATGTCAGTGTGTGCGTGCGAAATTCAAATTTATTATTAATTCGTGCTAAAATCACATGCTATAAAAATAAACTTCTATATTTTAATATTGATTCGTGTTAAGAATCAGTTCCCTCCTAACCTTCTTAAAGACGAGGATGCAGTACTGCGCTTTATACATATGTATATGACTAAAATATAGGTCGAGCAATTCAAACGCAGTCGCGCAGGTGTTAGCTTGAGAGAGATCGTTTGAGTTATGCACCCCTCAAAGGGTTCGCGCTAACAAGTACCTAATACGACCATTATAGTTGCGCTTATTTGTTTGTATATACAAGGTATATAATTATGTATATACATATATTGTTAATATTTTCAATTTACGGATTTTGTGACCGATGAATCAGCTCTACGTTTGACTGCCTCGTTGGTAAACCAACAAGGCAGTCATGACCGAAATTCAGTCGGAAGAATTTATTATTATATAGAAGCTATCACTTTTCCTATCCCCTGAAAGAATCTAAAACCATTTCTATGATGGAAATATGAATACATGAAAGTTGCGTTCGGGACCAATGAACCTTTTATTTTGATACACCTCTTTGCTTATTGCATATTTATGAAACTTTCCGTACATTCACTAAGTGGGGTACAACAATATTTTAGAAGAGAGACAGAGAAGTGTATGGAGAATTGAAGTGTCTGTAGTTTGTTGTTTTGTGGTCTGGTTATACGTAAATAGAGTAGGAACACAGAACATCATGAGAGAATATAAATATTAAAAAAGAATAAAAAATACATAACATCACGCCTGTAATCCCCGAAGTTTTAGGCAGAGGCTTAGCACACATTTCGCCAATTATCAAAAAACACAAAAAAAAAACAGTGCCCGGTTTTTTCAGTCGGTGATCTTCACTATCAAAATTGTACTTATTTCTGCAAAAAAACGTTACTTAAATTCGAGTTTGGAATAATGTATGCTTGTTATTCTATCGCCCCAGAACAGCTGATCCAGATACGCTGGATGAAAATTGGCACAGGGATTGATTACAATCTGGAATGGCATATATAGGCTACTTTTTATCGTGATTTTTCCCGGTTCCTGTGGAATAATTGCGAAGTCCCGGGAAGAAACTAATTAGTTCTGTAATATTTTTGAGAACAAGACCGCGTATATATTAATAGGAACTTTAGTTCATATCATCTACAAAATTCTATACCCCCGACGCGCGACGTCACACCGCCACACGACACCCTGTCTCGACCCGCAACTCAAACAGTATCACACCCGCTATTAATGTACCGTGAGTGAAGCACAGTGGAACTTGCTCTAAGTTATTCAACACTTGCACAACCGAGACGTGTCTACAGTTCGACGTTCCCTACAGGGACGGAACGATTCGCTTGCCGTAAATTATGAACACGTCATCGTGTGTGTGTTTACTTTGGTTCATAATATGCATTAAGTATGGGCAAAGGGTAAGTGATGCTCCTAGTATAAAGTAGGTAGCAGAGCTCGCGTCGAAGCGATGCATAAAGTTCAAATTCGCGATCGTTCTGCAGTTTTATTGGGTTTGTGCTAATCTGAATTTTGCAACGCTTACAATTCGTAACAAAATCGATTGCGATCTGTAGGGGAGGCATCCAGCAGTGGATCATCATCATCATATCAGCCGTAGAACGTCCACTACTGAAGATAGGCCTTCCCTACAGATTTCCAATAGGACCGGTTGGACGCGGCTTGCATACAGCGCGATCCCGTGGACGCGGTCCGAATCAGATTGTCTGTCCACTTTGTGGGTGGATGTCCTGCATCGCTGCGCTTGCCGGTGCGTGGTGTCTATTCGAGATTGTACGGCCTCATCGGCCATCAGTTCTGCGTGCTATATGGCCTGCCCACTGCCACTTCAACTTGCTAATTCGCTGTGCTATGTCGGTAACTTTGGTTCGTCTACGAATCTCCTCATTTAACTGAGCAGTGGACTTTGTACGGCTAAAATTATGATGATGATGGCTTTATCAGGAATATCGATCCAAATCAAGAATAATATGGACGTGCATACATATAACGTATCTTAGAGCTTCACTTATTGAAACGCGCACGCTTGTGTCAGCCAAGCGATTTGAGAACAAAGGAGGCGCTCGCCAACGCAGACTCTTTTCAAATATTCTTCCATTACGAGATACATACTGATCTCAGAGTTGGTTAACATTTAAGTTTACCTTAAATTCTATCGATTTTATTTGCGAGATACTACTTAGATTAAAGAAATTTGGCATTTAATAATTATGTAATGAAACTTTATTACAAAAAAGACAACCGCCTTCAAACACTACAAAGTAAAATATAACTTTAGTTTTGGATGTTATGTACTGCCACTGACTTCCGAAACTAAAGTTATTTTTTACGAACAGTCCGTCCTCCAAACAATTTTATCGAGCAACTAGCTGTCCGCCGCGGTTACACCCGCGTCTTTGGTTACTGCTCCGCTCCCGTAGGTCGTAGCGTGATGGTATATAGCCTATAGCCTTCCTCGATAAGTAATCTATCTAACACTGAAAGAATTTTTCAAATCGGACCAGTAGTTCCAGAGATTAGCGCGTTCAAACAAACAAACAAACAAACAAACAAACAAACTCTGCAGCTTTATAATATTAGTATAGATAATACAACACCGGAAAAAAACACGTTTTTATATTTTTTGTTATAGCGGTCATAGTAAAAACACTATTAATATTTCAAGGTACCACCCTGTCACAGAAGGAAGGACAAATAATTAATCTCAGCAATAAGGGTCCATTTTGCACCCCTGGGGACGAAACCCTGTCAAAAATAAGCAAAAAGCTATACAATACTTAAGTTGCTTACTTGCACTATTAAGCAATGTGCGTCCGTCTGTACTTCCCACTGGCCAGGCGTCCGCGCCCGCGCGCAAACTTCACCGCCAATTTGTTAGCACCTCACAAAGCAACCTCTTTTAATATTATTCTGCGAGGCACGGAACCCTCTCAAATTAAACGCTACAATATAATATTTGTGGCATTATGAAAAGCTTGCAAACTGGATGCTATTCCCGAGTATTTCCTCTTCACTTTTTTGTGAGCGAGTCAAGAATTGTGAAGCCTCGAATACGTTTGTTTATATTAATGTTTAAGTTTTTTTTTAGGTTGTAAATGGGTTTGTTAATTTTTTTGTGACTTTTACAAATGTAACTTCCCAACTAGCAAAAAAGTTTTATAGTATTTGAATTATACAACTAACAGACATGTAAAGGTTTTATAATAGTCTTGTAGCAGTTCAACAGTTTTATAGTAGAGTTCAATTCGACGCATTAGATTTATATATTATCAACAAAAGCGTACAAAGGCGGACTTAATGCCTGAGGCATTCTCTACCAGTCAACCAAAGGTGATGAAGAGATAACAAAGCAGGTGCAAAAAATTGTACATACGGAAATAATCAAATATGAGATTTTAAAATCAATTAAAACAAATATCTAAATAAGTTAAACGTACACAAGTACACAAACTCATATACTGGGCGTTAGTGACAGGTTGGCAAAAACTGAAACTGTAGTTTCAGACCACGATTTGTGATTGAAAATCGTTGGAATTTTTCTCCGGAAAATTCTCGAGATTAAAAGAAAACCGAACGAAACTTTAAAAACTATTTAAAGTTTCGTTCGGTACAGCTCTAGCAGAGGACATCGCACCGATGTGGCGACGCCGGGCGGCGCGTGTTATTTGTGCCTAAACCTACATAGCTTTAAATGTAGGTACCTAGAATTATTTTTGTTGTGTTTACATTGCCGAGTTAAGTTTTTATTGTTTTTTTTCATTAAATTTATGTTTAGAGGCCTGGACTTGGTACAAGACTTACATATCAATATATCACGAATCAAGTGAAAAATCGGTCGAAACTTTTGAGAATTTTCCGGAGAAAAATTCCAACGATTTTCAATCACAAATCGTGGTCTGAAACTACAGTTTCAGTTTTTGCCAACCTGTCACTAACGCCCAGTATACGATATATACTGTTTACTTTGGGTTATGTTTTTTATTAAAAAGATTTTATTTATATGAATATGCAAACAAAATGTTTTGCGGAAAATCGGAAAGTATTTGGAAAACGCAGCAAGCAGAATGCTATTTTCGTTTTTAGTCCCCTAACATTAGGTACCAATTTTCATATCGTTGTGTCGCTAAGAACAATTTCTACAACAGCCACTAGTGGAAAATCGTTTCTATACAGGGTGTACTTTTAAACCTAAGCCAAATATGCTAACTAACTTATTTTAATGACTAAGTACTTAGTTTTATTTTAACAGATAAAAATATTAGACAAACAGCGCATGTCAAATCTTTATACATATTTACAAAAGGATTAGGTCAAGTTTACTCGTACATTGACAATGTTTATGGAGTTTGATATATGGAAAACGCCATTAATACTTCAACACACTTCAATTCTCTATCGACAAGATGGTGTAGAACATCATCACCTTCATCTTAGTCAAAAGTCAAGAAGGTCTCCTTCAAGCATGGTCTACTGATCTCGCGTTGGTCGCATTCAGTAATTATCTAATATACAAATGTTTATATATTAAAAATCAAGTATTTTTTTTTTCTTGTTTGTGGGTACCTACACATGAGGATGATACATATAACAATAAAAATTAAAACCATCAATATTAATCTTTTACCTTAATAGGTGTACAATGTAATATTCATTAGAAAAGAAATGAGTTTACGGAAAAGATTATTAAGTAAAGCTTCGAAATATTTAAAAATAGATACGAATGTATTAGGAGTGTAAATAAAAGAGCTTAGGAAAAAAGAAGCGGCAGGGTTAAAAAAATATTCAATTAAACGTCGATTTTTTTTAAAATACAATATGTAACAAAAACCCTGTCCGATCCAAGAGGGGCGTATTCCTGGTTCAACATACGTGCTAGAAAAAATTGTTATAAAAATGTAACTCATAACAACCAAAAGTTATTGATTTCTTATTTTTATAATCCATGCGAAATTTAACACTGAATATGGCAAATTTTCATAAGTTGACAACACTCCACCCGCCGGCAAAATCTTTTTATTTTTACCTATTTTTATTTCAAAGAACACCGCCCTACACTACCGCGTTGTAGGCACTCTTTCAACTAGTCGCCGACTCTTTGATGTCGCCGACTGGTTGCCTACCGCTACCGGCGCCGGCGCCAGTCTTTCGTGGAGATAGCTTTCGATCGGACGTCCGTAGTCCGTACGTATCACGCGCTATCGTTTCGCGAACAATGTCGTATTCCAATCAGGAATATTTTATTATGTTGATATGCTTAGAACGCGGATTGTGGCAGCTTTCGGTCAGTGGGTCGTCTTAGGGGCGGATGTGATTTAATTCCAAGATGTAAAAATTACACTATTTACGTCAAAACAATTAATTTTCGACTTACTTAAATCGGACACAAGTGCGCTGCAAAGAGTACGTGCAAATTTATTGAAAAGGTGTCGAATGTGTATTAGTGTTGGAGGTGGACATGTGGAGCACGATCGCGAAGTATGCAACAACAACAAGTTAACGTTTTAATTAACTGACACCTGCAGTCGGTAAGTACATTGCCAAAAGCACATCACATTTGAAAAAAAGCCCTTATCAGGGGTACATTTACTTCGATTAATTGTTTCTTGATAAACAGAATTATGTCTGAAACACAAAATACAGAGAATGTGTCTGAAATCCGGATCACTATGCCTACCTAATATCAGCTGATACCTACGCGTAGGCAGGTATGACGTAGCGTAGGTTTCTTTCGTTATAAGTTTGTTTGGCGGCACGCGACAAAGCGGGTTCATGACACGGGATCATACAAACCGTCTCGCTCAGGCGGCTTCTTTGACAAAAAACTGTAGGTGAACTTTGTCGAGCGATCAGTGTTGCCGTTGATCAGTTTTTATTTTTTATTTAAATTTAATTATATTCACTGGGGAAAAATAATAATCTCAAATCCATTAAATGGTTACGTATATGTGTACGCAGTACGATGCCGAATAATACCCTTAAGGATCGGACAGGGTTTTTGTTACAGGCTGTATAACTCCAAATTCAAAACTTGTTGAAAATAAAATACTTTAAAAAAAATACCACCTGTATGTACAACCTTACCTTTTGTTCAAGTAACAAGTGTCTTCCGAAGTAGCTATTAACTACTCCAGAGTCCAAAGAGTCGACAACGAGGTCTCTTTTCTACTAGAATCTGAGGGTCGAGGGTCCACATCTTTTGTATTGTCCCTACGATTTCAACGCTCGTTTTCACAGAAATTACGCCACTAAAAATGCAGGTGTATTGTTGAGAAACTGGTGCCAATTTTGAAAGCGAACTAAAATTTGAAATATTTTTACTTGCATAGAAAAGAATTGTATCACCGACCAGAACAAAGGCATCCAAGATAAGTCTTATTTGGGTCATACTCAGAAAAAGTGTACATTTGGTATCTTTTCTTGTCCCACTACTTCATATTAAAGTAAATATCCAAATTATGACAATGTTTCCTTTTTTACCCTCAATTTTTTATGTTAGTGTAATAAAGAATAGATTTATATGCTATTTTAACTTTAATTTTCATTAAAAGAGTATTTTTTTTGAATGTCAAAACATTGTAAAAAATTTCTCCATACATTTTTTTCGTGTCCCAATGACGATTACACATTTTCAGATATGAATTGTTACGAATATTCATAGCTTTATTTTACATAAACTGTGGCTATATTATTCTTGATGAATCAAGTAACTAAATAGGACCAAGTATATTCATCAATCATCTAGAGAAGAATTTATTTTTATTTAAATAACTTTGTCCCAAAATTATGAAGTTTTGTTACTCAGGGTTAGTACACGCAATGAAATATTGGAAAAAAATACTTTATTTTAATAAATACTTTTTCCTATTCTGGCGACACTACAACTTACGTGAAAGTCACTGTCGCGGCAGCCTTTACGTTTTCTCGGTAGTCGTGAAGTCGAGATCTATCAAGTGAATAGGTATTTACAAAAAAATCCTCAGGGTGATAAACGACTATTATTGTGCTAAGTTTATTATATTTTTTGTTTACTTACTATGTTATTTTCTATTTTTATGTATTATCTTAACGAATACGCTCAGTGATGACATAGTATACACGTGGTTTACTTTAAAATATTTGTAGAGGTTAAAGTTTCTCAGATTTTATTCTCATTTTCGTTATTTTGCGTTACGTTACGAAACTGAGAAATTGTTAAGCTTAGTTCACAAAGACGAAAAGTACTTAAATTGTAATTATTATTACCGTCACGTAATTTGGATAAAGATTTTGAAGTGAGGGTAGTTCGCGCACATACAAATTCATACACTTGTAACCTACTTAAAAAAAAGAAGTCTTTTTTTGTGTTTGTTATCTCATAACTCCTCAAGCTTTTATAATAATATAAGTAAATCAAGATTCGAAAGACATGTGGCGCCACCTATTCTCATAAGAACGTTATTGTTGTTTTCCTCAGTAAAAGTACCCTATGTCTGTTTTTGTACACCTGACAAAGTATATGCGAAATTTTAGGATGACCGGTTCAGTAGTTTAGGCGTGAAAAGGTAACAAACAAACAAACTTATATGACTGATTAGCCAAATATAATCACGTGTTTTATTCGCCCAATCCATGTGTACTATACCTTATGACATCAGTTTCGTGACGGAGATTCTCAGTATCGTTACCTATCAGTTTAGTTACAAATTTAAAATGTACACTTTTTCTGAGTATGACCCATTTACTGAATCTTAATTACTGAAAGTCAGTTGTTTGACCTGTTTTTTCAGTGCAGGAGAGAGATAGAGCTATACATGATCGATAGCGCTATCCTTTATTGCAACGAAATAATAATACATCAATGTAAGGCCCAGGACGGTAAACCTTCAGCCTCATATTTTCAGATGTCACTGGTTAGTTATCGATTTTCAACACCAAAAACATTTTAAGAAGACCATAACACCGTAAATTATGCAGTTCAAACTAACGTAAAATTTTTACCAAATATGCTGCTATCTCTTTCTAACTTTATCTGTAAGCAAAAGACAACAGTATTGTAAGTTTGTTTAGCAGAATAATTACTAAATCATCAGCATTAAAACTCACTGTCTAGATGGAAATAATAATGGTGTACGAACGCGGTTTAAGGTGCTGTAAGGTAAACACTGCGACATCTTATGCAGTTGTAATAGGAGCGATTTTGCAACAAAATGGTATAGTCCGATGTGTTGGCGACGTACCTATAATTAGGTGTGAATTGTAACTCAGTTGTTCTGTAATGTAAAACAATAGAAGGTTGGCTAAGTGCACTATCTTGTTGACAAGCTGTCTGCAATACTGTCTTTTGCAAGTAATATAATAACTTCAAATGAAATTGTTTGTAGATATGAGTGTCGAGTTTACATTTCTTTGCATTTCGAATAAACTTGTTTATTTAAGCAGTTAAAAATTTGGACAGCCATTATTTTATTGCGTCAGAATATGATTGGTAGTAAAAGTTTTATGGAATACATCTGGTTTGTTTTAACTTTATTATGCAACCGCTAACTCGATGACTATATTTGGGTTATATTTTACGTAATTGTATCCACCACCTGATGTGTGTGTATGAGTTTTGTGCCATACAGCATTGATGAGTGAAATATGGATTATTTTGCACTAACTTCACAAATGATATAAAACATAATGTATTATACTGCCCTCGACTACCTCGTTGGTATAGTGGTCGCAAAGCGAGACTGCTGAGCATGAGATCTTGGTTTCTGTTACCAGATTGGGCAAAGTGTTATTGGGTTTTTCCATCAGTTGATGGCAATAGGCTACATGGATCTTAAAACATAACTGGCGAAATGTGGGTGTACTTATGGATACACCTCTGCCTAACCCTTCCGAATTACAAGCGTGATGTTATGCTAATGTATTAATGCACGTTCTTCTAGTAAAATGATACCGTCTCACAAATCCCATCAGGCACATAGAATATGAACGTACAAACTTAACTACGAAATGAATAATAGGCACCGCATCCCGCATACATCCCTCGATAGTAATACGTCACGACCCGGCGCAGGTCCAATTATTTGCCCAGTTAATTATGTACGTTCAAATCCAGACCAATGAGGCCACACTAAATGACCTAACCGCAGCATTCGGCCTAATGTGTATACAATTCTAAATTTCAGGGCAATATCTGGCTCAATAACACTTGCGCCATTAACTCTCTAGCGGAATAGACATCACATTGGCTTACACGCACCTACTGCGAACGAACAAACGCAACGCAATCCCTACCCTTACAACTTATCATACAGTCCAATTTTATTGAAACACGAGGTTTTTGGAACAAGTGAGCACTAAAACTGAAACGTCATAACAGCTTGTAACTATACAACGCATTGTGGACACTGTTTGGGAGATTATATGATATGAATTCGTTTGCTGCATATGAGCAATATACCAGACCGATTTATTCTATTTCATGCCGGCACAAATTGCCGACAGTTAGGTTAACTGTTGCTCGCAGTGCTTTCTATCTTTGCTATTGTGTTTTCCCCTGATGTATTGCAAACCATATTAGTACAAAAACCGGTTTGTATACATTTTTGTATGACGTGCTTCTGCTACAATCATAATGTGCGAATCTTACAAAAAAAAGGGCTGCAGAGAAATTTTCATAAAAGAAAATAAATGGGGTATTTGGGGGTTTTGAGTTTAGGGAATTCAGTGCAACCAACTAATTTCAGAATATGTAGCTAGAAAATGGGTGGGACATATATATTCGGATCAAATGTACCTAATAATAGTAATAAGGAAGTAGGAAATACATTCTCCAATAAAATAGCAGGACGACAATAAAATGGGCATTTTCAATAAATATCATCATACAACAATGTTCTCCATTTACATTTAACTTGCTCTTCCACTCAAGCTGATGATTCCCCCTCCCATACAACTAAATTCTTATGTGAAAGATCTTACAGCTGCCAAACTACAGATAGCAGAACATAACTGACCATCAAAACGCCGTTAGACGTCGTCCACGGACGGTATCAATTCAAAAGTATCAATCCACATAAATTTATGGGGCGATATCCTGTTTATTGCATCGCTGGCCGTAGTGAACCAATAAAAGTGCCTTGTTTTATGTTAAAAGTTTATGAGCAATATTTTATAAAAATAAATAAAATACACAAGGGAGAAACGATTTTACACTCACATAAATCGCTGGGATGCTTTATGTTTATTATAAACGTAGGATATAAGGCGGGTTTTGCTAACTAGGCCGTCATCGATAAACGCTAACGTCGGAAACATAAGATCTCCAACTGATACACAAATCATAGCATACAAATATTGTCAACAAAAAGTAATACGTAGATGTAGCTACTCCTTCGTTTATAGGAGACCACAGCGTGCACAATAAAGTTGACAACGAGCTTTAACAAGGTACTAATAAAATACGTAATTTACAAAGTTTGACAAAAATTCTGGAGATTAATAGAATAAAAAACGACAGACGATTGTAAGTTAAAATGTTTGTTGGAGAAATTAATTATCTTTTACGAGTAACATTGACTGTATCGACTAGTGAAATAAAATAGTGATTGTTTATTTTTTCTATTTTTTTGCCGGTTAGATTCCCGGTTTAGGTGAGCTCGTCAAGAAATCATCAAATACAGTTTAGTTTCCTTTTAAAAATAAAGTAATATTTCATATAAGTAAAATAATCTATGTTAAGGATTTAAAGTGGTTTCCCTTCAGGGCTTATTGATTTTTTCCACTCTGTGTACCTAATGTAAATAAAAGATTATAAATAAACCCAACCCCTTTTTTTTTTTTTTTTAGGTGGTAAAAATCATCAAATGACTCCTTCCGTCCTGGGTGGGGCGGAAGGGACTGTCAGACTTTTACTGACTAAAAAACCACCCTGTTCCTTCTGTTGCCCTTTACGTTCCGGGGCCACGGTATCCTGTTAAGACGTCCCGCAACCCCGGCAGGAAACCCAACCCCTGTGCAACCCAACATGATGCTTATGCACCCATAAGCATCATGTTTTGCGTAAGTTACATAGCATAAACATTAAATTTTCACAAAAAAAATTACAGCTCTTTCCCAGCAAAAATGTTTGCTCAATATTTCTCAGTTTGATGGGCAGTAGGTATACTTAGTTAATTGTTATGTGATATTTCTTTTTACACCTCGTATGTCTACATAGCCCCCAACATAATTGGGAAAAGGCTAGGCAGATGATGTTGTCTACATAGCATAGTAACAATTGCCTATATACTAACCCATATACTGATAGCAGGAACTAGTTTAAAAGTAGTGTTGTGCACGATATAGGTAAGCACGTGATGTTGCGTCCAATGGGTTAAGTTTAATTGAAGCCGGGACCGCACTACTGTCCTCGTCTGGATAGTGGAATCATGCAAACAGACAGAGTTACTTTCGCATTTATAATATTAATATGGATTAGGAGACTGCGGAACATCGCATTTCATAAAATGATAATTATGTTCAGATCGACATAACATCACGCCTGTAATCCCCGAAGGGCAGAGGTGTGTACCCATTAGTACACCCACATTTCGCCAGTTATGTTTAAGTCCCATATAATAGGCAACGAGCATATTGCCATCAACCGGGCACAAATTCAGACTTAAAGGCTGCTAAGTACTGAGAAATTCCTAAAGGAATCTATTAATAGGTAATATATCTCAAGTTCTTTTTTAACCGACTTCTAAAAAAGGAGGAGGTTCTCAATTCGGATGTTTGTATTTTTTTTTTAGGTTTGTTCGCGCTTAACTCCGTCGCTTGCCAACCGATTTAAAAAATTCTTTGCCAAACCTGAGAATCGAATCCAAGACCTCATGCTCAGCAGTCGCGCTTTGCGACCACTAGACCAACGAGGCAGTGTATGTTTAGAAGTTCAGGACAAACCGCACACGCCAAAAGCTCTCTTAAATCTGCCATGAAGTCATTAGTCTCGTCTCCACAGTATGTTTCGAAAGGAGAATCGTTCAGTGCTTCCCGATAGTTTACCAAAGTACCTACCGAAACTGAGGTAACGGGACTCATCAGTCTTTAAGGGTGAACTATATTTTACCTAGAAGTGATTTATCCTTGCATTGAGCGGGGTAACTTACGTAAAGTAACGTTTTTAAGAAAGTAAGGATTTTTAGATTATTGAAGATTTCGATTTTATTATATATTTATTTAGCAATATATACACATCAAAAGTGTCTAGGGATCAAGATGTATTTGGTAATAATAATATATTGATCCCTAGACACTTTTGATGTGTGTATATAGCTTAAGCGTAGGGCTGCCATCATCTAAATTGCCGACGCCGAACAAAAACTTCAAAAACCCCGGTCATTTGGGTGGAATTGAGTTTTTTTACCGGACATCCCTGAAAAAAAATATTTTTACAATAAAAAATTAATTAATCGGGATTCCCCTGACATTAAAAGTGTCCGGGTTTTACCTCTGGACTCTTTTAGACAACCCATTCCGGACGTCCCCCGGACGCCCTCTAAACTAGGACAAATCCGTATGAGTACTTACATTTATGATATAGGTAATTCCTACTTTTCTACCTATGTGTGAATGAGGTGAGACAACAAACAGAAAAAGCACACCATCCCCATGTGTTTATATTATAAACTAACTTCTTCGTCAAAGGGAACCGTACATTTTCCGAGATAAAAACTAGCCTATGTGCTATTTTAGACTAGATATAGGTAATCTATCTCTGTGCCGTTCATCCAGATCCGTTCAGCCGTTCTAACGTGATTGAGTTACAAACATCCATCGAAACTTTTAAGCGAGGTACGACTGTTGAGCATGAGGTTTTGGGTTCGATTCCCAGGTCGGGCAAAGTGTTATTGTGTTTTCCATCAAGAATTTCACAGTAGCAGCCTCGAAGTCTGGATTTGTGCCCGGTTGGTTTCATAGGCTCACTTACAGGGTGAATTCAGTAAACCATATTAAGATGAAATGTAGGTACATGAAATTATTTCAGGAACGTTACGGGAATCCACTAAACCTGATTTGTTTAAATACCTTATAGGCAATGTATCGTTTTCGTGGCAAAACGCACGTAGCGAACGGCAAGCGCAGCGCCAAGCGCTCTCCCGCCACGCGTTATTTGTTACATCATATGTTTCGAGTATTTCAACATCCATTGCTGGTTTTTTGATTTTAGCTGTATTATTTACATAAATGGAGTGCTGCGTACAGATAATGTAATTTTACATTGAAATAAAGGAATACTAACTAAAAAAAACGGGAAAAGATATGGAAATTTTCCTGAGGAAAATTCCCGTGGAATACGATTCAAAATAAGGAGCTGAATGCACCCTGTAAGTTTTCGGAGGGATGTCCCTTACGCCGTGTATACATAGTAAGATCACATCATAATATTTTGCCATAACACGACTATACATAGTTTCGGGTTCAAACAAAGTACAAACAAAAAAAATAATGTAAAAGCACCATCGCCTCTTGCAATTTTATACCACCATACTAAAAGTATTCCTCTCAAGAAAATAATAATAAAGGTGGCGTGCCATTACTCTACTACTAGTTTCAATAAAGCTGTCTTGTTCTTTGTGCCGTTCAACAAAGGAATTCCAAGCCCGTGGTGTTACTGCTTGGTGCAAGAAACCTTTATATGAAGTGTTAATTTGATCACAGACAAGAGCGATAGTGCTGACACCCGATGCTGTTAGTTGAGTGTCATAGATAGCTCTTAGAATGTAGACGGTTGATTGTATTAGAAGATATGTGGGGATTGTGATTTAGAATATTTCTGTGTCTGCTGATAGAAGATACAAGAGCGTAATCGTAGTTTATATTAAAGTCAAAAAATCTAAATGTGTCGCGTTTATGAAATTATCTATTTTTTTTAACAAAATCGTTTTCTGCTGTTTTAAAACTCAAAAAGAAAGACAAATTATTTAATTCAATTAGACCATTTAAATGTACTTTTGAAAGTATTTTTTGGAAAAAACATTAAATCTAGTTACCTGTTAAAAAAAGTTTTACAATAAGTAAACTTGTAAGTGTGTAGGTACTGTTATAGGTGTACCAGAATCTCATGGTACCTATGCAATATCGGTGCAATTGGAATAAACGATCTTGATACTTTTTACAGCGGTTGACAAATCTCGTAATTTAATTAGATAGGTGACAATTACTATTACCATAATTATGAAAGTCACAATATTTTCATTTTTTAAATCCAGTTTGATAGACCTTTTATCTACAGGGTCTATAGGTTCGCAACCATATTCTGGTAGACTTTCTATAGGTTCAATTTTGCCATAGAAAATAATTCATCGGGGGGCACGGTAGTGCCCCCGTCAAGTCGAGCGTAATTTACACGTCTGTACAACTACACTGCAACGCTAAAGTGCTGCACATAATACTCTTATTTTACCGACTTACCTGTTGCCTTCACTCGGATCCGTCTGACAGTTATTACGTTACCCACTCCTTATGGTTTCCTATGCCCGTATATTCTACATGTGATCAAGTTTATAAAGAGTTAGGGCTAATATTTAACTAAAAAACTACTTTAGCTTAAAAAAGTGGAAGGGACATAGTTGTAAAAGCTTTTATGAAATTAAATGATGAAATTAATCAAAAAAAGAAATACATAGTTCATCGATACATTTGTCAATGTAAGTCTTGTACTTTTGTATGGAACAGCCGACATATTTTTTTAAAAGACTAAAAATGGTTAGTTTCGCTGGGGGATCTAGAATCATCAGAATCATATTATTATACTGAATCCATGATAAATGTTTGTGCCGTGATGTCCCTCCCTCCTCGTATTTAAATGTTATAATTCATAATAATTTTAAAAAAGAATTACTTTCATAGATTACTTTTCAGTCTGCATTCCGACTGAAACCTTTTAATCAAACATTGTAATTAATCCTCTATACGAGAATGTTATTAATACATGTTTAATCTGTCGACATTAATCAACTCATCGAGTGATGATAGAAACGTGCTGCATACTGATCACAAATTCATACGTTTAATAATGCGCCCTAATATTTTTAATAATGTAAATTGATTAAAACCTTTTCACGTAAACTCGCACGAAAAATAAAGCGTAAAAGCGGAGTTTTGGCGTAAATTAAATCGTGAATATCACAAGGGCGGCCATGTTTGAATGGTGCTGTGCAATTTACGACGAGGTACCGCATAATAAGCTGTTTACGTAAATCTGGCTTCCGATGAATGTATAATGTAATCAGGGACTAATAACATAAACGTATGCGACCTTTGTGTCCGGATCGACAATACACCTGGATTGATTGAAATTCTGTTGTGAAAGTGACGGGTCTTCTGACGTTTGGTACCTATAACCCTTTATTGTACTCTGTCTTTAACCGAAATGCAATACAAAAAGAATAAAATATAAGGTACAAGATACTACGCCGTTTGTTGGATTATATCGGGTGTCCGGTAATGAATGGATAATCTTGAAATGGGTCATGGTAGAACTAATGGCCTTTCAAAAAAAAATACAAATAAAAAAAAATACCAAATAGAACCAAAGATATGAGTTATTTAATAATAATCGACGTTTTTGGTACCTTATTTTACATTCTTGTACACCACGACCACAAATTTATGATCTCCATCGGTTTTTTATTGTTAAGGTTATTTACGTTAACTAAGCTGATAGATAAGTCATCAAAAGTAGGGCTGCTATTACACGGTTTTGAAAAAAAACAACTTCTTTTAAAAAACATCGTGAATTTTTTTCTTATTAACAAAGTTTAAGCGTCCGTAGTTTTAAAAAAATGTATCGAAACATAAGTGGCCAATAATTTTAAAAAATTATGTGCTTATAGCCAATTTCAAAATGGTATGATTCATTATTGTACCTATTGTAAAAAGTGAATTATTGCTATTCGTTTTCAAAAGGAGTGAAATTTAGTAAAACAATAAAGTTTGCAATATTGTAACAAATATGAACATTAGATGAATCTGACCATCTGGGTATAAATAAAATGATTAGTAGATGTTAGTACTGAATAGGAAAGCTTGGTTAGCCTGTTGTGGGACTTGTGGGTTTGAAAATGTGGTGTGACCGTGATTTTTTTTTATTGGGGCTGTCCTAAGGAAAATTATTACGCGAAACCGATCCTTGGAAGACTTACGAAGCTGTGTCCGGTCAACCACATCGAAAATAAGTAATCGACGTGATAAGCCACTTCTTAGGAGAGCATTTATTCTAAGATGAAAGGTCTGAATCAGAATGGGTGGCAGACAATTTGAACATTTATTGTAATTTACAACGAATACAGTGTTAACATCACGCCTGTAATTCCTGAAGTGTTAGGCAGAGGTGTACCCATTAGTACACCCACATTTCGCCAGTTATAACACTTTGCCCTATAACACTGCCCAACCTCATGATCAGCAGTCAAAAACAGTGTTGTTAATATCAAATGATGTTTTTTATTAAACCCCAATGACCAGGTACATTTAATGTAAATAAATATTCCAATATCTCAAACTTTGTTGTTTAACCAAATTTCACTCCTTTCGAAAACGAATAGCAATAATTCACTATTTACATTAGGTACAATAAGAAATCATACCATTTTGGAATTGGCTATAAGGCGATTAACACACGGCACCGTACGCCGCTCCGGCATGCGGTAGCGGTGAAGCGGATTTCGATTTTCGAACACCGCTCGACCGCGCGGTCGTGCGGTGTTCGTGTGCAAGGTTCAAGCGGATTTCATAGAGGCTAGTGCGACGTGAGAACCGCATCACCGCATGCCGGAGCGGCGTGCGGTGCCGTGTGTTAATCGCCTAAGGCGATTAACCCACGGCACCGTACGCCGCTCCGGTATGCGGTGGCGGTGAAGCGGATTTCGATGCGGCTGTCCGCACGGTGATGCGGTTCAACCGCATGACCGCACGGATCGATTTTGACCAGTTTTGGTTTTAACCAGTTATTTTTTACCGGTTTTGACCAGTTTTCAGGGTTTCCAGGTTGGGGTTTTTTTCCCCCAATTTGGGGAAAAATTTTGGGGAACTTTTGGTGAAATTAAAACTGCGGGGAAAAATCTGGGGAACACATTATTTTTTGGCGTAAGTTTGGGGAAAAATGATTTTTGAATGATTTTTTTTAATGCAGTGCGCAAATATATATTGACGTCCCGGAAGGTGGCGGAATAGAGAACAAACTGCTATGGGTGCTTTCCATTTCTCGCAATACGTAGCCACTGTGAATACACGCTTGGATACAATCTCTTTTCTTGTTATTCCGGTCAAAATAGAATTCAAGAGTACAAAAATTCGCAACAAGCTGAAAATTTGTATGAATGTTGAGAACATCATCATAAACAAATAACATATAACGCTCTTAAAAAAATTCGGTCAGTGGGTCGTCTTTCCATTGCATATTTTTACCCCCTAAATTTGGGGAGAAACCCCCTAAATTGGGAACCCTGCACGATGATCCGCACGGTGATGCGGCGCCCCATGTGTGAAGCACCGCACGACCGCGCGGACGTCCGCACGGTGATGCGGTTGTGACGAGAGCACCGCTCGACCGCGCGGTCGTGCGGTGTTCGTGTGCAAGGTTCAAGCGGATTTCATTGAGGCTAGTGCGACGTGAGAACCGCATCACCGCGTGCCGGAGCGGCGTACGGTGCCGTGTGTTAATCGCCTAAGCACATGATCTTACAAAATTATTGGCCACTTGTGTTTTGATACATTTTTTTTAAACTACGGACGCTTAAACTTTGTCAAAAAGAAAAATTTTCACGAATTTTTTCAAAAGAACATAATTCAAGTTGTTTTTTTTTTAAACCGCGTAATAGCAGTCCTTCTTTTGATTACTTATCTATCAGCTTAGTTAACGTAAATTACTTTAACAATAAAAAATCGATGGAATTCATTATTCGTGGTCGTGGTGTACAAGAATGTAAAATAAGGTAACAAAAAACTTCGAATATTATTAAATGAATCATATCTTTGGTACTACTTGGTTTTTTTTTATTTGTATTTTTTTTCTGAATGGTCATTAGTTCTACCACGACCCATTTCAAGACTATCCATTCTTTACCGGGCACCCTGTATATCTAACTAGCTGTCCGCCGCGGTTACACCCGCGTCTTTGGTTACTGCTCCGCTCCCGTAGGTCGTAGCGTGATGGTATATAGCCTATAGCCTTCCTCGATAACTAATCTATCTAACACTGAAAGAATTTTTCAAATCGGACCAGTAGTTCCAGAGATTAGCGCGTTCAAACAAACAAATAAACAAACAAACAAACTCTGCAGCTTTATAATATTAGTATAGATATGCATAACACTATTAGTCCACCATCTTGCAACAACATTGTAATGTTTCTCTTTCATGTTATTCTATTCTGACAGTCAATGTTTTTTCCTACCCTAAGTGTTACCGCACACTGAGCCACTGCAACAGCTTTCTAAAGTGGCTGCGATCATTGATCTTGAGATCGATTGACGATTGATTCCCGTGGGATAATATATCAACTTTGACGCGGACGAAGTCGCGGGAAGAAGTTAGTATTATTTATATATGTACTCAGATCCGAAATTTCAAATACACAACAACCCTGGTTCAGTGTGTGGAAGCACTAATTATATATCTACACATACACAGTACACACATACATAAACTCACGCCTTTTTCCCATGGGGGTAGGCAGAAACCACAAAACACCAGGTGGTGTTCTGTGGTACGATCCTTACATACTCCTTTCGGCTCATCTACGTTAATACCTACATCTCGTCAAACAAGCACGTCGGTTACGAGTACTGCGCACCTGACCTTTCTTTTCCTTTTTAATTATATCTTTTCAATAATTATTCTGGACAAGTAAATTATATCAAAAGAATAGTAGTAGGTAGTAGGTTTACCGCAAAAGAAGAGTTAAAATAATAAAGTCTTCGCCAATTTAAAAGTGCAAGCAGCATTAGTGCGGAGAGCTTCAACTCAACTTGAATTTATTGGCGCCGGAGAATTTCCTTTGAACTCCGTAACGATCTCTGCGGATATGTTTTTGCATAATTTTGTTACATTTTATGTCACTGAAGAAATAAAATGTAGTGGTAGCGTAACTTAGATCTTAGTACTATTTATCTGACTGTAGTGGAGCCCTAAAGTTAGGTAATGCTTTTAGATTCTAACAACTAGAATCAACTACTAGGGCAACTAGATTCAATTCTATTTTGTTCTTGATGACGTTCAAAAGTGCCTTATAATGGCCTAATTGAAATCAATGATTTGACTTTGACTAAGATTATGTGTCACACTTTACATAAAAACTTGGGGTGTAAAAAAAACATACAGCCGAATTGAGAACCTCCTCCTTTTTGAAGTCGGTTGAAAAGACACATCAACTACGCATACTGTCCATCCAACTAATTAACATTAAGCACAAATAATTGCTGGGAAACAACTTCTTTATAAGTGTGAAAAATGACCAATTACCATTCAATGTTACATACGTAAATTACTGTTGTTATGGGTGCTTACAACAGTGCAAGGGTCGTGGGGATATTTCAAGATGAGCTGAAACATTTAAAACTTGTTTTCGTGAAAAAACGTAGAAAAAGGTTGTAACTTTGACCTTGAATACATTCGACTGACGAGTTCAGACATTCAGGTATGGTATACAATAAAAAAAATATCACAGTGATTAAAAGAACATAATACTCGTATATCAGTTACGTCTTAATAAAAAAGTAAAAAAGGAAACCTCTTTTTCAAAAAGGTACTCTACTTTTTGAAAAAGAGGTTTCCTTTTTTACGATCACTAAGTCAATAAGTCCTATTTAAATTACAAAGTACATATTTATTGCCACCGAGTAAATTAAATCAATTGTCCAAATTTACTTATTAGCTACCTCAATTTTATTGTCAGGATACTTTGTTTAAATAAAGTATCCTACCGCACCGCCATCACCGCATCCATTCTACTGCCATTAAAATAATAGATTACACTACTTTAATTAGCGATTAATTTTAATTACTCGTATTACAATGGTAATTTGGTGAACGCCATTACCTGCCAGACGCATTTTTTATTTTATTTATACAACGCTTTATTACTTTAGTAGACCGTAGTAACGCTTAATTAAAGTTCTTTTTCAATGGTTCATTATATTATATTTATTTTTTGTCGTCTCTGCATGCGGCAGTAACACTACAAAAAAAATTGAAAGAAAAAGCGAGTAATTAAAAGAAGAAACGGATTCAAAGAAAGTATCCTTCTATAAATTCTTTGGACAGTGTTATTTCAATTACTAAATATAAATGTACATTATTTCTAGCTACAAAGTTACGAGTGGCACTCAAGCGCTTGTGTTTCGTAATAAACACTATCTGGCACTAAGTACCTCATAAACCAAGGAACGGCGGACACACGGATAGTTAACTAGATATAGTGGTCATAATATTTGAGTAACTTCGACGTAATTTCGATGTAAATTCTAGTAAAGGATACGAAATATGACCAAATAATTACATAGCCATTTAAATCCGGTTTTTAAAACTCCCTATTTTTTATAAAGTTCTTACTGAAAGACAAAATGTCTTTCAGTAAGAACTTTACATTTTAGAATGCTGAATCGTGAGAATGTCGTATAATTTATAACTCAATAAATGCAGCGAACCATGTCTATTTACATAAGAACGCCGTACGCTTCAGTACCAAAATATTATGCCAAATGTAAACACTCATAATCTTCCGTCCCTTTCCCCCCTACAGCTTCATTATGACACTAAAGGTCTGGCGTAAATTGTTTTACAGAAACCTCCCGGCTTAAATTATTTCGTGTGTGCTACAACCGAGCAACCGTAGCTCTACGAGTCAGTCTCGTAGCTTCTCACGCGGCGTAGCAACAGTTGCATTCGCTACGTGCTACGAAACGGGCGCACTCTACGGAATATCAAATTTTGCGAAGCTACGGAAGTTGCGAATAACAATGTGACCTACTTTGAATTGGAGTTAAAATTACTTTATGCAAAATATGTGAAGATATTTGAATAAACTTTATTGTAATGTAGGAGAGTGTAGTGTTGATTGTGACAATTAAGTAAAGATGGGAAGTTTGACAGTGTTTTGTTATTTTTTGTTCTTTTACATAAAAGGTAAAACTTTTGTTCATTAAGTTACATATTATATTGCTGGTGTTTAATACTTTGTTTAATGCGAACTGGTTAAATTACTAATTGACTCTTTAAACTATTTATTTTTTTCTACGTTTGCTTAATACATGAATGATGATTTATTTATTTCATAAAATCATGAATCAGTTCCCTTACATACAAGCTAAAAGCATTTTTCCTAAGAAACGAATTTCGTATTCGATAAATTCTTTGTCACTTTTAATAAATAGGTACTGCTTATTTATTTATTTTTGTAAAGTCGTTGATTGACGCTATAGTTTTCTATATTTAAAGCATGATGATTCATTTCAATTATAAAATGATGAATCAAAACTATCGTTATTTTTTTAATTAAATGTGGGGGTACTAATGGGTACACCTCTGCCTAACCCTTCGGGGAAAACAGGCGTGGTGTTATGTTAAATTCCACATTTCCATTGTCTCTCGCGTTCAATTTAACTTTCCATTCACAAATATTGAGTTCGGAAACAATTGAACGTTCCATTCAGTTTCGTAATTAGTACATAGTTTCGTCATATGGAATCTCAGTCAGTACATTATACATTCACATTATATTCATGAGGCACTGATATTGTTATTAGCAAGTACGTAGCAATAGGCTCGCCCCCTATTACATGGGACTTAAACATAACTGGCGAAATGTGGGTGTACTAATGGGTACACCTCTGCCTAACCCTTCGGGGATTACAGGCGTGATGTTATGTTATGATATTGTTATTATACTAGCTTCTGCCTGCGACTTCGTCCGCGTCAAAGTTGATTTATTATCCCATTGGTATCGTACATTTTTTCGGGATATAAAGCCTATGTACCAGACTATAATCTACCTCTGTGCCAAATTTCATCTAGATCCGTTCAGCCGTTTTGGCGTGATTGAGTATCAAACATCCATCCATCAAAACTTTCACATTGATAATACTTAGTAGTAAGATTTGTCTATTATAAAATTGCCGTTTATTTTATTCGTAAGGGTTGCTGATTTTCTTACTTTCAGTGTGCAATAAAAAATGTCTATGTACTCTATACACTATGTAACAAAAACCCTGTCAGATCAGTGTTACCGTTGATCAGTTTTTATGTTTTATTTTAATTTAATTACTTCTTCTTTCTTCTTTTTTTTTCACTGGGGAAAAATAAAAATCTCAAATCCATTAAATGGTTACGTATATGTGTACGCAGTACGATGCCGAATAATACCCTTAAGGATCGGACAGGGTTTTTGTTACATGCTGTATATCTATTTTTGTTTTTGTGTAAACTAACCTTTATTAATTAATAGTGAGGTTTCAATTAAGGCAGGAATTTTTAAAGTGTACATAATTATGGTTGAATTATTTATTACCAAACAGCTTATAAAAAAACAAGAAGAGAGTTGACAAGAATAAAAAGAGTACTTATATACTATTACTTTTACCCGACTGCGCCAGACATAGAGTTGTGTTTTTCGAGTCTATGTATGTATGTTTGCAATAGGCTCGCCCATGGGACTTAAACATAACTGGCGAAATGATGGTGTACTAATGGGTACACCTCTGCCTAACCCTTCGGGAATTATGTTTATGTATGTATGCATATTTCTTTGGCGCGCTCTGTAGTCTAAACGGCTTAATGGATTGAGGTGTCGTTTTATTGTTGTGATAGTGACACTGGGTAGGTATATCAAAATTGTAAAAATTAAAATGGCCCTTTTTTGGCGCCTTAATATATTATGACTTCAAAAATCTTCTACTAGACTAGGGTGTGTGGTGTCGAAAGATCTTTACTGCCCACACGATAAAGAAGAAGAAAGACTTCAAAAATAATTTCAAATGCTAAATCAATTAATTTTACCCTTCACAGTATGCATATGCCTCCGCATAGTCGGCATATCAGTGCCAACCCTGAAGCAGCGGGGGGAGTCTTCCACCTTGACATGTGACTATGACCTGGAGGGAGGCAGGTTGTACTCCGTGAAGTGGTACCGAGACAACGAGGAGTTCTACCGGTACATGCCGCGGTTGAGACCTCCACAGCACGCACATAAGCTGGAGGGGGTTAAAGTTGACGTGAGTGTGTCCTCCAGACCGAATTTCAGTTACAGCATTTCAGCAGAAGATTCATTCATTCATTCATATTGAATTAATATACATTTTTTTTTAATGTTTAATATATGGTATTTTTATAGTAAGTACCTATGTAGTATATTAAGTATTTTGTTTGTACTTATGTACACTTTGTTTTAATCAGATAAATACTTATTGTGTGTTAGTTTTTTATTTCAGATTAATTTTGCTGTTTCCTACCATGTTATCTCTTCACCACCTTTTGTTGACTCCATAAAGTAGCGTTGTGTTTTTGTGGGTTCAGCCTTCATATTACAAGTAGATGTATTCCTATTAACCTCTTAAAATAGGTTCACATCGATTGTGCTATGGGGTAGGGTTTAAACTCATGACCTCTCAATGACCTAACGGTCAGTAAGTACCTAAGTCGAGGGTCAGGCTGCTTGTTTTTAGAAGATTGTTATGGTAATCGAAAATTTGAAGTTACGTCTGTATTATTTACTCAATTTTTTTTGGGGATGCCTGTTTCGTTTTAAGAACAAGTTATCGTATAATAGTTTTTAAAATGAATTTCTAGGAATCCCAATGTAATTATCTAAAAGTGTTAGATACTAACTTTAATTGTCTGACTGACTGACTCCTTGATAATAAAAAAATGCCTGTAAACGATTTATTTTTAATCAATGATTTGATTTTTATTTTATTGGCTACTAACACTAGCCAAGCCAAGTTAGTTTGTAGGAAGCTTGACTTTGACCATTACTTTACTCCCATGACGATACACGTTTCTCATCGCAGCTGGAAAAGTCAACAGCACGTCGCGTACACCTGCGGGAGCTGACCCTCAAATCTCGAGGGCTGTACCGATGCGAGGTGTCCGAGGAAGCCCCTTCATTCCACTCTGCGCAAGCCGAAGCTTTCATGGAAGTCTATTGTGAGTAATGACTCTAATACACTTGCTCCTTCGCCCGAATTTGATTCCTTAAAGAATTTGCGGAAAAGATCAAGTGCTGATCGGAGTCGAGTGTGTCTTTCTTAGACAACTTCGTCCGGAATCATAGTGCTCGAACCCGGGCGCAGGTGCACTTGTATTCTATTGCGATGACCAGTGTAATAAATGCATCGGGTCGGGTCGGCTATGCCATTCGAGCACCCCAACACAGCTAACGACCAAGTGTTATCGCGCTATAAAGTTGTAGTTCGGTACATTTCTTTCGAGAGAAACTCGTCATGTAAGTTACACGAGGAGTAACCGCCAGGAGAAGGTAAAGGAATTTCTCTCATAATAGGTACCGTTGGCCGTGGGTGAGGGCCGTACTAAACACAAGTATTTAGGATCTTCTTAGGACAATGGAACGCAGTTATAGGTAATGGCTAAAAAGCTCCTTATTAGTGCTTCTCGTTTCGTTGTTGAATACAACATGAGAGACTATATAGGAATTTAACTAGGAGAATGTTTACCTTCTGTAGTAAAGCACGTTGCTTCGTTGCTTGTGTCACGTTCGTGAAAGCACTGTTCAAAAAGTTGGAACTATGCAGCGTGAGGGATTTACCGTCTAGACAAAGAGCAACCTCCCTGTGGGTGTCTTTGTCTATAAAATATACCGAGGTACTACTACTTACATGGGTAGTTACCTAAACTAATAGGTATTTGATAAGGTTATGTACATTCTTACTCCTCCGCTGTTCTTTCCTGATTAATTTCGTTGCGGGATCCAAAAAACAGTTGAATCGTTTCTCCGGGACTGGTCGAGCGTAATTGCCTCGGTGCTTTTCTGGCGGACGTCATTTATGATTCTGGATTTCAGGAGGTGCAGTGGCAGGGGATAGAGGGTGGGCTTGTCCCAATAAAAAAGACTATGTACTTACTGGTTAGTGGTTTGTATTACTAAAGTGTCGAGATCTAAATTAAGCTCCAATTTATTTGGGCTATAGACTGTTTTTCTGTATCGAAAAACACGCGTCCATGAAAATACTTAATGCTCAATACAAATTCCTCAATTTATAAAGTGAATAAACAAATCAGTTTCACCATCGGCACGATGGGATCTCACATAAATTGTTACGCAGATCCTGAACACATTTCACGTCAACGACCCAAATTCAATTCTAACAAAATTGAAACACAAGGATTACGTCATTCGGTTTACGACTGGTTTCTATCATCAGCTAAAATCTGTAGAAAAACATGTAGGTTCTTAACTTAAAGAGTAAATAGGTGTCTATAATCTATATTTCAGATATTAATAGATTCGAAGAAAAAAGAAGATATTAGCGTAATGTTTAAGGAATTGACTTGCACGAGGTAAGTTCGTGAAGCGAGTTCAATTTCTGCACAGAACATTTTATTTATCGGTAGGTAGGTAGCTATCTAATCTACTTATAGGTTGTGTAGGTCCGGTATGTCCAAGTAAAAATAAATAATTACCTACCGAAATATACATATTTTCCAGCGATTTAAAGTTTTAATAAAAACCTTGTCATTACAGATTTTCCTCGCGAAACTCCGCGCATCACCGGTCATGAGCGAGCGTATCAACTAAAGGAACCTCTGGACGTGAACTGCTCATCAGCGAAGTCGTTTCCTGCACCGGACCTTCAATGGCTCATTGATGGGCAAAAGGTAACAATGGGATCCAGTCCCGAACCCATGGCGTCCCATGGCACCGATTAAAGACCTTTATACCTAAGTATGCCAGAATACATAGATACTTAAGTAGACCCTACAGACCACAGACATGAAAATCGAGACTGCGGCTGACCGAATCGCTATGTATGTCAGTCAACAAACCAGATAGGTATGCAGGGTCTTCAGATATAGTTGGAGTTTTCTTAGAAACCAATGGATGTTTTCAAATAACACATAGTAGGTAGATACATTAATTAAGTTAAACTTTAACTGTCTGTTTGCTGACTGTACTTAGATAAAATATATTAGGTATAGGGATTGCAATCCCGCAGCTTACTCAATCCCGCGGGATTGATATGCGGGATTGATCAATCCCGCGCGGGATCCGCGGATCCCGCATATTTGAAATTATTCACAGCAGTTCAACTTTTTGCCCTGTTTGTATGTAAGATAAAGTATTAATTTTTTGATCTTATAGGGCTATAAGATCGAAAAATTAATACTTTATCTTATTTAAAATTATGTTATAAAATCGAATTAAAACTACAGGTTTTTATTTAAAAAAATCAAGTTATTAATTAAACATGTCTTACTTACATTATGCAACAAAAATTATTTGTTTTCTAACAAAATAACAATGAAATTCTAATTAAGTACGAGTAATTAGTAATCAGCCTTATTTGACCTTAATTTTTAAATGTTTAGCATCAAAAGTTTTGTTTAATTTTACCCTTACATCTAACAACAGTTTTATGATGTTTGTAATTCATCATAAAGTAAGTTTATAAGTAAGTTTTTTGATCTTATAGCCCTATAAGATCAAAAATTAATACTTTATCTTACATACAAACGGGACAAAAAGTTGAACTACTGTGAATAATTTCAAATATGCGGGATCCGCGGATCCGCGTTTTGAAGGTGCGGGAT
This sequence comes from Hoplodrina blanda, assembly GCA_949316365.1. Taxonomy (NCBI): domain Eukaryota; kingdom Metazoa; phylum Arthropoda; class Insecta; order Lepidoptera; family Noctuidae; genus Hoplodrina; species Hoplodrina blanda. Next base: position 10,961,221 of record OX438585.1, read on the forward strand.
CCAGCAGATTAATAAGTGGAGCGGGATCCCGCGGGAATGCTGGATCCCGTTTTGCGGGATTGCAATCCCTAATTAGGTATGATGAAAGCGGTTATTTAATTAGCTAACTATGATAACAGTGACCACGGCACGGGTTGGATCATTAAGGTTCTATGTTGTACTAAAATCAAACTCAAATAGCAATATGTCGTGATGGCCTAGCGGTTAAGGCGCCTGCCTCTCATGCATGAGGTTGTGGGTTCAAATCCAGGCAAGTACCAATGTGACTTTTTCAATTCATATGTACTTTCTAAAGTTTATCTTAGACATTACTGACATCATTCCGTGCCTCGGAAAGCACGTTAAGCTGTTGGTCCCGGCTGTCATACATGGATCTTTGACAATCACCAGTCTTACCAAGGGGTACCGTATTACCCAGTTACTGGGTTGTGGAGGTCAGATAGGCAGTCGCTCCATGTAAAATACTGGTAGGTATTCAGCTGCATCCGGTTAGACTGGAAGCCGACCTCAACATAGTTGGGAAAAGGCTAAGCAGATGACGATTATTAGGCATTAGAACAGAAGTCATACGGACTGACTGCCAAATCCTCATAGTTCTATTTTAGAACGTCGTTTATCTTACGGAATTAAGATTAAAATTTGGTAGGTACCTACTAAAATAAGGTTGGACATGACTAAACCAGCCAGTCTCTACAGTACTTACCTACAGTAGGTACAGCTGCTCACTGTTTAAGATCACTCACTGCTGTCTAAGATCACTCACTGCATTAGCTCACTCACTAAATCACTAACGAATATCAACTTGTCATCGCACACTTGAACACTAATTCACTAGAACTTACGGAACCGAAAATTAACACACTAAACCCAAAGCAATAACACCAAACCTAGACCCGTACCTATTTCAGAACAATACCTAATCCACAGATCTCGCATATAGCAAGATTTATTAGCAATCATTTTGATTAGGTAGTTGAATCAAGTTTAAGTCGACCGGCCATAATGCTGTAGAGGTGTCCTGTAATAGGCGTATCTGCACACTTAGGTAAAACTTACTGATGACAGTGGTTACCGGAATCCAAGATCATCATCTGCCTAGCCTCGTCTCGTGATTCGCACCTAACTCCAGCAAATGCTCGCAAGCAATTGTAGACTTGTGGTTAATCCGTCTCACGAGGAGGAAAAAATGATATGCGTCAGTCTTTTTACACGACTGCCCCAAAAAAAGGAGTGTTATGTGTTCAGGGTTAATGTATGTATATATGTATGTATGTATGTGAGTTTCTTTATTCCACCATAACTTTTAAACGCCTGAACCGATTTAGATGTATGGGGTATCGTTACAATCCTTGCATCGTTCCGAGTAACATAGGCTAGTAAAAAATAAAAAGAAACCAGTGTGGTCACTATAAAACGTAAATTAATACCAGCCTCAATTTATTTTTTTAATGAATCTGGTCGTATCTTTGTTTATCGTCTAGAATTTGACAAGTAGATTTAAAAAAATATATAACACTGTACCTAAATAAAAAACGTCGTAAAAAAAACTGACGAGTAAACAAAGTAATACAAATACGTGCAATTTTTGCAGTCGTGTTTTTTAATTTTTTAATTATAGTAGCTTGTGGCATGTTCTTCCTAGGTAGGTACCATTGCGATTTTTTTTTTTGTTCTAGACCATGCCAGAGGTTCACTTATGTTTCACAAAAACACAAATGTCCAATTTATAGTTTTCCACCAACGTTTCGTACATTTTCGAAACAAGACACAATTTTATTGAACTACCTCCCTAAAACTATTATTGCACTGACATACGAAGTAGATTTAAATAACTTTATTCCAAACGATGATAAAGAGATAATAATGAAAATCTAAATTCCAACATTTTTTCATATTTTTTTTGAAAATCAGTTTTAAATGTTATTAGCTTTAAATACTACCACGACACCTATACAGTTGCAAGCACTCGAAAGTATGTTTTGCATGCGTTACACTGCGCACATTTTCACAACAAAAGGAAAAGTTACTTTGAGCTAAAATTACTGCTGGGAATCGACTTTTTTGTTTATCTGCTAATTGCTATTTTTCCAGATCACAGACAGATCGTGGCTGATCGCGTTCGGAGCGAAGCCTGCACCGCAAGGGTTGCTGGTGTCCACCCTCGGCCTTCGAGCGCCCACGAAGCCGCGTATGAAACTCAAATGCGTAGCCACTATAGGAACTCATAGGAGGGAACGCACAGTCGTCATAGGTACCTACCTATATACTGTTTTCTTTTTACAATCTATTCTTGTTGAATACAAAATACGGGCAGTTGCAATTAATGATACCACCAATCAATTGACGTACTTTTTATGACCTGTCAAAACGCGATTCTCCCATAGATTTTGTATGGCAAAAGACAGCTGTGACGTCACTTTTGTGCCGACTCAATTGACTGACTAATTATTAATTTGAAAGTAATTCAAAATCAAATATTACAGATAAGTAATAGTAAATTGATCGGATATCAGGGCTAAAATAAAGTGTTTCTTTATTTAGAAAAGTTGTCTTGGAATTATTGGTTAATGGTGTGAACTACCCGTAAATTAAAAAAGTCTTGCCTTCCAAAGCACAAGTTATTTACTTAAAACATTATTCAGCAAAATTGCCACACAGTGCAGAATGCGGCTGTGACTCAATTTCCGCCGCTTTCTATAATGTCACGCGGTTTCGATTCCTGGGGGCCTACCACAACCTCTTAAAACCATATTATTTTAATATTACTTTGCGTTTCGCTCTGTTGGATTTTCAACGCTCGGATCAGCGCCGAGAATTGAAAATGCAATACAGAAATTACAATGTAATATTAAAATAGGGTAGGCCCCCTGTACGGAAGAAATATTCGCATGATCAAAGATGTTTAAAATGTTTGTAAACGCACCCATGATACAGGAGAAGTTCATAGAGTGAAATAAATTCCTATAATATTCTATATTTAACCTTTTGAACGCCATTGTCACATATATGTGACAAACGAAATCTGTCCCTGAACGCCAACGTCACAAATATATGACAAAATCACGTCGCACAATATTATGAAATAAACAATTTAATCAAGTTTTGGAATCCCTATTCTTTATGAAGGTCATTTGACAGAACAAGTGGCCTGGCGTCAGGGGTACGGCGATACGTTTATACTCTGGCGTTCAAAAGGTTAAAAAATAAACAACATTCAAATAACCATTTTGCATCTTCTTTTCAGATATAAACTCTTCAAGCTGGAACAAGTCATTTAGTTTGCTAATAATGATAACGCTCAACATTGTTTGTGTAAAGATATCGTGATAATTTAAATATATCATTTAATACCTAATGTAAATAAAGATACATTTGTAATATGCAGTTTTATTATACTCTCAACAGTAGAAATAATACACACAATATTTTAGAACATTATAATATGTAATCACTTATTTTTAACAATATACAAAAGAATAAACGAACAAAATGTTTACACTACATAAGATCAAAATTAAAAGTATATTACGAAAGTTCGCGAAATCATTACAACTAATATAATATTAATGTGCAAAAATATTTTTAATGTTTGTTTATAATTGAAATTATGTATAAATACGTGGAAGGTGGTCTCTTATGTACAACAGACTACGACAAAATAAAATGCGAGCCCATATCACAATGATGAATTACATAGTTACTTTACAATCGAAAAAAATAATTAGTTGCGCTTTCTAAGTCTGTTCCGAACCCTGTCACCTAAATAAAAATGTTGCAAAATTAATTTTATCAAATAAAAATCTACAATACTGGTAATAATTAACGACTTTAATTAAAAGATCTAGTTTAAAAGAATAATCGTATTCCATATTCAAATTGGGGTACATTAAGCCTTTCGCATTACAAAGCAGTTCATCGTTTATATTTTATGTTATATAATACTAACTGCCGAAAGCAATATTTTAAACTAGCTAAACATACTTAACGTTATTAATCAAGTAAAGTGTTTTACAACTATTGAATATCAATGAAGTAATTGAAAAATGTGGGTAAATACAAGCATTATCTAAATTGCATGAAAGTAGTTAATCCTAATCAAAAAACGATTCTCGCAGCAAACCAGTCTGCACCCTTGAGTCTAAAGGCATAAGCTGAAACTCGCGCAGGTGCACACTCTCGTGTGTGTGTATTGAAAAATAGTATGAGCAGTACTACAGCGCTTATTACACTACCCCAACCGTAGGGCCCTATTAATCCAGGGTTGCAGATTTTGTTCGAAAGAGTTACCGCGGCTCTAGAACGCAAAGGGCATTAGACGGAACGTCTGACACTGCTTTCCGCTCCGCCCAGAGCGGAAGAAGTCATTTGATGATTTTCTATTCTTAAAAAAAATAAAAGGGCCCGATTAATAGAGTAGGCGTGGCAAGTGTGGCCGGGAACTCCCGATCGACCTAGTAGTAAAGCGCTTATTACACTACTCATTTGGTAGGGTCACAATCTCCTAGGGTAGTGTAATAACAGATAATGAGATATAGGCCCTACTACTAGGTCGATCGAGTGTTCTCGGCAGTACTTGCCACGCCGCGCCCTCTATCAATAAAGCCCTACCGATAGGGTAGTATAATAAGCGCTCAACTGCCGTAAGCGCGTGGGACGGGTTTTTAAGAGTCTTTACTCACACCCGTGCGAGTTTTAACATACGCCCTAACAAATGTCAAAAACATTTCCGAGCCCCAGCAATAACATTGTAACTAATTTAGGACAATGTTACTTAAAAGTTAACTAGAAATGTATACTAAACGTTATTGCGTGAAATACAATAAAGGCATAATTTTATTATTCAAACATTTAACACTATCAGAATTATTGTAGACATAAAATTCTTAAAGCTGTAACACACCACACGTTTTAACCGCCTGAAATGAAAGTAGGTACAAGCTGTGTGAAGATGTGACAATTGTTAACCAGCTAACAATTCGTGTATATGTATACAGCTATAGGTACATGTTACGTGGTCTAATCTAAATTGAAAATTTTATAAAAATAAAAAAAAAGCTACATTAAAATTTGCAACACATTTTTAGGCACTGTGAATAAACTCCAGTAAAATACAGCCAATAAAATCTTATATCTTTAAATAAGTAAAATGCATCATATCTATCCTTCCTGACCGAAATCTTCCATGAACTTCCTAAGCCGGACCATATCCTCATCGTTGACAGTAGGTTTCGATATTGCTAGGGACCGAAGCATGTCAGACATTGTAACTGAAGGTTCATTCAATTTATCACTAGGGACATCCATCCAGGTCATCTCTAAAGCACCAGGGTCGCCGGGAGAGCAGGGGGTTAACAGATCATTGACAATAACATTAGGGTCTAACGGGCTAGGACCAGATACTTTCTTGAAGTGTGTGGCTGACTGCACTTTACGCACAGGCTGCATCAATGCATCTCGCACTACAATACATATATCAGCACCAGAATATCCTTCAGTTTTAGCAGCTAACACCTTCAAATCCTGCTCAGTGAGTTGATGTCTTGTGTTTCCCATATGCAACTTAAACATGTCCAACCGTGCGTGTTCCTCGGGTAGGGCGATGTAGATACGTTTCTCGAAACGTCTTCTGATGGCGGAGTCGAGCACCCACGGAATATTCGTAGCGCCGAGAACTAAGATGCCGTCCATATCATTGCCTACACCTTGCATCTGAACAAGAAATTCGGTTTTAATTCGTCGAGCTGATTCGGACTCGTTGTCAGAACGAGATGAACATAGAGAATCTATTTCATCAATGAATATGATACTCGGTTTATGCTGGCGAGCCAGTTCGAAAAGATTCTTCACCAGTTTCTCAGATTCACCAAGCCACTTAGAAACAAGATCAGACGATGATACAGAGAAAAATGTTGAGTTATTTGCTTCTGTGGCAACTGCTTTGGCCAAGTAAGATTTACCAGTACCAGGAGGTCCGAAAAGTAAGATACCCTTCCAAGGTATTCTTTTGCCAGTGAAGAGATGAGGGAATTTGATTGGAAGGATAACAGCTTCCTTTAAAGCTTCTTTAGCTGCCTCTAAACCAGCTACATCACTCCACTTGACGTGTGGTTTTTCAACTACAATGGCCCCTTCAAGTTTTCCTTGAAGTTTCTTCTTCTCGGGATTATCAGAATCACTGTCACTGTCGCTCTTTTTATCGTCTTTGGAGTTGGATTCTCCATCCTTGACAGGTTTTTTCTTAGTATCTTTTTTAAGATACTCCTTAAGCTTTTCAGCTCTATCCAGGTACTGTAGACACTTTGCTCTTATGCTTTCCTTGGCGCGCTCCCCTTGAGCTTCATATTTAACAGCATGAAGGAAGTATTCTACACCATGCTCATACAAACGTAAAGCTTCATCATAATTCTTGTTCTTATCCTCCTCGGTGGCTTTTGTGACAAGGTCAATAGCCTTTTGCAAAGTATTGGATGAAGCCATTCTCCTTTACCAAATGTTTACCTGAAAACGAATTATGCACACTTGTCAGACATATTGACACTGATCATTGTTGAGAAAACCTGTGACTCGTTGCTGTTTATGTCGGTTACCCTTGTAAGGCCCACTGACTACCTTACTACTTTTCATGAAGTAGTAAGGTATAAGAATGTATTAGGTATAAGAAATACTACTTAAAATAATCAAGTCAAAAGCATTCTATTTAAACACTTTATTTTAAATCAAAGTTCTGGGCTGCACCCACTTGCACCTATTTTTAGCACATTGGGTCATAATTTATATGACCTACATTTAGTTTAGGAGGTTATCACAGGGGTTAATTCATTTTGCATATATTTTTTTAATATTTCCCCTTTTTTATAAATAAAAGCCTAAGATTTTTCATGGAAGTACCCTGTCAACATTCATATTTAATTGTAAAAAGCTGTCATTTTGATATTACAATCAGACACTTAGTAAAATCAAAGTGTGTATTATAGATAACCTATTATGTAAAGTTTCACTTATTTCCTAAGAGCTTTACAAATCCTTCATTTTTTGTATGAGTATGGACTTGAAATTTCATGCGCCTACATTTTTTTTTTTACTGCTAGAATATCGACTAAGCACTAGTAAAAATTATGAACATAATAATTAAATCACAAATAGAATAACTAACAGATTTATTTGCATTTTTCTAAGAGAAATTACTTTCATTTACCTGAGACAAGAAATAAATAGGTACATAAACCAGGAGCAATATTTTAGAATAAATAAGTACAAGATTGACTACAGCTCTTTATGGTGAACATTGCAGCATCTTATGCGGTTAAAACTCCTATTTCAACCGCATAAGATGCTGCAATGTTTAATTTTACAACTTATGTTAATGAATGTTAATGTTGTTGATGTTAATGTTCAGGTGACTGCAAAATAATTAATATTTTTCTCTATGTAAATAAATAATATTTGGTATTTATTTTTCTTTTGGTTTTTATTTTTCTCAGCTTTTAACCATTAACCTTAGTGGAGCGGCATTGCAAATTTTAAACAATTCTATCTAAACTAATATTATACATTAAAAGAGTTTGTGTGTTCTAGTGTGAACACACTAATCTCTGAAATGACCGGTCGAATTCTGAAAATTCTTTTATTAGGAAGCTATGTTATCCCTGAGTGCTAAGGGCTATTATTATTTTATTACCAAAAAAGTAAAGAATTGATAAGAAAGTTCACTCAGATGAACTCACAGGCAAAACCTACCTGCTAATAAGAATATGCAAACTTGGCTATAACTATATTATAATAATAATGTCAATAACACAAATATATAGAGCAAGCAACCCAACCTAGCTCCGCACAGATGGACATTATTAATACTCAAATATTTCGGTATAACACTAATTTTTTTAAACCTTGCTTTACATTATTGAAGTTTTAGAAGGGATCCCTAATTTTGTCTAGTAATAAATATAGCCTATATTACTCAGAGATAATGTAGCATTCTAATGGTAAAAGAATTTTTTAAATCGGTCCAGTAGTTTATGAGCTAATTTGTTACAAACATACAAATCTTTCCTCTTTATAATAGTGTAGATAAGCCACTACACTAGAGAGGAATCTTAAAAACCGGTTTTATTTCAACAGCAGACAGCACATATTATAAAACATAATATTGATTGTTTGTATTTTACAAAATCTGTCTATTGATTGAACAAGATTTTTGTTGATAATGATTAAGTTATTGGAACCTAGTCAAGTGACAGCAATGGCCAATAGCAACCTTTGAATAATATAAACAGTAATATAACTTTGAACTGACCATCTGGTGCAGAATAGACTCAAAACAAATTAGGTGTGTGGTAACACAAGGTGAATCTGTTGTGTCAACCGTAAATGTGAGAACACCCATTATGACAACAAGAAGGAAACAACACGATTGTACAATAAATTATGATTGTATGTCTTGTGTAGTTGTCTATCATCTGACCAAACAATTTACACGGTTTTGTGGACCTCTAATCACTCTACAATTGCTTAGCCAAAATTAACCAAGTTATGCTTGCTGATCATTAATTTTGTTAATGTGTCTACTTGTTAAGCTATGCCCAATGACGAATTCGGCAGCGAAATGAGATCACGGACCAAACGGCCATGGAATTCTGGTGTTGTAACTAAGTTTTAAGCATAAAAATACAAGCTTACCATCCACGGAAGTGTAACAATGCTTAATTTTAAGCAATACTCCAGTTTTATCCTTCTTTAATCACATAAATTGCGACGAAAAACTATAATGCCAATACAGACAAATTGCTATTACTCACTTAAAAAGTGACATAGTGTTTTGCATTGCCACGTAAAAAAAGGCAATTATTTTCTATACAATTATTTCTGTACAGAAGGTTATTACCTACCCCTTGTCTTTCCTATTATTTAAAATAATATAATTGTTAAGAATACATATTTATTTGAATGAAATAATAATTTCATAAATAAAACCAACCACATTACAAAACTTGCAAATTTTTCAGAATATTTATTTTTATTACTAGCAACTTTATTTTTTGTGAAATGATTAAAGAAAGAGGCAAAGGAAAAAATCCTAACTAATATTATAAATGCGAAAGTAACTCTGTCTGTCTGTCTGTCTGTCTTTCTGTCTGTCTTTTCTTCACGCCTAAACTACTGAACCGATTTGTGTGAAATTTGGTACAGGGTAAGTGTGAACCCCAACAAAGGACATACTTAGGCTACTTTTTATTCGACTTCGACTTCGTCTGCGTCCGCGATAACCGACATATCCCGGACGAAGTCGCGGGCAAAAGCTTAATTAATAATTCTACGGTTAAGATTTTGCTAAGAAGATCGACAATTTCTTTATTTATTGACAAAACGAGAAAGCAAGGGCTAAACAAATAATAAAAATTAAGTTTTGTACTCGCTTGTATGTTCTATTTTTCAGGTAGCTTAAGCGCCATGTTATCTCCGCACATTAAAATTATTTCACTTACTAAATCTAATACATTTCTGTCTGATAGTGTTTCTAAATGATCGACTGTTCCATAACCATTAGCCCGATTAAGGAAAGTCTTTATTTTTCTAATTCTATCTATGTACAAGGCGCACTTTTCTTTTATGCTATCTTTAGTGGATTGAAGTTTTGTATGATATTTGGAAACATGAAGAAAGTAAATTACACCTTGCACATACAATCGTAAAGCTTCTTCATAGTTGTGATTCTTGTCCTCTTCCGTAGCTTTCGTCAGAACGTCTATACCCTTCTGAAGAATACTGGTGCAGTTTTCCACTTTTACTGTGATCTGTTTGTCTGGAAACACAAAATAATTTACTAGAATTCAGTAGTTGGTATGTATGTAGGAATTAGGGGCCCTAACAGGGCCGGATTATCCATTAAACAGTGTAGGCAATTACCTACGGCCCCGTGTCAGGAAGATTTTTAAGAAGGAAGATATGATGAATTTCAGCCCTGGGTCTCGGTAGTACCTACGTGAGAAAAAAGAAGAATAAAATTATAGAGGCCTGCCTGTAAAGATCACTAGCTATGTTCCTTTTCAATCATATCGGGGTCTATCAGAAATACCTAATATTAGAGGCGTGTAAGTAAGTAAGTAGGCACTAACTTGCATTTTCTCTGGTTGTGCTGGATTGTCCTCCCATACTTAATGAAGAAGAGTGTGTGTTTGTGTACACACTCGTACAATATAATTAGTCCTGCTTGCGTAGTTGTATTATCTCCGTTGAGATCGGCAGTTGTAATCGAAATTAGCTAGACTAAAAATCCAGCCGACTAAAGCCCGTAGATAACCTGTAGAATTAAATTAGTGTGTAAACTAAAATAAAAACAACTAACGACGAGCAAAAGCTTAACAAAAATTCTTAATACAAACAAAGATCAAAATAAAATATTAAATAACATAACATCACGGTTAAGCAGAGGTGTACCCATTACACACATTTCGTCCATTATGTTTAAGTCCCATGTAATGGGGGGCGAGCCTATTGCCATCAGCCGGGCACTAATCCAGATTCCGAGGCTGCTACTGAGAAATTCCTGATGGAGAAACCCAATAACACTGCCCGACTTGGGAATTAAACCCAAGACCCCATGCTCAGCAGTCAGCAGTCGCGCTTTGCGACCACTAGACCAACAAACGAAAGCAGTCAAATAAAATATAATACCTACTTAAGTACCTATCTATATTATGTATTATGATGTATAAGTAGGTAATTACCTAAGTAGGTACCTACCATAAAATAAATATTATGAATGGTTGGTAGGTACCTACCCACAATATAACACTGACTCACCCCGTAATTTGACATTCATGCAGGTAAGTCAAAACCACAAAAAAGTGAGTTTTTACAAATTTTAAGCTTTATCATTGTAAAATCAAATTGTAGGTATGTACTTACGATTAAATAATTATAAAACGCCAATAAGTAGCACCGCACTCGTGTGCTGGGAGTAAAATAGTACCTACCTATGAAGTATTTTGATAACCTTTATAAAAAAAGTTTTTTCCTCTTGGGAATTCCGTCGCTAGATTACGCCAATGACGGAACGAGTTACAATTTGTTATTACAACTATACTTAGCGCTTTGTTTTTGTACAGGACGTATGCTATTCTCTAAAAAAACACAGCGCCGCGGCAGCGCTGCGGCAGCGCTGACACTATGGTTTGTGTTTAGTGGATTTTCAACGTTGTGATCTACTCTATAAAGTTGAAAATCCACTAAACACAAACCATAGTGTCAGCGCTGTCGCAGCGCTGCCGCGGCGCTGTGTTTTTAGGGAATAGCACAGCAGCTGGAATTAATCATGACGGGAAATTCAAACACCAATCTGATTTTTTTGACTGTACAATTACTTACTAGGGCTTGACTGTTTTTACCTAATGTTAACAATACATATTTATTTTTATGATAATAATAATTTTCACAAATAAATCAAACAAAATGTGCAAAATCGATGGCAGCAAAGTAGAAACGGACATCTACAAAATCGCAACTTTACAGGAGAGCAGATTTAGTTTAAAATAGTGGTTATTTTGAGAGTTATGGACCGATTAACTTGAAATTTTCTATAATGCTTTAAAATAACCTTCTTTATGAATTGTGTAATAGGTTTTATCGCTTTATCGTTGTTTTACTGAAATAACGTAGATGTCTTTTTTTACTCTGAAAAAACTTTGACGTAGAAGAAGACATCTGCCTGATAACCGTTTATCAGGCAGATGTCTTCTTCTACGTCAAAGTTTTATTACATTGTAATAAAAAAGTGCCCATTTCATTTAAAATATCTAATAAAGTAAGATAATAATCTCCTGTAATACATTTAAGGATATTTAAAGAACATCTTTATAAACGAACAAGTGGCAGATGTCCGTGTTTACGTCGAACCGTAACATCAAAATAATTTTTATTACTTACTCTAAGATTTCGTTACTAGCACTAATAATGAACTGTAAACACTATCATTATTATTACATTTATACCGGTACGCGCTAGAATGTGACAACTGACTGATGTCTTTGTTGACGTTTCCATTCATCTGTCAAAGCTCCGAAGTAAAGGCGGACAAATTCACATGTCCGTTTCTACTGCGATGTTTTTTAAAAATCCAGTGTAGATGTCTTCATTTACGTGTCAAATTTTCTTTGTTATATTGAATTTTGAAAAAGTTTTAATACAGACTTGTAGATAGGATTAATATAAGCTCATTTTTGTAAAAAAAGCATTTTCGAAAAAATGTAGATGTCCGTTTCTACTTTGCTGCCATCGAAATTATACAGAATATTTATTTATAATCTGGCAACTTTTTTACAAAATTGATTATTAAGGAGAGGAGTGAAACAATGTTTATCAAATTATCAACAAATTCGGTTACTGCCAACAATATCGTAACTTATTGACAAGGAGAAAAGCAGGGGTCAATCTTCTACATACAATAAACAAAGTCGGAATAAATACACCTAGAACTTATCAGATGAAACGATTTTAATGATCTATGATTTGTTGGATTGGTGTAATCCGAGAATAAAAACTGTCAAAACATGCGAAAAATTACTGAGGCAGTACGTTGTTAGCCGGAGCAGTAGATAGCAATTTATAAAAAAGCTTGTAAAAATAAAGTTTTGTATGTTCTATTTTTCAGGTTTTTTAGGCGACATATACAAATTACTTATTTCAGTTACTAAATCGAAAACATTGTTGTCTGATGGCGTTTCCAAATGTTCAATTATTTTTCCATAACCATGATCCGGACCAAGGAAAGCCTTTATTAATTTAATTCTTTCTAAGTACTTTTCACACATCTTTTCTTTTATAAATTCTTTATTTGATTGAGATATAGTACCATATTTAATTTTGTCAATATGAAGTATGTAAATTACACCTTGCATTTATAATGGTAAAGCTTCTTCATAGTACTGATCCTTGTCCAATTCTATAGCTTTCGTCAGAGCGTCTAAACATTTTTGAATAATACTGATGGAGAGTTCCACTTTTTTCGCGATCTGTTTATCTGAAAGCACAGCATATTCTAGTAGAATACAATCGTGTATATAATACAATAGTGCCTAGTACACGAGAAGAAAGTAAAATAAAATTGTAGAGGTGGGCACCTGTAAAGATTAGAGAAGTTCCTTTTAATAATATTGGGGCCCATCTGTCTACAGATAGACCGTAGGTCTTGACTATATTTTACTTTCAACTACTTCGTCTCTGCGAGTGGGGAGTAAAGTACATCTAGGTACCTAAGTTACTAATAATGCATTTGATATTCACTAAAATTACACCTATAGGTTATACTCCAAGTTGGCAGTTAGTCAAGCGCGGATCCGTCGGCCACCATCGTGGGCACGATGAACATACCCAAAACCCCAAATCCGCGAAAGAAACTTAGGTAAGATTTAATTATTTTGCTAAGCATTTAAATAACATTATTCAGTGTTAAATGTATAACTGTATCGCTACGCCAAGCCTGTAGTGCGGCTGGCAACAATTTTTTACGAACGAAGTGTTGAAAAAAACTAAAATAGCCGATGATCTAGGACTCTACCTTTATCGGCTGTGGATCATGACGTATCGGGTTTAAATCTAACAACTGAAACACATACTTGCATTCTCTCTGGTCGTGCTGGATTGTCCTCCCATACTTGAAGAAGAATGTAGCAGAAGAATGTATGTATGTAACCTGCGTTTGTGCACACAGTTGTGCACTGTTGCTCCTATCTACGTAGTTGAATAGTCTGCGTTGAGATCGGCAGTCGTGGTCGAAATTAGCTAGACTAATAAAATTAGCCTATGGAACATCCTGCAATAGTTAATTGGTTTGTAAACTAAAAGACAATAATATAAGTCTGAAATCGCCAAACCGCCTTGAGCAAGCGTGGTGATAAATGCTCGTGCCTTCTCTATAAGAGAAGAACCCTTAACCGTGCAGTAGGATAATAACAATAAGAGCTGTTGGGCAGTATCGACCCCACGACCTAATCTCTCGGGGGACGAATTGTTTTGTTCAATTATTGTTCCTCTTGCCTTTTTTGGCCGGCCGGAGTAAACACTGATTAAGAACATAGCTGCTAACTCCCTCTTGCTTTCATTGGCTGGTTTGAATAGAGACTCACAAGAGCAAACGTGCTCGGGGGAAGGAAGTGTTTCATGGTGCTGGTTGACCGTACTTCCAAGATTGTCCTCATAGCCGTGGAATACCCATTCACTCCTGAAGCATCTCAAAAATGTTGCTCTTCAATGTGTTAATATGTTTTGTTTGATCGGCCATTTCAATTTATGTGTTATATTCTCACGTTGGTATTTCCCGTGAAACGCATCCTAGTTAAGCGAACGCAGCTTATTTAACTATAAAGCTGGCAGGATGACAACATTTTTATAAAATATTTATTTAATGTGGCAACATACACTAATGTGTCGAGTTTTACGTCGATGTAGAGTTGATTGACGGTTGATTGTCAAAATTCAAAATGATCAAAAACAGTTGTTTTTACTTACAGCAAATAGCCTCCAAACAATCAAATAATAAATAAAATACTTACGATTTAATTGTAAAACGCCAATAAGTGACACCAGTAACACCACACTCGTGTGCTGAGAGTACAATAGTACTAATTATTTTGATAACGTTGTACCTACATGTAATGATCGTAACCATATCGTTTTATTTACGCAAAGTTTTTCCTCTTGAAAATTACGTTGCTAGATTATGCCACTGACGGTACCTACCTACTACTAGCGCTTTGTGTTTGTGCAGGAAGCAGGAACTAATCATGGCGAAAAGTTCGAAAGTTTTTTTTTTCGCCCTTTATATAGAATAGACTATGTACCAAAGACACATCACATAGCGGTTAACTACGCATAAATTATGCCCATAGAACCAATTAACTATAGCACATTATATAATCTATGTTTAGCACAATATAATGTTTGCTGGAAATCTTTTTGACTTTTTTTAGGTCCTAAAAATCACTCTTTGTGTTAGTGACGCACGCAAAACGTTGTACTTTAGGGTGTATGCAACAAAAACTGAAGTGCTTTTCTTAAAAAAAAACGCAGTGGAACTTTGTCCTTCAATATCTCCCGGTTTCCAGTTCCCCCCAGTTCTCCACGTTCCCAGATAAGCCTTCGAATAACAAAATGATCGCAATGATGGGAAGAGCATGTCACTTTGGGCTACCTAAGCGTCTTTTTACACCCGTAAGCCCACATGTACATGGTCACGACAGGGTCGCCGTGCCGTATAAAGTAGAAATGTATGCATGCGGTCAAGGTCACGGCACGGTCGCCGTGCCATGTAAAAGCTCTCATTGTAGATTTGTAGCTTATACATGACTACTTTACACGGCACGACGGCCGTGCCGTGAGTATGCGAGCACACGGTGCGTTGCGGCGGCGGTCCGGCGCCGGAGCGGTGTCGCTGCGGCGTCGTTTTACATAGAAATATCTGTGGCATGTCACACGATGCGCTCCGGCGCCGCACCGGACTTGCAACCACCAAGACGAGGCGGGGAGGGGTGAATGCGTTGCGACGTCGGAGCGGCACCGCTCACTCCGCTCAGTTGTTTTGCGTCACAAGGAATTACACACGCTCGCTCGCTGCTACGGCGCCGCTGCGTTATAACAACGCTGCGGCGCCGCACCGCTCGTGTGCCCGCTCTCACACGGTAAATCTTTGCGGTGCGGCGCCGCAACGCACCGTGTGCCCGCGCCCTGACCGTGTGCATGTGAAAAGGGTCTTACGTGTCTGGGTCAGCGATTAAATTCGATTAACGTTACTTTTACATAGTCATCTAAATTAACTGGGTTCAGTTCTGAAATAAGTAAAAATGCCAAATTAATCATTTTAAAAATATTTATTCACGACTCTGCAATACGATAACACTACAATATAAGAAATAATTATTATAATTAAGACTAGGTACCTTATTAAGTTAACAATATATATTTTGTGAAAATTGCGGACGTGCATTACAGAGCTTTGGTTTTTAAAGTTCACCAAAATTCATTGAAAAATAATTTTATTTCTGAAATTTCATAGAAATGTTTTGCCTTGATATCTAGGTACATAATAGCTATCACCACTTTAAGTACCCACACAGTACTACTGTGGTACTACTAAGCCTACTTACCTATCACTTATGCGGAATGTATTTTCCTATTTTCAAACCTTTTTTGTCATAACTCCTTCACCGATCCGTATAATTATTATCTAAGTACCTATTAGTACCTATATTATGTTACTTTACTATGACTAGGGTTGTCAGGCGCCTGGATATAGTCAGGCTTTTTTTGTATGTGTGTCCGGCCAAATTATTCGGTGTCCGGCTTGACCGGCTTATGTTAGGCTTTGAACATCTAACTAAACACACGGTGATTTTTTCATGCAGACGCTTTAAAAAAAATATCGTAAAAATAACAAATACAATACTGATAACCTTTTAAAATTTAAATACAGAATCTGGCATTTTTTTACCCGATTTTACCCAAAAGTGGTCTTTCGGCTTTCCGGATTTAGAATCTGGCAACCCTACCCTAGCTACATTTCTCGAACTAAAGACTGGACAAACCTCGTCCTTGATTATCAATATACATAAAACTAATCTAATATCCTAGCCTAATCATTTCCAGTCTATAAGTACCTATAAGTCGTCTGTCCAGCTCGGATCCCTTGCTTCCGAGGTCTGCCACAGCCAAACTGCTACTTCTCTTTTTTTAAGACCACATTACTTTGAGGTAACTTGGGTTGCTGACTTGCGACAGATTTAGCCACTTCAATCCCACTTCCATCGCCCCGACAAGTCTAAAATAAAAATAACTCTTTATCTATTATGTACTGCTAATTGACTGCCCCATTTGGTCTCGTTCTGTTCTATTCCTAGGTCAGGGAAAAATGGTATTGGGTTTTTCCATTAGGAATGTCTCAGCCCGGAATTTAGAAGTTCGTGGTGTGACACCTCCTTGCCTCGGAAAGCTCGTAAAGCCGTTGGTCTTGCACCTCCATCTCACCATCTTGTTTCTGCTTTCGTGCCTGATTGCCGTCCTATTGGACTATGAGAGTTAGAAGAAGGAGTGCACCTGTGTTTGCCCATATACTTGGGCACTATAATATCTCTTGCGTAAAATATATAGGCTCTATTGAGATTGGCCGCCGTGAGCCCGTGACCGAAATTGGTCTGGAGAATATTACTGCTACTTTTTATTTTGGTAATTCATCATCAGCATTGGCAGCTTTTTCCGCCCACTGCTGAATATTAGGTCTCTTCCCTTTTGCACCACGTATCCCTGATCTGTAAGAGTCTGGTCTGTGTGTGGTACCTATGTTTATATTTTCTATACAACCTTATTCCCTAGCATTTCGAACGTGAAACCTTCGTGCATCAATCTATCAACAATATCCGTTCTGTAGAACGCTGCTCCGGGCATGATTACTCCTCCTCTGAAAAAGAAAAGAGATAAGTAAGCAATGTTAGTTTATTCACGAATTTAAAAAAAACTGTTTATTGTAGATCGATACCTAAACAAAGAGTTTGTTTGATAGCAATATTATACCTACTTAGATTAAACTTAGGTCTTGATTGAGGTCAACTAAAAACCTTGAACGTAACCCTGGGTGGGAAGGAATTCCCTCCTCTTATAAACAACCTCTCAAGTCTTAATTTAGGTAGGTCAACTTACTATCTAATAAATTCTAGTTTTAGCACTTCAAGGTAAGTAGGTATGTCTTAGAATTTTCATATTATTTTAATAATAATAATTTTTATTGTTGCAAAAAAGGAAACAAAATTACAATAAGTACATATTTAACTTGTGAACTCAACACTATGTGGAGCCTATCTCGTGGAAAATTATAATACCAGCCTATTGTTATTGTCCCACTATAGGGTAAGGCGTCTTCTCATACCTACAGAGAAGGCACGAAAATTGATGACCGTGCTTGTTCAAGATGGATTGGCGATTTCAGAGATACTACTTATATTAATTTTTAGTCGATACGATAATTTCCTTCCCAGATGTCATTAATGTGCAAGATAGGTAACTAAAAAGATGAATTAAAAAAGTAACTTTGGTATTTAGCCGGTTTCAAATCTACAACCAACCTTATTCACAAATCCATTACGACATTCGGCAAATCGGCACAATATTATTTAATATTATTACAAAACTAATTACCTCATTATGATTGCCAAGGTTAACTCAAGTTACCTACGAAAAATTATATTTTTCTTACACACTGCGGCCCTCGGCGGTAATGCTAGTCTGGTCAAAACTTTATATAGGTACTTACTTGGGCATATTGGAGTTTTCTTTCAATATAGTGATGGCACACATGATAACCGCAACAGCTGTTGTATCGTAACCGGGATCACTGCCCGACACCTGTAAAAATGGCATAAAGGTGTGCTGTTAATTCATAAACGTCATAGTTTTAAGAGAGGAAGGCACCCCTTTATAGCTTTATAAAGAAAGGGCGAGAGGCACACAGAGGTGTATCTAGGGTGGGTCAAGTAGGGCACGAGCCCCAGGCGGTTATCGAAGGGGGGCAAAAAATCGCCAATTGTTAAAATTTAAAAATCTAAATATACACTACAAAAACTTTTTAAGAAAATTTTGGACTAATTATTAGTCCTAAATTTTCATAAAATTTTAGGGCTAAGTATTTTATTTAGTGCATCTGTGCACCAAGGGGCGCATCTATGTATGAGGCGTGGCCTCGGCACCATTTTCTGTTGGTAAGCCCCTGGAAGCACAACATCGATAGAAATAGAAGGAATGTGGGGATACTTTGCCCAGAAGTTGGACAGTACAGGATAGCAAAAAAAAAAAGGCATTCCGTTTATTTTGAAGGTCTCCTCTCTAGATTTACCTACTCCAGTACAATGCGTGCTGCTTGATGAACCCGCGAACCCAAAAGTATTATTGAAAGCATGTCTTAAAGCTGATTTGCGAGAAATATCGTGCAAGTTGTGGTACATTTCCGTCGATGATCGGTCATTTTTGACACGACAGCCGCGTGGTCCCGCAAAGTACGACAAATCGCACGATATTTCTCGCATCGTCTAAATAAGGCTTTATTTAACAGGACTCAAAACGTCGACCTACCTTAACTGTCATTGTTTTCGTTGGTTGTTTATTTAAATCCGCTCCCAATTCCCAGCCTTTACCATTCAAAACGAAATTATATTTCATGTCTCGTCTGGTTTTCTCCGAGGGTCCTTTTTGTGAAACATAGCCAGCAGTGACGAGGCGTGGGAAATTAATTAATAGTTTTCTAAAGCATTTGAAATAACTCAAATAGTAATATAGAAACATTAAAGGGACTATAATGAAATGGAAGAACATGGGAACTGTAGTGTAAACCTTGAAATGAGCGGGTTTCTTTTGACTTTTCTCGTGCAAATATCTTTGGGACATATCGACCAAACTTGACTCGGTGCCTGGGTAAGGAAACCAAGTGCGGCCGTTGCGTCGATGGAAGAATGATCTGCAACCAAAAAAAATTTAAGTACTTAGTTAATATTCGACATCATATCAGCCGAATTACGTCCACTGCTGGACATAGGCCCTAAAGATAACCACAATGACCGGTCCTGCGCTAATAATCTAAAATATAAAAGCAAAAGGTCACTCATCACGAAATATCGAAAACCGCTTGACCTTTACCTATAAAGATGAGACTTCTCCAAGACGATGACATGACACACAAATTAAACATCTCATAAATTATACCTAGGTACCTACTTAACTTTTATTTTAGAAAAATAATAAGGGTTCCGCGGAAATAGTGGTAGGTACCTAAATCTTGTTGTTATTTATAAAGACATACCTTTTCATTTCTTCAGGCTCTGGCTCAATAGGCGTAGGGAAAAGCTCTTTCCATAACGCCAAGTGGTCTTTAAAAGTCTCCAACACATAAACGAGCGATGTCCACGTTCCATTGTGTAAAAGGGCTCGACCAGGTATATACGCTCTCTTTGGTATCAATAGTTCGGTGTAGCATTCTACCGTGTTCAGTGTCCCTAAAAACATAGATTCTATTGTATTTTATTTCGGCGTTTATAAGCATCTTTAACTCCAGAAGCAGTGGCGGATCCAGTACCTATTTAATTGTAAAATGAGGTACTTAGGTAGGTACTACTGATTGAGGTACATAATACTTTGGGTAGGGTAATGCTTGCAAAAAAAGTTTAGTTGGAATAATAATCGACTTAACTTTAAGAGTACCTAGTCACTGAAGGACTCAGGTGCTTTTGAGGGGGAGGGGGGAGATTGAGCCCTTTACCCCCCCCCCGGATCCGCTACTGTCTAAAAGGATACCTTCAATCATAACTTATAGATAAAATAGGTGGCATTGCTAGAAAAATGGTAAACATTTTCTGAGAAATTATTCTAAATGGTAACCCACCCACCAACTCCTGCCACATATACATACAGAAGGCATATTAAGAGGATTTCCCCACGAAAAAGAAAGGGTGGGTACATGGTTAAGTCAACATTGACTTTACACTGTCCTATGTTTAGGTTAGGCTATGTTTTACGGTCTATACTTGACTTTCACCGGGACAAAATCGCTGGCAGATGCGTGTGAATCAATAAATGAGTAAGTTATACCTTTGAATTGTCTCTCTAAATATATCATAGCGGTTTCGGCTGGTATGGCAGCGTATCCACAGCTAGGTATCACTAGGACACTCGCATCTTCTGCAGCCTTATGGAAGTCTCGATACAAGCTGAATATATGCTGATTGACAAAGAGAAAAAAGAATTGAAAGCTATATAAAGTCTTTTAAATTTATTTCCACCTACCTATTACTTTTTTGTAATATTAGGTACTACACATAACATAGCATAAAAAAACATCACGCCTATAATCCCCGAAGGGTTAGGCAGAGGTGTACCCAGTGTACACCTACATTTCGCCAATTATGTTTAAGTCCCATGTAATAGGGGGCGGGCGAGCCTATTGCCATCAACCGGGCATAAATCTAGACTCCGAGTCTACCCCTAATAAAATCCTGATGGAATAACCCACTAACACTTTATCCGACCTAGGAATCGCACCCAAGAGCTCATGCTCAGCAGTCGCCCTTTGCGACCAAGAGTTTTTTGCTGGTTTAACGTGCTGATCACCGAAACTTCTAGTCGGATTGACATAAATCTATGTACAGGCTATGGTATAGTATAGCATCACACTACGACCCGTGGAGCGTAGCAGCAACCAAAGATGTAACTAAACGCGGGTAAAAAAAAATAAGGTCGACATAGTCGCGGGTACAAACTAGTAAAATAATAAAATCAAATGGTGAAATCAAAACAAAATAGGTGTTATAAACAGATTATATGAATAATTGATAAATACCTAATAGTAGGTATTTATAAACCTATTAAAATATTTATTTTAATTCGCAATTTCAAAACGAGTCGACCTTAAACTCAAAAAAAGCTGCGAAAGTATAATCAAATCAAACCGGTTAACTTGCACAATAACTATAGATTCACGCATAGCTCGATCTACATTCGACTTTCGGAGTCTACAACGCATTGAGGGCGACAACAACTACAACAATAACCAACTACAACAACACAACAACTACAACAACAACAAAAACAACAACACAAACAACAACAACTATTTTGCACTACTTTTTTTTAACTTTATAGGTCCTGTGTTAAGTGTCGTGATGGCCTAGTGGTTAAGGCGCCCACCTCTCATGCATGAGGTTGTGGGTTCGAATCCGGGCTAGTACCAATGTGACTTTTTCAATTTATATGTTCTTTCTTAAGTTTATCTTAGACATCACTGACATCGGTGAAGGAAAACATCGTGAGGAAACCTGGACTTGTAATTAATATAAGTCTGAAATCGCCAATCCGCCTTGAGCAAGCGTGGTGATCATGCTCGTGCCTTCTCTGTATGAGAAGAGGCCTTTGCCCTACAGTGGGACAGTAATAGGCTGGTATTATTATTCTCATTTATTTATTTTTTATACATATAAATTACATTTTTAAATATTAATATAAAAAACATAAAAACATTTAAAAATATAAAAAATAGTAGCCCACCGGCATCGGGAACAGGGTCCAAGCTACCGGTGGTCAGGGCTCCTAAGAAAGGAATCTCCTAACAATACGCGCCGTGTCCAGGAGTACCGCTTTCTGAATCAAGCCCTTGATCCAACCGCCCAACGAGAGCCTCCTAAGGTGTTGGTCGAGGCTCTTGGCTATTATGCCATTGGAAGTCACGACTATCGGCACAATGATTGCTGTACTCACATCCCACATATCGACAACCTCGCGAGCTAAGTCAATGTACTTCATTTGTTTATCTTTCTCAGCCTTCACGAGGTTCTCGTCATGTGGGACCGTTATATCCACAATCACTGCGCGACGCTCTAATCGATCTATCACCACTATGTCAGGTTTATTGGCAACAATAGTCCTGTCAGTGATGATAGATCGATCCCAATACAACGTGATATTGCCATTTTCAAGAACTGGGTCGGGCACATACTTATAGTAGGGCACTTCTGATTCCACAAGACTATATTTAAGAGCAAGCTGCTGGTGAATAATCCTCGCTACTAGGTTATGTCTATGCAAATAGTCTCCGTTAGCCAGACAAGAACACCCAGATATAATGTGTCGGATTGATTCCCCGGGACGGTGGCATGCCCGACAAATGTCAACCGTACCGTCCTTCACAATATATCTCCGATAGTTGTTCGTCATCATAACTTCGTCCATAATTGCACAGACAAAACCTTCGGTTTCCCCAAAGAGGTCACCAAAGCGCAGCCAGGATACGGACGCCATAAAGTCTACATCGGGCCCATGTAGGGCCCGGTAGTAGCGCCCGTGAAGCTCCTAGGCTTGCTCTTCCATACTTCCATGCGGTCATTAGTATCCAATACTATAGGTTTGCGCCAGTTCTCGTTCGCTAAGGAGAGCGGGGTAAGGCCCTTGTCCACTGAGACCACATCTCGGTGCATCCCCACGTCGGCTTTAAGGAAATATTCCCTGAGACTGCATATCTCACGGTTGTGCAGGGTCTTAGCATTTAAAAAGCCTCGACCTCCACACTTCCGCGGGACATACAGTCTCATTACCGATGACCGTGGGTGATGCATCCGATTTGCGGTCAACAATGTGCGGACCCTCCTATCCAGGGCATCAAGTTCCGTCTGAGTCCATTTGAGTATGCCGAAAGAGTACATCAAAACCGGCATGACCCAACCGTTGAAGGCGCGCACCTTGTTTCCGCCTGATAAAAGACTATTTAATACTTTATTCAGGCGGCCAAAGAAACGCTCCCTCAACGATTGTTTCATATCGGCAGCATTGATGCCTAACGCTTCCGACATACCCAAATATTTGTAGGTTTCAGTTGAGGAAAGGGATCTAAGGTTTATGGAATCCGAGAGTTGGGTTCCCACAGATTCCACAATCTCTCCTCGCTTTACATGCATGACTGCACATTTGTCCACACCAAATGCCATCCTGATGGCACTACTGAAAGTTTCTGTTACCTTCAGTAGCTCCATCAGTCGAAAATTGTTGGGGGCAAAGAGTTTCAGATCATCCATGTAAAGAAGGTGAGATATAACCTGACCACCTCTTCTCAACTGATAGCCCAGCCCCGAACCCTCCAGCAGTGTGCTTAGGGGGTTCAAGGCTAAACAAAACCACATTATTATTATTATTATTATAGGTCCTGTACGGAGTAACTACTCCTTTGATGATTTTTACAAACTTAAAAAAAAAAAATAGGGCAGTAGCCTAACAGACACAACACCCGTCTTGTCGGTGAATCCTCTCTTTTCGGTTGATGAGGAACGTTCTACCCTGTTCCTCGTAACTCTAAAACACTCGAAAATAAGAGATTTGATGAACTTGTAGTCTACTACTTTTTGTTGTAAAATCGCTCCTATAACTCTTCTTCTTCTTCTTCGAGAAGAAGAAGTCTCAATCTCATCTTTCAATTAATGATAAGTTTTATATTTAATAATATCCACAAAAAATTAACTTACAAAAAACTCGGCTGAAATGTCAACATAATGCGTTCCACATTCGATGCAAGCTTGCACGATTGGCGGGCTTAGTATCGCGTTCGGTCCAGTGCAGTTGATGACAATTTTTGTCATTTGCAATGTTTTCTTCAAGGATTCACGATTCTCAATGTCGGTTTCTATTATTGACATATTTTTCGTCCACAAACCTGTAATTTAAAACATTCGTAGTCAGTTTCATTAATGGTTTAGTTTATGAGTGAAAAGATCAAGCACATAGTTTTGTAGACTTCGTGTGCGATGAAAAGGTCGGAATCATATAAAACAATAGAAATTATACAGGTAATATTTAAATAATATTTTAAACTTTATACAGCCTATAACATTATACAGCCTGTAACAAAAGCCCTGTCCGATCCTTAAGGGTATATTATTCGGCATCGTACTGCGTACACATATACGTAACCATTTAATGGATTTGAGATTTATTATTTTACCCCAGTGAAAAAAAAAGAAGAAAGAAGAAGTAATTAAATTAAAATAAAACATAAAAACTGATCAACGGCAACACTGATCTGACAGGGTTTTTGTTACATAGTGTATACTGCAAAGAATTTCGAATAACGGATATTATTACATACATAACATCACGCCTGTAATTCCCGAAGGGTTAGGCAGAGGTGTACCCATTAGTACACCCACATTTCGCCAGTTATGTTATGTTTATATTATTGTATATAATTTTTATAATAATTATGTAAAAGTGACAGTATTAATAGATTTATGTTGCTGACCGTACCTACTCAAATTGTTTTTACCATTAAGTAGCTAATAATACACATTGGTATGTATGGACGACATTGAAACCATTCGTTTAGCAATCAGACCGTTATTTTTTTTTTATTAAGAACCTTCGGCTGCCTTTCAATAATCTTTCAAATGTAAAACAAGTACCTAGCTACCTTCATAAATCATAATTATGAAGTTACAGAATGTTTTTAGGAAGATGGATTAAGAAATAATTTACACAATTTAAACCTATGAAATTTTAAATTTAATTAATATCAGGTCAATTAAAAACGATCAAAATCAAAACGCAATCTCGTAATGTCAAAATCTTGTCAAAGGATTAACTAGACGTAAAAATAAAAAGAGAGGCAATATGGAGGCAATAGGCATTATTTATAGATTTTAAGACTGAGGTTGGAATACAACCGTCACTAAAAGATTCTGAATTGCTCCCTTGGCCATGAACTCGATTTTTTATTATACATTCGGTAGGAACCTATCTAGGTAAAACGTTTATCTAGTCTATTTTAATAAAAACTGCTACTTTTTATTCCGGAAAAATGTACGGATTGCGTAGACTATTAAATAGGTAGGTAAACTTTGTCAAATCTCGTAAGTTTTCCAGACTCAATTTGACAAAAATACCTCTAAAACAACTAACATTTCTGACAAGTTATTGACATTGATTGTAGCTGAGATGAGATTGCGACTAGGTATTCTAAATTTCGAACGTTTTTAGTTGACAAGAATTGACCTTCTTATTTATTAAAAAAATATAAAAAAGTCTAGGGATCAACATCCCTAACAAATGTTAGGGATGTTGATCCCTAGACTTTTTTGATGTGTGTAGATAATGAACAGTTCATTATAATTGATAACATCATAAACAGACACATTTTTTTTTAATTTTTTTTTTAACTGTATGGAATGTATTATGTATGTTGAATCAGCATTGTTTTGTGTCGTGGCTACTTTATCGTTATACGTAGGTACCTACTCGGTACTACACGTTTTTAGAGGACATCATCACTTATAAGGTCGGCTTGTGTACGTCCTTCTTGGGCAATCCAGTCATAATACGACCGACCGGCCGCGAGGTTAACGTCTTACCTATGTATAATACTTTAGGAATTAATTTTATTAAAATGAATACATTATAATACGTAATTTAAAACAAAGTTGTTTCCCGCCGTCTTCTGTACGCGCAACGGATTTTTGCGGTTTTCATCAATGATAGAGTGATTGAAGAGGAAGGTATGAGGTGGGAGGAAGGGTAAGTACGCATAGTATCTACATTGCACCCGTGCGAAGCTGGGGCGGGTCGCTAGTAAAATAATAATATCCTCCCGATAACAGAGGTCAGTCTCAATGGAGACCAGCCAAGTACAATACGGCCGATGTACTTATCTTGGCGGTTCTGAAGTTAGCCGTAGGCTGCGCAGTAGACAATTTCATTCCTAAAAGATTCATTGCGCAGCTAAACTAAACAGCTAATTTCAGAACCGCCAAGATACGTCGACCGTACTATACGCAGGAGATAAAATTATAAAAATGCACGAGTCTGTGCGCAAACACGAGTGCATTTCCCCCTTCCTATTCCTTCACTGTCATAGTCTGTGGGCACGGCAATCCGACATGACCGGGGAGAGTTCAAACGCAGGACCAACAGCTTTACTTGCCTAATGAGGCACAGGGGGGGTGTTACAGCACTAACTTCCGAACTCCGGGCTGCTACTCAGAAATTCGTAGGTAATGGAAAAACCCAATAACACTTTTTGCTCGACTTAGGAATCGAACCCAGAACCCCACGCTCAGCAGTCGCGCTTGTAACAAGAGACAAACGGAGCAGTAAATAAAAAAGAATAGTCTGTATAGGTGGGGCACACCTATTATAAACACAATATCTATCGGTAAAACGGGATGAAAAGAGGAATTCACAGATTAGCGTCCTGAACTAAATTTTTTTTAACGTTAGAATGCATTTTATTAAAGGTTCGTCCTAATTCCCCTGGAATTAGGAAGAAACTTTAATAAATTGTATTTTAACGTTTATATTAGTTCATCGCCAACAAAGAAACTAATCTGTAAATTATAATTCTGTATTCTGTAAAAACACATTAAAATCCCTTTTAAAGTTTCATCCCAATTCACTCCTACCTCTCTATTCACCACGGTACTTACCAACAAACTAAAGATTTTCACGATTTTTCTCTTGTTTTATTTAAAAAAGTTGGAGAAAAAAGAAGATTCAGTAGCATAGGTAAATCTTACCTGTTGCATTGAGTTCCGAAATCACACCCCGTAGTTTATATTTGGAGCGACCTGCAATGCCCCAAGTGACATCCCAATATTTTTCTAGCGTTAGCCTTGCAAGATTTTTCACAGTGCATTTTCCGGTGAATCCTGTAGCACCCAACACTACTATGTCCAAACATTTATCTGTCATTTTTTTTATTTATCACAATTTTTATGAATTATTTTTAAAGTTTTTATTGTTAGGTAGTTGTTTACTTCGCTTCGTTTGCTCCACTACTGTGGTACGTATTAAAAACAAACGCTTGCACTTGCCAAAAGTGCCAACGCGTGTGCGCGTCTTTCGGTCAACCTTTCTTTATTTTTTAAAAACTGAACTTGTTTTTGTATCACCTTATTTCACACTGATCGAAATTATTATTTGCACAATCGCGACCGTTGCAAGGCACGCGCATGCGCCGTGTGACTTTTGATAAAACAGAAAAATCTATATACTTAATATTATTATCTACCTTATACATATGTATACTTAGATAAGAACTGACCGAATGAATTCCAAATTTTTAGGTAACTATTTATTTAGGTACCTAGGTATTTATTTATGCAAGTTGTCTTATCGCATAATATGAGATTGCTTAGACAACCTTTGGATAGACTAAAATACCAATCTCAAATAAGTAGTAAATATCTACATGATAATAATAATATGTAAGTAGGTACACACATTCCAGAATGTACCTATGTGTTTGTTTTTATTTATTTTATTGTTGATTATTTAGTGTAGTGTAGAATCAATAGCATCTTACCTCACCATCCGAGCAAGTATGAAGTACCGATGTGACTATTCCAATTCATAAGTAGTTTCGTTTTCTTTCTTTTTCTTTTTGCATGAGGGGCGGGCGCCATCACTAGGTACATATTTTTTTGATATAAGTACTTAAGTACTTAGTATTTATACAGTATAAAGGTACTTACTTGATATTTGAAATTATAATCATTGACGCTCGCTCATGAACTGCAACAACTCGTGCAATGAATAATGATCAGGGGGCCCACCACAATCTGTTAATAAAACACAATGCCTAGTGTGAGTTTTTAAACCTAGGCAGGTACTCATTCGATAGGGTTAACGTAAACGTTCACTTACGTCAATTAGTAAGTAGGTATGAAATCATTTTATTGTGCTTTGTTTTCCATTGTTGTCATAAAACAAAAAAACATGCACTAGGCACTGTATAATTACTGAGTATTATTATGATACTGGGTAGGTACCTAACTACCTACCTACTTTGTAATTTCTACCGTCGGATTTTCAACTCTCGGCGCTGAGCAAAGCGTGGAAAATTCAACAGTAGAGGTTATAAAGTAAGAAGGATCAAGTTACGTTCTTCTCGGTCATGGTCGTCAACAATGAAAACCTGATTCCATTAAGCTAGATTAACTAGGTACTTATGTACAGTCTACCTTTTTATTAAAAATAATTATTACGTAGGTACTTACTACTTAGTTCAACAGATTTTTATTTTTTACCCGATCGCACGATAGCAAAGACGGTTACTATTTTGTTTAGTTTAGATTCTTTTTAATGGCGTCAGTTTATTTTATACCGACCTTAGTGGATAAATCAGTTGTAAGGAATTCAATTAAATTCTGGTTACTTATTTTACGAAGGATTCTTATGAAAAACGCCAAAAATCGTTAAGGCGCTTCCCTGACCAAATGACCTTGAGCA
The DNA here is from genome assembly GCA_949316365.1 of Hoplodrina blanda. Lineage (NCBI taxonomy): Eukaryota > Metazoa > Arthropoda > Insecta > Lepidoptera > Noctuidae > Hoplodrina > Hoplodrina blanda. The sequence goes on from OX438585.1 coordinate 10,990,009, forward strand.
TTCGGTCCCTCTTTGCCGCACGCCACTTTCTTATCTCATCTTTCTCGTTTTCACGCAATTTTTCGGAATTATTGAAATATAAAAAAAACAGCGAGCTTTTAAAATAAAATAAATCTTGTATTATTTAGATTTTTTAATTATCTAATGATTAGTACAATTCCCAAATTAATAGCACGTTGCATTAAGCAAAAGATGCAAATAATCAATAATTTTAGTCATTATTTCGCAAGGAGGTTTTAAATGTATTTTTAACACATTTAACAAAATTAGATCTTGCAATGTGATGATAAGATATCAAACACTAATAAAGTGCTTTTAGATGTCGTTTATTTCCCTTAATCAATGAGAAGATAGCCTCTGAAAAACGACTAAAAACAAGGTTTTGGTCGGGGTACGGCCTTAAGTTCCGTATTTATGTATGGAAAGGATTTATCATTTTGATCATCCGGCCCGACTCCAATGCATGATAGCCTTAACATATTGTATTATTATAATACTAAGTAACGTTATAAACCTTCGAATACTTCCGTGAATTTTGAAATACTTACTTAATTTTGATACGTATTGTAATGCTGGCTGGTTTAACTACTTATGTTTGACCTTATTTTTAATTATGCTAATCCTACTAGGTAATACATATAAAAATGTGAAAGTTTGTAGATTTGTTTAGATGTTTGGATGTATGTTAATCAATCACGCGTAAGCCGTTGAAAAGATTTTGATGAAAATTGGCACTTAGATAGACCTTTTCCTGGTTTAACACTTAATGTTAATACCTATATACTTTTTATTCCGCTTTTTTTTCTGGTATTCAGCTGCATCCGGTTAGAATGGAAGCCGACCCCAACATAGTTGGGAAAACGCTAAGCAGATGGTGATGAATGTGATGATATACTTTTTATTCCGATAATGTGTTTCTTCGGGAATATTCGGGATAATACCTAGTTCAACCTAATTTACGGAAAGTTACTTATAAGCGGGCGCAGCCGCGGGCAGAAGCTAGTACCTAGGTACCTAACTATCTATTGTACAAATAAACAAAGTCACTTTCGTATTTAGGTAGGTACAACACTACCTAAATACGAAAGTGCCTTTGTTTATTTGTTACGCTTTCACGGCGAAACTACCGAACCGATTTTGATGAATTGTGATACAGACTAAACTTGAACCCTTGAAAACGACTTGCATAGGGTATATTAAAATCCCCAAAAACCGACATTTACGCGGACAAAAGCTAATCTATGTATAAATAAAAATGAATAGCCGAAATATAATTTATGTACCTACGCGCTTAACTTGCGACGGAACGACTGCAAAAAATTGGAAAATTAAAAAAAAATCCAATTCACGGGGCCAGAGATCACAAAGACGTAGGTAGGTACTGGGACGTAACTATAGGGTTGCCACCTTTTTTTAAAGCAAATGAGTAGGTAGGTATAGGTAAAAAGTAAAATAAAGTACCTACCTACAACATCTGAAAATAAAGTACGATTATAAAGTACGGGTGGCAACCCTAACCGTCGTGACCCTGACGGGGTTACGGTACTGGAAAAAACGCTCGTAAGAAAAACTTTAATTTTGCTTTTAACATAAAAACAGTACCTACCTACCTAGGTAAGTACCTACTATCCTTGCTGTTAATTTTGTTGAGTTTACTTAATTAGTATATTTGAAGTGAGTAACTGGGATACTGGGAATAAGTACCTAAGGAATGCGAGGAAGTACTTACCTATTTTTATACACAGTAACAGAAACACTGTCTGATTTTTTATAGTTATTGACAAATTAATGTTATTGATAAATTAATTATTTCCATCTTTTATATAAAAAGCCTTATGATTCTTATGTTTCTACAGTTCCATGAACAGGTATTGTGTGATTATTCCAATTAAAAAAAGTGTTTGTTTGTAATACATACATAAACTCACGCCTTTTTCCTATGGGGGTAGGCAGAAACCACAGAACGCCACCTGCTACGATCCTTACATAGGTACCTACTCCTTTCGCCTCATCTACGTTTATATGTACATCTCGATTCTCGTCATACAAGCACGCCGGTTACGAGTACTCCGCACCTGACCTTTCTGAAGAACCTCACCAATAAGGTCAGTGTAGGTCTTCCTAGGGCGACCCCTCCCTGCGTTGCCCCTCTCTACGTTGTTTGTAATGTCACACATAAAAGCTTTTTACAAAATAAATATGACTGTTTACACGGTACTTAGGTACACTAATTTTTGTGTCTGTTTGTTCCAGCTAATCTCTGAAACGGCTAAACTGATTTCCACGGGACTAATGTTTAAAGGAGTACCTATAATAGTACCTACTCTTCGACTTTTATCGGTTAAAACCACCACGGTGTTTCCTCGAGTCCTCGGCCGACCTTTGGGCCGAGGTACGGGATTCTTTCGCGCATTCTACCGGGAAGCCAGACCGATGTGTGTTGAAGGAATGGCTGGAGAGGCGTCATGGTGCCCTCACCTTCCGGAAAAACGATCTCCAGCTACCGTGTCCAAACAGAGAGGCTCGAGATTTGTCGAGATATAGGTGGAGTCAGTGCGGCCGATGGGTGACGGGACTCCCTTCTGTTGGTGGCTGGTCACCTGTAGGGGTGCGGAAACTTGTTCATTTATTATAAGTACCTGGTCTATAACATTAGAAAATAACAGCCAATTTATAATGCCAGTTATTGCGTTATATTGAAATAGGTACCTACCTACCGAAATTGTAAATGTAAATAAATATTTAAACATTGTTTTAACATTCAGACCTCGTTGAACAGATGACGAAAAGGAAAGCTTTTTATTACATTGTAGGTACGCTTTTGAATTCCTTGAATTTAAACCTCTAAATATAGGTCCTTTCCTGTCCGGTTTGTCCATCTACTTTCTTTGTGAAGTCTCTTGAGTCAAGAGTTATGGGTATGCAATTCAAGGATACCAATTAAGAACCTAGGTACTTAGTGAGTCCACGCGTAGTGCGTGGCCGTAAGATTTTTGAACATTGTCGCTGACGCGTTGTTAGTGTGTTGTCCTAGGCGTGTTTTCTATACAAATTGAGGTACTTGCTTACAATGTCCTGGATGAGTCCTGGATGCAGTTCCCAGGTTTGGCAAAAAGTATGTAAGTAAGTAATTGGGATTTTCCATTTGTAATTTCTCAGTAGCAGCCCAGAGTTTGGAAGCTGGTGATGTGTCACCCCCGTGCCTCGGAAAGCACGTAAAGCCGTTGGTTCTGCGCCTGAGCTCTCCCCGGTTGTGTCGGAACTCGGATTGCTGTCCTATCGGACTATGAGGAAAGAGAAAGTGTACCTGGGTGTGCGCACACTGTTGTGAACTACAACATCTCCTGAGTATACTTGGTTAGTCTCAATAATTGAGATTGGCCGTCGTGACCGAAATCGGTCTGGAGAATATTATTATTTAAATCAGTGGTTCCCAAACTCTCTTTCTATGAAATAAAACTTTTTTTTTTACTTATTTTGTCTACTGCTAGGGTTGCCAACTATACTGTTTTCAACAGTATTATACTGTTTTTCACTAAATTATACTTTTTACTGTTGAACAAAAATAAAGTATACAAAATACTGTTTTCAGCATCAAAATGCAAACACATTAAGTATTGTTTTTATTTAGTCAGAGGGCGCTCACTGCTCAGTGCAGCGCAGCCACAAACAAATCACACTGAGTTTCTGAACGAATCTGTTAATGTCAAATATTCAAGACTGTCACTCATTTCCCGCCACCTCAGCATTTACTGAAAGAGTTTTTTCAGTAATGAATGCTAAGTGGCGGGAGGATAGAAATAGAGCATCTATTAATTTAATAAAAAATGAGCTCCTTATTTATTTTAATTTCAGTTATAATTGTGATGAGGCGTATGAATTAAAAAAAAAAGATTGTAAATTAGTAAGTTGTGCAAGAAACTCTACAAAATATGTATCTATTTAAAACACTAAATAAATAAAATACTGTTCATTTTTCTAAAATACTGTTTAATATTCTTCATAGACCCGAATATACTTCATTTCTTGTAAAAAAAGTTGGCAACCCTATCTACTGCCCACTTTGAGGACAAATTATTTTCTAGCGCCCCCATTTTTTCACCTAAGTACTTAAAACCACCTAGTAGGTAGATGAAATTACAAATCGCTCGCCAACCAAGCCTCTACACAATACCCTGATTTTTTTTCTGGGTCTCTTACCCCCTTTAGGCCTGCAGCGCCCACAAGGGGGCGCTATCGCCCACTTTGGGAAAGGCTGATTTAAATGAATGCACGACATGATACAGACATGAATACAACATAGGTACCTACCTACCTACTATTGAATACATTTACATGTTTCTAATTTTGAAATGCCTATTATAGTTAGAGTTAATTGGATAAACCTAACGAATTTTAATAGTTTAAGTATTTGATAAAAATATCCTTGAAAGCTTACTTTTTTACGACATCGTTTTATGTTTGTTGTAACAAATCTACATTTAACTCAGTAGGTAGGTAACTAACTATCTTTATTTATTTTACAACTTATAGGTGCCTATCTAAATCTATACCTACTATCTATACTAATATTATAAAGCTGCAGTGTTTGTTTGTTTGTTTGTTTGTTTGAACGCGCTAATCTCTGGAACTACTGGTCCGATTTGAAAAATTCTTTCAGTGTTAGATAGATTAGTTATCGAGGAAGGCTATAGGCTATATACCATCACGCTACGACCTACGGGAGCGGAGCAGTAACCAAAGACGCGGGTGTAACCGCGGCGGACAGCTAGTTCATAATATTAATCATCTACAATACAAATAAATACAATTAATGTAATGTCAAAATAGCAGGTTTTTACCTTAGTTAGTAGGTACCTACCTACTTAAACCAAAAAATAATTTAACTAAGTACCTACCAATTTTTAAAATGTTTGTCCGTTTAATTTAGTCACCAAAACAGCTGGACCGATTTTGGCGGGACTTTCTCTGGCAACAAAAATTTTTAAAAAATAATTAGGGATCCGCGCAATATAATTAAAACCCTGCAGAAATTGACCCGAAGTCACGGGCATAGTCTTTGATAAGGTTCAATGTAGGTACTCCCCCTGATTTCGGAACTATTGTCCTACAGGCTACATCATAACTACTGATTAGATTGGCTGGTACGTAGGTACCTACCTAAAGTTGATTGGTGAGTGAGGGATTGGTCAATTTAAATAAATATCGACATGTAAACATGCAAAATGTTTGATGTTTCTATTCGATCACTATCACTACATACTATCATAAAACAAATTAAAGTAAGAAAAAATAAATGTTTGTTGATTTTATTGAATAAAATTATGATAAAACCTAAGTGTTTTTACCTCTAGTATTTTTACACCCTTAAAAAATTTCACAAGTGCCTAAAATAATAAGCTGAAACTAGTGATAAAAAATTCAACATTAGTTCCATTATTTTGATTTTATTGAATAAAATTATCATAAAACCTAAGTGTTTTGACCCCTAGTATTATTACACCCTTAAAAAATTTCACAAGTGCCTAATGGAACTAGTGATAAAAAAATTCAACATTAGTTCCATTATTTTAAGATTCTTATATAATGGAACTAGTGATAATAAAAATCAACAGTAGTTCCATCATGGAACTGTTAATGGAACTAGTGACAACGAACCCTTAAAACCACCTAGTAGATGAAATTACAAATCGCTCACCAACCAAGCCTCTACACAATGCCCCGATTTTTTTTCTGGGTCTCTTACCCCCTTTAGGCCTGCAGCGCCCACAAGGGGGCGTTATCGCCCACTTTGGGAAAGGCTGATTTAAATGAATGCACGACATGATACAGACATGAATAAAACATAGGTAACCTACCTACCTACTATTGAATACATTTACATGTTTCTAATTTTGAAATGCCTATTATAGTTAGAGTTAATTGGATAAACCTAACGAATTTTAATAGTTTATTAGATAAAAATATCCTTGAAAGCTTACTTTTTTACGACATCGTTTTATGTTTGTTGTAACAAATCTACATTTAGCTCAGTAGGTAGGTACCTAACTAAATATCTTTATTTATTTTACAACTTATAGGTGCCTATCTAAATTCATAATATTAATCATCTACAATACAAATAAATACAATTAATGTAATGTCAAAATAGCAGGTTTTTACCTTAGTTAGTACCTACCTACCTACTTAAACCAAAAAATAATTTAACTAAGTACCTACCAATTTTTAAAATGTTTGTCCGTTTAATTTAATCACCAAAACAGCTGGACCGATTTTGGCGGGACTTTCTCTGGCAACAAAATTTTAAAAAAATAATTTGGGATCTGCGCAATATAATTAAAACCCTGCAGAAATTGACCTGAAGTCACGGGCGTAGTCTTAGATAAGGTTCAATGAACTCCCCCTGATTTCGGAACTAATTATCCTACCTACATCATAACTACTGATTAGATTGACTGGTACGTACCTAAAGTTGATTGGTGAGTGAGGAATTGGTCAATATTTTTTTTTTCAAAATAAAAATCTAATTTATTAGAAACTAGCTTATACATCCGCGACTCTGTCCGCGTGAAAGTCGGTTAACCTTTTTTTGTTTTGCCCGAATAGGCGAATACCTATTTCTTTTTCTGAAATTATACAAGTTTAAGGATCATAAATTACTCCATATATCATCAGCAATCTGCCAGTGAAAGTCCTGTCAAAATCTGTCCAGCCATTTAGGAAATTAGGCGGACCAAACAGACAGACAAAAAATGTAGAAACTGCTTGCTTACATAAACAGTGCACTCTATTATAGTTCATTAATACGCGCGTAGTTTGCGTAACTTCACTAACTAAGTACCTACCTACAATACACATGATGGATTTCTTTTAAAGCAATTTGGTCATTGTGAAACATAGGGCAGAGTTAATTGAGGTATAATTTTTGTACGTAGGTACCTCTGAAGAAATCTCGAAACGAACGCATAACAAACTTTAATGGCAGGTAACGGATATAAATGCCTACTAACAATTACATAATAGCTACCTAATAAATACTGAACTCGTTGCGCAAACATTTGTTCATTTCGAAGGTTTACTTTGCAAGTAGGACCCACCACTATTATAAAAACCGGTCAAGTGCAAGTCGGACTCGCACACTAATGGTTCCGTATCGAGCCAGAAACGCAAAAAAAAAACAGGTCTCTTGCATGTTATATGGGGACTCCCTTCCATTTTTAACTTTATTTGTTGGTATAGCAGCAATAGAAGTACACATTCTGTGAAAATTTCAATTGTCTAGCTATTAGGTTCATGAGATACAGCCCGCTGACAGATGGAAGGACGGACGTTAGCACCCTTCGGGTACGGAACCCCTTCGTGTGCGAGTACGACTCGCACTTGACCGTATTTTTGTAATCGATGAAATAATGTCTAATTTCGACCAATTTTGAACCTTATATAGACAATGTGTGCAAATGACAAATCAATAAATATTTATTTACATTTATTTACTTACATTAACAAATTGTTATTATTAAGCATTCATTTGTAATTTCAATAATTTAAATTTTCCTACATACTTTTTAACCTCTTCTTTTGGATATGGTTTGAGTGCTAAGCAAGTGGGAATATTTTCTGGTTGTTCTATCCATAATTTGTGAGATATGAAGTTTTCTTTTAATTTTTCAGCTATTTTTTTCAGTGATGCCTCGTCTGGGACCTGTAATTAATATAAAAATACTTAATGAAGAACATTCACCGTTAGGTGAAATTAAAATTGGCAATTATTTATAATCAGCTTATGCCTATCTGTTAACACAGGTTTTTTTTGCATAGAACTCTAATTCTTTTTTTAAATAAGGTTAGCCTAAAGGGAATCCTTTTAACATCAGCTAGCAGCCAATGTCCGCTCAAAATTGGTCTAATAGTTTTAGGGATTAGCCAGGGCCAGCCAGACTGATAGACAATAAAAATTAAATAGGTTTTTTTCACATAGGTAAGTTCCTTGTAAACATTTCAGTTTAGGTAAAAAGCTGTTATTTTGACATCACAAGGTCGGGCAATGAGTTATTGGGTTTTTCCATCAGGAATTTTTAGTAGCAGCCTCCGAGTCTGGATTTGTGCCCGGTTGATGGCATTAGGCTCGCCTCCTATTACATGGGACTTAAACATAACTGATACAACTCTGCATAACCCTCCGGGGATTACAAGCGTGTTGTGTTAAGACGCAATAATTGTAATTTATAAGATACATACGTACCTCTAACACGACTTTGTGCATATTATCCATATCGTCTAGGTACTTTATAGTGTTCTCATCATCTTTGTACAAGTGAAGCACAGCTGTCGATGCGTGACAAGCCTGTGCCACCACTGATCCTATCGACCATCCTAGCTCCTTAAGTAAATCAGTCCGTAGCAGAATATACTGAACTATCGGGTTAGACATAATGTTTTAGGGTAAGGTATAATTTATATTATTATTTTATTTATTTATAGGTTATTTACATAGATTTCAAGAAAGCTGTGAGAAACATGTAAGTACTAAAGTGTTGCTTGCGAAATTTATTTTAGGTTGTTATAGTAAGCATTAGAATAATAGCATGTTTTAGATTCTTTCATAAGTTTGGAAACTGAAGGAATACAAAATTATCTTTATTTGTATACACTTTACCTACAACTTGACAGCTGTTGATGACTTGATTTGTTGTCAATTTTTAAGTTTTTTTTTTAAAGTTTCATTCTGCAATAGTTTGCATGTTTTATTACGAAAGTTGCCAGTTTATTCAAGACCATTATTATATAAATCTAGTGACAGCTATAGATTAATGTCAATCTTAAATTCAAAATTACTGTCAATGTCATTAAGTGATTGTGTCATGTTGTTTTGTTTGACGGTGTGTTTGTAATTTCCAAAAACTCCAATTTTCTTTTCCGTTTCATTTTCAAGACTAAATGAAACAATAACAATTCTTCACACATATCTTATATCCTATAATCATTCGTTATTAAATTAATTAAAATTGTGGAGCAATGGCTTCGGGACTAGAAAATTATGTGAATCAAACAGTGTCAGTGATAACTTCAGACGGTCGAAACTTTATTGGAACTTTAAAAGGTTTTGATCAAACAATTAATATAATACTAGATGAATCACATGAACGAGTGTTTTCTTCTTCAACGGGTGTGGCGCAGGTGGTGCTTGGACTTCACATAATACGCGGTGATAATGTCGCGATCGTCGGCCAAATAGACGAGTCAATTGATAGCAGATTAGACCTTGGGAATATAAAAGCAGAACCGTTGGGCTCTATCGTTCATTAATTACTTTAAGGATATGTAATAAATAAGTTTTGTGCACTATTTGCGTTTATTTTATTAAAAATCTCCATACCTATTACTATGTGTGAATAATAATTATTTCAGTTTCAAGTGCAGGCCTGAAATTTTTGTGTAACTACTCATACTGCAGGTTATAATATTAATGAAAAAGACAATAATAAATATAGTAATGAAGTACTGTAGATAAGCTTAAATTGTGCAAACTCAACAAAAATAAAAATATTAGCATGTAACATAAACCTTTTATTTTATACTATTTACAAATTCAATGGTAAAATATTTACAAACTCCAATTCATTGTGTTATTTACACAGTCTCCAATTACCTATACAAAATAAAGTAACTATCAAAACAATAAAGAAAACAAAAATAATAAAAGAAAATAACCAACAAACATTACAGAAATATTCAATAAATGTTTGTGGATCGTCAGAATTGTTTACTGAAAATATGTTACAGTCAAAACCGTCAACCGGCTGAAACTACTTCCAACTGATTTTGTTAAATGTGTTTTCTTCCTTAGCTTAAATTGTTGACTGCAGGAACATTCGCTACATCAACTCGTAGTGCGGCTGGCTACACAGTTTGTGTGTTCGCTATAGAAAAGACATACTTTGTGTGTGCGCACTTTCGTTTTTAGTAGAAACACAACGGGGGTTTTTCCACAGTCAATGGGTTAGAAAACAGTTTTCCTGACTCTTTTTGATCTACAATCACTACAAACAAGCTACTATAATTAAAAAATTAAAAAACACGACTGCAAAAATTACACATATTTGTACTTTGTTTACTTAACAGTTTTTTTACGACGTTTTTTATTTACAGTGTTATATATTTTTAAAATTTACTTGTCAAATTCTAGACAATAAACATAGACATGACCAGATTCATTAAAAAAATAAATTGAGGCTGGTATTAATATACGTTTTAAAGTGACCAAACCGGTTTGTTTTTATTTTTTAGCCTGTGTTACTCGGAACAATGCAAGGATTGTAACGATACCCCATACATCTAAATCGGTTCAGGCGTTTAAAAGTTATGGTGGAATAAAGAAACTCACATACATACATCATACATTAACCCTGAACACATAACACTCCTTTTTTTGGGGCAGTCGTGTAAAAATTGGATTCTCAACAAATTTTGTAATTATAGCAAAAGTAGTTTCAACCGGTAACAGTTTTGACTGTGACATAATTACTTAACATTTCTATAATTTATCAATACTACTCTAGTGCACTTGTGTTCATGTTCTTTACTGCTGTTTAATATAAAGCAGTTATCACTACGAAAAAGGTGTCAAATAGGTATGTCACAACTATGTTTCATCATAGCTTGCTTCGCTGTATCATTTTGCTCTATTGGTGCTCTAATATAACGTTTAATTGCTACCAATATAATGGCTAATTGAAGTTATCTCTACATGCTTCTGATTGTTAATGTTTCTTTCTCTGTTAAGTATCTTTATTATATATAATTTACTGGCCAAGTACCATATATGTTTCCAAAAGACTGGAACTATCACACTCAGCAGCATGCTTTGAGAATACAGTAATAAACAATGATATATTTAGTGCCAACTTTACCAAGTGCCACTAGGTAAAAGACGCCTAACTCATATAAATTTAGTTGTAATTACTTACTAAGCTTACAACATTCAACAAAAACAATGTTTCATTAACACTAGTTACCTATGGAAAGGTACTATATGATAAACTTGTTTAAATGTACAGTCTTTTGACAACATTAGCTGACCCTTAATGTTACGTGTTAACGATCAAAGTGGGTCAGATAATATTGCCAACAGACTGTACTAGTACTCATTTGGTAACTATAAAAAATATGAACAGCCATAAAATTATTAAACTATAATACCTACTACAGTTCTATTCTATCACATTTATCATATTCTGATGTATTGGTAAACTAATATAATTATGATTTCCCATTTGTTATAATTATTATGAGTAATCATTGTTGCTGGTAGGTTGGCCCATCAGGACTATTTCATGATGCCTGAAATTGAAATAAAATAATTATAAAAAAAATTATTGTTCCAATTATAATGAATTTCAAACATATCTATGATAAATAAGTACATAAAGAATAGATTACGTAAGACTCAACATTGTCTAAATGCACACGGACTACTAGCGACCGCCACTTTTCGCAAAGGTCAGGTCACACCGAGACGTAACGAGGAGAGCACTTTTTAAGATAGCAAGTTCGTCTTTACTCCACGAACTTCAAAGTGCGTTGACCTTAATATAACAAATGACGGCCGCCACCAGCCGTTAATGTTGGAGTCGGTCTATTACACCGTACCATCAACCCGTGCTAGGAACGTGGCAGACAAAAATATTCTTTGTATTGTAATGTATGAGACTATGCTCACAAGGCTGTTCCGACACCGACCAACACCATCGCGTGGCATGCACGGAGCGTCAACAATTGGATACTTGACACGACCAATTTATTAACATACTTTGAGCTTTGTGATGAGCTGTCAAAACACATTTCCCCCATAGATTTTGTATAGCAATAGTATTACTTACCAATTCAATTGATTAACTATTTATTAATCTAAAGGTATCTAAAAATTAGAGCAATTTTCAGAATTAAAATTAAGTGTTTTTTTAAGAAGTTGTGTTTTGGAATTATTATGTGCTCTATTGTCGATTGATAAATTGCCGTTATTATTTTATTTATTTCCGTGCCTGATACGTTCATAGCACCTTCATGCCATGGTACGGTGTGATGGGCAGACTGTTGAGTTAGATACTTCTAAAGTAGACGAAGAATTACCACAAAACTGTTCTAAAATCATTTACAGTACTAGCTGAAGACAATTTTATTTTCGCTACAATATTTCTGTAAAAAGTACCCTAATACCTTTAACATAAAGGTCCATTTATCGCTCTTCAGTTCTAATTATTTCGAGTTCTATTCCTTGTCTGAAATTAATAGGATTTTACAGGAAACTTTAATGTAGGCAATCATAGTTTTGTTTTTTGGACAAATGATGATTATCATCATGATGATAATATAAATTCTATTTAGTACTATTATCATAGAAAAGTCCACTACTCGTAGTATAGCAAGGTTTCCTTTAAGAATTCGCAACCATTTCAAATATGAATAAAAATTATTTTTGAAAAATTCTACATATTACACACTTCTGAAGTATATCGGAACATCAAACTGGAAAGACTCCTAATATCGTAAAAAAAAAAAACAAAAAAATACAATCTACCTTTGCATTTTTTCCTTATATTTCTGCGTGTTATATTTTTGAAAAAATTGTTTTCCGTATTCGAAGGTCGCAATCATGATTGCGCATGCTGGTGCCACCTTAAATATTCGAGGTAAGAGACCCGTGAACATGCCTTTAAATCCGTGACTGTTGTATATAGTTCGGGCTATTTCCTTCATATTAGATGCTCTCTGATGGACTTGACCGTCTGAAACAGTAACCACATCAACAAAAAAAATACTAAATACAGTCTGATGGGAATAACTGAACTAAATAATTAGTTAAAGAACTATTTTTAGAGTACTGTACCCAATGGGTGTAAAACGGGACCTAATTAAAGGCCGCTGCATACGTGACGGGTAAATACTCCGGACGGGACGTGAGCGGGACGGGCACGTGATTGCCTCGTTCAATACGGGAACGTGGTGCAAACGCATACGCAACGTGACATTGATTCGTATCTAACGTGCTAGTGTTGTGAACAACGAAAGATGGATTTTTCAATTCAAGAATTGGCTTTAATTGCTATTGCTAAACGGGGACGTGCTAAACATCGTCGCCGACGATATTTTTCCCGTCCACGTTCCCGTCCCGTCCGTGTTCCCGTGACATATACGTATTTGGATACATTTTGTATGCAACGATGTTTCCAAAACTTCCCGTCACGTCCCGTCCGGATAAAAACCCGTCACGTATGCAGCGGCCTTAAGTGTTATTAATCCTCCGCAGTCTGTGACAAGGTGTATCTTTTGAATAGTAATAGGTAGACACTTAAAATTTTTTTAAAGTGTGTTCTATGTGTGTTGGTGTTTTTTTTGAAAGAGAAGAGGATGTATCGGCGTGTGATGTGAAAATAAATGATGAGAGTGTGGAGCAAATGAATGAGTTTGTATACTTGGGCAGTATGTTTACTAGAGATGGAAAGATTGATGCTGATGTGGAAAGGAGAGTGACTGCGGGAAATAAAGTGAATGGTGCTATACATGCAGTTGTGACCAGCCAGTCCATGCCCAAAAAGGCACGACTGGCTGTTCACAACGGCGTGCTGGTGCCTACGCTTATATATGGAAGTGAATGTTGGGTATGGCAAACGAGGCATGAGAGTAGGATTAATGCTGTGGAAATGCGTTCCTTGCGGAGTATGTGTGGTGTAACTTTGAACGATAGAGTGAGGAATGAGGTTATACGGGACCGTTGCGGATTAAAAGAGGATGTAGTGACAAAGATAGAAAAGGGTATGCTTAGATGGTTCGGTCATGTTGAGAGGATGAGTGAAAGACGATTAACAAAAGGTATTTATATGGCAGAGGTGAGTGGCAACGTAGGGAGGGGTCGCCCTAGGAAGACCTACACTGACCTTATTGGTGAGGTTCTTCAGAAAGGTCAGGTGCGGAGTACTCGTAACCGGCGTGCTTGTATGACGAGATGTATGAACGTAGATGAGGCGAAAGGAGTATGTAAGGATCGTAGCAGGTGGCGTTCTGTGGTTTCTGCCTACCCCCATGGGAAAAAGGCGTGAGTTTATGTATGTATGTATGTATGTGTTCTATGGCTGCCATAACAACAAATAATATTAAAAATACGTAAGAATTTCATACAAGAAACTGTTTCTTTTTTCGTAAGTGGTGTTACATATTGTACGGTGGTAGATACGGATGGAATCCTTTGTGTGTGATTCCGACTCGGACTTAACCGGTTCTTTAACTGATTATTTAGTTGAAAAATAGACAAACGAAAGTAGAATGAGAGCAAAGCAAAGCAGCTGAGACTGAAAAATAAACCTTATTTTAAGCGTCTTATGGCAGAAACGAAACCAGCAACGAAGGTCCAAGAAGCTGTTTGACGTCAGCGTCAGAGTTCGTACGAACACCGTGCGCTCGTCCGTCCATAAAATCAGTCATTAGCGCTCAGCACACGCACAGTTCGGACCGCGGGAAACAGCACGCGCCGTTCCAATCCCTCGCTCCGAACTGTATAAAATGTATGACCCGCACATCTACACGTACAGTTCGGAGCGAGGCGCGTGCTGTTTCCCGCGGTCCGAACTGTGCGTGTGCTGAGCGCTATTTACTCTGAATTTAAGGTATTATTTAATGCCATCAGAAATGTCTATTCCCTTATAATCTGTTTTTTCTAAAAAAAGCGCGTTAATGGATAGCACAAAATGTTGCCAACCTGTATATATTTCTTTTTCTCCTAATTCTATTTGTTGATGTGTTTTTACAACGTCAAATGGAAGTGTTACGAATGCCGCAAGCTGAAACAAAAGATAACACTTTATTAGGTTCTCGTGAACTATAAATAGGTATATACTACTTGTAGGTAGGTATACTATCTTATCAGCTCACCCCACGTAAGATAGATAGCAACTACACAATCTAGAAGTCATTCTTTATCAATGAATTTGTCTCTGTCACTAGGAAGTATTTATCATTTGCGTGTTATCTGGTGCTTTAGTGCGCATTATGCGTATTATGAATTAAATCTAAGCTGGGGGGTTTTCAAGGTGGGGGGCGCAGATAGCAGCAACAGGGGGTGTGGACCACTTGTTTGGTTAGGGACCTTATTTACATTTTCATACAAACTTAGTAACATACTAATTATGTAATTTTGTGAAACTTACGCTGCCCGCTACTGATCCACAGAAGAAATTAAACAAAAATGTATTCTTTTCCGAGTCCGGTTTGTTAAACGCTTTCTTTGTTGTTTCAAATGTAGTCCAATATAAACCTGGAAGGGCCAATACATTGTTTTAAAAGCCATAATCAAAAAAATTATAATTACCTTCCTACGGGTTAAATTACCGTGTTCAACCTTGTACAACTTTGTGACTAAAACCATAGTAAATAAACAATGTTTCTCAGTATTGAAATTCAATAATCAAATATTTAACATAATAATTTATTAACTATACGTACTTATTCAGAACAGAAGTTTGCACACATTCTACAAAATGAATGTCACTATATTTACAAGATGGAAGGGACACAGTAATGAAGTAACATTTTTAGTTAAGTAGTTAAAAAAATAAACAGCTGTTTCATACATTTTAACTGTGTAGATGTTACACTTTTTTATGTAACTGTTTGATGTATTTTTGAAATTAAAAAAGGAAAATTTCATCGCTGGGGGTCTACAATCATGTAGTGAAGCTATGGTGAGTTTTCTTTACAATGTCCCTTGACTCCCTTCCAACCTTTAATTAGTAAGTAAGTACTTGAAAGAATATTAAATTAATTACCTGAAAATGGTACATCTCTCAATAAAGTCGAGCCTAACCCCCGGAACAGTCCTCTAGGTCCTTCATATTTTACAACCTGACGCAACGCTTCCGAAATTTCTGAAAACAATGCATTTAAAATTTCTTTCAATTTAAAAAAATCAGAATAATGACATAAGTACTATTTTATCTGTTAATATTAATAAATAATAATTTTAAATGTTTTCTTCGGATGCAATATGAATTTTAGATTAAATTATTATCAGTTTATATAAATAAAGATTAAGTAACCTATCCTATTTATAGGGTTCAAAGGTTCAGATAAACTATCAAATTAATATGAATATGAACTTAAGGTGCAATTGGACTGGGCAGTCAGCTTCAACCAATCGATACTGATTGCTTCAAAACTCAAAGACTCGTCTTTTCAAGAGTGTCCTATAGATATAAATCAAAACATATAAAATGCTTTGTCTTGAATGACTGACGGATTAACGCATAGCCTAAACCGCTGATTATACAGAGTTGAAACTTGGAGGGTCAGTTCTTTGTATGACTTAGGCATCTGACAAGAAAGAATTTTCTAAAATTCACCCCCTCTTCTTAGAGGGTGAATAGAATAAAACAGGGGTCCAAAGTTTGAATGGAGAAACCGTGCAGACAAAGTCGCGGGCAGAAGCTAGTAATCAAATAAAATTACGACACCTGGAAAATAATTAATAAATACTTTTCTTTTTTAGTGTCTTTCAAACAATAGATCACCCCGTTACGCATGCGGTTGGCAGGGTTCATCGCTCCATCTGCCGAAACCTAGCGGCAAGATGGCTAATTTGAATTAGAAAATCACGTACTAAAAAAATAACCCTTAATATTTTTATCAAATTGATTATTGATTCATATAGAGAATTACTAGCATAGTTACCAATTTGAATTTGACGAGACTACAAAACTGCACCTTGTATATTCAAACGATTGTTAGTTAATAGTGTATCATTACTTAACATAAAAGTGAAAACATTTGACGTAGATCAACCGTAATCCGGCTGGCACTGGATTGACCTTGAAGTATTTTCTACATACAATGAACCAAGTGTATCTGTACCTTTTAATGTTTAGTTTCATTGTTACACTGTTATCTCTTACGAACGAGGCTTGAGTTCAAGCAGTGAGTAAATTAAAAGAATTGTACTAGCTTATGCCTGCGACTTCGTCCGCGAAAATGTCGGTTATCTGCGGGGATTTTTATTGCGCGTAACTCTGATTATTTTTTGTAAATAAAATCTTAAGTTGCTCCTTATTGTTATAAGGAGCAGTCAGTAAGTCAGCTATCTGCCAATGAAAATCGGTCCAGCCGTTTCGGATATTAGCCGGAACAAACAGACAGACATACAAAAATTTTAAAAGTTGTTTTTTCGTGTTAGTGCCGTGTAAACATTCTTATTTATTTTGTAAAAACCTGTTATTTTATCATTTCAAACAGACATTTCAATTCTATTTATTTGCATGGATGATGCACTTTTAACAAATGAATATTGTATAGTTCTGTTAACAGCACCTTTGAATGAGAGTTGTTAATTTAACCAATAAATTACTGTTTTGCTGTTAACTGTATTTTCCTATACTTAACAACATTTTCTTATCCTCAATAAAATTCAAGAAGGATATTATTTCACATAATTTATTGTAATACTCAGAAATAAATATAAGAAATATTTTATTTATGAATCATATTCCCAGAAAATTGCATATTTCCATCAACATGTCAACAGGATGAGGCAATATGGGAAAGTCCTTTTCAAATTCAACTTTACAATTAAAATTAAGGAAAATTCAACTGACAACACAGTTGGCACACAGTGGCATGTTCAATTCCCGCATGGATCAAATATTTGTATGGCCAACAGATAGTTGCTCTGGGTCTTGCTGTTTGTATTTATGTGAGTTTATATGTTTGAAAACACATCCACGATGCTGGAGAAATTCCTAGTGTAAAAAAAGGGGTGACTGTACCTGAATAAGTCAACTTTTTCGACTGCATCTTTGTTCTTATTAGTTCTAGAGGACTAACAATAGTTACTGCTATCATTCTTGCTGTGGCTCCCGCTATCATAGGTATCCATAATGGTTGTGATGCTGAAACATACAAGTCTAGATAAAAAGGAAATTTCTGGATCATTTACTTTAGTTTTTTGTGAATGATGTTGAATGGTTTCAAATTGAGAAGCATGCTCAGCTGTTATAATTGGTCGATTGAATTTTCAACTAATCACACAATGCCCAAACTTGATTTTATAAAACAAAAACCTGTAGTTTCAATTCGATTTATAACATAATTTTAAATAAGATAAAGTATTAATTTTTCCATCTTATAGCCCTATAAGATAAAAAAATTAATACTTTATCTTACATACAAACGGGGCAAACAGTTGAACTACTATGAATAATTTCAAATGTGCGGGATCCGCGGATCCGCGTTTTGAAGGTGCGAGATCCAGCAGATTAATAAGTGGAGCGGGATCCCGCGGGAATGCCGGATCCCGTTTTGCGGGATTGCAATCCCTAGTCGTAATCAATTGACATACTTTTTATGAACTGTCAAAACGCGATTCTCTCATAGATTTTGTATGGAAAAAGATAGCTGTGACGTCACTTACTAGCTAACTCAATTGATTTACTATTTATTGATTTTAGAGCAACTATAAATCGAAATTTAGTTTATTAAACATTTATCGGGTTTTAAGGGCTAAAATGACGTGTTTTTTTTTAAGAAGATGTGTCTTGGAATTATTGGTTAATGGTGTCAAATACCCAATTACAGCAGATTGTGCATGCTTGACAATTTTTCACATTAATTTTGAGCTGATTTTTTTCTGAGGTTCCTGAATTAATATCTAAGCAGAATTATCTAGATAAAGTACCTATTATGACCTGCTGACACTGTAATGATTTATTCATGATAATAAATATATTATTACAAGTGATTAGCTCCATTTTATTAGTTTAAACTCCAGTGTGCTTAGAAACTATTATAGGTCATATATCATACTCAAAATGAGATTTTATAGAAATTACATACATAAAAATGGTGATTACCTTTATTGTAAAAATTGCTTGAAAACATCCTATAATAGTTTCTGGGTTTTCAGGAATTATAGGAATTTTTCCCTAAATGGATAAAAACCCAATATCTAAAGAGGAAATGAGCAAAGAATTTTTGCATAGTGACAATGTACAGAGTCGATTTAGACAAATCTGGTATCAATAGCTTTATTAAAATGCACAATTTACCCCACCGAAAAAATTATGCCCATATCTATGGGATATAAAAGTTATAGGCTAACAAAGTATATTGGAAAAATCATGAATAACTGATTTTTTTTTACCAGTTTTTGCAACAGCAATATATTAATAACTAGCTGTCTGCCGCGGTTACACCCGCGTCTTTGGTTACTGCTCCGCTCCCGTAGGTCGTAGCGTGATGGTATATAGCCTATAGCCTTCCTCGATAACTAATCTATCTAACACTGAAAGAATTTTTCAAATCGGACCAGTAGTTCCAGAGATTAGCGCGTTCAAACAAACAAACAAACTCTGCAGCTTTATAATATTAGTATAGATAGTATAGATGAATAACTTGTTATTTCTATCAGTTTTTTCAACAGCAATATATTAATAATAATAATCATAAGACAATAATAAATATAAGTAGCGATTATATAAACCTATCAAGTATTAAATCTTATATTTCACAGCTAATCATATGTCAAGATACTTTTGTCGTGAAATCTTTTTACAGTTGAATGTGCCTATTTTGTCTCAGATTATTTATTTTTTCAGTCGCTTATTTAAAAAAAACAAATACTGTGGGAAAAATATTTATTTCAATTATTTTCAATGTCTATTAATATATCATCTAAGAACCCAGCAGGTTGCATAAGGTCGTCTTAGTACCTGGCCCAGGCCAGATATTATATAATGCTTATTATGTGGGCACAACTGCCCAATGTGCGGCGACCATGAATACAGCTGCAACAGTATTCCGAAATTCTATTCGTGTTATATAAAACATAACAGTAATATGTTCTTGTCCCGACGTGCCTGGAATGGATTCGACACCTAATTAATGTACTTTCTTCGTTATTAATATTTATCCTTTCGGGGTGTCTAAAAACTTCAATTGAAAAAACTGGCGTCCGTCGGCGCGCTCGCGCTCCTATAGGTAAGCCTCTCGCTCACTCAATAGAGCGAGAGGTAAGATGAACGCATCATATTCTGAAGTAATTGTGTGTATTTGTTTAGCGAAAACAAAAAAATGAATAACAAAGATAGGTAGGTAATTATGCTAGAGAACTTAAAAAATAGACGTAATCTCATTAATAAAGGACTTTGAACTTGATAGTTGCATATGATCGCTAGTTATATTTATTATTGTCCTATGATTGTTATTATTAATATAATGCTGTTGAAACAACTGGTAAAAATAACAAGTTATTCACGATTTTTCCATATATACTTTGTTCGTCTATAACTCATATACCCCATGGATATGGGCAATTTTTTTTCGGTGGGATAAATATTGTGCATTTTAATAAAGCTATTGATACCTAATTTGTCTGAATCGACTCTGGGTTTTTTTTGGACCATCGCTTTTGTAAATATTACTCAAAAAATCTGATAAGCCTTTTTCAACACATACTGACACTTTACATGAGACTTTATTAATTTTATTTAATTTATATTAATAAGTAAAAAAGTTTAAACTGCCAAATCACAGTTACATAGCAAAAAAAAAAAAGAGTGAATAGTTTTTTTTACTTGTTTGTTTGCTTCACCTTGAAGTCAAGGCTAGGAAACTCTACAAGTTGATACACATGTGTGTATTGTTATGTATGTTAGTGCCAATGCCAACCAATACATTATGTATTTATTCTTTATCTCCTATCACTTGTCATCCATCATCTTACACAACACACAATAGAAGACAATCAAATTATTTGTTTTTATTGCTCTTCTTCTTTGCATATCGATGGCAAATATAAGTACTAAATAATATTATTTTTAAATTTTTGTTTGGCCCAGTATTCAGCTACAGCAACTTTAGTAATTAATTGCACTTAGATGACTGTAAAGAGGAATATGGTAAATTTAATATAACATAATCACGCCTGTATTCCCCAAAGGGTTAGGCAGAGGCATACCCATTAGTACACCCACATTTCGCCAGTTCTGTTTAAGTCCCATGTAATAGGGGGCGAGCCTATTGCCATCAACCGGGCACAAATCCAGACTAATAATGGTAATGGGTAATTTATTACTACATGAGTAATGCCATTCATTTTTAACTAGCCTTTAATGTTCTACAGCTGGGTAAAAGCTTCCTTCAAGTCCTTCTAGGTATTCATGCCTATATTTTTATATTTTCTTTGTACAATGAATCTGCCTAGCCTTTTCATGACTATGTTGAGGTCGGGTTCCAGTCCAACCAGTATTTTCTATATACAAATGTTATAAAAAATATCTTTACAAAATGAATATCAAGTACTTACTGTTACACATAAAATTATTATAATTTGTTTTCATTTTATATCTCAGTTGTTCATAGGACACAAAATATATTACTGTACACGGAAGAGCTAGGACGAGAGTCGGACTTAGTCCAGACCATAATGCAGGAACTCCTTCTATTTTGGCTATTTTATAGAATGCATCCTGAAAGCAAACAAAATATACATTGAGATACACTGTAGTCCTTAAACTTAGCTGACATGAAAAGTCCATGTTTATAAAAAGAAAACAGCGATATTTACCATTGTACCGCTGAAATGTACTCGTCTGGGTAGCCATGGTGAGTCCCCGCAGGGGCATATGTGTTCCATAAGACCATTGCAATACAAGTAACATTTATTTGAGAGCAATGCCTTCTGTTGTGCTTGTAATCTTATTTTGACCACATCAAGCGGAGTCACTGCAAACAAGTGAACGAAAACGTAGGTACATTTAATTATACATAAATTTAATAATACTAAATAAAAACAGAAAGTGAATACTTACTGAATAGCGAGGTTATAAGGGCACCGGAACATGCCGATGCCATTTGCTGGAATGTAGTTATCCGAAACTGAGGGTCATCTTCTCGAATCATGGCATCGGTTTTTTTTCACAATTAAATCAGTTAATGTTTTTCAGCGAAATTCATTCGGTGAATAGGTATTTACCGTGTTTTTTCGATTCGTCCTTTAATTCATCTGTCATTGTCAGTCAAATGTCAATTAACAATCTACCAAAAAACCAAAAACAAATAATTTGTTTATTGATCATAGATTTATAGAGCGACATGTGTGTTCGTGTTACCAGCGTTTAAAATTGTTTTAAAAAATATTTTAGAAACTAATTTGTCTATGGAAAAAAAAACACTGCTGTGTTTTAATCGATTTAATCGACTATTGGTACCTAGTGGAGTAAAGTAATTGATTATAAAATAAATAATTTCCAGACTATATAATTGTGAGACCTGGGGGCTTACTATCACCTCTATAGCAGGGCAGAAGTTGCCCGGATATTGAACTGCCTCGCTATTTTGTACTATGACATCGTTATAGCAGGCCTGTAACAGGCCTGCTAAGTTAACGTTTACAAAACCGTTCACCTTTTTTTTTCTATAGACTTTCGTACTATGACGTGCTATTTGACAGCAGCAAAATGATAATGGAACAGCTGTAATGTCAAAATTAGCGATTGCTAAAAAGTTACTATGGGACTAGCTTTTTCAACATCGTTTTGTAATCTAAAATGATATTCGTGGCAACATGTTAGGTTTTTATATATATAAAGAGTTTTTAAAGTGGATAGTGAGAATTGTAAGCGAATTAAACCAGACTTTTTCATTTTTGTAGCTGTGTAACGAGTACGAAATATGTAAATAATAAAATTGAAGTGTGAAAATCGTATGGAAAAACATACCAACGGCGTTGCATTTGGGAAATAAATAACAATAATGAAGTTAATGACAGGGAATAAGAATCAATTAATATAGGTAAGAAGATATAACTTAAAATCATCAATGGTAACCAAAACCTATGAAAATACGTAATGTAAGTATAAATAAAAACCTACTCTACAAATCTACAATACTCAATTAATATTTGTATTTTACAGGCCTATCAAAAGATTTAGTCCCCCGTTTGTGCGAGGGTTTTGAACCTATAATGAAAATAATAAATCCTCCAAAGGCTTAGTGATCTAAGCAGAGACTAAGGTGAGTGTTATCAATTCCTCAGATTTTCTATTGTGGAGCATAACTACACTAGTGTGTTTCTTGTGTATGTTCCTTGCTATTAAACATAATTTGCTGTGTATTAAAGTGACAATGAAAAACATAAGCAAGTAATCTTTTAATCCATTTATTTCAGGAGATTCTCGGTATTGACTCAGAAACACAATAATGACATCAATTTTATTTGGAATGCAGAACCAGTCTCCAGAAGCCTTTTACACTGAGAAGCATAACAGGACCCAAAACATTATTGAGAGGACCATTGATGTACTAAAGGCTCGATTGAGATGTTGATTAGCCCATCAAGTGCTACATTTCCAATCACAAATGTTTTGCAAATGCATGTGTTTCTACACAACATAATGTAACACAGTAAATTTATGAAAATAAAACAATGACCGCATCTAGTTTAAAAAAATGTGTTTAATTTTTACCTGTTTACAAATTAAATTATTATCATTTATCACATGATACTTTCTTATGACTGACTGAAACATATATGTATACATACATATAAGTAGGAACCCATATTATCCATATTCATATTCATTTATTGCATACCATTTGTTTATAAAGATGTTACATAATGCTTAAAGCTAAAGTACATCCATATAAATGCAATGAAAGTTTACAAGAACAAAAACTGGTAACAGAGATAACTGCCTGCAGGAGCCATAAATTCATATGGTGTACTTTGTTGGTTTCTAATATGCAGGTATATGTATATAAAAACACATCATGAGTATTATTCTTTATTTTAATTTTCATCCTAAATACATAGGTATGTATAATGATTAATTAGTTAGGCTCTCCACTGGATGGAATTACTAGATAGTTATATTGTTTTTCAGTTGAGTAGATTAGGAGATGTCAAGAATACTGGGGCTCCGTTGCATTCCTGTAAAAAGGTTATGTTTCTTGGATTATAGGCATTGCGGTTCTTGTATTTCGATATTTCAATGAATTCCTTTACTATAAATGTACCCAGTTATAAATTGTGTGTATTTTTGTAGGAAGAACACAACAAAATACTTTTTTACAATAATTGTGACTGCGGAAACAAAATTTACCAAAAGCACTCTATACCACAATAAATAAAGACGACTTTATCGACTTTAATGTCTAGTAGGGCTTTGAACATTTTATTTACTTTTGTAAAAGGCCGTGAAAATCATTAAATTAATCAAGTGAAATTAATGTTTGTTTATATTTACGCGCTGACAGTTGATGAACGTAGGTACGTTCTGAATATCACATTGTATCTTTAATTGTTAAAAAGGTTTTTTTAAAGTGAAACTTGTGCTTTTTAGAGCTTTTAGATAATAAATCATGGTAAGTTGTAATACATAATCTTAGTTATAACGTGTACTTATCTAAGAAATTAAAGTTATTATCATTAAAAAAAAACCGGTAATGTGTTAGAAAATTATATCGTAGTTTTTGAACGTTGTTTAGTCACAACACTAAGACTTCATCTTCATCATCAAAGCAGGCAGAGACAAGCGTTGCCGTTCAATAATCGTTCACCTTTAATACGGTCATGGTACGATTTTTAGCGATTCCTAAGCAGGCCTGCTTTTGAATGGAAGTTGACTGACAGGCATTTGAACGTTTTCTTAAAAGGTGATGGTAAGCCCCCTGGTAAATATCTGAATAAAAGGTTTGTAATTTAGATATTATGTAATAATCTATTTAAAAAAAAACTAAATATCTATTTATAGCTTAGAGCATTTTATAGTTAATATTTTTTAGTTGAATAAATTCTTTGGTTGATTAACTGACATGTGATTGCTTGACACATTTGACACGAGCAAGCGAAATTAAAAATTTAGTATTAGGTGCACATCTCTGGTCATCTCTAGTGACTTCAGTCAAATTCACTGCCACATGAATGGAGGGCGTTACTGAAATTCTAGTAAAATATAACATTCAGTAAATTAATAAACTACAGGAAAGCAATACGGTTTCCTGAAGGTTTCAGTTGTGTAGATGAAAAGTACTTTTTGAAATGTTTTCCACAGCGTCTAAATCTCTAGTGTGAGTACATTTTCATTTATTTTTGGAGTTTACATAACGTGACAGCTGTTTTTTATATCGAATCTAAACAAATTTGTGCGCTACATAATAATGAAATGGTCACATAGCGAATTGTTCGTGAAATAGTAAATTTGGCGGGGGCACTGCCGTGCCCCCCGATAATGTGATAGAATAATAGCGTTGGAAGCTTCGGGTTAAACAATGAAATACCGAAGTCGTGCACGATTGATTTTCCGTACTTATGTATAGTAGTTCTCCGGTTCCCAGTTACGATAAATTCTATAAAGTAAGCAGGAAGTCTTGTGTATCGCCGCTGTAACTTTCTCAAGGTCTGGTTTATGTTGAGCCATACCTTTCTTTACAAAAAATAATATTATTTTGTTCAATCATCGATTTGTGAAGCATTTACATAATATTAAAGTCGAACAGTAATAGCTATTCATCTTTAAAAAAAAATAAGTGCTTTAAACAGACTAAAAATGTTACTCAAGTTCTTCATCATACAGTTATCTATAAAAATCTAGTCTGTATGTTAGATCTTTCATTCAGAAAGAGGTCAAGGGGTCATTGTTTTATAGCCAACAAAAATATTCTTTATGTAAATGAAGGTGAATGAAAATGCCCAATTAAAAAGTTTTCATGAACAAGAGGACTACTGTAAATATTGTTAGGAAACATTTGTTAAAACTAGTAAAAAGTTTGCAGATTCGTTTTTTTGGATTTCATTAGTTCCAACAGTTATTATTTTACACACTGAATATCTGCAATAGATTTTTGTATTATTGTCAATGACATTGTACAACATATCAGTGCCACCTTATCTGAAGTTTCTGCGTCACTTCATATCTGATTTTCATGTTAACACTTTGATTAGAACCCTTTATTAATTGTTATCATTTTAAACATTCATCTAATTTATTAAATTAACTGTATTATTCTCATTTCGTTTCCTATTTTTTTTTTGGCAACAAGCAGGAAAATCATAAAAACATACAATTTTCAAATTAAAGTGAGGGTTTTCCTGGTAATCTATAATAAATTGTTGTGTGATCCAACTTATCCATAGTGATGTAGTAAGTATAAAATAAGTCATATAAAATAAAAGTTGAATTAATGTTCAGTCAGAAAGATTTATTAACTAGGTTTTTAGGTTCTAGTGGATTTGAATCATAGTGAAGAAAGATAGAATATTAGTCATTTATTTAAATTATGACACATACCTACTAGTTACTTTACACAAACAACTGACAGGAATTACACAATCACTGCTGTTTACTTAACTATAACACCAATTATTAATTAGAGTAATTTAAAATACAATATGCTAGTACATATTTAGATTTTTATGAAAATATACCTATTAGGTATGATAACTTCAAAGCAAGTTAACTAGCTCACAAAAGTAAAATACTTAAGTCAATTTAATTAATAAATGTTTATGTACAGTCTATTTGCAGTCCACATTTATGAATGTCCGCAGAAAAATCCTTTATCTGCATAAAAAAATTAAAAAACTGTAATTCTGTATTCACCTGTACTATTTGAATTTAATGGCCACTCTAAATTTTTTGGCCTTGTTTAATAGAAATAGTAAGTGTTTACATTAAAGAAAAAGAATTATTCTAAATTCTTCAACAATAAAAATTACGACTGGCCACTTTCTATTATTAGTCTGTCTCATTATATTGTGAGTTGGCACAGATGTGTTGTGCCTCAAAATACTGTGAGTAGATTGCCAGAATAACAAAATATTTTTCAAACAGTATACTATGTTGATATTTACCAACAATACCTAATTTTTTATCAGTGATTATGCCTTGATTGATTAAGTGTACACTGACTTCTAGTTATAATCTTTATCGTCTGATATAATTAGTAACTAGGTAGGCAGATTTTAGCCGAAAGTTTTAACTTTAAATATAAATGTTTTATTATTAACATACCTAGTTGATTTTGTATTTCGTAACATCTGAATTTTGTTTAATCATTTCACTAGAATACTCTAGTCTAGTGAGCAGACTTGTAACTGCCGCCGTATCAGCCGTATCAAAGATACTGGGCCCCCCAGATACAGATACCCCCAGGGGCCCGAAACCATGTAAGCCAAAAATTTGTAAAAATATTAACCAGTCCCGATCAAACTCTTAAGGGCCCCATATACGGTGCGATTTGTCTTTGCAATGCATCGTTGCAATCAATTTGTCCGTAGACGGACAAATTGATAGTGTGACAATATCGTTTATGATAAATTTTTGAGAGGCATTTTGAAAACGATCGATCGACACGATTTTCTTCAAATTAATCGAAACGTAGAATTGTACGTTAAATCCGGGAAAAAATAAACATATTGTTTCTTTTCGTCGCAGTTAGGTAGAAGGGCCCCCCAACTTGGTACAGGGCCAGTCTAGGGCTGCTAGTGAGTTACTTGTTCAGTATTAGCAGGAATAACAAAAGATTATACCTAGGTAATCTTGTCATTTAATTTTTCTATAAATTGTAAATAATCTGGACCAATCACACTGTCACACCGTTACGTCGTAGAGGACGGGGTAATTACATTAATTACCTCACACTCGGAGAATTCAAACTGAATGGATCCAAACATACCAAGTTACCAACAGTATTCAGTCAAATGTTCTATAGAAACGTTTGTTTTATCAATTTGTGTAGCGGGGCATTTGATAGAGGATGCATTTTTATGCATCCGTTCGCACTCGTAACTCACCATTAATCTCTCGCTACGGCCCGAGGTAGGCACCAATAATAGCTTCTGACGTAGGTTATTCCAGTCTTTGCTAAAACATAAATCTCTTTTATGATAATACCACGAAAAAACTTACTTTAAGTGTAACCAATTCGTTTATCATGGATATGGAATACGATAATCATTTTCGAATTACCTACTTATTAATAGATTTTGTAAGTGGCCTATACCCGCGTTGATGTCGGAAATTATCCCATGGGAGCGTACCTACTACCACAATATAAAGTATCCTTGCATTAGGGTTCGACATCTTCTTTCGAACTTATAGGGAGCTAGAACGAAGTTCCATAACCCCGGCTTGCGGCAGAAATCCTCGCGTAAGGAAAAGGCGTTGTGTTGTGCCTCTACCAGGCGACCTTCCCTGTCATTCTCTTTCTGTCTGTGTCTTTCTATTATATACACACAGGAATCTTTTTTCTGGATATAATAAAACGGTACTGCAGTCGGTAATAATCCTATTAGAGGTTTTACAGTAAATATTTTCTGAAGAGAGAGTCGCAAGTCGGTTGTCGTCAATGAAACAAATAAAAGCCCCAGCTGGCCACAGCAGTCTATGTTTCCTCTTGGTTTTCCTTCATCCCAACTTAGTAACGCGAATGACGTCTAAGATTAACTGGGAAAGTACCTACAATAATAGTTAATTATAAGAATAGAGGCATTGGTGTAATTTACCAGGGTTGCCAGACGTAACGATATTGAAGTTGAAATTAAATGTCACGCGAGGGAAAGGTCCCGATTCGCCCGTTATAAAAATATGTCAATGCTGATATGTATCTACTAAGTGCTTACTTGCGATTTTCGAACCCTATAGGTACCCAAGCAAAGAGATTTTTAACCTTCAGGCCCACCACTAAAGAGTCTAGTTTGAATGAAGACGACAGATCTTACTGCTAGATCTGCGGTAAAGTCAAGGTCGCGCCAGCATCGCGGGCAACGCCCCTCGCAAACCCGTTATGGCCCATGTATTAAAAACCCGCCAATTACATAACGTGATCATCATAAAAACTAGTTACGGAAAGAGATAATTAGTGTTACTGTGTTAGGTACAATTTGTACAAGGCCCGTCCAATGTAGTAGTAAACTTGAAACATCGCAGCTGACATTGAATAGGTTCCTTCCTCAAGTAGGTATCGATTACCATTGTTGTATGTTGATATTTAAGTATTACGCGATGTGTTATCGATGTTATGGTTCGTATTTTATAAAGCCGTTATCGTTTCGCAGTGAGATTTGAGTGTAGCGATGCGTGTCCACTTTATACGCTTACAACCGTGATATTTATGGACTAACACTTGGAAACCGTCTGACTGTTCCCATGGTGTCTAGTTATGTACTCTGAGTAGAGTATAAGGCGGGGTGTGGTAGTGCAAAGGGGGGGGGGGGGGGGGTTTGGTAGTATAAAAGGAGTCCTTTATACTACCAAATCTGTAATCCTTTTATGAACATTATTGACTTCATTAAAAGAAATAGGTAGGTGATATGAATAATTTCGGCTCTACACGACTGAGTATCAAAACTTGCAATGTTTGTGGCTGCCAAAATTTTTTTAATAATTATGCTGACGACATCGTCCAGTAAATTTTCTAGGTGCTGAATGTAATACCGAAATACTTGGGTCAAATCGTCTTGAGGTCATGAACCTTACATTTTATTCGCGGATTCAGTTTTTATTTGGCACGCTAACACTGCGTAGAATGTTATGAAATCTGGCACGAGCAGCGTATATCTTCGTCTACAATAAATTGATACTAGTTCTAAATAATATAATGTTGATCTTGAATCTTGATACACTATGAATACCTAATATAACGTTGTGATTTTCCTTATAATATCTCTCTTCTCGTGTTATTGCGAAGCGTAATCCATATTTCCGTCAAAGCTGTCAGATTGACACCGTCAACGGGGTTTTTATCTTTTGTGAGCGCTTTTTGGCATGGGTGCTTTTCTGACGCTAGCGCGGCTTAAAAGAGCTGTAAATCCCAGAGCATGATGAAAAAAAAACATGCAAATCGTGTTTTAGAAGCGCCTATGCAAATAAGCGCTTAGCGTCTGCTGAGGCGCAAATTGTCCAAATGACGTAACCAAAAAATAACTGTGCTGTCACTATTATCATCGATATGTAGATTCTATTGTTATAGATAATGGTGGCACGAGTCTTAAACGTGAGGAGCGTGAATTAAAAAAAAGTAAAATCCAGTACCTACACAATTTACTACCTCTACGTTTTGGCATTCACGAAGGAAGGAACATCCCTTATCGATTATCTGTCTCATGGAACCAATTTAAGCGATGTGATTGCTGCCTGATTTTAGTTAGCGAAACCAGGTTCTCACCGTACTATCAAGCACCAGTTTGTATCCATCATCCTTCTGCTTTTCTTCCTGTATTATTTTGGGTCGGCGCACCATATCTTCTGATTTCATATTAACCTTTCTTGCCATAAATAGTCTTTTAAACATTCCGTCCTTCGTCTCTTTGGTTTTCTGTTATGTATTATACATTACATTTACATTCACCCTAGAAACTGAACATGACCCTCATTCCCAATTCTAGTACGATTTTTGTTTATTACCTAATGTTGCTGTTATGCTGTCCAAATATCATCAACTAAAACGTCGCCGGCAGATAATGTAGCCTCACGATTTCTATGGGTATCATTTTTTTCTTCAAAGCCTTGGAAGTTCAAAACGCTTCTTATCGTTAATTCTAATCCATCTATTTAATTGCAATCAAACGTAATTGCGTCTTATTGCTGTAGGTAGTGCGGTGTCTTTACTATTTTAGTTCAATTTACTAAATTGGCAAATATTGGTTAATGGTGACACTCCCCGAGGTAAAGACGACCCGATTGCAGAGTCGACCAATCATTTGCGCGAAACGGAGACATGATGTGTAGATCAACCAATGTATTTGGTGGATTTCCTGCACGTCTTGGTGGAGTATCCCTCTTAGGCTATCGAGTCCAAAAGCAAGACTTTTGGACTAGTTATCACAAGGTCGATCAAGACGTATCACTAAGTTTGTGCTTTTCATTAGTAAAGAGACGTGAAACTCACGAGACGTGAGACATGATGAAATACGACAATAAAAACTTAATACGCAGTCCTGCACATTCTTGGTAATGAATGCTAGTAGGTACTTGGTGAAAGTATGTCAAATGTTCACAAAAATAGATGAAAACTCGCACGATTCAAAACTGAATCAAATAATGAATTTCGGATTTGTTATATTTGTGTTTGTTTTCTCGAATGCTGCTTGTATTTTTCTTAAATCGCTGTGCCTACATATTCTGTTCCAATCATTGCCCTCATTAACATTGGTATAACCATATCTGTAATAGAAAACGATTTTGTTCTTTTTCTTATATATGACGTTTAAAAGTGACTTTTGACGGTCTAATGGAAATTCATGATTTGACTTTGACTCTGACTTTATCTGATAATTATGAATATCGTAAGTTTCTTCTTTTGGATCAATACAAAAATTTCAACCCTAAATGTTTAGGACAATCTTATAATGTTCTACCGATGTTGTCTAGGTCTTTGATCTGGGATTGTGAAACCGTTATAGTGCTACATAATAATGAGATTACTGACAGATCTTTTGGCTCCTGTTCTTGCCACGACTATTTTTAATCTTATCAAAATTCCGGCCTTGAAACATCCCTAAATAATGTCACCTGTATTGGGTATTGCTAAATTCCTCTCCAGGCGTCCTACGTCACGGAAATCTCCGTAACTACCAGAGTTTAATGTTCGTATTCAATGCTCACAGTTTAGCCAGTGAGTCACCGTTTTCATAAGAAGTTTCATGTAATACCTACTAACTAGTTCAGTGCTTGCTTTACTATATCGTGATCGTGATGAGTTTGAAATCTTATCGTAAACTATCACTTACAATTTCCTTATTTTCTGTTTGTATTGTTTTATAGTACTCTTAAGCATATGACGCTTGAAACCTATTGACGTTTGAGCACTTTTTATATAAAACTAACTTTTGCTTGCGTCTTCATCTGCGTGGAAGTCAAATTCAACGTTGTTAGCCGAAATGTCCTACCTGCAAACTATCTGACGAATTTTAGCTTCATAAGTTAAGTAGTTTTCTATAATTCGTGTTTAATTAGTGTGTGATCTTTCGCTTTTTTCTTAGTTCTTATTTCTATTATAAATGCGACAGTTTGGATGGAACGATGTTTCTTACTCAATCACGCCAGAACGGCTGAACGGATCTAGACGTGTTTTGGCACAGAGATAGATTATAGTCTGGAATAGCACATAATATAGTATTTTTATTCTTCCCGTGGAATAATATATCAACTTTGACACGAATAAATTCGCGGGCAGAAACTGGTATGTGTATAAATAGATCATCAATGTCGGTAAATTCTCGACGCTGTTTTTATTGCGATAAACATCATACTCGTAGAAACTCAAAAGTTTCAATATCCTCTGTACAACTTTGAACATGTTTAAAACAAATGTTTCTTGGCAACAATTTAGTATTAAGTAGAATACGTAATAATAGCTTATTATTACAGAAATTTAAAGCCCGTACAGACGTAGATCTTACTAATATTGTAGACTAGCTTCTGCCCGTGTCAAAGTTGATTTTGTCCACACAAACTTTGGACCCCCGTTTCGATCCCTTAGGGGTGAATTTTGGAAAATCCTTTCTTAGCGGACGTCTACTAACTATAAACTACCTCCCTGCCATTGCGGTTTTCGATATTTCGTGATGAGTGAGTGAATGAATATGAAAGTGACCTTTCGCTTTTATATATTCAGATAGATTAGATTTAGATAGATTACAAATACGAAAGTACCTCTGTCTGTCTGTTATGCTTTCACAACTGAACCACGGCTTAACATGTCTGATCGTGATTTGTGCCGATTGACTGTGAGTAGTAATGTGTTATGTTTGGTAATAAAATTTGAATCATGTGACATCGGAACTGTTTATTGTTTGTACAGCTTTGATGAATTAGCTTTGACAGTACAATAATCCATATTATTACTATCGGTGATTGATGTTAGGTACTTACCTGTTTAAAATTAACAATTATAGTAGAATAACATTCTGTTTTAATTGAAGTTGTCAAATTGTGATGGTCTTAATTATAATAGTAGATCTAGAAATCTTGATGATGATGTTGATTTACCTGCGGAGGTTTTTTTTACGCGGAACCTTAATTCCTTTTCTAAAATAAAAGTAGCCTATGGTACTCTTTTTACCACCAGCTATCTGCCAGTATAATTCCAGTCTAAATAGGTTCAGCCGATTCTGAGATTAGCCAAAACAAACATACAAGCAGACAAATAACATTTTTAAAACATACATAAACTCACGCCTTTTTTCCCATGAGGCAGACTACAGAATGTCACCTGCTGCGATCTTCACTTACCCCTTTCGCTTCGTCCACACTACAAGTTCTGCGCACCCGCCCTTTCTCAAGAACTTCATTACCGTATAAACAATCATAAGGATTTAGTAAAAGACGTAATAACTATGATTCATAGAGCATGGGAAAACCAGCGTATTTGTAAAGTGCAATATTATATTATGCTGTTATTGTGTAACGAAAAGTTACGTAATGTCGAACTGCGGTTGTACTAGTATGACGCACTCATGAATATAACCGAACGCCGGGATTTCTGGCAGGCTGCAGGAAAATGCGCGAATTCACAAACATGTTTGGGGAAAGGCGGTTAATATTTATGGCAGATGTGAGTTGCAACGCAGGAAGGGGACGCCTTAGGAAGACCTACACTGACCTTATTGGTGAGGTTCTTCAGAAAGGTCAGGTGCGCAATACTCGTAACCGGCGTGCTTGTGTGACGAGATGTATGAACGTGGACGAGGCGAAAGTATTCGTAGTATGTAAGGATCGTAGCGGGTGGCGTTTTGTTTCTGCCTACCCTTATGGGAAGAAGGCGTGATTTTATGGTTATTTGGGGAATACAAGTGCCTACATAATTAGTATTGTTGTAAATAAACATCACCATCTTCCTGCCCCTGTCCTATGTTACTTGGGGTTGGTGCAATAGGTATGTTTTCTAGCCTAGTTATTGGTGTAAACAGTTTAGGCTGAGCTACTTATAGCTTCGTGTAAAGCAAATCGATCAATAATGTTATAAATTAAACAAACAACGGGCACGATTCATGAAAGGCTAGGATCTTAGTAAAACTTAAACATAGTAATACCTACTATAACGGGTGTAATCCATCCATCTTCTTTGGCCTTCATCTCCCTCGCTATCCATTTATATTCATTACTCTTTAAGTCATGCGTTCCACCTCTCCTCTTTACATGCTCATACCAAGATAAACGAATTCCCTTTCAATTTTTTTGTCACTGGTGCCACGTAAATAAACATAAACAAAACAATAAACATAAACTTAGTTATTTTACACTTTATTTAAGCAAAATTAAATGTTTATTAATATTTTATATGTAGGTACCTAATGAGACCACGTTTATGACCATCTGCCCTAAAAAATTTATAAGTAACCTTAGTTGGTGGTTGGCCGTAGAAGTAAACAATGTCTAAATTAATAATCTTCTATTGTATAGATAAAATTCACTTCGAGTTGGCTGTTACCTTCCGTCCCGCTTCGCCACCCCACGCCTCAAGTCAGACTAGTATGGATAGCAAATTCGTTATTTAATTTCCATGGTATTTTGTGAATCTCTTGATAGTGTTTCTGTTTCACAAATCTGACAAAAAAAGCTATTGTTTTTTTAGAGATTTTGGTATAAATAAAGTGAAATTAAAGCGAACGCAACTATCAGTTGCAACAAATAGATTTCTTTTTTATTATTTCCAAATCATAGGTAGGTACTTACCTACTTTTTTTGTATTACATTTTTTGGTTTTTAATATTGTGAAAATGATTTTCTATTACCTCTTCACATAAATTTGCCGATATGGAGGTGAGTTTAGGATCACTTTTCTGCTGTTAGGTACATAATTTTCTTTCTTAGATATAGTTATCTCAAAGAGATTGCTTTAATATTTTTCATAAATATTAGAGTAATCTTTAAAAAAAATAGGCTTTTACAATTAATAGTCTCAGAAAAAAATAAACGTTCCTGATGGCTAATTATTGGTCTATAGAATATGTGAATTCACATATTTTATGGACCAAAAATAAGCACACACACAACTTTATGATTATATTTTATAAATAGGATTATTAAATGTGTACAATAAAATTTATTATTACAATTATATTATGTTTTTGTTAATGGTACTTGTGCCTATGACATCTGTTAACGACGCCAACTTGAAGTGAATGGCTAGTATATAAAATTGTCCCTTTTCAAACGTCAAATTGTGCATGTAAATGAAACTTGACCCTTGTTGCAGATGCACACCCGCTAAAGGCCCACACAGGGCACTGGTGGCGTCACTTCTCTCCAAGAGTTCATCTCTAAATTCTCTCATAGCACTGCCATTCCAAAGCCGGGACTACCATGAGATCACTGGCAACATAATCTGCCCCAATGTAGTCAGGGGCATCGACCACTTGAGAGATCCACGTCTCAATAAGGTAAGGAATTCTGCACTAATATGATCTAGGTGACGATATTATGTCAAAACATCCCTGAGTGTTCTGAAATTAAATATGAATTAGGGCGCGTACACATAGAACGTCCGATTTAACAGGATCCGTTTTAACTGATCCGTCGCTACTGGATATCGGATAGGTATTTTTTACTGGAACCGGAATACTGTATTCTGTGTGAACTCGCTCATACAACTTCATACGCTAATAACATATACGTTAATTTAAACGGACCTGTAAATCGGACGTTCTATGTGTACGCGCCGTTATGTTGTAAAGGCATCGGACGCCATTCATCTCATCTGTGCCAAAATGCGATACACAACGAAGAATTTTGAAGAACTGAGTTTTAGTCAACTTTGGAACCTATAGGTAGTGGAATCTTAGCACGTAGAAACTGAAAAAATTGCTGGGCATATCCTACGTAGTTTTGAAATGTTGGGTAGCTCCTATAGACCAGGCAATATAATTTAATGTTCATGCTAGATCAAACAGGAAATAAATACGTACCTATAGCAAATTTGCGACGACAATTTGCTTTTGTATAATTTTCCCTAGTTTTTCCTTAACGTTATTGAACTATTGAGCTAAATGTAAGGAAAAACAGCTGACATTGTCAATTTTTTTACAAAAGCATTGAATTATTTAAATGAAACTTAGTAATTGGTGTAGATATTCTAGGTTGAGCTAGTTTTGGCTTCGTGTAAAGTAATAGGGTGGATAGTGGTGAAATAAAATAACAGGCACACGACCCACGAAATGCTTGACCAGCTTATCTTAATAAAAATTAAAATTACTACTACTTGCCTATAGTACATAGGTGATACGTTTGGTAGGTAGTAGGTAAATAATTACTATTTACTACTATAACAAGTGTAAAAGTCACATAACGGAGCCGAAAGTTGCGTCATTGCGATATTTTATTTGGTTTTAGACCACATCTAGGAATTTTCTGGTTACGGAAAAATTCCAAAGTACGTCCGAGGTTACTTTCTGTCACGTTTTTTTTAAACAGGTTTTAAATATTTATTAAACTTAAAATACACCCCTGTACCTAATATTGCATGCGCCCTTAAACACAATGTTTTACGTGCGTTACATTGCGCACGTCCATAAACTGTGATTATTCACAAAAATATGTAAATGTCGCTTTCCGGCAATAATTTTCGGTTAGTTCCACTATGCACTAGTCCCGCTATGCCCGACTCGAAAAATACCTACGGAAAGGTGCCGCTATGCACGAAATTCTTCAATTCTACGCAAACAATGGAAGACACAGTTGGAAAGAAAAGTGTTAAGTGAAACGTTTTGAAAATTGAGTAGTGCTATTCGTTTAAGCGTAAGAGTCTGTAAGTTATAATTTGTTTTGTCTTGTTACAAAATGTAGGATTACCCAAGAAAAAAAGTACTAGGGTGTCATAAAATCGAGCAGGTATATCAAAAATATTTTCGATCTGTAAAAATCAAGATGGTAGTTTTTTAGCACCTTACACTGACAATATCATCCAAAGCATATCTCCAACAGTTTTACTCAGACTGGAATTCAGGGATTGTCATTAAAAAAAATGTACTAGGGTGTCAGAAAATCAAGGATCATTAAACATAAATCATTTCATTCATTATTATCTATTAAAGCAGAGTACAACTCGAATTGATTGGCAAGTTCTAAATAACGCCAGCGAAGCCGCAGGCAAAAGCTAGTCTAGTGGTTAAATAAAATATTTTACTTTTTTTATTTTCCATGTATGGTGTGGACGGACACTTGATACGAGCACTGAAATCTTTATACAAAGATTCCAGTGCTTGTGTTAGGATTAATGGGGCATACACTGACTGGTTTTGCATCTCAAGAGGTGTAAGACAGGGCTGTGTAGCGTCTCCTTGGCTGTTCAACCTATACATGGATAGTTGTTTGGCGGATTTGAGAGAGAGTGAGTGTGGATTAAGGATGGATGAGTTGCTTGTCAAATGCCTGTTATACGCAGATGATCAAGTTCTTCTTGCATCGTCGGCAGAGCAGTTGCAAGACATGGTAACGGTAATGAATGACGCGTTTAAGAGGAAAGGGATGAATATAAATGTGAACAAGACGAAAGTGATGGTTTTTGAAAGAGAAGAGGATGTAACGGTGTGTGATGTGAAAATAAATAATGAGAGTGTGGATCAATTGAATGAGTTTGTATACTTGGGCAGTATGTTTACTAGAGATGGAAAGATTGATGCTGATGTGGAAAGGAGAGTAACTGCGGGAAATAAAGTGAATGGTGCTATACATGCGGTTGTGACCAACCAGTTCATGCCCAAAAAGGCTCGACTGGCTGTTCACAACGGCGTGCTGGTGCCTACACTTATGTATGGAAGTGAATGTTGGGTTTGGCAAACGAGGCATGAGAGTAGGATTAATGCTGTGGAAATGCGTTCCTTGCGGAGTATGTGTGGTGTAACTTTGAACGATAGAGTGAGGAATGAGGTTATACGGGACCGTTGCGGATTAAAAGAGGATGTAGTGACAAAGATAGAAAAGGGTATGCTTAGATGGTTCGGTCATGTTGAGAGGATGAGTGAAAGACGATTAACAAAAGGTATTTATATGGCAGAGGTGAGTGGTAACGCAGGGAGGGGTCGCCCTAGGAAGACCTACACTGACCTTATTGGTGAGGTTCTTCAGAAAGGTCAGGTGCGGAGTACTCGTAACCGGCGTGCTTGTATGACGAGATGTATGAACATAGATGAGGCGAAAGGAGTATGTAAGGATCGTAGCAGGTGGCGTTCTGTGGTTTCTGCCTACCCCCATGGGAAAAAGGCGTGAGTTTATGTACTTTTTTTCATCACTGCCCACGAATTTGATTTCGTGCATAGCGGCACCTTTTCGTAGGTATTTATCGAGTCGGGCATAGCGGGACTAGTGCATAGCGGAACTAACCGATAATTTTTGCTTAAAGTTAGTCTGAAGGGTAGTTTCCGCTATGGGATGTATCTTTTTACACCCTGTATCAAATCTAATGTTAATCCCGCCTTTAGTTTCCGTATTTATTCTGGATTGACTATAGATCGAAATAAATAACCATTGGTGTGAATTGTATTTATTACACACGATAAGATAAATCCCTTTTATTAGTGAAACACTGACTTATGATGTAGAATTGTAGATAATCATGAGAGATAACATTAAAACGTTTTTTTTTTAGGGTCTAGCATTCACACTGGAAGAACGTCAGGCGCTAGGCATCCATGGTCTTTTGGCAGCCAAGTTCAAGACTCAAGAGGAACAACTGGAAATATGTACGATATCCATTGACAGATATACAGACAACCTAAACAAATACCTCTACCTCGTCGAGTTACAGGTGATTAAACAACATGATAAAGGTACCGTTGATTCTGTGCAACTATTTTATAGTTCAAACTGGGTTTTGGAATCAGGGTCTGGTATGGGATGTTTATACAAATTCTAGTTTATAATGTTAGTTCTTGGTATGAACTTTAATGCTTATAGGATTTGTTGAATTAATGTGTAAGGCTGCGTACAGACGAGCAGCTTCCTCTGTCGACAGCTGAAGTTGGCTGCAAAGTGCTGCTCGTCTGTATGCAGCCTAACTCTCCTAATGTGTGGATGGTGACGACCGAGGTAGTTTTAGTGAGATAAGAATCCTACACCGCCTATAGCATTCGCGAATTGTACTGAACTACTGAACATGAAGAGTATTTTTTATAACTGTATGATTTTTTACTAGAATTCAAAATAACTGGGGTGACTGACATTGCACTGCAATTGACTGACATTGGGTAACTAACTGTCTGGGTGGTTTAATTGGCATTCTAGTGGTGAAAGAATGCGATTATTTGAAAGGTGTGAACAACACTTTGTATTTTTTATTTCTGCTTGAATTATGTATCTCCTCAGTTCAAAACGGTCACATTTTTAAATACTGCCACTTTACTCGAATTACAGCAATGAGAATTTTGGCTAATCTTATTGTCCTTGACCTAAATTCGTCATCAACCAAGCTTAGCTTCGGAAAATCAATGTTTATCGGTGTTAAAATAAAGGTCATAAATGCAAGGCTTTTCATTTATTTTGGGTGTGTATACCAATGGTGTATAAATGGCGGTTTGTGTATAATATACCATTATACATCATGATATCTAATCATCTGTCCAATTCTAACTTTGATTTTAGTATAATAGCCATACACATTACGATGTAGGTACCTATTGCGCAAGTTTAGCCTTGCGTGACGCCGTTATGCCAATAAATGGGTCAGATACTTGCGTTAATTCATCCCCTACACTGTAATGCATACTTGTGCAAGTTCAAAATTGAAAAAGTACACCGTTATGTGAAAACGGTGTTACAAGAAAAACAATGAATAGAGCTATTTAAAACAGACAAAAATGTTTAAAATTTTTCTCTGTTTAGCTCCAATAATTATCATCAAAATGGCCTAAATAAATTAAAACATTGCTCGCACAAACAACATACAACAACAACAACACAACGTACAAAAGAGAAATAATTAAAATAACATTGCCGGTGTTACAGCGGAAATGGTTCACACCCTACTTACGTGGGGCGCGGTTCAATTTGTACAGTCCGTGGAAAATTTAAAAAGTGCGTTTCTATTTTTGTATCATGTTACGTAACAGATCATAAGTATATCCGGATATAAACTAACTAGCTTCCGTTCGCGACAAAGTTAATATATTTTCCGACGGGAGCCGTAATTTTTCCGGGATAAAAAGTATAATTATGCTATGACAGACTATAATATACTTGAGAGCAATAAAATCGCACACCCCTTGTAATTTGGTTAACAAAATAAATATTTATTCAGATTCATGAAAAAAACTGCCTTAACAAAAAAAGTCAAGGTGTGCGATTTTATTGCTCTCAAGTGTAAGTTACTTACTGTTCTGTGTTAATAGACTGTATTGACTGAAAAAATCACAATCAAACAAAAGTCCAAGTCTTTTTCAAAATAAACATGGCAATGTTCATAATAATTGTATTAAATTGTTGCAGGAGAGAAATGAGAAGTTATTCTTTAGGCTTCTATCGGAGAATATTGAGAAGTTTTTGCCGATCGTATACACGCCGACAGTGGGCCTGGCGTGTCAGAGGTTCGGCCTCATTTACAGGAGGCCTAGGGGCTTGTTCATCACTATTAACGACAAGGGACATATATTCAGCATTCTTAAAAATTGGTGAGTGTTAATTTTGTGATTTTTTGCTCATACTTTTGATTTGAAGGCCAGTTCTCGAAATATCAAAGAACATACCTACATTCAAAACACAGTTATACGATAAGTACCCAGTATGCACTCATTGATTACCAAAATTGACTGGGCCGCGATTCGCATAACCAAAAAAATTAAAAAATTCAAATACTGGGTTTGCATGACGGTATAAGGGGTATAACTATATGAATAAAGGAATGTTCAGGGGCCGCCTTATCTAAGCTACCTTGGAAAAAAAAGAGTTCTTAAAGGTATATCACCAGTCTAGGCTAGCCTGATTGACCTAGACTGTTGAAGGCCAGAAAAAATCGATAGGTAACAAGAGCGCATACCTAATGGAATGTCTCACAACTTTAAAATACTCAATAAACGTTCGACTTAGGACCTATTTCACCACCATCGCATAATATTACTAGGTAGCTCTGTATTTTTCAAAAATGGAACAGAATTTGTAGGAAAATACAAACTGTTCCATTTTTGAATAATCTGGTTAAAATAAATGCCTATTCATTTAGAGGTATTAAAACGTTCCCATAGGGCCTGTTCCAAAACATTTTCAAACAAGTTCTGTTCTATTTTTATAATAATTTTGGGATTAAAACCTGTTAAGCGGTAGTAAAACGGTTCTTTAGTATGAAGTCTAATATCGTAATTGTTAAATAATCAAAAATATTTCAGATTAATTAAAAATTAAACGATCAGATTCGTATCTACAATGTCTAAAAACATAACTAAATAAAAGATGAAATTGTAGCTAACTTTAATAGCTTTTATGATATCGTAAATCCGTCTTAGATTTCAATAATACGGTCTTTTGCAATCGCGTCCATTAATTTTTGCAAAGAGACGATTTCTTCAATATTTCTCTCTCTAAATCATTCGACAAACGCCACCTCCGATTACGAACAGTACCTCAAAATTTTTTGTAAACGTTTCTTTCAACTTATTTTTCTAATCGATAAACATCAGACATTGCTTTTATTTGTTCTATTGAAATAGACTCTCGACTCCACGGTGTAAGACAAGTATAACTTTCAATAGATTTACAAAACTATTAGAATGAACAATGGAAATTCTCCCACTTAAAGTAAAACAACGCTATGTAAATCACAGTAATGGCAGTCGATATCGTTATTCATTCCGTATCCTCAACCTATAAAGCAATAAAGCAACAATTTCTTTTCATTTTGTATGAAAATAACTCCAAGCAATTCTATAACATTACTCACTCTATCGTAATAGGTATGTAAACAAAGCTTACGGTGAATGAACGTGGATTGTACTATAATTCATTTGTTTTTACGATCTACTTCGCTTTTGGGAGTTTCTCCAAAGTAGGTTAGTAACCTATAAAGGGGCCCGCTGACGGTGGGCCAGCATCAGTGGGGGGCGCGGATCATGCGTCAAGTGTATATCGGTCGCTAGACTCATGGTGGTATAAGGAACTGTGGGATTTTAGTCTGACGTAGCTCCCCTTTTTCCTCAGATAAAATACCTTCTATCTGAGGAAAAAGGGGAGTTACGTACCTACGTCTATGAGTTATACACACGCCATGA
This sequence comes from Hoplodrina blanda, assembly GCA_949316365.1. Taxonomy (NCBI): domain Eukaryota; kingdom Metazoa; phylum Arthropoda; class Insecta; order Lepidoptera; family Noctuidae; genus Hoplodrina; species Hoplodrina blanda. The sequence continues at coordinate 11,032,241 of OX438585.1, forward strand.
CAGGTCACAGAATAAGTAAGCTGAAGTGGCAATGGGTCAGCCATATAAGCCGTAGAACCGATGGCCGTTGAGGTAGCTATGTCCTTGAGTGGAGACCGTGAAATAAACATAGTGGGATGCCCTCAGGCTCGGTGGAGCGACGATCTTCGCAGGGTAGCTGGTAGCAACTGGATGAGAGATGCCGAAAATCGAAATAAGTGGCTTGCGATTGGAGAGGTATATGACCAGCAGTGGACTGCTATAGACTGATGATGATAATGAGATATATTCCGATATCTCTCTATACGTAAATGACTTGTACGTTTTACGTTGCGGCAGAACCCTGGGGTAAAACCAAGTAGTCTTAGTAAATAGTCCTCTTTTCACAAAAATGTTGGAATAAGTAACAAGAGCATGTATTTAGATGGTCCAATAAATAACAGAATACTGCAATCCAAAATCCGTGTATACCAATGCACAGTAATTTTATCGGAGATCATGATATAACCCTTATATTTCGTTCAATATAGTATAACAAAGCCCACGTGTAGCAACAGACGTTGTCTAGACGAGATGAATGATAGAGATCATTTCGTATCAGGTCTAGGGCTCAAATATTGGTATAAAGATAACAATTCACGACTTTCTCGGAATCGGGTGATTTTTTCTATACATGAGTTCTATACTAAGTCAACATCTGACTGTAGCGACATTTATTCGCAGCATGTGAGCTACAACTGACATTCCTACATCGCGCATTCAACATTCTGCACGACGTTAGCATAATATACAAAATCCCGACAACAACCGTCGGGCAGTAGCCCACCAGACACAACACCCGTCTGGTCAAAGGATCCTCCCTTTTCAACGGAGGATGAGAAACTTTACACCGTGCTTCTCATATTATTCCCCTAAACACACGTTTAAGAAAATAAATATGCATTCGATTATCCGATCCCTGTGTTACCACTGCACAAATGTTCGATACAAAATAAATGGCATTTTTTTTTACTGAAGCATGTTTTTATTGCACAATGTTAAAAGTAAAATTATTTTTCAAGGCCCGAACCTGATGTTCGTGCGGTGGTCTTCACTGACGGAGAAAGGATCTTGGGTCTCGGGGATCTTGGTGCATACGGCATGGGTATTCCTGTCGGAAAACTCGCCTTATATACCGCCCTCGCCGGTATAAAGCCCCACCAGTGCCTTCCAATCACTTTGGACGTGGGCACAAATAATCAGGTAGCGTAAAGTATAATTTATGCATGTTTTGTAATGTCAAGGTCAGAACCGGTGTCTATTTTTGACTATTTAAAGTAGTTTCTTTATGTATCGTTCTTTTGCTTTTTTATATGTTTAAAATGTTCTATGTTCTTAATGTTGATTCCGATTTTATTTTGGGTCTGATATTTATAGAATCACATATCGCCTCGTCATTTGTATGTCTGATTGCACAAAATATGTTGTTGATAGCTGTGTAGAGAAACCATGTAACCGACGCCATAGTGCAATTAATGAAAAGCCAAATAATAAAGAAAAAATAAAAAGAATAAAATACGATCATTATAAATGTTTGCTTCTATTTACTGAGTAGCTAAATAAATAAATTACAACAGATTTACGCGAATAGTACGAGGAACAAACCCAGTAAACAAAACATTGCAGAGATTTGAACTTTATGAGTATTTAAATAAGATCGATTTTTCAGAGTCTCCTGGAGGACCCGTTGTACATTGGTCTACGACAGAAACGTGTACGAGGCCAGGAATACGATGAGTTTATTGATGAATTTATGGAAGCTGTCATCCAGAGATACGGACAGAATACATTACTACAGGTGAGCTGTTAGTATCTACTATAATTAGAAAATAAAGTCATGGTCATCGCGTCTAGATTTTTATCTACTTGGGTACCTATGTGAGGTGAGATATGTTAAAAATCTTGCGGAATTTAAAAGATTAAGCAGTTAGCAAAGTTACAATGTATTAAATAAAGGAATATGATATGTCGTCTTTCTTTCATCGTAAACGTGCTTCCTTTACAAACGTAACATCCCTTATAACCTCTTTGAAGGGCAATTAAAAAACTAATAACGCCAAACCTTATTATTTAATTAGGTACGCTAAATTTCTAGTTGATTAAAATCAAACTTCAACTTCTTTCTTGGTGCTTTATATATTATCCTAGTTACGAGATGAGTGGAAGACGATTAACAAAGGGTTTTTATATGGCAGAGGTGAGTGGCAAAGCGGGGAGGGGTCACCCTAGGAAGACCTACACTGATCTTATTGGTGAGGTTCTTCAGAAAGGTCAGGTGCGGAGTACTCGTAACCGGCGTGCTTGTATGACGAGATGTATGAACGTAGATGTGGCGAAAGGAGTATGTAAGGATCGTAGCAGGTGGCATTCTGTGGTTTCTGCCTACCCCTATGGGAAAATGCGTGAGTTTATGTATGTATGTATGTGTACGATTCTTGCATTTTTTCCGGATTAAAAAGTATTGTCCTATTACAATGTGCTATTCCAGACTATAATCTGTCTTTGTGCCAAACTTTAACCGGATCCATTCAGCCGTTCTGGCGTGATTCAGTAACAAACATCCATCCATCCAAACTTTCGCATTTATATAAGTAACTAGCTTTTGCCCGCGACTTCGTCCGCGTATATGTCGGTTATCGCGGACGCAGACGAAGTCGAAGTCAAATAAAAAGTAGCCTATGTCCTTTGTTGGGGTTCACACTTACCCTGTACCAAATTTCACACAAATCGGTTCAGTAGTTTAGGCGTGAAGAAAAGACAGACAGACAGAAAGACAGACAGACAGACAGACAGAGTCACTTTCGCATTTATAATATTAGTAAGGATAGTCGTAAGATATCAAATAGACAGGGAGACAAATGAATATCATGAAATGTCGCGTAAAACAGGCGGTTTAAATATAAGAAACACGTTTTCATTAATAAAATACTGCAGTCAGATATTATAATCGTTTTTATCAGCTCATTATCTTGCAATTAAGTTATCTTTGCACAAAGTATTGAATCATTGCCCTTGATTTAAATCAATGACTAAATCAATTAGGTATTATTAATGTAATTCGGTATCGTAATAAGAAGCACAATACATTATGTCAAGATAAGATAAAACAAACGCAAGTCACACAGTGTTCCGTTCCTTTTTTCTAAAGAAAAATAAAATACATCTTATTTTTTTTTATTGACTGACTTTTTTGTGACATCCCTAAATCATCTCGCAAGCTGCTTATGGTTTAACTGTTGATTCTAACAAAAAAGTTCAGGTCGTCTTTCCAATTGGGTCATACCCGTTAAATTTGTTATACTCGATCCAATTAAGAGGCTCACTTCAAGGAATTCTAGGAACTCTTTTTAATATATAAAAATGAAGTGGCTGTTTTGTAATGTCAAAATAACAGCTTTTGGCTTTTTACAAAATAAATATGAATTATAATTGTACATGGTTATATTGTTTAAATTTTGGTCAGTCTGTTGTTTCCAATAATCACCGAAACGGCTGGACCGTTTTTGACGGGACATTCACTGACGGATAGCTGATGTTAAATGGAGTAACTTTTATTTCAGAAAAATGTTTACGGTTCCGCTCAAAATAAATAAAACGTCATAACTGACATTCACGCGAATGAATTCGAGCATCGAATAATTTTCCGTGACATGTTCGATTGTGATAAGTTTAGCATGAACAATTATACCGTGTGCAGTTTGCACACAAACGGTTTCTTTAAGGTACTTTATATAACGTTATCTTATCCGATACATTGTAGACCTAATCGATGAAGAATTGAACGATTTTCGACAGCATCTGGTAATTTCCAAATAAACCTGATAAGGAACCGATATGTTTGTAGTTATTGACTCAGATTTATCGATATCATACCTATTAATATTTTTAGATCAGACGTTTCAAGTTTTCTAATTACTGGCGACCTGACCCGCCTTTGTACTCTCAGGTTTTCATAGAAAAATACCGACTAAATGTCTAAGTCGCAGGCCACGCTGGCGCGACGCGTCTTGCGTCTGCGATGAGCGGAAAAAACAATAATACGGGTTGAACGGGGGGTGCCACGTTGGCGCGACTGGCGTGCGCGTCCGGCGACCGCGACCAGCGGATCCCTAGTACGAGTTCGCGCGTCCTGCGTATTTATTAATATTTTTGAATTATCCGCGATGCAAAACATAAATACGGAGGAGTTTACTAGTGAAATCTACGGTATTCATCCCCATTTTTCAACCGACTTCAAAAAGGAGGAGGTTCTCAATTCGGCGCTTATGTTTTTTTTTTTTTTGTATGTATGTTACCTGATTTCTCAGCCAATTATGAATAGATTTTGATGATTCTTTTTTTTTTGAAAGAGTATTCTTCCGAATAGGTCCCATAGAAGTTCATCATCAGATCTTCTCATGATCTGATGATGAACTTCGGAGATATGGAACGGAACTCCTTATAGAATCACAGCATAACTGTCGTAACCAGTAAAATTGCTTTGTTTATACGTGTAGTCGATGACTGACTGAAGGAAGAGAGGGTGGGTACGTCAACCCCCCTCCTACTACTTTTTAAAATTAAATATATCGTGTGAGGTATTGTTTGAAAGGGCTTTCTGTAAGGATTTCAAACATTAACACACAAACACTAAAAAGTGAAAAATAAAAAGCTTTTTTACAAAAAAATAAAACCGCCTTCAAAAACTACAAAACAAAAAAAATAACTTTATTTTTTTGTAAAAAAGCTTTTTTATTTGTAATATATCCTGCGCAAAAAAACTACTTCCTTCTAAACATGAAAGTTCCAATTTAGACAAACTCATTTTAAACCCCGCGCAATAATAGCAGATAAAATCCACGCGTCCCGCGGCCGCTTCAACGTGGCACCCTACAGCGGCAAGACGCAGCGTCTAGACTCCTTCCGCCGCCGCAGGTCGCCCCCGCTCACCGCAGTCGCTCTAGCGTGGCCTGCGACTAAGATTTCCCGATTTGAAAAGTTTTCATTCATGTACCTATAACATGTCCTGACAATTACGAATATAATAAAAAAGTCAGCCAGTTAGGTCGAGTCTAACTTAAATAAATAAATACTAGGAAACTCGAGCAATATATAAAAAATCGCGCTTTTTACACGAATACTCAAATTAAAGAACGTTTTCTTCAAATACGTACAATACAAACTCAATGACTTTTTCGTACCACTTGCTCAAAAAAGTGACATTCTATGCCACAAAAAGCGAACATAACAATAGTCATTTTTAATCTGTTAAAAACAGGGAAAGAAAATTGTACTGAATTTCATTCATGCTCTAGGGAGAGAATGTGATTTAAATTTGGAATACTTACCGACTGCACTACATCTGTGTTTACACCATTGAGTTTGTATATAAAGCATTATACATCTTTTTGAAAAAGGAATACGCATTTATTATGCAGTTATGATTATTAAATAAAATTACGAAAACCGACGAGGCCGTATGAGCTTGATGCGTTTGTTTTTCCGACAAAAAAATATTAGTCTAGGAATTTGCCGCGTTTTTGTTTTCTTCAAATACATAAACGTTAAGTTTATTTTAATTTATTTTTATAAATAACTTAATGTTCTAAAATGCATATCTCATATTATTATTGTGTTAATTTTTTCGCAAATGGTACGAAAAGTAGAGTATTTTCCTCGGTGATAAAGCTGTCTTAGTCTTGGGTGAAGTTAAATCCCTCGCTACACTCAGGACTCGCCTTAAATCCCTCGCTTCGCTCGTGATTTAAGTTTTTAACACCCTCGCTACGCTCGGGAGTAAACCTCGAGTCCTTCGTTACGCTTGCGATTAAATCGTCACCCGCGACAGAAGACACTGCTTTATCCCCTTGGTTAATAATCTACTATTTTATTAAATACTAACTTATGCCCGCAACTTTGTCTGCTGTTAGTAGTTATCTGCGGAGTTTTCGTATTTTTTGCGCGGAACTCTTCATTCATTTTCTTATTAAAAAAGTCAAAGTCAAAGTCAAATCATTTATTTCAATTAGGCCATTATAAGGCACTTTTGAACGTCATATACAAAAAGAAAAAAGGAATTGAATCTAGTTGCCCCTTCCAAAAGGTAGTTTTGTATGGAGAAGAATGGGCAAGAAACTCCATACGTACTCTTTTAAAATCAATGTTTACAATATTTGTATACAGAAAAAGTAAGTTAGTCCTTATAATGTCAGCTATATGCCAGTGAAAGTCCCATCGATTAGGTCCAGCCGTTTCATACATTAGCCGGAACAGCAGAAAGACACACATAAAATAAAAAAAATGATGTTTGTTTGATTTTGGCACCGTCTATATAAAATCATTTACATTTAGTAAAAAAAATGTTATTTTGAAATTTCAAACAGACACTTTTGAAAATGTCACTACTTTATTTAGTGGCTAAGTGGCTAAAGATAATAAAATTAAGAAATAATAAAATTGTTCGCAAATCATTCACTTAATAAATAGGTAGTAGGTAGTACACTTAGCACCTAAACGGAACAATAGTGCCTTGATCACGTTATGTGGTAGTCATAGCAAAACCACGGTTATATAAAACCAAGGTGTCGAATGACGTTAGCGGCAGTGCGCTTTAGTACTTAGGGTTGCCAGATCCTAAATCTGGAAAGTCGAACTAGCCAGTTAAGTTTTGGGTAAAATTGGATAAAAAAGCCGAATTTTATGGCTCAGTTTAAAAATACGAACGGTATGATGTTGGTTTTTTTTAATCCTTTATCATGAATCACCTCATCTTCTAATGAATTAGATGTGAAAAGCTTGACGACAAATTATTTGGTCTGTCACGCATCTAATGGCGCATTTACATGAGTCGGTTAGACCGTATTCGGCTGCAGGCCGTATTCGTTCACCGACTAATATAAACAGGTATTTTAATTTAAGTAAGCGTTTCAGTTAAACCGATTGCGGCCGCCGCCTTCGGTGACCGACCTAATGTAAATGCGCCATTAGAAAACCTGACTATGTCCGACAACCCTATACGTACTGATGTCACTGCTATTTGCTGACACAGCTACGGCTTTGTACCTTTTACATCTTTATAACTAGGTCCATTTTTAAGTGAACATCACGGATAATGTTCGCTGAACATAATCTTTTGTTTAATCTCGAAATATGTATTATAATAAAACTAGCTTTTGCCCGCGCCTTAGTCCGCGAGAATTTTTTTACGGAACCCTAATTATTTTTAAATAACAAAATTTATAACCTACTAGCTGTCCGCTGCGGTTACACCCGCGTCTTTGGTTACTGCTCCGCTCCCGTAGGTCGTAGCGTGATGGTATATAGCCTATAGCCTTCCTCGATAACTAATCTATCTAACACTGAAAGAATTTTTCAAATCGGACCAGTAGTTCCAGAGATTAGCGCGTTCAAACAAACAAACAAACAAACAAACACTGCAGCTTTATAATATTAGTATAGATAACCTATTTTACTCGCTGATTATGTAGTTTTCTATAGGTTAAAGATTTTTTTAAAATCGGGTAAGTAGTTTCTGAGTTTATCCATTACAAACAATTTTTATTTCCTCTTTATAATATTAGTTTAGACAGAGTCATTTATTTTGGTCTATGTCCTGTTAATAGGTAACAATACCAGCCTATTAGTCCCGCAACAGGGCAAAGGCCTCTTATTATACACGGTTACTTTTAGGTCGTTCTTAAGCCGAAAGCCATAAACTCGATCATCAAACTCGAAACGATTGGGACCATTTTTTTTCAAAAATAACAATAAAAAAAAACAGCTGTTCAGTACACTTTGACGAGTTAACATTAACATAAATGTACCGAACAGCTGTTTTTTTTTATTGTTATTTTTGAAAAAAAAATGGTCCCAATCGTTTCGAGTTTGATGATCGAGTTTATGACTTTCGGTTCAAGAACGACCTAAAAGTAAGCGTGTATAGAAAAGACAAGAGCAATCACCGCGCTTGCTCCAGGTGGATTAGCGATTTTAAACTACGAGGTACTTTTTAACCTACTGTATGGATTTGAACGGTTTTGAATTTTTGACTATTTTTATGTCCATTTCGGATGTGTGTGATGTGTCCGATGTTAAATAAAGTACATTACATACCTAGTTACCTATCAAGGCATTTATTTACATTTCAATGACCACATAAAGCGTAGTGACGTATGTACCTATTATTAAGATAGCATTGAGTGATTCAGTTTTATTTAGATTTCAGTATTTCCTGTAGTAATTTGCACGCAGTTTAAACAGTATTTCATGATTGTATTTATCTTTGAGTTAAATGATAATTTAGTTCAGAAGTTTCCAAACTTATTTTGTCTACTGCCCACTTTGAGAATAAATTATTTTCTATCGCCCCCATTTTTTCACCATTTTGGACTTTGAGAGTGAGGGAAAAGGAAGGAGTGAACCTGTGTTTGTGCATACACTTGTATACTGTCTACTATATACTTCGCTAGTCTCTATTGAGATTAGATCAAGTTTATAATAAATGTAAGTTTGAAACCGCCAATCCGCCTTTAGAAAGCGTGAGGATGCCTTCTTTGAATGAGAAAAAAATATTATCTTAATATATTATTTAAATTATGCATCACGTTGTTTGTCCGGAATGGACTCCTGAACTATTTAACCATTTTTTATGAAATATGGCTTACTGTATGTAATTTGGTCAAACTTAACCTCTCAACTGTCAACTGTACCTATGCGGTACAAAAGTGGTGGAGGTTTGACCTTCAACAGTTTTGGCCCGACGGTTGACGGATTAAAGGATGGGATAGTTTTTATCTCGATTATTGACCTCAATATCTTTACTTACTTCAAGCCAGCACAGCTACGCGTGGCCGAGTCAGCTAGTTTATTATAAAATAATGTAGTAACATAAGCGATGGGCCGGATAATACGGGGACGGGGTCGCGGCAGACCGAGGAGAAGACGATGGGACGCCTTAGAGGGCTTCCTCAGGATTTGGCGAGATGAGGCAAAACGTCGAGGAAAGTGGAAGAAATGGGGGGAGGCGATGTATACGCTTACAATTGTTTTGCATTATTGCACACAATGGTATCAATTATATACTTTACCTTGGTCTAGAAGATTTCCATATTGCCGAATGATTGGCATGACCTTATAGTGCGATTAAACTAGAAACTATTTTCGTTTTATCACATTGCAATAATATTAACTTAGTAAACGTTTTACAAAACGTATTAAACAAAATAGTATTATTATAAACAACAATATACAATAAAATATAATTTTCAATAGAAAACTATAATAATGTATGAATATTATGTTGCAATAAATGACTATTCAATATTCTTTGATTCTGTTTTTAAATTGAGGAATTTTAGAAAATTTATGTGGATCGAAAACAATGCTATAACTATATACTATAACAAACAAACTAGTTTAACATTAAAAGAGCAAAAATATTTTTTTTTTTTTACAGAGATTTTAGTTGGAACTCGTCCTTTATTCCCTTGCGAAGCAGTCGGGTAGCTAGTTACTGATATTTTATTTTTTATTTTTTACCCTTAGTTCGAAGACTTTGCCCTGATAAACGCGGGTCGTTTGCTAAGGAAATACCGTGAGAAGTACTGCACGTTCAATGATGACATCCAAGGTACTGCCAGTGTGGCTGTCGCCGGGCTTATGGCCGCTGTAAGAGTCACCAAGAGGAAGCTCAGTGAAAACATCTACTTGTTCCTTGGAGCTGGGTCTGTAAGTAAAAAAGATTTATTTATTGTGATACAAGTAGTGATATTAATTTTGTAAGTTTGCTAAACATATTTTTTTGTCATTTATTTGAGGTCGAAAACAAAAGAATGAACAATAAATAGGGTTAAAAACTTAAAGCTCTTGAAGGATGGCAGCACTGTTAAGTGTTCCTAACCACCATTCGATCATAAACTAAACGAAAGCTAAGTAGAAAGGTATGTAAGTTGATGTGTAGCACAATTAATAGATGAAACAATAAAAATGGAAGCGTGGGTTTCCATATTCTTGCAGACAAAACCTGCACAAAAAGACATCTTTATTAATTCCACGTAAATGAAGTTGACTTTATAGAAATAAACGAAAAATGTTTATGGCGAGTAACATCTCGTTGTCAAATTCTTGGGACACTCGACAGTGGTGACATCTGAAGTGAGCGATTGGCAGTTTTTATCTCCATTGATACGTCCAGTGTGGTTACCACATATTAAACTATTATGGTCTGCTATAAAAGTATAACGTAGAATAAAGTGTCAAGCGATATGTGCCTGGTCTTGTGTCAGTCCTGTCAACTTGACTTGCAATGTACAATAAGCGGTCATAAGTGCAGTAGCATGCTAAGGTTTGAATTGCTGTGAACATGCATGCTGGCCGTACCTACATCTGTGTGTATAAGTGATGTATTAACACAGTACCTACGTAGGTACACCTCAAAATTCGCACACGGCGTCGGAAGGTCGTAAGTTTAACGAAAGTGTCAATCTATTGCTTTGTGAGATTGCTACTCCACTTATGACCACTACTGTACCATACTTAAACTGCCTCACCAACGGGTTTCCGAGACTGTACCTAATTCGCGACTGTCAATTGCGATTTATGAATGTTTTCATTGATGCGAGCGTTGATCGCTTACTTGAAGCAATTGACTTGAATAATAAGTTTCCCTGAAACGCTAATTTGCAATTGTCAATGTTTATTGATCAATCGCGAATGACCTTTCCGGAACCCTATAAGTGACTGACACTTATTGATGCGAGTATTGATCGTTTACTTGAATTCATTAAATCGATTATTCAATGGAAATTTATCGTTTTGGAAAGCATTAAAAGGTTTAGTTTACTTGCTTTATCATACTATACATGGGCAACGACATAATGAAGGCTGGGCTATTATTGCCTTGTTAATAGCAGGTGCCCTTGAACAGCAGTGACAAAGGCTGAAAATAATGATTATTGTAAATTGCGCTAGTTCAGAGATGCAACCTGCAGTGCTATTTTGTAATTATCACTCTCGTTTTACGTGAAGTGAGCTAGAGTTGAGTTTAATGCTAGGGATCGGCAGCTCACCTCAAACTGATTTTACATTAATTCATCAAGTAAGATTTTACAGAATAAGACTGTTGCACTTTTCTAGAACTAAATGGTATAAGGAGCACTCTATACAGGGTGGAATTTTGTAATGCCACCTGGAGGGAAAGTACTCTTAATACTGCAGATAGAAAATTTTACTCAAAGGAAACATTCCTTTATTTTTGAATAGAAAGCAAACTGCATTCAAAGATTTTCGAAAATTCTCTTCTCCCACACCCCCATCTCCCCATCTCCCACCCATCTCCCTGATGTGAAACATCTATTGGCGCGCCTTGGAAGTGAAACCGACTCATATGTCGTGAGCATGCTTTCTTTAATTTACTCCATATTTCGTTACTGATTTTTATTAGGAAGTCTAATACTAACATAGAGGTTTCGCAACTGCCGGGCATCCCTTGACGGCTATCTTTTTTTTAAATTAAGAACTTTTTGCCAATGACAATTCGATTTGAGAATTAATACCTTTTTTATTACCAATCTAGGCTGCCGGTGGTATCGCCAGCCTGACGGTGGTCGCCATGGTTGCTGAGGGTCTATCAGAGAAGCAAGCTCGAGAACGAGTGTTCATGTTTGATGTGGATGGTCTTTTGTCCACGCGTCGAGAGGGCGGGGTGCCTGAACACGCGAAAGATTTCGGAAAGGATGTCGACCCTGAGAAGGACTTTGAGGCTTGCGTCGCTAAGATTAAGCCAAGCTGTCTTATTGGTATGTTACAACTTTCTTGCACTCATTATTTTTCTTTGATAATTGTTAGTTTCGAAAACGATGCGCAACACTAGTATTTCTCCTGTATCGGTGCGTTTACAAACTTAATCTTACATACTCAATCAGGCACACCCGGAACTACTATCTGCAGGCGATACAAATGTCTGTTTTGTGCGGTAATCGAGCCCGTGACACGCAGCGCAAAAATGTGTTATTGGGTTTTTCCATTAGACATTTCTCAGTAGCAGCCCAGAGTTTGGGAGTTGGTGATGTGACACCCGCGTGTCCTGCGCCTGTCGCCAATGAGACTGACCGCCGTCACAGATATCTTAAAAGGAGGATACTATTAAAAAAAAAACTTGTGGAAATCCTTAATTAAATCTTAAGATTTAATTAAGAATTTGCTGTCAAACACAAATAAAAAAAGACAATGTAGGTATAGTAGACCTATCTATGTACATAAATATATATTTTTTAATTGTTATCATAATTATTTTATGTTATAGGATGCTCGACTGTCGGTGGTGCGTTCACAACCAATGTGTTAAAACAAATGGCCAAGAATACTGAACGACCTATCATTTTCGCGCTCTCAAACCCCACTAGTAAAGCTGAGTGCACTGCTCAAGCTGCCTATGACAACACAGAGGTATGTTATTATAATAAAAAAAACATGTATTATTGGGAATTTGAAAAAAAAAATAGTTTTTTTTATGCATATTTAAAAACTTTATTATTTATAATATTGATATTCAATGCAAAAAAAATATTTTTTTACAATTATTATAAAAAAATAAAAATTGATAAAATTTCAAATGATGACAAACAAACAAACACAAGTGAAACTAAATAAAAGCTTGTAAAAAAAAATATCACGTGACTATAAACACGCTACATGTATACAACTATGCTGCGCAATGACGGCGCACCATAGATGTGACGTCATCATGTTTAGTTACTTTACTTCATCGGCCATTATTATTATTATGACGTCACACTCGCTCGTGTTTATTCGGGTGTTTTCGGTACTGGATTCAAAAGTAATTTTTTATTTAGAAATAACTTTTGAACTATTGCGAAAATAAAATATTAAAAAATAATTTTGTTGTAAAACTTATTATGATCTTTCCATTTATCACAAAAAAAAAGTGGTTCAAATACCCAATTGTCCCACTGCAGGGCAAAGGTTTTTTCTCAGCACGAGTATTGATCACTACACTCGCTCAATACGGGTTTTCGATTTCGGTCATTTTTGACTGCCTCGTTGGTCTAGTGGTTAGTGACTCTGACTGCAAAGCCGGGGGTAGTGGGTTCGATTCCCACCTAGGACAAACTTTGTGTGATGAGCATAATTGTTGGTTCTGTGTCTGGGTGTAATTTATCTATAATATGTATGTATTTATAAATTATATAAGTATGTATATCAGTTGTCTGGTTACCATAACACAAGCTCTGCTTAGCTTGGGATCAGATGGCCGTGTGTGTTGTTGTTCCAAGTTGTCCCAAGATATTTATTATTTATTTATTTATTTATTTATAAGTCCAGATTTTCTTACGATTTTTTTCCTTCATCAATGTCAGTGATGTTCGTGATAAACTTGGCAAGTAGGTACACACTGTGACACTGTTTACCGATAACCACTATGACGTCACATCTTAAGAATAGTCAAGTGCACATATCGCGTCTTGTGTATCGCGCTACGAGCGCCCGCCTCCCGCACCTCTCCCGGTCCCCGTTCTCGTCCTACCCTCGCTCTCCTGTACTCTATAAACTATACTTTTTATTACATAATTGCAGGGCCGTTGTATCTTCGCATCTGGTTCGCCGTTCCCTCCCGTGAAGTACGGAGGCAAGGAATACCATACTGGTCAAGGCAACAACTCCTACATCTTCCCCGGAGTGGCTCTCGGTGTCATCGCAACCGCTACGCACCACATACCCGAGACCATGTTCTTGACTGCCGCTAAGGTATGTATCTCATCACTACATACTACGGACGTCGCGAGGCGACATCCGGCCACCGTAGGCGCGGGCTTGCGGACGGCGAGTAAAGGGTAGCTCGCCGCCCGATCAAGGACCATGCCCGGGTCGACGGCGCGTTTTGTCCGCGCGCGCCTCAAAGAGCTGTCAGCACAGGGACGGGGCCCCCAACAGGGCCAAACGCCTGCCGGGGTTGCGGGACGTCTTAACAGGATAACGTGGCCCCGGAACGTAAAGGGCAACAGAAGGAACAGGGTGGTTTTTTAGTCAGTAAAAGTCTGACAGTCCCTTCCGTCCCACCCATGGCGGAAGGAGTCATTAGATGAATTTTACTACCTAAAAAAAAAAAAAATGTATGTATGTAGTTTCGTAGTTATGCACTGAAACATCTGCTCAATAGTTATATCCTTCAGTGTTTTCCCCGTAAAAAAATATTTAATTCCTTGCTTTTCACATGTCAACACATTACTGAAATGTTTGTTCTATGAAACCTAAGTACTGTACACACTTGATGAAGAAGATTTAAAACTGAAATTTTGTTGGTCATTTAGGGATACAATAATTTATCCTAAATCTAATTACAGTAAAGCAAAATGTTCGCTTATCAATCCAAATTTAAGTTAGAACAGCCAGATGTAGTTTGAAGCTATCTAGCCTCCCCTAATTAAACTCTGGTCTGTTCCTAGCTTTACACATTTTCAAACATTAATATAACTTACTAGGAACAGGGTGGTTTTTTAGTCAGTAAAAGTCTGACAGTCCCTTCCGCCCCACCCAGGGCGGAAGGACTCATTTGATGATTTTTACCACCTCAAAAAAAAAGGCGGTGTCACACCAACTTCTAAACTCCGGGCTGCTACTGATCAATTCCTGAAGGAAATCCCAATAACACATGCGCTGAGCATGCGACCACGAGTTGCGCTTGCGACCACGAGCCCAACGAGGCAGCGATATACAGACACTGTGTTTAAATTGTTGCAGACTCTAGCGAACTACGTTAGCGATAAGGACCTCGAAATTGGTCGTATCTACCCGTCGCTATCGGATCTTAAAGAAGTTTCTATCAGGATAGCCATAGATGTCGCTAAGATGGCTTATGACGAAGGTTCGTAAAATACACTACAACCATGGAGTATTCACACTTTCCGTGGTCATTATGTTCCAGCTAGATCCTTTATAGATCGGAACTTGAAAGCGTCCGACTGACTTCTGGCTAGCGTCTGGCTGAGCGTCATGGTCCCCGGAAAGTGTCTGTCTGTTGGTTTTTATCAATACCTTGTAAATAATATATTAAAACCTAAATACTTAAGAGTAAGGTACTTTTTGTAGAGATTATCTACGATACAATGGCACGCCCCTCCACTTTACTATTTTAATTTGGATTTATTTTTGTTTGAGAGCCGTCTCAGTACGCACACATGCATGGAGTCTTGGTGACGCTTTGTAAATACTTTCAAACAGTTTGAATTTTGGAGAGGCGCGCCATGTTATCGCAGTTTATCTCTACCAGATTCATGTAAAAGGGGCCAGCATTCAGACTAGCAAGTACGTCAATATGTAGATATAGGAATGCGTAATTGACGGCAAGGTTGGCGCAGTGGCTGAGCGATTGGCTGCTGCGCTATGATTCGCGGGTTCGATTTCCGTACGGAACAAATATTTGTATAGCCTACAAGATTATTGTTCCAACAAATATTTGTATAGCCTACAAGATTATTGTTCCGGGTCTGCCTGTTTGTGTATGTGAGTTTATATGTTTGTAAAAGCACTCACGAAACAGGAGAAAATCCAAGTGTGGCAATAAGGGGCAACGAGCAACGTTTTTTTAAGAAAAGAAATTGTCCGGAAGTATTGCAGATAACATACTCTTCGGTCTATATTCTCAAAATTAATGATAAAAAATAATTATAAAAAAATCTTTTTAAAATCAAGCTTTTATTTAAAAATAAAAACGTAACCAAAAAAAAAGAAAAATACGCGAACTAAAAATAAAAAAATAAATTTAAGTGACTCATACAAATATAGATTGTATATAATTGATGTATAGTATAAATACAAAACTTTTCAAAATGTTAAAAATATATAAATTTTAAACGCTTGTGGCACTGATATTGTGCAGTACACTTGTATAACGGACAGCGTACATCAGTGCCTCAAGCTTTTAAAATTTATATATTTTTAACATTTTGAAAAGATTTATACACACATCAAAAGTGTCTAGGGATCAACATCCCTAACATTTGTTAGGGATGTTGATCCCTAGACACTTTTGATGTGTATATTTATACATATACATCAATTATGTTTAACCAAATTTCATTCCTTTTGAAAACGAATAGCAATAATTCACTATGTACATTAGGTACAATAATTAATTATAATACCATTCTGAAATCGGCTATGCCACCAAAAACAAAACTTGTAAAAAATTCCAAGTCTCGCAACTCAGTTCTTCTACCGTAAAAAGTTGTGAGATCCATGTAATACCAAGTCACGAGTCTCGACTCTGTAACGTTACATTACACCCGAATGCTCCCGGTGAGGGAGCGCCTTAATACCATAAAATCAACCTTTATAAAATGACAAAAGTAGATTTAAATTTTTCACACCTTTAGAACCGTGTACAGTCAGCAACAAAAGTCGATTAACAATGTTACTTTTTTAAATCATTTAAACAGACACTAAACACATAATGTACTGTCTTTCAGAATTTTAGGCAATAACTAAGGGTTTATTATATCTTAATTTTATATTCATTGCGTTTTACTTTTAATATTGTAAGTACTTAATAATTAGGATTAAAAAATCATAAATGTTAATCGACTTTTGTTGCTGACTGTACCAGCCAAAGCAACCGTTACCCAAACTTCATCGTTCGTGCATAGTTCTTACCTGTGTTGGGAGCATGCGCTGACAAACTTTCAGCTTTTATAAAATAACGAAGGTCTGGCATTCACGGGCTCTTAGGCTATAAATAACATAGGTCTGAGCCAACCAGACCATCTCAAATTTGATCTGATCAAATTCTAGATAAAAATTGAGAGTGAATGAAATTTTGAACTGGAATAGGACAGTTTTCTTTAAAATATTTACGTAGATTTTTGTTTGTTGGAGTCAAACTAAAGCCATTAAAATTCCTTAGGTATCGGATCAGTGTACCCAATTCCTAAGGATTTTCGGGATACTGTGACAAAAGCTCAATATGAATTTAAATACGTTCCCCAATTGCCGGAAACATACTGCTGGCCGGAAGTTGATACTTTACGGTATGAAAAGGGTAAAAGCAAGAATCCGTGGGATTAATAAAATTTTATACAAACATATTGTGATTGTGAATATATTAATATTATATAAATGTATCGTATTCTGGTTGTTTTGATTTTATGTTAGAAGACACGGCCACAGATTGAGTAAGAAATATTTAATAAAATTGTAGTAGGGTAGTCTTTGTAAGGGGGGATTCATTAATTACGTGAGGCGACCTCTAATCTTACGTGAGATTTTGCTTGAACTCCTCTTCCCTCCCCTAAACGTATGTGAGATTTTTCAAAATGTGTATTTTTTATGTAAATGCATAAGTTATCTTTTTATTTAAGACTTCTAAGAATTGGTTGAGATTCAGCTCGAACCCTTCCCTCCCTTAAACGACACAATACATGTTATTAATGGATGCCCCCGTTATCATATATATGAAAGCCAAATTGCGCCTGTTTGTCGTGTTCTTGTTTATTTGATCAAATCAAACTAATATAATACAATAATAAGCGCCGCGGCTTTCTTAGTCTAGCGGAGCAGCAATAGTTCTAACAGTTTTCATTTATTGATATACACGGTTACTTTTAGGTCGTTCTTGAACCGAAAGCCATAAACTCGATCATCAAACTCGAAACGATAGGGACCATTTTTTTTTCAAAAATAACAATAAAAAAAATCAGCTGTTCAGTACATTTATGTTCGTCTAACTCGTCAAAGTGTACTGAACAGCTGTTTTTTTTATTGTTATTTTTGAAAAAATAATGGTCCCAATCGTTTCGAGTTAGATGATCGAGTTTATGGCTTTCGGTTTAAGAACGACCTAAAAGTAAACGTGTATAATGAACTAATATACAACAGAAATAGAGTTGATATTTGTATAATTGGGTGCAAGATATTAAATGCCTCGCGTAATTATATTTTGCACTTAATTTTCTGCGGGGATTACGTAGATATAATGTCAAATAGAGTAGAATTATTATTTTGTTAAATTCCAAGTACGAATTAGATATTCTTTAATATCGCAGATAAATTAATTATAGAAACATTTGTAACATTCATTAAAAACTGTCTCTAACCATAAAATTGTGTAGAAATTAAAACTTGCACATTCAGGACAGTATAGTACAAGTAGTGGTTGTAGTAGTTACAATCAAAATTTAACTCAAACACTTTAATTATTAAGTTGATTTTATTTCACAGGTTTAGCTTCAGTCTACCCCCAGCCGAAAGACCTGATGAGTCATGTAATTAACCAGATGTATAAATATCACTATGAAAGCTCAATGCCGGTCGTGTGGGATTGGAAACCCGAAGAGAAGTTCAACATTAGGCCCATCGAACCTGTTCAGAAAAACGTCTAAATCAGTATTAATTTTTATCACTTCAGTTATATTGTGTCAAATTTAATAGGAAATTTCGCCTGTTTCAACCGTAAAAATCTATGTGGTTAATCTATTAAAGAAATGCGCCGGTGTAGTTTTTATTGATAAGTCGATTATTTAACTGAATGTAAGTATTAAATACAGTCCCGCATTTAATCTCTGAAAGGTGTATTATTGTACACCAACGATGGCATCGACTAAACTAATCATAGCGGGAGCATAGATAAAGGTGTCATCTTAAATTGTTTACTTACATTATAATTTAGATAAATATAAATGCATGTTCAATATTAAAATGTCATGTTTTTAAACAATAGTAAAAGTAATTGCATATTTATTCCGGTGTCTTACATACATCATACGTCAGTTTTACTATCGAATAGCCAAGCAATATAAAAGTGGATTCACATTTATGTGGTGAGGTGTGTTATGTCGCGTCATAAAGCTTATTTAGACGGTCCGAGAAATATCATGCAAGTTGTGGTACATTTCTATCGATGATCGGTCACTTATGACACGACAGCCGCGCGATCTCGCAATGTACCGCAAGTCGAACGATATTCTCGCATCGTTATACAATTTCAATTATTTGGTTGGCATTTTCAAATACTTAATATTTAAAGGTTGTCACTCAATTATCAACCCAGCAGACCAGCACTGCCTCGCCTCGAGCGGTTGACATTTCTTTATATGAACTCCGTATATATGTATGCCCTGCCAGTCCTTCCCTCGGTGACCACACGCTTACCGCGATTGATTCGTTTACATACGATGTTGATTCGTCGATCATACTGCGTCAACTCGCGAGCAGCGCGTTAGCAACGATTGGATCTAGCGACGACGCGGTGCTGGTCGGGGATTGGTAAACTTGCTATACAACGGGATGAATAGGGATGCAAGGATGAAACTTCAAGATGGATTTTAACGTTGAAATATAATATAGAATATGGCTAGCCAGGACACTTGTCATTTGTCATCCTTTTCAGCAACAAACTTTAACTACTAGCACTCTCTTGATTTTTCTTACGGATCCCTAATTTTTTGATAATAAAATATAGCCTATAGCACTAAGTGATAACGTAGCTTCCAATTTGTGAAACAATTTTCAAAATCGGTTCATTACTTCCGGAGATTACCCCCTACATACAAACTTACAAACAAATGTTACCTCTTTATATTAATTAAGTAACTATAACTATATCAACGTTGTAATCCCTTTTATTAAACTTTCGTCCCGATTCACCCCGTTTTACGGTACTTCATTGGTTGACTTTTTAAACCTAGAACGCCATTACAACACACAACTAAGCCGCAAACAAAGTACGTGCAAATCCATTTGCTTAAAAAAAAAAATTTAAACAAGGAACGTTAGTTTTGGAATGTTGGTAGTAAATGCAATAAAGACGCAATCAGTGCACAACGCCTTTAAATGGGAGTGTTCTTGTAGTTGTTCATGTATTTCTGTTACAATAATTTTAATTTACACAAACTATTTTATACCTCCGTAATATAGGTACATAAATATTTAAGGTTCAAATTAGAAAATCTTATCATTATAACTGTTAGGTTTAATGTCCAGTTACTTGAATCTCTTGTTGTGTTAAGTCTCTATTGTTAGGTTAGTTAATCTTTTAAAAGTATTATATATTTGTAAGATATTTAATTTTCTTCAAGTTACGTTATTTAAAGCACTTTTTCAAAATGTATTCACAGCAAACAGTATAATGTATAACAAATTCTCAGAGTAACTGGACTTAATCCATATTAAATGTAGTATTTCGTCTATCATCGTGTGCAAGTAGCGTGTAGTTGAGCATTTTAACATAATAATATTATAACATGTTATCAATAATGTTCAGTGTGGAAATAATAATCACGGTGGCCTTTCAACGTCGTTTTTTTTAGCTTTCGCACTAAATGTTACGCAGTTGCATTTCGGCTTGTTAGATTTTCGACTTTAAACATAGAGTAGTAAAATACATTTTTCTCATTGATTTTATTTAACGTCCCATTAGTATTTTTATTAAAATAGTTATTTATTGCATCTTCTAGTTTTCATTTGTAATGCGGCGAGCTATTTATTTAGGAGCATATTTTTCTAACATTATTTTTAAGTTGTAAATGAATTGTTTAGCAAAATAGGATGAAACTACTTAAATGTTCTGAATATTTGAAATAATTACACGTAAACATTAAATATAAAGTCCAAACGAAATATCTGGCCAAACTTTTACGTACACTTTCACACGTTTCTTGTATCGGGGACTCCCTTTAAATATTTTACTTTATTAATTTTTTTTGTACTGAAATTTTCAAGTGTATGGTATGGTATGGCATGTGAAGTGTATGGCTCAAATAAAACAGCCCTGTGAAAGATGAACAAATAGGCAGTGGAGTTTTAATAATAGGGTTCCGTAGACTCTCTTTGGGTATGGAACTCTAAAAATCAGCATATTCATACAAAATTGCTGTATAAATCAGACAATTTATTATCTTATATCAGGGTTGGCCTCATTATCTTATAGTAAAAGTTATTCATATTTATGAGTACTCCAACTTGTAAAAGTTCTAGCAGATATTTTGTTCGTACATTTATATGAAATGAAAGTTAAGAAAAGTCTAGTCACCGCAGCATTAAAATGCAGGTCATCTATTTAATTTGCATTTCACATCATTATCATTAAATAAGCATTAAAAAAAGAAATAAAATAAAGACATGGAGAGTAATCAGTTATTCATCTAGGATTTATTATGGAAAATGGAGTAGAGCTGCCATTTTAAAATGTTGTTTTCTTGTGAAGATTGTTAATCGCGTTAATTCTGTTACAGAAAAAACTAAACAATGACCACACATCATTTTACACGCATTTATTTTATATTTTACATTATTACCTATTATGGTTTTTTTTTTGGACTGTAACCACTTTTGAGGAAATCTTTTATCTGTATTATGTGGTCGGGGACTGTGGGTGAAAACTATACCAATATTATATAACACTATTTGCAAATCTCTGCAATTAAAAACGTACGTATAAAATATAACATGTAACACAGTAGTTTAATCATTGTAAATTTGACTAAGTATTATTTTTGAAGTATTTTAAATGATAGTGAGACGAATTTTTCGCAGAGCGAAATAAATGCAGTGTTTTTATTTTAAGTAGTCAGTTATTTATGTTACATTACGTATCAGGTGATATTATGTGATTTGCCTTGCTGTGACGATGTATAATATTTATCCCACTGTTTGTTAAATATTTGACTAAAATGTTGCATGAAACGAAACGATAGATTATGGAAGCATCTTTTGTAAGTAGGTCAATTATCTGGCAATACATTTTTAAAATCAGGGTTTTATTTATTTTTACACTGATTTTATTGCGTCAATTAAATGTGTTTCACCTCGTTAATAATCAGCTTTCGGAAATAAAGATAACATTATTGTGTATTAGTTAATGCGATTGTTAAAATGAAAATTATAGATGTTACTCATTAAACATGTTCCAAAGATATGTAATTTGGTTTTATTTACATCGCTATGTTCAGAGACACATAATGGAGAAGCTTTGAATAGTTACTGAATTTTTCACCGGGTATAAAAGTCTGATAAATGAATGAGTTGAATAAATGGGGCTACTGAACACTTTTGTAAAAACATTTAATATGCATTTTTTTGTTTGTTTACCTAATCATTGTACTAGTTACATACCAGTCGGATTGCAAAGAGTTCCGCTTTCGTAACTAGGAAAACTGATTCCTATGTACATGTTCGTATGTAATTGCCGTGGTTATAGTAGGGGAGCCCAAGATGCTAAATTTGGATTTACTCCAGCGTTGTGGGAACCTTTTGGATTGTGAAGATTAGATGCTAAAAAGTAAAAATAGTTACAGATAGGACCCTTTCACTGGTGGAGGAAGCGCATAAGTAAATATTTAAAAAAATGAAAAAAAAAAATCACGAACCACTAATCGAGCGTGTCCGATATTAATAGTGTATGCGCCCCACGTGTTTTTAATAACCGAGGAATATTAATCTGCCAGTTTG
Source organism: Hoplodrina blanda (assembly GCA_949316365.1). Classification (NCBI taxonomy): domain Eukaryota; kingdom Metazoa; phylum Arthropoda; class Insecta; order Lepidoptera; family Noctuidae; genus Hoplodrina; species Hoplodrina blanda. Next base: position 11,054,696 of record OX438585.1, read on the forward strand.
CATGGTAGGGGTGGCCGTACGAAGGGGCTGAAAATGGTTACAAATGGAAGAAAAAAATATGACATTGAAATACTAGAGCGCGTCAAATTAATATACAGACAGTTCAGCTTGATGTCCTTGTCGTGCTGACCCTTAATCTGACAATTATGTGCAGGGACTTCTTTAATCTGATGGTTTGAAACGCGCGGCCCTATATACAGGGCTCATATATGGTGGAGGTACTTAACAGGGTGCTAGGTATCCCCCCTTATATTAATCTGCCGCGCTCGAGTAAATCCAGAAATCCCTTCCTGGCCTCCCCAACTATTATAGCCTAGATTCATTTAAGTGATTTTAGTTCGGTGCAGTAGGACTATTTCGGTGGGAGTTCTATAGACTACTCTATGGTCCTATTAATACTTTGTCAAAGCATCAGTTCTACGTTTTGATTGGTTTTCATGACATCAAAATTGAGACTTTAGTGCACACTTCAATTGCAGATTAAACTTCAGTTCACTTCTCTGAAAATTTTAAAATTTTAGTTGCTTCAGTATTATTATATATTTTGGAAATGCTTCCTATTGTTTTTAAGAACATTTTGTAAGTACATTCACATAATTATTATGAATTATTCGAAATTAAACTTGAGACATAAATCACTAGTAGGAAGTTATCATCAACATCAATTTTATTTTGTGCCGAAAGTGTAATATTACCTATTGCTTTTTTCTACGTTCTTACGAGAATGGATTCTATCAAGTGTACCTATACGTTCGGGTCTAATTTGGTTATTTTCATCACCATTTATTTTTGTGGATTCTCTTGCTTCATGAACCAGACTTTAAGCCTGTCTTTGCTTTGCATTTGAGAGTTTTATTTCAACAACACGTTGGCAGTGTGTGTGCCGTATATCTGTAAACGGATTGAAGGTCTCTGAAGAAGTAGCGTACGAAGTGCGTCAGTTAGAGCCTGACACTCCCTTCGGCTCCGCCCAGAACAGAAGTCAGGCGATTAACACATGGCGCCGCGCACCATTCCACCGCGGTAGGCGGTGAAGCGGATCTCATGTCGTATTGGCCTCTATGAAATCCGTCGTTGTCTTTCACACGTACACCACACGACCACGCGGTCGGGCGGTGCCGTGTGTTAATCGCCTAAATGATTTCTCATCCTTATGAAAAAAAACTCCATTTGGGGTCGATGCAGCATGACCGACACTAATTATCGTCTTGGCAGATTAAAAAACAGTTACAGTACCTCGTGTATTAATTCCTGGTCGTCAACGAAGACGAAGAAACAACAACAAGATGCACAATTTTCACTAACTGCTTCAAAATATGTTGTGCCTGGAGATGTAGTTACACCAAATGCGATAAAAGGTATCGATCACTTGAGAGATCCGCGGCTTAATCGAGTAAGTGATAAATAAAACATGCCTTTTAATTTGATACGTCAAAAATGCTGAATAGGTACGGATTCCGAGGCCGGGTGCAACAATTACCATTCGCCGCAGATGGGGTGACGTCCAAGTAGTCGTTAGCATATCAGACTGAACCTTTTTGTTGTAAAATCGCTCCTCTTATACTTAACCACATAAGATGCCGCAGTGTTTACTTTAACGCGCTGTCGTCCGTACCTACCCGGTCAATTCCAGAAGAAAGAAGAGTTCTTCTAAGAAGAATTCTCCCAAATAGGTACTGCTCTGCATAGACCCAGGAATTAAAAATATTAGAAAGTAAGAAGACTACATAAATAAAATGTTTATTTTTCCAGGGTCTAGCGTTCACGTTAGCTGAGCGCCAGGCATTTGGGATTCATGGTCTTTTATCAAGTGAATTTAGAACTCTTGAACAACAAATTGCTATATGCAAACTATCAGTTGATAGATACAGAAGCATGTTGAATAAATACCTTTATTTGTCGGAGTTGCTGGTAAATAAGAAAAATCTTATTCGTAGATAGGTATCTACTTAGTATAGGTACTTTTGACATGGCTAAAAGACATAATTTATGTGGTCGTGATGCCCTAGTGTTGGGGTCTCATGGTTGAGGTTGCGGGGTCGATATTGGACAAGATCGAATGTGACCTACATATGAAATAGAAAAAATCACATTACTTCCCCATTGGTACTTTACGTGCACTAGAACTAGTACCTACTTGAAGTGGTACTTGTACTGGAACTGGTACTGATACTTCTCACTGGTAGGTACTTGCCCGTGCCCTGTGCGAACCCACAGTGCATGAGAGCATGATGGCGGGGGCCTTAACCAGTGAATCATCTCACATATTATCTGTGGGTATACTACTATATTCAGTGTTATAACATTTCAGGATACAAACGAGACATTATTCTATTGCTTACTGAATCAAGATATACACAAGTATATGCCGGTGATAAACTCTCCAACTATAGCAACAGTGTGCCAGAAGTTTGGTCTGGTGTACAAAAGAGCTAGGGGTCTATTCTTAAGTATTCATGATAGAGGGCATGTCATTGATGTTATGAAGAATTGGTGAGTCTTATTCGTAGCAAACGAAGCTAAACGACGCTATACCTCAATGCCTGACATTGAGGTCCAGTTGAAGACCTCAATGCCTCGGTTAATGTCTGACAACTAGGTAGTTGTCGGACATTTACCTGAACTGGGCCCATCTGGCGCAGCCGTGAGGAAAAAAAAAACCATTTTTATTAAGTTTTTCGTCTGTTTTTTCTTGTGCGTTTCTAGGTTTCTTCATAGTAGGTATGTGCCAAATAAATGTAGGTTTCTTTATTTATTTCTTTCTTTAGGCCGTGCGCTGCGTTAGGCGTGCGCACGGCGCGGGCGCCCGCGTTGCGTGCTGTTTCATGTAATCTCATAGATCAGCGCTGCGTGCAGCGGGTCGCCCGTCGTACGCGGCGCGGGCGGCGGGACCCGCCCTGCGGAAGACGGGTATCCATGTAATGGAGCACGCGAGCGGAGATGTTTCTAGGAAATCACGAAAAAGACTGTACAATCACGTTCCGTGCTTGTACAGTCTTTTTCATAATATCAAAATTGTACTGGCGGCGCTGCGAGAGGCGTGAGACCGTCGCGGGCGTCCGCGGGTTAAATTTGTCCGCGACGGAGGACGGCGCGGGTCCCCGCGACGGACACCCGCGACGGACGCCCGCTTAACGCAGCGCACGGCCTTAATAAAATGTTGAGGATCGTGCGGTTACGCGTCTTTCAAAACATCCTTAAACTGTCTCGAATTTTTGTAAATTAAATTTGAATTTTAAGAACTTTACCATCATTTAGACTAAATTGTAAAATAATCGGTATACTTATTTAAGTACTCATGGAGCCGCTAAATAACAATTTCAGGCCGGAACGAGACGTCCGGGTAATCGTAGTGACTGACGGTGAAAGAGTTTTGGGTCTTGGTGACCTTGGTGCACATGGTATGGCTGTATCTCAGAGCAAGGTAATGTTGCTCACAGCTATTGCTGGTATTAAACCACATCAGTGTCTGCCGGTCTGCCTCGACACCGGGACCAATAATCTGGTGAGCAGCTTTTAAATATATTAACTTAAGAGCTCTTTTAGTTTAAGCGATTGGCTTGACGACAAACGACACACATCAACTTTATGGAAATGGCAACCGGCCGTGTGCAGTACGATGCCCGCATTGCTCCGGCGATGGCAATTCGGTAGCAAAGCTTAAATAAAAATAAAACCCTTAACCCCTTTACCATATTGTCATTTAAACATGCTATTCGTTTCCTAGATTTACCTACTCTAATTTTATCCATTTTATAAACACATGATTTGACGGGCATCTGAGAGCAGGCAGCAATCAGGGGTTTGGATTTGTGCCCGGTATGGCGACCATATACTGGAAGGTGCAGTGTGGGAAGTTACCCGACCTGATGAACCCGTCATGTGACTATCTTTAGGGGGTTTCCCTAGGTCTAGCAGTGGACGTTGTTCCGCAGAAATCATGATAATGATGATGGCAATAGGCTCAGACCTTCCAAATTATTATTTGATGGAATATCGGTGTAGCTATGCCATTTGTTATTGTTAAAGAGGCAAATACAGGCAAACTTTTATCTTGCCTCGTTATATTTCAGTCGCTTATAGAAGATCCTCTGTACATTGGCATTCGAGAAAAGAGGCACCCCCTCTCTGACTATGACGAACTCGTAGGAGAGTTTATGTTTGCAGTTAAGAAATTATATGGACCGAATACTCTTGTGATGGTAGGTGCTTACGTTTTTTTAAACGTAGGTAGGTACGTGATGACCCAGTGGTTAAGGCGGCCCGCCTCTCATGGATAATATTGTGGGTTCTATACCGGGCAAGTAGGTACCAAAGTAACTTTTTCAATTCATATGTATATAATATGTAGTTTATCTTGGACATCACTGACATCGGTGAAGGAAAACTGGACTTAATATGAATCTGAAATCAACAATCCGCCTTGAGCAAGCGTGGTGATCAATGCTCGTGCCTTTATTGTATGGGATGGGGCATTTGCCCTGCATAGATCACGCGGACATGGAAAGGGAGCGGAGGGCACTGTCTGTTAGAGCAAACATGATAGCCCGCCGATTTGCGCGGTGTTCAAATGAGGTAAAGGCTACGCTCTTTAGAGCTTACTGTACATCGCTGTACTCATGCAGTCTGTGGGCTAATTACTCTAACAGAAGTTACGCGGCCATCCGCGTCCAATTCAATAACGCGTTCAGGGCGGTGATGGGGCTGCCTCGATACTGCAGTGCCTCGGGTATGTTTGCAGAGGCGCGCATCGACTGCTTCCACGCGACCATGCGCAAGCGCGCCGCATCCTTGGTGAGCAGGGTTCGGGGTAGCTCCAACATCGTACTGGCGATGATTGCGGGAAGGCTAGACTGCCCCTTTCTCCGGCATTGTTCCAGCAGACATGTTGCTGTACCAGTGTCGGAGAGAAGGTATTAATTTTAATTTTATTGTTGTGTATTTATTTTTATTAATTTGATTTAACTCTGATAATAATGTAATTTCGTATGATTTATTTCTTTTGACTTAATTTTATTTCAATTTATCTGATTATCTAAATTTTAGTTATTTATGTATTTTTATTTTAATTTATCTGGTAATTTAATTTGATGTTTTGGTATTTATTATGTTTTAAAATTATTTTATTTGTATTTGAATTATGTATGGCAATGGGTGTAATTTACCTGAGATTAAATGAATTTAATTAATTTAATAGGATAATAATAGGCTAGTATAATTGGGTAAAAAAGGAAGGCTTTCGCCCAACAGAGGACTAGAGGACTATTTTTTTATTTCCTGTAACAAATCGTTGTTAATTTAAAAAATCCTAACATACATAACTTCTTTTTACAGATGGAAGACTTCGCTACACGAAATGCTTATCGCCTTCTGAACAGATTCCGCGATGATTATTGTGTATTTAATGATGATATTCAAGCTACAGCCGCCGTAGTGGTCAGTGGTCTTATGGTGGCTTGCTATAGGATCACGAAACAAAAATTGGGGGATAACATCTATATGTTTCATGGAGCTGGCTCTGTAAGTTTTTGATTATATGTAACGCTAGCTTTTAATCGCAGCTTCGTCTACGTCGAAGTCATAGAACCTCTGTATTCAACTGTGTTGCAAAATCAGTTCCTAGCTCACGTCTCTACAAACTACAATTAAACAGCTTCAAGGTCAAGTAGCATTCGAGATTTTGATAATGAGCAAATGTGACTTTTCGCTTTTATATATAGGTAATATATGGATAATAAAAAAATAGTAGAAGACTGCGAAGCATGGCCGTGTTTAGCTATTTATCAAAAATAAAAATATATTTTATTATATACGTAGGTCTCATCAACATCATCTCATAAGCCGTAGGACGTCCACTGTTGAAAATAGGCCTCCCCTATGGACATGGTGCGTCGCTCACACGATTAACAGTCGAGGTGCAGTTGAGGCGCGGGCGCATAAGAGGCACGCCGCAACAAGGTTTTCTTTACAAATGAATGGTAGTGCGCTCACATACAAGAGTTGCGGCGAGGGCGAGGTGAAGGCGGGGCGGAGGCGAGGTGCAGGCGGGGCGGAGGCGAGGTGCAGGCGCAGGAGGGGCGCTCAAGTGTGCCCAAGCCACGATCCCACCGCCATTTTGTCATTTTGCCATTCAAAATGTGAAGGAAGCATAGCCGCCTGCGCCTCGACTCTACGCAGAGACCTATCCTCGACCGTGCTGCGACGCCGCACCGCCGCTGACGCGACGTCGGCTCGACTTTACCAGTGAGCGACGCGCCAAGAGGCACGCCGCAACAAGGTTTTCTTTACAAATGAATGGTAGTGCGCTCACATACAAGAGTTGCGGCGAGGGTGAGGTGAAGGCGGGGCGGAGGCGAGGTGCAGGCGCAGGAGGGGCGCTCAAGTGTGCCCAAGCCACGATTCCACCGCCATTTTGTCATTTTGTCATTCAAAATGTGAAGGAAGCATAGCCGCTTGCGCCTCCACTCTACGCCTCGACTTATCAGTGAGCGACGCGCCTATAGATTTCCAATCGGACCGGTTTGAAACGGCTTGCAATAGATAGATACGTAGGTATCTATCCCGTATACTATCAAGTATTTTTTTTGTGTAATTAGACGGGCGTTGGAATCGCAAATTTGCTATGTGATGCAATGATAGAAGAGGGCATTTCTAGTGAAGCAGCCAGAAGCAAGTGCTACTTGTTCGACATCGACGGTCTATTGACGTATAGGCGATGCCAAGTAATACCACCACACGCACTTCACTATTCCCGAGATTTGAATCCAGAGAAGGATTTAGAAGAGTGTATCAAAAAGTTTAAAGTGACATGTTTAATCGGTAAGATTCATGGTTATCGCTCGTTTCATTCAACGCTCCAATACGACTACAGCCCGTCCAAAGTGCCTGGAAAAATCCCAACTGTTATGTATACGAAAACTATCAGACGTCAATATTACATACGTACATACATAAACTCACGCCTTTTTACCATGGTGGCAGAAACCACAGAACGCCTGCTACGATCCTTACATACATCTTTAGCCTCAATCCACGTTCATATATCTCGTCAAACAAGCATGCCGGTTACAAGTACTGCGCACCTGACTTTTCTGCAGAACCTCACCAGTTTATTGTAAATCTTCCTAGGGCGTCCCCTCCCTGCGTTGCCAATCACATGTGCCATATAAATTCTATTATTTTTATTTCATTTTGCATTTAATTTATTTTTTCTAGTAAAATACATAATACAATATGTGTTTCAGGTACGACGGCGTGCGGTGGTGCGTTCACGCCTTCTGTGTTGAAAGCAGTAGCAAAAAATACAGCGAGACCCCTAATCTTTGCATTGTCGAACCCAACTAATCTGTCCGAATGTACCGCTCAAGAGGCTTATGACAATACGGATGTAGGTTTTTCAAGAACCTGCCTTTATTTCACAGCTTCTTAATTCATAATGCAGCGTATTACACACGGGTGTTTTTAACATTATATCACAGCACTAGTGCGGTAATAGATTTTGTTTTAAATGTCAGCAAAGAGTTTCGATTGTTGTTATGACTAGTGTGTTGAATTGCATGAGCGTTTTATCATTGCACACTGTTACACTTATTTCATACTTTGGCTACATTACATATAACATTCTTGATGCACAACGGATGAAGTTAAGCAAGAGAATGAAACGTTTAAGTGAAATATTTTTGTTTTATCTTTTTTCTCCTTTTAGGGTCGTTGCCTTTTCGCTTCGGGCTCCCCATTCCCTTCGGTCACATACAAAGCTCACACATATTGCACTGGTCAAGCCAACAACTACTACGTCTACCCTGGAGTAGCTATGGGAGTAGTCGCCGCAAATGCTTGCCGTGTTACTGACGCCATGTTTCTTTGTGCTGCTAAAGTAAGTCTATTTTAATTAAACAACACATAATACATAAAAACATAATAATCTTTTTCCGATCGAATTTTTGTTACGGCGGTAAATCTCAACGGAGACTAGCCGAGTGAGTAAAAGGTGTTATAGTGCACTAGTGTGTACGCAAATATAGGTGCACTCCTTCAGTATCGTAGACTATGGCTCGTAGACGGGACGGCATCACGACACGACCGGGGAGAGATCGCGCAGGGCAAATAACTTTTCGTGGTTTCAGAGACGCGGTGATCTCATCACCAACTTCCTTACTCCGGGCTGCTACTGAGAAGTTCCCAATAGAAAAACCCAATAGAAAAATCCAATAACACTTTGCCCGAACTGGAAATTAAACCAAGGATCCCAAAGTACATAATACTGAATATAATTATAGTACTCTACTTTATGTAGCCGTGTAAGTGTCTAGTTCCACTAGTATCGTGGGAAGATGCGTAGGGAGCGATGTGTGTGGAACATAGATATAGTAAAAAAGGTGTGAAACTAATCAATTACATCGCTAGCCTGCCTCAAGTTTTGAATGAAGCGATGCCATTGGTTATTTTTACACACATCCTTCGTACATTTACGGTGAAACGCAGTTTAAGTCTAGAGCAATTAATGCTCTAAATAATTAACTCATTATTTTTTGTAATCGTTGCAGACTTTAGCGAGTAAAATCTCTGAAGATGATTTAAGAGTTGGTCGCATCTACCCACATGTCAATTTAATGTGTTCTATATCTGAATCTATTGCTGCTAAAATTGTGTCCCTGGCATTTGACAATAGTAAGTGTTTAATCTATTAGTAACTAGAGAACCGCAAATTTCCGATTTATCCAAAATTTTAATTCATAATTATAAATTAACTTTAAAATTGTATTAAGTACAATAAAATACATTATAGTATTAAAAAAAATAGTACCTAAAGCATATAAATAACCTTTAAATTCTATATTCTGACAAGTCCACATTAGAATTCTCGTTTCTGTTGTGGGGTCCACCTGGCTAGTCAGACACATAGTTTTCTACTAAGCTTCAGTTGTAGTATTTCATTCAAATCAAGGAGTCGAGGCGAAATCTGCGCTTAAATATCATTCTAATCCTTGGATTTCGCCTCGAGACCAGCAAAACCATAATTATCAATCTATTATTTGAATAATATAATATTTTTCGTACCACTTGCTCAAAAAAGTGACATTCTATGCCACAAAAAGCGAACATAACAATAGTCATTATTAATCTGTCAAAAACAGGGAAAGAAAATTGTACTGAATTTCATTTATCCTCTAGGGAGAGAATGTGATTTAAATTTGGAATACTTACCGAAATTTATACTGCACTACATCTTTGTTTACACCATTGAGTTCGTATATAAAGCATACATTTTTTTGAAAAAGGAATACGCATTTATTATGCAGTTATGATTATTAAATAAAATTACGAAAACCGACGAGGCCGTATGAGCTTGATGCGTTTGCTTTTCCGACAACAAAATATTAGTCTAGGAATTTGCCGCGTTTTTGTTTTCTTCAAATACATAAACGTTAAGTTTATTTTAATTTATTTTTATAAATAACTTAATGTTCTAAAATGCATATCTCATATTATTATTGTGTTAATTTTTTCGCAAATGGTACGAAAAGTCGAGTATTTTCCTCGGTGATAAAGCTGTCTTAGTCTTGGGTGAACTTAAATCTCTCGCTACACTCAGGACTCGCCTTAAATCCCTCGCTTCGCTCGTGATTTAAGTTTTAAACACCCTCGCTACGCTCGGGAGTAAACCTCGAGTCCTTCGTTACGCTCGCGATTTAAATCGTCACCCGCGACAGAAGACACTACTTTATCCCCTTGGTTATTAATCTACTATTAAATATTTTTTTTTTTTTACAGATTTAACAGCATTATTTCCAAAACCAAAAGATTTCATATCCTATGTACAAGAACACGCATACAAATTTACTTATACGACTAACAACATTCCGAGTTTCTATAAATATCCTTTATGTAAAAATGTTAAATTGAAGAAAATCGAAGTCCTCCACAAAGGCCTGCTGTAAGTATTCGCAATCTTAAGTCTTACCCAGGTATCATGTTACCCAGTAACTGGGTTGTGGAAGCCAGATAGGCAGTCGGTCCATGTAGAATACTAGTATTCAGCTGCATCCGTTTAGACTGGAAGCGACCCCATCGTATTGTAAGAACGTCAGTTAGCGCTGTGAAATATAAATTTATTAAACATTTGCTTTTTTACTACAAAATAAATAAATAATAATTTATGAATATTTTATTCTTACAGCCCACACAGGAGGCGGCGACAAACATATAATCCGATGGTATTATAAATTCAACGTTATCTGGTTATCTGTTACAAGAGAAAGAGTTTATGAGATTACGAAACTTGATTGATATTGACATAATTTTCATGAAACTAAGTAAAAATGTTAAGTGTTGTGTTATTTATTGCGGAGATCAAGGCCTTATTAACAATTTATCGTCTAGTGCCGTTTAGTTACATGTTACATAAGTCTCTCAAAAAAAACCTTTTTCTGTGTTGTGAAATGGAGGTACGAATAAAATTGTTTGTAAAATCGGTTGAATGCACCTGTAAGCACTACGGTTTGTGTGTTTCTATTGTAAAAATAAATAAATAATAAATGTTTTATTATTATTTTGTTGTCTTTTGCTGACATGTTGGTTTGTTAAAAATAGAACAGTAAATCATCGCACGATTGAGACGAATCTTGCACTTCATTCAGCCGTTGGTCGGGATGCTTCGAGGGCATAAAGAAATCCACAAGATCCTGTCGTTGCTGTCGCACAGTGGTAAGCATACAAATACTAATGAATTTATTGACGTTTATAGGCCTTATTATAACACCGGTTTTTGAATTACGAACTTTATTTCGTTTCGTCGTTTCGAAATTCTAAAACTGGCTCAAAGGTTTAAACCTGGTTTAAGCAAATACTTTGTTTTTTAATACGGCGGTATGTTTATTTTGATTTCATAACTTGTCTAGCGTAGTACCTACACCAAAATAAAATTTTCGTCACGTAATTTCAGCTGTTGTGTTGCTTCACAGGGACTGTTCTGCGAGTACAAATTACAATAGAAAATAAAAAGACAATCTTTGTACCTACATAACTTCCGCCCACGACTATGTCCGCGTCAAAGTTAGTTAATACGGAAATATCTCATGGAAATGTTATGAAAAACAAAGTCACATCATTTATTTAATAAGGCCATTATAAGGCACTTTTGAACGTAATAACACAGTACCTACCTACGTACACCTCAAAATTCGCACACGACGGCGACGTCGAAAGGTCGTAAGTTTAAAGTGTCAATCGATTTGTTTTGTAGATTGCTACGAAAATTTTGTCGTCTAGCAAAGTTTTCCTACAACTTAACAAAGTTTAACTACTTAGTATCGATTAAAGCTAGAACAAAATGATTCGTATCTGACTTGCACGTCATGTATCAGACAGGCGTTCGAAGTCGGTCGTCTAACTGGCACAATATCCGGGGGTTATCACATGACACGCCAGCTGCTACAGTGTCGATTACACTGGACCGTTGCCACCGAAAATGTTTGCAATACGTACATATAGCTTGTTATAATCGTGTCATATGTAGGTGAGCGTGTTCAGTTGTTCATACAAATTGGTGCGCCAAAAGTTTTGGGTCGCGTTCGATTATGGAACTCGAATGTTGGAATTTGGAAGTTTTTTAATTGACAATTTTTAGGGGTGTTATTTTAATGTTTGATATCGTTATATCAAACATTAAAATAACACCCCTGAATGGTGTTCATATATTAGATGGATATGTGATTTTCAACAGCTTGGATTACAAATCACATTAAATAAAAGAGAAATAATCTAGCAAATTCACAACTCACTGCTGCTTTTTGGCGTAACTTTCATTCTTACGGTTCCGTACCCAAAGGGTGTCAACGGGACCTTATTACTAAGCCCCTGCTGTCCTGTCCCCTGTCTGTCTGTCTGTCAGCGAGCTGTGTCTCATGATCAGTAATAGGCAGAGAGTTGAATTTTGGACAGAATGGGTTTTACTATAGCCGCTACGAGTATAACAGCAAATAATAAAAATGGCGATTCCGACTAGCACTTGGCCGTTATACATCGCAAACCCTGACGTACCCATGTACTTTTAAAGCCGGATTCCCACTAGATTTACTTGTATGTTGTGCGTATATTACTTACCTAATTAGTGGCAGTAATCACAAAACATGTTTGAAAGGCTTAATAACTATGAACACGCCACTATAACATGTAGTTATTATTCTCTACGACAAGCGCCTTCAGAGCTCAAGGATTTGTTATGTAAAAATTGAATTTACGAATTCGCGAATGTAGAACAAAGAACACAGTCATACATCACTTCCCACCTGTCTCGGCTCGCTACACGTTACTAACGTTTATTTTACTGCGCGAATACAAAACCCCTTTTTGGCGGATATGCTGGTACAGGATGCAGTGGCATTGTAACACAACTTTGTTAACTTAGTTTTAAGTTTTCTGTTCTTGCTTTGATAAACACATAATGTTGTTGAGCTAAATGGTGCTGATCCACGCGTCTTGTTCGTTAACGAGCGCTGTTTTAATTGTTTTATATTGCGTTTTACCTACACTGTTTTCTCATATAGAAGCAACAAGAATAATGTAACCAAGATTGTGGAAAAACTTAAATTAAAATAGTGTCCATGGAGTTTCAAGCTCGTTCTTATCCATGGAAACTTACCTACGTTTTGGAATGAACAACTAGCTTCAACTTTCTGACTACGACAATACAAAAGACCTTGACCTTGACAATTCAAAAGGGTCTGTAAATGGTTTAGTAGATATACATGCTTTTGCTTTGACTTTGAATTTTAAACATTGGCGCCAATACTAGATGTATTCTTCTTTTACTTAAAAGCTCACTGCGTTTGGTACATCACTGTCTAGCTATGCCCCCTTTGACCTTAATGTAATGTCGCAACCTTCACTTTCCTCTTTATTTGATCACCCTCCCTTCCACTTTAAAATCTCCAAGACATACTTCGGGAAGGCATCGTAACTTTTTTTAATAACTTCTCTAAGCAACTAATCATAAAACACATAGAATATGTCATCGCACCATGAATTTTCTTTAATTCCCCAGCCTAAAAAGTTTGATCTTAGTACTAAAATATGTACAGTTACACAGACTAGACAACAAGCGTGTTTTTTTTATAACTTTTCTCTGTCACGCACATACCCTGCGGAATAATTAAAAGGTGCCTATGCCCTCACACAGTCATTGCGGTGCGGCCATATTAAACTTTAAAATTAATGTGGTGCTCTCCCCGGTGTAATGTATCAACATAGAATCCCACTTAAACGGTCGAAATCCTGTCGTATCCTGTTGTTTTCACCTTCCTGGAGGGTACCCCAAAAGAGCCTTACTAGTACATAATCTGTGAGCCCTTCGGATGAAGATAATCAGTGATCCCGGTAAAGGTCTTTTTGTAAACCACAGTCTGTTTTGAGTGGAGTAGCTAGGTAAGCGGGAATATTTAAGCCACAGTGTAAAAAATTAAAGGACTTGCCTCCTAATATTTTAATTAACATTCACGTTATATGCAAAGATGGAAATTCACTGAATTACTTGCTTGATTGAGAATTTTAGGTTTAATTAAACATTTATTATGTTTTTGGAGTTACGTTAATTTTCTGTTTGCATGCATATTATAGCGTCCTATTAATTTACCTAAACTACATGTTTGGGGCTCCGTACACAAAGGGTTCAAATGGAGGCCTACTGCTCTCGCTCGTCCGTTCGTTCGGCGTCTGTCTGTATCTCTGTCACATGGTTGTTTCTTTTAAACCTTAATAGACATTTCCACAAAGTGTGTATTACTGCGGTCACTATAAAAATAATAAAAAAATGATGTTTAAAATTAAAAGAGCTCTTTTTTCGCTCGATCTTAATATTATATCTTATGGGTGGTACGGAATTTTTCATTAGCGAGTCCGAGACGCACTTGGCTGGTTTTTTCTAGGTAGCCGTGTTACACCAGCTCAAAGCATGATATTTTGTAATACAGATACTGCAGATGGCGCAATTTTCTAAAACAGGAAAATACTGAACTACATCGGATGCACAGAGCGTATAATGGAACGTGCTCCTTAAATATTCTCTTTAACCAAAATAAAGGAACGTATAATTATTTTATAGGTAAGCTGGAGAGTTAACTGTGAATATTCTGTTTGAACTTTGGTTTGAAAATCCAAGAAGCATAAATTACTAGCTTTTTCCCGCGACTTCGTCCGCGTAAACGACTATTATCGCGGACGCAGACGAAGTCACGGAATGAAAAGTAGCCTATGTCCTTTCTTGGGGTTCAAACTTACCCTGTATCAAATTTTATCAACATCGGTTCAGTGATTTAGTCGTGAACGTAACAGACAGACACGAGTTACTTTCGAATTTTTAAATATTAATATGGATCTACCTATCTATTTCGGGATAGCTGGATTGTTATGAAGATGTTGAATAAAAGAAAAATAATTACAAATTATAAAAATAAACAACGTTTACAACAAAAAAATCTTAGATTCCATTTTATTACTTACCTACTTGATTAGTTTTATAGACAGCTATGAATGAAAATATTTATACTGACTGTGATGTTTATGTGTAATTGAGGTGAATAAAAAATACAATCGAATTGATAACCTCCTCCTTTTTTTGAAGTCGGTTAAAAAGGTAAAAATAAAGGTACCTACATTGACATGAAAATATAAAAAGCTTTAAATACCGGTTCTGTTCCTGAAATTTCCAATCTGTGTAGTCAATTGAGTCTTTTAAAATTGGTATATTTTTATTCGATTTTCAAACTCATCTAAGACGTAATTATGGTTATTATTATTTGATTTGTACCATCTAAAATACCTAATACCTACCGACTTCGTTTTATACATCACTCGTTAATGAAACCTGTTTCAAAACAAAGGAAGGTGCAAAATAATAGCCTGTGTAATACTTACTATGTTTTATAGGTAGGTAGTGTTCGTCCGTTCGTCCGTCCGTCCAGAGAGCCTAGTACGAACGCGCGGAGTAATTTAGAATGTTACTTCTTTGTTTACTGCTCCGCTTGTGTTATAATACCCATAGCGTTATGTTATATACCCTATATTATCCATACTAATATTATAAATGCGAAAGTATGTCTGTCTGTCTGTTACCTCTTCACGCTTAAACCGCTGAACCGATTTTGATGAAATTTGGCATGGAGATAGTTTAAGATCCGAAGAAGGACATAGGATAGTTTTTATTTCGGAAATCACCCCCTAAAGCGGTAAAAAGGGGGGTGGAAGTTTGTATGCAAGTACGATATAAACAAGTTCCACGCGGACGTAGTCGCGGGAAAAAGCTAGTTTCTCATAAATCTATCACATTCAAAAAGGATTTTGTTCAATAGCTTCTGTCCGATACCTTCACCGCGCGGTTTTTTTCACCTGCTTTAAATTACGTCTTGTAGGTCGTAGCGTGATGCTATATAGACTATTGGTACTATGCCTCATGAATCTGGCTATCTTGCACAAAAATAATTTATCTAATCCGACTGGCAGTTACATAGATTAGCGCATTTAAACAAACAAACAAACAAAACTAATCAGCTTTGTTATACTAAGAATAGATTTAGTTTGATAGAACATATTGTGCTTGCCGTAATTACTAATATTCTTTATGATAGTCGTATGTCAATTTCGAAAAACAACTTGAAACGAATACGTTTACGTTAGCGCGCTCATGCTAGGCCTTCGTTGAAATAATGGTGAACGCAAAATAACCTAAAACGCAAGCTCATGACTACGGACACTGTAATTATTTCCCACTAACTTCAGCGTACAAACCATTCTAGGCTCCATCAAGTTGTTTTGCGCCTATTTCTTTAAATTTACTCTTTGGTCGTGGGTAGCTTTTATTCATAGGTTAATACCTATGAATACAAAAACCGTATAATAAGTATAATATACCTAATGGTATATTATACTTTTAGCTATACAGTTTTTGTAGTTGTGTGTTCTTTGGTACCTTTTATATATTTATTTACTTATTAAAACTTTATGCAACACAAAGAACAAAGGCGGGCTTAATGCTTCAGGTATTCTCTCGGCCAAATCAAACGCAACTCAATTTTAAGTTGTTATTTTTATAGTTTTTTAATACCTACACACTGTAAAAATGTCAAGTGTCTATCTATAGCTGTTCAAAAGATGTGACAGATAGACAGTGGATTATTAGTAAAAGAGTCCCGTTTTGGAACTCTTTGGGAACCTTATGAAGTGAAAAAAAAACCGTTACATTATAAAGTAACCGCATTGGGATTAAAACTATGGTAGAAAATATAAAAAAAAGAATTATTAAAATAAAATAAAAAATATTCGGACACTCGTTTGATTAATTATGAATAAAACAGTTCACTGTTTCAAACTTTTAATCATTTCAAATACCTAGGTAAGTCCTTTGTCACGAGCTTGACCCTTAATTTTTTAGTTTTACCAATTCGGATTATCCTACACGAGTTCATAAACCGTATTCTAGTCATTTTATATATCATTATAATGTTTTAAGCTGGTTTGAAAAGTTATAAGTAGTTGTTACACGAGGGCAAAAGAGTAGTTTTCCGAGATTTTAATAAAACATTCTACATTACAAAAAAAATCCGTGCCTCGGAAAACACGTAAAGCCGTTGGTCCTACGCCTGATTTCTCTCCAGTCGTGTCAGATTGCCTCTTCCTTCGAAGAGGCAGTGCATATGTTTTTTGCGCACACACTTGTGAGATTGGTCACAATGATTCGGGCGGGAGAATTCAATCCTAACTAATATTATAAATGCGAAAGTAACTCTGTCTGCAGGGTAAGTGTGAACCCCAACAAAGGACATAGGCTACTTTTTATTCGACTTCGACTTCGTCTGCGTCCGCGATAACCGACATATACGCGGACGAAGTCGCGGGCAAAAGCTAGTATTTTTTTATAAAACATTGCCTCACACTATGAATTTCACCTGTATCGTGGGTGCGTTTACAAACATACTCGTATAAACTCACAAACAGCCAGACATGAAACAACTATCTGTAGGCCATACAAATATTTGTTCCGTGCGGAAAACAAACCCGCAACACGCAGCGCATCAGCCAGTCGCTCAGCTACTGAGCTAATCGTGTCGTCATCAAATTACTATTACAAAAAAATATGTACACATATTTTTGTATATAATGCTAATTACATACCATTAAATCTGTCATTGGATAATATTACTCTAAAGAAAAGAAAAACCATTGAAGTAGCTATGCAACAGCGCATTTTCCGTACTCCTTGTTAGTCCAGGTAATTGTAAAAGTGCAAAGTTCCTGCATTACAGTGCTCCGTATAATTGTATCGGCGGCGTTCTCTCTGTGTTGTGGAAGCGTGCAGTGGCTAAATGGCTGAGAACTGCCAGTAACAGTCTAGGAATACACCCACAGGACAAGCAGGTAACACGCTGCAAGCAGGTATTGCCTCTACTATTTGAACACGAAACGAAGGCGCACACAGATTCAGTGAGAAGATTCCTTGTTATTACTGGTGTATAACATGATGTATAGGGCCGTATTTAACGTATTATAGGCTCTAGGCACATAAGCATGTGTTTGACGTATTTTGATAGTTGACAAATCGAATTTCTTTCAATGATTAAAATCAATAAATGAAACTTATCGTAAATCATACTGCAGGTCAAATATTATTTTATTAAATTGGGTACTAATAGTGCTAATAATGGAACGGACTGAAAATAATGTTTTTTTTAGGGCAGGCCAGGGTACTTGCCCAGAGTGCCCAATGGAGAAGAAGGGCCTGAATATTTAGATTCAGGAAGGTCAAAGAGGACGTGTCAGTAAGATGTTTTAAACTTGCGATTATATTGTTAGTAAAATATTAGAGACAGTTTCGATTATTTTGCACGTATAAGTAAACAAATTTCATCGAGAACGTTCGGTTTCCAAACGCAAATAATTTTGAACTTTAAAATGGTGCGCGTAAATAATAGTTTTAAGTAGCGACAAACTGTCGTGAACGTATGGTAGGGTATCGGTGACTATAAACTAGACTGACAATGTACGGCTTCAAAACTAGGTTTCAGTCTATGGGTTTGTAGTTCGCTCGGAAATATTTTTATTTGCAAATAAGCACAAGATTGATGAGAACGATTCAAAGGCTATATTTAATACTAGCTTTTGCCCGCGACTTCGCCCGCGTAAATGTCGGTTATCGTGAACGCAGGCGAAGACGTGTAATAAATAGTAGCCTATGTCCTTTCTTTTACCCCGTACCATACCTACATCAAAATTGGTTCAGTGGTTTAGTCGTTAAAGCGTAAAAGACAGACAGAGTTACTTTCGCGTTATATTTTCAGTATTCTTGTGTATTCTGTATCTGTAAATATTTGTTTATGTTTTTTTTCCCGGTATCAAAAGAACAAATCTGAAATATATTTTACATTGTTAATTTATTTTGAGCCTTATCGCTTTAGAAATTTTCCAAGCAAACTCGACTAACTCATAGGTTGGTTATTAAGGACTATTCACAATAATGAAAGCATCCAATTAGGCCTTTGTAAGTGTTCAGTTATTTGTCACGAATAGTCTGACCGAACATGACTTCTATGGCAGTAATTATGTTAAAATATTCGTGACTGTATCACATAATATGGAACATAAATTTTTGGTTAATTTAAGGTTGGAAATTTTAAGAAGTGATTATTTCGATTTTTATGTTTTATGACTTAAATGGTTTTAATTGACCACTTTTTTAAATATTGACTATAGCTGGTTGAAAATAGTAAAAAAGTCAACGTCTAAAGTTTTTGTCTTGTGTGTAACGTTATGAATTGAATAGGACAGGAATCGCCTAAAAAAATCTAAACTTTAGCTGCCATCACGCCGCCCGCGAGCCGTCACCATTTATAACCTTGTCACTATAAAAAATATTTTAACGGACAAAATTTAAAGCTCTTATTTGAATGGCAAATTATTTGCCACCCTTTATTCTCTTCCCTCTCTTAACCTTTATTCTTAAACTTACTTCGGAATGGATGCTTTGAAACAATATCAGAGTTCTAAGAAAATCCTATATTATTGTACTATAGGGACCGACTATTTGTTTATATATAAGCAATTTAATTAAACATGTTCTCAAAGTATAGAACGAGGTTCTTAACTTATAAGTGCATACAATAACGTTGCTTCTACACTTAATTAAATTCTTGGTGATTCACAATTTGATATTCTTATAGTAACTTGGATATTCTATTATGCGCTCTTTATTAAGTAAATACGTAGTAAGTAATTAATTTTACAATGTTTATTTACTTTCAAAACATTTTCGTTTATTTAAATAATGGTGTTTTAACGTGATAAATTATAATTTGAAACTTAAAATAAATGAAACTTAATATTTCGGATTGTGTGAAATTGAGATGTTTAATTTACATCAAATTCATGATCATTTTAACTCTCTCTGTTAGGTTAATGTTTCAAACAAAACTTGCAGTGTTCATAGAGTATGAGGTGAGCATTCGTCAGTAATAAAACTTCTGAAGAAAATATTGAAATTACCTGTTTCATGCATTTTAATCGTGAAGGTAAGTGTAGCACTTTTATATGGAACAGCTGAGTTTTTTTTTAATAACCGACGATAAATTTTGTGGATCCACGGTAAAATTATTTGTTACCGTCTCCCTTTAACCCGTTATAAAGAGATCATGCAGGTTTAGAATAACATAATTATAATGACATAGCATTCAATACTTATTTCCTTAAGTTTCACTTAGGTCCATGAGCGAAGTCTCAAGCACAGCTAGTAACATAGTAAATCAATGAGTCGAAAATAAAGCAAAAAAAAAAACGTAAGTACCTAAGTACTTAGTGTTCTAAATATTTCAAATATATTTTAACATACCTACAAAAGATAAGTATTACAATATTCTTGAAACATTTTAACTTTATTGCATTTTTTGTTAAAAAAAATTTATCTGAAAATTTAGTTATTTTACCTAACATTATAAATTATCAAATACGTCACGACATCGTAACGTAAAAGGCTTACATTCGAATTTATTCTTGCCACGTTGAAAGAGACTGTTATAGCTTGCCATTTTGCTCGTGAATCATCTGCAAAGGATCATACATCATGCTTGAAGATGCATTGAGCGCCAAGTATTTACCATCGTCTACGATGCTCGATTGTGAATAACTGGATAGGTATGACTTATGGTTTTTAAGACACATCACATGCCATTAACTACGCACACACCCATCAAACAGCAAAAATATTGCTGGGAATAGCCTTTTATTTTTTTGGTGTGAAAAATCTCTGTTTATGGTATCTGCGCGCACTATTGTTATGTTCGAAAAACGTCTGACTGAAGTCATAGCCCGTGGATAGTGCTTTGCAATAATGAATTTTGGTTTTTGATAATATCATATGAGACATATTAAAACAGCCGTTAAAAGTGAGTAAGAAAACTTACAGTCGGAGGTGCAGATCATGTGTCAAGTTAATAACGGGATCCCGACTCGTGGTAGTAAAAGGAACCGTGGGGTTTTAGCCGATAAGACTCCCGACTTAACGCTCCGTTCTACCTAGACCATTCATATCTATATTTCGACTTTTAATTCTATTCAGTAACTTTACATTTAAAGGGTTACCAAGTTTTGACAAAAAAAAGATAGTGAGGTGGTATAAGAAGGAACGAAATTGAATGAACTTAAATAATGTACTTAACTTGGTATTAAACCATTCATATCATTCGTTTCTTACGCAAAATCGTTCACTACCCCAACAGTATTAGTTGTAGTATGGTAACATTATTTTTCTTTGAACTGTCAAGTTATTGAATAGAATTAAAAGTCGGAATATAGACCATTAACACGAAAAAAGGAACCTACGTGAAAAATAACCATTAATTGTTTTATACAGTTAAATAGATAACAATATACATGTTCAAAGATTAAATATTTTTAATTACGAAGAATTTCGGTTCTTTTCGAGTAGGTATGGTGACTGTTCGCGGTCACTGCCCATGCATGCCCAGTGCGTGACAGCTTGGCCCACGCTGCTACACGTAAACAAGCCGCCGTTTAAAATATATAGCGAACACGCAATCCAACTTTGACTGTGTGGACCTAATAATATAAAATACGGTTGTATGTTTGTGTTTTAATATACAAGATATAATTGAATTAACTGAAACCCCAAAAACAGGTTATTGTACTCATCATTACGAACAACTACAATACCAACCCTGACAACATGAAAAAAACAGCTGGTATATATATTATATTACTTACAATACAATACTTTTATGTTTACGTAGTTTAACAAACACAATGTATGGATTGTTCTTATGATCATATCCACAAGGTGTGAAGATCAATGATGAGTTTAACGACCTCTTTCAATGTAATAACACCTTATTTTAAATAGATTATTTTAATAAAATTAAATTTAAATAAAAAAAACACTTGATAATTTTATCAGCTCTTTTTTTACCGTATTACAATAGGTAGTAGTTGCGTAGTTACAATAAATGAACTACGAAACCCGCCCTTATTGCTATGAAATAAAGGCGTTGTCCTAGCCAGACCGTTACTATTGACGTCCGGTTCCTATATAGGCATTAAAAAAAAAAATAAAAAAAAAAAGGAGTCGGTAAGCCCGTTTTCACTGACGCTAGATGACACCTCAATGTCAAATACATTCCATTATTAGGTGTCGCCTAACTATGAGACTCATAGTGAGTATAGACTCATATGAGTGAAAACCATAAATCAGGTATTAGTACTTTCAAACACAAAGCCGCGAGAATAGCTTGTTTTAACATAAAAGCAATTAAAATTCGAGTAAATGTACCAAAGGTAATCATTTTAGTGGATTTTAAAGCAAATAACCTTCAAGTGTAACAAATTAGAAAAGTCTGATGATTTCATGTTTCACTTTTGTTAATGACATTATAATTGAGCTTAGTACTTCCAAGGCGAACCAAACTCTAAATAAATATGTCGAAACTAATTCAATATGCCAAACGTGTACATTACTATGCAGCAATAACAGTTTAATGCATATTCAAAACTTTTGCTTAGAATTGATTTAAATGTTAATTATTCAAAATCATTATAATTGTGGAGGAATTGTGGAATTGTGTTGTGGGTTGTGGAGGTCAGATAGGCATCAATCGCTCCATGTAAAATACTGGTATTCAGCTGCATCCGGTTAGACTGGAAGCCGACCCCAACATAGCTGGGAAAAGGCTAGGCAGATGATGATTCAAAATCATTATAATTACTAGAATAATCACCAGTGTTTGATATTCTATACTTGTGGTCTGTACTTACGTAGTATTAGCAAAAAATGTGTTATCTCTTACACAAAACTTACTAATGAAAAATTGAAGTTGACCTTGAGTAAGGAATAATAATAACTTTCAGCGATCATTGTAACGATAGTGATTACAGCCAATGGTATAACAGGATAGTTGACACCGCCAATCAATTGTTATACTTTTGATGAGCTGTCAAATCACGATTCCCTCATAGGTTTTGTGCGGCAATATCAAACTGTGCGAACTGTGACGTCACTAATTTGCCAAGTTGACCTTTTTTTTTAGGGGGTAAAAATCATTAAATGACTGTCAGACTTTTACTGACTAAAAAAACCACCCTGTTCCTTCTGTTGCCCTTTACGTTCCGGGGCCACGGTATCCTGTTAAGACGTCCCACAACCCCGGCGCCAAGTTGACCTTAGAATAAAAATTGGCACTAATGAATTAAAAAAAACTAAATAAAGTAATAAAATTAAACGAACTACGATGAAACCGTTTTTTTCCTAAAGCTAAAACTTTTTACCAAATTAGCATTTAATTAGTGAGTGTGAACCTACCTACTTTTGAGACCTAATCTAAAAACTTTGTAGACACGCAATTTCAGCCTAGATTTTAGTTTTTCTATCGCTTAACTAAATTATAGATGATTACGTTTTTAGCACTAAATCGCATATGAGCGTTTGGCTATAGACTTAAGGTCTATAATTTTATGTTAATTTCTCAAATAGCAGACTTACGAGTACCTTTTACGTATAAAATGTAATTAAATTAATAATTGCTGTTATAAATTTTGGTTTTTAACGTGCAATAACCGATTATGTGAAATAATAGGGTTTCAGATAAGCTGCTTTTTAATACTGAAAGTATTAGATTTCGTTTTACTCATCTTTAAAAATATTTTATTTAATAAAAATATATATACGTGTGTTGGTGTACTTTAAGTGTGATATAGTCTGAAATGAAATGGAAAATTGAATAGAATTTTCAATACGTAAATAATATTAAAACATGCAATTTATTTGCCAGATCAAGTTTATTGCTGTAAATTGCTGTTCTAAACTGCATTAAACAAGTAGCACACAACAAAATTCATCAATTTGAAGAGTTGAAAAATAAATATTGAGAGTATATAAACGACTTTCCAACTTCTGATCTAGTGGAAATTAAGATACAATACATATCCTCATTTCTACTAGTTCCAAGGTTTGTTAACTCTATCTGTTAAGCACAGCTTTAACTAATCTGTGTTAGACAGTTCTGAGAATTTCCCATTAGTAACCTTAATTACTTGAATCAAATAGAAAATAAGTACTTAAAAACTTACTAAAAGGAATGCTTGTGGAAACTCATTCAGTTCGACGCGGTCGTTGTGAGCGCACGGACGCCTACGCCGTAGTCGTGCTACGCCGTAGCTTGTTCTACGAGTCGCGTGATAACTTCGTTCGATTGTTAAAATTAGAATATAGTTTATGGTTATAGTTATAACAGTTCTAGTGTCATGAATATGTAGAGTAATATTAGTTAAGTGGTTTTTTTTTAATGAAACAATGTTCAGTGACATTAGAGGAGGGCAGTGACTGAATAGTGCACACGGTAACCTACTTAAATGCTTCGTCATAAAGGGGAGGTAAGTAATGACTTCTATATTTAGTTGCGAAGTTATATTAATGTTTAAAAATGTGTGTAAAGTTAGGAACAGACCAGAGTTTAATTAGGGGAGGCTAAATAGCTTCAAACTTAACATCTGGCTGTTTTAACTTAAATTTGGATTGATACGCGAAAATTTTGCTTTACTGTATTTAGTTTTAGGATAAATTTATGTTCCCAAATGACCAAAAAAATATTTCGGTTTTAAATCTTCTTCAGCAAGTGTGTACAGTACTTAGGTTCCATAGTACAAACATTTCAGTAATGTGTTGACATGTGAGAAGCAAGGAATTAAATATTTTTTTACGGGGAATACACTGAAGGATATAACTATTGAGCAGATGTTTCAGTGCATAACTACGAAACTACATACATACAGAAGGCTTTAAAAATCGTTGGACACACAGACAATACACACGACTACGGTTTTTTGTAAATCGAAATTATGTCTTAACACATAATTGAATTAATTTTAATGGAATTTTGTTTACGTACTTATGATTTTAGTGTGGTTTACTGTGATTGGGATAGATTGAAAGAAAGAAAGAATTCATTGTCGGACATATCATACATTAAAGTGGAATTTGGTTAGTCTGTATTTCAGATCAAATTTTCAAGCGTTGCACGCTAGTATCGCGTTAACAGGGGGTGACTAATATGTCAGCGTTGTATAAATTAAAGGCCATTAACATTGTTAATTTATACGAATTATACGAACATGCATGCTAGGCTTATAGTTCTTGTTATGTGTCCCGGTGGTTACGTTCAAAGAAAATTAGTAGGCATGTGAGGGTTGTATGAGTGGAGCTGTGTCTTACAAAAGCTACGAGCTTACTTAAAAAAAAAAATTACGTACTGCATTTCTCAGTCCATTTTTTTTTCATGCCTTACCATTATTTTTTATAATATTATCCTACTATAAATAAATGTGGAAGTTTGTGAGTATAAATGGATGGGTGTTTGTTTCTCTTTTAAACGGCTGACCGGAATTAGTTGAAAGGCATGTATTTAGATATTGGTCTAGCTGAACACATAGGATACATTTTTATTTAGTTTTATGTATTCTTAAGGGCTATTTCAGAAATGTAAGCTAACGAAGTCGCGAACAGAAGTTTGAGCTAGTTTATGAGGATGGATCATCTATCCATCCATCCGTAGTAGGAAGTAGGATAACATTTCGGTAGTCGTCTAAAGGTTTGTGAAAATGGGAACAAATAATGGTATATTTGTTCTCCTAGTCAAAGCATGACATTTAAGCCTTTTTCACGCAATTTGGGCAATCTTACGGTTATCCATTTGGCACCTAGGCTAATTGCCTACTGTCAAGTGCTACTTACTTCAAACATCTATTAATCTATATGGTCTATTGCCCCGGTTGGTATCGTGATCGTAAAGCGACTGCTCATCGTGGGATGACCCCACGATCAGGTTCGATTCCTAGGTTGGCCAAAGTGTTTCTGGGTTTTTAGGAATTTTTAAGTAACAGCTTCGAGTAGGGAAGTTAGTCGTATGACACCCCCGTGCCTTAGAGAGGACCTAAAGCCGTTAATCCTGCATCTGATCTCTCCGTGGTACTGTCGGATTTCCTTCCTTCGGACTATGAGAGTAAGGGAGGTGGGAGTGCATCTGTACACTATAATAAATCTCCTGCGTATTTGATTAGTCTCCATTAAGATTAGACACCGTGACCGAAATTTGTTCAGAATTAAATTATTATTATTAATCTGCATGTTTATCTGCTTACCTTAATCACCGTTTACGGTTGGATTTTAACATCATGAACCAATAAACCAATTTAATAACTCAAAAATAAATTGATTAATCTCAGCTTAAAATACAGCAAAATTAAATTAAATTCCGAACATTTTTCCGAGTTCAAAAGGGCTTATTAATTAACGATTTCTTATCAAAGTCAAAGTTTATAATTATGTCGGAAGCTTTTGATGAGTCTCATATTGTTTAGAGCTGAGTTGTTGTTTTAGGTAGTTTTACTTTATAAATAAAATTATTTATGAAAGCAAAAAGGTGAAAATAGAGTTGCTTTAATGGATCTTTTATTTTATAATCGACTTTAAACAAAAAAGGAGGTTCTGTGTTCGACTGTATGTATTTTTTTTGGCACTAAAGTTTAAAGTTTCTAATAACTGCAACCAGCCAGTAACACCTCAGTTTAAGCTATACTTTTAGGAATTCGAAAAACAAAAGAATTTTGTACTCTTTTTTTATTTACTTTAAATTAATCTATCGTAGGTATGTTATTTTATAAGTATAATATTTTAATCTTATTAGTAGAAAGTTACCGTGTGATCGCAACATGATAGTGTTGTTCAATTCGACACGGTGGGAGGGTCATCGATGCGCAAACTTAATCCATGGATTAAGTACATAATTCTGAACCATCCAGTGATGAAAATTTTCGTCGGTTATTAAAAAAATTTAGGTTTTATATGAAAAAAAAAACAGCTTACATTTTTCATATACGTTTAAACTGTGTAGGTGTTTTGTTTATAAACAGCAGATTTTTTTTAATAATCGGCTTAAAATATGAAATGTGCGAGACACCCCGTTGAAATATTCCGTCGATTCGGATCCATCCATGGTAAAAGTTAGCGTCACCATGTCCCTTCCACCATATACATAATACAGACCACCATATACATAATAATATATGATATAACGAGTATATCCATTATAAATGTAGTAAAATCACGCCATTGAACACTTCTAACGACCATTAATAATAGTTATTACTGTCAGGTACGTCTCAAGGCCTAGTTAATGTTTCATGATGATATAAATTTCTAACTTTTTGGACATTTTGTCAAAAAAAGTTAGACATTTATGTCATAACGACAGATAATAAGTCAGTGACAGTAAAGTGACACGGACTTTTAGTACGAAACAAAGTTAAAGTACGTGATTATATTACGAACTTAAATCTGTGATTATTTCGAGACTCATTATCGCGTTCAAGAAGTTTGTTATACTTTACAGAATGAGACAATGGCGTCTTATAAATAATTCAACTCAATTTTACAATATATCTGTTACCTTTTTGTCTTCTTTCCCTTTTTTCTTGCATGACAAAAAAAGAGGAATAGGTGCTTTCGAATTTCCTGACTGAGTTTTTGCGATAAAAGATTTGCGTTAAGAAGAAAGAAGGAAATAAATAAAGAAGGAAAGAATAAAATAAGGAAGTTGTTGAAAACCGCGTGTTTACAGCAATTCAAACTTTAGCATGCTACTGCACTTATGACACCTTACTGTACGTGCGTATGATACAGATAGGTAATGTCTACTTTTTACTTTATTCACTCTATACGCGAAATTGATTGCATTATGTCATTATCTAACTAATTATCAGCAGTACGTTAGCACCCACAGCTTCAACATGAACCTTATTAACATGAGACCGCTTCAATTAATTGTTGCGGTAAGGAAACAACGCTTGGCTTGACAATTTTGGATTGGCGATCGCACCATATTGTTATTAGTGCGAAGCTTACCAGTATCTAGCCTTTTTTTATTTATTTGAATAACTTGATTACCGAGTGTATAAATAGAAGCAGAGCCAAACTGAAAAAAATGTAAAATAAAAAATTGCAAAACGCAATTATCGTTAGGATAAAAAGGGGCTTGCATAATTGAATCGATTTTAGAGTGGTATTTAATGTAGAAGTGGTTATTGCTATAGTGTTATCTAGTACTAGCTTTATCCCGCGACTTCGTTCGCGTAGACTTCCAAATTATCCAACGGGAACACAAAAATGGAATAAATGTTTTCTTACGTGGATATCCATTATCCTAACTAATATTATAAATGCGAAAGTAAGTCTGTCTGTCTTTCTGTCTGTCTGTCTGTCTGTCTTTTCTTCACGCCTAAACTACTGAACCGATTTGTGTGAAATTTGGTACAGGGTAAGTGTGAACCCCAACAAAGGACATAGGCTACTTTTTATTCGACATCGACTTCGACTTCGTCTGCGTCCGCGATAACCGACATATGCGCGGACGAAGTCGCGGGCAAAAGCTAGTGAGTGTATAATTGTGTGAAACAAACATCCATCTATCTATCCCCACAAACTTTTGCGTTTATAATAGTAGGTAGTAGTAAGTCTGCCTCGTTGGTCTAGTGGTCGCAAAGCACGACTGCTGAGCATGAGGTCTTGGGTTCGATTCCCAGGTCGGGCAAAGTGTTATTGGGTTTTTCCATCAGAAATTTCTCAGTAGCAGCCTCGGAGTCTGGATTTGTGCCCGGTTGATGGCAATAGGCTCGCCCCCTATTACATGGGACTTTAACATAACTGGCGAAATGTGGGTGTACTCATGGGTACACCTCTGCCTAACCCTACGGGGATTACAGGCGTGATGTTATGTTATGTTATGTTATGTAGTAGTAAGTAGACCAAAAAGATGGCACAAAACGATTTCTTATCGAAAAAGTAAGTATTTCGTCAGTTATTATAACAATGCATTGTCACTTTGGGTTTACATACCCCATTTTATCAACGTCAAACTCAAATCCAAAAACAATATTTACAGACGTTATAAATAAGATAACCTATTAAAAACCAATAATAAAAAGAAAAACTAAAATTAAAAGGCATTAAAAAAAGTCCAGCAATTAAATCAACAACTAAAGTGCATTTAAAACACTCGCAGCACACCACTACAACGTCGATAAGTGTTCGAACAGGCGTGCAGCATTCACCGTTCATTCACAGTAAGTGCATGCAGCGACACACTTTTATCACAAATCAAGTGAGACATCGCGACAATGTTGTATGCTGTGAAACATAACCGGTGTTCACAATAGAGTTATGAACAACGCGTGTCTGTTACACCGAGGTGATACTTGAATCCGGAAGGTGATATTGTTTGTTTATAAACTTATGAGATTTGTTGGATGTGGTTTTAAAATCTGTATGGCAATTTACGTATTTTTTATTACTCAAGTCCCACGTAATGAGACACAATTGTTTTTCTATAATTGTTCTGTTATAAGTACCGGTATGACGGTTGGCACACTCTATTTTTATTCTTAATTTTAAAAAATACCTCTAGTTTATCCACATTTTTGACAAGTTTTTGACATTGATTGTCGCCAAGATAAGATTACGTGAATTGCCTTTCTGTTCAGGGGAGCAATTCTCGTATCATTAAAGAACGTTTGCATTTAAATCTCAGTCTAAGGCTGGGCGCAAACGTCCAGTTTCCGGATCGGGTTTCCGAATCAGGAGGCGTGTATGTACATGCACACACATGCATAAATTACACATACATTTATTTGTTTTTTACATGTGTGTGTAATTTATGTATGTGTGTGTATTTGTACAGTCAGCAAAACAGATAGGTATGCAGGGTCGTCAGATATAGTTGAAGTTTTCTAAGAAACCGATGGATGTCTTTGACTGAAACTTAACCTAAATAAAGAATTATTTATTATCTACGTTTTAAATTAAATTACATTCGAAAACATCCATCGGTTTCTAAGAAAACTTCAACTATATCTGACGACCCTGCATACCTATCTGTTTTGCTGTGTGTACATACACGCCTCCTGATTCGGAAACCCGATCCGGAAACCGGACGTTTGCGCCCAGCCATAAGTTGTCAAAAATACCTGTAATTAACCCTACATCTTTGTCATGTTTTTGACATTGATTTTCATCGATTACGAGAATTCGCCTTCTGGGCAGTAACCAACGGTAAGGTTTGAGGTTATGATTAGCAACAAATTAACGTTCTTTTTGGGTTTGTGGACACCTCTTCACATTACTTGTTCAATGAATTAAGTGATCACTGTTATATAATTAGAGTGTCAGTAACTGATACACTGATAAGTTTAATTTACAGAAAACTTATTTCCAAATATTCAACTTTAAACAAAAATGTTTTATTTTTTATTTTTGTGAAAAGTAATTACGTGACTGTGTAATAAACATCCATCTCCTAGACTACATGTTCTCTTGTAACATGCATCGCAATACCTTTACCAACAACATAGTTGATTGTTCATAAAACTGTAAAATCAAAGTCAAATGACTTGTTGAATAACATCAATTTCGTACCAATTAACACTGTTTATATACATTTATTGTACAATGTTTCAGATAATTAATTCTGACAGTACCTGATGGTTTACGACACGGCTTGGGGGTGTTTTATTTCATTCAGTTTTAAATACTCCAGGATTGTATACTAACTTGGGTTTGTTGCGTTTAATAAATTAGAGCAGTTTGATTTATTTTTGTTGGTTTGTAGGTAATAATTTGTTATCGAAAGACATCAAAGTTACTGTACTTAGGTTTTAGGAGGTACGTATAGTCGAACAAGCTTTGGTTTGCCAATAATAATTATCTTTCTGCTATATTGCTATTCATTGTTATTTTGTGTTCACTTAAGCTTGTGGTGTTTAATAATTTTCAAACCTATGTAGAGTGATTAAAAAAAAATCTGAGAATAATCGGACACCCACAAATGGTCGAAAAATGTATGAACAACTTACATACATACGAACAGTGCAAGCTAAATAAAAGCTTGTGAAAAGTCAAATTGTAACTTACTCAGAATCGAACTCACAACCTCATGTAGGTATGTGAGACGAGTTCATAACACAGTGAACCATCATGATATTGACATTTACGTTTGTCCATAAACAGTTTTACTTACGCTTGAAAACTCAAACGTTTTTCCGTAACTATCTCGTTAAAGGGAACCCTTGAGAAAGCTATTAGTTTCTTTCAAGTAGTTCATGTTGACACATAACGTACTAGCACGAAAATATTATGTTTCATGAAAAAAGTTTGAAACTCGCTGGCTTATTATGGAACTTTGTAAATCTTATCGTGTTGCCTACTTTACTTAAGTACCAATTATTTGAATACTTTGTAATGTAGAAAGGCTTATAATAATAATAAACGGTACAAAAAATCAGGATAATTTAAACCAAGTGCGGATGTCACTGAAAAGATATTCGATACTAGCTTTTGCTCACTCTCGCTCGCTTCGGTCGCATATAAGTTAGGTATACCATAAAACATATCCTATGATACTCGGCAATAGCTTAGATTTTTATTAGTGAAAGGATGTTTATAATCGGACTAGTACTTCCAGGGTTTAGAAGGAGTACTTTATAAACACAAACTCTACAAAATGAATGAATCTACATTTTTTATTTGTACGTAACGATATATTATTGCTTTTACATATCTGTTCTAAATAATATATGAAAGCCAAATCTGTTCTTCTTCCTTTCTTTTGCGTGTGGGCAGTAAGGTCTTACGACCCCACACACCCTAGTATCAGAGATTCTAAACCGCCTCAAATCTGTTGAAGACAAAATATTAACCACAATTAGCAACTCACCACGCAAAACAGAATTAAATTGACAAGGTAATAAACCAAAATCACCAATGTAAACTGTACCATACAGTGAAAGAATGAAGGCTCAAAATTGATTTATTTCAAATTTTAAATGCTGCTTTTTTTCTTTTAAATAGCCAGTATATTTTAGTAACATATAAGAGCTATCGTATTCTTTGAAACACACTAGCTTATTATGTAACTTTTAAAACTCCGTAAAAGGCGTACCGTGTCTGTTACCTGCCAATTATTATAGTACGTTGCAGTGCAGCATAAAGAGAGCAACAATGCAGTGTTCAAGCTTGATAGGAACTGACAGTGTGTATATAACCTATACTATATAACTTTTACCTTTGTATATTTTGGAATTCTACACTCCGAGCGCGGTAGAAGTGAGCTTATTTTGATTTTTCATTACAGTACCATTTTTATATTACATCTAATGACTTTTTCCGGGCGGAGCAAAAAGGAGTGTTAGATTCTTACTGACTAAAACCCATCCGTGTTCCTCCTAATACCTACCCTTTGCGTTCCAGTGCCGCGGTAACTCTTTCGAACAAAATCCGCAACTCTGGCAGTAATTACCATACCTTTAATTTTTTTTCATGATTTAATTGTTGTTTTGTTTCGAGACAACAATTTTGTAGTTATAGAGGACTTTTCCGACTGCGATTTCCATGCTTAAGTAGTTCAATCATATTTTGGTTAATAAGTAATTAAGCTCGATTTTTATAGAGAGGATAAGGACACTAATTCGTACTTTTGTTATATGCTAATCTCCGAAACTACTAGTCCGATTCTAAAAAATCTTTCACTAGGAAGCCACGTTATCTCTGAGTACTATAGGCATTATATTTTATTATAAAAAACATAGTGACCAGTTACAAAATTCACGTGGAGTTGTGGGCAAAAGCAAGATCTAAATATAACGCAATATATTAAATCAATCAGCGTTACTGTGGTATAGTTTGAACTCCAATTCGGTGCCGTGATCACGCCAGGGTATTCACAGAACAATACAATCTTACCACATTATAATAAAATTTACAACATCACAAACAGGAAAACTATAAATTATTACCTACCTACAAAACTACGTTAAATTTTTTTTAATATAAAACTTTCGCGTCCATTAGATAATTACTGAAACTTGTCCCCACATTTGTTTATTCACAAGAAAGTCGGTGGTGGCAGTTTAATGGCGTGTTTCCGACGATAAAATTATGTCCCTGCCTGGGAAGTGGTTGGAACGAAACCTGCGGACACAGCTAACAATGAAAACTTTTAATATCATCGGAGGAAGCAATGATAATAAAACTTTTTATTGGTTTGTGGACTGGAATAATGTAGTCCCTCTATTTATAGCTAATCTATTTTTGAACAGCTGGGAAATACTTTGAATAATATTTTTCTTCTTCTTTGAATATTAATTTAATGGAATTTTTTATTTCATATACTTACTAAGTTTATCTTGGACATCACTGTCATCGGTGAGGGAAAACATCGCGAAGAAATCTGGACTTATAATGAATATAAGTTTAAAATTGCCAATCCGCCTTGAGCAAGCGTTGTGATCAATTGTCGTGCCTTCTCTGTATGAGAATAGTCCCACTGCATAATACATGCACGGTGATAATAGGTTGGTTAATAATAGGTTGGAAATCTGGACTTATAATTATATAAGACTAGGCTGGTGCCTAGTCTTATATAATTAGAAGTCCAGATTTCCTTAAGTCCTCTATTATGACGCTAAATTATTCAGTTATCTTCCTCCCCATTCATAGGATTTATTCTACATACACCACATCACATTCTCACTTTAGGTTTCGAACCAAGGTTGTTTGTGCACGGGAATAGTACCTACCTACCATTAAAATTAGTACTAGTTTATTATAGGTTAGGTATGGTTGTTTAACTCTTCAAGTGTTTATTTTGCTCCCGTACAACTGAGCCACTTGAGACCTGGCTGGCATAGTTCTTTTGTTTATTTTACCTGTTCAATATTCCAACTTGTTTTATTTATAAATGGTTGGAAGCTTGGAAGTTATTGTTTCATTGTTAGTTTGTTACTTTAGTTTAGTTTAGGATTTGTAATTTTAATTTGTTTACATTGGCCTTTTGGTTAGATTTCTTTACTTTAGGTCTTCCATTTCTTTTTTTAAATACTTTAGCATCGTTGTCGTAAAAGAGTATAATTTGTTTTACGACTGAGTTTGGTATGAATATTAATTTCAAAATTGATTATAAGAATCCTATGGTAATTTAAATGTAAAATTAGATTGATATATTTTGGGACATTGAAAGTCAAATAAAATAATACAACAGCAATAAAAACGGAATCTAAGCTAAAGTTTAAAGATTCCCAAATATTCTTAATGAATAACCGCTCATACAATCCGTCCCATGCAAAAGTGCGTCACCTACACGGTCAAAATGAGTAGAAAAGCTGGTCTGTGGTCTAGAATGATGTACTGAATCAATGGGAAAAGTTTATTTTCAGTTATATGCCCCACTAACTTCTGCTGGCGACTTCGTCCGTGTCAAAGATATAAAATGTAGCTTATGTACTACTCCAGACAATAATCTATCTACGTGCCAAATTTCATCCAAATCCATTCAGCTGTTCTGGCAAAAATATAATAATCATCAACATCAAGTTTGAATAGCCAGACTTTCGCATTTATAATAGTAGGTAGTTTATTTTCATAGTTCTTGTCATCATTATTGGATCACTTGGCTTCTACTACCACTATCCTTAAAGAACAAATAAACATGTAGGTATTAACTAACATTGTCGTGTATGCTTGTAATCTGAAGCCGTTTGTCTAACTTCACAGTCACTTCGCGCGTTATCGGAGGTAGGGGACAGTTTGCGCCCCGGATTGAGGACAAACAGTCCAGTTTACCAACAAGGTACGGGACTTCAGGTGTATCGTATGCATTGTTAGACGGCTGTTTGTTTAAATAGACACTGTTCTGAATTTGGTGCGAGATATTTTTATATCAGAACTGATTCAATCGAAAATGTTCGCATATAGATTTAGGCCACAAATAGATTTACACTGGAAATGTTACTGGCTCTAAATATTGTTTGTCAAGCTAGAATATTCTCCCGACCGAATTTTGGTCATGGTAGTTAATCTCAGTGGAGAGTAGCCAAGTGTGCAAGAGCTAATAGTACACAAGTGTGTGCGCAAACACAGGTGCACCCCTCTTCCTTCACTCTCATAGTTCGATGGACGGTATTCCGACACAACCGGATAGATCAAGCGCGGGACTAAGGGTGCGGGCACACGATGCGTTGCGGCGCCGCACCGCACGCAACGGAGACGCAACGCACCGCAAAAAGATTTCACTGAAATCTTTGCGGTGCGGCGCCGCAACGCACCGTGTGCCCGCGCCCTAACGGCTTTACTTGCTTCGCGAGACACGGTGGTCTTACCACTAACATCCAAACTGCGGCTATTGAGAAACTATTGAGAAACACTTTACCCTACCTTGGAATCGAATCCAGGACCCCACGCTCAGCAGCGCTTGAAACCAGAAGACTAACGTGGCAGCAAGCTATAATGGTGAACTAATATACTCATTAATTAAAAGGTTGCTGTAGTGTTAACTGCTTACCGATGGCAGTTTCAATCCATTCATTACCTACATTACCAGGCCGTCTGGTAAAGCCCACATTTGAAACTGAATAAGTCTCAACCATCATACGGATCAATTTTTTAATTAGTAGAAAGCATTAAAAAAAATCCTATTGCTAATTTTTCCACGATTTCGTTTCCCAACTCTCAAGCGTCGAGCATACCCAATGGTTGCAAAAACTGGAATGACTTCATGAATATCCGATCCCAGGAGTGCTCATAACGAAATACTTAAAAAAAAATTAATGTAATCATCCGGGATGGTATCGATTCTCGGCACCCTTGCGGTGTAGCGTGTCTGCGAATATTATTAATGGATTCTAAATTGCCTTTAAAGCATACTTCCGCGACGAACCGTACGTGTCAACGAGGTTACTTTCGCAAATGGATTAAATTAATATTTGTGTACAAGAGCTTGTCTGCGACGATGCTTGGTCTTGCGAGATAGGAAAATTCTAATGGCGTTTTAAATGTGAGCATACCTATATTCATATCTAAACTTTTCAAATTACACAAATTGTCTATAATTACTTTTCGTCTTAAATAAACAGATTTGAAGGAATGAAATAAAATTAATCAAAGGATGCAATTTGAGAGAGTATAGTAGGTACGTAATCATAAACATAAATATCTTTTACTATGTTACCGACATTGAAGTCGTGAAAAAGAAACCAACTGCTCCATACATTTTTAATAACGTATCGTGAAAATGTAGGGAAAAGCAATTTTTTTTAAAATTTCAATGTCGTCTCATAGACGACCCGACACACTTCTTCAAAGTGTGTCCTTTGTTTAACCTGACACTCTGTATAGTGATTTGTTTTTTTGATGAGTGACTACCGTAACATTACCGATTTTGACACCCAAAGTTTTAATCACTATCGACATCCAGAAAAACATGCACTACTATCTGGCTTTAATATAAGGTCTGTAACAGTCAGACAGCCAGTTCGAGAACTAAACAATATTAACTAAATGTGTATATTACGCGTGACGTTAATTGACGCAATCACATTTCCGTATATCATGCACATAACACGATAATGGAGGATCGTGTAAAGTAATTACACATAGTTTGATTTAGCTGATGAGGGTGGCTATAAACGGTCGTAATACAAACATAAACAAATCTCAAAATTCATGTGGGCCTCACGTTTTGTTTGTAATCCTAATGTGTTACAGGCTTTATAATTCACAGTCGCATATTGCATGAATGGTATTATGGGTCCAAATAACGATAAAGTTTTGGTAAAATGTGTTATGGCTACGGACTAAAGTGTAATGGAATCTGATCACAATCTAATCGTGTTTAAATTAGGCTTTATGATACCGACGGCGGAGAGGAAAAATTTACCAAGCGACAATTTGGTCGTGTTTTATATCCAACCTTATTAGGTGTCTATAGACTAATACAATAAGTTATGGTTTGTATTCTTAACTTTGTTCTTGTCAACTGTCTTCTTTTTTCTAATGTAAGTTTGGTTCTAATAAATAAATCCTTCTACCTATAGCGTTACGAATTGATTTTTTTATTTCGAAATAACAATTTGTTTTAATTTAATACGATAAGCAATTAAACACAATTATTATCAACCAATTTGAAATATTCATGAATAGAACCAAACTAAATAAATTTTACGCGCGAAACGGGTATTCTCAATTCAAAAAAGATTTTTTACAAAAAAATTCGCGCCGAATTGAGAACCTCCTTTTTTTTGAAGTCGGTTGAAAATCGAAGTAATTTATTTAAGTTACGTATATATTACGCGGTCTCGCGATAGGCTCTTAGAATAATCACAATGAAATACAATTTATTTAATCTTAACACAAACATGTACGTCATCACGATATCCCAGTACACAATATGACAAATAGACCACGCATTAATTGAATCCATAATTCGCCGTCATTCCGATTGGACACAGATAAAGAAGGCTGAAAGCTAAGCCAACCGGACTGAGATTGATAATAATATTTACTCATAATACTTATATATGATGTCCAATATAATTAATAGAAATCTATTAATGAAAATAACTATTTACTAAATGTACTCACAACAGACGATAATTAATGCAAACAACCTGAATAAGTACAATTCAAACTAAATATATTCGCAAACAATAAACAGTAAAATGCGATATTTAATTGAAATCCACAATTCGATTAAGTTTCAAGTATTGACGTGACAATACATTAGAAAGTTTCGAATAAGCAATTAAAATCAAAATTCGGGTTGGTTTTGATTGAATAAACTTTAAACAAATTTTCATTTACTCAGCTAACTAAACTTGGATTATGAATTATTAGATATTTTGAATGTTTGAATAAATTAAGGAAGTTTGTAACTAGATAATCTTTGTATTTATCTATTGATGGAATGGTAAGTGATATTACAAACTTAATCTTCATTGCTCAGCCTGATTTATAAATCTCCTCAGAAATAAATTTAGTTTTGAAATCATTCTTAATAAAGAATGTTGTGTTAATAAAGAATGTTATTAAAAATAAATAGAGAGTTGATGGATGGAGGACTTGGTTAAACTTTGTTGAAGCAAAACATACCTAATGGCGTGAATCGTATGTCTGTTGTCTTACTTAAATTTTCTCCAATGAAGGTGATAATTTAGTAGTGTTATTATGTAGAAATCTTCCGCGGTAAATTAAGGTTAAACGAGCTTAATATAGGTAAGCTGTTAATCTCTATTTATTGAAACAAGACGAACATGATGAGTGAGCTAATTTTGTAGAAATCTCTCTCGGTAAATTTTGATGAAGTGATCTTGATTTGGATGCAATCTCTAGCATTGTGGGATTGTAACTCACCTTAAGTTCACTACACCTTTATTTAATATTTATATTAGCTTTTGCCCGCGACTTTGTCGGCTTATATGTCGGTTATCGATGACGCAGGCAAAGTCGCTGAATAAAAAGTACCCTATGTCCATCCCTGGAGTTCCAACTTACCCTGTACCAAAGTTCAACAAAATCGGTTCTGTGGTTTAGTTGTAAAAGCGTAACAGACAGACAAATAGAATACACTAGTGTCAGTCTTTACCTTAAACCTCTCCACGAAGTGATATCATCCATTAGTATTCCAGATGCGAAACCATGCGGAACCACGCAGCAAATAAATTTTATTCGTAGGTATAATCCCGTACATAATGACGATGCTCCTAATTAACGGGAACCTGAATGCCGTGGTGGAATAACGCCTTATTCGTTCCGCGTAACTGTTTTGATTCTCTGATACAGACGAAATTCCGTACAAATGGTTTAGCAATGTGAACGGTAAACTTCGGGCCTAACGTTCCTTTACAAGGCTCGGTCGGTTTCTCTGGAGCATACTCAGCGAGCTCTGATAGTGAATAACGATTAAATCTTCTCCTTCTTATGACTGTGGCTAGCTGTGGCTGTGGATAAGATTCTTATTTGCTAAAGAACCCTGACCGTCTTCTGCAGTTGTCACGGAAGTCTAAAGGAACTAAATACGGCTCACTTATTAGATAACGCATGCTTGTGAAAGTCTGATAATTTCAAGATTTAAAACTTGTTTTTATAAATAATTCTTTTTTTTTATGTTATGGGCGTCACTTTCCCAGGAATAAATAGTTTCTTTTTTCTTTCTTTCAATTTATTTCAATAACAACTTTAAAAGGCTCTTTTGAACGTCATATACAAGAAAAAGGAATTGAATCTAGGTACCTTTTCTAAAAGGTTTCACATAGAGAAGAATGCGAAAGAAACTCCATAATTACTCTTTTAAAGGTGAGCGAGAAGCTAAACTTATCATGAAGAAAAGCCTACACCAAAGAGATTAAATATACCTATATAATTGAATGTCTTTGGCCTACACAAATATAAGTTTAAATGTTAAACTACCAACTAAAAACAATACAAATAATATTCAATTAAACTCTGGCTTCCACACTATATCAAGCTCTAGCACAGGCCAATAGCAATAGCGCTGTTACAGTCAAGACAAGGAGACATAACGTAAGAATATGAAACATTTAAAGTTGAAATATAGTTTGAAACAAAGGTTCTAAGACCGTTAAAGTACTTGAGAGACCAGTGCAGAGAAATATTTCACATCTTTCATCTGCCATTGTCCGGAGCGAGACATGACCCTATGCCCTCCAGGCACAATGCCAAATGCACTAAAGACTGTGCCGGCGATTCTATCCTGTCTAAATAAATTATTGTTATGTTATACGATAGGGTTGATACCTACTGATTTCATATTTTTTGTTACGATTTTTTTGACCCGGGAACTTTTAGGAACGATCGCAATCTAATCTCAGTCTCAAACTCAACTCAATTTGAAGTCGCTTTTAAGTCTTATGCTATCTCTGTCACTTTTAGGTGAGATAAGGCTGGAGAGCGAGAGATACGTTTATCCAACAACAGAAATTACAAAGTAATATTCAAATGGTACTGTTTTAAAAGATGGCGGTAGGCCCCCCCTCCTGTTCGAAGTTGCGAGAATCTGCTATAAATCCACGCCCGCCAGCATGAACTTAATAGATAGGTAGGTATATACTACACTCT
The DNA here is from genome assembly GCA_949316365.1 of Hoplodrina blanda. Lineage (NCBI taxonomy): Eukaryota > Metazoa > Arthropoda > Insecta > Lepidoptera > Noctuidae > Hoplodrina > Hoplodrina blanda. Next base: position 11,094,198 of record OX438585.1, read on the forward strand.
ATTTTCTCACATGTCATAAAATTATGAAAAATTAAAACAAAATTACATAACATAACATAAAGTTGTACCCAGTTAGGTTTAAGAAAAAAAAAAAAAAAATTATTTCTATCTTCTGTGTAATGCAATCATAACCCCTTTTGTTTACATTTTATGCAAATTATTTTCATCCCACAAAACAGAATGGGTCTATCAAATCTTAATTTGTGTGTTCCATTAATCAAAGACGAAATTCGATAGAATTGTATTCCGGAACGCGTATTTTCTTTCATTTTACTTCTTTTATTCCTTTCATGGTATATACGGATACGTAATTACGGGGAATGCGTATGAAAATAATAGATCCCGTGTCAAGTTACAGGTTCTTTGAAGATGAATATGTTTTTTAAAGATATTCTAATATTTATAAAGGTTTTATTTGGCGTTGATATGATGGATATGGCTCGTTTTGTTTGACAGTTAATTTTTCTTCATCCTTTGAATTTTTAAGTACCTTATTTGGTTCTTCATAATTTCAGATCCCTACTTTTATTGATACACCTTCATATTTATTTATTCATTTAAACGTTATGCACATGTAAAAAATACACTTTACAAAGGCGGACTTAATGCCTTGTTCATTTATACATAGACTGCCTTATAGCATGAGGTCCTTAGAGCATGAGGTCTTGGGTTCGATTCCCTGGTCAGGTAAAGTGTTACTGAGTTTTTCAATCATTTCTAATTAGTAGCCTCGTAGTCCGGATTTGTGCCCGGTTGATGGCTTGCCTCCTATTACGTGGGACTTAAACATAACTGGCGAAATGTAGGTGTACCAATGGGTGATGTTATGTTATGTTTATACATACAAAAATGTACCTTTTCTTAAGAGTATTAAAGATTACATTTAAATCGAACGCTTCCTAGAGAGGCAGTTGGAGCGTTAAATCGATATCATTTTCGTATCTAATATAATATTGGGCTTGAGCCTGGGTTCCATTCTCAGGTAATGCAAAGTGTTATTGGGTTTTTCGAAAACCAAACTACAAGGCAAAGAGGCAAAGTAGATTCAATATTTTTTTTCTTGTAAATGAAGTTTAGAATTTCAAACGTGCCTTGTAATGTTGTAATTTAAATTAATGATTTGATTTTGACTTTGACTTTCGGTTTGGAATTTCTCAGTGGTAATCTGGAAACCCGCTTTTAACTTAGTCAACCGCAGTCTCGCCCCAATTACATAGGGTTTATATTTAACTGGCGAAATCTGGGTAAACTAATAACCCTCCGCCTAATCTTTCAAGTAATATGAACGTTATGTTTTGTTATTCTGTAACACTAGCTCTTGCCTGCCACTTTGTCTGCGTGAATTTTTGACCGCTTGATTTTTTTGATTATAACATTTTGTATTTAGGATTAACGTAGCTAACGTAATGTTCCTATTAGCTAAATAATTTTCAGAAACGAATTAGTAGTTCCGGAGATGAGCACGTTAAAAACCAACAAACAAACTCTTCAGCTTTGATTGATATATTTCTCAGTGCTATACAGGCTGCCTTTTAATTCAATTGCCGTTTTCTTTGTCGTTTTTCAAAATTGGTCCAATAATTAGTTTTTCGTCTTCATTTCGTATAGTAGGCCCCCTGGTCATTTTTCAAGGGATGACCCTTGAAAAATGACCAGGGGGCCTACCACCATCTCTTAAAACAATGGTATTTTAATATTACTTTGTAATTTCTGTTGTTGGATTTTGAACTCTCGGCGCTGTGAGCCGAACGTTGAAAATTCAACAGTATGGAAGGCAAAGTAATATTATAATAATATTGTTTTATAAGTCAGTCTAATAAAACTACTCGATTTTAAGACACCCTCGCATGATTACGAAACAGACATACATATTTCTACTACATCTACGTTCAATATTGATTCCTCTTTGTCTTCCATTGAAAAACTTTTTTCTACCACAGTTGTATGAATTGAACGACGGAACCACAAAGCAAATGAATGCGGAGCTCGTGAAACAAATTGAAAGAAAAAAATACGATTCGATATTGAAACAGGGAACGAAAATATGCGCGATAGCCGGCTAGGTACGATGAGACTATAGAAAAGATTTTTGACAGTTTTTGCGCGTAGGAAGTTCAATGGGATTGTCTTCTATTCATGTTCTTTTTCGGGAAAAATATTTTTCTGGAACCGAAATTTTTAAATCAAACCCATTCAATTAAATTCGTAGCCTCTAGAAATGTGTAGTAGTATATAGATTTTTATTCATTTAAAGTCAAATTCAAATTATTTATTTTAATGAGACCATTGAAAGAGACTTTTGTACGTCATTTAAAATATCAAACAGCCCGTCCAAGTCATGGTTTACTGAGCCATATTATCCTAGTTCGTCTGTTCTGGATTAAAAATGCACCAAAGTACTACTGTAATCCCTGCACGCAGGATTACTGTACCGAAATGAACAATAAACGTAATTGATTTTGATTACTATTGTGTATATATTAAAATCAATTACTTTGTAATATTCTATTTTATTATATTTCTAAATCGCGTCTTGTTAGCCCTCATGGCGGCTGTCAAGGCTTTCTTGTTAACCAACATCACAAAGGAGGAGGTACTCAATTCGACTGTATGTTTCTTACGCAATTTTTCCGTCAATTATGAATAATTGATTTTGACGATTCTTTTTTTAAACATAGTTCATCTCATAATAATGTAATCCAAATAAGGTCCAATATGGCTAAACCTGCCAGAGTCTCTACAGTACTTAGCATCATTGCAAGTAAATCAATTTTATTTAGCCTATATAAAAGATTCTAGTCCTTTTAACATTTACATAGCTTACGCACCCAGAAATATTTCCATAACAACATGGATGTCGTCGCATTTGCCAAACGCAATGAACGTGTCCTCTTTGATATTTATTCGAAGACTACGAGCATAGAGTGCATTTTACCTCCCAAGTCGACGCAAATAAATTTTCAAAGCGGCGCACTTGACATCGAGGGAGGTGAGTATGCGGAATGTTGCCAGTGCTTTAATTAAATAAAAAAATATAGGTACGTACTTATTGATTGAGTCCGTACATTTTTAATAAGGAAAATTCGGAGTGTTTATCATTTTTAGGGTTCGTTACCCAGTGGTAAACGAATTACTAGGTAAGATTTCTCTGTTTGTCTGTCCGTCTGTAACAGGGCTGTATCTTTTGAACCGTAGAATAATACTGGTATGTAGTGTTAAATAATGTACCTAAAACCCTTCGTGTGCGACTTGGACTCGCATTTAGCCGATTTTAATTATGGAGAAAGGAGTAATAACTGGATATATTTTTATTAACGGAAATTAAATTTGAAAATGCATTTTCACGCATAATTTTTGCCTTTACCACCAATTGAATAATGAATTGGCAAAGTTCACCAATTTATTCAAATTGAATATAATAATATTGAAACATTATCAGTTCGTTTATAGCGTTATTAAACTTGGGTATTGACATTTATGCGGTTATTGCTTGGTTAGTTAAAATTTTACAATCATTATATTGTTTGGTTCTCAGTAATGGACTAAAATTTTATGAACTACAATGTCGATATGATTTGTTATTTGAATTTTGTTTTAAAACATGCATTAATTTTATTGTTGCTTTAATACACTTGTAAGAGATACCTTTACCCAGCATTGGAAGGCGATCACTTGAAAGGCCATTCCTTTTATTTTTAAGTACTGCTCTGTGAGTTGTGAGTTGGCTGTGGTAAAACGACGATAACGACGTCGGTGTTCACATTAGATCGGATCGGCAGCTTCTAGTGTGAACAGCAACACCCGACAGCCGGTCAACGATAAAACTGTCAATCCGGCCTAATGTGAACCAGCTCTTAGCTTCACTTTTATATTGCTTCGTAAATAATTATTAATTTTTTTTTTCTTGTTTCACTCTTGAATAAACGTTGGTGTACCGTTTACGTTGCCTTTGCAGCTAGTGACAATGAAGTGTTTTGCAAGGAGTTAACGTGGGGAGGTATTTAAGTTCTTGGAGATACCTTTTTATAGATTTTTCTAATATTAAAGAAAAAATAATAAACAAGGTGCAAGGTGTTTAATCCTCGTAATTCAAGGGGGTAACTAACCTAGTAATTCTCAGCACGGATCAATAATAAAAAAATAAAGTTTTATTTGTTTATTTATTTAAATTTTATGCAACAAAAAGGTACAAAGGCGGACTTAATGCCTTGCCTTGCCTAGCCTTGCCTTTTTATGTGATTTCATTTTCAACCTAGTCATCTTGCCACTACGTGTAGACAGGTGGGGCGATGCGAAAGAGTATGTGTATTCTGAAATACAGTCACACGTAAACAACAAAAAAGAACAAGTATTTATTAATTTATTAACCAGTTGTCGTAATTGTATTTGTTATGGCAATCTCTTAAAAGACGACGATACAACACTGCATCATATATTGAATTAGAATAACGCGTCAATGTGAAAAGTATTCATTGTGAATACACTTTGTTGGTTTTAAATTCACAGCATAAACAAAATGTTTTTCGATTGTTTTTCAATCGAGTGGCGTGATTCTAAAATCAAAACGAATATTGTTTTGGGTTCTTTTGAAACAATACAAAAAAAAAATGTTGTGGGCCGTATCGAATGCTATCCTTGTACAAATTGATATGTAATATTGTTGTGAGGGCCTCTCACAAACAAGATTAGAGTCGGGGACGTGCCTTGGGCCTTCAGTAAATCTAATTGTGACTCGTGTCGAGCGACGATCGACGGATGAATCCACCAATGTACGCCTGTTATTATTTACATTTTATTCTTTTTATTGGAGCATTAACAACGCTTCGATTTGATAGCGATTTTGCAAGGTCGTACTTTCGATATTATGTTGACCTTTGGATGTCACCGAAGTGTTCGATAGAGTTATTTATGTGGCTCCCTTTATGTTATCCCCTTTTTGTTACTACGCATTATCTGTAAATCTTGTAGAAGCTTGTATTTAAATCTTACTAGCTATGTCTTTGGGTTACTGCCCAGCTCCCGTGCGTCGTAGCGCGCTGTTATTTGTCTATAACCTTTCTAGATAAATGGGCTTTATAACACAAAAGGATTTTTTCAAATAGGACCGGGAGTTTTTTAGGTTGGCGCTCAAACAAATAAACAAACTCTTCATCTTTATAAGATTAGTATAGATAAAGATTTTATCTTTTCTGTTGATTAAAAGATGAATTGACTCCAGTTACCGGTAATGGTAAAGTCTCAAAGTTTCCTTCGAAAAAATTGATAAGAATTTTCACAATTTTTCAATTAATGTTGTACCTACTTCCAAAAACTCCAGTAAATCAACCTCATTTCCAAAATCCCAGTTGACCTCTCTTAACCTGCTTATTCTCGGCAACTCTTATAGCATTTAATATTGAAGAAGCCCAAAGAAATATAAACGATTTCGTTGACTTTAAAGAGTCTAAAGAGACAACAATCCTAAACAAACATTCTTGTGGTCCCTTATGACGTATGGGATTTCTTGGCACTGAACATTTGAACAAGTTTCGCGGACAACCCGGCTAAGGTCGAACGTGACGGGGGTTTGAACGAATAAACCGATGCTTCGTGCCAAAATGGTGGTATAAGCCCTTAGGTACGGTGTGGAGCTAAGACGCGGACTAAATGGATTAAAACTTGGACAGAGTAAGGGTAAATGTTACTGTGCTCTTGATTGAGTGTGTGTTAGTGTTGATACTTAGGAGTATCTGGGTTTAAATCTTATCTATCCTAGTTCTTGATTTATGTAGGTAGGTCCAGGCATATGGCATATCTATAACAGTTTTGTAGGTACCAAGTTAATAAAGGTCAAATACACGCTAATTTTGAAGAGATTCTAATATTGTATGGTGAACTAGTGAAAGGCAATTTTTTGTCGACATAGTGCTGTGGCTTAGTGATTGGCTGCTGCGCATGCGCATGTCGCAGGTTCGATTCTTGCACGGAACAAACATTTGTATGTCCTACAGGTAGGTTCCGGGTCTGGTTGTTTGTGAATGTGACTTATATGTCTGTAAGAGCACCCACGGTACAGGAGAACTTGTGGGGATGGGGGGAAGGAGTGGGGCAAAGTTTTTGAAATAAATAAAAAATGAAGTCAACTAGAAAGTTAGAAAATATACAAATACCTACATAGACGGTTGTTGTTCCCAACGCTTATTAATACTCGTACAATAGAACCAAAAAAAAACTTGTTATTTTCTGTGTGACGCAACATGTTTAAGAACTTATTTAATATCTGAGCGAAAAATCTGAAAAACTTCGATGGCTAAGTTCTGAATGGATGATAACAAGAAAAATTATCCCTTTGTGGTCAGCCCTCGGGGCAACGGTTTACAGGGTTGGTCCTTTCAAAGAAAAAGTCTCAAGGGGAAAGTTCAAATGAGCGATTTCAGTACTTCCCAAAGCGGAATTAGGAGGGGAGGAATGTTTAAAATATAATAAAAATAATCCGCGAAAGTAACAAGGTCGGGAAGGGATAAATTTATGGCTTCCAATTGGCTGCTTTGCCGCTTACCCCAGTTTTTCACTTGTTTAATCTTTTGTAGGTCACTTAAGGCCTTACACCGTATACGGCTTTGTTTCACTGATCCGGGGTACTTTGCTACAGATCCGGTTTTGGATATGATCATAATTGGGTTTACTTCCAACAAAACGGACCGACGAATTGTAGTCATTTTGACTATGTAAGGTGACTTTTAATTGGCTGAAAATCTGAAAAGGGGTTGTTTTCACTCATTAGTATGAATAACTTTTAGTATGGTGCCATGAAAATACCTTTAATATGGTGCCATGAAAAAAAATGTTCATAATGATTATAGTATAAATACCCTGTAGTGTATGTACATATCAATTTAACACGCTACAAACCAATAACAGTATTGTGACGTTGTCTCGGGCGTGCACGTCGCTCGGTTATAAATACCGGTCCCGAGAGGTGGGGCGCCAGTGACTCTCCGCCCGACGCTCGCCGCGAACGGACGTGCTGCACCTCGCTCCGCGCTCGCTCACGACTCTCGTCACTTCTCGTTGCGCTCGCCGCGACGGCTCCTGTAGTCAGCAGACTACAACCATTTAAATCCGAAGCCGCCTTTTTCAAGGTAGCGGACGATTATCTTATTTCTTTAACCCGCGTTTTGTTGTGTTAGCTTCACTTGGCCCCTTCAGGGTTAAAACCACAGTTTCGTGGTCCTCGGTGGATACCTTACGGTGCCAACGAAGCCGAGGGGGTGTTGCCCCAATCACACCCGCCAATCCCCTTCAGGGTGAGGCAGTCAATTGGAGACGGGAGCTAGTGTCTCGGCCTTGGGGGATCTCCTAGTCGTGCCTAGTCTCTGACTTCGTTCACAGCAACACACCTAGTGTCGGTCGGGCGTGTCTACACCCTTCGCACTAGACTGGTCAGGGCCCCGTTCGCACAATAAGACTGGCGACGGGTTTACAAGCTTAGGGCTCACCAGTAGGTACACACCTCCCTGCCTACACCCGGCAGGGAGGGTCACACATCCCCGGGCCCATCCACCCGGGGAGATAGGCAGTTAGGGTAAAGTTAGGCTCCCCCGTAAGAGTTAGTCAATAATTCTTTCGCGATTCCCTATTTTAAACCCTCCCTCCCGCTTCGATAATGTCGGACGCAATTATCATAGCGTTCGTCAAGGAAGTCCTCTTCAAGGACCCTGATTTCATCGCCAAGTATGGCAAGAAGTTCGCTGCTTTGCAGCAAAATCCTACCTCGCCCCTATCGTCCGAGGAAAACATCGCTAGTTTTAGTGATGTACTCGACAGCCCCGCGTCTCCACCAACGGTAGACAAAGGCATTCCAGTGGCGGCACCATCAATGCCTTCACTGGAAATTCCTCCCCTATTGTCCATCGAGACAATAAACCCGTACGCAGAAACACACTGTGTACCGGCCGCCATTGTTCCCGCCGCCATTGTTTCGCAAACAATGGGCGCCTCGCAGCTGCGTGTCGCAGCTGCAAAACTCGACACGTCCGAGAGCATGGACACCTCTGTCCCTCTAGATCACCCTTCGCCCTCCGCCTCCGACTCTGAGGATTCCCTATCCTCCTCCGCCTCATCTGACGATGACTACCAAGTCGTCGGCAGTGGAGGTAAGAGGAAGAAGGGAAAATCTCCCTCCCAGGCAACCAAGGCCAAAAAGGTCGTAGCAACGACCTCCCCCGCGACCCCCTCGTCCTCCAGTCCACCCGTCTCTGCTGCCTCGACTTCCGAGTCCAGCCGACCCCCTAGCCCCCTTAGTACTAACCCCGCGCAAGCTTCGAAAAAGAAGCTAAAACCCCCGCCGCCCTTGTTCATCCAAGACAAGGCAAAGTGGACAGAAGTGTCCAAGTGGTGTAATGATCGCAAGATCACGTACACCAATGCCCGTGCAACTCAGCAGGGCATCAAAGTTCAAGTTCCCACGTCGAAAGACCACAGGGAACTAACCAGTCTTCTCAAACTAAGGAACGTTTCGTTCCACACTTACTCCCTTCCCGAGGAAGCGCCCACCCGAGTGGTGATCCGACGCATCCCGAAAGAAATCCCAGTTGAGGACATTCTCAACGACCTCCTCTCCCAGAAAGTCCCCGTCTCAGCAGTCCATCGCCTGCACAAAGCGAGGGGCGGCCCCGCATTCGACACCGTTCTGGTCGTTTGCGACCCCACGGAAGGCCATCACCCTATATTCAGGGTAAAATCAATCTGCTCTCTCTCTGGCATCTCCATAGAGAAACCCTACAAGGCTAACGTAGTCGGCCAATGTCACCGTTGCCAACTGTACGGTCACGTACAGCGCAACTGTTTCGCGACCCCAAGATGCGTAAAGTGTCTGGGCGAGCACGGCACCGCCGATTGTCCACGTCCCAAGGAACGTGATCTCTGCACAGAGCCTCCCAGCTGCGTGCTATGCGGCCAATCCGGGCACCCGGCTAACTACCGTGGCTGCCCAAAGGCCCCAAAGTCTTCTTCTCCCAAGCTGACCAAGCGTGCAAACGCCCGTCAGCAAAGGGAAAGTCCCTCTGTGAAGATTCCCTCTTCACAGTTGCCCGAACGACTCAGCCCTCAAAGGCCCTCCCCGTGGAACACATTGAACCACCAAAGAGCCTTCCCAGCTCTCGCGACCCCACAACCCGCTCCCTCAACAGCGCCGTCGGCCCCTGCCGCCCCCGCACCCGCACCAAAACCCGCTCCCAAAAAGGTTCCTCCCCCAAAGGCCGCTCCCGCAGCCTTAGCCGCGCCCTCCCCTGTCCACACCGGCCCCATGGCCGCCACCCCCAACGCTGAACACGTCCAAATCATAACGGACGCCTTCAGCATCTACGTCAACCCGGATGCCGTAACTATGGCAAAGGAAATCATTGCGTGCAATGCCGACCTTACAGCTATAGGTAAAGTATTCGAAGCGTACCCCGCAATCACGCGAGTCCTAGAAAAACTTTACCGGCCTAAATCCTAATGGATAAGAAAAGTCTGTGTTGTACCAAACCCCGGTCCCTCAAGTTAGGCTTCTTCAACGCAAATGGCATTAATGGCCAGCGTGATGAGATCGCCACCTTCCTCCGCGATCACCAACTTGACATCCTCCTTATACAGGAGACCTTCCTAAAGCCCCGCCACCGTGACCCGAAAATTGCCAACTATCGCTTAGTTCGCAACGACAGGTCGCGTTGCCACAAGGGCGGTACCCTCATCTACTACAGAAAGGAACTGTACTGCATCCCTATGGACCCTCCTCCCCTCTCTCGCGTCGAGGTCTCACTCTGTCGGCTCGGCATGACTGGTCATCAGCCGATTACCATCATCTCTGCCTACATCCCTCCTTCGCCCTCTGAAGACCCGTCCCTCCTTACAAATGATCTTTCCGTTCTTCTTGGACTGAGTGACTCCGTTATACTAGCGGGCGATCTCAATGCCAAACACCCCGCTTGGAACTGCAACACGACCTCTACCAGAGGCAGAATCGTGTTCAACCTCTGTGCCACCCTCAACTTTGACGTCATCGCTCCGATGACTCCCACTCACTTTCCCCACGACCCCAATCATCTTCCCGATATCCTCGATATAGCACTCCTCAAGAATGTAAATCTCCGCTTACATTCTATTGAGGCGCTACACGAGCTCGACTCGGACCACCGCCCGGTCATCATGGAACTAGCCTCCCGCTCAGGTCCCTCTGATCCCAGCCAACCTCCCCCGACCCAAGTGATAACCGACTGGAGGAAAGTAAGCGAAAGCTTAAAGTCCATCACGTCGCCTCACCTGGACTCTATCCCCGACCACATAGTTTCAATCGCAGACACGACGGGCGCGATCGACTCCTTCACAGAACACGTACAATCTGTCCTGAACGACTGTTCAAGGGAGGTTCCGGTGGTGAGCGATCACCGCTGGAAACTGCCGGACGATGTACGCGAACTGATGACCGAGAAGAACGCGGCCATCCGTGCGTATAGCGCTTTTCCCTGCGACGCAAACAAAGCTCACATGCGATCTCTACAGCGTGCTGTAAAGAATCGCACAAATGAGTTGCGTAACGCCCGCTGGGACAAGACGCTTAGCGAACTGGAGCCCACCCACCAAGCCTTCTGGGAGTTACAGAGAAAGTTACGTTCCACTAGCGAGGCCGCCATGCCTCCTCTCACCCGCCCCGATAAAAGCGTCGCTTTCGATAACGACGAAAAGGCTGAATGTCTAGCTGACAGCCTAGAGGCCCAATGCACCCCCAGCTCTCAACCAGTAGACAAAGCTCACCTCTCTAAGGTCGACGCCGAAGTCGAACGTAGAGCATCCCTCCCACCAGTTGAAGACCCCGATGATCCTCTGCCCCCCGTCACCCCAGACGAGGTGCAAGACATCATCAAAAATCTTAAACCCCGGAAAGCCCCCGGGTCAGACGGAATCACCAACAAGGTATTCAAACTCCTCCCTGCCCCTCTCATAATGCTTATGACCGCCATCTTCAATGGCGCCATGAGCAACAATATCTTCCCAGAGACGTGGAAAGAGGCCACCGTCATCGGCATTCATAAACCTGGTAAACCCAAGTCAGAGCCTTCGAGCTATCGTCCCATCAGTTTGCTCAACGTTCTTGGCAAAATCTACGAGAGGCTTATTTACAAGCGTCTCAAAGATTATGTCGAAGCAAAGAGCCTCATCCCGGACGAACAATTCGGTTTTCGTTCCCACCATTGTTGCGTCCAACAAGTCCACCGCATCGTCGAGCACATAAGCGTTGGTTTTCAACGTGGCTCTTTGACGGGCGCCCTCTTCTTCGACATAGCGAAAGCTTTCGACAAGGTCTGGCACAACGACTTATTATATAAGCTCTACCAGATCGGAGTGCCCGATCGCCTCGTACTCATCATACGAGATTTTCTGTCAAATCGCACCTTCCGCTATCGCATCGAGGGCGCGCTCTCCTCCCCCCACCCCATACGCGCAGGAGTCCCTCAAGGCTCCGTCCTATCCCCACTCCTCTTTACGCTGTTCACCAGCGACATCCCTAAGAGTAGCAAGACCCATCTGGCCCTATTCGCCGACGACACGGCCATCTACTACACTGGTCGCAACCCAGTATCCATCGCTCGCACTCTCCAATCCGCCGCAAGCGCCCTGGGCGCTTGGTTCCGGAAGTGGAGAATCGAGGTTAACCCCGACAAGAGTCAAGCGGTCCTCTTTTCCAAACCGCGCCTACCCCCCACCCCTCCCAGTCCCATCACCATGTATGGCAAGCCGATCCCTTGGGAAAAGCGAGCCAAATACCTAGGTGTGATCCTCGACCAACACCTTACTTTCGGAGAGCACATAAAGACGGTGCGCTCGCGCGCCGCTTTTGCTCTCGGTAGGCTTCACTCCATGCTGAATGCACGTAGCAAATTGTCACTCAAGTGCAAATTGCGCATTTTCACAGCGTGCATTCGTCCCATCATGACCTACGCCTGTGTCGTATTCGCACACGCAAAGGCATATCACCTCCATAGGATGCAAACCCTCCAAAACCGTTTCTTGCGAAAGGCCACGGGAGCCCCGTACTACCTTCGCAACGAGAATCTCCATCTCGATCTCAAAATCCCCACCATCCAGCAGTTCATGAAACGCACCGCCAAGCGCTTCTTCGACACTGCTGAAAAACACCCCAATCCCCTGATCGTGTCGGCCGCCCGATACACTCCCTCCCGCATCAGTAAGACTCGCCGACCGAGACATACTTTGACCGACCCCGATGACGCCATTACCCTCCTCCAGGAGAGTAACAAAGAAACTAGCACAGTTCGCAAACACAGACACAGACCGCCGTCATTCCGCCCTCGCCGCCGAGGTCCGTCGCGACGCCCTTGTCCGTCTCCGCCCCGTCCCTTGCTCGTGCCAGCCCGCGTCGCTGAGCCTGTAGCTTTAAATTCGTCCCTAAATAATAATAATCCGATCCAGCCTGTCCCCTTGCTGCCCTCCCCCAGCGACGCCCTAAGCCGAGGCTCGTACCCCACAGGGGGTGCCCTTAGCGTGTAGTCGCTTAGTTTGTAAGTTATTTTAAGCCCTGGCTGGAGGCCTTAATTTCTAAGGCACCACAGGATAGTCCGGTTAAGCAGCCGACAACCTCATAGGTTGACCTGCGAGATGCCAAACCGAAAAAAAAAAAAAAAAAAAAAAAAGTGGGGCGCCAGTCGTTATCGGACTGTCGGCCTGAGCGGTGGTGCGTTGGCGAGCCAACTATTATATTAGTAAATATGCATAATATGCATATTTTACATTGGCGACGAGGAGAAAACCGTGAGTAAAAAAAAAAAAATAAAATAAAATGTGTAAATAATGACAATAAATATTCATGTTTACAAGGAAAAACAAAAAGTAACATTTATTTTGAAGGTAGTTCGAAATTGTGTTTTTCTTAGAAAAAAAAAGAAGTGTAAATAACGAAAATACATGTTCATGTTTATAAGAAGAAAAAAAGTAACATTTATTTTGAAGGTATCGAAATGAAATGTTTTTCTTAATAAAAAAAAAAAAAAAAAAAATGTTTATAAGAAAAAAAAAAAGTTAGTAACATTTATTTTGAAGGTAGATCAAAATAAAGTGGTTATCTAAGAGGAACACACACGACCTTGTTATATTCTCGTTAATGTTGAACGATTGGCTGCTACGTTGCGTGTCGTGGGTTCGATTCCCGTACGAAACAAATATTTGTGTGGCCTACAGATGGTTGTTCCGCGTTTGGCTGTTTATATAGGTATGTGGGTTTGTGTATTTGTGACACCCAGCCACGATACAAGAGAGATTCCTGGTGAGGCACATCGTTTTATTATTATTATTATTATTATATTTCCGAAGGAAATACAGAAAATACATTTCAAAAGTCAAATAATGATAGTAAGAATTTTTCATTAGACTTGTTAACTAATAAGTAAAATAAGTAATTTCGCTCAAAAGAAGTTAAAAGCAATAAGTGATTCATTAATGTATTGTGTCGAAAACTATAGTGATGGTTAAGGACAAAACACGCTAATTTAATTATTTAACATAAACAAGACATCACGCCGGTGTACACCGAGGGTGTGGGCGGAGATGTGTGATGCGACCACATTTCACCAGTTACGTTGGGTATGCCTGTTCCTGTACCGGACGCCAGTTCGGAAGATTTAGTTATTTGATTTGTGCTACATAATTAACATAATAGCAGTACCTAGCAGCTACTGGTCATTAAATTGACAAGTCATTAAAGAATGACAGTAACAGCAGTAGAATATACCTACTGATCATTAAATTGACAGTTGTCGGGAAATGACAATGATAGCAGTAGAACCTAGCTACTGGTCATTAAATTGACAAGTCATTAATGAATGACAGTAACAGCAGTAGAATATACCTACTGGTCATTAAATTGACAAGTCATCAGAGAATGATGGCAATAGCAGTAGTAGTACCTACTGGTCATTAAATTGACAGTTGTCAGAAATGACTGTGATAGCAGTAGTAGTTATACCTGCCGACCATTAAATTGGCAATTGTCAGAAATGACTGTGATAGCAGTGGTATCTAGCTGCTGGTCATTAAATTGACAAGTCATCGGAGAATGACGGCAATGGCAGTGGTGGTGGCTGCTGGTCATTGAATTGACAAGTCATTGTAGAGAGTGACGGTGATGGCAGTGGAATATACCTGCTGGTCATTAAATTGACGAGTCATCGGAGGGTGACTGCAATGGCGGTGGTAGTACCTTTTTATGTGCACACTGGTCATTAAATTGACAATGGATGTTCCAGGTGATTGATTAATGGCACGGGTTCCATACAGTATAGGAACAAGCCAAACAATGATCATTCTCTCGAAGCGTGTACCTATTGACTTCGGGAGTGAATGTACTCAATTGCGTAAAACAGATGCAAAGCAGTTGACACTCGCGCAAAACTATGACAATGCTCCAATCATAAGAGAGTTTGGTCAGTCTTCAGTAGTACCCCTGTATAAAGCATTCGTTTCTGTGAGGGTTGACATCGAGTCGACTAACGAAGTATCAGTGGTTAATGACGCACACATGCAGACGTCTACGGTTATTAAAAACTTCACAGAGCAGTCATTCGTTGCAGTCTTAAAAGATAATGACAGTCTGATGTTCTACCAAAGTCCTAATAAGAATCCTTTTGATAACAACGGGGATACACTAAAACTTTACGTTACCGATACCACTGACACTTCGAGAACCGACGTTGTTCTTGTACACATTGATCATGATGTTACCAGATGATGCCTGGTAGTCCGAGAACAGGTGACGCCTGTAAGGACTTCGTAATGTTATTACTGTTACAGGTGATGCCTGTTGATGTTACCAGATGATGCCTGGTAGTCCGAGAACAGGTGACGCCTGTAAGGACTTCGTAATACGATACGACGTAGGTATGTCAGAGTGTGATACGTGGAAGTTTCGCACGGGTGATGCCCATAATATGAAGTTTTGTATACGGATAACGTCCGTTTACTGAAGTTCGAAGATAATTCATACAACATTGTTGGTTTAATTTGGACTATGGTGTTGAATGAATGCTGTATGAAACAAATAAAGAATGTCTAATTTTGATTAAAGCATAGCTGAAGGCCTCCTAGACGCAATGATGACAATCCCGGTGAGATCAAACCAATATTTGTCTCTGATTTTAATCCGAGTGTTCATGATGTCGACGCGTGGTGCGATGAAGTCGATAAAGCTCGATCGCTTAATCGTTGGGAAGATGGTGAATGTCTTGCTCGCCTTAAGGGCGAAGCCCGTACCTGGCTCAGTGAGTGGACCAGCACTATGCGTGTATGGTCTAATTTCAAATTAGAATTAAAGACACTATGCCGTCGACATCGCGTACATTTTGTATAACGTAATGTGTACCGAGACTGATAAGTATTCTACCTATGCTGAATAAGCGCGCAAACCCTTATTAAAACTACGTATCGTTAAAGGATTAAGCAGTAAATTACTAACGGCAATTATTATACGCGGTATTACCGACCCGCAGGTTCGTGCATCCGCGAGGAATGCTAAATTAACTCCCGAAAGTATAGTGGATTACTTGTCGAGCTTTGTAAAATGTAGTGTGCCTAATTCCAATAAGAAACTTAGTGTTCATAGAGTTTCCAATCGTAACGGTAATAGCCAGTTCAAACGTAAACCTTCCGATAATTCCAAGGTACGCTGTTTTCAGTATGGTAAAATATACCATAAACGCGAAAATTGTCCCAAACGACCTAAAACAGATTTACAAATAGATAACTCTGAAAAATAAAGCGAATAGCTCAGAATAGCTCTTCAACAAAACCACATTTTGGCCAACCAAACGGATTGATAGTTAAAGAACGACTTAAGGCTAACCAATCATATGGAAAGTAGTTTGGAAAAGTATTCCGATGCTATAAAATATTATCAATTATATACCCGTTTAGCCAGATTCACCTGAAATCAATATTTTTGCCTAATATTACAGGATAAGAAGCCAGTTTTATATCTCCTGGAATATTCTTTAAAAGTACAGTTGATGTACTTTTTCTACATTTACCAGAGAACTGTCCACCACGCTGCCTGCAAATAGCATGGCACGCACAATTTATTGTTGAAGATTGACTAGAGCAGTATACAGGTAAAAAGTTGAAAAAAAAAAGTAATGGATAGGTAAGTGGGGTATTTATTGATTTCGTAGCCAACCGGTCGGGGTGGTTGGCCGTATCTTATGGTCAATGAAGGAGTAGTTAAAAATACTGCTGGATAAAACTTTCATGTCGGGTCGAAGAGGCTGATTTTCAGGTGCTCCTTGTTCTCAAAATGAATTGCCGCGTGCAGCACAAACATTACAGTGGCAAAGTTGTTGATTGCTGTAGGGTTCCTTGTTCAGACCTTCATTTGAGGTATGATTAATCAACTCCCAACATGAGTGAAGAAAATAGTCTCTTTTAGTTATCTGGAAACAATCAATACCACAGTTCAAGAGAAACAAAACACACACAGTTCAAGTTATAATCATATCTTGGTTCCGAGTTAACAATATGATCACCCCATAAAATGCTACCTACCAAATCATGTGGTCGCGGAGTGGTTGTAACTCCTTAAATGTGCGATAAAGGTAAGCGGGTGCCTGGAGCTAGTAGTACATTCCATCAGCAGCACAACCACATATCAAGATTAGCTGTAGGCTACAGCTAATCATTAGACTGGCAGAAGTCATAAGTAATACAAGCAGTACATACCTGGTCTATTATAAATATGTAATAATTATAATATGTAGACTATTGGTACATATATAATCCAGTAGATTAACTGATGGTTTACGTTAAAGTAAAACGAGCAGAAGGAGCATCATTAGGATAAGAGTATTGTGGGACTACAATAAAAGAGCCTTCGGACAGGCGGTGTCTCCACGGTTGAGCACTGTGTAATTTGCAGTGGCACACCGCGTTTGAACAGTTTGACGGGGTCCCAATCACTTGCAAATCGTCATCCAGTGGTAGGTGCCGTGGTTTGGGTTGATATACAGCACAATCAGTCCAAGGGTAAAGCCAATTTACAAAGTCTCCGAAGTATTGTTTGTTTTACGGCGCTAGCCGATGAAAATGGTGTTGCCTATCGATACTCTACTAATCGCTAAACTTTCGATAGCCTATCGATGGTTGAAGTCATATCAGTGGTTTCGATGGTGTCCATATTGGTTACAGATAGTATGATACAGTATACGTATTCAACGCGCAACTGCCGCAACGCGTTGCCTCGGTCGGTAGGCACAGGACGCGTCCGTCGACGTCCGCGGACGGCGTACACTTCTCTCTCTTAGTAAATACATCGCGACCCGTTCGATGTCGGTCTAAGCGCTGTACTGCATCGCACTCCCGAGGCGTCTCGTTTCCAATCCGTGAATACAAGCGCGCCCTGAGCATAAATGCTGGGACCCGAAAGGTGGTGAACTATGCCTGGTCAGTTCGAAGTCAGGGGAAGCCCTGATAGAGGACCTGCAAAATCATCAGAACTGGGTATAGGGGGCGGAAGACTAATCGAACCATCTGGTAGCTGGTTCCATCCGAAGTTTCCCTCAGGATAGCTGGCGTTGATTTGAACAGTCTCATCCGGTAGAGCGAATGATTAGAGGCATTGGGGCCGAAACGACCTCAACCTATTCTCAAACTTTGAATGGGTGGGTACTCCGGCTTACTCGAACGATGATGCCGGAGATCTGGTGACGGTGCCGAGTGGGCCAGTTTTGGTAAGCAGAACTGTGATTTTGTTATGCCAGAGATTTCAATTAATTATTAATAAAACTATTATTACGCTAAATGTCTAAAAACTAAATTAAAACAAGGAAGGGATGTAGTGTATGTACATATCAATTTAACACGCTACAAACCAATTACAGTATTGTGACGTTGTCTCGGGCGTGCACGTCGCTCGGTTATAAATACCGGTCCCGAGAGGTGGGGCGCCAGTCGTTATCGGACTGTCGGCCTGAGCGGTGGTGCGTTGGCGAGCCAACTATTATATTAGTAAATATGCATAATATGCATATTTTACATACCCCTTTTCAGGTTTTCAGTCAAAAATCGATCTGTTTAACGGTAAACTATTTTAAATCTATTTTTAAGCAGCACTTTTAGTTGTACAGTCAGCTACAAAAGTCGATTAACATTTATGATTTCTTAATCCTAATTATTAAGTACAATATTATAAGTAAAACGCAATGAATATAAAATTAAGATATAATAAACCCTTAGTTATTGCCTGAAATTCTGAAAGACAGTACATTATGTGTTTAGTGTCTGTTTAAATGATTTAAAAAAGTAACATTGTTAATCGACTTTTGTTGCTGACTGTACATTGTATTGTTATTGCTTGTAAGTAATGCAATACATTGCCTAAATGAAATTAGTGGACTGATATGATTACCTACCATTGTGGGTATACTCCTAAACCTTCATAGTTTTTAGGTTCTCCATTATCGCCATTGGCAGACTCGCCATAAGTTTACGCGGAAGCAAAACATGGTCTTAATCCAGAAGTACTTTTAAATTTTTTAATAAAAAACGTTCCCTATACCTACTAGAAATTTCTCCTGTACAAACAGTCATGCCCGGAACAACTATCAGTAGTATAGGTCATACGAATGTTTGTTCCGGGAACTCGCGATGTACCGTTCAGTTTGATCTAACTGGTGTCCATAAAACTTAATAGAATAGGTACCTACACAGTTTGTTTATATACCTAGAACAGCACCTACATAGAGGTATGTATTCTTTTGTTTCCATGTTCTTTTGTTTTGCCAGTTCTTCTGAGCCCTCATTAGTGATTCTTTATCATAGTTCAGTTCCAAGATGTTATGATTGTGAGTGATATGGATCTACGTTTTTATTTTTACTAACTGTGCCCGTAGCTTCGCATACGTAGACTTTAGTGTGTGCAAAGGACGGGAGAAATACTATCTACTCGTTTAGTATAATATTACAAAGATGAAGAATTTGTTTGTTTAAACCCGCTTATCTACAGAACTACTGGTCCGACTTCGAAAACCATTTCGCTAGCAGGAAGCTACGATATCTCTGAGTGTATTTTATTACGAGTATCAAGAAAATTTAAAAAAATCACGCGAGTAACGTCGTGGAAAATCGCTAGTTAGTTTCTATTCTTTTTTTTTATATCGTTGATATTATCATAACCATCCAAGAAAAACTAGTTGTTTATATTTATGATAGTATTATCTAAACTAATATTATAATGGTAAAGAGATTTGTTTGTTTAAATACGCCAACCTCTGGATCAGTTGGATTGGAAAAAATCTTTTGGTACCTATAGATATGATAGTCAGATTCATGAAAAACAGTATAGGCTAACATCACGCTACGATCCACAGGAGCAAAGCAGTAACCAAATACGTAGCTTAACGCGGTCCTAATCTAGGGTAAAAAACGTTATATGCTGGATTTTATATGAAGAGTGTTGGATCTAGGTAATGTTTACCAAAAATGTAATATGTTAAAGGTCATATTTGTTACAGAAATAAAGTTCGGCTCAGATTAAGGGACGGGTTTTTGATCACTGTATGTTGTTATACAATCATATAGGTACCTATACAGAATATAATAATATGCTGATTTTGCGAGTCGATGATTTCAGACCTAGTCTAAGATGCTCCAGATCGCGTTGTCTTCTACATTACATAGTTATATTTTTATTTGATAGTATATACGAGTAATGAAATATAACTAGAAGGATTCTAATCTGTAATCGTTATCTGGGTACTAAAATAACTAGAAAGTTATTACAAAGTGACTTAACCCTACCCTCCAGTCATAAGGCCTACTAATTAAAAAATTATAATAAGTAAGTCTTAATTTCTTAGCTATGAATTCTTATATTAATTCTTCATAATGAATTGAATATTAAAAATAATTAATTATTCAAATCCGCAACTTTATGCTCATATGAAAATCCTATAACCTTCTTCAAGTCATCAGGAAATTAAGTCTCTAAGAATTATTATTATTTTTATTAACTTTTTCAAATTTATTTATTTTGAGGTTTTCATCTAACCATATATGTGAACCCCATTGTGCTTTTAAGAATTAACTGATAAAGCAAATAGTGGGTTGTATGTGTTTGAACAGATAAAATATTATGAACTGGTTTTACAATTCTTTAGCAAGTTCTAAGTTCTAGAAGAGACAATGCCTGCAGACATAAAGTGAGGACGTGTTAAGAGATACGGAAGAACATTCTCTTATGAACTTGATTAATATTAGGAGTTACGCCAGAGCTGACTTAGCCGCAGTAACAAAGTTTGCAGTGCACTTCTTATACCTAAGTACAGTCTTTGTTACTTAAATGTTCAAGATTAAAAGTATTTGAGACATTTTGGTTCACTGCAACTATTTAAAAAATGGTCCTTGGAGTCGAATATTGTTGGTCTTTTCACATCCTTGATTTGGTTCTTTTTAAAATATACAGATATATTAGGTACTTTATTCATTACGAAATTAGACAAATATTGTTATGACGCTATCGTTATTTTTAATGATAGCATATAATAAACTTCGATAAATCAAGATAAAATAAAACAAAGTTTTACATTAAAATAATATCACTAAAATGCAGTTATTTTTTACAAAACCATTTCAATAAAGTGACCATATAACGTCTTGATGTGGGGAACACATTACTGGGTTATCACAAATTGTATTTTCATAAACATTTGTTATATTTTCTGTTATTTAATCATACTGGTATATCAGTGGTATATCACTGTGGCTCATAAGACATATGTGCCATCAGCCGTAATGTCGGTTACCCCTCTTTGTGACTGAGGTCTTGATATGTCAATCAGTCGTGAAGCCTCATATGAGAAGGATAATCTTGTCATTTTGTTCGTGCTCCCTCTGTTTGGACAGGTATTATTATATTTACTTACGTTTCAAGCCAGTCTTACTTACATGATGATTTGACGGCAGAACTACGGTCACAGAATACCTAGATGGATTTTTCTGGCTGCGTCATTCACTGAGTAATTTTTGTATTCTGAAATAACGGGCAAAAATAGGTATTGGTGGTTTGCAGAAATATTAGCTAGAATATTTTTGGTGTATTGAATGTTATGTCTTTTAGTGTAGGTACCTTCATAATACTACACATGAAGACATATCTGTTAAGTTATACATTGTCAGTATAAGCTGATCTAACATTATATGTCAAGGCTTTCCGCACGATTAAAAAGATCAATTTAAACTGGATTTGTGGTTTTTTTGATGTCGTCTCTCATAAGGTGATATGTGTGAATGTAAACACAAAAATGTATTTTGTGTTAACTACCATTATTATATTTTACATCCTACGTAGAAAAAACAAGGCTTAATAAAATCATAAATAATTCAATATTTTCTTTCCAGTTTTGTTTTGATATAATTTATTTTTAAATGGCTTTCAATTTTAAAATCTGTTGTATATTTTTCTGTTTTGTGTGTAAGGGAGGTTCCTGTTTCGATCTTTCCTTGTCATTGACTGCTTATGGAGGCATGTGACATAAAATGCGAGTTACGCCTTTTCCTCTTCACGACGATGTTTGATGTCCTATTCCTTTGTTGTTTTTACTTAATTTACTTGAACCCTTTGACATAAATTCTTGGTTATTGGGTTTAAATGTAAATTGGGGTTTGCTGTTAAAAAACCGTTTGGTAGCGATTTTCGTCTTTTGGACTTGAACAATATTCTATCGACTGAATTCCTGCCATGGCGGCCAAGAATATTATATTATAGTATACAAGTGTGTGCTCAAACACAAATGCAATACCTCTTCCATCACTCTCATGATCAGATGTGAAGGCAATCCGACATGACCGGGGAAAGATCATGACAGGACTAAAGGACCAATCGTGTTACGTAATTTCCGAGGTACGGGGTCTTACACCAAACTCCGGGCTGCTACTAAGAGATTTCTAATGAAAAAACTCAATGACATTTTTTTAGACCTGGCAATTGAACTCAGCGTTACACTCAGCAGCCGTGTTTCAATCACAAGATAGTTACGAGTCAGAGGTAATATGGTTATGAATAGTATGAGATAATATGGGTATTGCTCGTGCTTGTCGTGTAATTTACCTAAAGCTTATGTATGCTAATAACAATATTCTACGATCACCAATATGTCTGCCAGGAGTCAAGAGCCAATAAATTGCTACTGTAACTTTATTGTCATACTAGCATTCTGCCCGCGATTTTGTTCGCGTAAATCGGTTATAAGAGGGATTATTTTTTAAATAAAAATAGCCTAAGTTACTCCCTATAACATCAGCTATCTGCCAGTGAAAGTCCCGTCAAAATCGGTCCAGCCGTTTTGGACAATAAAAAAAATAGGTTTTCCTTGTAAGTGCCGTGTAAACATTAATATTTATTTTGTAAAAAGCTGTTATTTAGACATTACAAACAGACACTTCAATTTTAATTATTTGTATATAGATAGACTCAGAATAAACTCGAATTCAGCGGTCTGTCTACATAACTATAACGTCATTATACCAGGAAGCCTTCTTTGAAGATCAAGTTATATGCTAAGAGAAAGTTTCTGTTGGCTATGACCTGTATGATAAACTACGAAGGATAAACTACAGGCGTCATTTCCCGCGGGGGTCGTGTGGAGAGACATATTGCTGTATATTATCTGTGAACTAATAACAGTTTAGTAAGTGGGTACTGCAATTGATACTGCAACTGCTACTGAACTGTGCAATTATGTTACACTAAAAAAAACAATATTCTGTTATAAAATTAGATAAGTAGGTACCTTTATATAAATAACTCTAGGTACGGACAACAAAAGAGATAAATGACCAAAGTCGTCCGATAGGTATAGTTGAAGTTTTCTTAGAAATCGATGGATGTCTTCGATTGAAACCTAATTTAAGATTAAGTTACATTTCAAAACATCCATAGGTTTCTAAGAAAACTTCAATTATATCTAACAGAGATAAGTTACCAGGGAACTTATCTCTTTTGTTGACTGTACATAAATAAATAATTGCGTTCATTCTTTATAAAAAAATAATTTTAAAAATCGAATCCCAAGCAGAATGTCAGTTGGCAACACTTTTTGTTCGAGGGGAAATACTCATGGATGCCTTCCGTATGGGGAGAGCGGAGAGTTATGTCGGACTTTTACCGATTAAGACCCCACTGTTCCTCCTTCTGCCACCATAAGTCGAGAGTCCGGTATTCGCTGACGCATGATACGACGACCCCGACTGGTATTAGATCCCTAAAATATTTTAAGGCAACACTAAAATATTTTTTTGAGAGCAGCCTACATTTAGGTCAACATAACATTATTGTTTGAAATATTCAGACCAATATTAAATTAATTGGTTATTTAATCATTTACAAATAAACCACATTCGTTTCAACACAGATTATAAAATCACCAACATTTGTTTTGAATAGATAATAACATGATGTGGGTAGTAACATATTTTTAGGCTAACCTAAACTACCCTCAAATAATATTATTTTAGGCCGGCAGCAAGGTTCGTGATAATTATGAGCAGTACGGATAAAAAATTATTAGTGTAATTATTCCTAAGGAGTCGTGTGCGCGTTGATCGCACCTCCGTTTCAAGTTTCATAGTTTTACGTGAAGTTTTCGGTTATTAAGTGTTTATTGCGCACACGCAGTCTTTAGATTTTAAATTATAGATTCCTCGCTCGAAGTATCGGTTGCGCATGACTTACAATCTCGGTATATTGTGACTATGTTTCCGTATTAGTAACAAACTAAAAAAATCCATGTGGTGGAGATATAATTCCAGACGGGTTTTAGGTCGTGGCGCTGGTATCGCAGGACTAAAAGGCACTTTTCTATGTAAGTATTGAAACAAATATTGTTGTTCTTGAAATTTGTTTTTTGTTGTAATTCAGATGGAAACGCTATATCCACGTTCATTTGACGTAATTCACCCCGGGCCTGTATTTTAATCTACAAGTCGGTTCGACGCCAATAAAATATCAAATTGTTTTGTCCATCTTCATTCGTTGATATCTTTTCTCCTCTTATTAATTCATTTACATAGTCTTGTCATACGATGTTTCTAACAAACCGTCTTTTTAAAGTTCCTAAAATCGTCACGTAAGGAAAAACCGTTATGTTCAGGCAATCTACTCTTTTTATCTCTTTCACTCTGTCTCTATGGGAGTCATGCGCGCTCTATACTCGCCCGCGAATCGCGCGCGAAGGCCGCGAAAGGGCGCGAACGCGAAGTGTGGACCCGCGTTCGCGCCCTCTTTCGCGGCCTTCGCGCGCGATTCGCGGGCGAGTGTAGAGCGCGCATCAGGGGTCACACAATTCATTTATTTTTTTTGTTTTAGTATTTAGGGTCTCTCATCTATGTCCATCTTTATCTCTCATGCATTGCTACTTATCTTCACTCACAACCCCACATACATACCTACATTCAACCACGTAAAGCGGCGGCATATTTATATAGCAATACACGTCACGCGGGCCCGATAACCTACTGTTAGCGCTGTAGTTAATCTTCTTAATGAATTTTCATAGACAATTCCAGTTCATGCACAATCCATTCGTGACTGGCGTTCAGTGTCACTGAACAATGAGGACGCGTATTTCAGCGATGTGGTCTTATTCTGAATGCAAGGATTAAAAATAATATTCATAAAAGAATAAAGATTTCTTTATATATATTGTCATAATATAGGTATAATCATGTTTGTGTTCGCAAATCTCTCAAAGTAGTCAATGGATTGATTTAAATATTTTACACAACATTGCATTTTGACAGAAGAGTGTATTTATGTACTTTTTAGCCACAACTAAGCGTGGCCGGACTAGTAAAATAACGTTGTCTATTAGACTTTCGCAAACATACTAAGAAATAGATTAGGAGTTTTCTTCAAAATCCTTCGTATTTTGACTGACAGTGCCAAAAAATGCTTATTATATTTATTTAGGCCATATGTTTATTTATTTAGTTGAAAAAAAAAAACGTTTTTACAAAATTCTTACAAAAAATATGTCGCAGCAGATAGGTTAGGACCTTGAAACTACTGAACGAAACTTTTCTTGAGAAAAGTTTTGTAATATATTATATGCCCTGGGCCAAGCGAAACCAGGGCACTCGCTAGTGTGCGAGGAACCCTGCAAATGCCCATATTAAAATACCTTTAATTGCAAATGAGGTTAAATTCGTGACTTTACACGAACACAACAAGAATAGCACAGCTCAATGCACTTACAGATTTAAATAGATTTGCATTGTTTTGGCAACGGAAACAAAGCATTATTTCGCTTGGCTATCTTTGTGAGAAACAATGATAATGTAGTCCACGTTGAGAGGATTATATATATCCTTGTTTTCCTTCTCTAAATTCTCAAAGTATATTAGTTATAATAGTCTGGTGAAGGATAAAAACTTCGTTAACTTTGAACTTTTCTTTTGTCCTTTTCTATCTCAAAAAGATTGTACCTACCTTTATAAGGAACAAACAAAATCGCGTGTGATGTTTTGATATAGTACCTATAAGGATTTACCCAAAGGGTCTGCATTGAAAAAATCCGCAAGACTTTCCTTGCCAGAACCCTAATCTTTTATAAGACTCGGAAGCGATTTATCGTAGAGAATTCCTTCTAAATATTCCCCTTTCAACATTCCACTACCGAGGAAGGTTCTAGTACGAATACTGGATACATATACAATTTACTTACGTTCATTTATAATCCATTGCTGTATTTTCTTGACATTTTCACGAACGATTGCTGTAAAAACAAAATTGGATTTGAAGCAATGCGAAATAACGTTTTTCTTATTTTTGTGGAGCTCAGAATAGTCCGTCGCGTTGATGTTTACGTTTCTAGATAGAACTTGACATTTGCCGTAAAATGTGGTGCTTTGCAAAATTAAATCTTATGAGGAAAGCATAACGCTCTTTACAGTTAAGGTATATTAATGTAAGGCGCAAGATGTGTAGACTTTAAGGGTCCGTTCACAGAGACCGGCTCGGAGAGGAAATCAGATTCTTATCACGTTGAGAACAGAGTTTTTAGTATTTGTAGTAAGGTTTATTTTTGCATGTGCACTGCTTTTGTCATTAACAAATGACAAAAGCAGTGTGAACGGACCCTTGAACGGTCTGTGTGAACGGACCCTAAGTGTAAATCCTTTGTTCCTGTAGGTGTTTCACTGGGTTAAAATATTTAAATTCGTGTTCAGTTCAGATTTCGTATTGTAGAATAGGATTTCAGTTACAAAATATATCTTACAGGTCAAAGTCTTATTTCAAGTCAATAAATAGGTATTATATAGCTTAATTAACGTACATAGCACTGGCACATTTTTTGCGATAGGTTAAATGAAGAGAAACATTTTTTTTCTTTCTTTTCTATTGATGGTTGTGAACGGAAAACATATGCGTTGACAGTGAACTATGAACTGTTATGTTTGTTACAAGAGAATGTATGTGGCACTGATAAATGAATGATGTATGGGATACATTGTTTGTGTTGTCATAGGTCTGTGTTGCATGATTGTGTCTATTGTCACATTCGATCTATGAAACGGCTAATAACATACTTGAAGTTCTATGTAAGGCGCCCATTAGACGGTCATGCAAGCGTCGATCATTTCCATCAATCATGAATGATGGTTGAATGACGGAATTTTATCGCCTACAATTTTCGTCATGCAAACGTCAATCATCGTATTAGACGATAGGTTTTCCGTCAGTTAAAATTTCTGCCATGGTTTTGCCATTGCAAAACCTACCGTCTAATGGGCGCCTAACAGTGGAAATGCATTAAAAGGATTAATATTATTATAAAAGGATTATTTAAAGGATTTTTAGACCTATGTATCCTGCTTATGTGTAGCAAGTTTAAATAAAAGCGGTTCATTCATTACCAAAAATAAGGACTTAACCCTAGTTAAATACCTTCCAGAATAAAGTCTATTTTGATGGTGAAAACCGCATAAAATCCATTGCATGGATGTTGCACGTTAACTCTTCACCACCT
Organism: Hoplodrina blanda; assembly: GCA_949316365.1. NCBI lineage: Eukaryota > Metazoa > Arthropoda > Insecta > Lepidoptera > Noctuidae > Hoplodrina > Hoplodrina blanda. The sequence goes on from OX438585.1 coordinate 11,121,242, forward strand.
TTGGTTAGCTGCTAGAGAATGCCTAATGCATTAAGTCCGCCTTTGTACTTTTTTTTTGTACTTGAAGAACAAAACGCCACACTGCGCCGATACAGACACGAATTTATAGAACCTCAATAAAATATTCAACAATATCACGATACATCCAACAATATGTGTATTCAATAAAGTGTGAGCTAAAAAAAATGAAATCAATTAAGTTTTCAATTGAAACAGTGACTACATTTTGGTTGCAAACCATTTCCGCGGTTGAAATATTCATGACTATTGGATTGTTTAGAATTGAAATATTGGATTTATGTTGTTGTCGGCCACTACATAATATGAATCGTAGATAGACTACATACGGTTACTTTTAGTTTGGGTTCATACTTGTAATATGGGTTTGAATTGCTACTACAGTCAACAAGCATATGAAAACATAGAATCGGTAGTTAATGTCTATGCCTAATTATAGCATTATGGCCTCTGCTTACCTAAGTTACCGAAATAATAAAAACAAAAATTATTTTTACCGCTTCGATCGCGATGTGGACAAAAGGGTACAGATTTTCTTTGTCCCACTACAGGGCTAAAGCCCACTGCATACAGGAGAAGGCACGAGCATTGATCACCACGCCCGTTCAAGGTCGATTAGCGATTACAGACATATAAATAATTATAAGTTCAGGTTTCCTCACGATGTTTTCCTTCGATTCTTCATCCTTCAAGATAAACTTAGAAAGTACATGAATTGAGGCGGGCACGTTAACCATTCGGCCATCACGACATTTACTCATGGTATTGTAAATTAAATTCAAAATGTTATACTATGTATTACAAATTAAATAAACAACCGTTTGAATGTAATGTGAATCGACATAGCATATAACCAGTGGACGATCAAGATGCTCCCAACGATACCTCATTTTTCGAATAATGATAAGTAGTTTAGAAGTTATAAGGGAACAGATGAATATAATACAAAACCATAACCCTACTTTTCGCTTGGCCGTAGTCGTGTAAAAGCAATTAAAAATTAATGATCAACAAAAAACATTGGTATTGCAATATGGCTCTCTGCATTACTTAACCGGACTCCTACTATCTTAAAACTATCTGCATTGAAACTTTCTTAGCATATATACAGCAAGAGCATTTTCTTCTTAATTAGCGTGGGCGAGTCCATTGTTTTAACGTTCGAGCCACTTTCCATTCGCATTCGCCTCTGTTCTCTGCCAAATGGTTTAAATTTTTTGTTTTTATTGCTGTTCAGCTAATTTCTCGTTCTCAAGTTTTATGTTATAATATTTTAAGTTTTTGTTAGCTCAATTAAAATTATGGGATATTACTGTTCGAAATGTTTACACTTATTTTCTTTTATGAGCTTTAAAATTAAACGTTTGTGCAGCGATAAAATGATTGTTATCCAATTTTACTCGGTGTTCATGTTTGTTTTATAATCTTACTAGCTTCTGCCCGGGACTTCGTCTGTGTCAAAGTTGAGATATGTTTTGTATACCTACATAATTATATTCCACGAGTACTATTATTTTTTCCGGAATGTGGTTTTCGTATGTGTTTTTTTCAGATTATAATCTACCCCCTTAAACATTTATTTTATTTTGTTTTTTAGTTTTTATTGTTATAGCGGCAACAGAAATACATCATCTGTAGAATTTCAACTGTAACGATTCATGAGATACAGCCTGGTGACAGACGGACAGACAGACGGAGGGACGGACAGCGGAGTCTTAGAATTAGAGTCCCGTTTTACCCTTTAGGTACGGAACCCTAAAAAACACAACAACATTACACACTTGAACGTATTCTTATCGTCGTTACAATTCCACTAGAAAAAGTTGGCCATACAAATAGTACATCGTCCTCAGTTCGTTTCTAGGTCGCAGGCATAGTATGTCAACAATAGGGAATGGCTGGAGATTAAGAACGGAGGCAACTGTAGCAAGAAATGCACGGAGTGGGGCAAGCACGGAGTGGGGCACGCACGGCAAGTACTTCGCGTTAAACTTGTGTGATATCCGCTGCCGTGCCGCCTTAATGAAAGGAGCTTTTTATGTTTCCTCCGAAGCGCTACGGGAAAAATCTTTTGGAAGATTACTGTTGATCGCGGGAGTCTGTACGTTTAATGTTTAACTTTCGAGTTTTTTTTATGATGTTTTTATTGAAATGTCTATGGTCTTACTTTTTTCTGTTGATTTTTTTTTTCGAAGACAGCTATTTGTTTTTGTGATTGTGACACAGACTAGTTGATAGCTTAGTGATTAAGGCTCCCGACTCTCATGCATGAGGTTGTGGATTTTATATTGGGCAAGCAACAAAAGTAGTAGTAGATTCTCTGCATGAGAAGAAACCTTTGCCCAGCAGTTAGGCAATTATAGGCTGGTATTATATTGGAGCAGCGATTGCTTATGCGAATCCAGCATCCCCGGCCATAGGCAGAGGTGGAACACAGCGGTGGTTTTTGCCTGTAAGAGTCATATACCTTTGTCACCCCCACGACGGAGGAAATCGAAGAGGATTTCCACCGGGAACCAAAAAAAAGGCTGGTATTATATTTATTAAGACTAGGCATGCATGTATACATCGTCCGAAATGGCTTTCATAAAGCTTGCGTATTCAATGACATAGGTACATATAAAAACAATTATTAAGATACCTATTCTTGCTGTAATGCGATAAGTATGTAACGTTATATTCCCCTCACGAACGTTAAGCGTTGTAATCGCCTAATTGTTGGCGGCCTTTGTTCACCAGTTACCTACTTACAGTCTAAAAATAGTACATGTACGGTCTAAATAATATAACGTTGATGACTTATATGTAGATTCGGCTTTTTTTGTGTAGTGCCACCTTTAGTCTATTCAATATAACATTAGAAAAAACAACGTTAGAACGCTATCGTTATTTCACTATAAATATAAACAGTGGAGACTACTAGCCATTCATAAAAAAACATTTATCATCAAAGTGCCATCTCACAGTTATTTTTCAAATCTATTCGATAAGTATTTTTTATTATAATATTGTAATAAAGCTGAATAGTTTTTATGTTTGTTTGTTAAAACGTGCTATTCTCGGGAACTATCCGTCGGATTGCAAAAAATATTGGTATATTATGATAGCCAGATTAATGAAGAATAGTACAGGCTATAAAACATCACGCTACGACCCGCGATAGCGGAGCAGTAATAAAAGACGTAACTTATTACGGGTGAAAAAAAAAAACGTATGAAGTCGATGAAAGCAGTTAGTGGGTTGGAAAAGTGTAATTTAATTATTTTCGATATTGTTTAATAAATACTTGAGCGCTTGTTGCTATAGTTCCTTCTTAACTAATTAAATAGTTGATAAACTTTTGGTTGCAAAGATGTAAAGTAAGGCCAACACCCATCTTGGTCCAAAGGTCAACGTTATCTATTAAAGTTGAAACTTGCCATTCATTGGGTAAAGTAAAATTGAGCTAGCAAATTTGAGCATACCATCTCTGTTGTCTTGTAGTGTTGCTCGCATAGCTGGCATTTCCCTTTGTCAAAATATTCGCATTACTTGGGTATAATACAAAATCAATTATATTTCAATTTTCATAAGGTATAATGTTTTTCGTTATAAGTCGTTACAAGCCGCAAAGTCTGACAACCATTCTTACCCAGCGGTATCATAATTATTATCCAGTTACTGTGTTGTGGAGGTCAGATAGACAGTCGCTCCATGTAAAATACTGGTATTCAGCTGCATCCGGATAGACTGGAAGCCGAACCTTAAATGATTAGGAAAAGGCTATGCATACACGAGATACAGGTTTATTCATAGTTCAGGTAAAATCCTAACATTATTTACCCATTGTTTTAAATGCCCTAATTTTTTTGCAAATAAATTATTTCAACTTCAATAATAATTTCAAAAGGTAAAATATTTTGTAGCACAGCTCATGTTAACACGGCAAAATTTTATTTGAATGATTAATGACCATCTATGATCTCGCTTTTTTGGTAACAACAAAAGGTATTTTTTAAATTTACAATAACCAAATGTAGTTTGTAAGGAGCTTCATAAACTGAGCCTTGTGCGACGCAATGCGGCTCGTTTGAGTTGAGATCCCTGCCTTCCATACTACATCGAAGGCAGGTACGGCTACAATTTATTCACACCGCTTCGCGTCCTCGTGTATGGAACTTTTAAAACCATTTGCATGCGGTTAAAAGTAAAAGTTGCACCCAGTTCAAATACTCCCCATCAACATTAACGCGAGAAGGAATATCAAACTTGTTTACTTAATTCGAAACACAAACGACACAAAATAAATAAAGGAAACAAATAAAGTGGTTTGGCAACTCTGGTAAGCTCACAGTGGATGGAGTAATAAAATGTAAATAGCTACAGAAGTGTTAAAAGGAGTCGCGGTAAAAGTTTAGCTCACGCGAACTTAGCACTTGATGGCGTCCCTCGGAGTTAGGTGGCGGTCTAAGTTAAAAGAAACTGCGTGACAGGACTCAGGGCTCATTTACGGAGACGCCAGGCGTCGCGCGTTGCGTGCGGCGTGGCGTATTCGGCGCAAAAATTAGTACGTCTAAGATCGCTTCTACGTAAACGCACTCATACAACGTCATGTGTTTGAATTCAGTACCGGCCGCGCCGCACAACGCGACGCGCGACGGCCGCGTCTCCGTAAACGAGGCCTCGGGAAGCGATTCTGAAGCGATACTGTGAAGAAATTTCTTTCTTGACACTGACAACTAAATATGGTCCTAGTATCGATTGACTGTCAAAATTGTGTTAAAATTGATCATGATGATTAATTCGTTTCTTTCTCATCATAATACCTCTCATATTATGACACTGCACGGCAACTTCCTCTTCACATACAGATAAGGCACCAGCATTTATCACCACGATTGCTCAAGGCAAATTGGCGATTTCAGACTTACATAAATCGAGTCTCCTCCCAATGTTTACCGATGTCAGTGATGACCAAGATAAACTTAGAAAGTACATATGAATAGAAATAATTACATAGGTAACCACTGGGTCATCATGCCATTTAAAATAAAATGGAATATTAAAAGACATAATTATGATAACCTTTAAAGGTATTATTTTGTAAACCAATCTGTTATTTAATATATGTCTTTTTATATCGTGTTAGAAATCGTTTTGATTTTGACAAGAATTAAATTTTCCGTGTTGTCGTATGCTTAAATAAAAATGACTAAAGAGATAGCAAACGCTCTTAATTATAACTTGAACCAAGACGTAAACGGTTCCCCCTTACTGGTGAAATCCGCCACAAATGGTTTCAGAGAGAAATATAAGTATTGGAGTTATATTGAGTCAGAAATTATGACGATTGTATTAATAAAATCTCATTACGATTTCGTGTTTATGTTCTGATTATACGAGTATTATATATATAAAGTTTTATTGTTTTGACTAGGAGTAAGTATGAATACCGTTAGAAACAATATCAAAACGTTGAATAACTCTTGGTTCCTCAAATATAAAATGAATATCAAGCGCGCCTTATCTGCTGATTGGTTGACTGATCAACAACCAATCACAGAAGCTTATGCGCGGTTGACAATTTGTCACATTTTTTGACGGCACAGTTAGCGCAGTGGCTAAGCTATTGGTTGCTGCGCTGCATGTCGGGGGTTCGATTCCCCCTCTGAATAAATATGTTTATAACCTACAGATAATTGTTTCGGATCTGGCTATTTGTTTAAGTGAGTTCATATGTTTGTAAACGCACTCACGATAGGTAGGTACAGGGGAGATTCCTAGAATGGGGAGAAATTAAGTTGATTTTTGTTTCTTCTTCTTTATCGTGTGGGCAGTAAGGTCTTACGACCCCACACAATCTAGTATCTGAGTTTCTATCGGCAGGGCCTCTGACATGGTTTGAGTGGAACAGTAATAGGCTGATATAAGTCCAGGTATAAACCATAAATGAGTCAGAAATATTGAGGTTTACGACTCCCAAGGTCGTGAGTTCATTACAGCACATTACATTATAATATTCTGTTATCAAATCCATTATGAATCTGTTATGGAATAGATTGAAATAAATGGCGTTCATTGCCTAAAACAATGCGCTCAATTATTTTTCTGACGGAGAGAAATCTGTTCAATTATGGCGGATTAAAAATACATTTGGCAAATGAAGAGTAATTTTGATGTTTTAATGAAAATATTTTCAGAAAGATTGTTTCTTTTCGAGCTTTATTATTGTGATATCACATTGTTAATCTTTAACCTCGCAGCGAGGTGTATGGATTGCCATTAGTAGAATATTGTGAAAGTTTATATGATAGGTATCATAGCATAAATGGGTTTAGTCTAGCAAAATTTATCAACTTACGGTATAATTATCTACTATATTATGTCTCTGCATCACCCTAAGGTAGACTGGTAGAAAATGCCCAAGGCATTAAGTCCGCCTTTGGACAGTGTATTTACATTATGTGCATAAACAATGAATAAAGATCAATTTCTCTCATTTTTCAAAGTTATTGTAATAGTTTTAAATATTTAACGCAGATTAATTTTAAATCGTGTACCTAAGTTTTGGATGTCCAATGAACTATTATTGCTGGACAGTCATTTGACATACTTATCTATTTTCTTCTTGTTTTTTATTTTTTAAACAGCCTCACATACACATTACACACTGCCAGGCCCGGACCAAATTTCTGTCTACAAATATTTGTTTCATGCGGAAATCTAAAACGTGATACGCAGCAAAGCAGCCGATCTCTCAGCGTCTGCGCCAACCGTGTCGTCAACCATTGGATTAGTTAAGACATAATTAATTAATGTTCCTACTGGGAGAAGAGGTGGCTCGATGCTATAAAAAGTAAATACCTAGTTGTTTTTATATGTCAAGTCAATCATTATAAAAACAATAGTGCACAATAAATAACTAATGCATCAACGTTGACATTTATATTAAATGCAGTCTAGCACTAACAACAGCTTGCATAAATTGCTTGACATAATGACGTCATTGAATAAATAATATGATGTAGTAAAACCGAGGTTCACTGCGAACCACGGAAATAGAACGAACAGTATATTTCCAGACAAGCTTCCTAGTTTTACTACTCGAATGAGATTCCCTTTGGGAATTGTAAGAACTACAACTTATAAGAGTTTAGAATCTGGAGTCTTAAGGGGAAAAAAGTTTGTAGTACGTATGGATTTCTTAGTCTGTTTTCATGTATTGAGTTGCTTGTAGTGTAGGTATTGTTTAGGTAAACTGATATCATTGTGCTTTAAGCTTCTGCTATAATAATTAATATAGTAACACATAAGTCTATTGTAAACTATATAAACACCCCGGCTTCGCACGGGGGAAAATATCCGACATTTCCAGGGGACGTTAAAAAAAAATCATAAAATATTTTCCGGGTAATTATGAATACTCGTACAACAAAAAAGAATCAGCCGATTCAGACTAGCCGTTCTTGAGTTTTGCGCTTAGCAAGTGGTTATAAGTACCTACTTCGGAAAAGCTAAACTACAGCAACTAAGACTTAAGACGTTTGAAACGACGCACATCTATCAAGAAATAAATCAGCAAAACGACACCGTGCACTTTCCAGTCAATTAACTCCGTTGAAACACTGAAGTAATGAAAATGCTAACTAAGTGAAATGTCAAGCGCATGATATATTGACGTTCAGTCGCTGTCCGTCCGAGTTCACTATTGTTCCCAATTTACAACATTGCCGCGTTAAAATTGCGGATAAAATGCCCATACATATTTTGCCAAATATAGGTAGGTAGGTACCTACCTATATTTGGACAAAAGGTCAACTGCGTGCGATAATGAGTGAATACGTACAGTCAACAAAAAGAGATAGGTATCCAGGATCGTCGGATATAGTTGAACTTTTCATAGAAACCGATGGATGTCTTCGATTGAAACTTAATTAATGAAATGTCTATTATCTACTTTTTAAATTAAACTACATTTGAAAACACCCATCGGTTTTGCGCGCTACTCTATACAGTGATTTATCACACCAACAATAAAAGTCATTTCCCAGCAACAATTTTACGTCAATGTTACTTAGTTTGATGTGAAGTCCTTAGCTTACAGATACGTGTTGTGTCTTTTTGAACCCCACATACAGTGAGCGTACTCTTGTGTTCTCCTGCAGCATGGAGCCAACCTTCTGTACCTATTTATAGAGTTAAATTTTCCTCTTTCAATTTTGAAGCGAATAAAAATTTCAAGTTATTGATTTTGGTTCATAAATACTCCTTATTTAAGGTTTTAAATTCAACATGAAAATTCTATTGGACTATCGGAAAATCAACACGAGAACATTCTGTTAATCTCCTATAAACCGAACAGCTAATTGCCACATTTGTTGTGGTTATTAGTTGTATGCACGAAATAGATTATATTCATGTTCCGTTTTTGGCTGTAATGGACTTAGGCATGCCGTCATTGATTAGTGAACTAATAATAAAAAAAACAACTGCTTCGTTGGTCTAGTGGTCGCAAAGCGCGACAGCTAAGCATGAAGTCTTGGGTTCGATTCCCAGATCGGGCAAAGTGTTATTGGGTTTTTCCATCTGGAATTTCTCAGTAGCAGACTCGGAGTCTAAATTTGTACCCGGTTGATGGCAATAGATTCGCCTCCTGTCACATGGAACTTAAAATATAACTGGCGAAATGTGAGTGTACTAATGGGTTCACCTCTGCCTAACCTTTCGGGGATTACGGCGTGACGTATGTATAATAAAAAATTATGTATATGCATACAGGAATAATAATAATTGTCGGTTGCTGTTTCTTTCCATCTTAAAGCTGTCTAAGGGGCCTCTGCGAGCCTGCTTCGGTCTTTTGTACGGGTTTTAAAGGTCTGAGTCCCAAGTTAAATAAAATAATAAATGTTTATATTTAAAAGGAACCAAGTATAATCCATAGGGAAGCTGACTTTGTACCTAATCTTTGATACTTAGTAATTATTGCATCTCAAAGGACTTTTCAAAGCAGTGTCAACGTCCTCGATAAATATATTTTGTCTGGTTCATAAAAAATGCAAGCAAAATCAGGTATGAAACTAAAGATTTTACCGATAATATAGTAATTTTCTTTAAAAATCCCTTTCATTTTATTTGATAAATATGCAAAAATACTAAGCATTTCTTAAGCTATAGAACGAAATGCCTAGATCCCAAAATCGCCTACTGAATTCATAAACGGAGAGTTTTCTCATTTCCCTCGAATAACTAAATTATACGTCGAAAATTGCGTTGGCTCTGTTCTCAATAATGATAATCAGATAAAACTGAATTCGTTTGTTTGCAACATTAATTTTCAACTGATTATACACGTGCCTACCCCACGTAGGCTACCTACGGGTACTTTGATTTCACCCTTTCTAATCTTATCAAAATTATCTGTAGAATTTATCTGAACGTATATTTTTGTAATTAGGAAAGAAAGTTACCAACTCAACTTTGGGACTTAATCAAAATACTTTGAGGTTTAATTTTGCGCTTAAGCTTCGGTTTAATACTTTAGAACAGAGAGATAAATAAAAACATTTTCATGTTAGAATGTATGAGTTTTCATACTGTCGATATCGCTTCCGTGATACTTTGGAAATATGTGTGAATTGAAGTGAAAAATCAAAAGCAGAGTGACTGTGTCGCAATAGTAGCGGCAATGGGTCGATATTTGTAAAATGGAAACTGAATTAAAAATTAATTCTTAGGTAAATTAAAATTATACATTATTTTTTTTATTTGATGGCGTATTTAAAACGGTAAGTATTTACGGTTATAGCATTTGTGCACTCAGGGTTGCATAAGCACGTTACTTATGCAAATCAATTAAATACCTAAACAAAATGCATATTTAATAACGTACAAACACAATATATCAACCCTATTTACAGTACTCTATCCAACTCCACGTAACGCGTATTCATAGCGCAAACAAATGAAAGCTTGATAAATATTTCACAACAACTTTCATCTGATAATGAAATATTAACGCCCCAACATTTGTCTTAGAAATTAACCCTCGCTTAAGCCCACAAAGGTGTTCTATTTGAATTTACAACTGGAATGTAGGTCGCTGTAGTACGAGAGCTATGAGCTACTGTGGGCGTTATTAATAAAGGTATAAGCGTACACCTGAGCTGTTTGAAAACTATAAATAAACCGTTAAGTTAGTCCGTTTATGTCAGGCTGACGATCGAATGAACTTTGGTTACGTCGATAGTTTCTTTTATCGACTAAAGTTTACTTCTCGATTCCGTGTTGTTCGATTGCATAAAGGCCGGTATATTCTTAGCCTTCGCGCGAAGTGGTGTTCTGTTTTAAATTTCCACTTTGTTGCAATTTTAGGTGAGGTGTTGAACGGTGGTATTACTGGTGTTGAATCGTTTGAATATCCAAGTTTTAGGCTCATATTGCTGCATAGAACCTGATAAAGTGAACTGATATGATATGGCTCTTGAAAGTGGCATAAAGAGTGAGCAACATGTTGTTTCTAAGAAGGAAAATCATTTGAGAAAATTTGGCATTTTGTCGATACGGCTATTGTATTTGTTGACAGCAGGTTGGCGTGCTGGCTGAGCGATTGGCTGCTGAAGTGCGTGCCCCAGGTTGGACACCGCATGGTACTAATACTTGTATGGCCAACAGGTAGTTTTTCCGGGTCTAGTTGTTTGTATATGTGAGTTTATATGTTTGTAAACGCACCTAGGATACAGGGAAAATTCTTAGTACAGGCCAATGTTAAAAAAAAGAAAATGAATAAATAAATAATTTTATCTTATCGGAAAATCTAAAAGGTTCACCAACCTTACACTATTGAAAAACTACTACAAAAAGCACGATTGTGCCCAAAATAATCAAATGAGACCTATTTCCTACTTTCTATTTTTATTCGACTTATTCGACTAATACCCCATTAATTGACCACGTAGAAAACAAACCTGTTCCACAATCTATGTGGGTGTTAATTACTAACAGTGAGCGTGAACACCTGAGGTGTTCCAGAACTATAAATAAGTCTACTATGTCCATTTCTGTGGAAGCGTGGCGGTGAAACGGCTAGGCCGCAATCGGAAGGTCGCAATTATATCCACTCGTTGACTATAACGCCCTAGAGCGTTACTATGGGTTCTTTGTTTGAATATTTTGTGTATGACCTTTAATAATCATAATACCAGCTTATTGCTGTCCCACTGCTGGAAAGGCCTCTTATCATCCAAAGAAAGCACGAGCATTTTGATCACCTCGCTTGCTCAAGGCGGATTGGCACTAGCTTTCCTAAATTCTAGCTAGTCCTAAATTGACACGAAGAAGAAACGTTACATAGAAATGTATATGCGCTAACTAGAGGTTGCAAAAATTCGATAATTTTGATTTTCGAATATTCGAATATTTTTTCAGTGATATTCGAATATTATTCGAATATTCGAATATTTTTAAAATATAAAAAAACCACTTAAAAATCAGCCTATTTTTATTTATAAAAAAAAACAATGTCTTAGCAACAATTATAAAATTAAAATTTAAAAAAATAATAAAATTGGACACCTAAAATTAAAATTGGAAAAATCAAATAAAATTTAAAAAAACAACAATGTAATAGCGTCAATTAGAAAATTAAAATCAAAACATAATAAAATTGGACACATAAAATTAAAATTGGGAAAATCAAATATTTAACAAAGTTTCTGAAAGGCTTGTCATTGAAATTGACAACAACGCGTTCTCTAAGTGAATAAACGCAACAAAATGGCGTCAGTCAAGTCAAACCGTCAAGCAGTGTTGCCAATAACAAATTTTAAGTTCTACCAACATAGACTTAGACTAGTAATTTTTTTGGTAGTATAGTATTCGAATATTCGAATATGTATTTATTTGCTATTCGAATATAAATTTGGAAAGCGAATTCGAATAATTCGAATATTCGAATATTCGAATATTCGATTGCAACCTCTAGCGCTAACCTAGATAAAATCTATACCTATGTCTGTCAAACGGTTATCGAGAACGCATATAATGTTGCAGATTATGAAGTAGTTTATGTCTTACGTGTAGTTCAAGCTTAGTCTGTACGAAATTCCATCAAAATCGGTTCAGTAGTATTGCCCTAAAAGCGTAACAAACAAACTAAAAGTATTTATAATAATAGTTGGGATTTTATGACGATGCTATCCAGCCGATTTCGGAGACTTCTTGTCACAGTGGTTACACTGGTTACTGCTCCCACGGTCATACATCTATCGTAGTCTTGTTTTAAACTGTTGTCGCTGTTAGGGAAAATGGAGGCCACTTCCGATAAAAGCCATTACGACTTTGTCGAATATTCGCTGTTAAAAATGTTGTACATTGCCAATTTAAAAAGCCGGAGTAACTTGAGACGAGTTAATTTCCCTCAAACATGCACCTAATACCCACGAGAATTCATTTTTTCCTAAAGAAATATTTTTGTATCGTCAAAAGCGAAAACTTCATTCGAAGTTTCAAAAGTTCCGCCTTTCCAAGACATTCGTGTTGACTTTACAGGCTGTTTAAAAATTCAAGATAAGTATACCTGTATTATTCTATTCAACTTTATACAAACCTCCTCAGAGTTCAAAGTCAAAGTAAGTAATCTAATAGGAGTACGAGTGTTCCTTATCCAGTTCTCGCTTCCCTGTCACGCAAACAAATTCGCATCGAAAAGTTTAAATGGCTTCCATAGTAGGGGAATTGTTATGCCTGAATGAACTTTCGCACCCCCAGTATAGACCGACCGAAATAACTATGCACATGAAAAATAAGCAGTTGGATTTTGTTCTTTACACCTTTGACTTAGAATTCTATTTTATTTGCGATATAAGAATATAGGTAAGTACTTGTATCTAAGCGTAAAACCGACTGGCTGACCGTAATGGTTTTACATTATGGTGGTAGTTCTTTTGGTTCGGAATTGTTCGGCTTTGTTTGTGTTAATTATTTTTCTATTCATTCTGTATTGTTCTATTTTGGGGGCAAGGCATTATACGTTTGAATGAAAAAACGACCTCGAAATATTATCATAATTTATGGAAATATCAATTTTTATTTCGCACAAAATGAGCAGAGGCTCTCTTAGTCATTACGAATTCGAAGTGCCATTTTAAAAGATGGAAATGGGAATTTCTCGAAATAAAATAAGTAAAAAAAATTTGATTAAGGTACCATAATATTTGAAGACATGTTGTTCACGATACTGATTAATTCTAACAGTAAACACATCAGAAGCAAAATGAATAAGAGTGTACTTCAAAAACCTTAAATTATTTCAGTAGCAGCTGAACATTTTATATGCTAATTGAAATCACTTTAAGACTGCGAAGGCCCATAAAAAAGGTTGTAAAGCTTGTCTGAAATTCTTTGTGAGGCAAGCTATACGATGCTATAGACATGTTCGTATATTATAGCCATTAGTTGTTTGCTTTTAAAGCCGGATATAAAGACGTGATGTAATTTAAAAAAATCGTCTTAAAGAAATCGTCTATTTGTCTTTTGTTTGTTCTAGTTTTTTGTTAACTATAGACACATAGAGCTAGTTGCACACAAGTTTAAATTACAAAATTAAATTAACATAACATCAATAATCCTCGAAGGGTTTGGCAGAGGTGTAGCAGGGGGGAGGGGGTGTTGTGGGTTACCACCCACTGGCGAAATGTGGGTGTACTACCGTACACCCACATTTCGCCAGTAATGTAAAAGTCCCATGAAATAGGGCGAGCCTATTGCCATCAGCCGCTACACATTCAGACTTCGAGGCTGCTACTGGGAAATTCCTGATGTAAAAACACAATAACACTTTGTATGACCTGGGAATCAAAACCAAGACCTCATGCTCAGCTGTCGCGCTTTGCGACCACGAGGTAAAATTAAATTTTGTTTACATAATATTTATTTCTTTCAGAGTTCATTTTTTGCCGCTAGTGGACTTCATTTACATAAAGAAGTAGATTATTTATACATACATCTGTAAATATATATTTTTTGGATTGGTCTTGGATTGGTTTTAGATTGTTTGGGTGATTAGGGTAAAAGTTCAATGACCTACGAATATAGAGTGTTGTTATATTGTAGCGAGTGGTCAATACAGTTTGCCCAGTTTGTATTCTGTGGTTTAGTAATAAATGTGTGTTCATTAAAGTAAAAACGAGTGTATTAATTAATTATCTATACTCACTCTATTAAATAAAGCAAATAAGTTTTTTGTTTGTTTGTTTAAAGGCGCTAATCTCTGAAACTACCAGTTGGATTGGAAAAATCTTTTTGTACATGATAGCTAGATTCATGAGAAATGGTATATGTAGGTATAACATCACACTACGACCCACGAGACCGGAGCAGTTACCAAAGGCGTAACCTAAAACGGGTGAAAAAATTACGGACAAAGTCGCAGCTAGAAGCTAGTACCTATTAAAACAAGGTACAGTCAGCAAAACAGATAGGTATGCAGGGTCGTCAGATATAGTTGAAGATTTCTTAGAAACCGATGGATGTTTTCGAATGTTATTTAATTTAAAACGTAGATAATAAATAGTTCTTTATTTAGGTTAAGTTTCAGTCAAAGACATCCATCGGTTTCTTAGAAAACTTCAACTATATCTGACGCCCTATCTGTTTGCTGACTGTACATATGTATTTGTAGGTCGTTCAATTTTTACCTTAATCACCAACCCGTACCTAGATCCTAAGTTGCCATATTTTAACGCCTTAAATGAATGTTACTGGGAATTCACGAGTGTTTGGTAGCATGGAAGTTTGCAAGTATTGCTCATATGGGACTTATAAAGTACGTTCTAATGATCAGCTAGACTGCTAGATGTTCCATAGCACAACGATTATTTAGACCTCAGTTCATCCCATTAGGAAAAAAGTGAAGTTCTTATTCTCCTAAAATAAATAAAATTCGCATAAAGATAATCTCATTTACTTTTGAAGCTCTCTCTTGAAATGTTCAATGAAATCTTTATTTTATAAATGGCAGATTCAAAAAGGCTTTCTCCATAATGGATTTAGAGAGAGACAACTTTTTTTTTTGCAGATTAATGACAAAACCACAAGAGTAACATTGATTTCGGTTCCATTTTTTATGTCCTTTGATTTTTGGTCTTTCTTATTGAGTTTGGTTGTCCAAACATTGTTGTTTGGCGCTTTTGTCAGTTGAATTTTTATGACATTTATTACCTTACCTTAAAACACTTTATATTGTGCGTTTTTCACACAGTACACATAAGGGGTGTAAAATACTGTAAAACACTTTACGAAGCCGAAAGTTACATGTTATTTCTATAATAGTAATCTTGTGTTTGTGGAATGTACTTGGGACCTTCCGGTTACGGAAATTTTAAAGGTCAAAGATACAACATTTTTTTCCAAAAACAAGCTGTAAATGCTATATAACTTTACCCCATGGCCTCTGTACTATTCGATATACCTGTAAGCACAATGTTTTGCGTGCGTGCTTCAAACAGTGATTTTTCACATCAAAAACAAAAATCGATTCCCAGCAATAATTTCACAGAAATTGCTCAACAATTATCACTTAGCTTGATGTGCATTATACGTAGTTAACGGTTATGTGTCTTTTTATATACCTTTATTTAAAAATGGTCCTTGTTCAACAAAGTTATTTGGATTATAACAGAAACATTAGTTAATTAGACTTTCCTAAACATAATTAACATAAAACCTGCTGCAACAACGCAGTAATTATGCAATCAGTTAACAATTAAAGAATGCACTACACGACTTACAAAAACGATTCCTGTAACCCCACAAACACTAGCTATTTAAACACAGCCCACTCATTCTTTTCTTAATGAACAAGGCCTAGTTAATTAGCTTCAAGATATAAAAAGAGTAATATAAAAGCTTTATGTAATAACATAGTTTCATTTACTGGGTAGCGCACGCGATTGACGCCCAACACTTTGGTTAGAGTGCGTGCTTATTATACCGAAATGGGCGCGGACGACCAAGTGAATTTCCACGTATACAGTTATAATGAAACTTCTCACGCAACGATTCATCGACATTAGTGAACCTAGCCTTTAGAACATGGTAGATATTATGCTTTAAATTGCTCTATTCTGAACCTAATGTTAGGAATCATAAAGGTCGTGCTTTGATTGATAGATGTTCTTCAGGCATTCTGCAGTTTGCCTTACATAATTATATTTTTATAGACGACACGGTTGGCGGATTGGTTTCCGCACAGAGCTATACTTGTATGGCCTACAGGTAGTTGTTCCAGGTCCGGTTGTTTGTGTACATGCGAGTTATTATATTTGCTTATTATATTACCCATGACACAGGAAAAATTCCTTAAGCATGTAACATTTTTTTAATCATATTTATTCTCTCTTTTGTACCTGCCCAAAATCTTTGTTGTGTACTCTTTCGTAAATAATTTAATTTGTTTCTCCTCTCATCTCCGAAGTATTTCAGTTTCCAAGCGGACCTCTGTTAACGCAACGGTCACGTCTAAACGAAATAATAAATTAGAATATTCAAACCTTAATTTGCAGGTAAAGTGAAAAATAAACGAAATTAGCTTTACCGTTAACTTAGCGCAAAGTCGACCCTGTTACAGCGGACGCGAAAGGACGGGGTTTTTTTAAAGGTTGGAACACATGCATTACAACTTGACGAAATCGACATCGTCGGTACGACGAGGATTCGGAATGGCATACGACACGTGCGGCTCGTTTTGCATAGGTTTAAACCAGCAGAATACGAGAAAAGCATGTAAATTCCATCCACCGCGTCATACGTGAATATTTTTGCTTTTTGACGCCATTATCGGCTTTACTTCGACATTTGCATGCCCGTTTTGCTTCCCAACGTGCCTATACACCTACTATGCTGTCGTGTAAATGTAGGTATATGTTCTAAAAACGAGCAGAGTTATTTTTGTGTAGTAGGTGTTATTGAACGGTATAATATTATTTTGTTAGAGTAAACTGCAGTTAATAACTGTAAGTCTAAGTACCCACGTTGGCTTCATAGCCTAGTAAGTTTAGTGTGCTACGCGCCTTAGTTGTAAAGGAAAATCTACTAGCGACACACTAATTGGGTGCTAAAGTAAATATTTAAAAAGGTGAGCGGGAAAACGTGAGGTTTTTACTTTTCAATTACGTCAATTAAGAGTGCCGTGCGCAGCTGTGAACAGAATTATTAGGTGTAGCCATTTTTGTGAAAACACAATTCATTCGATATAACGAACTACGGAACGCGGGCGTTTAATTAAATGACTTCTTAAATGAACTATTAATTTAGGAAAAATGGCCGTCTACATTTTTATTATTGGTTTATTATTTATTGGCAACGTGACTTTGCAACTTTAGAAAAACATCTTAGGTTTGGCGGTTTAAGTAATTAATATAAATCTATAATCACTTCTCCGCCTTGAGTAGGCGTCGTGATCAATACTCGTGCCTTCTTTGTATAAAAAGAGGCCTTTCACTTGCGGTGTGATAATAATAGGCTAAAATTATTTGGATTAATTAAGTACAGTCAACAACAAAAGTCGATTAACAATGTTACTTTTTTATATCATTTAAACAGACACTAAACACATAATGTACTTTCAGGATTTCAGGCAATAGCTAAGGGTTTATTATATCTTAATTTTATATTTATTGCGTTTTACTTTTAATATTGTGCTTAATAATTAGGGTTTAAAAATCATATATGTTATTCGAATTTTGTTGCTGACTGTACCTGCCTATTTGTATTATGTTTAGAATCTATAGTAAAATTTTAAGGACATTGCATAGAATTTTCTTTCTTATTTAATAGTAAAAATATACAGATCGTATTGAGAATTACCTCCTTTTTTAAAAGTCGGTTAAAACGAAAACAATTTACAGAATGAAAGCTTAACGAATTGAAAAACTACCTCGTTGGTCGCGGAGCATGAGGTCTTGGGTATTCCAAGGTCATATAAAGTGTTATTTGGATTTTCCATCAGGAATTTTTCGGTAGCCCCGGAGTCTAGATTAGATAAAGGACTTTTAAACAATTTATTAAAAATTAAACTAAGAGATCGTTTTTTGACGACCGGCTCACGCAGTGTTGCCAGCAAAAAAAAAATAGAAAAAAAAATGATGGCAATAGGCTCGCCCCTATTACAAATGGGACTTATACATAACTGGCGAACTGTGGGTGTACTAATAGTGCACCTCTGCCTAACCCTTCGGGGACCACAAAATGCTTTTGTTTTATCATTTTCCTACTTGGTTTAAAATTTTCACGAACAGCAAAACTAAATACACTTACAAAACTTTAAACGTAGCCGTATCAATATTACGAAAACGCATTAAATTGCCCACAACTTTTGTAAATCCTGTAAACTTTGTCAGTGCTACGGAGTACCACGGGACGTGACAAGCAGAATATTCGTTTATAATGAACAATATATTAAACTTATCACTCATTGTCGGTGTCGTGTCGGTCACGTGAACCAACCAATTGATTTCCATTTACATACAAAACGTTTTACCGCGATTACTTGTATACCCTTTTATTACTTTCCCAATGAACTGTGAAAAGGACTTCTTTTTTCAAATTATCAACTATTTATTTGAGTTTTTTTTAACATTCAGTTTTTATTTATTCGTAAAGGCAATTCAGTTGTTATTTTCGATTTTTGTAGTTGTGACAGGTTTAAACAAAAAAAAATTTTGAAAACCCAAACAAACAATGGGCGGTATTTTAAAATGAAGTGTAGTAACTACCGAAATATTAAATAGGTTCTATATAGGTAGTTTTTAGGGAGTAACAAATGGTACAACGTAATTCCTTGTTTTGAAAAATACCAATGTTTCATTTTTATTTTTTATTTAATTACGCAATGATTTTCAAATTCACAATAGAAAAGGTGGTTCAAGAATTGCGTAAAGTTAGTATCTACATTGCACTCGTGCGTAGCTGGGGCGGTCGCCGGTATAAATAAATAAATATAGTTTTCTCTACTACGTAAAAACAAACTCGACACAGCGTTTTTTCCTTGCTCGTCTGGTTATCGATACCTGATAGAATTGCCGTGTGCTCGTCTAGCTGTCAACATTGCTTACGCAAGCAATTTGTGGGATTTATACACACACGGGAATATATTTGCTAACACTATTTTTCTTTTATAGACGATCTAGTGCTATTCTATAAAGAACCACTCTAGTGCTCAAGCGAGCTTTGAGTGACAATGACATACAAGTTTGTATTTGGAGTATCAGTTTCGAAATAGAATAGAATACAGAAGTGAGTTATTTTTCGGGAGTTTTTACAGAATAATACTGCCTTATAGTTTTATATGAAACAAGCTTCTGTCTGCGACTTCGTTCATGTTTAAGATGTTTTCTACAGACAAAAGACCCCTAGACCCCTGATTCAACCTCTTAGGGGGTTATAGAAAAATCCTTTCTTAGCGCATGCATACGTCATAATAACTATCTTCGAGCCTTTCAGTGCAATCCGTTCAGTGGTTTGAGCTGTGTGTTGATGGATCAATCAGTTAATAACGGTTGATATAAAGAATACCTACTTGAATTACACTCAAGATAACAGTGAATAGCTGAGTCATTTGTTTAGCTTATATTCTATACCTATAGCATATTGTAATGGAAGTATAAATATTAAAATTTCGATAACGATAAACGTTTAGGGCAATCGGAAGGACATTTTCAGACTCTTACCTAAATTGGGCTGTGTTTAAGTCTTTTATCTATAAAGCGTCGTAAAATTGTCGTGATGGCCCAGTGGTTAAGGTGCATGAGCTTGTGGGTTCACAACCGGGCACAGGCAAATACCAAAGCGATTTTTTCTGCCTACTTTGTAAGAAGGTATATCTTGAACATCACTGACATCGGTGAAGTAAAACATCGTGAGGAAACCTGGACTTGCAACGAATATAAGTTTGAAATCGCCAATCCGCTTTGAGCAAGCGTGGTGATCATTGCTCGTGCCTTCTCTGTATGCCTTTGCCCTGCAGTGGGATAATATTCATCATATCAGCCTATGGCCGTCCACTGCTGAACGTACTGCCTCCCCCAAAGAGCGCCAACCATCCCGGTCTTGGGCAGCCCGCATCCATCCGCTGCCCGCCACCTTCTTTAAATCGTCGGTCCACCGTGTAGCAATAATAAACGTGCAGGGATAATATTAGGTTGGTATTATTATATCTATAAATCTTTATAGGTAATTTCGGTTTCTGAATCATAGAGGTATGTATAAGATTAGCGATCACAGACAGATCGAAGACAGCATCTAAATCGCTAAACTTTGACAGTCAAAGATCAGGTTTTCGATTTTTTGCTAACTGATCTTATACTGAATCCTCTTGTATACCATAACCCACAATCATGGAAGAAAGGATTGATGTAATCATCTTCATGGGATTAAACCGTGGTCGTAAAGGAGGTTTCCTTTTACGACAAAACCCATGAGAAGCGTTGCGAGGTCCTATATGTAACCACAGGCATTGTTGATACTAATCTTAGATTTTAAGTATATCTACAGCTGTAGGTACCATTTCATAACTTTCTCTTATGTTAAGTAGATGGTTTAACCTAAGTTTGCATTTTGATTTTTATTAATCAATGATTTTTATAAACCAGCTTTGTATCTGTTCTGTGATGTTAAAAAAACACATTTACAATCTTACCACTCTCTCTCTCTCTCTTTCCCTCTTTCTATTTATCTCTTACTGTTCTTTTTTTTAAATTTTAGAATACAACTGCACATTTGCCTAAATTAAGTTGAGCCCGTGCTTCGGCTAGAAAGTGTTTAATTTGTATTATGGATTTCGTCTGCGTAGATTTTAGAATTAAGCAAAAAGTCCTAAATTATCCCACAGGAACCGAACATTATATCGGGAAAAAAGTAGACTATGTGTTATTCTGATGAGCTATATTACTGTAAAGTTTCATCAAAATCCGTATCTAGGTTTTTGCATGAGAGTAACAATTAAACATTCATTCATAGTTTCATACTTCCAAACTTTCGTGTTTATAATAGTAGGATTATTATATTAAACCGACTTTTTACTTAGTTAGAAATAATCTAATAAGTAGGTATACAATGGTGCCGATTCCCTTGTTCACAAACTAAATAAACTAAAATTAGACTATTTCTATCTTTTTCTGTCCAATAAAACAAGAAAGAGACTAATGTAAATAAGAGCTGTCAAATTTAGTCAATCTGACACATCCATACAATTATAGTTGACATCTTAAAACGTATAGATTAAAAATACAGAAAAGGCAAAACTAATTTGACATCTCTAACTTAGTTCTTAAATGTCACCGTCCTTTTCTTTCGCTGTAAGAGATGTCAATTCTCTGAATTTGTGAACAAGGAAATCGGCACCAATATTTACCATAATAACGTACCAACAACAATTAAAACAAAAGCAATCCAATAGTTTATTTAATTAAACAAAAACAAAAGAACAACACAGTCTTTCTTAGCTAATTATTATGTAGTACTGCGGCGTTGTGTGTTCGATAAAATAATAACGTAATTAGTAAAGTAAATACAAATTAACATAACGTATCATTACTATTCTAAGCGTACCCGGGGGCGTTAGCGGTAACAACTACTACTGTAGTCGTTTATATGCACTTCACGCAGACTAGCCTAGATAAAAGATAAAGGAAAGTTAAAATACACTAGCAAATTCTTCCACGTATCACGAGAATATTTAATAAAAAATATTATTTATTTATTTTTTTGTGATTTAAATCGATTCTTATATCTAGCATTAATCTTGACTCATGTTGATGGAAGAAGACACTAGCTCATGTAATACAAGTACTATATCTGGTGCAAGATTTTGGAACTCACAATTTTTGTACAAAAATGCTTATTGGCTTAATTTTATTAATATTAAAAAAAATGTTAAGTATTTAATTTTACAATTTTAAATTAATTAATGATACATAGCAGAAAATAAAAAGAAAAACTCTTCAATACATCATGGGCGGTTTGGTTTCCGCACTTAGTCCTCGATGGTGGACCATTGCGTTGGGCCATGGTGGCCAATAACCCTTTAGCCGAGTTTGAACTAGCGCGAATTCTAGTTTCACGTCTAAACAAATTTGCAATGGTATACAGCGGCAAGCAGTGTTATTCTGTAAAAATATGGTGAATTTAGCTTAATGTTAGCAGTCAACCCTTTTCAAGTGGGATGACAGATCACCTCAATGAATTCTCTAATCACCTCGGCGAGTTCCGGTAAAGAGAGAGCCTTCACCGAAACTCACCGAGGAAGATTTTACAGAATAAACCGGCTGAGTGCCACATTTTTAGTAACTTTAACATGTAGAACATTAGACTATACACTACATGTACCTACGTATAGACTTTGCATTTGCTAGTTTTTTATTTAATCGTGTTTATCTTTTGTCTTGCTGAATGTAATTTGTGCCAAGAGTATGTTTTAATTTTGATATTTTTATTATGTCAAGAATATTTTAACAACTGGGTAATGAAATTCTAAGAAGATTTGTATCTTTCTTTCTTTGAATGTCGGAATGTTTCTGTGGTTAAGGCGAATGCCTCTCATGCACGAGATTGTGGGTTCGCAACCGGGTAAACACAAATACCAATACGACTTTAACATTTTATTTGTACATATTTTCTAAGTTTATCTTGGACACCACTGACATAGATGAAGGTGGATAGTTATATAAAGGAAACCCGGAATTTATAATAAATATAAATCAGAAATCGCTGATTCGCCTTAAGCAAGCGTGTTGATTAATGCCTTATCTGCATGAGAAGAGGCCGTTACCCTGCAATTAGACAATGATAGGCTGGTATTTTTATTAAAATCTTTAGAAAATTATAAAAACTGTCTAAAAAATTTCGATAACGGAAACAATTGAATACTTTTTCGACAAATTAAAACAAATGACTCGATAATTTGTCTTGGCCATTGTTGATCAAAACAAGTGATTACCAAAAGAAAGGGAGTAACGACCTTTGACATTTTTCCAAATCCCTCTTCTCTGATTAAACAATTTCATTGTAGAACCGCAACATTGTTCGTTTATATGAAGTGATTTACGAAATTTCCTCAATCGTTAGGGCTTTCATGTCGATAGCAATTTGTGTATTGTTGGACTCAGTCTGCACGCGATACATAACTGGATTTTATTATTTATTAAGCATTTCTTTTATTGTGAATTATGGTGAACTAGTTTAAGTACAAGTTCAAGTGTGCTCTAGGTTTGTAGGATAATAATAATGGATTCATCAAGGCTATTGTGGGTTTAAGAAAATGATTTATTGCGAAATGGTGACGCGGCGTTTTTCTTATGTAAAATACCCGGCGATAAATATTGCACATCGACCTTTGGAAAGAGACAATCGGCTAATTTCGGCTTCGTAGAGCGTTATCTCTGTCGCACGAAATACAAACAGTCCGGTATCTACTAGGAGCTGTTAAAACAATTTATGATTTGCTTCTTTTGATAATTCTTTTTATTCTTTGTATAAAATACGAAATACGATAAAGGTCGATGTGCAATATTTATCGCCGGGTACTGTACTGCTTAATGTTTTGATACTTTGTCTGCGTTGCATCTATTTATAGATTACTAGCTTCTACCCGCGACTTGGTCCGCGTCAAAGTTGGTTTCTCCATACTAACTTTGGACCCCTGTTTCATCCCCTTAGGGGGTGAATTTCGGAAAATCCTTTCTTATCGGATGCCTACGTCATACATAGAACACATCCTCCAAGTTTCAACTCTCTACGATCAGCGGTTTACGCTGTGCGTTGATCCGTCAGTTACTCAGTCATTCAGGATTCAGGGAGGATTCAGTTGGAGTCGCGCCACAACACGAATTTCAAGTCGTTCGTGGTGCGAGTTCCGACTCATTGCATTGAGACCTTCCTCAAGGAAGAGTTTTGGCCGAAGGGTGTCATGTATCGGCGATTCCGCGGAAGGCTACGCGACACCACGCAGCGCAACACGACGCCGTCACTTCGTGTGCAGTAGTTTTAAATATAAGTTTATTATATAAAATAATATGTATTAGTTTATAGTTAAGTTGTGCTTATTTATGTATTTGTGTTTTATGGGCCTTAGTTGCCTGAAATAAAGGTTTATTATTATTATTATTATTCCATTTATTTATTGTACATACATATAAATTACATTTTTAAATATTGATATAAAAATACAAACATTTAAAAATATAAAAAATAGTAGCCCACCGGAGGCGGAAACAGGGTCCAAGCCACCGGCGGTCAGGGCTCCAAAGAGTGGAACCTCCTAACTATGCGGGCCGTGTCCAGAAGTACTGCTTTCTGGATCAAGCCCTTGATCCAGCCACCTAACGAGAGCCTCCTTAGATGTTGGTCGAGGCTCTTGGCTATTAAGCCATTGGCTGTGACGACTATCGGCACAATGATCGCTGAGTCCAGTTATTATTATTATTATTAAAGCATTTTATATGTATAGATGATAGATAGATAGCCAATCTAGAATCTGTGATATCTTGGTACATTCAGCAAATTCGTATTATAGGTATTGGTCATCCTCATCATCACCATGTTTTATTTATTTTATTTTAATGCTTGAAGATACCAATTATCTACCAAAATTAAACGCTGATATCAATATGTGGATAAGTATTGAAACTCAATTAAAACTGCCTCGTGGCGGCCAGTGAAGTACCTACTTTTCTTTATATTTTAGAACAGTATTTATTTCATTACTGCCTCGTTGGTCTAGTGGTCGCAAAGCGTGACTGCTGAGCATGAGGTCTTGGGTTCGATTCCCAGGTCGGGCAAAGTGTTATTGGGTTTTTCCATTAGGAATTTCTCAGTAGCAGCCCCGGAGTCTGGATTTGTGCCCGGTTGATGGCAATAGGCTCGCCCCCTATTACATGGGACTTAAACATAACTGGCGAAATGTGGGTGTACTAATGGGTACACCTCTGCCAAACCCTTCGGGAATTACAGGCGTGATGTTATGTTATGTTTATGTTTATTTCATTAATAATTTAAAGTTTTAGACTATTAAAATAAGGTTGGATATGGCTAAACATGCTATAGGCTTTGCAGTACCATCTTGCTGCAAACACACTACCTATGAGTTAAAGTTTTTAAATAATTCTTAGTTTCATTCAGCCAATGAGTTTGGGTAAAATCATAAATAATTTTTAACACACAGGCCCACTTGCGCCAATAACTTAACGTAGAGTTAGTTGCTAACACAAAGTTAAATTATAAAGTGTCGTACATAATGAGCTCATGTGTGTGAACTCAAAGTTATCCCTGGCTGCCACAAGGGGGCGTTAAAAAGTTGTTTTAAAAACACTGCTGTCTATTAGTTTAAAGAATAATTTAGTAGTTGCATTTTTGTATGCGACGATACATGTAGTCTTTTTTTTAGCGTCTATGCATAAAATTAATATTGCTGGCATTCTACGAAAACAACGCTGGAACATAATCCAGCTAATGGATACTAGAAAAAGTTAACAGCAAACGAAGCAAATTAGATATTAGAATGGAAACAAAGAGAAAATACATTATACTTTTTTTTTGTAATTTGAACCTTGTATCATGAATACTGTATGTTTTTGCAAAAATATTGCTGTAATTTGTTGTTGGTAGAAAAATAAATTATAAGAAAATGGAAAATAAACAAATGGCGCAACAATATTTGGATTTCAGTTTTTGAAGTAAATTAGGTACTTTTAAAACCGGATTTAAAGCTAGCATGTTTACATTTTTAACGACATATTTTTATATCTATCCTCAAAATTTCAACTTAAAACCAATGGCTTTGCCAGCACACAATATTTTTGAGTAGTTAAAAGTAATAATATACAGGCTACAAGTAGTATTTGTATTTGTTTTTGTAGTAGTTGTTTGTAGTAGTACTTATAAGATTATTTGAAGGGCTTTTTAGTTTATTAACCAGGATTTTGTAAAAACCTAATTGAAAAGAGTGTCCATGGAGTTGCTTGCCCGTTTTTTTCCATAGGAACCTACCTCCGATTTGAAACGAGCAACTAGCTTCAACTTTCTGACTAACTGACCGACTTCTTGACAATTCAAAAGTGTCTGTAAATGGTCTAATTGAAATCAATGCTTTGACTTTACCTTCGAACATTAAGCTGTGTTTATACTTAACCTGCCCCGCGTGGGAAAGCTACCGGTTTCATATACTTAGCAGGTTGCTCTACGCCACGCGGGGCGGGCCTAATGTGATCAGTCCTATACTAAATGTATGAAACCTGAGTTTTCTCACGTGTGGCGACACGCGGGGCAGGTTAGGTATAAACGCAGCGTTAGTGACCACTTAGTGAGCATTGCGTCTGGGATCGACTCGTCCCACAGTCGTGATCGACCGGTTGACCACCCATGTCATAGCGCGACACGTAATTTAAAATTATTGTTTCCGATACAATTGAATGATTGTAAGGACAAATTGGACAAACATAAAATTAATACAACATCGTATCGGTTAAAATATGAAGTCCATGTGAAAATCATCGGTACATAATTATGGTACACAATACAAAGTAATTGTTCCATATCTGTTTGGATGATCGCAAATAATGTCGCTCGTTTGTCATTTTTCCATTAAAATAAACGTTTTACGGTTATAAACTCTGTAGTAGAGATGGGCGAAAACAAATGCTTTATTCGAATTCGTACAAAATAAGTCGATGGGAAAGACGTGTACTAAAATAATTTAATTGATCGTTCGTGTTGACCACAATGGCAGTTCCTTCATTTCGGTCGGTATATGGAAGTGGTTTTATTATGTAAGTAATGTTTTATTTTTAGTATTATACAAAAAGCTTTTTTACAAAAAAATAAAACCGCCTTCAAAAACTACAAAATAAAAAATAAAACTTTAGTTTTGGAAGTCGGTGGCTTTGGTTTTGTTTTTTGTTATGTAGATATTGCCACCGACTTCCAAAACTAAAGTTTTATTTTTTATTTTGTAGTTTTTGAAGGCGGTTTTATTTTTTTGTAAAAAAGCTTTTTATTTTTCACTTTTTAGTGCTTGTGTGTTAATGTTTGAAATCCTTACAAAAAGCCCTTTCAAACAATACCTCACACGATATATTTAATTTTGGAAAGTAGTAGGAGGGGGGTTGACGTACCACCTCCCTCTCTTCCTTCAGTCAGTCATCGACTACACGTATAAATAAAGCAATTAAGCAATATTACTTGTTACGACAGTTATACTGTGATCCTATAAGGAGTTCCGTCCCATATCTCCGAAGTTCGTCATCAGATCATGACAAAATTTCTATGGGACCTATTCGGAAGTATACTCTTTCAAACAAAAAAAGAATCATCCAAATCTATTCATAATTGGCTGAGAAATCAGGTAACATACATACAAAAAAAAAAAAAACATACGCGCCGAATTGAGAACCTCCCCCTTTTTGAAGTCGGTTGAAAATATTGGATAGGAAAGCTGATGTTGTATACAATTGGGGTTAGGTCTGCAAAAACAAAATTACAAATTCTCTAATTTTGACTAATTTTCGAAGTAATTAATTTTATATATTTTTATAGATTAATGTTTTAGATTAATTTAAAATCTTTAAGCATTGATGGATAGTTATGTAACAGGATTCAGGTTCTTCTAAGTGGAACTCTTGTGTGTGTGAACTGTAACCTGTGTCTGTGCAATAAACTTTCGTTCTTCTTCTTGTGTAGGTACTTGGACTTTCTCGTCATTTCTACCAACTCCACACACATCATCATCTCATACCTACAGTATATTGAATTATTTGAACATGATTAATTCAATTATTGATAGATTATGGGTTAGTTTGCTAGTATTTAGTGTTTTTTAATATTTACATAATACACCTAGCAATAAAAAAATTATTGATTTAAAAATTATGAAATGATAACCCGATCACTTCCCTAAACAAACAATCGAATAATTCGATCTACATTTCGTTAGCCCCATCACTATTTTGAACATATACTTATCATCAAAATATAATTTATGGCAATTTAGGTATGTTATTGATAAAACTCGATCACTTCCCTAAACAAACAATCGAATAATTCGATCTACATTTCGTTAGCCCCATCACTATTTTGAACATATATCATCAAAATATAATTTATGGCCATTTAGGTATGTTATTGATAAATATCCTACCAGCTGGTGTTTACCTCAATGATATTATGTTGAATTCCTCATGATAACCCATTTGTAGTATCGCATTTTCCATTCATTGACTTCACGCGTTGATGATTTGATTATAGGCTAAGAATTTGAATGGTTGACTGATTTTGATAGTGGGATGTTTATTTACGTATTTAGTTGAAAATGTTTACTGTTGTGAGGTTTCCTGTTTATTTTATGTATTTGAACTATAGTTATAGTGCAAGTATTATAAGATTTGTCAAAATGTTTATAAATATGTTTTAGAGGTTTCCCTTAATTATGGCGCATTTTCATTAGTCGATAGGGCCCGCATGCGGGGAGTCCCCGCATGCGACATAACAACCAATGAAAGTTACAAGTCGTTACACCGCATGCGGGGATCCTTTTTACCGACCGTGATATCGACCGTGATGTGGCATGCGTTCCAGAAATCTGTCGCACCCCGCATGCGGGCCCTATCGACTAATGAAAACGGTTCACCGAATGCGGGCCCTGTGGCATGCGTTCCAGAAATCTGTCGCACCCCGCATGCGGGCCCTATCGACTAGTGAAAATAAGTCATTATCTCAACTACCAGTATGTTGGAAGACAACCCTGCCTTTTTTGAAAGATGTACCAATAAAGGTTGCTTTGTTAAAGCAATCTTACTTACTATCTGAATACTATTTGCTAAATGCGAAAGTTTGGGTGATTGTCAGTCAGAACGGTAGAACAGATCTGGAAATCGAACCCAAGACCTCATGCTCAGCAGTCGAGCTTTGCGACCACTACACCAACGAGGCAATCCTTGTATCTACCTACCTTTAACAAAATAAATGAATTAATTAACAAAAAACTAAACAACAACAACAACAACACACACAAAAACAATCAAATCAATCAATCAATTAATTATACAATTAAGTAATTAATTTTGGTTGACTGTTAGAGAATGCCTATGGCATTAAGTCCGCTTTTGTACTTTTGTTGCATAAAGTTTAAATAAATGAATAAATAAATCTAAATACTATACAAACACGATATAAACAGCCAATATACAGCAATATATACGTTTATCTCACAGTGTATAGGGTGTTTATTATAGAAAGTTCCATCAAAGCATCGTAGAGTAAACTTCTAAATTGAACTCGCCTTAATTTCGAATATAGCTGCGTATCTAACTTAGATCTATACAAAATCGGATCGCGTGCAGCGGGCATGACTACAAACTCGTATTGCACCGCATTTGCTGGGGCAAGTTCCTAAACATTTTTAATTGTTAGGTAGTTAACTTTCGGATTACTACTAACAAAAGGTTATTGACATCAAAAGCTCTGGTCTCTGGTTTAAAAGGCTTCGAATCCAGTGGTGTATTAAAAATCTCTATAGGTAAATTACGGTGTCATGAGCTTCTCAATCTAGGGATTGAGAAGTTCAAACTAGCCATTGACTGTAACGACCTGATTTGTTTATCTTTCTGGGTCTGCATTACGTTAATTAATAAAATTATTGTTGTTTGTTTCAGGATTGGACAGTTTGAGGCGATGTCGGGTCGCCATGGTGCGAAGTGGTAGTGCGATGGAGGTATGTACTGATTTATTTTTCACAGCTTTCATATACCTAATTATTTAATTGGAAAATGTAATGTATTTGTAATTGAAAACTATGTTTATTTGCCAGTCTTTTGGGCACATTTCCAGTTGACGGTGAGGATGAATTTTTTGGTGCCATTTAGTTTTAGTTTCTCCTTTTTTATTACTTTTTTATTATGTTTGCTTTTATAGGTTAGCTTGTTTATTAGGATTCAATTTAAAACTTTATTTTCTTTCTTATATTGTAATTATAATTAAGGTTACCTATACAAATTAAGTATATAACTTATATCTTATCTTAAATTACTTCGGCGCAGGTCCTTCATACAATTTGACAATACAACCCTTTTAAGGATAAGATTAGTATCAAGCACTCGGGGCGAGAATCGATTCTTTGTCAAACCTACTCACCTCGGTAATTGGTTGCTTCGAACTCCACTTCCATATCCGATACTCAATTACTCGCTAAAGTACACATAGATGCGAATTCTGTCAACTGTCATACGTTCACATGCTAATTAGGTATCGCATAGTACAGTTCGTTTGAGCTGTAGCAAAGGAATCGTTTCGATATAATCGATATTCCTTTGAGCTTGTAGAAGGTATCGATTAATCGTTCGTCGTTTAAAACGATAGAGTGGTATTAGACTGGTAGTTGGGACTCGTAATTTATTGAGATGCACTCATGAAGTATCGAAGATACTTCGTGGGGTAAGTTTAAACCCCAAGGAAGGACATAGGATACTTTTTATTCCGCAGCTTCGTCTGCGTCTGCGATAATCGACATTTAGGGTCCGTTCACACAGACCGGCTCGGAGAGCATCGACGCGCATTTTTCTTTTCACACAGACCGAACGCAATCGGAGCCGATCGGCTGCGCGAACGAGAAAATGTACGCGATCGGAGCCGGTCGGCTCCTCTTATTTCACACCAAGCGCGTTCAAGCATTCTTAATGACAAAAGCAGATACTTAAACCTTATTACAAATACTAAAAACTCTGTTTTCAACGTGATAAGAATCTGATCTCCTCTCCGAGCCGGTCTGTGTGAACGGACCCTAAAGCGGACGAAGTCTTGTAACTACATAATTCTATCTATTCTCAAAACTTTTGCTATGATAAAATGACATGGGTCTGGCGCCTCTGGGATCTCGGTCCAGATATTTTATCACAAAAATGACCCATTAACAACAAAGCAGTTTAATATTATAGTCTTCCCTATTGTTCATTTTCTTCCCGCCCACTTATTTTCCCTACATCACTATTATTTTGCGACGAATACGACTGACATAAAAGTGGTCGTTACAAGACCATTAAATGCTTACATTGTCCAGCATACGATTTTCATAGATACGGCAATAATGTTCTACTTTTATGGAATAAACACCGATTTAAACAAAGAACGCGACTATTCTGTAGAAATCTTCTTCGGTGAATTTAGGTGAAGTGATTTTGAGGTAAGCTGTCAACCACTAGCATGGTGGAAAGACAGCTAACTTGAAGTTGACTCGCGGAATCGCGGAAGGCGCGTACCTACCTACGGTCCCGTGATTCCCGGCGTTAGTGTAGCAAGGAAACACCGGGGTGGTTTTAGTCAGTAAGAGTCGAATCTGACAGACCCCTCTGCCCGTCTCCAGGGCGGTGGACATCTATGAAGATTTTTTTGCTGGTTTAAGTTTAGAATGAAGTTAGGTAAGTATGTGTTTATTTTTGCGCTGATGCCAGACTTCATTGCGACAAACTTTCCAAGCGGTCAAACTCATTTACATTGAGTGTGGCTCAAACCACAATATTGTATGAAAACGGAACGCAACGTAATTTTGACAACTAACTTTGAGCTTGTACGTCGCTGTCCTAGCGTGTAATAAATAAATTATTGCTTTGACATTAAACGATTTTAAAATAAATATTATTAAAGTAAATTAACTAAACTACTTAGATAAGATTTTCTTCATCTTCGTTATCTGTAAAATAACAACCAGCCTCTGAATATCAAAACACCAACTTCAAGAATAAAACATTCACGAAATAAACGGACCGTTCCAAGTTCCAACATTTTATTTTTCAGGGAAATATGGTTGAACATAATGTATCATTATTAAAATGTCTCTGCACATTGAAATGAAAAAATAACACATAACTGAACGTATTCCAACTGCATGTTTGTTGGAATAACGCCAGTTACTTATAACCGGTTTAAATGCACTCCTTATGGGTGCCCGACTCGGGTCGCGAACTTGGAGGCCCCTCGATCTTATTCCTTGCGAAGCGAGTGGAATTCCAAACGAAATCTGAATTAATTTGGTATTTAGGATTCGCTCAAAGTTAGTAGAGTGTTGATTTGGAAAAAAAGACGAATTCTTTGACAAAATTAATTTATTTAAATCTTCTAAGCACAATTTTAGACTTTGAGAAGTTTAGAGTTAAAAGTATGGGTTCAACGTTTCAACCATTATAATCCACACTAATATTATAAATGCAAGAGTACTCTGTCTGTCGTTTGTAATTTCATCACGGCTAAACAACTAAACCAATGGTAATGAAATCTGGAAAAATACATTCTAATCCGTGTCTTCGTCTGTGTCCGCAACAATCGACTTTCACGCAGGCAAAGTCAAGGGACAAAGCTAGTAACTTTTACATAAAACGCACAAGTATGCTGCCCACTCGCATACAAAAAGAAAAAGATAAATAGGAAGTAAAATAAAGTTCACAGAATAAAAATGTTCGAGAAACATTCCAGAGATAATATTACTCCTTGAGAACTTTCGATTGGGCCAAAAACTTTTTTAATATCAACTTTAATGATCTCGATTTTCGTTCAGTTTTAATGAGAATTTATTTCAGTTTATTTGAAGTCGATTGTTATTATGTGAAAAGTATTTGCTCATTAAATTGGAAAAGGTTTTTATGAATATTATTAGGTTGTGGGTAATCAATGTGTTAATTAGATAAATATGAAAGAGACGGATTGGTACTCAATGATCGATTATGAAAGGTGTTTATTCAGGAGTCCATCTCGGTAATTTTCCCATGAATTATGATGGAGAAAATTAAAACAACGACATTATTTTTGTTTAAATTTCTTTTTAAAAATGGGTTGACATGATTTGGCAGAGCTAAACCTATTTAGTTTTGCCAACCAGTCAACCCATTTTTCGAAGTAAAGAAAATAATTAAGGTTATTTAACTCTTAAATAATCTAAATACCTTTAGACCCGTAGCGCACTAGCGGCCTGGCCGCAGCGGCCAGGCCGCGGCGGCCATCGAGATACATATTTTAGTATGAAATCGCCACAGAGCGCGCGCACCTGGCCGCATGGTTTGGCTGCTGGCCGCGTGCGGGCAGGTGCGCGCGCTCTGTGGCGATTTCATACTAAGGTATGTATCTCGATGGCCGCCGCGGCCTGGCCGCTGCGGCCACGGCCGCTAGTGCGCTACTGCTCTTATAACTTCAGCCTATTTTCGTCCCACTGCAGGGCAAAAGCCTCTTCTCCACATAAGACAGGAGCATTGATCACCATGCTTGTTATTGGTGGCGAATTGGCGATTATAGACTTAAATTAATATTGTAAGTCCAGTTTTCTTTACGATGATCTTGATTTGATGTCCAAGATAAACTTAAAAAACACATTTGGATTGAAAAAGTTTCATGATACTTGTCTGGAATCGAACACTCAAACCTCATGATTGTAACAGAAACGGTCATCTTAACCACTGGGCTAACATGTCAGGTATTTAGAATTTAACAGTACCAGAAAATTCCACTGTCCCTTACTTTTGTTTACCACATCAAAACCGTTTCTCCTAAACTCATTTGATTAATCCGCATCACAGCCATCTAATTCGAAACACCCAAACATGGACCATACAAATAAAGACACCAATAAACTCTAAAATCTCGATTTCACGTGTAGCTTAATTGCAGGATTAATTGAGAAAGGGATTCGGTTGCAAATAAACGTGCGAATTTGGTTCGAAGTCGTAATTCAAGGCATAACGGTAGCGACACAGAATAGATAGGTACAGAAGGATAGCTCTAGACAACTACTTTTATCTTTTCTATTTATACAATTCCAATAGAGGGCGCTCCGCACTCGTGACCTCATTACTGATGATGTT
The DNA here is from genome assembly GCA_949316365.1 of Hoplodrina blanda. NCBI lineage: Eukaryota > Metazoa > Arthropoda > Insecta > Lepidoptera > Noctuidae > Hoplodrina > Hoplodrina blanda. The sequence continues at coordinate 11,155,123 of OX438585.1, forward strand.
GACATTTATTCTGTTACGCTTTGGATGAATTCAAAAGAATAGCTACCTATAGAATTTGTTAAGGTACAAACAGTGGACCTATTTAATTTTTAAGTGTGCTACAATATCGCATTTGGTCTGTAAAGAGATTTTTATGTTTAGAGTGAATAAATACATGTTTTTTTTTACATACATTTTATAACTTCGTCATCTTCTGGAACAGACAGTACGAAGCAAATGTTACGCATGTTAGTAATAGATGAAAACCCTTAGTCCACTACAATGTTATTTATAACGTGCCATTTTCAATAAAATGTTAGCTCGCATAGACGCTGTGCGACTGTCATTTGTTTTAAATCCCTGTACAACTACGCACTTGTTTATAATTATGTGCGTGGGCATTTTTGTTGTATAAAAGCTGTTCTTCTGTACCTATCTATTCTGTGGTAGTGAGCTGTGTAAATTACATTGTTTGTCAAAAGACGTATTCAGGTCACGGCAGTCTTGTTTGGTTTCGCATCAGTTTGATGTGTTGTGCTGAAACCACGTCAATAAAGGTGTATCTTTGCGTGTTTTTGGTCAGGGTTTTTTATACTTGTGTCCAGCTGGGTAGACTATCAACGGCTTCGTTTGTTGTAGGAATTTGTAAGTGGGTACCTAAAAGAAAAATTGCTTTAAATCATAAAATAAACAAACACGCTATAAAAACACTAGTCTAAGTCCACTACAATGTTAATGTCCATGTCTGCGTTTATAATGTTGACGTGCCATTTTTAATAAATAAATAATAAAAATAATACCTACCTATTATTGTCCTACTGTGAAGCAAAAGCCTCTTCTTATATAGAGAAGACATGAGCATTGCTCACCAGGCTTGCTTCAAGACGGATTGACAAATTCAGGTTTTATTATAAGTCCAGGTTTTCTCACAATGTTTTCCTTCACCGATGTCAGTGATGTCGAAACTACATAATTATGAATTGAAGAGGTCATATTGGTAATTGCCCGGTATCGTACCACTCTGGGCCATTATGAAACTAATCAAATCATAATAGTGTAGAACAACGTTTTATGACCCCTGCAGGCAATAGGTAGATTCTTGGAATAAGTAGGTACTCCCTACCTAGCCTACTTTTAATTAAATTACTAGTAACACTCACTAATTGGATTACCTACAGAATTTAGGTGACGGTAGTTTTATGTATAGGTAGGTAGGTATATAATCAACAGACAACCAGACAACCAGTCTTACCTAGGGGTATACCTAGGTCTTACCTAGTCTTACCCAGTTACTGGGTTGTGGAGGTCAGATAGGCAGTTGCTCCATGTAAAATACTGGTACTCAGCTGCATCCGGTTAGACTGGAAGCCGACCCCAACATAGTTGGGAAAAGGCTAAGCAGATGATGATGAGGTAGGTATATAATACTAATTTACTCAGGGATTGGTTGCTGCGCTGCGTGTTGCGAGTTCGATTCTCGCACCGAAGAAATACGAGTATTTGTATGGCTTGCAGATAGTTGTTCTGGGTTTAGCAGTTTGTGTATGTGAGTTTATATGTTTATAAACGCGCCCAAGGTAGAAATCCCTAGTGTGAGATAATGTTTTTTTTTTGAAGAGAAAGAGAGGAGCATGAATTCATTAATTTATCCACATTTGATTGACACACGTTTCTATGAAGGTAGGTCGTTTCTAGCTAAAAAAATAATAATTCACTTTTTTAATGAAACTGCGAACAACTTTAAACTATTTCGATACAAAACTAAAGAACCTACTTATGTACCTAATAAAAGAAGAAGAGAAGCCCGACAGAGTTCATAACTGAATTGTCCATTATTTGGTAAAAACAAAGCGTCCGCGGACGTTGTAAGTGTGGACATGGCGCTTGGGCATTCAGAAGTTTGCGAAAAAGTGCTATAAAATAATGGTGTAGAGCGGCGCGGGCGGCGCTTGTCTGCCGGGCATTCTCGGTTTCTAGTTATGAAACTGTAGCGAGACAAGGAACTTATATGCGGTATAAACTTATAGGAAATAGCGAACTGAAATTGTTGAAGCATTAACAGAGTAGCTAGTTATTATGTGCTTCAACTTTGTTAATTGATAAATTGATGATGAATTAAAATATAACATAACATACATAACATAACATCACGCCTTTTATCCACGAGGGGTTAGGCAGAGGTGTACCCATTAGTACACCCACATTTCGCCAGTTATGTTTAAGTCCCATGTAATAGGGGGCGAGCCTATTGCCATCAACCGGGCACAAAACCAGACTCCGAGGCTGCTACTGAGAAAAAAAAAAAAAAAATACCGATATTGTCAAGATAGTAAATACCGCGGGGAATTATATTCTGCAGGCAATCCTCAACACTATTGCTATTGTTTTAGTTGGTTAATTACTCAAACTGACATTGTTGAAGGCAAGCATGAGGGTATTTTAATAAAAGCTTGGTCTTTTTAAGTTTTTATAACCGCCATTTAAAAAAATGTTTTGAAATCCTGTACCTTCTAAAATATAAAATAATTTAATTAAATTACTGTCACCATAAACGTAGAAGTAGCAAAAAATTAAATAATAAGTATTTATGTACAAAGAATACTTTTAAGCCCAGTTGCACCACACGTAAGGTTAAATTACAAACTGTCATACATAATGACACAAAGTTAGCAAGAAAATTAGCGTTTAAAGAATGCTGGTGCAAGCGGGCCTTGTACTAGTATTGCTTAAAATCGCTACATCTTATGACTTACCCCGCACTCCAGAAGCACGGCAGCGCAGTTCAACGTTCGACAAACGATACTCCAAGTTCCAAACTCGGTCTCGCTCCGTTTTGTTTGTCGTTAAAAACACTGGACCAGATGAAATTGTTACAAAAATACTTAAGTGTTTTTTTTATCATTTCTGGTAGTACAGACTTTGCTTGTTAATGTATTTTGTTTTCTGCAGTTAGAAGTAGAATGCTTCACAGCTAGAAAAATTGTAATTTTAAACCGAATATCAAAGCGATCATTATACTACCCAATTAACCCCCCCTTAACCCTAACCCCTAACCCTTACTAACCCTATATTTATGTATTTACATATTTGTTTTCAATATAAACCCTTTTGCAAAAAAAACGGGCACTTTCGATTTTTTTTCTTACTTCAATGAAGAAGAACAAGAAATAGGTTATATTAATTTGACGATGTATTGGCATGTTATTTGAAGCATCCTGGCATGATTCTTAACGTTCCTAATTTAAAATTAATAAAATAAAAATAATGATTATTGTGGATTATTCTAAAATTGCTTTACTAATGGCGCGAATTGCAGAAACGATTTTTAACTGATTACGATATTTTTAAACTTTTTGGATATTTTCTGCAAATTATACAATTTAATCTTTCTTTTTACATTAAATACCACTTTTTGATATGAGTGATAAAGCGATAAGGGCCGGTATAATTATAGCCCTACTTGAAGAAGGTTGTTCGCAAACTTTACGTGTCTCAGCGGCTAAATGTGAGTCGTTCAACTGTCCAGAGGACTTGGCAACGGTATCAAGAGACCGGTTCGGTCAAAAGAAGACCCGGTTCGGGAAGAAAACGATGCTCAGAACCAAGAGATGACCGCTTTTTGTTGAGTCAGGCGTTGCGGAATCGTAAGGCGTCAAGTGTGGACCTGAAGAAGAGCCTTGAAGAAGTAAGAGGAGTAGAAGTTAGCTTGTGGACTGTCAGGAGGAGGCTTTTGGCTGCCAATATCAGGAGTTACCGCCCAGCTCGGGGCCCTAAATTACTCCGTGAGCGCCGTGTTGCTCGACTTCAGTTTGCTCGGAACTGTGCTTCATGGACTCTGGGGACTGGAATAAAGGATTTTTTTTTGATGAAGCTAGAATCTCTTTGTGTGGAGAGGACCGACGCCGGCGAGTGCTGCGAAGACCACGGGAACGCTATGCGGAAGTGTGTTTCGAAGAAATCACTCCTTATGGCGGAGGCTCCGTTATGTTTTGGGCAGCAATTAATTCGACGGAGCGTACGGAGTTAGTTTTCATAGAAAATGGAACATTAAATGCACACCGGTACATAATGGAAGTCCTAATTCCATATGCACTACCCACATTGACTGCACTTTGGGAAGATTCCATTTTTATGGACGACAATGCTTGCCCGCACCGTTCTGGCGACGTGGAAGCGTACATGCAAGAAGTTGGGATCCGTCGTTTAGATTGGCCAGCTCGAAGTCCTGACCTCAATCCAATTGAGCATGTCTGGGATGTTCTAAAGAGACGGGTAAGATCAGTGCAACCTGCTCCACAAAACATCAGGGAGCTAAAAAGAGTCATTGCAGAAGAGTGCGAATGTATTCCTCAAAACGTTATTAAAAACATCGTGGAAAGCATGCCCAGAAGGATTCAAGCTGTGATTTTGGCAAGAGGAGGTCACACTCGTTATTAGGTTTTTACATTTGTAACTTTATTTAATTAATAAAAGTAAAAAAAAATCTTTGTTTATTTGCCGACCACTTCTTATTGATTGGGCGTGTACATCGGTTTTAAAGAATCTATCGTTTTTTTTTCTTTTAATTGTCCGAATTCACTTCACGCGCATTAATTTACACGATTATAAGTATACAGACTACGTCAAAGAAATAAATTTCATTTAATTAACTCAAATCGACCTTAGAACGTAAATTTCCTTAGGTGCCCGTTTTTTTTGCAAAAGAGTGTATTTGGTTTTAATTTTTTAGATTTAATACCAACTTGTTTTTTTTTGCTTTTTGTACAATTTTTATTTTTATGTTATGTGCGTCAATCGGTAGGGTCCCTATCTCCTAGCTTATTTATAAATAGTTTCAATCAAAATAATGCTTCGTAGGTAGGTCGAATGATTTCAACTGGTTTTTTTTCAATTCCTTTGTTACAAACAATGATTGATCAAAGCGAATGCCGTGTTTTGTTTAATTGATTTTGCTGTTTGTTGTTTAATGGGTTAGGATTAAACCCATGTTTTAAATCAACAGTGAATTGTGTTGATAAAATAAGATGTTGATTGTTTCAGATTTTTTTGTCCTATTGTAAATATCGTTAGGAATACGATATACCTACAATTTTAGACTTTTATGAAGGTGAAACTTATATCTACATAAAGAGAAGTCGAATGCGATTTTATAATATGTGTGGCACTTAGTATAAAATCGAATTCCACTTCACATAACAAATGACTGTCACCTTGTCCTGGCTTAAACTGGAACTACTCCAAAAAAAAACCAGCCTAGTACTGGTCGGTTCCGTACCACCATACAATATTTAACACCAAAGTTTATAAAGTAATTATTTTGTAATGAAACTACTTTACGGTTTTCCCAGTTATTCCTTTACTTGTGCTGTATGGTATAGCTTCTTGCCTTTCATAGTTATATCCTTTTGAGGTACGGAACTCTAATAATGTGACGAGCCTAGTAAACAAACATTTTTCGAAGTAACCACCCACATTATTTCTTCTATTTTATGAAAATTTTCTTTGCCTTGGGGAGTGTCCCTAGTCGTTTAACAAAAAGTATTATTATTTAACAGTCAAGGGTTGTTTGAGGACGTTGAAAGTGACAGGTTGTAAGCCCTTTGTCATCCAAAACTGAAACAGATATAATTAATTTAGTTAATTATAAGGGAAATGTTTTTGTTTCGTAAGTATTATTTGAAGTCAGTAAATTGGCTATTATGTGGGCGTTAAAAGGATTTGTAATAACTGTTCTTAAGGGTAATTTCCTTGAAAATTTAAATACTTACATCAGAAGGTTTTTGAATATTCTTGTAGGTAGGTATCGGGGAAACGGGGTGAACAGAGAGGCAGGGCTGAATTAGGACGAAACTTTAAATTGTTTTTAACGTTAAACTAATATATTTTGCCGCCAATAAAGACACTAATACGTAAGTAATTCAGTAAAAACAGAAGTACCTATTCTGTTTGCCAACAAACTATTTTATTTCTACGTTAGTCCCTTTTAAAGTTTCGTTCCAATTCACACCTGCCTCTTTATTCACACTATTTAACGGTTTTTGGCTTTTATTAAAATAACGTAACATAACATCACGCCTGTAATTTCCTAATGGTTAGGCAGAGGTACAACCTCATTTCACCAGTTATGTTTAAGTCCCATGTAATTTAAAAATACTTTCCAAAAATACTCTTTGTAAAGTGGAATAAAAATTAGTGTAATAAATAAAAAACATTTTAATGAAACTGGCATTAATAAACGTAGTCTGTAGGCACAGTTAGTTAATCATGACGATAATACCAACAAAATTACTTAAATCCAAGTCCAAATTAACATAAGTGGGTTCTCACTCAAACCGCAACTTCCACAATTGTAGCAACAAAGGAAAAAGTTGGCCCACTGAGGGATTTCCAGACGAGACAATTCGTCCCAATTTAGAATTCAACAGAATTACCACACTCATAGAGTTTATCACGAAGTTCTGTGTGTAGACGCCTTAAGTGCTCAGATTTTACGTTGAGCGCGGAACATTCAAAATTTCATGTAGGTTTGTAGGTAAGTGACTTAGTCAATTTCTATATTCCGTTCATTGCGATGTTTCAAATTAGTAAAAGTACTTATTTGATAGTGAAATCAGCTGTTCTTTCCCATTCTGGAGCTAAATCAAAAAAGAAAAGATTTTTATCTGCTCTTACAAATTCACACTTAAAGTATGCTATAAGAGTCGATTTTTTTATAACAAGAACGACTATCCTATAGAATTTAGATTTCAGTTTATACCACATTAAGTACATCATTGCTATGAATAAATTCTTTAAAGTGAATAAAATTTATATTAGAATGAAAGAGTTCAATTTACGATATAAATATTTGTATGGCCTACAGGTAGTCGTTCAGGGTCTGGTTGTTAGTGTATGTGGGTTTATATGTTTGTAAATAGGCTCATGATGCTGGAGAAATTCCTAGTGTGGGGCAAAGTATTTAGACAAAAAAAAAAACGTAACGGTCGTGCTAGGCCCATTTAGCTACATTTAGAACCTACTCAGGTAAGTGGTAACAATCATTATCCGCAGTGTTCTGATAAAAATGAAATAGTCCTGCTAATCATAGGTCAGAGAGTCTTCTATTATTACAAGCTTTTATTTAGCCTTGCACTGTTCGTATGTAAGTATGTATGTAAGTTGTGCATTCAAAATATGCAATCCATTTTTCAACCATTTGTTAATATCCGATTGAGCTGAAATTTTGCATACACCTTTAATTCTGGTGACAATACAATGTCCAATACTCAATATTGTAATAATTTTAAATTAAAGCTTGATTTTAAAAATATTTTATAAATTAGTTTATTAGGCTTAGGTACTACCTTAATGGAATTGTTCTGATTCCTTTAAGATTGAACAAATTGGCATCTGTCAAGAAAACACTTTGAAGAACATCAATAAATGAAAGCGTTCAGTCAACCGCTCATATTATGCTCTCCATCCTGTCCTCCACGAACTTATTCCAACGAAACAAGATTAAGTAGTTTGTGAATTAGTACTGGAGTCGGATCCAAACAACCCATAGATTTTCTTCCTCATTTAACTTTCTCCGTTTCGTCACGATGTCCAAGATAAGTGGGTGGAAGAATCATGCCAACTTTTCCATACCTATACGTTTATGATGTATATACTCGTATTTTCGCAGAGTTTTTGGGTTAAGAGTTATGTTATACAATTTTATATGGGAAAATTATACATGGTATATTTCGGTAACTATGTGGACCAGATAATATCGTTGTCGTTGTTTTGTTTGATTCCTAGATCAAGCAATGTGCTATTGGGTTTTACCATTAATAATTTCTCAGAAACAGCCTGAATTTTGAAATTTGGTGGTGTGACATGTCGTGTCTCAGAAAACATGTAAAGACTTTATTTTGTATTGCGCTTTTTATTTCCCCAGTCGTGTCGCTTTGCCATATCGTCTCACTGTCAGAGTGAGGGACGGTGGAGTGCGTGTTGTGCTCATACTTCACTTCACTATCACTACATAGTATAAAACAAAGTCGCTTCTTCTGTCTGTCCCTATATATGCTTAGATCTTTAAAACTACACAACGGATTTTGATGCGGTTTTTTTAAATAGATAGAGTTATTCAAGAGGAAGGTTTATATGTATAATACATACACCCGTGCGAAGCCGGGGCGGGTCGCTAGTGTGCACTAAATTGTTTTTGAAGTGAAAACTTCTTTAGCGGCGTTGAGCACTTTTTCTGTAATGGGTATAAAATCTTAAACTCGCGTTAGGACACGTGACCTGATCGAAAAAGCGTAAGACGGATGGAGAGTAGACAGCTATCCCCTCTCTACGGCGCGGCGAAAATGTATGCCTGGGCCTACTGTTTCATTTAGACAGCGCAGGGCGCTTGCGCGAATGATAATTGTAATAGTTTTAAAGTTAAATTTTTAATGTAATATAAATTGTCATGTTTGTGTACGATAGCGCAATAAATGAATATTGTATTCTACCACATAAATGATAGTACTTTTATACTGATAAAGCAATTGGTGCAAAATTATTCCCTAACCATTCCAAAATATCAAACATGCTCAACGTTAATAATCAAGTTTTCACTTCTGCCGGCACTCCCGGAGTGCAATTTTTTTTTCTATTTAACCCTAAGATTGGCTGCCGTAATCAAAATTCGTTCGGGGGAATATTATAGAAAGAAACAAAAAAAAAAACACATTTGAAAATGCTTAAAATTCCTGGAAAAATAAAATGAATCTGTACTTAAGTTTACAACAGAAAAATATGGATGCTTTAAAAATGGACGTGTGACGTTTATTACTTGTTAAAAACTGACCAGTCAGTTACCGGTCTATTTGCTGTATTATATTCATCCACACGGATAAAACATAAAACGTGTTACTATTAACTTGTTTCTGCTTTACTGTCATATTGTATACACAAACAACGAGCTAACAGTTTATTTTCATTACTTTAGGTTTGCGTAACAATATTTTGTGTGGAATATACCTAATATTTTGCAAAATTCTATTAAAATATAACTGCGATTTGTTGTAAATAAAGTGTAGTACTAAACATGTACGTAAAGTATTGTATACATGAAGCTATATCTCTTTAAATAATGATCAAAACCGTCTCCGGAACTCCAAGAGATTTCATGAAGGTTTGAGTATCTCTCTTTTGTCTGATCTTATACGACGCAGTTGAAAATTGCGTCGGGAAGTTACATTCGTGCTATACGGAGATATTTTATTTATTTATATTCTAGCGTATTCCCGTGACTTCGTCCTCGTAAATGTTGGTTATCGGTAATGATTTTTTTTTGTGCACAGAACCCTAAATATTTTCCTAAAATAAAAGCCGTTCTTGTTCCTTGTAACATCAGCTATCTGCTTGTGAAAGTTTTATCAAAATCGGCTCAGCGGTTTTAAAGATTAACAGGAACAAAAAAAAAACAATTTTTTATAATTTGTAATCTACAAATTATATAAATTGCTTTTTTTTGTATAATACACCGTGTTAACATTTTTATGTATTTAGTAAAAGGCTGTTATTTTAAAGTTACAAATAGACACTTTAATTTGATTAATTTGTGTGACGTAAGGAATGGGTATGTCCATGATTCTTAGACCAATGGGAACAGCAGGGTTCATTAATAAAACAATATTGGACGCCAACTGTTGAAGTAAATTAAAAAAAAACGCTTTTTAGAAGATTTATTTTGTTCTATTTTTGAATTTGATCTTGCCAATCCGCCATTGCTCGTCTTCCGAATAAATAAAACATTTTCGTATTTTGTCAAATAAATACGTATTTATTTGAACACCGACAAAGGTAAGAGGTTTAAAGATTATCACGTCTGTTTTCCTTGAAGGGTTAGGTAAAAATGTACCTTTAAAGGTTGGTTCACACATATCAGTGAAGCCACAGTTCTGGCACCGTCCCGTATCAGTGATAATTATTCTTTCATACATTTTTTATGAACGCGCCGGAACTGACATTGAGGCCTCATTTACGGAGACGCGGGGCGTCGCGCATAGCGTGCGGCGTGGCGTCTCGCGGCGCGAAAATTAGTACGTCAAAAATCGCTTCTCCGTAAACGCATTCATACAACGCCATGTTTGAATTCAGAGCGGGCCGCGCCGCACAACGCGACGCGCGACGCCTCGCGTCTCCGTACATGAGGCCTGAGAGCACTGTGTCGTCACTGACAGTGACAAGTGTGAACGCGTTCATAGAGACTGTATGAAAGAATAATTTATCACTAATACGGTGCCTGAACTGTGACTACACTGATTTGTGTAATATTCAAAATAATACCAGCCAATCGTGTAATATTCAATATAATATTATAAAATAATACCAGCCCATTATTGTCCCATTGCTTAGCAAAGGCCACGTTGAATAGTGTTTGAACGTTTTGACAGAATGAAGTTCAAAACGAGTTGAAATATAAAACTGAAACTAACATATAGTTTCAATATGACACTTGTGGTACTCTTTTTAGAACTTAAAATCAAATTCCCACTTCAAAATCTTTTGGGTCCAAAATACAGCCACTATCGAATACACAAAAGGAAGTTATTTCCGTCCAAACTGAATGTTTTAACGGCTCGAGGCGTCCTAAACTTTACACCAACGATGGTGTTGCTTTCCGAAACTTATGTCTCGTTTTCTGAATACGGACGAACATAGTGCAGATTGCAAATGTTTTGGTGTATTTTTTATACTTGTGTGGTATTATTGTTTGTTTCCTTTTTTGATAAAAGTTTTGTTGTCTGTGAATGTGTTATGAGTTTTTCTTATAAGTACGTATTGTTCTGTAGTAAAATGTTCTGATCAGAGTATTTATACAAGGTGTAGTTTTGCATTCTTGTCAAACTTCAGGAGGTTTTCATGAGAGACATAAATAATAAAAAAAGCGACACCTGGTCGATAATGAATATACCTATATACTTATTTCTTTTTTTGTTGTTTGAGAGTGTTTTAGAATACACCTCTTTCAAACAACAGAATCGCCTTGTTTCATATGCAGTAGACAGAGTCGCGCTATTATACTACTGTATGAGTGCGGGTTCGGCGCCCCACCTGCTATAGCCCAGCGAAAAGACATCTAGGTCAAATTTGAAAATCAACTACAAAAAAAAAATACTTATTGTATCGTGTTGAGAATCACTAGAATAGTTACCTACTTGATATTGACGAGAATTTTCTTTTCTGCTTTTAATCGTTCTGATATTGATTATATTTTACTCGATTAATTCTGGTGTTCTCAATGGATGGCACACAAGCGGACGGTCCACCTGAAAGAAAGAAAAACTTTTTATTCACGTGAAAGTGACGCACAATACAGAATAATTTATGTTAATGTTAGTTGTTGTTGTTGTTTGTTGTTAGTTGTATGTTAGTTTATGTTGTTGTTGTTGTTGTTTTTTTATTTATGTTAATTGGTTACCGCTGCCTATAGATATCTGCAATACGACCTTGTAGATGCGTTGCCTTCCCTGAACAAAGTCCCAATGTGCCTGTAATTTCCTTCTATTCTATTTTGATATTACGTTGAACACTAAATATTCTGACCAGCCATTTAGTTTTACGATTTCCTGTGTTACAATATGCGTTATCTAAAATTTAATTAAATGTAACTAAATTAAATGGCCGATTTAATGTCTATACGGTGTGTATAACATCCTTTGTTAATAACGATTGTCAATTTGGGGAGCTAATGTTTAGTACTCGTATTTGCGTTACTATCCGGTATCATGGGTTTGCAGGAAGTTGGTCAACCTTTGTGTGTGTATCACGCTCTTTGTTGGTCTAAATTTAGATTGGAATTAGGTGTTATGTTGTCCGATAACATGTTTGATGGACGGAATTAGATTTGGTCAGTGTACAGTCACGAGCAAAAACAAGTATATACACTTAGCAAAATTCAAAAGCGATTTTCTTGTGTAATAATGGTTGTAACTTTGATTTATGACCTATTTACACCTATTAGTATTGAATTTAAAATACTGTATTCCTAAAAACATGACATTTCAATTAATTTATTCGAAGAAAATAGCTTCGTAATGTCGCTAAGTGTATACTTGTTTTTGCTCGTGACTGTACATTACTAGCTTATCAATCAATACTAGTATAATAAAGCTGAAGAATTTTTTGTTTGTTTGTTATATCCTTTCTTTTTGTATGTGATAGCCAGAATCATGAGGAATAATATAAGCTTTAATTATAACGTCATGCTGAGACTCACGGGAGTGGAGCAGTAACCAAAGACGTAACATAATGTGAAAAAAAAACCGCGCAGACGAAGTAGCGGGCAGAAGCTAATGAACTATTTATTTTTTGGAGTTGATGACTATATTTAGACTCTAAACTAAGAATTTCTCCTGTACCTTGGGAACGTTTAAAACATATAAACTCACACACACATACCCAAACAACCATTAAACTTGATATTGTAAGATATTGCCACAATATTTTCTTATTTTAGGTAGTACATATTTTTCAATAATCCGTCGTCCCAGTTACCGTGTAGAAACACAAAACGTCTTAATTCCTTCCTTTGTTCCTTTCAACAGAATAGGGCAGAACAAATAAAAAAGAAAAACGAGTATTTAATGACCCAAATAAAAGTCAGTTGGAAAAACTTTTAGTTAATTATACGCCCGTACCAATTATTCTCTTTTGTGACAACCGATCACTCTTCAAATTAGAGCCAGCGTTGAGTTACTATGCTACTTAAGTCAATTGTTTTAAGATCCATTTCATTGTAACATTTTACTGAGTTGATTTTAAGTAAAATTCCTCGTCATGTGAAGGAGGTATTTTCATAATCTAATTTATCAATCAGGTTGTTTAATTACCTTTTGTTCTTTTTGGAGAAATTACCATTATAAACGACCTTAGATTTTTGCTCGATGTGGAAAACAGAGGACTGGTCGATGTGGCAATGCTTGTGGACGCATCGGTCTCTTTTGTAGGGGCCTCAATCGGTAAAAACCCTTATTAGAACGCTTTTATAGGAACTCTTATAGGATTACTTTATTGTCCGTCAGTCTGACTGTCATACCTGTCTGTTATCTGATTAGTACTTCCTGAGAGGAACTCTTAAAAATAATAAAAATACCAACAAACTTTACCGCTGTGTAACATAATAATACTTATAGAATTTTTCAATTCATATGTAGGTACTTTCTAAGTTTGTCTTAGACATTACTGATATCGGTGAAGAAAAACCTCGTGAAGAAACATGGACTTATAGTTACTATCAGTCTAAAATCGCCAATTCGTCTTGAGCAAGCGTGGTGATCAATGCTCGTGTCTTCTCTGTATGAGAAGAGGCAGTGGGACACAACTAGGCTGGTATTATTAACGTTAATAAATCATTCGTATTCGAGTTAAAAAGTCAGTTTCGCTTTATCCTAGTACATGTTCATGGAATTCCATGAACGTAGTTAACATATAGGAGCGTAACTTAACTAAAAAGTCACAAAAAGTCATCTTCAGAAAATAAATTGCCTATTATACTGAGATGCCTCCGTTTTTATTACCATATCTATTCTCCCTTACTTCAGAACATCTCAATTTCAAACATAACGTACCCAAGTCAAAAGTGATTTGAATAAAATCTTCAACAAAAACGCAGATGGCAGACATTTTTTAATATTCTCCAAAAAAAAACTAATTGACTCCATAAAAACTACATTTGAACTTTGAAATCGCTTAAAGCTCGTTATAGGTACTGGAAAAATTGATAGCGCCACTAACTCACATTTTTGTTCGTGAAAATCCCATATTTTATAGGTAACACTGATTCAGCTGCTAGTGAATCAGTCGACATGAATATTCATCGGAATAAATTCCACGTAGTTATATGTCAGACAGTAAATTACATAGAATTTATTTTTGCGAGAAAACTTTTCCCGCCAACAGCTTCCTTTGCTGATTTTTTTACATATGTTAAAAGATTGAGTATTAAAATCTTGATACAGGTACCATTAATCCCCGAAGGGTTAGGCAGAGTTGTACGTCCCATGTAATAGGGGGCGAGCCTATTGCCATCAACCGGGCACAAATCCAGACTCCGTGGCTGCTACAGATTGAATTCCTGATGAAAATACCCAATAACACTTTGCCAGTAACACCATTAACTATTTTATATAAAATCTCGCCTTTTTCCCATGGGGATAGGCAGAAATCACAGAACGCAACCTGCTACGATCCTTACGTACTCCTTTCGCCTAACGTTTATACATCTCGTTATGCAAGCACACCGGTTACGAGTACTGCGCACCTGACCTTTTTGAAGAACCTCACCAATAAGGTCAGTGTAGGTCTTCATAGGGCGTCCCTGGGTTAACACCATTTAATTTTACTTTTTTCCCACATTATTCCTTTTTCTTTAGTCTTTTTAACGTCGTTTAAAATTTCAGAGGCTTCAATAGCTCTAAACTGTGCTGGATGGTGCAATAAATCCGTATCGTGGCTAGGTCCACACGGGTTGCTATTTTGTCATGTGGAGCGCGCTTTTGTTGCTACAATATACCACTTCTGGTTTCAGTTTTATATAATGGAGGTGTTTGTTACAATGTGTTATTTAAATTTTCTATTTATCTTTTGTGGATAAATCTTCTATAGGTACCATTTAATATAATATAATAAAATTGAAGAGTATTTTTGTCTGCTTGTTTGTTTAAACTCGTTAATCTCTGAAACTACTAAGTAGTCGAATTGGAAAAATTCTTTTTGTGCTTGATAGCCAGATTTATTCACGCTATGACCCACGGGAGCGAAGCAGTAACTAAAGACGTTACTGAACGGTACAGCTAATTGTAGATATTTTGTGCTGCATTGTGATGTAGGCCATATTAAACACGCCATCGCTAATAACAGCACTATTTTATTCTAAAACTAACGACTTTGTTATAACTTATTCTTCACATAAATGAATGACAGTGCTATTAATTTTCTTTAACTTACCAATACCTATTAATAAAGTGAAATTATTTCTGGAACCAATTACCTAAGTATTGTACGGCCCCCTATATTAAGTAACTTGAAAGCAACGTTTTATTATCCTTGGCATACGATTAGATAATGATAGGAAATTAGCATCAATAATTGAGCTAGATAATACAATGTATGTTAGTATCGTTTATAACAGTTTTGAGCTTTATTATGTCATGTATCAGCACAAGTGGTTCTCATGTCTACATTTATTATTTACACTAGTTGCTCCCTGCGACTCCATAAGCAAATAGGTTTAAAAATTATTAGACACCAGAAGCTTAAAAAGTGACCAAAAAATAACAATTATTGGCAATGTAGCAGAAAGATATAATGATTGTTGTCTGTAAACCAAATAGTTTGTTCGACCGTACATACAAAAACCAACCATCACACTTGAACGTAAGGTACCTTTTGTACTAAATAAGGGTGAATAAGGGCCCAGCATCTAAGCAAGCATCTTGACAACATAATCCTTTATCGATTCTCTAAACTTTAGCCATATTAAACTTGTGCAGGTCTGGTAAATCTGCCCTTATGAACTGAGAACCCAGGATGGACAGATTACTGATTATTTTTCTATTTTTAGCACTAAGCTCCCTGATCCCTTCTCTTTAATCTGTAACAGTGGGTATAAAAGAAGGATTCCCTCTTTGTATTGATAAATCTCCTGATATAAATTCCATATTCTATTTTTAAATTTTCTGTTTTTTTTTTTATGTACAACCCTACTAAGAATAATACAGTACTTCTTGAAATAATAGAACCTAGTTATTGTTCAGTGAATAATTTTAGTGTCTGTCTAAGGTATTCTATTATTCTTAACAAGTTCATTGAACTACATACATCTTAAGTGGAAAAAAAATACTCTGAATAGTCTACGTTCGGTCAATAACCTGTAACTACAGTACGGCAGTGTCATTGGGTTTTTCTCAGTAGCAGCCTCGGAGTCCGGATTTGTACCCGGTTGATGGCAATAGGCTCGCCCCTTATTACTTAAACCTAACTGGCGAAATGTGGGTGTACTAATGGGTGGTGCACCTTTGCCTAACCCTTCGGGGATTATAGGCGTGGTGTTTTTTTATGTTTTATAATAACACTTTTAAAAAAAATGTTAATATGAAACGTTAACTGCTTTAAATTTTACAATCCACAAATATAATTGCAAAAGGCAAATATAACTTAAGTATTTAAACCTTGTGTAGACGTATTAGGACAGTCTAAGCCCAGTGTCAGCCAAGGTTATCTTTTAACTCTAAGCTAGTTGCTAACATTCAACCGTTATGTATGATATTTTATTGTTTAACCTCGAGTTAGCATCTTACTCGTGAGTTACGTTTTGTGAGCAAGTGAGCCGAATGGCTAAAAATTAATCCGTGAAATCTTCTTACGGATCCCTAATTTATTTTTGAAATAAAAAATAGTGTAGGTATGTTACTCGCTGATAAAGTAGCTTTCCAATGTGAAAATATTTTAGGAATCGGTTAAATCGTTTTTGAGTTTGTCCAATATAAACAAAAACATAAATCTTAGTTTAGACAAACACCCTTCACCCAGTTCAATAACCTACAAATTCTAAAAGGTTTAGAGATAACCTTTTCAGCGAAAACTCGAGCCAAAACATACAAACTTTACTAAAATCAGGCTTCGTATATTCTTGACGCGTCCGTACCAAGTTTAAAGCCAACGTGATGGCTAACATTAGCCGCGAGGAGACATTATCGTGTTGTAAACCGGAGATTTAACGGCGTCAGGTAACATACTGGTACTATTGTAGTAACCACTGGGGATTCCACCGCGGAGGTTACTTGTAGCAAATTGTACAATGAAGGTTTTAATCATAGCAGCGTGTGAACATCGTGGTTGGATTACATTTTGTAGATAGTGTTTTGTTTCTTGTGGCATAGACAAGGTAATCTGTTTGATATATTTGACAGCCTTCAAAAATGTTCTTTTTTTGAATTTGATAATTGAGTAGTTGACATCACTGCATGATCTATTGACGTACTTTTTATGAGCTGTCAGAACGCGATTTCCTCTTTGAATTTGTATGGCAATAGTAACCAGTGACGTCACTTATTTCTTAACTCGATTGGCTTAATAAAATAAAAACAACAATTGACATTTAAACGATTTTTAAGACTATAATAAAGTGTTTTTTTTATATAAGTTATGACTTAAAATTATTGGTTGATGGCTTCAACTAATATCCCATTATTATGAATCGAATAAAAAAAATAACAAAATTATATTAGGCATTATCTGACATAGCAAACCTTCTAGAACACGCTGTTGCGGATTCAAATAAGTAGGTATATCATGGTTGCGAAAAGCATCGTGAGGAAACCACAAACGGTGGTCGGAAATGGCCCACACGTTGTCGGTAAGCGTGGTGATCATTGCTTATTCCCTCTCTGCATGACAAAAGAGATTTGCTCTGCAGTGGATGTACAGGCCAAAAATAATTATCGTAACATTGACGAGTTGAAAGCGAAATACGAATCTAGCCTGATATTTTTAATTACGGTTCTACAAAACGTCGACTAAAATGCAAGACATTTACATGGAAACGTTGTTCACACCATCCAAAGTAAAATAATATTAAGAAAAATGTCGCTGAAATTTCATACAAACTCAAAAAAATCTTTGTAATAAAAGGTTTCAGTAAAATACCTCAATCAAATAAATCGCATCGTCCATTTCGAGGGCCTCTCAACGATTTCCTGTTATGAAAAACGTAATAAATTCTGGTCCACTTTATGCTTTGTTGTTGCTAAAAGATGATACTTCAAAACGAGGTTACACAAGTGTACATCGAAATTAAAATAATTCTCTTTATCTGTGTATTCTCTTGAGTTATAAGAAAGGTCCATGTCAGAGGCCCTTGAGGCGGTTTAGAAACTCTGACACTAGGGTATGTGGGGTCATTAAGACCTTACTGCTCACACGATAAAGAAGAAGAAGAGGTAACGTAGGCGGAGAGATTTTCGGAAATTACCTGTAAGAAGAAACTGTCGCTGTCGCACTCCAAGCCTCGGCAAGCGCAAGGACAACTGCAGATCCGACTGAATAGCCAGAGTAAAAAGTCATGAATTCGGGTTTGGCTCTTGCCTATACAAAAATAACATCACGCCTGCATTCCCCGAAGGGTTAGGCAGAGGTGTCCTCATTAGTACACCTACATTTCGCCACACACATTTCACACACATTTCTTGCCTATTTTCTTTTCTAATATTGAACCAATAGAAAAGATATTTTAAAAACTGAATAAGAAGAATATAATTATACTGCTCCCCTTGTTTTTCCTTTTTGCATTAATAGTTTTATGTGTTTTATTTGAGCTTTGTTTGTGTGGGTTCTTGTGATTGTATTTCTAATTTTTCTGTACAAAAACATTAATAGACCAGAAAAAAACACGCGAGAGAGTGTGTATGGAGAAAAGACGACCCGCGTTTTCTCTTAATGAAACGTCATTCAGCTCCATTCGGTTAGACTGTAAGGCCAACTCAGGCTAAAAAAATCCCGAAAAAGACTAGGCAGATGATGATTATGATATTTGAAAAAAGTGATATTTATCCAAAAATTCTAATAAAAAAAGTCGAATGTAAATGTATAATAATAATATTCTCTTTATGTAGGCCATTTACTTACTTTTCTCAGTTAAGATTCCACAACGCGTTATTGCGGCAGATACCTAAGTGTCGAGGCTGTAAGAAGTCTCGACACACTTTGTTGATGCCACTCACAGATATTTCCACCTATGAGAAAACGAGTGTGAAAAAGAAATATAAAAACTTGTGTGTATAAGTTTTATATTTGTGTTAGAGACATATTTTACAACGAAATTTAACCACGGAAAGGTTTGAACGGACAGTGGACAGTTAACGGGAAATTTCCGTATTTTTAAAAACGTTCGTATGTTCGTGTGTAGGTACTAATGGGTAACCCTCTGCCTAACCCTTCGGGGATTACAGGCGTGATGTTATGTGTGTTCGTATGTTAATCTCAGTCTCAATCTGTCATAATTATCTCCAATTTACATAAACTTTTAAAAGTTTTTGACATTGATTGTTGCTGAGGTGAGATTGTAATAAGATTTAGATAAAACAAGTTTTAAAATGTTGTAACTATACCTATTTTGGGTGCATACAACGGGACAGGGTCAAGCCCCGGCTGACTTACCGGTATGACAGAACACTGAACAATAAAAAATCAATTGTGTCTCATTACGTGGGACTTGAGTAATTTTTAGTTGGAAAATTATAACTTGTTTAAAAAAATCTTAGTAAAAAATTGTAACTTTGACCTCCAATATCTTCAGAAACAGTGGATTCTCAGGTATGATGTAGTAAAAAAAATCTTTTAAAAATATATCGTAATAATGGGTAAAATAATTATATGGTTTTCGGTAATGTGATTGGTTTCTTTACACCCGATAATAGTGAGTGTACTACGAAAGAAATGAGATGGATTATTCTTAGTTTCATTATTGAATAACAATTCGGCCAGCAAAATCTATTACTTAGCAAATTGAAAACTTCGTCTCAAAGAAATTCTAAAAAAACAAACTCTTCTAAATTAAGTTTTCAATTTAGCTTATAGACGGGATAGTTGCAAAAGTAACATCTAATTTAAGGCATTCACTTTCAATACTTTTCAATAAAAATATTGGTTTTTTAAAATCACTTTATTGGTTTTATTTAATTAAGATTCGTACATATCTACTTTAAATGTATAATAGACAACTATTTTTATCCTCATTTTAATACTTTATTTTCTTTTGCCAAGCTATTTTCCAGTATACAACCTGAATTTTAATTCGTTGTAAATCTTTTAGGCGGTGAATGTACTCATGAATATGAACAACTTTTATTAAGGGACATAGTACGAAATGTGAAAAAAAAAACAGCTGATCCATACAATTTGATCGTAATGTAGTACATTATTGTATGGATCAGCTGTTTTTTTTTCACATTTCGTACTATGTCCCTTAATAAAACTTGTTCATATTCATGAGTACATTCACCCCCTGAAAGATTTACAACGAATTAAATTTCACGGTGTATAGGAGTCGATTTTTAGTGTAACCAAATACTTACAACTGAATATCAGTGTTTTAGATGGAGCGACTACCTATCTGATCTCTATAACCTAGTTTCTGGGTAACACGATACCCTTTGGTAAGACTGGTTTTTATTATTTTGGACTTTGGTACCCGTAACGACTGTGAAAGTTATAGGTACAAATCAGCCGACACCAACCAATGCTTTACCTGTTTTCCGAGGTAAAGGGTTGTCATATCACCAACTTCCGAACTCCTAATGGATAGCCCAATAACACTTTACCCGACGCGGGAATTGAGCTGGGGATTTCAACAGGGCAGTTTAAATACATAACATAACATCACGCCTGTAATCCCCGAAGGGTTAAGCAGTGGTGTACCCATGAGTACTCCCGCATTTCGCCAGTTATGTTTTTAAGTCCCATGTAATAGGGGGCGAGCCTATTGCCATCAACCGGGCACAAATCCAGACCCCAAGGCTGCTACTGAGAAATTCCTGATGGAAAAACCCAATAACACTTTGCCCGACCTGAGAATCGAACCCAAGACCTCATGCTCAGCAGTCGCGCTTTGCGACCACTAGACCAACGAGACAGTTTAAATATTAGGAGAAAAAACACTGTTCCAAAATAAAAGAGCTTAAATGATCCCAAGTGACAGATTTACGTTCTCACAGTACCTAACTAATATATGTGAACTAAGCGAAAGCGAAAGGGATGTCAAATGGAATACGAAAATAAAGTAAAATAGGCACGCACACGCATGATATGGAATCACAAAAATTCGTGATATAACCTAGAATTATTTTATGAGACAACTTCTACGAATTTAGTCATTGAAGTTAATATAATATGAAATATCCAAGGTTTTTCCAAGCTTTTTTTTTTAGTAAATTTCTATACTTTGATCATATAAGTAGTTTTGCTATACAGTATCTGTGTCTATTCAAAATTGGTAGCCATTGTTATTTTTGGATTCGTTATTTTATTTACAAAATCTATTGTAAAAATGTAAACAAACAAATAAATAAAATTGCAGTGTCTGTTCGTAATTTCTAAATAATTGCTTTTTACTAAATGTATATGAATGCAACGGACAAAAAAAAAAAACGACAAACACACATGCGACGTACAACAAAAACCATTTTTTTAATATTTTTGCCTGACTGTCTGTTGGTTCTAGCTAATAATCTTCTAAACGGCTCGACCGATTTTGACGGCAGTTTCACTGAAGTTATAAGAAGTAACTCTAGCCTACTTTTATTTTAGAAAAAGAATTAGGAATCCACGGAAAACAAAATCGTCGATAACTGACATTCATGCAGACGAAATCGCGGGCATTGACTAGGTAGTCTATCCTAGACGCTAGACGTACTCATTTAAATATATTGAGGTAACTAGACTTAGACTTAGATACAGTCAGGACTCTGCAATAACATAACCCCCTTTCTCCCTATTCTTCTTTCTAAGAAGGATCATATAGAACATGGCATTGACTGTGCTATAAATGTTCTTGTAATACGATTGCTATTTTACGCTTGTTTACACTAGCAAGCGCTGTTATCAATCAATGCCCGTTTCCTCTTTTTGAAAGAGGCCTTTGCCCTGCAATGGAACAATTACAAGCCGGTATTATTAATCCTTTGTTATAAAGCGCTCCCTCGCTTCCCGGTCTACAATGCGCGTATAAAAAATTCATACTCTTGGTACCTAATCCATCACAACGGATTACTTTATGAAGGAGAACCAAATGATTGAAACTGAAAATAAAATGTTCTATTAATCTTACATATTAGATACATTTTTTGTATGTATATAAAGGCTTATGAGAACACAACGGGATCAAAATGAAAGGCATATTTTGGTTTAATAACTTATTTTATTAATATTTCGAAGAAGGTTTTTTTGTGTTATGAAATAAACTTCCATCGTGAGTTTGTTCCTTGCTAATATTTGTTTAATGTGCAGTTCAATGTAGGCTTAATAAACAAAAATACAAGCACTTTATTCGATAACCGAATTAAAAATTAATACATATCATCGTATTTTATGATAACTAGAAAGGCCGAGGTGAACCCCATATCTAAATATACTAATACTATGAAATGGTAAAGTTTGTTTGGATTTTATTTTTTTGTTGTTTGTAAGAGGCATTGCGTGGAAATACCTACTAGAACGATTAAAAATTATCTTACCTATAGATGAAAAATACTGCATCAACACGAACTATATAATTATTTATCTACTTATTAGGTACATAACACCAGCCTATTATTATCTCACAGGGCAAACGCCTCTTCTCATACAGACAAGGCACTAGAATTGATAACCACGCTTTCTCAAGGCGGATTGTCCATTTCAGACTAATATTAACTAGAAGTCCAGGTTTCCTCAAGATGTTTTTCTTTACCGATGTCAGTGATGTCCAAGACATACTTTAGAAAATACATAATAATATAAGTTGTAAACATAAAAGTATTTGACCTTAACCCTAAACCACTGGACCATCACGACATCAGTCTACTAGGTATATAAACTATTAAATATTCAGTGTTTATCAACCATCCTACATATACCTGTTTGTTTGCTTACACGGCTAAGCGTACCGTTGTAGGCCTCCCAACATATAACGTTTAGGAAACGACTGTACATTATTTAGTACTAAGCTATGCCCGTAAACCAAGAATGAGTTATGAGTATTAGTTTCCAGCTATAGGTACATTATTTTAGGACGTGGTATTTTGACTTTATTGTGTAAAATTCGTTGTAACATTTGTACCTACCTAATTTTTTTTTTTAAATACCTACCTTAACAACAGCTATCTTACAGTAGGTTATTGCCTGTTGTTTCCGTAAATTACGAAACGAATTAGGATCTTTACTTATTACTTAACAATATACTTAAAGCAGAAAAGTTTCTTTGACTGTTTTTTTAGGTTTGATCGTGCTCTCCGGAAATGTAGGTCCAATTCTGAAAATTCTTTGGCGAAAGCTACGTTTTCCTTGAGTCTTATAAGCTAAATTTTGTCATAAAATAAATAGGAAATCATAACAAAATTCATGCGGATAAATAAGCTAAATTTTGTCATAAAATAAATAGGAAATCATAACAAAATTCATGCGGATAAATAATTAATTAATTAATTTATTTCGATGTATGAAAAAATGCTAGTGGTCATTTGTTCCAACATAAGCCTTTAGCATTTAAAAAAAACATATAGTAGACATTTAAATAACAAACCTGTATTTCATCTTTGTTTTGTGAAAAGATCTGATATCGTAAACTTTCCTTTCGTTCCTTTCGTAGTGTATTTGTTTGTGACGGGGCTATGTCCAATTTTCCGCCAGTGTGCATTTACTTAGTCCGTTTAACGTCCTGAAAAAAAAGTCGGGCTTCAAATTAACCTGACTCCGAACCCATAAAAATAAATTGAGGTCCAAATGATAATATAATAACTTATTTGATTCTAAAATTAGAGTAACATAACTTTCTAACGTAAAAACTACCATTAATTAAGTTGAAATATTGAGGAATTTTGATGCCCCAGAAAGACAAAATGCCTCAATATCATAACACTCCTCTTTGAGCCTGGAAGATTAAAAGGATTTCATTACTTGATCCACTTTTACATTTAGTTTCTTTTGCCACCTCACGAATACAGAGTAATACTAAAACCCTTTACGTAACGCTGAAAACTTGCCTGAAGCTAAACGAAAAAACAGGTTTAAATTATTTTAAAAGCTCCCAGCAGCACCCAATCTACTTGAACAAAACCCACCCAATTTAAATACGTCACTGTATGAATGCGGGGCTCAAGCAACGGGGCGACTCCTTAACTCTGCATGCTAACAAAGAGTACAATAAAGACTTTAGTCAGATTATCTACATAAAACAAAAGACAGGGTAATGAACTACTTAGCTCAGATTTAGTGTTGCGTCACAGATTTTCTTTTGTTTTTAAGTACGATCTTGGAACAATATGAATTAATAATGCTTGTTCTCTGCACCAAGAACAATATTAAGAAAAGTTGTTCTTTACTTAGAAATTCATTTTATCATGTTCAGCCATAAGTAATTTGAGTCTATATAGAGAAGAAGGTATATATACTTGCTAGTTTCAATGATGGGCCCTTTTTCAAGTATCCCTTATAAAAGGTACCTTACTCACGTTCAAGTGAGATGGCTTACTCGTGCAGAAAAATTATGTAAACTATTTGTATAATAAACGCTACTGCCTGTTATTTTCCGTAAGCTAAGCCAGACGCTTTTTAATTTTTTTTTAACATAGGTAAGTAGTGTCTTTCTTGTTCTATGTGATGGTAGTTAAGGCGCATAAAGCTGCGGCGGGTTAAGTGATGCAAGTACCAACGTGACTTTTTTTAATTCATATGTTGAGATGTTTATCACTGACATCGGTGAACGAAAACATCATGAGGAAACATAATACTAAAAATGAATATTAGTTTGAAATAGCCAATTTACTTTGAGCAAGCGTGGTAATAAATGCTTGTGTAAACAGAGGCCTTTGCCCTGCAGTGGGACAATAATCTTCTATGTATACATTATAAAATGCTTTGATCTGAATGACTGACTGACGGATCAACGCACAGCCTAAACCACTGATCGTAGAGACCTAAAAATTGGAGGGTGTGTTCTTTGTATGATGTAGGCATCCGATAAGATAAGGATTTTCCAAAATTTACACCCTAATTCAAGAAACAGGAATCCAAAGTTTGTATGGAGAAACCAACTTTGACGCGGACCAAGTAGCGGGCAGGGCGCCTACCACCATCTCTTATAACAATATTATCTTAATATTACTTTGTAATTTCTGTTGTTGCATTTTCAACTCTCGGCGCTAATCCGAGCGTTGAAAATCCAACAGTGTGGAAGGCAAAGTAATATTAAAATAATATTGTTTTAAGAGGTTGTGGTAGGCCCCCTGAAGCTAGTAGGCTGATATTATTTAATATTAGAATGTATTTCTTTATAAACGATTCTTGATAGATCAAACGAGAATATGATAAGTAAACGTGGTACAGTACGGTATTGTATTTCCCTATCAGTGCACAATACAATTGCCTTTTACCGCTGTTCAATTCAGCTGTTGGTTTTATGGAAAATTGAACTATCACCAATAGTTTTCTTTGTTATGCAAAATAGTTTTTGGACGCGGATTTTACTACCCTAAACAAAACTGCGGTAAAAATGGTGCAAATTTGTTACATGTGAAGTCTTTATATTTTTATTTATTGGTGGTACGTAATTCCGACGTCCATTTTATTGAAAGATTTATTTGCACTATTTTAGCATACATTATTTAGACTGAAAGTAAAATATGTAATACTAGCTTTTGTCCGCGTATATGTCGATTATCGCGCATACAGAGTTTTTCCTTGGGGTTCGAAGTTACGCCATACCATATTTCATCAAAATAGGATCAGTGGTTTGGTCGTGAAAGCGTAACGGACAGATAGACAGACAGACATACTCTCGCATTTATAATATTAGGAAAGATGTATAGAACCGATATTTTTACCCTATTCATATAATTTATCACAGAATCACATAACATAGTTGTTGGCTTACTAAATCTGACATGTCATACCTCTACGTACCAAAATTTTCACGCGATATAAATCAGCCAGGCGTCGTAATTATGTGAGAGGCAGAATGTATGTAACACTGGAGGTACTCAGAGGGCCTGTAACTGGGGTAAGTGTGGACTCATTAACTCATGCCTAATGATGTGCCGCTGTCTTAACTTACCCTCTCGCTTTAGTATTCTATTAAATCACGTCTGCGCGGGTTCTGAGTGAAAAATGTGACCCTTTTTTGTTTACCTTTTCAATTGTGGTATGATTTTTTTATAAGTTTTGGGAGCAGTTTTTTGGGTTGGTCTTGAATCTGTAAAATGTGTAATCACGGTAATCGTTGCGGTTCAAATTACATTATAACAAAAAAACTGATTAAATTAGAACTTTGTGTTATCTATACATACATATAATAAAATCGTAGCGAAGTCAAAACTGTACATTTAATATTTTTGAAAAAGAGTGATTGCTATGAGGTCGGGGAGTGATTCTAATGCCGAAAATATTTTTTTTAGAATTTTTGTCTGTTTGTCTGTTTGTCTGTATGTTTGTTAGAGCATCACGCGAATACTGCCGGATAGATTATGTTCAAATTTTGTATGAATATTCCACATTGACCAAATTAGTCCATAGGCTATAAATTATTACGCTATTTGCTTTGGGGGGTGAGCATTGTTGCATTATGTTCATATTTTTAATACAAATCTCAGTGACAAAACATTACAATATTATAGATAGGTGCGAATTGAAGTTCTAAAATAATTATAATCACGCTATACCTTCTAGGAGTTAAGCAGTCAATTATGGAAACTAAAAAGGCTATTTCAGAACAATTACCATCGAAGTAAATTGCCTATCGGTTCGACGACCGCCTTGCAAACCGTTGTGCGTAAGTTCGGTCCCCAATGTCAGCATTATTTTTTGTATTTTTTCTAAATTTTTTTTTAATGTTTTTAATTGATTAATGAGTTTTCCTTACAATAAAAATTTAAATAAAAGTAGGAGTGCATGTTTCTACCACAACTTTGATTTGTTTACGTATTTTTTTAAATATTAATGCAGAAAATAATATGTTTGCATAGTTACACATAAATTAGCAGCTAAAGAACTTTTGTCTGTTTGCGTGACTGCTAAGCTTGAGGTCTTGGTTTAGGTTCCCAGGTCGGGCAGTGTTATTGGGTTTTTTCATCAGGAATGCCTCGGAGTCTGGATTTGCGCCCGGTTGATGGCAAAAGGTTCGCCTCCTATTACATGGGATTAAACATAAATAATGTGTGTAGGTAAGGGACATCGCATTATGGCTATTATTCTTAAACATTTTACTGCTGGATTGCTATAAAACGACACCGACGTTACATACAATATACTGCAGTTAGGTATTAGTTGTAATTTATCCTCTGAAATCAAAATCATTACGCCATAACTAACTACAAGGAGCTACTCAACACTCAACAAGTGACGGACGGCTTATTGGCAAATATTTAAGTATACAATATTTTATTGCCTGGGCTTAGCTAAGTCAATCATGGCACAACAGTACTGCCAGTATACGGAGAATAAGTATAAGGAATGGCGAGCGTAATTTTTTTACGCAGTAATAATTAGTATTCCTTTCGTTGCGCTTCCGAATTATTTTATAAAAATATCTCAGTGTAAGATGAATGATTAGGTACCAAAAAGAATACTTCTATTTCAATGGCTAAATAGGAAGAGTTTTGCACCAAAATCAATTAAAAAATCTGCTGCAGTAATTCTTCTGTCGGAGAATGTCTCACATACTTCAAGCTTTCAGGGTACTTGGTTTGATAAAGCGACTGTGATCGGCAGGCAGAGTTTTTTTTTCATAGGCATCGTAAATAGATCATAATTATTCCACATGCTTTAAAATCAATTAAAGTTACTTATTACCGCGGCTGTGCTGCAAGAGATGAATCTTTCCATCTTCGCAATATATTCGCAAACAGGACACTTAGTATTTCGTGGCGAATAAGTTACGTAGAGTCAATACTCTACGTAACTGAAAAAAAAAGAAAAAAAAAAGGGTACTAAGGGTTCTTACATTTCAATAAATGTAAGAACCCTTAGTACCCTTTTTTTTTCTTTTTTTTTCTGGTGTTGCATTGGACAGAGCACTAACTTTTGATGTACTACCTGCATTGCCACAACACCAATCAAAACCTGAAGTAATCTGCTACGACCTTATTTTTACCAACTGGGGAGCAGCACCCGATGCTTTTCGCGCAAGTGTTACGTCTTTATGCTTCTACTGCTGGTGAATTTGCGTGTTCAGAGTGTCATTGACCAAAAAGCAATATCACCCTTAACGAGACGTGTAGAATTATATCGGGGCTGCTTGAAACTGACTTCTCATTGGCTGGAATTGCACCACCTGTCATTCGTAGGTATGTATGTCGCATGCATAGATGAAACAAAATCAAGAATCCGCTTCCTTACATCCCCTCTATCAATATGCAGTAGCTCTGGGTAGATTGAAGAGTCGGAAGAGTTTTCTTCGATGCACACAGGCCATCCAGGACCAGGTCGCCACCCACCATCACACAACTTCCACCAAAAAGAGTTCAACCCCAGGAATACATGCCACTCTGTTGAGATCTTTAGTGGCCTATATGGAAAGCGCTCAATAGACTGCGCACTCATGTAAGCCGCTGCAAACGTAACCTAGCCAAATGAGGAGTTATAGATACCGTAGATACTCAGTGCAAGTGTGGTGTTCCTTTCATATGATGGCCCACTTACTACAGAGCCCATGAAGTCCTTATGCCGCGATTAATGTGGCCACCTACTGGGCCCAAAAAAGGTTGCAGACCTAAGTTTTTTTTTGGGGTGGAAAACATCATCAAATGAGTCTTTCCGCCCTGGGTGGGGCGGAAGGGACTGTCAGACTTTTACTGACTAAAAAACCACCCTGTTCCTTCTGTTACCCTTTGCGTTCCGTGGCCACGGTATCCCGTAAAGACGTCCGGCGATCCCGGAAGGCGTTTGGCCCTGTTGGGGCCCCGTCTCTGTGCTGACAGCTCTTTGAGGCGCGCGTGGAACAAAATGTGCCGTCAACCCGGGCCTGGTCCTTCATTGGACGGCGAGCTACCCATCACTCGCTGTCCGGAAGCCCGCGCCTACGTTGGCCAAATGTCTCCTCCTTCGCTAGCATTACTGCTTCGCAAAGGAGGTGACTGCTTCCCATTCCCTCTCGCTCCGGAGCGTGGCCTGAACCAGGGCCGGGCGCGAGAGGGCGAGAGACACGGCCGTGCTCTGCCCAGGCGGGGCAGAACGTATGCTTCACCGTGTCCTCCGGGCGGTCCACACAGTGGTGACACCCTGGCGTTTCCTCCCGCTGAATCCGACACAGGAATCTCCCACAACAACCGTGTCCAGTGAGGACCTGCGTCACGCGGAAGGTGAGGACGCCGTGGCGCCTCTCCAACCACTTCTCAAAGAGGGGTCTTACCGCCGCGATTGCGGCGTGCCCGAGACCTGAGTATTTGATTTTAATTTCAGCTTGAAACCTCCACGCGTTTCTTAGAAAAGGGTCTTTACAGACAGACAAACGGACAAAAAAGTGATCCTATAAGGCTTCCTTATTTACAGACTGAGTTACGGAACCCTAAAAAAGATATATATTATCTAAAATCATCGAAAACTTTGCTTAGACTTTTAATAAGTCTATATGTTTACAGGGTTTTGCTCATACTTTCTTCCAAAAACATAACATTCATATGGTTATAACACAAAGGTCAGATTCTGATTTTAGTTGCTCTGATTACAACCTGATCGGTCTTGATACTAGATAAATCGAAGCTACTATGTGAGGTACAATATCAAAACAGTAGCTATTGAACTTGCGTTTTAATGGTTTGGGATCGAAAAATAAGTGAATTTTTATACCACTTCTTAATATTTTGGAAAAAGGTAATCTAAATATACCATAAATATAATTATATACAAAAGCGAAAGGTCACTCACTCATCAAGAAATATCGAAAATTTCGCGAAGAGGTAGTTTAGTTAGTAGACGTCCGCTAAGTAACGATTTTTCAAAATACATTACCCATTTCCCAAAGAGTATTTAAACGGGGGTTTAAAGTTTGTATGGAGAAATCAACTTTGACGCGGACGAAGTCGCGGGCAGAAGCTAGTATTAAATAAAAACGTAATTCCATATTATGAAAAAAAACCCTGTCAGTCCTAGCAACTGACTGTCGACTTCCTATTCTTTTATTTTAAGACAGTAGGTATTTATTTGATAATAAAATTCAAAATTTAATATTAAAATGAGGCTGAACCAGCCAGAGTCTTATCTGGTAAATAAATAATCATCATATCTTTTGAAGCGTTAGCACAATATTCATAAGAATTTTGGGTAAGCTATATTGTAGCTTTGTTGACGTCGTAATAATTTCAAACAACGTTGAATGCACTATTTGAACATTTAAAAACCTTATTAAATGCGTAAGTTTGAATGGAAGGATGCTTATTACTCAATTACGCCAGAAGGGCAGAACGGTTTTGGATGTAATATACAGATTTAGATTATAGTCTGTAATAGCACATATTATCCCGAAAAATAAATTAACTTTCTCGCTTCCTTTCTTACTGTCGCGGTCGGAAACCAGTGGTATATTAAATACTTGTACCACAAAAAAGGTATTAAAATCTACACAACATAATATTATCCGACTCTGTCAGAAAACTCACAATATCTGACAGTAACACTTTATTGCGCTGACAGCAAATACAGTTATATTTTATTTCCTACATTCCTGACTGTGTGTCAACCGTCAAGGGACCGAGATACATGGAGTCTAGATGAGCGGGGAAGTTGCCGAGTAATGTAACGATGCGGTACGTGAGTAGTGTTATTAAAGTTAGAAATATTTCTGCAGGAAATGGAATGAGCGAAAGAGTTTTGAGTGTGCTTTGTTGGTTACTGGCGAACCAAGTTGGGATGTTAGTTTGTTATGTTGACATCTTGGATAATGAAATGAAAATCCACTGATATTATCTGTATCTAAAATTTTATTGGAAAAATAATCGTTGAAAAGGAATAAAGAAGTAATCAAATATTCGTTACAGAACATAAAAATTAATAGTTGATCGAAATTGTTTGATAATAAACATGACATTGATTTACATACATAGTATAATTAAATTGACTGATAAATAAAAATAAAAATAGGTCATTGTACTCATCATTATGAACAACTTTGAATAAAATCCGCTGAAATCATGATAAAAAAAACTTGCAAGGCACAATCAACAATTTTCAGGTTTTCAGTCGTTTCAAAACACTTATACAACTTGAATTGGTATAATATTAATGTTTTTATGGGAATAGGTAACAAAATATTTACGTATCCGAACTAAGGCAATAAAACAGACTATACAATACTAGTAGTACCTATAACTAATTTACGACGATACAACAAATAAAATGATACAATCAAAACTAACTAAAACATCTTATTCCAACTTCGAACAAAACGATAAGTCGTAACACTGAACTTAACATCACAATACGCGATAGTACTCCGGATCACACTTTACGTTCACTACCCGAAATGATCCGTTTATTATAGCCATTAACAACCGTATCTCTGAGAATGGAAATGACGGTAGTTGCCATCACACGTATTTATGGACCCGACTGTACCGTGGAGGCCAGTCAATGAAGATTTAATTTTGGAATTCCCTTTGTATTGAATGTTCGTTTCAATGATCTGGGAATTGAATAAAAATATGGCTGTAATTTGACTTTTATTACTGCTGCGTTAAATGTTTATTTAATTTAAAGTTCTGCAGTAGTTAGCAAGGTAAAGGTATTAAGAGTGGAAAGTTAAAAATAATAATATAATTATCCTCCCGACGAAAATTCCGTCACGGCCAGTCTCTATAGAGACTAGCCAAGTACCTAAATATGTTATAGTACACAATGTGTGCACAAACACAGGTGCACTCCTTCTTCCCTAACTCTCATAATAGTCCGACGACCAGGGAGAGATCAGGCGCAGAACCAACGGCTTAACGTGCTTTCCGAAGCATGTGGGTGTCACACCACTATCTTCCAAACTACGGGCTGCTACATAGAAATTGAAAAGTGGAAAATTCCAATAACACTTTGTGCCCGACCTGAGAATCGAACCCAAGACCCCATGCTCGCCGATGTAGCTCGCCGTCCGATCAAGGTCCAGGCCCGGGTCGACGGCGCGTTCTGTTCGCGCGCGCCTCAAAGAGCTGTCAGCACAGGGACGGGGCCCCAACGGGGCCAAACGCCTGCCGGGGTTGCCCCGTGGCCCCGGAACGCAAAGGGCTACAGAAGGAACAGGGTGGTTTTTTAGTCAGTAAAAGTCTGACAGTCCCTTTCGCCCCACCTAGGGCGAAAGGACTCATTTGATGATTTTTACCACCTTAAAAAAAAAATGACCCCATGCTCAGCAGTCGTGTCTTCGACCACGAGACTAATGAAGCAGTTAAATTAAAAGGTAAACATAAATTAATTAACACAAAAACTGTGTGATTAAAATAAATGGTTCCGTTGCTCGTCTGCAAAAATGGGGGTTGGTTTTCTGTGCTACCGCTGAAACAAGCAATTGGTTGTTACAATACTACTACTGCAGAACTTAATTAAATTTTAAACTCAGTTAAATGGTGTTGACGGTGAAACTGGAATGTTCACATTTTTGCTATTTTATTTGTATCCAATTTATTTTTCTTACCAATATCGATTTAGCGGTAGGTGTTTTGTGTTATAACCTATAACTATATTTATGTGAAAAAAATTGTTAGATTTACCTATATTGTGGTATGACAGACCAATGTTTAAAACGCCCGAATTTTTCGAAATGTATGAACTTTTTAGACCTATACAGCGATATTTTTCATTTATCATCCAAATTTTATAATCGAGGTTTCTTAATTAAATTATTTTCATATGTGAAAAATTATAAACAAATAATAACAAAAAACAAAAAAAAAACATTCAGAAGAAAATATCGGTAAAAAAATCAGTATGAAGAGACACGCAGCAAGGGGGGCGTAGTGCGTGCTGTTTGTGTGCGTTCCCGAATTTTGAGGTAAGCGCATGTGCCGTCAAGTTCAACAATCTATTGTTGAACTGTATTTATTTAGCTGACAATGGTGAAAATCATGTAATTTTTTGTTCCATTAATTGATAAGGTAATTCGATTCTAAATCATTTCTGAAAATTTGGATGGTGGTTGCAAATTAACCCTGTATATCCTGCTTATGTGTAGGAAGATTTCATTATAATCGGTTTGTTCATTTAAAATAAGGATTTAAAAGTTTGTATCAAAAGCTGTGCGGCGTAAACGCTCTTTATAAACCAAGGAACACGATACTAAATAAAGAACACAAAACAAAAGACGATAGAGAATAAAATACAAGTATGTTCCAAAGGGTAAAAACATTTGGTGTAACGAGGCAAAGGATTTGTATCGAGTCAATCAGGCTTATGTTCTTAACTAGACACTAACTAGCATCTTACCATTACTGGTCAGGTTCCTCTGACGTCATCCCGTTTTCTAAGAAAGTAATAAAATAAAGAAAACTTTGTTAACTGAGTGTTATTAGATTTGGTTGAGAAACCAAGAGATAAACAGAAAATATATTTTCAAGTTATTGTGTTATCTGATCTAGGTAAGTAAGTTTTTGGTTTGAGAAAATTTAATTTTATGGTTATTTATATTCGTTTTGTTAAGATAGAAGGCATTGTTGTGAAATCTAAGCTTTATAATCGCTAAAGAGTGAAAAGGTAAGGCTATCAATACTAGAACTTTCTCTGACAAAAGAGATTTCTGCCCCGCTGTGAGGAAGTTACGGGTCGAATTATTTTGTTCTATAGTAGGAATTTAGTTAGTTCCTAAAATATTTTATTCAGTTTTGTTTGTTCCTTCATATAATATAATATTATGTTAATGGGTAAAGTGGCAATACTAAGGCGCGTCGCTCACACGATTAAGGCGCGTCGCTCACTGGTAAAGTCGAGGCGACGTCGCGTCAGCGGCGGTGCGGCGTCGCAGCACGGTCGAGGATAGGTCTCTGCGTAGAGTCGAGGCCTGGCGGCTATGCTTCCTTCACATTTTGAATGACAAAATGACAAAATGGCGGTGGGATCGTGGCTTGGGCACACTTGAGCGCCCCTCCTGCGCCTGCACCTCGCCTCCGCCCCGCCTGCACCTCGCCTCCGCCCCGCCTTCACCTCGCCCTCGCCGCAACTCTTGTATGTGAGCGCACTACCATTCATTTGTAAAGAAAACCTTGTTGCGGCGTGCCTCTTATGCGCCCGCGCCTCAACTGCACCTCGACTGTTAATCGTGTGAGCGACGCCCCTTACAGTCGAGGTGCTGTTATGGCGCGGGCGAATAAGAGGCACGCCGCAACAAGGTTTTCTTTACAAATGAATGGTAGTGCGCTCACATACAAGAGTTGCGGCGAGGGCGAGGTGAAGGCGGGGCGGAGGCGAGGTGCTGGTGGGGCGGAGGCGAGGTGCAGGCGCAGGAGGGGCGCTCAAGTGTGCCCAAGCCACGATTCTACCGCCATTTTGTCATTCAAAATGCATAGCCGCCTGCGCCTCGACTCTACGCAGAGACCTATCCTCGACCGTGCTGCGACGCCGCACCGCCGCTGACACGACGTCGCCTCGACTTACCAGTGAGCGACGCGCCTAAGGGCTCATTTACGGAGACGCGGGGCGTCGCGAGTCACGTGCGGCGTGGCGTCTCGCGGCGCGAAAATTAGTACGTCAAAAATCGCTTCTCCGTAAACGCACTCATACAACGCCATATGTTTGAATTCAGCTCGGGCCGCAACGTGACGCGCGACGCCCCGCGTCTCCGTAAATGAGTCCTTAGAACAGTGACCTCACTCATCGAAGGTCAATTCTACTAATTAGATTTTTTGTACAGACTAAGCTTGAACCCCAAGAAATGCCTTAAGCTACCTTTTAATCTATGATAACCGACATTCATGCAGAAGAAATCGCGAGCAAAAGCTAGTACCTACTATAGTATAAAAGACAATCGTTACTGACTGATTCATCAACACACAGTTTAAACTCTGAACGGATTGCGCTATTTGGCACGTAAATAGTTATTATGACGTAGGCCGCATGCTTAAGAAAGAATTTTCCAAAATTCACCCCTTAAGGGAAATGGGGGGCCGACATTTTGCTCGGATGAAATCGGGGGCAAAAGCTAGCATAATATAAACAAAATATACTTACATTACTTACCTACTATAATTTATGATCAAATAAATATATTTAGATACAAATTTTACATAATAAGTACAATTTCTTGACTATTATTAAATTAGTGTTCAGAAAGTATTATCTATCAGGCTGTAGCTGTTCAAAAGGACTTCAAAGCTGAATTATAATAATTTGGTTACATTATATTTTATTTGTAACACGTGTATCCAAGACGGTATCTCTTGAATTGTTTATTTGGGTAATTCAGCTTCCATTACAGATTTAATATAATTATTTATCCAGTCCATTGAAATAATCAGTCGTTGGAATGGTTGGTTAATATTAAGGTAGTGGAAATGGATTTGTGATAATCAAATTCAAGTTTTAAATTAATATTGAGCTTGTTTATGCCATTAGGGAAGTTAGAATATAACATAACATCATGCCTGTAATCCTCAAAGGGTTAGGCAGAGTTAGTAGGTACATCCACTTTTCGCCAGTTTTGTTTTAAGTTCCATGTAATAGGGGGCGAGCCTATTCCCATGAACCGGGCACAAATCCAGACTCCAAGGCTGCTACTGAGAAAGCCTGATGGAAATACCCAATATCACTTTGCCCGACCTGAGAATCGAACCCAATACCTAATGCTCTGTACAGCTTTGCGACCACTGAGGCTGTCGAATTTTATTTTTGGTGTGAAAAACCAGTTTTTAGTTCGCAATGTAATGCACGCAAAATATTGTGATTAGTTAGAACATTTCAAACTTGTTTTCGTAAACGTAAGAAAAAGTTGGAACTTTGACTTTCGATATCTCCTGGTTGGTAGTTATGGTCCAAAAAATATAAAGGTTGGCAATGATGGAAAAAACATGTTACTTTCGCCTTGAAGTGTATCTTTAAAATTTTATCAAATTTTACTAACCAGAATTTTGATGATCAAACTACTTTTTATTTAGAGGGCGCTGTCAATAAAGTCCTTTTAAGACTGACCCACACACATGACTCAACTTGATGACTCTAGCCCGTACAAGGGAATATAGCTTAAGCCGAGATTGGTCCAATATACGAACATTACGGGCGCTTAATACTCCTAAAGTATTTGCTGCTGTTTGGGCCAGTTTACTCACTGCAAGTTGTCTCATTAACTTAGATTTAGTTACTTGAAACACAATTAACTTCACTAAGAACACTGAACAGTTCTTGGTGCTCGTTTTGTGTGAATGGTTGAGTTTATTATATTGTTGTGTGCGAGTAGTTTTCGTTTTCAGTAGGGTGTTGGATAGTTTTTTTTTGTGTGGAATCGTGTTAAGGACAAAATAATTGCTTAAGGTGAAACCGACGGGCTGCTCCCAGCCATTCTCCCGTGAGATGGCGCTGAAGTCAACATTTTTAGTTTATTTGGGTTTTTGTGTAATTGGACAATTATTAAGTCATAGGAGTAGTCTTAGCGGTTATCGGATATTACATTTTATTGGAATAGGTCATATCATTGCCTCAAAATCTACCCAATTCGACACATAACTTGTTTATAACTTCTGTCATTGAATACAGTGTCGTTTACACACACATACGTACCCCCTGCGTTTACGAAAATTGAACACTAGATGGCGTGAACATAAAAAAGTTTTAATTTTTCTGTATGGGTAAAAATAAAAAAATATTTGTTGGCGTAAACTATTTTATTGATTTTAAATAATAATTCTGGGAAATAAATTATGTCAACATTGATTACAATAAAACGCAGTTTTATTTTATTACATTACGCTATTTAATCGTTTATCAAAACAGAAGTATTTGAAGCAACATAATTTATAATTTTTGGAAATAAATTATGTCAACATTGATTACAATATAACGCAGTTTTATTTTATTACATTACGAATATTAAATATTTTATCAAAACAGAAGTATTTGAAGCAACAGAATTATGCTGATACATGCCTATTCACTCAAAACTAATAACACTGATGATTTGTAACAGTACCAATTATTACAATAATTAGACATTTCATAACTAACACGTAAGAAACTATAAAATTCATAAACAAGAGATAACAACAAATCTAAAACAAGATTTATTTTGTGATAATAATCAGGAAGGTGAAATAAAATATTTCCTAATTTCGAAGCACTCAACAAAAGCTTTTAGTAAAACGAAAACATAAAGAGCATGAAGTATGTATGCCTAATGGAATATTATTTCACCTTTTGATTATTTTGTAAATACAAAATAAAAAGAAAATAATATACAATGATAATGTAGATTCTAAACAAACTACTACCAAAATACGATTAGAACAAAAATCATTTGACTTGTTGATTTCACTCTCTGCCTTGAAACTTCCTGTCTTGAAACCACTGCTGCTGCTGCTGCTGCTGCTGCTGCTGCTGCTGCTGCTGCTGCTGCTGCAGAGAAAACATACTTAGTATATTTGTTACTTTGGCGAATATTGTTTGCCATTCACTTCAAAATTTTATTAGGTACCTTCAATCTCCAATGCTGCTCTAAAATAAAAATTTACTTCAATTTTTGCTTTTCTTGAATTCCCAACTTATGTTGATGTTGTAGGAAGATTTTTCACTGGAATACCAATATAATTTTATTTTTCAATTTCAATATCTAAATATAATATATTTTATTCAGATCCTCTCACGCAGAAGAGGTCTGTGTCCCAGCAGTGGGAACATATTATTGATACCATTTATGAAGTGAATAAAAAAATAAAAGCATTGTGCACATACCATTCAAATCTATACATTTCGCATTTTTTTGAACACGTCTCAATATTATTTCAGGCATAATGCAGTTTTTAAAAAAGTCTGATAATTTTGGTAGCATATTACTGATAAATTCATTATCTCGACAAACTTCTATTACAGTCAAAGGTTTAGTGACTGAAATAAAACATATGAAGTAGCACTTATCCATTTTGCTGACACGCATTTGTCCTTGGACCTGAAATAAAATTTTATTATAGTAAGAGAAAACAAGATACTAAAAGTAAGAAGTGGAAATGCAATAGTATTTTAAATTTACTTGATAGTAATAATCATGCTTTTTATTCATGACTAAAACATTATTATCCAGTCTTAGAGCAAAGTTCTTCTTTTCTATTGCAGCTTCCTCTAGGCTTTGATTTGTCCTGGCCAATGATGGAAAGCACTTGATCTCAACAACAGCTCTCTCATTTTCAATTATACCTGTAAAAAATTAAAATGAAAAATATAAAACACTGAGACGGAGCTCTTCATGAAAGTTGATATAAGAAAATTTCTATATTCTTATAACTCCAGGGCCGGTTATTCTTTGTTTCTCACAATTATAACTAGTATTATGTTTGGCCACATTTGCCAAACACCAAGATAAAATTGAAGTTAGATAAATAAAAACTTACCATCTGGACTGCCAGCTAAAAATCCAAAATCTTCATCAATGAAAAGGCCTGAAGGCCTGACAATTTTATTATATTGTTGCATGAACATGCTTTTCGCTACATTCTCATGTTGCTGCCCATATAACATGTCTTTTGTGCAAATATTCTTTTTATACAGAATATCCTTTACATGATTGTGACATGGAGTGGTAATACGGCGTTTGCAAACCTGTAAAGAGAAGAGTCCAGATAAAATAAATGTACTTATGTTTTGGTTTACTTTTAAAATTTAAAGATTCTATAAAGATATTCTATATGAAATACCACTATTTTATTAGAAATATACATATCTGCTAACATCATTATCACACCACACAACTCACCATTCCAAATTGACTAGCAGTCAAACGGTCACTCCTATGAGTAGTATATAAATCATTTT
This sequence comes from Hoplodrina blanda, assembly GCA_949316365.1. Lineage (NCBI taxonomy): Eukaryota > Metazoa > Arthropoda > Insecta > Lepidoptera > Noctuidae > Hoplodrina > Hoplodrina blanda. The sequence goes on from OX438585.1 coordinate 11,193,793, forward strand.
CATGCTGTCCTACAGTGGACATTTCAATCAAAGCAATGTTTTCTGGTGACTTTTGGAATTCTGCTAACCGTTCTTCACACTGTATTTTCAACTGTGCTTCGTCAATATCAACAGGATCACAAGCTTCAGGTCCATAGTGCTTATCTGGTTTGGTTTTCTCTCTTGGAGCAAATAATCGTTTGCGTGTCGAAGATTGCTGTCGTATTCTGCATTGTTCCTTCTGTTTTATGTATTTTTTAAAATGTGTCCCTGGGCTCTGTGAGGTTTGCTTCTTCCATGCAGTTTCATGCCATTTGTGTCCATTAGCTAGGGATAGGCCTGAAAACATATTTTTAAATGTTATATTCCAAGAAAAAGACATATTGCATATAAATTAGGTTAGCTGCCCTTAGCAGGAGAATGATGATATTCCATAGCCATAATCAAAGAAATTCTTACTGATTCTAATAATTTCTGACTATTATTACTGTATATTTATTACCATTACCTTATTTATTATATTTACCTGCCACATGAACACGTCGCTGGTAAGAACCCCCTTTTCCTAAACTAATTCGTTTTCCACAGTTGAATTTGTTTATTACGCTCATAAAGTTTTCTGCCACATTTGTTGTCTCATTAGACAAACGACCTGCCTTCAAAGCAATTTTTTCATTGGCTGCGTAAATCAAAGCCCACACCTCTGGGGCATTATTTTTCAGACTTTCTACGAGATTTTCTTCCTTCTTTTCACTTCCATCTGTCATAGTTTTATTGACATTGCAGTAATAATCCTTGCAGTTTTCATGTACTCCGAATACATGAAGCGGGCCATTTCTCAAATCTGCTGCCATAGCAGTATGCTCACTGCTACACATGATAATTTTCCGTGCTACTAGTGTAAGCTTCATCACCTTCGGCTTCAAAATATTTCGCCCCGAAATAGGGAGCTTAGTGTTGGCCAAGATCTAAAAAGTACAAATTATAAATACAGAATAATATGCTACACTGATCTTGAGATGACTTTACTTTGAATTATTTGTTTACCTTGTAGAGTGCACTGGTATAGTTTTTGATTACATGATTCTTGCATTCAATTTTTTTTATTATGTTCCCATATGACACTTTCTCTTTCAGTTTTGAAAACACAGAGGAATCTCCATCACCTATAAATTTCAAATAGCGAAGTTGATGCATTTCTTCACTCTTTTGAAAGCCTTCCACAATAATATCTGATTCCATTGCTGTAGATGGTCCAGTAAAATTTTTGCAGCAATTATGTGCTTTTATATCCATGTTTCTCCTCTCATAATATTGACACGTATAACAATATTTGTTTCTAACACCAAGAAATAGACATTTTTTAGTTTCTTTACCAATAATGCAGGCCTGGAAATGAAAAGCCATACTTGTAAATATTGCACATAATAAAAATGACATAAAGAATCAATATTATTTTTAGGAAAATATTAACTTACCATACCAGATGATGAATCAAAGTTATGCCCATATGACCTTTTCAACCATCCTCCATCTACATATACAGTAACAAATGGAACACCGTCTGAAGACACATGACCTTTTTGAATAGCAATAGATCTTTCTTGTTCACCAGCAATTTTAATTTCTTCAGACAAATGTTCGAACCACACACTGCCTAATTTTTTTTCAATACGACAAAATTTTCTAGCTGACATTGTTGGAATATCCATAAGACTTGTTATGTGAGCTGCTTGAGTGTAGAAGCTACCAGAAGTGACAGTTGCCCACACAAATGCAGTATTTATTTTATCACTGCTCTCCGTAAAATGACTCCATGCTTTATCACACATACTGCACTTGAAAATTAATTCACTTCGAAATCCGTCAAGTCTTTCACTAACAAATTCAATTTGTGAAGATTCACACATATTTCGATGTCTTTCCATTAGAAATGCCCACTGTATTACATGCTTCAAGTCCACAATGCGATACCCAGATATCCCAGATAAACCTTTATTTGGACCAGCTTCCACAATCAATTGAAATGAATCAGTTTCAGGATCAGCTTGTGGCCAATTAATCTCTGAAGGTTCAACCACAGGTTCAGCTGTCACTGTGCTAGTGCTAGGAGCACTGTAGTTGGCCTCCAAGTGGAATTTCGGCGTTACACGCGCATATGTTCTTGGTTGTGTATTTAGAGTACTGAAAGAAACAAATAAAATTGTGATGGCTATAATAAAAGTATATAACCTATAAGCTATTTTCCTCTTTCTCAATATGTCGCGGGTTTTTTTACTTCATCTTATAGTTTTCGACTAAAGCAACAATTTCTTAGGTACGCGTAGCCGGCTGCCAGGTGCAGCGACGACGCGCCCAGCTGTACCACTCAACCGTTACTGTCCACGCTAAACGCTAACGGCCCGTTCGCGACCTTGCCAAAAGTAATAAAAATCAAAAGTAAAATAGTAATAATAATAAAAATCATAAGTAAAATCAAAAGTAATAAAAATGTTTGAAGCACGCCATTTTTATGGCCGAGAGAGCACAGAGAGAGAACCAATTCTTTATTTTTTTTTGTTTACTTTGTTGCTCATAGTGCCTCTATGCGTATACTCCAACTCCTACACCTTCGCCCGATGACACACTGACCTATACGCTTCCTGATCAGGAAACCGGACATATGCGACCAGTCTAAATCATGCTTATTTGATACGTACATTACAGAGTTATCTATGACGATTTCTTCATTCACTGGCTTCTTCTTCGTTTCTTCAGAACGCCAAGCTTTCAAACGGCTGTAATACAATATAAGATTATGATAAGAATTAAACTTTTGTCTACAGAAAATGGCGGTAGGTAGGTACGATAAGAAGTCGTGTCATCGTGAAATAGCGCGGAATCCCTACATTCTAACTTAGCCGTGTTTACGAAGAAGCCGGATCCAGAGTTAGTAGGTTGTAATTATGTTTACTTACCTCTCTTGACCATGGCATCGAAGTCCACCGCGAACTCGTTTCAAAGATTTGCGCGGCCCCGAATATACGTGTCGTTTGTACGACGTCTTGCTTGTTTGAACAGACATTTTAGACGTAATCTAAATCTGAAATATAGAAAAACAAATGAGAAAAGAAAGAATATGTTACTTTCAGTAGTATTTGAATAAAATATAATAGTATCGTAATTCACAACCATGTCATGTACGCAAGTCTCCAAGAAGATTGGCAGATCATAGATAATAGATAAATCTACCTACCTTCAATCCATTTGAATTGGGTCGCGTTCGGAACAATAAAAAAATGTAACAGTAAAATTTACTTACTTATCTTTACATTTCAATGTTATCTTTATATTCTTGGTAGAATTGGCCGACGAATAAATAAAATATAACTCAGATTAGAATATTATGCTATTTATTTGTAAACAATAAAGCACGGAACAGAAAAAAGAATTGTACGTAAGTGAATTATATTTGTTTCTGAACGCACTTACCATTACCACAATATAAAGATAACCAGTAGTTGCACTCGGCCGTAACCTTGAATTAACTACCTACGATTTCATGCTAGATACTCACGCGTTAGGGCTGCCCGCACATAGGTAGTATTTTAATTTCATCAACCTATTGAGTTTCTTTCTAGTTATGTGAATAAAAATATATTTTTTTTAGTTTAAATAAATAATTCGTTGTGATTAAAATAGTGTTCAATAAAAATATATGTTGCGTTGTACTTATAATTCAAAGATTTAGTAAAAAAATTCGCCGAAAGAAATCAAACTCCAATCCTTACAAACTTCAACATCTACTTACTCAACCAAAATGAAAGAAACATCTAACGAGTAATTATAAAATCTGTTTGCATCTCAGCTTATTAACGTTCACATTACTACCTATAGCTACAGCTAGGAGCACTTTGGTCACCCATCCAATGTCGCACTGCTGCAAACGTTATTTAATATCAACCATCTCATCGCGTGTGCCGTATCTACAGCAATGAAAATCTTACTAAGTAGGCAGGTATCATTACCAGGTTACCATTAAGGTATTACTCTCATAATCATTTCATAATGATATTTCGTCTATGGTAAATACCTAATTATTTAAGTAACTAAGTACAGATAGCCGAAACTAGGAAACTACCTAGGTAGTAGGTAGGTCATTCGTATCACTTTTTACACCCTATCCACAATTTATTTATGTATTTTATTAAATTATTAATAAATTATCAAGTATTTTACTCGGTGGAAAAAGCGAAATGTGTAGGTATATAAGTATTAAAAAAATAAACAAATTACGTAATAGTAGGTAGGTAAGTGTTTAATTGTTTTTAAAGTCTTACCTTTCGTATTTTAAAAAATGTTATCTCTGGGTGCGTTATCGAAGAATTCAAGCAACCAAACACTGCACAATATAGTTTATAATTTCTCCTTGCCATGTTGAGAAATCGCACGCTCACTGCTTACAAAAATGTTACACCATCCATTCCTATATAAAATGTACTCTGTGATCCATTCGTCACTACGGCGCGGCGGCGCCGGCGGCGGCGGCGCGGTGGCGCAGTCAAGACTGTTTGTGTACCGAGAGTGTACCGAACTCGACGCGCGTAGGTATGACTCGCGTTGCGACCGTTTCTATGAAGATCACCTACTGTAGTATTTTTATACTGTGCCATTACCGTGAACGTGAGCTTAGTAGGTACCTACTACAAAATAAAACAAACTAATAATAAGTAATGTTTGTCTGTCTGTAATAACAATTTTTTTTTTACTATTTTAAAATGCGTAAAAGATGTTTATCGTAACCCGGCAAAACCATATTTAGCAAATGTTTGCAAGTTTAATTTTGTGACTACTTTAGTAGGTACCTAGTTTACCGATTTATAATGGTTGAACAAAAACATATTCAAACACATTCAAATATGAAACACTGACTCATCATCACTGACACGTATGACGTAGGTAATCAGTATTGTGACGATATTTCGGAAAAATCACGGGCCAACATGCTGTTTTTCAGTTTCTAATACCACCAAAAATATAATTGCGTTTTTAGAATAATTAATTACTATAACTACGATAAATTAGTTACAATATAGTCTCAAATACATACTGGAGGAATATTGCAATTCTAATCAATGAAAATGCATAGCATACAAAAAAAAACCCAAGAAATTCCGCGCGCAAATCATAGCGCGTGACAACCGAAATCGGAATATTTGGAATTATTTTTCTATCCTAATATCAAGTCCCAAACAACAACAAGTGAACGAAGTTTGGCAACGCTTTTTTTGTCAACGTATTCCATGTAGGAAGGGCGGCAACGTTGCTTATAACCTACACTACGACTATTGGTATTTATGTTGCCACACAACAATAATAAATAATAAGTAAAATTGTTTAAAAAAACATAGATGTCGAAGGTCATTAGTTTTATGTTATTTTATTCTTGTTTTGATACGGTTGGAAAGGAAATCCAATTATTGAACTAAGATATTGATTTATCAGAATTAAAGTAGATCATTATTTTGCACGCCATCTAGTGTGCCAATTTTTAAACTTCGCCTTTCGTTTGCTTGTCAAAAGTACTCAAAAGTCCCGCAGTGTCACGCACACTACTAAAGAAGTGTCAATTTTTGCCGAGATTTCACTATTGTTTTTCTCAGTGAATAATGAAGTTATTGGCTAAAAAGTTCGGACGCGAGCACATTTTATTGTAAAGAAGTGATAAAATGATTAGTTTTAAAGAAAGAGTGTCTGTGTTTAGTGTATAACTCAAATGAAAAATGTATGGACGGAGGGGTCGTCGCATCCACCTTAAGGTGAAGATCGAGGGGCACGGCAGTGCCCCCGCCAAGTCGAGCAAAAAAAAGCGGCACGGCCGTACCATACTTTTCTCGAAGCAGTTCAGGCCATTTTCGACCCCTTATAACTTCGTTGTGGATAAAACTAGAAGCCTGTATTTCTAGTTACCAAGCAAGCATTGTATAAACATGGTATATTTCAAATTTCATTCAATTTGAACCAGTAGTTTAAGAATTATAACTAGTCAAAGTTCTTAATTTTGTCACTCACTGACTGACCGATCATCAAAAGTCTAAAGCACTTCTAGTAGACATAGAAGCTTCAAATTTTGAATGCAATTAGTGTTTAGCGTATATATCAAGGAAAAACTAAAATATTTTGCAATTTCAGTCCAGTTTTCTAGATACACCAATTCTTAAACCGATCATCAAAAATCTAAAGCACTTCTAGTAGACATAGAAGCTTCAAATTTTGAATGCAATTAGTGTTTAGTGTATTAATCAAGGAAAAACTAAAATATTTTGCAATTTCAGTCCAGTTTTCTAGATACACCAACTGCATAAATAACTTTGTAATCCCATATGACATGATATAATCTTAAAGGATTACAAAGTTATTTATGTAATTAGAATTTATGTTTAATTATAATAGATTGACTTGGCCATCGCATGAAAACAATGCCATCAAAAACAAAACTTGTAAAAAACCAAGTCTCGCGACTCAGTCAGCGCGATTTTGCTATCGCACTAAACAATCTTATTACTACAATATGTATTGATTGTGAGTTACATTGTGTTTTCATGCGATTGCCAAGTCAATCTATTATGTTTAAACATAAATTCTAATTACGTAATAACTTAAGACAGAAGGTCCCTTAAGTAGGGACTGAACAAATCGACTGACTTGGTATTACATGGATCTCACAACTTTTTACGGTAGAAGAACTGAGTTGCGAGACTTGGAATTTTTACAAGTTTTGTTTTTGGTGGCATAGATTTATTTTGTAAAACTTGAGTAAATAAGGTCTTAAATTATAATTACCTGTTTTGTAATTTAGGTTAAAGTTAAAGTTAGTAATTTGAATCATACGTGTCATTAAAATTGGATTTAATTATATTTCCATAAAAAGAGACACACATGATTTTACCTTTAATTAAAAAAAAACGGCTTCTTGACGGACATGTTTGGTTTATTTAATTATTTATTAATACTTTATGCACGTCATGTTAAAAAATACATTGTACAAAGGCGGACTTAAAGCAAGACTTTCTTTATCTCAGAAAAACTTAAAACTTACCAATTTCTACGTATTTATAAGTAGACATTGGAAGAAAAACATGAAAATAACTTTGTAGCAGATAGTGTTCCGCCCGCAATGGGGCGGTTGGGCCACCGAGTTATGGTTACCACCCAGACAGTAAGCCACTACCGCCGTCTGTAGACATTGCCTCGATGTAACCGTTAACGAGAGATTCTCTACCGCTTTCATTATTTAACCGTCGACATCACAGTAATATTCCGTACTAATTTAATTATTAATTTTCCTTTTTTTAACATTGCCCCATCCTGGGTACACATACAAACACAAGTAACCAAACCCGTAAGATCTACGTGTAGGCCATATAATTATGTATCTCATGCCTATTACTTAGTCAAAAAACTGTTTTCTTCTACAGTGGTGGTAAATATAATACCTGTCAGATATTAGGAAAAATACTTAAAACATCGAGTCGAGTTGTGTACCACTCACAACATAAAGATACTCATTATTATTGAATAGATATGAACCATTATAATAATATCCTTTTTTATTTAATAGCTAGGAAATCGAGTGTAAGTGATTTACGTGTAAACTTCCTTTCTTCAAGCACCATAAACCAAAACAAAACAAAAAATTTAATCTATATTCTTCAAAATATTACGTATTCATGAACTTTAGTCCTCCACGTTCAACCTCGAAGCTCGTTTTAAAATGAACAAAAAAAAACACGAAATCACAAACGATGCCGCCCATTTCCGTGCTCTCAGGTACACCGGCCGCATTAAGAAGCATTAGTTCAGTAACAAAGGGTGGTATGACAAAGTGCCTTCCTTTCTTGGTGGGGTAACAATAGAGGTGTCGCTTGTTGTACCCCCGAGTTGTCGCACGCGACCGAAGACGACATTGAACAACTCTAACGACTTAATGCATCGTCTCGTTATTTCTAGCAATGAAAGTATTTTAGTCTGTGGTTTCTTTTTTTTTCTTTTTATGCCACAATGTGCTTTTATAGTTTTGTCGGTTGTGCTATCTGTATCGTAAAGGTAGAAGCCAAATATAACTGAAACTTTATGATAACATCGTTTGCGTACGGAAAGTTTTTAGTATTCATTTATACCTGGAACTCTTGAAATATTTTTTATACCTGTACTTTTATGGGTGTAGTACTTTTTAATTTACCTGGGGAATTCCTCATGGATGCCCTCTGTCTGGGGAGAACGGAGGGTTATGTCGGTCTTTTTCCGATTCTTTAATCGGACCCACCACTGTTCCTCCTGCAACCATGAGTCGAATGCCCCTTATTCGCTTGACGCATGGTCCGCGTCTTTACTGGTGGGTTCAATAATCGTGTATCAATAAAAATATGTTTTATTTATACAAGTCATTATTTTCGGGTGCAGATAAAACTCCCAATGTCGAAAAAAAAAACAGCTCAAATACTAAGAGTGCTTGTTCAAAATTATTCAGATCACTACAAAAACAACTTAGAAAACCCTACTTACGCAGAGAACACGATTTTTTACGTTTGGATAACATTGGTTTGGCAAAAACGTTTATTTTCTGGAGAACAGAATGGACAGGGAATACTAATCTGTTCCGTTGTAAGGAAATAGATCGGCAGGGGCCAACCACCACGGGTACCTCCTACCAGCTCTAGGTAAGGTCAAGTCACACTTGAACTACGAAAACAGCCCTTACTGCTACGCAATAAAACCGCTGTTATTATCAAACTGATACCATGGACGAGTGGTTGACTGTACCACGACCCTTGATTAGGAATCCGGTTTGTGTTCTATGTTATTTGAATAAAATATTCTAGATTTGTGTATTTTGTATGGAAATATATTTTATATTCTTAGTGTTTTGTTTTGTTTCTAAGATATGTAATGCATATTAAATATGGTGGTACAATATTGTGGAACTTTTTTTGATAAATTTCGTTGATTATTATGTACTGTATATTTTTTTCATTATTTTTATGTATAAAAGGTGTAGTTTTGCACTTTTGTAAAATGTATTTTATTATTGATTCATATTGAGAATCATCAGCATATTTACCTCCTTGAATTTCACGAGGTTGTAGAATTACACCCTGTATGACCACCTTTCATGATTTCCTTAAAATTGCAACTGCAAATTTTTTTACTAAAGGTATCAAATCAAAGTATCAAATACTTAGTCAGATCACATGTATATATAAAACTTTAAACAACAGTTCAGGCCAAAATGTAAATCCGTCCGTTTTTATGCAAACTTATGAAATACAGTTTTGCCGTTGATGCATAACGGACTAACAAAGTTTCCAAACTGAAAACAAGCGACGAAAATGTTCAGTTTACATCTACTCATTTGAAATTTAAAAATCATAATCCACTTTGAATTGTTCCACTTTGAAATCTAAATATTTGAAATCTAAAGGTCACGAAATATCGAAAACCCCTTAACGTAGGAATAAAGATTAAATTTGGCAGGGAGGTAGTTTATACTTAGCAGACGACCGCTAAGAACGGATTTTATAAAATTCATCCCCAAAAGGGATGAAATGGGGGTCCAAAGTTTGTATGAAGAAACAAGATTAGATCGCCAATAACTGACATTTACGCGGACGAAGTCGCGGGCACAAGCTAGTATACAATAAACACTTAGCTGAATGAAACATTTGTGGAAAATAAACTTTTACTGTTTTTGTTTAAGCTATAACACGGACGAAGCAGACGGATTTCAAACAAAGATATACCGGCTTTCACCTACATACACTCGAAGTTTCTGGATTCACCCAGTTTAAAATGGCAGTGTGTCAAAAGTTCTGTTTTACAATTGAGGTTAGTTCTATCAAGTCGAACCAACCTACGTGAATATGTGATCCATTTATAAATAAATAAATAAATAAATATCTTGGGACTACTCACACACGGCCATCTGATCCCAAGCTAAGCAGAGCTTGTGTTATGGTAACCAGACAACTGATATACATACTTATATAATTTATAAATACATATGATTAGGCTCAATCGGGACTTTATAATAAAAGATAGTGGACTGTATTAAAATAGGTGTAATACCATAATCACACATTTACAAGTACAAAGAAATGCCCGTGGTGAAGCGCGTCTGTGAGCTGAGAGCTGAGTGGTGTGGCGGGCCCGCAGCGCCGCCGTCGTCGCGTAGCGGGTTCGGTCCCCCGAACCCCGCGCTTGCCCCGCGGTGAATCACGCGCATATGTGATGCGCCGACATATTCCCCGGGTTGAAGCGATGCCTTCAATTTTCGACTGGAAGGGGGCAGATGCAGTTGAAGGCGCGACGAATGGTGCCCCGCTTCGTCTTCAGTTCAGCCACTCTCGTGACCCCGTCTACGCCAGGATAGGTCTTCGTGACCCGGCCCAGGGACCAGAGCAGAGGTGGCGTTGATTTGTCCTTTATCAGGACTAAGGACCCCGGCTTTACTTCACTTCTGGAATGAAACCACTTGGATTTGGCCTGCAGCAGAGAAGTGTACTCATTATGAAATCGTCGCCAGAAATGCTGTCGGATGTACTGGATTCTCTTCCAGCGATCCAGTCGCGTGATGTTGGCTTCAGTCACCTGAGGATGTGGTACTGATAAGAATGGCCGTCCAATTAGGAAGTGAAAGGGAGTGAGTGCCGAAAAATCGTTGGGATCCGAAGAAAGAGGAGTAAGAGGGCGAGAGTTTAAAATCGCCTCTATGTGAGTGAGACAGGTAGCCATCTCCTCGAAGGTGAAATGAGTTAGATGCAGTAACCGTTTGAGATGATGCTTACATGATTTTACAGCAGCTTCAGCCAATGAATTAAAATGAGGGCTGTATGCAGGCGTGAAAATGAATTCGATGCCCTGGTGCGCCATTTCAGATGCAACATTTGTTGATTGCAAAAACCTACACATCTCATTTGATGCGCCCACAAAGTTAGTGCCGTTATCGGACGTGATGCTTCGAGGCTTGCCACGACGCGCCACGAAACGATTTAGAGCGGCCATGTAGGCCTCAGTGGTGAGGTCGGTGACGAGCTCCAAATGAACAGCTTTCACTGCCGAGCAGACAAAGATGCACATGTATGATTTTGTAAGTTTGCATCCTCGACCTTTACGATTAGCCACCAATACTGGCCCAGCATAGTCAACGTAACTATTCAAAAAAGGAAACTCAAGGTTTGTTCTTGAGCTAGGTAGTTGACCCATTATTGGCTGTACGTTCTGAGCCTTATGTCTGAAACACTTAAGACACCTATTCACGACAAATCTAGACAAGTTTCTGCCACCTAGCGGCCAATAAGTTTGTCGTATGTGTGACAATAACAACTGTGGACCAGCATGTGCAAGCCTTAAATGTTGCATTTGAAATATTAGTTTTGTAAGTATGTGCTTACTGCATAAAACAATGGGATGTTTCACATTAAAATCGTAGGGGGAGTTATCGAGCCTCCCGCCCACGCGAATGAGGTTATGATTGTCAATGAACGGTGTCAGAGGAAGCAATCTACTTTTGCGTGGTAATTTTTGTCCAGACTTTAACAAATTATACTCTTGTGGAAACATCTCAAGCTGTGAATAATGTATAATTTTGTTTAATGAATTTTCTAGTTCTGTTTTTGAAAAATTACCATGCATTTTATTTTTATTTTTTAAATTGTAAATAAAGCGTTGTATGTATGTAAATATATTTTGTATTTTTGTTAAGCTAGAATACTTTACTAATAACTCATGAATGATTGATGATTGATTGATTACATCCGAATGATTACTACTTAATGAATGATTGTTGCTATCACTACCAATGAAATGAGTCACTACTTCCGGCAGACTATCTTTCCCGCTGTTTGGCATACAGGGCCACTCATTTTCACTATGCTGTAAGAATGAGGGTCCAGACCACCACAGAGGAGTGTCAATGATAACGTCGGCCCTGAGACCACGGGAAACAAGATCCGCCGGGTTGTCCTTCGACGGTACGTAGCTCCAGGTATGACCACAAGTACTTTCCTGTATCTCATTGACTCTGTTTCTAACAAAAGGTTTTAATTGATTAGAAGGAGTAGAGAGCCAACCCAGGACTATGGTTGAGTCGCACCAGAATCTACATTTATGAATGGGCATGGTAAGCGATTCCTGAACCTTAGTACACAGCCTTGCACCTAACAAAGCTCCACAAAGTTCAAGCCTCGGTATTGTCGTCGGTTTAATGGGCGCTACACGATTTCTAGAGACTAGAAGTTGTACGCCTATGGATCCACTACTATTACAAGACCGAACGTACACACAAGCGCCGTACGCCCTCTCGGACGCATCGGTAAAGACGTGTACTTCATGTGTAATAGAGTCTTCACGCAGAACCCAACGAGGTATTTTTAAATTATTTAATGCTGTTATTGTGCCCTCAAATGTAGACCAATGATCTCTAACTTCGTGCGAAACTTCGTCATCCCAGTCGTACTTATCTAGCCATAGACGCTGCATAATTATCTTTGCTTCGACTACGCACGGACCTACGAGGCCTAGTGGGTCAAAGATTTGGCTGATAACTGAAAGAACATGACGTTTGGTGACTTTCTTAGTGGAAGTGATATTTATAGTATAAGTAAGTAAATCAGAGTCACAAACCCAGTTAAGACCTAAAGTCTTTGATTGAGATGAGTTTGGACCTTGTTCTGTAAAATGTAATGTGTTATGTAACTCGTTACTATGAGTGATTTCTTTAAGAATTTGAGAATTATTTGAACGCCATTTACGTAAATTAAATTTTGCAGATGATAGAACCGAATGTATTTTTTTTGAAATGTCAACAGTTTCAGCTATGGTATCCCCTCCACTAAGAAAGTCGTCGACGTAGAAGTCACGTCGTAAGGCACATTGAGCACGGCTGTCTTCAATGTTGTCTGCTAGACTTACAAGGCACTTAGTGGCTAAATAGGGTGCAGAAGCGGTACCATAGGTAACCGTATTTAACGTGTAGGTTTTTAGAGGTTCTGAAGGTTCAAATCTGTAAATTATTTTTTGAAGAGGCCGTTGGACTGGATTTATCTCTATGGCCCTGTACATTTTTTCCACGTCACCTGAGACCACGTACCTATGCTGACGAAAACGTGTTAAAATCGAAAACAGATCGTCTTGTACTACGGGACCGACCATCTGTATGTCATTAAGCGACAACCCTGAACTAGTAGAAGCTGATGCGTCGAATACTACGCGTAGTTGTGTAGTGGTGCTAGAATTACGAATAACTCCATGATGTGGAATGTAATACGTAGTCATGGAGTTTTCTGGTGAGGGAGTGTAGCCTGAGTCTAACGTCATATGACCTAAGCGCTCATATTCTCTCATGAACTCATTATATTTTGAATGAAAAGATGGATCGCGTTTAAATCGCCGTTCAAGGGAAAGAAAACGATTTCTAGCATTAGCAAACGAATGACCTAATGTACTAGGATCCCCTTTTAAAGGCATAGTGACGACGAATCCCCCACTATCATTACGAATAGTGGTTTGAGCAAAAGACTGCTCACAGTGTCTCTCTTCAAGTGAGAGTGAGTGTTTTAAAGCGACGTTGTCAAGCTCCCAAAATTGAGTGAGGTCGGGAGTGACATTGGAATGATGGCAAAAATGATTAGCGGAAAAACATGATTGGTGCGAAATACTACCTGAAACTAACCATCCTAACTTGGTCTCGCATAATTTAGGTAGGTTTTTCCCTAAGTCTATTGTTTTGCTACCTAAGACATTCCAGAAAACTTCAGCCCCTACCAGGATGTCTACGACCGACGGAACGTTGAAGTTCGGGTCTGCTAGCTTAAGACCTGAAGGAATAGGGACGTGATTGATGTGCACAAATGAAGACGGTAGAACCTTTGTAATTTCAGGCAAAATGTGACACTCGATATCTACAGTGAAGGCACAGCATAAAGACTCTATTGAGAGGTGACAAGACTGTGTACTAGTGGATATGAGATTATTAATACCCGTTACCTTGGTGCTCGTACCGCGTCGTAACAAACCCAGTTTCTCTGAAAAACTCTGCGTGACAAAGTTCGCCGTACTGCCGTTGTCCAGCAGTAGGCGCGCAGTGTGCTTCTTACCCGTCACGCCAGTCACGTTCACCATAGCTGTGGACAGTAAAACATGCGCAGAAGTAGCAAGCTGCATGGAATTGGCTGAAAGCACAACATTTGAAGAAGGTGAAGCAGAAAGCGCTGCAGAAGGCAAGGCAGAAGGCAATGGATTGGAAACAGGTTTGGGCTCGTTACTTTCCAAATGCAAAAGCGTATTGTGCTTTGTTTTGCAATATTTGCAATGTGAAAATCTACATTTTTTTGAATTATGTCCAAAGCGTAAGCAATTAATACAAACATTAAATTCAATTGCCTTTTGTATACGATTTTCAATTGATAGGCTTCTAAAAGATTCACATTTGAATAATGTGTGTGCTTGGGAGCAAAGTGGACATTTACTGTTTTTATTTTTTATTTCTAATTTTTTATTTGATTGTTTGTGATTAGAATCAGTTTTATTTAAATGACTATTATTTAACGCGACAATAGTATTCGTTTCAGAAGAAGTATGATTTGATTCAACTGATTCTAACCAGTCCGCTTTCCTGCTTAAAAAAGTACAAAATTGCATTAAAGTAGGATCATCTTTAAATGTGTTGTTTCTGTGTTCTTCCCAGTCACGACTTGTTGTCAAATCTAATTTTTTAACCATAAAATAAATAATAATATCGTCCCAATATTGAGTGGGCTTTTTTAATGAAGTAAGTGCCCTAACATTTTTATTAATTATGTCTACAAGGTTTCTGATGGAAACACTTGACTCTTTTGTAATGGGTTCGACATCAAATAAAGCCTGCAAATGATTGTTCACTAGAAGTCGGTTGTTATTGTAACGTTCGCACAACAGGTCCCACGCAAGAATGTAATGATCGGCTTTAAAATCAATATTTTTAATAATTAAAGCCGCATTTCCCTGGAGTGAAGCTCGCAGGTAGTGGAACTTATTAATATCACTTATACTAGAATTGTCGTGAATCAATGACCCAAATGTATCTCTAAACTCAAGCCAGCACTGGTAGTTCCCATCGAAATGTGGCAAATCTATTTTTGGCAAACGAACAAAAGAATTCCTAAATGAAACATGTGCACCTGAGTCAGCATCTCTGAAGCCCGCCTCCGACGCAGCACCGTTGGCCGAGACACCGAGCAGGCTGCGCGTGAGTGCCACCAGGTTGAAGTACTGGCGGTCAAAGTCCTCACGCTCAGCCAACGCAGACTCGTCGTCATCGGAAAGCACTTCGATGTGTGTCTGTAAGGCATCAAATTCGGTGTGTAAGGATTCGAATTTATTAAAACGTTCCTCTAAATCCAAACGTTGTAACTCAGATACGGCGGAACCACTTTTTATTAAATTTAAATAGTTGCTGTAAATAGTAAGCTTCGATTTAATTGAACTACGTTTCTTAATGAGAGTTTTTAAGTTATCTGCCATTTTAAAGTAAATAAAGATAAGCGGAACGAAAGCTAATGATCTTCGTGCATAAAAACTGCAAAACAGCTGTGCGATAACGATAACAAAGACGATCGAGTGTCAAGGTCAAAGGCTCGAACACATGTTTAAGGAAGCTAATTAGCAAGCGTATTTTGCAATAAAATATTAATGTTTACTAGCTGCACAATAGAAAGTAACTAATAAGAATGATTGAATGAATAAGAAGCACAGAATTAACTAAAAGATTACTAGTTAAGGAATGATCTAGAAGTTTCGAGAACGTTTTTCGGCAAAGTATGAACAAAGGAAATTAACTAATTGGAACGGACTCACTCAAATACAGTATTTATACTCCCAAAGAATGACATCAGCTCCCACGATGACGATGCAGGCTGCCTCGGGAACGACTTCTTTGTTCTTGTCTTCGTGGTCGTACCGCGCGGTGCTCGCGAACGGTATAATTCCGCACAGGTGAACACGACGATCGACGACGTTGTTGATGGCGTTAATTACGGCAATACTGATATTATTTCGCACGATCGAAGGACCAATGATTAGGCTCAATCGGGACTTTATAATAAAAGATAGTGGACTGTATTAAAATAGGTGTAATACCATAATCACACATTTACAAGTACAAAGAAATGCCCGTGGTGAAGCGCGTCTGTGAGCTGAGAGCTGAGTGGTGTGGCGGGCCCGCAGCGCCGCCGTCGTCGCGTAGCGGGTTCGGTCCCCCGAACCCCGCGCTTGCCCCGCGGTGAATCACGCGCATATGTGATGCGCCGACACATACATATTATAGATAAATTACACCCAGACACAGAACCAACAATTATATAAAGGAAGGAATTTATAAAGGAATTGTAATGATTTTTAATATTTAAAGATACGTTAAATATTTTATAGTTTCTAAAGTTTATCATGGACATCACTGACATCGGTGAAAGAGAAACATCGTGAGGAAACCTGTACTTATACCAAACTATTGCTGTCCTACTCAAACCATGTCAGAGGCCCTTGAGGCGGTTAAGAAACTCTGACACTAGGGTGTGTGGGGTCGTAAGACCTTACTGCCCACACGATAATAAAAAACTTTAAAATAGTCTAAAACGTGTGTAAGTAACATTGAACAATTAGTTTGACATGGATTAGTTAGATTGTCCTATTGACAACGATGAGAACCAATTATTCTTTGATTCCCTATAGGTAAGGTTCATCCTTTCTTTTTACTTTTTTATCAATTATACATATTTTGTAAAATTGTATTGTGTATAGGGTGTATGTGCTTAAACAAAATAAAGTTATTCGTGTGGGATGTTGTTTGATATTATTTATTTAAGAGATTGTGGGTTAACTCCTTTTTAGAGAACTAAGCTCAATGTGTATTTCTAACAGAATTTATTTTCTTTTGTTTTCATATTTCGTTGATATAAAAATAATTCTTTTGTTCGACATTTCTGAGAATGATTAATATTAATTCAGGAAGTAGGAAGCTGGATGGTAGTTTGTGCGGAGGCGTGCGGTACGTGCGTAATAAGTACCTATTGTAATCATTAGTGAAATAACTAAATTAAGCCTTATAGCCTAGGGGTTAAGGCACCCTCTTATGCATGAGGAGTGTGGGTTCGCAACGGAGTACAAGCAAGTACTAATGTGACTTTTTCTCTATTTTATATGTACTTTCTTTTGTCTTGAACATCAATGACATTGGTAAAGGAAAACATCGTGAGGAAACCTGGACTTATAAATCAAGTCGTAAATCGCCAATCCGCCTTGCCCAAGCGTGGTAAGAAGAGGCCTTTGCTCTGCTATAGGGTAATGATAGACTGGTATTATTATAAACAATACTGAATTCTGTTCCTTGGATTGAAACACGGAAAATATTCATGAAAGTTATATTAAATCGTACACACCCTCGTTCGTTCTTATAATGACAGTTTGAATGTTTGTATTTAAATAGCAGCTATTAACACAAAACTAATTTGTGCGACCTCAGCGGCTAATATGTTAGTCTCAATAAATAGTTATACAGTCGCACTATTCCTTTCAGCTGAACTCTTGGGGAGGCAAGGAGAATTATTCAGAAAGTTAGCTCGTTAAACCTCGTGAGACACGGCTAACTTTCTAAAAGTGAAACACGAGGAAACGACGACGAATATAAGTACCAACTTGTACTTATATTGTTCAAGACTTTAAATAGATTTCGTTGTTTAATAGTTTTCGATTAAGTTGTAATACTTTCAAGATCGTGTTAACGTACGTGATAAATTTTCTTAGATCTTACAAGATTCTGTTTTTATTATATTTTCCCGACCGAATTTCGGTCATGGTAGCCAATCTCAATAGAGACTAACCAAGTAAGTACGCAGGAGATATTATAGTTATTACGGGTGTGCGCAAGAACACTCTTTCTTACCCCACTCAATAGTCCGATGGGACGGCAATCCAACAGGACTGGGGAGAAAATAGACGCAGGATCAACGGCTTTATGTGCTTTCCAAAGCACGGCATTGTCACACCACCAACTTCCAATCTCCAATCTGCTACTGAGAATTTTCTAAAAACTCAATAACACTTTTCCCGACGTGGAAGTCAACCCCAAAACTTTTTTAGTCAGTAAAAGTCTGACAGTCCCTTCCGCCCCACCCAGGGCGGAAGGAGTCATTTGATGATTTTTACCACCTAAAAAAAAAAAAAAAGGACCCTACGACCAGCAGTCGTGCTTGCAACCATGAGACCAACGGGGCAGATATTGTCATTTACACGTTATAATCATAGTCTTATTCATCTAGGGAATTTATAGCACCTAATATTATAAAATCATAAGTAAGTATACCTACACGTGGTTTTATACAAGCAGCGACTGCCAATAACAGTTTCAAAAGATTTCTAACAATTTTTCCACGCGAACAGCAAAAAACATTCAAATGCGCGAACAAAATGGATTACGAAGGCAATAACGAAATTGATTTTTGTATTATGACAGGCCATAACCAAAGTTAAGTCGAGTGGAAAAGCGAGCTCCTTTTATTTGGGAAAAGAACTTTCGAGCAATTTAACAGGCATTTCAGATACCTACCCTTTCATTTGAAAAGATGAATAAATACACGGTGGAAAGAATATGGACGTACAGCTTATTACCGTAGATTTAGAAGATACTGATCCACAGCGTTGAAAAATAAAAGCTGTTACAACATACAAAAGTGACCTGGCCAGGTCAAAATGTATGAGATAGCTGTCAACACGTACCAGCCCTTGTCCCAAGTAACTTGGGATTGGCATAACATGTTGTCTTCTTCGGTTACGTCCTGTCAACCGTTATGCTATCACTGACTCCCTTTTCTTTCCATCCATCTATCTTTGGCCTTCCTCTACCTCTCCATCCTTCTACGTTCATATTCATACTCACATGCATTTCATCCTTCCTCCTAACGTGCTTACACCAAGGTAAATTCCCACTCAACTATTCTGTTACTCTCTAATCCCTTACTCTCATAGTCTGACGGGACGGCATTCCGACACAATCAGAGAGGGGTCAGACTTAGGCTTTACGTGCTTGCCGGGGCACAGGGATATCACATCACCAACTTCCAATCTCTGGGCTGCTACTGAGAAGTTACTAATGGTATAACCCAATAACACGAGCCCAGCCTTTTCGAAGCATGTACTGGGTTCATGGAAACAGGTAGCACGTCTATATCCATTCCTTCCTGTATAAACAGAGGCATTAAAACAGAACCCAGTCCCATAATAAAATACACCAATTAATCTAGCCGAACTTGGCGACAATATAACACAATAATTAACTTTTTTAAAGTCCGTGAAAAATTGTCCGTAATACATTATCGCCTAAAGTGAAAAAAATTACATTTGTTCATTGTAAAGATATGATATAAGGCCTTTTGTTGTGTCCGACAATATAAAAGAATGGTGTCAGTGGGACGTGAAATAAATTAAACCGTCGCCATAAAAATCCTATGTCTATACAAAACCCCTTAATTATTTCTACGAGACTGCACGTTGCTTTGTTGTTCGCAATTTTATTGTACACAAAATGTGTGCAGGGAAGACCGTACTTTCATAATTACTCATATGAAGTGTAGAATGAGAACCCGGTTACGTTAAAGTTGCGTTTATTTTCCACTTATTATGTGGAGAGACAAACCGACTAAATTGCGCTTACGACATCTGGGTCCGACGTTGTTGACTGTACGTTGTACCCCTTTTCACTCCCTCATGAGTTCGATTTTGATCTCTATACAAAAGAAAGATCAAGAGATTATTTACCCATATTTATTTATAGAAGCAAAGCCTTTACGGAGCTTTAATGAACTTGCCTCAGGTCTTTTCAATTTCCATGAATATAATGCCGATAGGACGGTATATACCTTCCTATTTACGTATTTAAACGGGTTTAGATGTTGTGAGGGCTCACTAGTTAAGATCAGCCTCTCATGCACGATGTCACAGGATCACAACCGAAGACTAGCAAGTACTAATGTGACTTTTTCTATTTATAATGTACTTTCTATGTTTATCTTGAACAGAAATGACGGTGAGGAAAATATCGTGAGAAAACCTGGACTTATTTAATTTATATAAGTGTGGAACGCGCCTTGAGTAACCATGGTGATCAATGCTCTTGAAATCTCTATATGAGAAGGGGGACAATAATAATAGGCCGGTATTTTATTAAAATTATCAAAATATGATTATAGTTTTCTCTGGGTGATTCTGCCCAACGGAGGCTCATTTACAACAGTGTTCAAAGTGTACCTACAGTTACACCTGTAGTTTAGAGAACATTAAAAAATACTAATGCCGAGATAAACTTGGCCATCTACAGGGCGCCAAGTAAACTTACAAAAAAAAAAGATTAACTTAAAAGATGAATTCGAAAAAAAGGTTCCAATATTTGAATGATATCTTTTTTAAGTCTTGGCACGTTACCATCGGCACGGTAACTAAAAAACAAAACCGGTTAAGTCAAAAGGAGGCTACTTTAGAAGACACAGACTGAATTCACGTCGACCAAGATAAAAGCGAAAGACTTGTATTGTCCAAAGAGCTTTTAGCTCAGAAAGTTTTCCCCGAAAAAGATTTCCGAGTTAGAGATTAGATTAGAACTGGAACGTGGACACATTGGGCAAGCTTCTAGACTAGTAAAGTTTGAATATATATATACAAAACTTTGAACAACTCGTTATGATTAGGTAGGTACTAGTCATAAATTATATACTTTCTCAAGAAACAATGCTAACAACAGCATTTACTTGATGAAGCAAACTTTTTTGGCCATCGTTCTTCTCAAGAATCTAACATAATTATATACAGCAACTAACTTTCTTGATCCTCATACTACAGTAAATCAATCATTAACATTGGAAAGTATTTATTCGAATGCGGCTAGTAAAAAATACGACAGATTAAGATCATTTCAATTTTGTTGACACGGGATAGCAAGATATAATTTTTGTTTCATTTTTTTTTTATATTCTAGAGAAGGCTTACAGACTAATAAATCAAAATTATCTATACTTATAATATTATAAAGCTGCAGTGTTTGTTTGTTTGTTTGTTTGTTTGAACGCGCTAATCTCTGGAACTACTGGTCTGATTTGAAAAATTCTTTCAGTGTTAGATAGATTAGTTATCGAGGAAGGCTATAGGCTATATACCATCACGCTACGACCTACGGGAGCGGAGCAGTAACCAAAGACGCGGGTGTAACCGCGGCGGACAGCTAGTATATATATAATATATATACAAGCCCAGTGTGCCTTGCATAAAAAAATCCAAATAAGACTCAGTTCACAGCCGTCTTACGGTCGCTACACTGGTGCAGAACAAGTCGAAATTAAGGTCGCGGGGAAGTCTATTGAAGCTAAGTGCACTTCTTATGCAAAAGACATTTCGCCTATAATAAGTACAAGCGAAAGGAACATTTAATATTGGCTGTCGACGGAACCCCTTTAGTTTGATTATAGTTAATGTTTATTTATTTTTCAATTACAATATCTTAGTGCAGCAGTAATCTTTCATTTCACAGTTCAATTAGTACTTTGTAAATTAATCTAACTGAAACCAGTATCCAATTTTTTTTCAAAGATTTCTGTTTGTGTTAAATATTTTATTATTTTCAACTCTCGTTATCTCAGTGAATGATAATGTAGCTTCCTAATAATGAATGAATTTTCAGAATTAGATCAGTAGTTTCGGATATTAGCACATTGAAACAAAGAAGCTGTTAATTACTCAAGTCCCACGTAATGAGACACGATTGATTTTCTATTGTTCTGACTTACCGGTAAGTCAGCCGGGGCTAATATTAGCATAGATTAATGGTCTGAATATGTCAAACAAACCCAGGTAATTAAAATTATAAATCAGGATTTTTGAAGTGAAAACTTCTTTAGCGGCGTTGAGCACTTTTTCTGTAATGGGTATAAAATCTTAAACTCGCGTCAGGACACGTGCGCGTCAGGACACGTGACCTGATCGAAAAAGCGTAGGACAGCGCAGGGCGCTTGCGCGAATGATAATTGTAATAGTTTTAAAGTTAAATTTTTAATGTAATATAAATTGTCATGTTTGTGTACGATAGCGCAATAAATGAATATTGTATTCTACCACATAAATGATAGTACTTTTATACTGATAAAGCAATTGGTGCAAAATTATTCCCTAACCATTCCAAAATATCAAACATGCTCAACGTTAATAATCAAGTTTTTACTTCTGCCGGCACTCCCGGAGTGCAACCCGTTTTTTTCTATAAAAAGACTACCAAAATTTCCCAACAATTTTCTCGATTTCACACTTAAAATGTCCTTCGTATCTTGCCTATAAATAGTAAATGTACGTATATTTTATTCCCCGTATTTGAACAAGGTTTGAACTCACCACAATCACACTAAATGCGGTTTCAATTAGTACTTTGATAGTAGTCGAAGTTTCTCTTACAACGTTTTATTCGTCGAAGATCAAATGAGATTTACATTCGCTATAAACCACTTTCTGTAGAATATCTAGTAATAATCATTACTATTTTCTCATAAGCCTATCTAGATTAAGTAATTGGATTGAGTGAAATATTATAATGTTAGCTTCTGTCCGCGACTTTGTCCGCGACAAAGTTAATATATTATCCCACGGGAACTGTACCTACTTGTACTGTAGCCTACTTTTTATCCCGGAGAAATTCCGGGATAAAAAGTAGGCTATGTAGTACCATTCCAGATTATAATCTATATTTGTGCATAATTTCATCTAGATCCGTTTAGCCGTTTTGGTGTGATTGAGTAACAATTACCATATAAGATTGATTATGTTAATGACTGTGTTAGGGT
This sequence comes from Hoplodrina blanda, assembly GCA_949316365.1. Classification (NCBI taxonomy): domain Eukaryota; kingdom Metazoa; phylum Arthropoda; class Insecta; order Lepidoptera; family Noctuidae; genus Hoplodrina; species Hoplodrina blanda. Next base: position 11,216,658 of record OX438585.1, read on the forward strand.
CAGTTCACACCGAGACGCGACGCTGCGTGCACACTTTAAAAGAGCGACTCAAAATATAACTTTATTTTCTACACGAAAAGATACACATTTCATTATAAGAATTTAGAATACGTTACACCACGCAGCACTACGTCGCGATGCGTCGCTCTACATCGCGACGCAGCGGTGAATCGCCGGTACGCGCGACGTGCAAGAGCGGCGACGTTGCGATGCGTCTCGCGGCGGCGCGCGGCGCAGCGCGAAGTCACTGGCCTCTTCCAGTATCGTCACGTTGCGTCGCGTCTCGGTGTGAACTGACCCTTAGGTTTGGTTTTTGTAAAAACCTAATTGAAAAGAGTGTCTGTGGAGTTACTTGCTCGTTCTTCTCCATAGAGGCCTTCCTCCGTTTTGGAACGAGCAACTAGCTTCCACTTTCTGTCTAACGGACCGAATCCTTGACAATTGAAAAGTGCCTGTAAATAGTCTAAACGAAATAAATGTTTTGACTTTGACTTTTGACTTTGAGTATTAGTTTTTGTAAAAGAACATCTACTAAGGTTCGACGAACTTACAACTTTTAAAGACAGTTCACTGCTCCCAGCCTTAAAAGAATACAGTAGGTAAGTTAAAGTTTTTATAAAAACTGTCACGTACTTTAATTCAATATAAGCGTCGTCCACATATATTGTATGTATTACTGTGCGGTTTACGCGACTGGGGTTCGCAGTCGCACCATCTGTCGTCCTACGCTTAACGAAGATTTAGTGATCTAACACGCGGTACACGGCCGTGGTAGGTTTTTATACAAGCAGCTAGCAAGTAAGTCAAAAGGTTAAGATATTATTAGAACGTTCTTTCGGCAGACGTCAGGGTCTATATTAGGTGAAGAATTGAGATAAATATTAATTTACCATTGCTAGTTTAGGAGCTCGGGAATCTGTTACTGCGTTAAATGTATGTTATGGACGAATTAATATTATTATACTAGCTTCTGCCTATGGCTTCGTCCGCGTCAAAGTTGATATATTATTACGCGAGAACCATAATGTTTTCCTGGATAAAATGTAGCCTACCTATGTGCTATTTCAGACTAATCTATATCTGAATTACATCTAGATCTGTTCAGCCGTTCTGGCGCCATTAAGTAACAGACATCCATCTATCTATTCAAATGAAAAGCAATTTTTTTTATACAGCAAAATATATTAATTAAACAGAAAAACATCATTTAATTTTCTCCAATAAAAGTAAGCAAAGCAAAAAATACGAGTACATTTTGTAATGAACGAATATCAGTTGGGCAAATCCGGGTTTCTAAAATCATAACACACAGTGTTTATATTCAGGCAAAACCAATTAAATGCATGCATACATCTCGTGATCACTGTTTATTTTCAATTATTTCATACAGTCTATTCATTTGTAGCTAAACGGTGCTAGATGTAAACGAGCAATATGGATAGGGTTGCCAAGCACATGAGAAGAGAAGACTTTACGTTATGAAAGTCGATTTTCCTACATTGGAAAATAATAATCCTAGAAAATGTACACACATCAAAAGTGTCTAGGGATCAACATCCCTAAACAATGTTAGGGATGTTGATCCCTAGACACTTTTGATGTGTATGTTTACTGTTTGTGTAATGTGCTATGTGTGTGGTTTTTTTTCATTTGAAACATTTTAGTTTACTTATATTAAATTATATAGGTACAAAGAAGAAATCTAAAGTTAATAGTCGAAACTTATGTGCATAAATGAATGAATATGAACTATGTTCTTATGTACAGTAGTAGAAATTTCTTAACTTATAATACTTTATTCACATACCTTATTTTTATTTGGTAAATAAAAGAAACAATATATATACGGCCTGAAGCCGAAAGCGTAACACGTCCTGCTATCGAGTGACAACCCTAAATATGGATATCACTGTATAATGCCGGGATATAAGTGCGTGTAATGTAAATTGAACTCTATAACGATTAATCAAAGCGGTGGCGGTGTTGCAGATAATTTGTAGGTTGTATTATATTACAATTAAGAGTTCTCTGTACCAGTATTACTGCACCATATATTATTATTATATTACTTTCCGAGGTTGACTATTCAGTGCGACAATAATTAAATGAATTGAATTGTTTGATGACACGGTTGAGGCTGAGCGATTGGCTACTGAATTGCGTGTCACGGGTTCGATTTCCGCACGAAACAAATATTTGTATAGCCCTATGGGTAGTTATTTCGGTCTGGTTGCTTGTGTAAGTTTATAAATTTACCCACAATACAGAAGAAAATCCTAGTGTGGGGCAACATTTTTTTTAAAGAAGAATTTGGAGTTTAATTGTTTCAAAAAAATGTTTTTGTATAATTTTATCATATAACGAGGTGGTAAGTTTTGTACAATCTAACAATATTAGAAGCATATAAAAAGGCAGATTTTCGATTGGAAATCATAGGGTTTCGTAATGATCATCAATTACGCCTACGTTTAATGAGCTCCTATAAGTCTTTCCTTTGACTCTTACTACAAAAGTGTTATTAATATTATTCTCTCAACCGAATAAATAAATAAATAAAACAAAAAACAAATAAAAAGTATGTGTGAAAACTGCATAGGTTCAAACATGCTTCCATCACTCTTATCGTACGATAGGACGACAATACACTGACACGACCGAGGAGAGATCAGGCGCAGGGTCAACTAGTTTACGTACTTTCTGAGGCATAGGAGAATCACACCACCGAAAAATGATAACAGAATAAAATGAAAATATACTTACTCATATTATTGCTGTTAAAAATGTACCATAGTAGTTCCTGCGTAGCTGCCTACGCCGTAGCAGGCTACGCCGTAGCTTGCTACATCATGGCCTGATTTCGCAGACTCCAAACATTTCTGTTGCTGTTGCCGTCTTTACTTTACAGTCGAATGACTAAGATCGATTTGGAACACTACTACCTACAGAAGCCAATGCATTCATGACGATCGCATAAATTGTTGTTTGACCTAGTTGAACGTCTGACGTTAAGCTGAGCCTTTAGCTACATTGTTACTAGGATGCTTGGGTACGCAAATCTTCACTTTGAAGACGGTGTAGCGGTGCGCTTATCAAAAAGCTGCGGATAGGCAAGGCTAGGCGAGGCGAGGCAAGGCAAGCCTCGTGTTTGGCGCAGCGTTCTCTTTGTAGCTCGGTAAAGATAAGCTGCAAAGTTGATACAATTTCTATAGTATTGTCAATGTAGTTTGTAGTTCTGCATACTTTGTTGTTATATTTTGTGTTCGAGAGTTCGGAGTTGAGAAGTTTGTGAACGTTTTGTTGGTGTGTATAGTTAGTGCAAATTAGCTGTCTGGACTTTGCCTGATAACTGTTACAGAACTATACAAGGTGCACTTTTGGAACCTCGTCAAATTCAAGTAGGGAAATGTGCTAGTGATTCTCAACACGAATCAATATTAAAATCATCATCATATCAGCCGACCGACGTCCACTACTGGACATAGACCTCCACTAAAGACAACCACAACGGCGGGTCCCGCGCGATACTAAAGTAAAAAAATATTTTTTTGGAGATTTTCGAATTCCATATAACCATCTTGCCGCTAGGTTTAGGCAGGCGAGACGATGAACTGGCAAGCACACTGTGATAATTATAGTCACACGACACGTCTACTACGTACGCAACAGGGTGATTCTGTTCTTTGAAAGAAGTGTATTCTGAAATCGTAATTTTATTAATTTATTTATATCTTTTATGACTACCTCCTGAAATTTGACTAAGATGCAAAACTGGTGTTTGTTGTTTCTAAAGCTTTTTGGCTTACACTTTTGTAAGAAAACATCAATTCAAATACACCCACCAAATTGTACATAATGCCTCGTTACTCCGTCGTAAATCCGCACTTTATACCAGAGAGAAGTAACGTTAATGCTTCTAAAAAATGTTACAGCTTAACATCTTCACGGGGTCTATAAATTCCATTTTGTGTGTAAGTACCTCTTCGTTTATGACCTACTCTGGTCACAGGGGTATTCTGATTTGATACAAAGAATCTTTAATTGTTTTTTTGGAACTGTTTTTAGGCAGTAGTTCGTGGCTAAGTAATAACAGCTGCACGGGTAAAGTTACGCTTGTCGGGGTTGGGCCGTGGATGGGTGACCATAGATGAAAAGATGGGTCAGGTAATGCAGGACACTTACCTACTGTACATGGAAGTGCATCTTGTGATCACACTTCATTCCTACTCTATTAAAGAAGAGGTATTTGCAAGCCGCTTCCAACCGGTTCTATTGAAAATCAAAGTCAAAGTCAAAGTCAAAACATTTATTTCAATTAGACCATTTACAGGCACTTTTGAATTGTCAAGGAGTCGGTCAGTTAGTCCGAAAAATGAAGCTAGTTGCTCGTTCCAAAACGGAGGTAGGCCTCTATGGAGAAGAACGAGCAAGAAACTCCACGGCACTCTTTTAAATTAGGTTTTTACAAAATCCTGGTTACATTATTGTTGTTGATTCTACATGTGATCACAATGAAGATGAATATAATACAGTAGTTAAAAATAATAAAAATAAAGATGTAGAGGAGGCCTATGTTCAGCATTGGACGTCCTACGGCTGATATGATGATGATTTGCCCCTTATACAGACCTACTTTTCCGGATCGGCTTCCAGTCTAACCAGATACAGCTGAATACCAGTGTTTCACATGGAGCGACTGTCTATCTGACCTCCACAGCCCAGTTACTAGATAATACGATATCCCTTTGGTAAAATTGGTTGTCAAATTTCGGACTTTGTCCCGTAACGACTGTTAAAGATCTACATATGACAGCCGGAACCAAAGGCTTTTCAAAGTAATATTTTTAATATTCAGCGGTATTTTTTTAATTTTGTTAAAACACCTTTTCTAAAAATTTATAAACAAATTCTCGTAAGTACCAAAGTTTTTTGTTTTTGTATAGTTACGTATTTTCTTTTAACTTATCATAAGCCTGATTACCCCAAAGGTTAGCGTAAACACTGAACTAAGGAAAAACAAATTGTTCGCAAAGAAATTGTTTAAACTTGATGTCATAAACAGTTTATACTTTGACTTGGGGTTTCATTTTTTCTTGTTTTCCTTTAGAGTCTAAGCAAACAGTTTTTAAGTGTTTGTATATGATATTGTTAAGGGAAGATTAAAAAAGATTTTTTATTGTATTTTGAACTTTCAGTCTTTGTGATAAGCCTCTTAGGTAAAATATTGTCCCTAGGTCTTCGGTTTTTCGCTGACTCAAGTTGATATTCAGCTTAAATATTAATGAGTGTTATTAATGATCTCTGAATGCACTGTTCTTTAATATTAAACGTGACTTATATTAAGTGATGTATTATGAAAATATTATACTGAACCCACACTCGCAAAAATTATGAGCAAAACCAAATTCTAAGCAGAGGTCCAAAATTTTTTATTCGTTAAAAAGTCATCATCTGCCTAGCCTTTTCCCAACTACGTTGGGGTCGGCTTCCAGTCTGACCGGATGCAGCTGAATACCAGTATTTTACATGGAGAGACTGCACAACCCAGTAACTGGGTAAATACCCCTTGGTAAGACTGGTTGTCAGATTTTCGGGCTTCTGACGACCCGTAACGACTGTCAAAGATCCACGTTTGACAGCCGGGACGGAATGATGTCAGTGATGTCTAAAATACACTTAGAAAGTAAAAACAGTTTAATTAGGTGCCGTTTAAGATAAAATAAGAAAATCAAATTGTTAATGTCAATAAAATAAGACCATTATAAGGTACTTTTGAATGTCATTTAAATGCCAAATAAAATAGATACGAAAACCACAATTAATAATACATCCAATAGCAGAGGGACAAAAATACGAACAAGTTTGTAATCACTAGACCACACTTACATCACTTTGTTAGTATATTTTCTATCTTTTAATTTTATTTTTTAACTAGCGACCCGCCCCGGCTTCGCACGGGTGCATGTATTATACATATAAAACTTCCTCTTGAATCACTCTATCTATTAAAAAAAACCGCATCAAAATCCGTTGCGTAGTTTTAAAGATCTAAGCATATATAGGGACAGACAGACAGAAAAAGCGACTTTGTTTTATACTATATAGTGATGATATTTCATAGCAAAGTAAAGTACTAATATTACTTATAACATCGTTTTGGTTTGTACTGTAAAGATGTTATAATTGTGTGTAATAAGTAAATAAATAATAAATAAAAGTCACAATAAAAAAACAATTCCAAAATCCTCCTTACCATGAAACTCATGTACCTATTCAAGTAACGTATTCTATAAATGGGCTCATTTGTACCGGTCTACCGGATCCGGCCCTTATTTAATCACCATTACGACTTCCCGTGTTGACGGGTATTAGCCCTAGCCACTCCTGGAGTCAGTGTGTGGGCACAGGAGTCGAAGTAACGAAGATATACAGCCGACGCATGCGACCCATTCTTTTCTTGAAGCTAATAATATAAAAGGCAATGGAGAGAAATATGACGATCGTGTTTTGTTTTGGTTGTGTTATTGATAAGCGATTTTTTCTAGTTTAGCTTGCTTTGCTTTTGTGGAAGATACCACAGTTTTGCATATATTACGTAGGTTACTATACTATCAAACTGAGGGAGATTTTAAACAGAATTTAATACGGTTGGATAGTACCTACACACCAACATTTTCATGTCACAACTTTTAATAACACACATTTTCATTTAATTGTATATATTCATTTAGTTGCTTTGAACTTAATACGTAGTTAGTCAATTGAGTTAGTAAATAAATGACAACACAGTTTGCTATTATGTACAAAATCTACGGGGTATCGCTTTTTAACAGCTCAAAAAAAGTATATCAATAATTATTTGGTGTTGTTTACTACTCAGTTTATAAAATTTGAGCAATATCAGATTAGTACATAGTTGCTTTATTAGTGCAAGTTGAGACATAACTTGTACGTATGTTTATTGTTATTTTATTTTTTTGTCTAATTTTTTTTTTAATTTTTATTTGTTCTCTTCTCACACCTGTTATTCCAATCCACTTTTACATAATCAGAATATTGTCGATAAAGGCATTTCTTGAAATAGAATAGAATAGATATAACTGAATATGACAGCTGTCAAATGGTATTTCTTAGATTTGGAGAACAATACGACCTTACTTATACGTAACATATAGTTTTACGTAATGTTAATCTCTAGTAGTTACCTATACTCGTTTCATTATTTATTTATTTATTCAGGTTTGCCGACATCTTCTGTATGATTCGATCTTAATATTACGTATTATCGATTACGGACTTACACAGTCGCTATTTTTCAGAGAGTGCAGCTAAAAATAAGTTAAAGATTTTATTGTATTAAATCAAGGAGGGGTCGCTCTAGGAAGACCTACACTGATCTTATTGGTGAGGTTCTTCAGAAAGGTCAGATACTCGTAACCGGCGTGCTTGTATGACGAGATGTATGAACGTAGATGAGGCGAAAGGAGTATGTAAGGATCGTAGCAGGTGGCGTTTTGTGGTTTCTGCCTACCCCCATGGGAAAAGGCGTGAGTTTATGTATGTGTATATTTTATTAAATATTATACAGCGCACTTGACCGCCTTTTATAAACTTTTGTTCGCATAATAGGCTATTCACTCTAACCTACAAAACTTGTTACATCTAGCTGAATATGTTCTCCCTAACATAACTTAACTATGACATAGACTTTATGGTTAGCGAAACACGCGTCTAAGTTAATCTAACTTAGTTATTAAGTTAAGTTGGCACTCACACGACGGCTAGACGTTATTTCTCTCTAGTGACTATAATGGATGATATTGAGTATTCGATTACTCTTAGAAGATTTAATATTTCAATAAAAGCAAGTATTAATTATATGTACTATAATAGAAACACACATGAGACATACATGTACAGTAGCGGCGGTCATAAGTGGAGTAGGAATCTACAAAGCAAATCGATTGACACTTTGGTTAAACTTACGACCTTTCGACGTCGTGTGCGAATTTTGAGGTGTAGGTACGTAGGTACTGTGTTATTACATTCAAAAGTGCCTTATAATGCCTAATTAAATAAATGATTTGACTTTGACTGTAACTTTGAATACATCACTTATACACACAGATGTAGGTATGGCCTGTACCCCGTGTTCACAGCAATTAAAACCTTAGCATGCTACTGCACTTATGACCGCTACTGTACGTACATGTATGTTGTACATACATGAGATATTAAATTATTTCTCAAAGACTTAAATTGTAAGGTTCTGTTACGCAAACGGTGCCAAACGGGATCCTAATACTAAGACTCAGTTGTTTGTCCGTCTCTCGCAGGGCTATACCATTTGAACGGTAGAGACACGTGAAATTGTAATTGTGTTTATTACTCCCTGCCGGGGTCGCGGGACGTCTAAACAGGATACCGTGGCCCCGGAACGCAAAGGGCAACAAAAGGAACAGGGTGGTTTTTAGTCAGTAAAAGTCTGAAAGTCCCTCCGCCCCACCCAGGGCGGAAGGACTCATTTGATGATTTTTACCACGCCAAAAAAAAAAGTGTTTATTACTATGGCCGCCATAACAAAAAAAAAACGGGTTGCACTCCGGGAGTGCCGGCAGAAGTGAAAACTTGATTATTAACGTTTACGTTTACGTTTAACATACACGAACATTCGCGCAAGCGCCCTGCGCTGTCTAAACGAAACAGTAGGCCCAGGCATACATTTTCGCCGCGCCGTAGAGAGGGGATAGCTGTCTACTCTCCATCCGTCTTACGCTTTTTCGATCAGGTCACGTGTTCTGACGCGCACGTGTCCTGACGCGAGTTTAAGATTTTATACCCATTACAGAAAAAGTGCTCAACGCCGCTAAAGAAGTTTTCACTTCAAAAACAAAAAGTAAACACTAAAGAAGGTTCCCATGCATGAAACGTGTTATTTTAAAGTAGTGCTAAATATTGTTCGATGGTGCGGAACCCTTCGTGTGTGCGTGCGACTCACAGTTGGCTGTTTTTTTTTCGTTAATTCAACCACACAGTACGCTTATTGTAATATTTATTCCATTTTCATAAATAATCTCTGCGGTAACGAAATTATTCTCGATCTTGGCGCAAAAGCGTAATACCATGTAACCACAAAAACGTTATATAAGAAATCTGTTATTACCCGAGACGAGTTTGTCTCAGCGACAGACACTACAATATTAGATTTGTCTCCGATTCAAAGCGCGTTACAGCGGCAGACAGCGTGATAATAAATCGTTATACCTACAGGGTGTGAAAAGACACATCACTATATATGTATACTGCCCATCAAACTAAGCAGCATTGAGCAAAAAATATTTTCTGGAAAATAGATCTTATTGCTAGTGTGATAAATCACTGTTTAAGATAGTGCGCAATGTAACGCACGCAAAACATTGTACTTACAGGTGCATCCAATAGGACAGGGGTCATGGGCGTATTTAAAGTTTAGTTGTTACTTTTAAAATTTGAATTTGGAAAAGTACATGATAGAAAGATGCAACTTTGACCTTTAATATCTTGGTAGCTTGAAGGTTCCTAGGTAAGGTCTAGAAAAAAAAATGATCGCAATGATGAATGATGTTGGTGACACGGTTGGCGTAGTGGCCGAGAGATTGAGAGATTCCCGCACGGAACAAATATTTGTATGGCCTACAGATAGTTGTAACGTGTGGGACTGTTTGTGTATGTAAGTTTATATGTTTGTAAATGCACCTTTTTTTTTATGTGGTAAAAATCATCAAATTGGTCCTTTCGCCCTGGGACTGTCAGACTTTTACTTACTAAAAAACTACTCTGTTCCTTCTGTTGCCCTTTACGTTCCAGAGCCACGGCATCCTGTTAAGACGTCCCGCAGCCCCGGCAGGCGTTTGGCCCCGTTCCTAGTACTGGGAAACGTTTTTATAAAACCAACTAAGTTGCTGGATGTGGGCAGCGCAGGACTGGTTATTGTGGCTATCTTTAGGGAAGACCTATGTTCAGTAGTGGACGTCGTTCAGCTAAAATGTAAACCAATGATGGGAACAGCACGTAACTTTCGGCATGTTAAGTGTATTTTCACACCCTTTATATGAAGGAATGACGCCGCGGAATCCTCGTACAAACGTCCTTCAATGTCTGAATGTCACAGAAGTAATAAAGCCACTGAATCAGCATTTTTATTTTTCTTATTTCGTTTGAAATATTTTCATTAGAATTTGTGTTAAGCTCACAATTTAAAAAAGTGGCTAATTTTGGCTTTGTCTTAATCAAGTTTTCTTGAATGTCGTGATGGCTCAGTGGTTAAAGCACCCGCCCCTCATAAATGAGGCTGTGGGTTCACAACCGGGCACGGGCAAGTACCAATGTGTTTTTTTCTATTTCATATGATATTTGTGAAGGAATACAACGTGCGGAAACCGGGACTAGTAATTAAAATAAGTCTGAAATCGCAAATCCGTTTAAGGCAAGCGTAGTGATCAATGCTCATGCCTTCTCATTATGAGAAGAGGCTTTTGCTCTGCAGTGGGACAGTAATAGGCTTGTATTATTAATTTATTAATAATTTTTTCAGGTAGCAGCTGAAAAGACAAATAAGGCTTTCAGAATGTAATTATACCTGACGGTTTTCTTTTGTAGAACAAATTATTATTAAAAAAAAGTAAGTAAGAAACCTTTGATGATATCTTTTATTAAATTCTTAAAATAACTTCTATGTATACTAATATTATAAAGCTGTTTGTTTGTTTATACTACTGATCCGATTCTGAAAATTGTTTTGTTTATAGCAAGCTTCTTTATTCTTGGGTGCTATAAGCTATTTCATCACCAAAATAATAATAATATTATAAGAAAATTCACACGGACAAAGTCCCAAGCAAAAGCTAGTACTGTAATGTTTTATATTATTTTTAATTAAAAATCAGATGAAAATGTTAACTTTGTAAGACAGACTGAATATCTCTCTTTATTCTGTTGTTGTCTGTACCTACTATGGTTTCTATAAGCTAAATTTTAAGGTAAAAAAAATTAAGAATTCATAAAAAAATCCACGTGGAGGAAATTAACAAAAGCTAAATGTTAATAAAAGAAAACGTCTAGCTTCGAATACAAAATGGTGAACGGTCAAATATTACGCTTGTAATCCCCGGAGGTTAGGCAGAGCTACATTTCGCCAGTTTTGTATAAGTTCCATGTAATAGGGGGCGAGCTTATTACCATCAACCGGGCCCAAAAACTCCGAGGCTGCTACTGAGGAATTCTTGACGGAAAAACCTAATAACACTCTGCCCAACCTGGGAATCGAACCTAAGGCCTCATGCTCAGCAGTCATGCTCTGCGACCAGTACAACGAGGCAGTCTATGATGAAAGGTCATTCATAACAAAATTAAATAGGTGAATAATATTAATATCTCGCTAAACTTTTAAAGGTCACCGCCAAACTAATCTGTTCATAAGTTATCATCATTCGACCATTTGCTGTGCGCCATATTGTACCCCCTTTTATTGCCTAAGTTGGCTCCTTCACCGCGCACATGATTTGTGTGAGTTTACCATATAATACCATAATTTGTATATATCGTGGCCTGTTTAGTTCGAAGCGTATTCGGCGTGTTTTCGTCTAGACCATAAATATACCGCAGAACTGAATTTATTGAGGAAGTGGAATTATTTCTGTGATTTATAAATGCGATCTTTATACCTTTGCGCGGTGGTTTGGTCAGGAGCTTTTAAGGTATTAAAGATTTTGTGTGCTTTTTTTTAACTGTAAAATATGACCTATTATTAATGGCTATCTTTAGGGGAGGCATATATCTAGCAGTGAACGTCGTTTGGCTGATAATAATAATGAAAGTTGAAAAAACATTGCACAGATGAAATTACTAATTTAATGATTTTATACTCAAAACTATTTTGTTTTCAACATAATCATAATCATCATGCCTAGCCTTTTCCCAACTATGTTGGGGTCGGCTTCCAGTCTAACCAGATGCAGCTGAATACCAGTATTTTACATGGAGCGACTGCTTATCTGACCTCCACAACCCAGTAACTGGGTAATACCCCTTGGTAAGACTGGTTGTCAGACTTTCGGGCTTCAGATGACCCGTAACGACCGAACGGTTCAACATGATCATAATACTCATCAATAATGTGATGTAGCTTTGTATTAGTGAAAGAGCTTCTGTAATTAGACAAGCACTTCCAGAGATTACTCTCTTACAAACAAACAATTCTACCTCTTAAAAAATAAGTTAAGATTATGATTGAGCGTAACTAAGGCACTTTCCTTAATCATTATTTATATAACGCTTTAATTTTTCTTCAAAACATTTTACGATTTTTATCCCTTTCACAAGCTTTTGCTTGATTACGGATTCCTAATTTTTTATATTTCTTGTAGCTTCTAGCACTCAAGGATAACATATATAAATATACATATATATGGATAAATATTTCAGAATCGGACCTACTAGTACAAAAAAAAACAGATTTTTTAGCTTATACATTACTTACGCCATTTAATCCGACTTGTACTGTCGGTTATAGCTGTTGCTTGACCCACCCCACTGGCTCACTGGCCAGTTAGGTGGGTCAATCAATGGCTATAACCGACTGTACATTACACAAGCTCCTACATACTATTTACCCAATTAACTTCCAAACAAAATGGAAATTAATTTCAGAATTTTCTAAAACACCTAGCACGTCCACTGACCTGGTTTAGATTTATAGCCACTTACCATATTGAAGCACATGGACCTAAACGTATGTGCTCCGAGCAAGGCGCTGATCTGTTGAATTTAACAAATGGCCGACATCTTTCGCGGCGCCGCCAATTTAGGCAGATGGCGCCCTGTACAGTTGTTTAGATAAAAGAGGAGCAACTGATGCGTTCACATCGCGAGGGTTTGTGTCCTTACTTACTCATGAACTGGTTTGCTTGGGGCCTTGAAACATATATGATGTTTTTGTATGATTTAAAGATTGTATTGTGTTTTTTTACTTCTCGCATTTTGTTTTATTTTTGGGGTTTGCTGAAACTTATCTGTAGAAAGGTTTATCACGGTGTGTTGTTTAGGCCAAGTACCTAGTTACCTATACACACCGAGTAATGGTAGGTAATGATTTTGTCTATAACCTATTCAAACTGTTTTATTTTATTAGAATATGAAATGGCTGATTTTCAATTGTTTAAATAATACTTGATAGTTACGCCGAAATAATAAATGATTTTTAAATTATTTTGTAAGAAATACTTAACATTTTTATTTATTAAGTTAAACTCTATGTTTTGATAGTACCTACCTACCTATTAAGAGGAAATCGTTCTGCCGAGGGAAATCAACCATCAAAACAGCGTGTATATTTGTAAAGAATTTATCTTCTTTAACGTCAGTTTATTTTGTTAATTTGAGCTAAAACTTTCTCGTTCATACAGTTGTTCACGTGATCTCTTCTGGGTCAAGAGATTAATCACTTATACGAGTATCAAAAGTTTTATATAAAGTTTTGATTGAAGAGGAAATATTTGTATTTCTATATGTTTGTAACGAATTAGCTCAAAAATAACTGGACCGATTTTAAAAATTCTTTCACCATTTAGAATGCTACATTATCCTTGAATAACATAGGCTATAATTTATTCCTAAAAAAGATTGTATTTACATTGCACCCGTGCGAAGCCGGGGCAGGTCACTTGTTCCTAAAAAATATGAAAATTATTCGCAAAACTTACAACAACTAGGTCGTCGAGGTTTGATAAAATTGCTCCCTTGAACAACATCTCTAAAAAAACTACCTCCTTTGTGTCCTCCACGAAAGCCCGGGAGACGTCCTCCATTCGCACCAATTGTTTGAATAAAACCTCTTTTGAGAACTAGTCTAGAAAAAGAAATATCTTTACTTAATGTAATAAAGCTAAACAGTTTTCTGTTTGTTCCAACGTGTTTGTCTAATCTCTGGAACTACGAGTTGTAATGGAAAAATCTTCTTTTATATAATAGCCAGATTCATGTATAGGCTTAAAAGCTACACTTAAAAGGCTTTTAGAGGAGTGAGGAACAGGGTGTAAAGTTTCTCATTCTCTGTTGAAAAGGGATCCTCCGACCAGACGGGTGTTATGTCTGGTGGACTACTGCCCGACGGTTGTTGTCGGGATTTTATATACGTATGCTAACGTCGCGCAGAACTTTGATTGCGCGATGTAGGAATTGTCTGTTCTAGTTCACATGCTGTGCAATAGACGTCGCTACAGGCTTGTAAATTTTAAAAGAGAAAGTACGCAGTTTTTGCCCAGTCTTCCCCATACGAAAATGGTTTATGGAAGGGGTAACTAGATTCAATTCCTTTTTTTTTCTAGTAGGTATACACAACAGATAGGTATGCAGGGTCGTCAGATATAGTTGAAGTTTTCTTAGAAACCAATGGATGTTTTCGAATGTAATTCAATTTAAAACGTAGATAATAAATAGTTCTTTATTTAGGTTAAGTTTCAGTCAAAAACATCCATCGGTTTCTTAGATTTTAGGATTTTTCTTAGGTTTTGCTGACTGTACATGACGTTCAAAAGTGCCTTTAAATGGCCTAATTTTAATAAATGATTTGACTTTGACTTTAGCTATTATAACATCACACCACGACCGACAGGTGCAGAGCAGTAACCGAAGACTTAACGCGAGTGAAATAAATCACTCAGACGAAGTCGCGGGTAGTAGCTAGCATGCAATAAGTTTTATTCTACGTTATCGTAGAACTAGGAGTACGTAGCCAGTATGACAGGGGTGATTACTGATATCTGATCTCATTTCAGTTCACGTCAGAGTCAGCTGGTCTGATCAGAGAGAGATCTTGGCGTTTAATTAAAAATTTTCTTTTGTAACAGAGTTACAGTTATAACTGAGAGGATTCCGATTATTTTAAGAAATTGAATTAGGTAGTTGAAATTTGTAAGAATATCGGGTAGATAAGAAATTAATTAAGAAGTGGGTAGGATATAAGGCAAGTGGGTCGAGTCTATCAAAAGATGTCCTATGCCTAACTGACGAATTTAGATTCAATTTAGGATAATAATATGTTTTTTTGGGCATCATTAATTTTATCATCGTAAAAAGATGGAATGGCATTGCCTAAATGTGAAGCAGAATAAGTTAAAACAAAAGAAGAGTACCATACCACCGTACAGTATTTGACACGGTTCTTGTATGGTGATTTAACTTTATTTTTTGTTGTTATACCGACCATAGTAATACACACTGTGAAAATATCAAGTGACTACCTATTTCGGTTCAAAAGATACAGCTCTATGACGAATGGACGAATACGCAGACAGCCGAGTTTCGGCAGCAGGGTCCCGCTTGGCACCCTTTACGCAACCCTAAAAAAAGGAGTTAACACAACTGCCAACAAAAAACCTACTTTTATTTTGCCTGTACACGCTTCTTGCTTTAGAAATCCCATTTATCTCAGCTCCATGTCCATGCCAAGGCAATTTTACTCAGAAACAAAAAACTTGAAAATATATTCAGTCAAATCGCGTTAAAAACTTCGCCAGTAATGTAGGTGTAGTACAAAGCTTTTGATGCAATTTCAACGTGAACACGCTTTAGCAAATTATTTATACTGGCGTAACCCAGTTTGTGTCTAGTTTGTTTATAAAAACTCTTGCCTACTCGCAATGTGACGAAAACAAGAAAATTGGTTCTGTGAAATGTGAAATTTTCCTTTTAGGTTTTTGAAGTAATTTTGGTAAAGTGGCTTTTGCCATCTCATTTTGACAAAATCAACTAGTTGTTAATTGAATAATACAAATTCAGCCTGTGACTTTATTCGTGTAGTATTTTTGAACCGGCGTTTAGTTACGTCTTTGGTTACTGACCCGCTTTTGTCGTAGCGTGATGTTATATCGCCACAGACCTTCCTCGAAAAACGGACTATAAAACGCAAAATCTGTTTTTTACATCGGCCTAGTAGTTCCTGAGATTAGTGCGTTCGAACAAACTAACAAATTCTTTAGCTTTATTATATGAGTACCTATATATTTTGATTTTGTGTTTTCTTTGACAGTAATTCTACCTTTTAGAAGGGCAACTACATAATTTTTTAAATTGTAAATGGCGTTTAAAAGTGCCGCTCAAAGGTCTTTAAAAAAATACTAATTTGACCATTGATTTTTCAATACACGAAGAAACTTCGCGTGAAGATACGCGAATTCACACGACGCCATCAGATTATGACCCTTATCGTCATCGTATTAAGTTCCATCTCAATTAATTCAAAGATTGACACGTCTCCGGTGTATCGTGACCATTATTCATCAGGTTAGATACATTCATTCCCACAGGGACATATGCTAATATTGTCATGATTAATTAATTCTAGAGAACCTTGCACTGAATTGAATATTTATTATTTGGAAACCATTATGTAAGCAATGTGTCGGAAAATGTGGGTTCTTGGTAAGATTTGAATACGATATGTACTCTATTTGAATAATTTTAAAGAGAATTGTAAATCTATTGGAACTTTTTACTGAGAAATTGTTGTCTATTTCTATTTTAGAGGAATGGTTGACAACCGTTCCAGTATCATTGTAAGAGGCAGAAATCGTTGCTTTGTGACAATACGAAATTCATAATTTCATAATGTAACATGCTGCGGTCCCCTATGAGTAAAGGGGTAGGTACACCTTCATAGTACCTTTTGTTGAATATTATTAGCATGTCGTGATTTATGTATATGTTTTGTTGGAGATCCATACTAATATAAGTGTCTGTTACACTTTTAACACAAAACCGATTTTTATGAAATTTGGTACGGAGTAAGGTTGAACCCTAAAAAAGGACATAGGCTACTTTTTAAACCGCGACTTCGTCTGCTTCCGCGATAACCGTTATTCGCGTGGACGAAGTCGCGGGCACACACTAGTCATGAATATAAGAACATCATAATTATTATCTAGCTCATAGCAGTATGGCGTCCCTCACAGCTGTCAAAAATCTTTCAACAGCAATAAAAAGTGTGGGACAACAGCGATGAAAAAGTTACTCCACAGCAATAATATCGTTTTAATAGCGATCAAAACTATTTCGTTAATGGACTCCCTATATAAACATAACATTAACACTAAACACGGTCGAAATTCTAACGTTACACCCAGAGCCGAAGTTTCACTAATTATATCCCAACTAAAAGGGTTTCTAAGCTTCGGTTCGTAAATAATTACAAGTTAGTGTTAGGTACATTCTTAAGCCAGGCTTTACCGCAGCCAATACGCACTGGAATTCGCCTTAGCCTGATCTTAATTAAATATTAGCCAGCTTGGGTTCGACGGATCGTAGACGCCCTATACTAAAGGCATGTATTGGCGTCTTAACATAATTATTTCGCATTAAGTTGATTCACATTTCTGATAGAATTATTGGTGAATTCGGTAAGAGATTATTTTAGTTGGATGTTCTTTCTAATAACGCTGGTACGGGAATAATGTATGGTGAAATACAAAATTGATAATAACGACTAATTTAGCTGTCTTTTATTAATTTGTAGTACTTTATATCTATTGTAGTATCTACAGTAGTTTTTGTTTTAGCTTCATAATCTTCACATTTTTATATTTTTTAATTAATTTACCTTTAATTATTGTAAAACTTTTAAAGAATAGGTAAGTATTGAGTTTCTTGTCCATACTTCTCTATATGAAATTACGTTTTGGAAGGGGCAACTAGATTTAATATTTTTTTTTCTTGTAAATGAAGTTAAAAATTCCTTTTAATGGTCTATTTGACTACGATTTGACTTTAAAAGAGAAAGACAAAATTCTGACAAAATAATTATGTATTTAAAAGTTAGTGTGCATTATTTTTCTTATAAAATGAGACCAAAATATAAGAGAAACGCGATAATTTCGGGAACAACCTCTACTTTTACCGAAATAATAACAAAAAAAACAAAGCTAATCGAAAAGCGGTAGTGGGTAGCACACAAAAAACCCTTTTCATCGTTCGTATCATTATAGTGGGTACAATGAAAAGTGCCCTCAAGATATTAACGGGCACCGTCTCAAAAGTTTAATAAAGCTTCTTTGTATTTAAATCCCCCATTTAACTTTGTCCCGACATAAGTCCTAGGATTAATGCCAAGACATTTTCAGTACTAGTAATACTTTTGGCGTTTTTAATCACACCAGTTCGCTATTGCCGTTAATTAAAATAATACTAGCAATCTTTCTTAGCTCTGTTTAGTCTGACTGATTTTGTTTAGAGATAATTTGTGTGATTTTACATTCTTTATTGTATACGACCTAAACAAGTGTATCCTTCACTGGCTTCTGCACGCGACTTTGTCTGCGAAGAAGTCCACCTTTGAAAGAAAGAAAAGAAAGAAAGAAAAACCATTTATTCACGTAGAAGTGACGCACAATACAAAATAATCCACCATACCCTAAACCCCCCCCTCCCCCTCCCCTTTACCATAAGTATAGCCTGCTAACTTTTACCCGCGAGTTCGTCTGTGTAAATGTCGGTTATCGCGGACGCAAACGAAGTCACCATCACATCAGTATTTATGGTATAGGGTACTTGACTTTCTATAAAAAGAAAGGATAAAAAGTAGTCTATGTCTTTCCTTGGGTTTCAAACATACCTCGTACCAAAATCTGTTTAGTAGTTTAGTAGTGATAGCGTAAGAGACAGGCGAACAGAGTTAACTTTCATATTTAATTTATTCTCGTTATATTAGTATGGATGGCACTTAGTAATAGTGTATCTTTATTGTATAAGTAAAAGATTTTTTGTAATCGGACCTTACCTCCTAAAAACAAAAAAAAATAATGTACAGAAATACAGATGTAAAAAAATAAGGTACAATTGAGTATAATATTTCTTTTCGCAACTTTAGTCTTGGTTTTTTCTTGGTGTAGGTAATAAGTACTTACGGATTAACCCTATCGCTGTAGGCACCCTAAAAATGACCAATACCTACAGTACTTTAAATGGGCAGTATCGTCCAACCGTAAATTGAGAAGGGTTACCCAGATCAGACAGTCGTTACCAGAAATTAGTTGCGTCAGCAATTCTATGTTCTAGTCAGGTTAAGATATCTGTTTCTTCAAGTAAATAATGAAAAGGAATCTTTAAAATGCTGGAACGGTTAAATAGCAATTTAGGTACTACAATTACCTATACTGGCCTATTATTGTCCCATAGTCGGGCAAAAGCCTCTTCTCATACTCTCATATTCTCAGTTGCTTTTTTTTTTGGGTGGATAAAGGATTTTTGTTCTATGATCAGAATGATACTCATATTTATTTTCCTCTTTGTTTTAATTGTTTCCTTTCATCAGTGATTAAGATATCCTTTCAAAGTATACGTTAATTGGAAAAACAAAACACATTAGTATTTGCCCGTGTCTGGTTGCGTAGGCGCAATCAAGAGAGCATGAGAGACGGTTGCCATAACCGCTGAGTCATCACGACTATCCTTAAATAATAAATAAAAACATTAAGAAAATTCGCAGGATATTCTCAAAAGACTAATATTAGAAGCTAAATGGCTAAAGTTTCATCTTCTCTAATAATTCATTATTAATTAAAACTTAAAACAATACGAGAAGTTTTCCTAAACTTTTCCGGGAAAAATTAAAGTTTAACACAAGAAATTAATGAGTTAGTAATTTGATTATGAGATTCGAATTCCTAAAGGGTGTATAAACACATTCTGCCATGTTAATTTCTGTTATTGTTATATATTAAGTTTAACCGTAATCTAAACACTTTTCGCTCGAGGCATTTCATTTTATCTACCTACATAAAACTTTTCGCTTTAACAGACTTATTATTTCTGGGCATTCTTGGAAAATATTTGATGAAGCAAACTTGATACTTTCTGAAACAAATTACGGAGATGTTGTTTTGTTATTTTTTGAGCAATCAATGTAGATAACATGCCTAAATATTATATGTATTTTTAGAAAAATAATATTATGTTAAGGCCCTTAAAAATATATGGATTTTTGTTACTAATCAACGTTATTATTTTATACAAATTTAACCATGCCTATATAATAACATAAAAAATAATAATTACCATGACCCTTTTCCGGAACCAAAATAACTTTGTATAGTTCATTAGCATTGATTTATTAGGTAAAGGAACATTTATAATATAATATAAATAAACGGTTTGACAGATTCATAATCATTTTGTACTGGTTACTTTCGAATTTACAATATTATAGTATACTAGCTTTTGCCCGCGACTTGGTCCGTGTAAATGTCGGACCCCCGTTCATCCCCTTAGAGGGTAAATTTTAAAAAATCCTTTCTTAGCGGATGCTTACGTCATAACATCTACCTGCATGCCAAATTTCAGCCCGATCCGTCCAGTGGTTTGGGCTGTGCGTTGATAGATCACTATGTCAGTCAGTCAGTCAGTCACCTTTGAGTTATATATATTTAGATAGAAGTATGGATATGTATTCTTAGATCTAAAATAGCTGAAATGAGCAAAAGTTCTATAAATAAAACCAATTCTATTTTTATAGGTATAAAGTTTATATTTAAAGAAATATTTTATCATTTATCTTAAGAGTTCTATAAATACGAAGTGCTTTAATTAAACATCCCGTTTCAATGTAAACAATATCTGGGGTAGTACTCCTTGTAATTATAATTTTAATTATGATCGTACTATAAAACCCTTACGACTTTTGGTGAATTTAATAAAGCTCCATTGTTTTATGATTATGATAAACTTAGTACTAAATAAGATCACAGAGTATGCAAAAATGGAATGTCCAATTTAAATTCTTTAGAATACTACTTTTAAATTTTCTGTTTTTTATCATCTCAAGGAGTTATTATGTTTGTGTAGACGCATATTGTTGAATGTTTATGTTTTTTTTATACGAATAAATTCAAAGTCGAAACCGGACTTTTAAATAAAAACTGTAAGGTCTTTTGCTGCATCCGCTGTTACGATCAATAGAACAATAGTTCACTATTAATATGTGTGAGATGTTCATGATACATAAGTACAATTATAATGTTTGTGACCAACGATAACTGTCAAGCAATATGTTGGCAAATAAATATTTCTTAAATCCATAACAATAAGAACTACATTTTCTTGTCTAAAATTCAAATCAGTATTGTTTACTCAAAAGCTCTTATCAAATCACATTATCTATCTGTCTACCTACTCATCCTCCATTCTTATTACTCCATGTTTTAGTTTAAAGGTTGTATATTTTATCTTCTCTGTCAGAAATGATACTACGAAAATACGGACACGCTGTTTCGGGCACGTTGCAGGATTAAGTTTTTGCACCGTTGTAGTTTATGAATTAGTGGTGAAACAAAGGATTTACCTTTTGAGTTAGTTTGGTATATCTTTTAAGTTTATATACAGTTTCATGTAAAGCGCTTTTAAGTTTTACTTAAGTTAGCACTACAGACGATTGTTCTCCCAGCAGAAAAGTCTCTTAGCGGCAAAATGTAATTTAGTTTGAGTAGTAGGTCATATTTTTTTGCCATACATTCAATACATGACTCTAGAACCCCCAGCGTATATAAATTGTTGTTTAATTGAACAAAAATTAGTCAAAATGTATGGAACAGCTGATTATTTATTAACCGATAAAAATGTTATTACTTGAGGGTGTAGAATTATTTGTTGACACACAACATCACGCTTGTAATCCCCGAAGGGTTAGGCAGATACTTATTTCGCCAGTTATGTTTAAGTCCCATGAAATAGAGGGCGAGCCTATTGCCATCAACCGGACACAAATCCAGACTCCGAGGCTGCTACTGAGAAATTTCTGATAGATAAACCCAATAACACTTTGCCCGACCTGGGAATCGAACCCAAGACCTCATGCTCAGCAGTCGTACTTTGCGACCACTAGATCAACAAGGCAATTAAGGGAGTCAGTCATTTGCTGAATCCATGTTAAAAGTCGTTACGTTGTCCCATCCCTTATAATAATATCATTGTTACTTTGAAAAAGCAGCCATAAGTTTGCCTACTGAAAGAGAACCCCATGAATGTTCAGAAAGATTCCCCAGATCTTGTCACTTAACAAAACAAACGAAAAACAACAAAAAATGGCTACATATCAAGTTACGAAGTAAGGAAAACGCCTTCCCGAGTTTTCGTATTAATACGAGAAGTGTCCGTATCGAAACAGTTACCCGAAACTTCGTATTTTGTTCTCCGATATCCGAAATTGAAATCCATTTAAGTCATGCACGGGCGTTCGTCGTATGCCAGTTGTTTGGATCAGTTAGACTTTTTCTTTTAGGTAACATTTCCGAGTGGAAATTTTAGCAATACCCATACGTTTTATGGACGCGGTATAATCCA
Organism: Hoplodrina blanda; assembly: GCA_949316365.1. Classification (NCBI taxonomy): domain Eukaryota; kingdom Metazoa; phylum Arthropoda; class Insecta; order Lepidoptera; family Noctuidae; genus Hoplodrina; species Hoplodrina blanda. Next base: position 11,239,020 of record OX438585.1, read on the forward strand.
ATATTGGTTGTATCGAAGACAAATGTGTTTGTCTTTTTTATTAGTATCGGGATATCGATGTTTGTTAGTCAATCATTGAATAAATGAAGATAGATTGAAGTGAATCCAGCAAGCTAGAAGTCTGAGTTTCATTATTACGCGTTATTGTTTCATTTGCTCAACTCATTATCTTAACGCATTCAATTAAATCTTTCTTTATTGTTAAGACAGCTTCTACGGTACCTGCGATTTGCGTCAAAGTTAATATTATCCTATGGGAACCGTCCATTTTTCCGGGGTAAAAAGTAGCTTATGTACTATTCCAGACTATAATATTATATCTCTGAACGAAATTTTATCTAGATTCGGTTAGTCGCTTTGGCGTGATTTAGTAATAAACATACATCCAAATTTTCGCATTTACAAGACAAGTATAGTTGTAAGATTGTCAGATTGTCGTGATAGGCGCCCGGCAGGTTACGGCGCCCGTCTTCTATGCATGAGATTGTGGTTTCGATAGAGGAGAAGAACCAATACGACTATACCTTGAACATCACTGACACTGTTAAAGGAAAACATCATTATCTGCCTAGCCTTTTCCCAACTATGTTGGGGTCGGCTTCCAGTCTAACCGGATGCAGCTGAGTACCAGTATTTTACATGGAGCGACTGAGTGCCTATCTGACCTTCCCAACCCAGTTACTAGGTAATACGATACCCCTTGGTAAGACTGGCTGACTGATGAGACTGTTAAAGGAAAACATCGTGAGGAAACCTGGACTTCTTTAAGTTTGGAATCGACAATCAGCCTTGATCAAGTATGATGATCAGTGCTCGTACCTTCTAAAAATGAGAAGAAGCCTATGCCCTCCAATGGAACAATAATAGGCTGGTGTAAGTATTAAAATTGACATCTCCAATATAGCAAAAACGAACCTACATCTTACACATCTTTTCTCAATAAAATTACAATTACAAAAAAACAAATCAAAAGTAAGTAAAGTATCGGATTCTCTTTTTCTCTTCGCATTTTCAAGCTGAATTTGATTCCGATTGAATTTATCCAGGATAATTCGTATTCCCACATCTTTTAGCACACTTAACAGTAATTGTTTGTTGTAGAAAAACTACGAGCTAGGATTTTACCTAAGGGAATGGAACTTTATTATGTTAGGTATTACTTTTTACTTGCTTTTAGGAAGAACCTGGGGAAAAATATATATGATTACACGGACAGTGCTAGTTCTATAGTCTTTACTGTCTTAAAATATTTTTTATTTCATATTGAAGTTGTATTTTTAAGCAATTTTACCGATAAAGCATTCTTCACAAGATTATTATTTCTTCATGACCCATAAAACGCGAATGTAAATACATTTAATAACTCCGAGAAGTTAAATGAGTATGTAAAAGTGCGGAAATGATAACTTAGATTGAAAAAGTACTACAGCGAGCCGGTCGGCGGCGTAGGTCGCTTCCTCATAACGTTAAATGACATTTCAATATTTATAGATTTTGTTTTTATTTTAAAATACGTTGCTTCACACTAGCAGTTTCACCTGTATCGTTGGTTGGTTTTACAAACGTATAAATTCATAAATACAAACAGCCAGACCCAGAACAACTAGCTGTATATTATAAACCTTTTTCGTGCGGGATTCGAATCTGCATCACACAGCGTACCAGTCAATCGCCTAGCAAAATTAATTACATATCAAAAATATGCAGATGATGTTTAGGAGAAACCGATATAACACAAACAATTTTAACCTTTATAGTAAGCAAGTATTCAACAGAGACTTAGAACTTCCTTTACAAAATTCTAATGTAAAACACGAAGTTTCCTTCTATTCCATAAACAAATTCAACCCAAAATTTATACGGCGCTCCTAAAAAGCATAAACTTTAACAAAATTTTTAGTTTTAAAATAAAATAAAACTAAAATTTTAGACGGCATCTGTGCCGTGCTGAATTTTAAGCACGCGACCACACATCCTGGAAGTTTGTTTAGAACTAACTCGGTGTTGTAAAAACGAACAAGATAAAATATTACCACAAGCGAATGTTTTATGCGTTTTACGGGAAGTGCATGTTTTGTTTCTTTCAATATTTACACAGCTGACCACTGTGGTACAGTGTGCAGTTCGATGTGGAATCTCGTAACGTGTAACATATGTGCCCTTTTTTGTTGCATGTGTTTTAGTAGCCTCGTCTGTTGCTGTTCGCAGGGTTAATACTGTGCTTTGTGGCTTTTGTCTTTTTTTCGAGATTCTGTTCAGCAATGAACAAAGCCGTGTCTGTGTTGATGAAAATAATGTAAGCATTTTGGAACAACGGATTTTTTTAACCTTCATATTGTAACGTTGTCATTTATACGCTTTTTTTTAATCCTTTCGTTTTGCATGGGTTTTGGAGGAGTTATACTAATACTTATACTAATTTCCCTTTGAACTTCTAACATTGAAACTTGTAATAACACTTAACTATGTATTATCTGCCAGTGTTGTGGATTTTGTTCAAAAGAGTCACCATGGCCCTGGAACGCAAAGGAGGAACACGGATGAGTTTTAGTCAGTAAGAGTCTGACACTCCCTTCGTTCGCTCCGCCTACAGTGTAAGAAGTCATTTATTCTGAGAATTTAAAAAGACCGCTTTGTATTATACACTATGTAACAAAAACCCTGTCCGATCAGTGTTGCCGTTGATCAGTTTTTACCCGACTACGGCAAAGCCAAAAGGAGGGTTATGATTTTGACGGTATGTATGTATGTATGTATGTATGTATGTATGTTTTTATGTTTTATTTTAATTTAATTACTTCTTCTTTCTTCTTTTTTTATTCACTGGGGAAAAATAATAATCTCAAATCCATTAAATGGTTACGTATATGAGTACGCAGTACGATGCCGAATAATACCCTTAAGGATCGGACAGGGTTTTTGTTACAGGCTGTATAGGTACATTATAAGTACTAGGTGCAATCACGAGCCATTTATAAATACAATAGATATTATGTACCTTTGGTTATTGACGTTCAAATTATCGGAAAATTCATGCAGCAATTTGCGGTGTCCGGTTTTTGACTATTATAAATTGTCCGGTTTTTGATTATTATAAATTATTTAATATAATAATGTGGTCATTGTGGTTCTGATAGTTTATTGACTTTCAACGTTAGCAAATAATAATGTTTTATAAGTTAAATTATAATGTAAAACATAACAAACAGCTCCCATATTTATTGTTAGCTGAAACATTTTATGAGACGACTAGCTTTTGCCCGCGGCTTTGTCCACGTGAATTTTCTTACGGATAGTTAATTATTTTTTAAAGAAAATGTAGCCTATGTTACTCATTGATAATGTAGCATTCAATCCGTAAAATACTTTAAAAAATCGGTTAGGTAGTTTTAAGTTTATCCATTGCAAACAAAAATATAAATCTTTTCTCTTCATAATATTAGTTTAGATTATCAACAGCAGACTGGTTCTTCTCGGCCTTTTATTGTAAGCTATGTAAGTCAAACCCAAAGCATTTATTTCACTATTTATAAGTATTTTTGAATTGTCAGGACACTTTTGTAAATCAAAGATAAATTAAGCTGTTCCAATTAGAACAGCTGTTCCATTTGTTCATCATAAAGACGTACCTACGTTTTAAAACGGTTACCTTGTTTTCTAAGATATTTTATGGACAAGGGATATACCACGAGTTGGACCGGCGACCAGGTAAAGGTTGCGGGAAACTGCTGGATGCGGGCAACGCAGGACCGGCCATTGTATCTTTAGTGGAGTTATCCTTTTTTTTTCGTGGGGAAATCCTCATGAATATTCTCCGTTTGGGGATAATGGAGTGGTATTTCGGACTCTTACCGACTTATCCTACGTACAGCAGTAGACAACATTCAGCTGAAATGAAGTGGTATACGATTTATGCAGCTGTTTGTACCTACCTACGTATCATTCAAATTACGAAACATTTGTAAAACAGTAGAACTAAAGGCCAAAATTGCTAGACCCAAACAACAAACTCCAGTTCATTAAACGAAGACTAAACTTCGAAGCTGTTTCATCTCAATTTACTATAATAACGAACATTAAGGTTTGACGGCACGACGACAAGCGTCCATCAATAACCCCCCCTCGCCCCTCCCACCTGGCAATATAAATGAGAAAAAGATTAATGTGAACTGTTGGTACCAATAAATCATGAGATCTTGTACCCCTTATACCTTATAAACGGTGCTTAGTAAAGGCTTGATGTACAGGGTGTTTTTCAAACGGGGAATTTATTACAAAGGATTTAGTAGACGAATTGAGATAAAATAATCCCAAGCAGGAGCGCGCTAACGTAAAAGATTTTGACTCGAGTCGATTTTAAAAAGGGAAATACGATTATCTGATAACATTTAATACAACTAGCATAGTAGTACATTTGAAACTAAAATTTTCAATAAAATATTGATCCTTTTTTCTATCTTCTTCTTCTTTTCTCGATTGGTCCTTTTTTCGATCAAGGTCTTTGCCCTGTAGCAGAGAATAGTAGTCGTAAATGTTTTTTAAATCAGTTCATTTTAAACTACGTGCCTATAATCTATGTACTTTGCCCTCCGATTGAAAACCGTCTACAACCGTTGAGTGTTTCCATTTTAAACAATTATAATTTTATTTACATAACATCACATCTGTAATCCCCGAAGGGTTAAATAGTCATAAAATGTAGTATTCTTTAAAAAAACAATGTTGCTTTAGTCACACAATCATGAACACTATCTTCAAACAAATCTACTACCTACATATGAACTCGCGCTGTATGACTTTATAATAAATCTTGATTTTGCACACAGTCCATAATTTTAGGCTCGGACAATTTTTTTGTTCTTCATAGGTACAATATATGAATTCACAGTCGTGATAAAGTGGGTAAGGGATCTGAGTATTGCTTAAGAGAGGATTTAGGTCTAGATTTAGGGATAGACATAAGTTTCAGTTGGGTTTTCTAAAGTACGATTACCAAGATTGAATGTAGGAATGAAATCTCTTTAGAAGCTTAAGAATTTAATTTAACGTTTTAAATGTTCTAGCTCAAGTGGCATTAAAACTACAATGATTAAACAATTGGTTATAAGATACCATCAATCAATTGACGTACGTTTTATGAGCTGTAAAAACGTGTTACTCTTATAGATTTTGTGTGGCAAAAGACAACAATCTGTGACCTCACTTTTGTGTCGACTCAATTAGCTAACTGTTTATTCATTTGAAAGTAATTAAAAATCAAATACATAAATACATAAACTCACGGGGCTTTTTCCCATGGGGGTAGACAGAAACCACAGAACGCCACCTGCTACGATCCTTACATACTCCTTTCGCCTCATCTACGTTCATACATCTCGTCATACAAGCACGCCGGTTACGAGCACTCCGCACCTGACCTTTCTGAAGAACCGCACCAAAAAAAAAAATCAGCCTCGGAGCCTCGATTTCTGAAACTGAAGAAACTGTTATCACTCATAAATGGTAAAATGGTTGCTTTTAATACAAAGTAACGGCAGGTGGATAATGCTAAAAACAAAAGTGACGTAGATATTGTACTTTCTTTTGTTATAATTAAGTCTGATCTTTACCTACTATTGAAACAAAAAATGGAACAAAGTCCTTAACGCGGCTTGCGGTAGTATTTGGCAGAAATCGTCATGTAAGAAAAAAGCGTTTTGCCTCCTCCAGGCAACCTTCCCTCTCTTTCTCATTCTCTATGTCGCTTTCTACTAAAAACAGGTATGTGTGTGTACGTGCGAGTTCCAGATTCGTGCAGCAAGCATTGTGCGCGGCCAGCTGTTTAACCTCAATTATAAACACGAACGTGTATACATATGTTATTTAAACTTACTTTTGGTTTAATTCATATGAGGGTCCCCCAACCGCTCAATTTTTAACTTTATTAACTTGTAATGTTAATAATGATGTTTTTTCTTTGTTTCAGTTGTCAGCAACGTTGCTGGTGTTTCTCCACCTATCAATGCACGTCGTCGATGAAGGCCATGCTGTGAATCCTAGTGAGTATTAATATCTATACCTTAAGGTTTATCTAACTGCTGTAAGTAACAAAATACTCTTAAAGTCTTTAAAGTTCACGTAAGTATTTCTTTTATCATGTTAAACTAAAATGGTCTACTGAAATTTATACACATATAAATTATTGTAAACTTATTGTAAAAAATATTATATTATTGAGTCAGTAAATATAAATGTAGAATCACCAATTCGCCTTGAGATAGAGAGATGACCATGACTTCTCTGTATAAGAAGAGGCCTGTAGCCTACACTGAAACAATAACAGGCTGGTATTTCTATTAATAAGTAAATATCTAAACTAAATCCGGATAATCAAAACTAAAAACTAAATGCAGACTCAAATAAAAACAACAGCCACAGCATTGGCTTCACAAAACGCGGCGAAAATAGTTGAATTACCTTCCGTTTAACCCAATTATCCGGTCTTTGTAAGCCATTAAATAGGAAAGTTAGGAAACTCTTTCCCTCCTCTGCATTTTATCGTCTGATTAATTTCATTGCGGTTAGTGCGAACAGTAACTTTCCGAGGAAAACTTGACAACGGACACTTGTTTTTAATGATCTTCTCGTACTTGGACATGCTTCATTAAGTTTTTATACCGGAATTCTGCATGAATGTCTATAGTAATATGCTCTAGGGAATAATAGCAGTGCATCCTGTAGATAAATAATTTATACTTTTTACATGTAGTGGATTGGGTACCTAAGTATTTTGGAATACATTTTTTTTACACATGTGCACATTAGTCATACCTAATGTTGACAAACAAAGAAAAAGGAAACAGTGACAAAATAGTTTTTGAAGACCAAAGAGCAGAATAAATCCAAAAAAAAAAACTTAATTTCGAAACGATAATCTAAGGCCCGCTTGCACTACATACATTTAACGTTTTTAAACTATCATTCCATCTTTGTCACTATCGATTATCGAATAACAAAAATAGAGCTATGTTATAATTTAGTTTATTAAATGTATTTGATACCAGTGCCATAAAGTAAGTGCCTTATTATTTCTTTTAGCTTTTTTTTTATGACGTTGTCCCACGCTTTCATTTTTTCCTATATCATTGGTGCGTTTACAAACATATAAACTCTACACAAACAACTTTTATCTTACTTATTCCCATTCAGGTTTCATTTAGCCTTTCTATTGCTTCTAACCCATCTAGATACGTAATTTCAGTACACATTGTACCAGTGGTCTCTAAATCGGGTTGCTTTCGTTGTTTGATACTTAAATCCCGGCTGAACCGTGCATTTGACACAGAAACCCGGACTCACCGCGAGCGAAACGCAATCATCTGGCTTAACTTCAACGGGTAATTCTACCGTACAAAGTTTAAGCGTAAATAACGAGTAGAGGAGTACCTAACCAGTAAGGAGTTTTTAACAGTTGTTTGAGAGATATAAGCTGATGGTTAACTGGTCGTATCTTGGCTATTAACATTTTAACTTTGAGAAATTTCTGAAGAAAGTTGTCAGAAGCAAACGAGGTTGTTAGGAACAAGATACCGTGCTGTGGGTACCGTGACGAATCAACTGCAGGGTGTGGATGTGGAGCCGAGTCACAAACCATGCTCCACCTTGCCCTCTGTGCCCCAAAACATGCAGCCAAACTGACCTTTGTCCTGCCACTAACGATACCGTGGAAGTGGCAATATTTTAGCCACCCAAATTTTAAGAAACAGTCGTGCCAGTGACACAAAAAAGAAGAAGGAGCAAGTTTATGAATGGTGGTTTACTATGGAAAGTGCAGGAGCGTAGCTACCGTATCAAACATAGGGTCCCAGCTACAGAGACCTGGAACTCCAGTAAGCAAAAATTCGTAAAACATTATCCACTTTCTCACTTAAACTCTTAGGCCGTACACTAAACTTCGCAGGAAAAAATAAACATATTGTTTCGTTTATTAAAAATCTTTACCATCCATTTGTTAAAAGTTGAACTTTTCGACCAGGTGGCAGGGGTATGCAACCTTCATAGTACCCTGTCGTTGTCAGATAGCCAGTGTAGTTTAGGGTTTTGTGAATACATTACTTAAGACCGGTTTATGAGAAGATTTAGATTTAAACGAGGACATTTAATTTTAAGATCTTGAATTCGGCTAACTAAGAGAGATATTCTAACTCAGTTCACTATTAGTGTCTCTAAAACCTAGCTTCTATTACACACAAACCTCATACATGCACACACTTGAGAGACAACCACGAAGTAAATATACCTACAACCGTACGAATAATGTTCACAAACACTTTGAACAGCTATAGTAAATTCAGGCTAAATCCAAGAATAGGCTAACTTAAGTACTTAGGATTATAATAATAGGCGTCTATATGAGCTAACCCTGTGCCCGTTTGAGGTCGTCTCAGAGGCTTTGCAATGATGTTCTTTTGTTCTTAGTAAAGTAATGTTAATTATATTAGAGCAGGAAATTACCGGAATTATCTGTCCTATGGGTATTGTAAAGGGCAACTTAGATGGGCATCGGGGGATGGATCTAGATATGAGTGGAATAGGATGTAATATGATGAATGCGACTATAATGTCTAGAGGTAATATGCACATACAATCTATACTAATATAATAAATGATATTTCCTTTTTTTATGCGAAAACGCACAAAAAAGTATGTTTACAGATTTATGTGGAACATGTGGAATAGTATATCTACTTATATAACATCACGCTACGATCCACAGGATCGGAGCAGTAACCAAAGACTTGAAAAAAAAAACACGTGGGCGAAATCGCGGGATGTAGACAGATTATTTATAAAGGCTGCAACATAATGTAACCCGTAAATGTTTACGTAATAATGTCCCTTTTACTGAGAATTTAATATTATATACTCGTATAATACCCATTTCTTCAGTTGTCCGTCAAATATTATAGCGTCCATTTCAGTACTAAACGTTTGGGCTAAACGTAAGCTTAAAAGGGGTTAAAAGCCAGTTACAACTGCAGAAAAAATACAATCATATTATTTTTTTTCCAAATCCCAATGCAATCACATAGTTCTGTTATTTTCTAGTTAATATTTTCCCATTCACTATGTTATGTCCGGATACATAATAACATGTGTAGATGTAGTCGACGTGATGACAATAGTGAACGCCGACGATTAGTGCGCTCACCCTACGTGCGTGCCATTGCAATGTGGAAAAACGGTCAATATACACAAGTGGACGATGAAGCGAGCAGCTACCCTAATAGCTTCGTGTTGTTGTTATATTTTTTATAGGAAAATAGGAATTTGAAATTCCAAATCGCTGCCATTGTTATTTTAAAAGCTTTATTTAATTTTTTATATGTATACTAGCTTTTGCCTGCGACTTCGTCCGTGTCAAAGTCAAAACATTTTGAATTGTCAAGATAAATGTAATATGTAAATGTCGTATTAACTCCTATACAGTATGGAACTCACTTCTAGTCAATAAATGAAACCTCAAGTAATACTAGTCCACAGAAGTATAGCTTAATTAAATTTTAAATCGAAAACCGAAAATTAAAAAAGTAAAATTTTCAAACAAAATAAATATCAAAATAAATTCAGTTAAAGTAAACACTCTGTTGACAACGTACCTTGACCCCAGGAGCGAAGAACGGCAACGACGCATGTCGGCGCGGCTTTTTGATTCGTTTGACAATTGATCCAATTCTACAGAGTGTTTAAATTTGTTCAAAATTAAAACTCTACTTTTTGACCTAATTACTGGACCGATTTCGTTAATTTTTTGTATATCGTCAGAAAAGGCGATAACAAGTATGTCGTATAATTTATTGCATATATGTGATCCCCATACCGTATATATCCTTTCTTGAGGTTCAAACTTACCCTGTAACAAATCGGTTCTGCGGTTTAGTCGTGAAAACAGACAGACAGACAGAGCTACTTTCACATTATCGGTGAGCATTGGGCGGCTCGCCGTCCGCAAGCCCGCGCTTACGGTGGCCGGGAATCGCCCTGTGACTCCCGTCGCCCGGAGCATCTCGTTCTGTTTAGCATAGTTACCTCCTTGATTTGATAAGAATGCAAAACTGCACATTATATTATAATTGCCTTTAATAAGCTCGAACCAGACTGTTTAAATCTACTAAAATTACTAGCCATAAGATTTTACTTTTAATTCTTGGGTAATTCACTCTACTTATCTGTATGCGAAAACCTCAAGAGAAGCTTTGAAAATTTTGAAATTCAAATGATTCCATTTTAAAACATATGTGGTAGGGTATTATTTTTGCAACCTTATGAGCACCAAGTCTTAAACATATTACAAGGCTTTCATGCTAACGCTATTGTGATATACCTCATCACTCATTCTTGCTTGGCTGCAATCTAGTAATGAATTAACTTCCGTTTTGCTTTTACTAATTACGTAATAATATACTAACCGGTTGGATTTGCTCACGCAATGTGTGTGCTGGGAACTTCTGTCCCTAATTACGTTAGCAATAGAGTACATCATTGCACATGCTGTTGGGTGAATTTCTGTTCATTAATAAGCTTTCGTGAACAGTAACCCTATTTTCAACCCCATTAATGAAAATAAGGCTGAAAGTAAGCTCTTGAGTTCGATTCTCACGTTTGGCTGTTTAAGTTTGTAAACGCACCCACGATAAAATGAGAAATCCCTATGTAGAATAACGAAATATAAAAAAAAACAGCGTATCACCAGTTTATTTTTGAAAACAACAAAAACAAAAAACGCGAGTAGCTGCGGTTTAACGAGAGATATAAAATTACGTGTTATTCGTCAAGCTTATTAATAATGTAGGTAAATAAAGAGAAAGATAACTGGCTAAGTGCTTTTGTCTGTCGGCTTTCTGACATGTGAACAAATATTTATTATACGGAGTTTCCTTATTGGACCAGGAAAAATTTGTGACGATTACCATCGCTTTTGGGAAGTGATTTCGTTTTGATAATAATTTCCTTCTGTCTAATCAGTCGTGCAATATTTTTCTTTTTAAGAAAGTTTATATTCTAATCTTAGTCGCAATCTGTCAAAAATACGTTGACATTGATTGTCGCTGTGATAAGATTCTGAGTAGTTTTTTAATGTTTTCAATTTGGGAATTGGCCATCGTCTGATCAAGAGCACCGCAATCGTACTGGGTATCGGTGGGATCTATAATCCCCCATTTTGCTATTGACAGTTGATCTCGTCTGATGTCAAAGCTCTATGGCGTACTAGCAATAGGCATGTACTCCTGTCAATACATTACAAACTTAATGGAGCAATATATATTTTAGTTTTATAACAATAGAATTTGATGTTTCACACTATAAAATGTTTCAAGTTGAAATATAATACCTATGCAGAGTCATAACGTTTTATGTCTGTAATATATACAGTTATATGAAACTATTAACATGACGTGACGTCCAATGGGTAGCACTGCCATACAATGTATGTTTGTATATTTTGCAAAACAATGTTCTGCACCAATTGTGGAATAGCTATTTGAAGTAGTGGCATAGTGTGCAGCTTATTTAGGACTTGTCAGCACAATTTGATTCAGTTATTATAATTCAAAAGGATTAGGTATCTCTGATTGTCATAATTTTTTCATCAGTGCAAATATTTTATGGACAAAATAATATCTAATATCCCTTCTTCTGCTACACAGCCTATAACACTCTTCATTACCTTTTAAAACAAAAAAGTTGAATCAAATAATTTATTTCAATTAAGGCACTTTTTATGGCATGTATACCTACAGGAAAAAGGAATTAAACCTAGCCGCTCTTTCCAAAACATAATTTTGTATGAAAAAGAATCAGCAAGAAACGTCATACTTACTCTTTTAACTGGCAATATTTTGTATACAGAATTACACGTGAATCCGATGTACCTACCTTGCATAAGAACTACTGTTTTCTAATATGTATAAAGTATAACAAATTAAGAAATGATTGCTTAACCTATATTCAAAGATACATAGGGTTCATATACCTACATTTCAAGCACACAAAACAAATAAACTTTACCTATTTACAACATTAGTACGAAATACAATTATGTAGCTATTACGTAAACAATACACATGTGGGTGTAGATTCAAGTTAATCTAACTAAACATCTTCCTACAATGCTTCTAAACCGTTTTCACTTCTTGATCAAGAAACAAACACAATCGTTGGGATTACGATAAATGGCTATGCTATACAGTTGCCGACACGAAATTAGACGCTATCCTAACTAAGTATATCAACTGTTATTGTGAATTAATCAGTGGTTAGACACTGACGCAATCAATCCCTATTATAAACTCAGCAAGCATTGCGATCGTGGCACTTGGGGTGTTAATAAGATAAGCTATACTGGGCGTTAGGGACAGCTTGGCAAAAACGAAAAATATAAATCAAAAATAATATTGTAAATATTTTCCAAGTGAAATATTTTCCCGGAAATGCGTAATAAATCACATGTTGACAATAAATAAATGACTAGTTTTTAAAGTTTCGTTCGGTACAGCTCTAGCAGAGGACATCGCACCGATGCGGCGACGCCGGGCGGCGCGTGTTATTTGTGCCTAAACCTACATAGCTTAAATGTAGGTATAGTGCATTGGGGTAATTACGAATCCGGGTAAATTCCGATTTTATTAATTTGCACCATTTACGTACCTACCACATCTTATTTTGACAATGTTTTAAAGATGAAACACGTATAATTATTTATTAGCAATGCACGGCAATGTTTAAATCTGTGGCAGCGTTTGATTGAAATAATAAAATCGGAATTTACCCGGTTTCGTAATTACCCCAATGCACCTTACCTAGAATTATTTTTGTTGTGTTTACATTGCCGAGTGAAGTTTTTATTGTTTTTTTCATTAAATTTATGTTTAGAGGCCTGGACTTGGTACTTACATATCAATATATCACGAATCAAGTGAAAAATCGGTCGAAAATTTAGAGAATTTTCCGGAGAAAAATTCCAACGATTTTCAATCACAAATCGTGGTCTGAAACTACAGTTTCAGTTTTTGCCAACCTGTCACTAACGCCCAGTATGTGTATTTTTTACTTGTTCCCTATCGTTGAGGTTGTGTGACCAATGTGACTTTTTCAATTAATTTGTACTTTCGCTGTTTACCTTGGATATAACATCATAGACATCGGTATGACTTATAATCAATGCAAGTATGAAATTATAATTCGTTCGTCTTTTGGCATATTGGTGATGTCAGACTTGCATTGATTATAAGTCCAGGTTTCCTATGATTTTTCCTTTACCGTTGCCAGTGATGTCCAAGATAAACTAAGAAAGTACAGACGCCAGCAGATCAACCTATCCGAATCTGTCAAATTTTACCAATCGAATATTAACCTTTCAGTATTGTGATAAGGTTGAAAATCTATTAAAGAAATTTGACAGATTGAGGTAGGTTGATGTGCTGGCGTCTGTACATAATTATAAAACAGAAAAAATCCTAGGTTGCTTAAGAGGCAGAATAAAGAATATTTATTTATAGAAATAATATGATGATATCAGTTCTCTACCCGATTACACCCATTGTTTTAAAGCTTGTTATATTCATACTTCAATCAAAACACAACCCCAAATTTCCATAGAGATTAACACATCCCTGTTTGTCTACCATACACTTGAACGATTTTAGCGCCAAAACACACAAGTTAATGGATAAATTCGATAAACCTTTATCGATACGCACCGCCACTACTCTATGTTTGCTTTCTCGATGGCAATGGGGCTCGTAAACATAGTGCGGGGCGACCCTTGTTCCCATATTCGCAGTAACTGTTCAGAGAAAATTCTACTTTGTCGTTTCACTGTTAAAGCTCATAGTTGTAGGTAACAAAGCGATAATTCGACGACCATTGGTTATTGCGATGCCACGTATAGAGTAAAGAAACCCTTTGCAACGTCGCATTTGGTCTGCGGTTCGAGGACTACGTTTTGTGGAATGTCATGTCGACATGACCTCGTGTGAGTTATGGTGTGGGAAATTAGAGGCTGTGTTAGTAAGGTCTGCATGCAAATTAGCATTTAATATTGGCGCTTCGTGTGTTAAGTGGAGCTGTGTTCTATGTGAAAATTACGATCACTATTAATATATACGGTGGAAGGAACATCATGAGTCATGACACAAACTTTTACCATGATTCAGCAAGTAGTGTTGCCCAAAATGCAAGAACAAGACCAAGACCGCAAGACCAAGACCGATGTTAGGCAACACTATCAGCAAGTAAGCAAGCAAGCAAGCAAGTCGCAAGCAAGTCAGCAAGTCTATATGATTCTGGATTTTTCAAAACTATTTTTTTTCATTACGAAACGTCAGCTGTTCCATTTTGACCTTGTAGGTGTAGAACTAAAGTTATTTTCCACCGTGTATTTGTTTCGGTAGAGGTAGATAAACCTCGACCGAAGTAAATACAAGGAAATTCATTATAATTGATTTATTTGAAACAAAACGTTTTAAAGCGAAATAAAGTATACGTGATCCATTTACACTTTGTATTTAGGTGTAAAACAATAACAAATTAACATCAAAATTTTAACCAGTCCTTTCTAAAATACAATCATTTACACAAATATTAATGAACCCTTCCGATAGAAACCAACAGAATTGCAGTCGGTGCGTCGAAATGGGTCGTGCGCATTTTTTGTGGGTGAAAAACAAAAGTTTTATTGGAGTAGAGCATTCAACACAGGAGAGCCGTTTCAGCTTTTGAGCAGGTTAATGTTCATCACAGGAAACAAGGGAAGCGGGTGAAAATTCACTGCACTTTGTACATAGACCCCGGTATTTCGCACAACTGGATCGCAGTTTAGGGCGTTTTTCGTAAAGCCATTTTGAGAGTCTGCAAACTGTCCGGTAAGAGCAATAGCGCACTAGCGGCCATGGCCGCTAGTGCGCTACTGCTCTTATTATTGGCTTTGTTTAATCTACGTGGTTTGACAGTGATTTTTGAAAAAGGAACGTTACTTTTTGTAACAAAATACAAGGTGCAGTTTTGCATCCTTGTCAAATTCAAGTAACTTACTATGCTAGTGATTCACTGACTATTCTTTTTCTATTATGCTTTATGGATTTTATCTGATATAAACGTTATTATTACTCTGAATGGTTTATGAATTCGGACTAGTCATCTTGGTACTGGGGTTTATTTTGCAACAGGGCTATGCTATTCTTTGAAAGAGGTTTATTCTGAAATTGTTTGTTATCATGAGTACAATCATGTGTTTAAGCATCAGATACTTTTTATCAGCCACCTATATTATTTCTACATTAAAATCATCTTCTAACGTTTCATCCCGATTCACCCCATTTCACGGTAGGTTCTCCTCCATATGTCGCGCTCCTGTCATTTCGACAATTTCGAAACTACTAGCTTCGATTCGTAACTAATACTAGTCGTTTTGCACAACTGGCCGGCGGTTTTTGTGAATCCATTGTGAACTTTCGAGTCTGCGAACTGACCGGTATTGCTCGATAGTTATGGCTTTTATTGGTCGCGTTCTAAGCGAGGCAAATGGATTGTCTGCAGTTGTGGCCGCCATTTTTGAAATGGAAATGTGAACTATTACATCGCACGTTCGCTATAAATCTGTGTAGGAATGTGTGCTATTGGAAAGGTGTAAATAAAGTGAATGCTATTTAGGTTTAAAGAACTGTAAATTCATAGTTTTAATTAATTAGAGTGTGTTTTCAATTACTTTTTGAAGTCAAAGACAGTCGGTGACAGAAGTAATCGGTACGTCAAATACATATAATATCCGATAATCAGCTCAGTCAGTACCTACACTCTTTTTATTACAAGCTTTTATTTAGCTTGCGCTGTTCGTATGTATGTATGTAAGTTGTCCTTTCAAAATTTGCAAAGCATTTTTCGACCATTTGTGGGTATCCGATTGAGCTGAAATTTTGCATACATATTTAGTTCGGTTACATATTAAAAAATCAAAACATTCTCCAGCAAATTTCAAAAGAACAATAAACGAAATACCAAAATTTAAAATAAAAATGGTCATTTGATCAAAAGTTCAGCTGACCAAAGTCTGGAATATCAATGTTTGTTTTATTTATTACACTATTGACCAAATCGTTTAATGGTCAAATGGATTACTGGATAAATTATTAATTATCAAATGGATTAACTGAAAAAGATAAAAATAATATTAATATATTAGCGAATAGCGCCTGTCTGATACAGATAGCCTTTGCAACAACATGATCGGTTTGCTAATACAAAATATCGAAAATCGTCACGTTTTGTAAGCGAGCGAAGCGAGCTCGGGACTTAGGGCACCCCGACATGGACAGGTTAGGTTCGAAGGGGATGGCGGGGTCTGAAAGACCCCGCCATCCCCTTCGTGTTAGGTTACTTTAAACCTTGAACGCAGAAGTAGGAGCCCCGCACAGCGGGGCTCCGTCGACCGGGTATTGTCTACCTACCCGCACGTCATCTCTTCTGCTTGCGTCTTTTACACACATTACGGGCTGTAGTCGACGGAACCCCGGTCAACGGAGCCCCGCTGCGCGGGGCTCCTACTTCTGCATTCAAGGTTTAAAGTAACCTAACACGAAGGGGATGGCGGGGTCTTTCAGACCCCGCCATCCCCTTCGAACCTAACCTGTCCATGTCGGGGTGCCCTAAGTCCCGAGCTCGCTTCGCTCGCTTACAAAACGTGACGATTTTCGATATTTTGTATTAGCAAACCGATCATGTTGTGCAAAGGCTTTCTGTAACAGACAGGCGCTATTCGCTAATATTAATATTATTTTTACCTTTTTCAAATTACTTCATGTTTGTATGTATACTATTTTGAGGCACTGTTATTTTAATCATAATTTTTGAACAAATTAATGTGTTAAAATTAATGATGTAGGTACTTCAAATATAAGTATACCTACATTTAAATCATTTGTGATTATAAAATTTGATTAGTTATGATTTGATATTTTAAAATTATATCTAGCAACTTTTGATCAGTCGTTCATTTGATGTCACATACATTGGGATTTTAAAATTTTTCTAAATAAATCATTTGGTCATTTAAATTTTGGTATTTCGTTTATTGTTCTTTTGAAATTTGCTCGAGAATATTTTGATTTTTTGATATGTAACCTTTAGTTCTGATGACAATGCAATGTCCAATACTCAATATTGTAAGAATTACAAATTAAACGTTGTTTTTAAAAAAAGTCAAGCAACGGATAGTATCATTATATAATATTTAGAGAAGAAAAATAAGCAATAAAGTGTGGGGTACATTCGACCCGATATGGGCGTATGATGAGCGGCCATCGTTGAATTATGTATGAAGAGCCGAAACCACCCGACGGCAGATAACCTCGTGGCCAATAAACAGGGCCCTAGTAAAAGTTAGAGGAGAATAATGGATATTTATTTATCATAACTGTTTTATTTCTGGCTGAACTGGGAATAGAAGTTGATTGACAATTTGGTTAGAGATGATTGTTTGTTTTGATGTATACCACTATGCCTTAGTAAAGCAATTAATGCACATGTAAACTGTGACTGCCTCGTTGGTCTAGTGCTCGCAAACCGCGACTGCTGAGTATAAGGTCTTGGGTTCGATTCCCAGGTCGGGCAAAGTGTTATTGGGTTTTTCCATCAGGAATTTCTCAGTAGCAGCCTCGGAGTTTGGATTGGTGCCCGATTGATAATAATAATAATAAAATTTATTCAAAAGTATAAAAGATACAAAAATTAATACAGTTTTGCTTTAATGTAAATTATATTCCTAAGTCTTACGTGCCTGAACTAGGTAATCCTGTATCTCAGGTGATGATGGCAGTGGTTCGCCCCATATGACATGGGACTTTAAAACATGTACTAATGGGTACACCTCTGTCTAACCCTTTGGGGATTATAGGCGTGATATTATGTTGTTATGAGGTGCATGTATAAGTGTGTGCTTGAAAAATGTAGTAAAGTTAAAGGATACAAACCCTACAAAAAAATTCAGTTCATTTTCTCTTATTGAGACTTGACTCCCAAGAGGCAATAATGCTCAACGCAGCGAAATTATGGTTCCATGGTAAAGCAAGTTTAAAAGTACCAACTACTGTTTACATACTACTTTATATCTGAAGAGTATTCTTACCCTAGCAATATTAACAACAAAATAATATTAAAGTTATAGTCAAAGTATTTATTTCACAGGTACTTTTGAATTGTCAAGGAGTCGGTCAGTTAATCACAAACTTGAAGCTAGTTGCTCGTTCCAAAACGTATGTCAACGACACTCCTAAAAATGTAAAACTTTAACTGTAACAATCTAAAACATCTGTTTATCATTTATTGTGTGTTTAACAATACATTATTAAATTAATAGCAAGCGAGCTTCAAAGATTATAATTAGTACTCCTGTTCAAAAAGCTGACCCATTTCGAGAGGAAAACGATAAAAAAGTCCAGCGCACGGAGGGCCTATCACGAGTGTGCGGAGTAGATGAACGTAACAATAAATTCGTTTGATTTTTAAATTGAAAATGTTTTTGTTGCACATAATAGGCACTTAATTAGTTTAAAGACTTTGATTTTGACTAATGGGTAATTTATTTATTTATTTAAATGTTATGCAACTAACAAACAAACAAACCAGGACAAACTTTGTGTGATGAGCATAATTGTTGGTTCTGTGTCTGGGTGTAATTTATCTATATTATGTATGTATTTATAAATTATATAAGTATGTATATATCAGTTGTCTGGTTACCATAACACAAGCTCTGCTTAGCTTGGGATCAGATGGCCGTGTGTGAGTTGTCCCAAGATATTTATTTTATTTTATTTATTTACTTAATTAGTTTAAAGACTGATTTTGACTAATGGGTAATTTATTTATTTATTTAAATGTTATGCAACTAACAGAAGCGGACTTTATGCCTTAGACATTATCAACTGGTCAGCCAAAGGTGGTGGAGAGATTACTTATATGACAGGTGCGAATCATTGTATAAGCGTAAAACAACAAAATGAGAAAAAAAAATTTAATGTGAAATGTGTATTTGTGTACAAATACAAAACAACTCACTAACATCATCGTCATCGTCATTCTAACAGTGCTTGTCATGAAAAATGTATCGTATTGTCGTAGCAGTGTTGTCGTATTTCTAACTAAATTTTGCTCTCCGCAAAAAATGCCGGTTATTGAGACGAAGAGGGAGTCGCGGAATAAAAAAGCCTATGTCCTTCCTTGGCTTGGAGTTCAAACTTTTCCTGTACCAAATTTAATCAAAACCTGTTCTATGGTTTAGTTGTGAAACCGTAACAGACAGACAGACAGAGTTACTTTAGCATTTGTAATTTATTAGTAAGGCTTCAAAAATCGACTACGCTTACTTAGGCACTCGTGCTAGGCTTAGGCTAAGCGCGCACTACGATAAAAAATCGTTGCGAAAAAATATCGCAAATCTGTGAACCACAGAAATACACTACAATCCGCGCATTGCGAAAATAAATTTTTTATAGATTTTGTTTCGCATTAAAAAAATCGCAACGATTTTTATCGCGGTGCGCGCTTAGCCTTACAGATGAAAAATTATGATGTCAAATATAGTGTCGTATAGTTTTAATATTTAAGACTTTTGAAAGTGACACAGCATGTCAAACCACACTATTAATTTTCTGCACTTGACTTGAGTAAAAAAAAACTGAAAAATTTGTTCATTCTGCATTATACTTAGGGTCGGTTTTTGAACTGATATTTCTATGGCACAGCAATTTAATTGTTTTTTGGAGATTTGATATTAGAAAGTCAGCTAAATTTTTGGGCTTCATTAATATATTAGGAATGTAAAATTAAATGCTTTTAGACTGAAATGAAGATATTTTTTTTAACTTAATGGGACCTCTTGTTTCTTAAGTTAATTTTTGGACAATCTCGTTTGTCTTGTGGTCGCAAAGCGCGACTGCTGAGCATGAGATTTTCGGTACGATTTCCAGATCGGACAAAGGGTTATTGGGAAGAATTTCTCAGTAGCAGCCTCGGAGACTGGATTTGTGCCCGGTTGATGACAATAGGCTCGTCCCCTATTACATGGGACTTAAACATAACTTGCGAAGTGTAGGTGTACTAATAGGTGCTCTGCCTGACCCTTGGGAGATTACTGGCGTTATGTTATGTATATATTTTATTTTATTAGCCCGTCTCACTGTTCAGTAAAGGCCTTCCCCAAATATTTCTAGGTAGTCTTTTGTTCAAACCTCGCGGTGCCCGTCTAGGTAGTATCGCCATTTTTTGGGCTTGCTTCTGCGACCCCGCCCGTCTTTTGTCACTCATTGCGAGGAGACTTTTGCTAGCAGTCGCTGTATGGATAATATAAATTGTTAGTAGGGCACAAAATATATGGACACAATTTTAACTTAGCCATGCATTGATCGAGTAAATTGACATGAATTTACTCAATGTAGCACTATTCCACGAATCGTAATTGTCATTTTGAAATGCATTGCTTTGAAGTGGTTTTAATAGCATTGTTTGGAATACCTATTGATGTTATAAAAGCTAACGCTTTCGTGTGCTACTTAATTCTAAATCAGAACAAGCGCAATCTGCATTTTGAATGTTTTTCCATATCAAGGGGTGTCATGGTACTTTCATAGTACTGTGAAAGTTGCATGCCAAGGCAACCTGGCTGAAAGGTTTTTATTCTAAACTCTCAGTCAGAATTCCTATTGGAATTCAAATTAAGAAAAATAAGCGAAAAGGTTTTTTATAAAGACAATTTTTGTCCACCGCTCAGCTGTGACTGAATGACTAGAATTTTCACCTTATCTACATTGGGTATATGTACTTTAAAGGATCTGGTTGGTTTAACCATACACATCCTCTTTAATAGTTTATTCTCTGCAGACGGCCGTTGGGGTCATAAGGCTCTCGAGTAGGTGGGAAGGCCCCCCAAGAGAGGCAAGTATAAGTATAAAATTAGAAGAGGCCTTTGCCCTGCAATATAATAGGCTAATATTATTATAGGTATCATTGCAACGTCTAATGTTCATTAAGGCTTCATTCCAAGCATTCGAACTTCAAGTAACCTCCAAGCGTTGATAATATCGTAAAGATACAACTTTGTTCATAAATTATCATGCTCATTTCCCTTGCAGGATAAACAGGGACACTCGATCAAGTGCTAGTGATCGTGGTAAGCGCTTAGCCCTCGATGTATCAGCGTCGGCGTAGTCTTTAGTTAACGAGGAGGCTGCGTCTTCCCCTCTTAGGGAATTACATGCGCTTAGTTTAGTGGGGCACGGTACGACGGATTTGATCGATATTTTTTTGCTGACATACTCGTATTACTTAGTACGTTTTGGTTGTAGGTACAGTAGGTACTACTAAGTAGGGCTTTTTTTAAGTGTGTGATCCAGTAAGGTACTCGGATAGTATGTATTTATGTTGGTGCCGTCTGATATTTTCTTCTTTTCGGTACTAGAAGTCATGAATTTTTGTGGTGAAATTCTTGTTGAATAGAAAGTGTGATTGTTTTTAAATTAAAAATTTAATTGTTGCATTGGCCTTCTGATGTAGACTTCCGGAGATAGACAGTGGAACTCCTCAATAGGTAGACGCTTTGTGATTTGGTTATTGTACTAAAGATCAAGGATAAATGCTGGTTAGTTACGTTTATTAATCGATGAAAATATAATACAACAAACAGACCAAAGCGGTCGACTTCAGAAACTAAAACTATTCACTTTTTTTATTTTTTTTATTTTAGTCAAATGCAACTGTGAGCGAGCACGTAGTTATTATACTTTCAATCAAGTACGAATAAAATGCTTTGGCCTTTTCTAGCAAATCTAATTTGTCATAAATAAATTAATTTTGTTTTCTTATCACAAAACAAACCAACAAGATTAAACGACATTTAATTGCTTAAGACATCGTGCACGAAATTCTTTCCCCAGTCTGTAACGAGGCTTTACAATTCTGAAAAGGGCTTATCTGCATCAAGATTATAATTACTTGGTCCCTCAACCCTCAAACCGCCAGCCTAGATGTCTAAAGGCGACACGGTTTTGTGAGCTCAACAATTAATCAGGCCACAAGGAAGCAATGGTATTGTTATGCGCTCAATTTATTATCGCTTTTAAAGTATCTCCAGAGTAATTCAACTTCCCTTTGTTGAAAATTACAAAAGGGTTAGGCTTACAATTTTTCCTCTTGGATTAAGCATTTTTATTGCTAACGTTTTATTTCTCATTTTTTTAAATAATTTTTGTTTCACTGACGAAGTGCTTAATTTTGAAATTAGAAATAGCATCGAAAGGAAGTTTATAAATGTTTCTTGTAATTCGCTCGAATCTACGGTTTATTAATACTTTAATAGAAAGTTATCTATTGCAGTGATATAATTTGCAGCAAACTATTTATGGTCTCAAAAGGATAAAATTAATAAATACATGGGAAAAAATATACCCGCCTATAACTATTGTCCCACTTTAGGACAATGGCCTCTTTTTATACTGCAGAGAAGGCACGAGCATTGAACACCATGATTGCTTAAAACGAATTGGTACTGTTAGTTCAAGGTTTAAGTTCAAGTCCAGGTTTCCTTTCAATTTTTTCTTTTGTCGATGTCAGTGATGTCCAAGATAAACTTACTTAGAAAATACACGTGAAATAGAAAAAGACACATTTGTACGAGCCCATGGTGGGTACTGGGCACGATATCCATCGACCATCCCCGAAAGTCAGTTTGTAAAAAAAATCCCAATAAAATAACATCCATTTGTGTTTAAGACAACCCTAAAAACACTTTTAAACAAAATAAAATTATCTTAACCGTTTTTAAATGGCACTAAAATCAAGGAAGGGGTGTGAATAGCCAGCATAATTAGAAATCTGGGCTATATTCCTGGTATTAATAACTTGCTAACGGCACTGAGTCGAAGGCGTAGCGATAACCATTAAGCTAAAAGCCTGCGGTACTTCGCCTAATGTATCCTCAATTTAGAATAAAGTAATCTTTATCACGTCGTTAGAATATATTTTATGCTTCAAGTTCTTGAGGTCCTCCGTGCGTTCTTTTATGAGCTATCACGAGTGATGGTGTTGTGTGATGTATTGTTTTGACAATACAAACAACCTTATTTTCATTATAATTACATGCGTTAGTGTAAGATGCAATAGTTAATTTTCCTGCAATAGTTAAAACTTGTTTTCTAGATTTTGAAAGACTCTCAATTTAATTCTCGGGATTATAAACATTGATTTTAAAAATACATTTAATTTGAAAGTCTTTCTGTTTTACTGAGTATGATCTCTGGTTCTGTCTTTATAAAAAACTTTGATCGATCTCTAGTGTTTAATGGTTTACCATAGTAGGTACGTACTTAATATAAAAGCAAAAAAGTTGGGTTGTCTTCCATAAAAGCCATTACTGAAGAGTTGAAGTTCGAGAATCTATGTTTTGTTTTTATATGATTATCCAAATAAAATAAAAACAAATGTAGGTACTTATTGTTTGGATGTTCTGGAAGTTAATTTAAGTTAACCTTTGATTTTATATTAAAAAAATAATCTCGAAATCCACCTAACCAGTCAATTTCCTATTCGTGTTACGTTTTTACGCATCATCTCCGAAAATCTCGGTTAAGATTCCGATTGCTCTCAAACCATCTCCATCGAAGCACTGTTACGCACAGTTTGGCACAAACGTGATCAAAATATTTGTGCAACAGTCGGAACAATGTTAACTGACTCCAATTTCCTCAATCTGAATCGAACAGTTAATTGGATTACCAGTTTCAAGGCGAAAATTGATGAATTCCGTTATTCGTGAATTGTTATTCATTGTGCCATAGCCAGTAATATGGGTTTATCAAAATTATAATTTGTTTGTGTTTCTGTATTTTGTCATGGTATTAGGAAAATTAAAGCCTTCCTATTTATTACCAAGAGTGAATGGTATTAAAGTCCATTTTAGCCGTTCTGTTGTTGACAAAGAGCATCACCGTTTTTGAGAAACCACAGTCATTCGAAATCAATACCTACGGTAGATAGGAAATAAGGCCTATTTTTGTTTTACCTCGTTAAATTTGAGATCGTTATCTTGGTAGGTACTTCAGCAGGATGATCGTAGCCATTTTTGAAAAACCATTCAGAATCAATTATCATTTTACTCCCAATTTTTTTCATCCGGTTCCTTTTTTCATTATGTTTATCGAGCTAATAAGCTACGTCAGATGGAATTTTCTCAAAGAAAAGGTAAAGATGGGTATTTTAACTTATCGTCAACAAGATCTGTTTGCATCGTAATACCAATTTCCTTAGTTGACGTATAAAAAGACATAATAGATACCCATTTTTCGACCATATTCTGACTTATATCCTTATCGGAGGCTTATTTACTTGGCCCTCATCACTCTCTGTTCGTGATAGTTACAATTCACACCAGATTACCTTAATATTATAGACATATTACGTAGCATACTGTTGACAGGGGGATTAAATAAGATTACGTTTAATAGCTTAATAAGCACTTTCACGGTTCAATACGTAGCTTTAGGTTTAGCTTAATTCTATGGGTGCGGTAGTGGTGTTATCAAATATTCGATATTCAAATTGTTACATAGATTATATTAATTTTTCAAGGTAACTTTTTTTTAAACATAACTGGCGATAAGTGGGTGTACCTACTAATAAATAATTATTTATATAGTTAATTAGAAATTTTGAGTAAGTTTTGAAATTATGTTAGTGCAGAGTAGGTCCTAGCTTGCATGTTATCTATACTAATATTTTAAAGAGGTAAAATTATTTGTTTGTTTGTAAGAGGTTATCTCTGAAAGTACCGGTGCAATTACAAAATTTAATTCGATTGGGACGATGTCGCGGGCAGCAGCTGGTATCTTTCTCTGCATTGATAAATGCAAAACGTTAATGGAATTTTGTGTTAATTGTCTCAATCAGTTGTTTTACATTACGGAGTTGTTTTGTAAAACAACTGAAGATTTTGTAAAATACCTGATTCTGTCATTCTTCTGTAACATATTATATTATTGTATTATGTAAGTACAAAGTAGATAGCTGTGAGGTTAGGGAGTGTACCTACCAGTGTGTGAGTGTACCAGAATATCTTGGACTGTCTGCTCCTGACTTTAAGGCTCAAATCATCAGTACAGACATTGTTACCCCACGTAACAAGTACACCATCATTACGCTGTCAAAATCTGGTGGAGGGTAATTCGAAAACTTGACGCTTGACACGCGTCGAGGACAGCAGGTCATTTATCATGGAATCCCCTCACTGTCCAGTCGTGTTTATCGCTAAATGACGTTTATGTCGTACAGCGAAAAAATTGATGTATTTTTTGTGGTGACACTGTCGACTCTTTTTTTATATGTGTTTTTATTTGCTTATTTAGTTACTTGTTGCTTTTCTGTGGTTAAAGTGAAATTATTTATTTCAAACAGACTATTAAAAGTTAAATATAATAAGTCTGAGATCGTCAACCCGCCTTGAGAAAACGTGGTGATCAATGCTTGAGCCTCCTCTGTTGCTGTGGAACAATAGAAAGCTGGTACTGTTATTTTGTAAACGATAATTAGTTATTCATTGGACACAAATTTCAACTCTATTTGTAGAGTATTAAGTTAATTATCATTTGAACCTGCTCAAACATATTTCTGATCCGTTAGTGCTGACCTATAAATGTGTGAGAGAATATTTTCATTATAAAACAAAGCAAAATCGGTAGATAATCGAAGTATGCGACCTCAGCAGAAGGTACTTATTCCCAATTGCAGCATAAAAAAAGGGATTAGGTATACGTATTTGCAAAGGACCGGGAACTGAGTCAACGTAACTCCATATCACACAGCTGCTAATCAATACCCTGATCTTCGACCTGCAGATAATGTGATTTGGAAGTCCCCGCTCCAAAGGTCACGATAAGAGCTCATGATTAAGGGAACATGCGACCAGTCAACTAAACCCGAATCAGGTACTTCTAAAAACATTAACGCGAAGTTCTTCGAACAAAAAAGAAGACAGTAACGATATCCAGAAATGCTAACATACTTTATATTCTTCCTGTAAATTATGACCAGAGGTATCTATGCAGAAAATTATTTAATGTAAGAAGTTTTTTTCCGAAGTTATGTTCACCAAACTTTGATAATGCTTGTTGAAAAGTTACGATACTCACTCAGCGAGAAAAAGTTTATTTTAGGTGTTCCGAATAGCGCCAAAAAACGTCTTCGGAAATAAATGACTGCTGGGACAGGAAAACAAAAACTTCTAAAGCTGGCCGCAGACGGGCCACACGCGACAGCCACAAACGCCGCCACCTGAGGTTAGAAGCGGCTACAAAGGTAGCTTAAGCGCGCGATAGCGAGCGACTTGTGGTCCTATATCTGTATTATCATAAAAATATATTACATCCATATTTATTTCAATCAACAATGTGCGTGCGTTGCCTTTGATTCGAACTGGTTGACTGAAGCGAAGGGAGAGAGGGGTGGGGTAAGTATCGCACGACCTTTACTGGCCATAAAAAGCGAGCGGCGACGATTCGTAGCATGTGGCGACAACTGACGTCAACCGTATGTGGCAAGTCCATTTAAAATGTATGAAAACTACATTAAATACGTCGGTGGCGGCATTTTGTGGTTCTGGTCGGTGGCCCGTGTATGGTCAGGCTAAGTTGACATTTCACGGCCAACGTGACAGATAGAGGACACTTGAAAACTCATTATTTCTTTAATTAAGCACCCCATTATCGACTTGACACTTTTTGGTCGAATGTTAGTCCGGTGACAAATGGTGACAAAGTAGGGCCGAACTAAACTTTTTCTCCGAACACTGACTTAAATAGAATTGTTTGTTTAACACGTGACGGTTGCATTGCTGTTAATTTAGTGAAAATGCTTTTATTTGGGAACTAGCTTGTGTACGCGCGCATAACGTGGTACCTATAGTTATTTTTAGTAGTTATTCTTTTTCCAAAATACTCCTAAAAGTAGCCTAAGTTCTTATAACATCAGCTATGAAAATGCAAGTGAGTCCCGTCATAATCGGTCAGCCGTTTCAGAGAGCAGCCGGAACAAACAGACTGAGTGACAAAAATTTAAAAAATGGGTTGTTTGATATAAGACCTGTTTAAACAGCATTGAAAAAAAGTTGTTATTCTGTTCTGACACTTAATTTTTTTTTTGTATAGATACGTTTTATGGGTGGTGACAAATGTACCCGAATTTAGAATGTCTAACATAAAGGTAGTTATTTTTTTTAAATTTTATTTCAGTTTATGAAAAATTTGTTTAAAATTAGCATATTAAAATTATCCTGGCTGTATTACATATTTTAATTCCTGGCTAAAAATAGCTTCTTATAAATTGTTCAAAGTCACATTTATGTAACTTTGTTCCATCCTATAGACAGTTCTATCTACATCCTCATATCATTAATTATATCCCTCACAACTTAAGTAATCCATTGATATATTATAATATAACGATCTTGTGTAAGTCGCGACCCCTAAATTTCACGCCCCACTGACTCCAGGGATGTAATACCGACCCCTTAAGTTTCTAATTGGGTTCATTGCCTTTAAACGTCACAAGTTTTTACAGTAACCCTGGAAATACTTTTACTGTAGTATTCATGTTGGTGCCGTCTGGCGTTTTATTGTTTTCAGTACTAGAAGTCATGAATTTTTGTGGTGGATTTCTTGTTGGAAGAATGGAAAGTGTGGCGGTTATAATAACGACAGTTTTTTTTTTAATTTGAAAATGAAATCTTTGCGTCTTTCTTTTTTTTTAAGTTTGTACAGCCAGGATGTTTTTGTTGGAAGTTTGTTATTATTGGCTGGTTGTTTGTTGTTTACAATTGCATTATTGCGTTATGCAACAGCATTTTGTTCCTGAGAGCAGGAGCGCAATTTTACCTTTTAGGAACGATCGCAAGCTAACCTCAGTCAAAAACACCTTTAATTAAGTTACCTTTTTTGACATTCATTGTTGCTGAGATGAAATTGTGAGATGTTAAATATTTTTAATTAGTAGGATTGGCATTTAAAATTAAGATGTATTAACAACATAGGAATTTAAAAGCGAAAAGGTTT
This sequence comes from Hoplodrina blanda, assembly GCA_949316365.1. NCBI lineage: Eukaryota > Metazoa > Arthropoda > Insecta > Lepidoptera > Noctuidae > Hoplodrina > Hoplodrina blanda. The sequence continues at coordinate 11,267,147 of OX438585.1, forward strand.
TATTTTTCAAAGGTGAAGACAAACTATCGAGAAATGCAAAATATAACCACCACAATTTTCTACGTAAAAATCTTTTCATCAGAGACAGAAATCACATCAACACTGTCCACAATCTGCAAAGATTAAGTAGAAAATAACTTTGGCAACAACCCGAAATAGAAAGTTCTTCATTATAAAAGTTGGATTTATTTTCATATCTAAGCATTAATACAATAAAATTGTAGCACAAACAAAAGTTTGCGCCCAATTTTGGCATTAAACAAGATCCTTATCAGATAGCAGGAAAATTATTATCTTATTTTGGCCAACCACTAGGAACTTGATGTCGTGATGGCCCAGTGGTTCAGGCGGCCGCCACTAATGCATAAAGTCACAGGTTCGAGTATGTACCAGGCAAGTACCAATTTAAATTTTCCAAATGTCGTTTCTAAAGTTTATCTTGAATCCTGGACTTAATACTTTTGGTCTGGAATCGCCAATCCTTGAGCAAGCGTGGTGATCAATACTCATGCCTTCTCTGTATGAGAAGAGGCCTTTGCCCTACAGTGGGACAGTAATAGGCTGGTATTATAAACTGCCTCGTTGGTCTAGTGGTCGCAAAGCGCGACTGCTGAGCATGAGGTCTTGGGTTCAATTCCCAGGTCGGGCAAAGTGTTATTGGGTTTTTCCATCAGGAATTTCTCAGTAGCAGCCACGGAGTCTGGATTTGTGCCCGGTTGATGGCAATAGGCTCGCCCCCTATTACATGGGACTTAAACATAACTGGCGAAATGTGGGTGTACTATTGGGTACACCTCTGTCTAACCCTTCGGGGATTACAGGCGTGATGTCATGTATTATAAACTATCTAATCGGTCTTGGTCTTGCAGTCTTGGTCTTGTTCTTGCATTTAGGGCAACACTAAACCTTAGACACAATCAGATCAGATCTAAATCCATTCCAGTTAAACAACACAGCCAGTACTTACTTTTATCTCTGTTTTATTGCTCTTAAAGACGTGAAGTACCTAATTAAAAAAAGTTGAGCCCATAATCCAACTCTTCACGTTCTGAAATTGTTACAAGCGGTTTTTTTTTCCAGCGGTTTTCAGCCTACTCTTGGGAAATCGGCGTATTCAATTGCCACAGTAATTCGTAACTGGTACACGTAATTAGGTTTAACGATTTCACAAGAATTCTTGTTGAAATCTAACAAAGAAATAAAATTGAAGTCCGTTCGTGACGTCACAATGACAGCTTTTTAATAAATGCATTTAAATGTTTACACGAAACTAATGGTAAACATTCTTTTTTAATATTGTCTGTCTATCTGTTTGTTTGTTCCGGCTAATCTCTGAAACGGCTGGACCGATTTTGATGGGACTTCCAGTGGCAGATATTTAATGTATTAAGGAGTAATTTAGGCTTATTTTTTTAAATATAATTAAGGACAAAGAAACACCGCAGATAACCGACATTCAACCGGATAAAGTTATGGGTTAATATAAAATAAAAGGAGGTGCAATTAAACTTTGACTGCCTCGTCTAGCGGTCGCAAACCGCGACTGCTGAACATGAGGTCTTGGGTTCGATTCCCAGGTCGGGCAAAATGTTATTGGGTTTTTCCATCAGGAATTACTCAGTAGGAGCCTCGGTGTCTGGATTTGTGCCCGTTTGATGGCAATAGGCCCGCCCCCTATTACATTTAGTTTATTTATTTATATTAGGGACTTTAAAACATAACTGGCGAAATGTGGGTGTATTAATGGGTACACCTCTGCCTAACCCTTGATTACAGGCGTGATATTATGTTTTATGTGTAATTAAAATCATTGCTAAAGCGTGTCAGACGATTTCGAATTTCCTTGAATTGGTTCGTAAAGCGTTTTATTTTTCAACTTATAAGAACAATTAATCTTCGTTTCTTTTGTATTATCTTAGGGAACGGAACGGAGGAAAACAATGACTATTTTCTTTAGAGCTAAAGTTTAAGCTGTCCCGGCAGGTATAATATCAAAGTGCTTTTAGGATACGATACGTACTGACTGATTCTTTGTTTTCATTTTCTGAGTTCGTATTACTTACAAAACATTATGTACAATAGTATAACCTGACGAAACTAAACAAACGAAATCTGTAATGTTCTGGGAACTGTAAAATGAGGTAGGTTTAATTTGTGTCGTGGTCGCAAGCGCGATAACATTATACAGGGTTACTTCGGAGACAGTGCGCATATTTTTTCCATGCAATCAGTATCATTAATAGAACGCATATCACGAAAAAAAAAGTATGTAAATTTTTTGCGAATTATTATTTTTTAATACCGCAAAATTCAAATATCATGGTCAGCCTACCCCGTGCGTAGGCTAGTAGAATGTTAGAAGTATGAAGGAATAATTGGAATCATTTAGCTGTATCTCCTCGTCATTATCTACCTACTGATAAGAGTAGAGTAGCCATGATACTGGTTTTGGTGTGAATATTTTCGTGTGACGTTTTTTTTTATATTTTTGTTCGAAACATGGTAAAACAAAAAAACACGTGTTTTTTTATTTTTGAAAATCTTTCCGTTCTTAAAATTTGCGCACTGTCTCCGAAGTAACCCTGTATAAACTTTAATGCGATCGAAGTGGCGGGCAGAAGTTAATATAATCTAACTAATATTATAAATGCGAAAGTAACTCTCTCTGTCTGTCTGTTTTTCTGTCTTTCTGTCTGTCTTTTCTTCACGCCTAAACTACTGAACCGATTTGTGTGAAATTTGGTACAGGGTAAGTGTGAACCCCAACAAAGAACATAGGCTACTTTTTATTTGACTTCGACTTCGACTTCGTCTGCGTCCGCGATAACCGACATATGCGCGGACGAAGTCGCGGGCAAAAGCTAGTTTAATCAATATACGTTAAAAATTAAGAAGTCAAACACGTAGATTAATAATCCCGAATCCACAGTAGGTACTATAGCTAGACGCAGCTGAACATCAGCATTGTACCTATACATAACTGATGAAATCGCACCAAATTCAGCGCGTTAGTACCTAAAAATAATATAACAAAAAAAGTAGAAAACAGACGTGTTCTCATAAATAATTTATTTTAAACAAAGCGCGCAAAATCCTAAAACCAAACAATTCGTAATACTTGGCCGCAAAATTAACCGTGTGGCCGCCGCGTTCTTTTAATTCCGGCCGCAAAACGTTCCTTTAAAAAAAAAAATGGCCGCAATACTTCGTGAAAACAACGACACAGAAATCCTGGGTCTACAGGTAATAAGTGAAAGTGCCTCGGCACCGCCAAATTAAATATGTATGCCGTTGTAACAGCACTCTTTCGTAGTTGAAATATAATCCTGTACCTACCCTTTTCAGTTCATGTTGTTTTTATTGTAGTTTTTACGAGCGACGCGACAGTGATAGTGACGCGATCGCTGGGTTAAATAATATAAATATTGCATGAGGATGTATTGGTTTGTCGGTATTTTGTTGTATAGGAACCTACGTTGACAGTTTTTCCTGTATTGCTGTGTAATTTCGGAAACTATCTAGTTTAGCTTTTTTTCGCGACTTGAATAAAAAGTAAAGTACCTATAGCATAAAACAAATATTATGACTCTCGGAAAAAGTAGCTTTCTGTCAGTGAATGATTAAAATAATAATAAAAATAAATGATTACATTGTAAATATATTTTGTTTTTTTTTTAATTCTTTAATTTTGCTGTTTTACGCTCTTACATTAATTTGCACTTACCATCGTTCAATCACCTTCACTACTTTTGGTTGACTATTAGAGAATGCCTAAGGCATAAGTCCGCCTTTGTACTTTTGTTGTCTATGTTAAAATAAATAAATATTTTTTTTTTGCAATTGGATCAGCAGTTTTAGATATTACCTCTTACAAACAAAACACCATCAAAACAAACCTTCCCTCTTTATGATATTAGTATAGATAAACTACTTTGCTCGAAAAAAACTTTTTGATGGTCTCTTTCCATTCAATCACCATCATCAAACATAACCACATAAGAAAATGTTATCAGAGAAGCATATAAAAAAAATGGTATATACTTTTTGAATTGAGCATTGCTTGATAATTTTCTTCGTGAAAAACCCGGAAACTCTGGGTACATAACCGGTCGAAAAATATACGTTCAAAAAATAAAATCTTCCACGAAGTACTTTCAATAAAGTCTTTAGTGACGTGATAAGGGAATAATCGACATAGTTTGTAACACTTATAAAATAAGCAGGAAGAATCGATCTTCATCGCAGCGATCTGTAATCTCTCCGGCTTCCTTCACTCCCATATTTCATTCACATAACTTTCATTCACTTGAACTCGATTCGAAGCGCTCATTTTTCATAGCTGTGACTGGTACTTGCAATTCATGCTCTGAACGTGCAATAAGTACTGAAACCTCTACTTATAGAAACAGCTTTCAAGTAGATTATCGTGTTCTGCGTTGAAGTAATTAGTACACCCGCATTTCGCCAGATATGTTTAAGTCCCATGTAATAGGGGGCGAGCCTATTGCCATCAACCGGGCACAAACCCAAACTTCGAGGCTGCTACTGAGAAATTCTAGATGAAAAAACTCAATAACTAAATAAATAACTTTGCCCGACCTGGGAATCGAACCCAATACCTCATGCTGCACTAGACTTAAGGACTATCTGCTAGCAGTCGTGGATCTACCAACAATTTTCAATGTAATATTTAGATATTACCTATACAATTTAGGTCAAATTTGCCCACGTGCAAAGCAGCGGGCACACCTAGTAAAAATAACCTACCTACTTCTAAAAACAGGGAGAGAGTAGATTTCAAGTGGACAGGATATACAAAGAGCTTACATTTACCTACATTAAATTTTTCTACCTCAAATCCACTCATTATATCAGAAAACAGTACCTAACCCAAACATAGGTACTCGCATTATTAAATTACTCCTGGATATACAATTCAAGCCCATTACATAACACAATTATTATTCGCCTTCCTAATTGTGTGTGGAGCTGTTCTAATCACGTTTTGTGTTCCATCTGATGTAGAATAACTACACATTATAAATGCACTGTTACTCTGTGAATAATTTTATAACATTATTTCCATTTTGACACTCATACATAAGGTTGTGGGTTCCGAGCATGTATAGTCGAACAAACCATTTGGTATACGGGCGGCTAACTTGCAACCACTTTTTTTAGATAATGTTCAAGGGTGTCAATTCTTTTAATTCACTCTAAATTGGTTTCAAAATTATTAGAAGCAAGCAACAGGCTTAAAAAGTGAACACAAAATAACAAATGGCAACGTAGCAAAAAGATAATTATTGTCGTCTGTAAATCAAATAGCTTGTTCGACTGTACTAATGTGACTTGATCTATTCATATGATTATACTTTCTGAGTTTATCTTCATATTCATGTGATTATACTTTCTGAGTTTTTTTTTCTAAGTTCATCACAGACATTGGTAAAATAAAATATCGTGAGGAAACCTAGACATTTAGTTAGTTAGTTGTTAGTTTTCGTTCAGTTATTTTTATTTGTTTTTTCTTTTTTTTATGTTTGTTAAATCTTAGTTTAAGTATTTCCCTGCATTTTGTAGCATGTAACTGTTTGTTGTTCCTAATAAATAAATAAGTCTAAAATCGCCAATTCGACTTGAGCAAGCGTGGTGATCAGTGCTTGTGCCTTCTCTGTATGAGAAGAAGCCTTTGCCGAAGTTGTCAAAGGACAGATAATAATTTCTTGTATGGTCAAAAACTGCACAAGTTTTGCTGCTCCTCTATTATATCGGTTCAGGGTCATGGAAGAATCTATCATTTATTTAGAACAGATACCTACTGCAGAATTCTAATTTCCCAAAGGGTTCCCCAATATCCGACAGCAATCGCTCAGCATAAACCAGTAATGGGTTCCGACAATATTTCGAAGAGAACAAGGAAGTCTGAAATGGGAAACTAATAATTGTTTACTGCAAACTTAACAGCTAGCAAATTAGGCTTCCATAATTAAATCTACACTAATATTAAAAAGAGGCAAAAGTTTGTTTGTATGATTATTTTGTTTGTAAGAGATAATCTCGTCGATAATATCATCGGAAAAACGGTGGGCCCAAATAGCGCAGAACTGGTGCCCTGAAACAGGGAGTCGGGGCTGCGGCAGGCCATGAACGAGATGGCGGGACGAACTGCATGGATTTCTCCAAAACTGGAGGGATGAGGCACTGAATCGGGATGGATGGGAGGAGTGGAGGGAGGCCTTTGCCCAGGAGTGGGACAGAATAGGCTAAAAAAAAAGCGATAATCTCTGGAAGCACTAGTCCTATTCTAAAAAGTCTACCAGTAATTGCCGAGTACTTACCATTAGTAATGTTTTACGGTACGCTTATATTCTACGCGGACGATGTCACTGGTAGAAGCTAGTACAGTATTTTTTGAAAATATACTAATAATATTAAACTGTCCGTCTGTTACGCTCTCACGACTAAACCACTGAACCGATTTTGATGAAATTTTGTATGTAGTAAGTTTGAAACCCAAGAAAGGTCATCGATTACTTATTATTCTTGGACTTTATCTGCCTCCGCGATAACAAACATTTACACGCATTTATTTATTATCACGTAAAGTAATAATGAACAACAATTATTGAATATCTAATTCATGTAAATTCATCTGTCTTCAAAACGGGATACTCACAAATTATCACAAAATATACCTAATCGTTGAAAGTCATCCGTATAATCGTAGCTTAATTCCGGCACCCTTAAAACAAATGAATGCAAATCGTTGTTACCCCTCTCAATAACAACATAAATTATGCAGACCGTGTCCATTACATATTTTATCTCTGAAACTTGTATACGGATATAGACGTTCTAGATAGGTGTAAAGTGTGACCTAAAAAGTAGGTATCAAATTAAGTACATAAGGGACTGAACTGCAAAGAAGGATAAAATTAGAGCTGGTTTACATCGTAAAAGTTCATTTAAGGTCGACCTAATAAAACGGCCGTATTTTATAATAAATACTAGTTTTTGCACGCGACTTCGTCTGCGTCGTAGTCGAAGTCGCGGAATAAAAAGTAGTCTATATCCTTTCTTGGTATTTAAACTTACCCCGTACCAAATTTCATCAAAATCGGTTTAGTGGTTTAGTTGTGAAAGCGTAACAGATAGACAGGCAGAGTTACTTTCGCATTTATAATATTAGTATGGATTTCAAATAATCTATGCTTACCTTTAAGGCAAGGATGGAAGGATGGATGGATGGTTAGTTGATTACTGATTTACGTAATGGATCGCCTTTTTTGTCCATCAACGCTTTATTCTGAACGAATTCATCCAATCTAATTGTAGCTTTCTACCTGATTACTCTACAAGCAATAGTGTAATAATAATTCTACCAGCCTATTATTGTCCCACTGTATTAAAGACCTCTTCTCATACAGAGAAGGCACCACGCTTGCTCAAGGCGGAGTGGCAATTGCAGACTTATATTAATTTAATTCAGATTTCCTTACGATGTTTTCCTTCACCGAAGTCAGTGATGTCTAAGATCATCATCATCATCATCATCTCCCTAGCTTTTTCCCAACTATGTTGGGGTCGGCTTCCAGTCTAACCGGATGCAGCTGAGTACTAGTATTTTACATGGAGCGACTGCCTATCTGACCTCCACAACCCAGTATCTGGGTAATACGATACCTCTAGGTGAGACTGGTTGTCAGACTTTTAAGCTTCTGACGACTCGTAACGACTGTCAAAGATTTACGTATGACAGCCGGGACCAACAGTTACAGCTTAACGTGCTTTCCGAGGCACGAAATGATGTCAGTAATGTCTAAGATAAACTTTAGAAAGTAGGTACATATGACTTGAAAAAGTCACATTGGTACTTGCCCGGATTCGAACCCACAACCTCATGCATGAGAGGCGCGCGCCTTAACTGCCATCACGACATTAGATGACGAACGAACGAACGAACGAACGAACGATGTGATGTCTAAGATAAACTTCAAAAATACAAAATAATGAATAGAAAAATATACTTTGGTACTTACTCGTTATGCATGAGGAGCCAAGGCATCATGGCAACCACAAATGTTCATAAAATAGACACCAAAAGGAAAATTATTTCATGTTACGTTCCAAAATTATCTCTTCACAGCTGCGCTCAAGGCCTCATCCAGCAAAACATATTTGGCTGTCCGTCCAACCTGATGAATGGGCAAATGGTCCCTAATTGAATATTAAATGTGGCTGCCTAGGGGCCGCATGACAGCCGGCCTAAGGTCGCAAATAAGGTCACCGTCACCCTACGCTCGGTTTACTACAGCCTACCCTAATATCATTGGTTTTCTAGGGATATGTAGCAAATGCTTCGGCTTTTGTGAGTAAAGCCTTAAATTCCCTGATCAGTTGATAATATGTTGGAAGGTGTTATTCACAAAAGGTTTTCCGATACAGTTAACTAGTAGACGTTTTTTGATAAGTTGAGATAGATTTAGGTGATTTAACTTCAGAAAGCAGTATCAGCTATAAATATATTAACATGTGAATAGGAAACTTTGTACCACTTTTTAAGAATATTGCTCGCACTAGGGAGTCGTACGATTGGCATAGTTAAAGTTTATGATGTAACTACGGGAGTCAATTTTTTATATAAACACTTTTTATTTATTATATCTATAGCTATTTATTTAGGAGTTTTTATCAAGAGGTGTCGTGGTGGCCCACTGATTAAGGTTTAGCCTCTCATGCATGAGGTTATGGGTTCGATACCGGATAAATAATAATGTATCTTTTTCAATTCATTTGTAGTTTCTAAGTTTATCTTGGACATCACTGACATTAGTGAAGGAAAACAAGGTAATAAAATTAATGTAAGTCTGAAATCGTCAATTCGCTTCAAACAAGCGTAGTGATCATTGCTCGTGCCTTCTCTGAAGAGAACGTTGCCCTGCGCTGGGACAACAGACTGATATTATTATTACTATTTTATTAAAAGAGTGAAACCATAATTAGTTGCGTAACCAATTTTTTCTATTATATTAAGTACTAGCGACCCGCCCCGGCTACGCACGGGTGCAATGTAGATACATAAACCTTCCTCTTGAATCACTCTATCTATTAAAAAAAACCGCATAAAAATCTGTTGCGTAGTTTTAAAAATCTAAGCATACATAGGGACAGACAGACGGAAGCGACATTGTTTTATACTATGTAGTGATAGTGATTTGTTTGGTCGACATAATTATAAAAAAGCGCGACTGCTGGGCATTGGATCTTGGGTACGATTCCCAGGTCGGGCAAAGTAATGGCAATAGGCTCGCCCACTATTACATGGGACTTTAACATAACTTTCGAAATATGGGTGTACTAATGGGTACACCTCTGCCTTACTCTTCGGGGATTACAGGCGTGATGTTATGTGTTTAATTTATAAAAGTTTCCTATAAACGAAAATTGCATAAAGGGAACGTCTTTCATACATATTTTCAACTAAGGTAAGATACGGCATACCCAATATTGACGTCACCAAATACTTGATATACGGAACTACTTTTGTTTACCTTGTCTCTGCCACAGGTGCTCTATATTTATGTCTTATGAAAACCTTTCTATATACAGGTGTCGGTCGTCTTTATGAAAAATAATATGGCGTCGTATATTTTAGTATTAAGTTATAATAAGAATGGTATCCCGATTCTTTTACGAGTTCTTTGTCAACCTTTGTCGAGATAGTTGATTTTAGAGCATCTGCTCTGACATTGGTCGTAAATATTAAAAAGTAATGAGATTTAGGTCACGTTTATTACACGTACTGTCTTGTTGGTTTAATGCGACTGCTGAGCATGAAGTCTTGAGTTCGATTCTCAGGTCTGGCAAAGTGTAATTGGGTTTTTCCATCAGGAATTTCTCAGTAGCAGCTTAGGAGTTTGGATGTCTGCTTGATGGCAATAGGCTTGTTAGCTATTACATGAGACTTAAAAAACATAACTGACGAAATGTAGGCGTACTATGGGTACACCTCTGCCCAACCCTTCGGGGATTACAGGCGTGATGTTATGTTATTTCACGTAGTCATTTAGTCCTGTTATTGATGACTTGGCATGTGATATTAATATTTTGTTTCTCGTTGATAATAGAGACACTATTTCTCCTTTTGATTCAATAACCAAAACTCGATACATCATTACCAAAATCCGCTTACTCTAAGTCAAATTGCCGCCCTAAATTCGCATAGTCCGTGATAGACAACGGTTTCATGGAAAAGCTATAGCTAGGGTTAACGACTGACGTTTTTGAAATGTTACTAATATAATGATTACTTTTTAAATGTCTTGTAGACAAAACATTATGGCTTGATACTGGCTGGACTTAACGCCGTTAAAAGAAAGATATCGATTACAACATACTTATGTATGTAGATAATGTTAAGGTAGCTTGGACTAAGTTGCCAAGCTCTTTTAAACTCTTGATAGATTATTGTTATTGCACTTGTTTTGTCTCTTAAACTATGAGCACAAATTCAGACTATAGACAGAGACAAACAAATTCCTTATAAAATAACTCACTATCACAATTTGTAGCTCAGTTCAGTAGTTCAGCAGTTAGTTGCGCTTGCAACCATTAGACGAACTAGGTTCTCTTGTAAGATCATGAAGGCATAGTATTCAATACGTTACGTTCAGTACCTACGTTTTTTCGTCAGGTTATACTAAGGTACTCGTAAACAAACCGCCGAACCTAGAATACAATACAAAATAAATGAATAGACAATTTATTCAATTCTCTTCATATGACGTCACCAAATTTTATTGTCAGCAAACAGCTTGCATCGAAACTGAGAACTAAGCGTTACGCTCGAAACTTTCAAATTGATATTGGACAGTAATATGCTATTACTAGATCGCTAACTTCTAAATCAAAGTTCCGAACATTTTCTCTATCAAGTCATATCGAAGTCAAGTTGGCAGATTCATCATGTTCCAAGTTCTAATCGCAAAGTCCGAGATCAGAATCACGGGCTCCGTTTATGGCGAAAGTTCTGGTGTTTGTGCGCCACAGACAATGAGACCTGAAGGACACAGTAACTGTGCCCTCGACGATTAAAGCAAGGGTCTTGTGTTATGTTAATTGTTTACGTGACAGCTCTAAGAATGTAGTAAATAATAAACGTTTAGTTGACGTAATGATTGCAGAGTAATTTTGTGATTGTGAATCGGTGGTGTTGTGTTATGTCATTGAAAGGAAAACAAGCAGAGACGGTAGGGGTATCGAAGGCGGATTCTCTTAATTAAAAACGTTCAAAATCTAGTTGCAATCTCATCTCAGTGACAATAAATATCAGACAAACACAAATACAGACGGAAAGACGGACAGATGGTTTGACAACATTTTTAAATATTGTGTTTTCAGTATAGGTGCCTTGTTAATATTCATTATGCTTTTAATTAAAAGCTGATATTTTAAAATTACAAACAGACACTTTAATTTTAAGTATTTGTATAGATATGATGATTGAAACTGAGATTAGATTCCGATCATTTCTAAAAGTTAGTTGAATTGACCCCCTGATGGTCACCGCCGGCAGTACCTACCATAGACCTCACCGATATCTTACCATACCAAAAACAATGCCGAAATGTCAATATTAATGTCGTTATATTAAACTTTACCGTCTGTAAGTTTATAGCTAGGACAATGCCTGAGAGAGTCTATTTTGAACTAAAAACATAGACTAGTGACCTCGTTCCGAGATTAGTTCATAACAGAAGGCTCCGTACGGTTTCTAAACTAGTTCCTGACAAACCTAATTCATGATGACCTGAGTGTGAAATTGTTACTTATTGTAGACACAGCGCAAATACTCAGTCCAGTTATCGAGGCTTCACAATTAGTGTCAATGAAAATTCATACTACTATTCAATATTCATTGTATAATTATTGCATAGTGATACCATGTATCAAATTATCTTCTACTATGGCCCAACCACATTATTTTGTATGTGAGTAGGTACTTCTTCGATGAGGTTCATCTAAGTTATCAGTGTTTTGTGGGTAGATAAGCGAGGAGGTACTTAAATGAAACTATTGATAACAGCATTGAATTTCTTATTTTATCTCGATTTTAAATATTACAGACTTAGGTATGTACTATTACCACGTTTTGAAATAATGAGAAAGAACACATTAAAAAAACATCCGCTTAAGAACTAATTTTTGCCCTAGACTTTGTCCGCGTGAATGTCGATTTTTTGCGGGTTTTTTTTTGCGCAATCATTTATTTTATTTTTCTAAAATAAAAGAGCCTAAGTTAGGTACTCTTTATAAGCTCAGATTTCTGCCAGTGATAGTCTCCTCTAAATCGGACCAGCCATTTTGGAAATCAGCTGGAACGAACAGACAGAAACAAACCGTGTAAACATTCATATTGATATTTTATTATTACAAACAGGATCTTCAATGTTATTTATTTGTATAGATTACTTAGGTATTCGAATTTCAGTTTCAACTAAAACATAATTTCATTTCCAGTAAGTAAATTGACATACATAATTCGAAGCACGAAACGTTTTAACAATATCAAAAGCTTTAATTATTTCAGTTCGTACGTTTTCTTCAAAATGTCGTTCTGGTGATTAATGTAACAATATGTGTTGGCGATTAATAATAAACCCGACAAAGTTCACTCCAAACTGAATTTGTGTTTGGAAACTTAGTAAAATATAGAGATTTGGGGCAGCGTAATCCCATTCCCAAAGTGGCTGTACAGGAAGATTAGTGCGATAACTTAGTTTTAAACAGCTCTCCTATTGTATTGAATAAAGGTCACTTAATCTGTCAATTGTTTGTTTAAAGTTTTGTTGTCTTATCTATTTGTAGACTAGTTCTGCGTTGAGTTATATCTTTGGTTACTGCTCCGCTCCCATGGGTCGTAGCGTGATGCTATATAGCTTATGCTATTCTTCAAAAATCTGGCTATCATATACATAAATTATGTGTCAATCTGATTGGTAGTTTCAGAGATCAGCGCGCTTAAATAAACAAAAGAACTCTTTAGCTTTATGATTTTAATACTTATATAATAATAGTCTATCAAATCGCCCCGGCTTCGCACTGGTGCATATTTACGACTTTTTAGGTAGATGTTCCTTGTCCGTGAAATTATGAACACAACAAAAAATGAATTAAACCAGGCCAGCCGTTCTCGAGTTTTGCGATTAGGAACACATTTAGTCATTCATTTTTATTTATACAATAGTCTTGAGGTCAAAATGTGAATAAAAACTACCAAAATTGATTTGTTTTTGATAGTTTTTCTCGTAAGATTTGTGCGAGGTGTAAAAAGACACTTCGCATAGCTATGTAGTATGACATTGTTAATCGCAATGGGGACCTGGTGTCCTATAACACTGGCTATTAGCCTAGCTTAGGCACCAGTCTCCCACAATATTGGAGTAATTTTTAATGCTAAACTATATTTCCATGTAATCTTTTAAATATTGTGGTGAGAAATAAATGAATTTTATTATTTATTTATTACACACATCAAAAGTGTCTAGGGATCAACATCCCTAACATTTGTTAGGGATGTTGATCCCTAGACACTTTTGATGTGTATATTTATAGTATACCCATCAAACTAAGTAACTTTAAGTAAAAATTATTGCAAGAAAACGACTTTTTCTTGGTGTAAAAATCACTGTTTTTGATAGCGCGCAAAACATTGTGGTTGTGGGTGCATGTAAGAGTACAGGGGTGTGGGGTTAGCAAAACCTTAAAAAAAAACATTGGAACATTGACCTTCATTATTCGTAGCATAAGGTCCCAGGCCCAAGATTAGGTATCGAGTAGGTATAATAAAACAAATCGTTAAAAAACACTTTTAATACAAGACACACACACTTCATATTACAAGATTTAATAAGGTCGAACACAGTTACGTGTGAACGACGCCACAATATCTTCGAACACGTACTCGTCAGGAACTACGGGCGCGTCGTAGAACGGATCTGTTGGTGCAGCTGTGGTGCCACCAGAAAGACCATCCGAAGACGGGTATTGGTGGGAAGCAGCCGGGTACACATAATTCTCTTCAGACGTCACTTCACCTGCCGAGTTCCACGTCATCCTCTGAATCTGACCCTTCCAACGGACCAACACTGACGGATACGCATCACCACCTTGTAGAGTACGGAACCTGCACGGAAAACTTAAAGGAGGCCGTTCTTTCACGTCATTTCTCTCCGGCACAACAATAGTCTCGGTCTCAGCCGGGGCTACCCTCCCCTCACATAACTCAAATGTGAATAATAAAAACAGAGGAAATAAATATTTCATGTTGTCAGTCCAAAACGACACCGGGGAATGGAGCAAATTTAATGTAGACGGTTCCATTTCACCACGCGTAAACATCATTAGATAAGGAGGGTAAGAGTCAAGTTAATGTGTTTGTGTAAGATAAAACTATCGCTTTATATCTCTGCCAAATGTCGAGTTTAATGTTTTTTGTTCATGATAGTAAAACTCGTGACATCTAAACTTGCACTGTTTTTTAGTGTAGCTAAAAAAGGAAGAGGGCAATGCTCTTTTTGAATTATGACCTCTATGACTTTAGTAATTGAGTTGATGTTTTCTTTCGTTTTAAATGTTTTCGTTTTATTAACTTTAACCTATCAGAAAAAGTATGCAAATACATAGATTGATTTTTTACTATCGTGATAGAGAAAATCACATTTTTAAAATAATGTTTGTGTTGAATTTTTTATAGCGCTATAATTAAAAAACACAAAAAACTCTTCATCACATTAGAATAAGGTCTATTTGAATAAGGTCTTCAAACTAAATGACTTTTTTTGTGAAACTTGTATTCTCAATTTTAAAATTTACGTTATTTTAACTGCGTGCGCTCATGCTAGGCCCTCTAAATCTTCATCTACACTCGGAAGATTAACGCAGTGAGCCTGCCCAATAGCAGGCGATATCCAAGGAAAGTTTAGTTCGTGACTTAGTGTAGCTCGCTCCATAAAGCATCGTGGTTCCGCGGGTAAGTTCACCGAGCGAGAGATCAAAAGGAAAACCCGAATGTTCGGGAAATAGTTTCAATTAGCTCGTTTGTGGTCGAGGTAAAACGTAAGTTTACTGACTTGCGTGGTTGTTTAATCCGTTCTGTTAAATTAAGCAGTTTTTTATAATCCCTCGTAACAATCAGCTATAGGATAATATCTTTGTTTATCTTTCATCCCTTTCTTGTTTTTCTAACCCATCAAAAAGTACATTATCTCCTCAAAGACCAATCAACATCTACAAGAAAGCCATTTGTAATAGTATAAATAATTTATTTAATTTACAAAAGCCACTTAGTCCGCATCAAAGTTAATATATTACATCACGGCAACCGTTCTGGCGTGGTTGAGTACCAAACATCCAAACATTCGCATTTATAAAAATAAAGTAAAGTGAGTTCAGTAGGTACATTAATAATTCAGTGCTGGACTGAACTAAAACATTTTCTTTTGCATCCAATTATCACCGCGTTCTATTGATAGATCAAGAGTTGGCTTCATGAAGAACGCTACAACTAATAAAAACCCTTTTAACAAACTTGTAGAAGAAGTTGCGAAATCTTAGATGAGAACCACAAGTACCTACCTAACTGAAATCGATACCGAACATTCAAGTATATCGAAGAGTGTTAAATAAATGAGTGAATGAAGGCGCTGTCAGTTGGAATTGGTCTTCTCTTAACTGCTGTCTTTGTTGTTTTTTTTTATTGATCTTCACCTACTTAAATTGTTTTTACTTATAAAAGCAACAAGAACATTGTAACTAGGATTTCATAAAAACTGCACTGATTGGAGCGTCTTCTCAGCAAGCTTCAATTTAACTTATTAACTGACCGACTCTTTGACAATTCAAAAGTGCTTGTAAATGGTTTATTTGAAATGAATACTTTGTCTTTGACTTGACCTTTGACTGTCCCGTTAGTCTCATGGTCACTAGAGCGACTGGTGAGCGTGGTTGACCGTGAGTTGGTGTGACACCCCCGTGAATCAGAAATTACATAACGTTGGCCCTGCGCCTGATCTCTCCCCTATCTTGTCAGATTATCGTCCCGACGAAGAGGGGTACACCTGTGTTTGTGCACAAGATATGTACTAGGTATATCTATATACAGGGTAATTGAAAATATACCCGAAACCTTAAAAGGGGTCATTGTACTCATCATTATGAACAACTTTTACTATGGGACCAACCCTGAAATCATGAAAAAAAAATCAGCTGTTCCCTACTAAAATGCTACACAACACGATCATAATGTATGAAACAGCTGATTTTTTTTTCATGATTTTATGTTTGGTTACATAGTAAAACTTGTTCATAATGATGAGTACAATGACCCCTTTTAAGGTTTCGGGTATATTTTCAATTACCCTGTATATCTCTTGCGTAGTACTTGGCTAGTTTCCATTGAGATTGGCTGCCCTAACCGGAATTCGGTCGGAAGAACATATTGACACAGTATAAAAATACTAATATTGACCTGCATTACCAAAAACTCCAATGAAATAAACTGGCTAGACGGCATGATTGGCGCAGTGGCTTTCTTTTTTTTTTTTTTTTTTTACGCTGCGCTGCCTGTCGTGGCTTCAATTTTTACACGAAACAAATATTTGCATAGCCAACAGGTAGTTTTTTCATGTCTGGTTGTTTGTATATGTGAGTTCATATTATGTTTGTAAGTGCAACCACGATACAGGAGAAATTCTTAGTGTTAACATAGTTTTTCATAGAGAAAACAAATAGAAAAGTTTAACGGCATAATTGAAATTGAAATGATTACGAACCAAGATTACCTTACCTGCATTACGTCTTCTCAAACTCAATCCCATAGCATTAGCCCGTTATCGATCAAGCAAATCTAGGTACACTAAGGTTAGTGACCTCAAAAGCCTTATATTGTACAGAACATCGGCGCAACGTGGATAACTTTGTAGCGAGAATGATTGTGTTAGCGCTACCGTCGTGTTACATAGTTATGTGAACGTGATATAATTGTAGACAACTGAGAAATGTTGCCAAAAGGGTCTAATGACGTCAACTTAATTTCGTCTCTTACTTTGAAAATGTATGTTATTTGAGTTGAGAGAAAAATGACGCTTTATGTTAGGTACTGCGTTTTTAAGTTCCATATTCAAAGGGTGCTTGCGTGTTCGTTTGTCCGTCCATCAGTCACAGGTCTACTGCTGTTAAAAAATATCAAGTGTCTATGTATTATTTTTCAAAAGTAAAATATATTTTTGAAACCTAATAGATAGATATTTGATTTTTTTTTACAGTGTGTATTACTATAACCGCTATAATAACAATAAAACAAAGTTAAAAATTAAAGGAAATACATTACCATAACCATACAAGCGTGTTTTTTTTCGATCACTACATTACTGTCATTATGATGGCAATCATGTAGTTAGTGTTAAATATTGTACAGTGACACAAAACCCTGTGTGTGCCCGACTCTCACTTGTTTCTCTTTACTTTACTAACATAGGTAGGTAGGTAGGTACTGGTTATAAATTAAGGTTTTGCGGTTCCGAGGCAAATTGGTAGTAAAAAGCGGGCCACCTAACAAACTACGGTACCTAGACCATAAAAAAATCCGTTGACCAAGCTAATCTGCCTTCATAATGAAGTCTATAAAATATTTTATTTCAAATAAAATTTACCTCAATATACGTAAAGGTAAACTGTATTAGTCTACATGTACAGATTTGTTATTATAAAAACAGTCCTAAAAACATGGAGTACAGTCAACAAAAGAAATACATACATAAACTCACGCCTTTTTCCTCCGCACCTGACCTTTCTGAAGAACCTCACCAATAAGGTCAGTGTAGGTCTTCCTAGGGCGACTCTCTCTACGAAAGAAATAGGCATCAGATGTAGGTAGTTGAAGTTTTCTTAGAAACCGATGGATGTTTACAAATGTGATTTAATTTAAAAAATACACACAACAGTTCATTAATTAAGTTAAGACTTCCATCGGTTTCTAAGAAAACTTCAACTATATCTGAGGACCTTGGATGCCCATCTGTTTTTTTGACTGTACATAAAGGCGGCCCACTGACTGAACTGGTCAAGTAGACAATAAACATAAAGAAACCATCACGTCTCCAATTCGAATACGATAGGGCAATATATCCGAACCAAATCCTCAGGGACTAAGAATCGAGAAAGCAAATAATATTTTATCTTATTTTCTCAACATTTGTTCGCTTTATACGTCATTCATTTATCGGAAAAGTTTTCTAGATAAGGTTTTGGGTTGTATGGATCAGATTTTGCTCTTGTTTGTCCCGATGCCCTTGGTATTTAATTGGTACAACGCTCAATCTTAATTAAATGCTCAAGTTTGTTTGTAGCTATACCCTCAGTAGAATAATTGAAGTCAAAGTATCTAAGTAGTACTTCAAATTAGTACCTACTCCGTCAATCTTAGAAATTGTTGTACACTTTGCAGACTAAAATGTTTCAATTTTATCAAAAGTTAGCCTAAGTTAGTTTTTAATTAATATCCTTAATTAATCTTGATGGTTATTGGATTTTGTTAACGTTTGTTGAAATAAGATTTTAATTACGGTTTACGTGTTAGTAAATTATTTTATACCTACTAATGTTTTACTCGCTAAAATATTGAAATATAATAATATGAAACCACCACGTAATTACAAATAATTACAGTTTGAAATACTAGTAATAGATATGGAATATATTAACCATGCATGATATTTAATTACATTATTGCATTTCTATTTACATAAAATACTAACTTCTGCCCCCGACTTCGTCCGCGAAAAAGTTTATATTATCCCACGGGAACCGTGCATTTTTCTGGAATAAAAGAGGCGTATGTACTATTCCAGAATACATATAATATTTTTTAAACCAAATTTCATCCAGAATCGTTTAGCCGTTCTGGCGTAATTGAGTACCAAACATCCATCCATCCAAAAATTTCGCTTTTATAATAGTAGTAAGTTAATGTTTGTATTTGAATAAAAGAAACAAAATTCGCAGTCGCAATCCAAATGCCACTACAATTTCTTTATCAATAGCTACTGATCCCGTTACGCTCAGGTAACAACTTATAATCAAGCTGTACAGCAGAACACATTAACTCCATTCCCAATTCTACAGGAACTTGGGGTATCTCACTGTTCTGCACTTTGTGTTCGTAAAGGTGTGCTTAAACTGGACATTTATATTGCCCAATTCTGAACTCTATTGGTCTTGTTATAAGAGATACCACCATCTTAAGTGATAACATAACATCACGCCTGTAATTCCCTAAGGGTTTGGCAGAGGTGTACCCATTAGTACACCCACATTTCGCCAGTTATGTTTAAGTCCCATGTAATAGGGGGCGAGCCTATTGCCATCAACCAGGCACAAATCCAGACTCCGGGGCTTATCTTAAGTGATATGGTGAAGTAAAAATTAAGACAAAAACTAAAACCCGATTACGACAAAACGTTCACCAAAAAGTAATAAACACGTCATTAACAGTTTCAAATTTCAATACAAATTCAAAATGGTGGCTTACAAAGGAAGATTCCGCTATGAGCCACCATTTTGAATTTTCTGTGAAGTCAAAGTCAAAGTCAAAGTCAAATCATTTATTTCAATTAGGCCATTATAAGGCACTTTTGAACGTGACGTCATATAGATACCCTAGAACCAGTGGAACATTATGTAGCTTCCAATGAAACATACGACGAATAATGTAGGAGATATGCACACACAGATTAACATACATAGATAGGCTACTATAACCATAACCCTCCGTAGTCGGGTAAAAAAACATTCATTAGCAATATTATTTGGAGAGATTCTAATGCCAAAGCATTTTTTTTAGTAATTAAACAAGATTGCTTGACTAGATTTTCCACTACCGGCAACTGTTGTCAAGCAATAATAACCTTAAATATGCTCGTGTAAGCGCAGCTTAAGGCAGGTAAGGTACGAGTAAATGCTCGCTTGCGCACCGCAATCAGGCTGAGATAGGGTTATTGTTGCAGACAGCTAAAACACTAGTGTAGAGACCTAAGAACACTTAGGTATAATTAAGGTACGCGATATCTGCATACATGTTTTGTACATTGTACAAAGACTTTGGGTTAAGCCACTGATTTTGTGGAAACTTGTATAGCTAAAATCACTGCTAGAAATGACTGTTTCATTTCTTCCTTTTTATTTTTAGGGTTTCGTACCCTAAATGTGCCAAGCGGAACTCGCTGTCTGTCGCAGGGCAGTATCTTTTGAGCCGTAACTTCAAGCTGGAACAAGCTGGTACAAGGTGGAACAGTTACAGAATTGGTACATTTAAGTATCGCCATCCTAGGCGACTTTTTTTATTTAATCTAAATGCCATCTTAATATTATAGATATATAAATTTATCCTCGCCGCTGTTTACCACGAGCCCGTCAAGTTTCATAGCCTTCCTTTGTTGTGGTCCAATTTCGGACAGACCAGTCCGAGCTGTCTTGTCGATATACACTAATTATTGCACTTGATAAAGCGCTTCCAATAATTCATTACTTGCTTATGACGTCATTCACGACTGTTACGTAGTGACCTATTAACCACCAGGGACCGACAATAAATCACAATGACAATATAACGTAACACAAAATAGGAAAACGCTAACTCCATACATTTATCTCACTAAAACCAGCTAGCAAGAAATTGCCGCAATTCGTTAGATGGATGGAAATTCTTAATTGAACCAGTTAACTAATTGAACTAATTATGACGAGACATTTGGATAAATAATGGATAAGGCCACTTCAATCTTCTAGAGGCCAGATCCCGTCTCTAATATAGCGGACTGTTTTAGACTAATTATGCTTTATAATAATTAGAAAATTGGAGCTGTTCTGTTTGGTTGCATTTGAAGCAAATATTATTTGAGTTTGAATTAGAAACGTAGAACGTCGTAAATTTAATAATACCAGCATATTAGTGTCTCACTGGCAAAGGCCCCTTCTTATACAGAGAAGACATTGATCACCAAGCTTGCAGTCCAGGTTTCTTCGTGATGTTTTTGTTCACCGATGTCAGTGATGTCCAAGATGAACTTCTCATGCATAAGAGACTCTTTAACCACCTCAGGTCATCACGAGATTTATTTTATAAGCCAAAAACTGATTTAATGACGTAAGAACAAGGGCGAGGTTTCCGTGACACTGAACTATCTTCTAATTTCTAACAACGACGATACTATTTCTAGCTACACTACACCCAACACGGAAGAGTGCGTGCGAGTGAGAAGTGCGATAAAGATGATTAATATCCGCTGTCATTAGTCCGTAGCGGCTCGAGTAGATTACTCACTGATCGACTGAAATCCGGAACAAATCATTTCTCTTGGTTGACATACAATATTAATTAATTGAGCATCTTGTGTCTATTGTGGTTCATGCTAGGCAGAGGTCTTCTCAAAGATGAACGACGTGAAAGATGGAAAAGACATTGTAGTGTACAATCAGATTTAGTCTGTTTTGCTACTAAAGCGGCGAAATGTGAGTCTACTAATGGGTACACCTCTGTCCTATCCTTTGGGGATTACAGGATTAATGTTGATGCTTCTAAGACCCGTAGCGCACTAGCGGCCTGGCCGCAGCGGCCAGCGACTCGCACATGCGTCGTTCGATCTTGCTGGCCGCTGCGGCTTGGTGTGGCTGCTGGCCGCGTGCGGCCAGGTGCGCGCGCTCTGTGGCGATTTCATACTAAGGTCTGTATCTCGATGGCCGCCGCGGCCTGGCCGCTGCGGCCAGGGCCGCTAGTGCGCTATTGCTCTTAAGCTATTATACCTAATTTCATAGTTTAATGAGATATAATATAAATTATAGCTCAATTTAACAGAATATAAATGAAACAAGCTCTCCACATAACCTACCACTGCAACTCCTGAAAGCTAGAATCAACAGTGGCGACCACCAGAAAAGCGCCGAGGCAATGAAGCTCGACGAGTCCCAGAGTAACGATTAACTGTCTTGGGTCCCGCACAAAAATTAATCAGAAAAGAATAGCGGAGGAGTAAGTAAAAATATAATTTCCACAAATGAAAGTAGGGTGTAATGAAAAGTGATTGGGGTCGACTCGATAGGTATCTAAATACCTACACGAAATCAGTCGACCAATTATTATTGAGGTTAGTTTACTTGAATATTCCACCAACTAGCAGTAGTGCCCGGTTGATGGCAATAGGCTCGCCCCATATACATGGGACTAAACATAACTGGCGAAATGTGGATGCACTAATGAGTAACACCTCTGCCTAACCCTTCGAGTATTACAGGTGTGATATTATGTCTACTATCTAATCAACAAGTCAATCATACACATTATTTCCTTCAATTATTTCGAAGGCATTTATTCAAGTGAATAACTTACAACAATAACATAACAAAGGTCAATTATTATGAAATTCCAAGTTAGCAAAAGGTCAACGCGTTTTAACAAGAAGTCACCAGTATCTCTTGTTCAGTGTAATGTAATATTGCGCAGAACGTGCGGTAGAAAGGAAATTGTTTCACCTTTTGACGTAGCGGAGTGAAGCTTTATAAAGATACGGATATGGAGGCCAAGGTCATGCTATATTATTTAGAGGTTAATGCTGTAAATTCGTAAGGCGTCACGAGTATTGATTGAGCGTCGCCGACAAGAAATGTACCTAGTACTGAGGTACTCTAATGGAGGTAATCTATATTCAAATTATAAAGAGGTAAAGTTTGTTCATTTTTTTTTATTTGTTAGAGGTAATCTCCGCTGATTCGAATACAACAATTTTTTCACATAACATAACATCACGCCTGTAATACTCTAAGGGTAAGGCAGAGGTGTATCCATCCATTAGTACACCCACATTTCGCCAGTTAAGTTTAAGTTTCAGGATAAAAAATTGATTTTGATTTCGTCCAGACCAATCACGGTAGGTACCTTATAGGTACCTACAGAGTTAGGTACAGCCCGCATAAACTACGCTAAACATGATCAAAGCTAGATCCACTATTAATTTATAACTAAATTATTACAACCGCTATCTTCCCAGCATGAGCAACTTCGTCCGGGCGGACAGTCCGACGTCCGGCCAAGCGGTGCCAATTTCCGGACACTCACACACCAATGATTGCGGACACTCCGATCCGAATCACATATAAATAGATCACTAGCTGTAATAGCTAAGTTGCTACGTTTTATACCTTGAGAATTTTGTTGGATTGCAGGATTTATTCGAAAAGATTTGTTGAGGGTTTATTTCATTTGTCATCAATCCTATTTAGTTGCCATCATGCCGTGCCATGGTTCACATTGCCCCGTTGCTCTTTTAGTCGCTAATACATCCGTTAAGCGTAGCGTTCTGGATTCAATTCTTAGGTCGGACAAAATGAAAAAACAAAAAAAAGCGAGTTCAAAATCGACCTTTTTAAAATTGCATGCCATGTCACTTAAATGAGATTTTAATTTAATTTTAAAGAACAGCACTATATATATGTTATTTAAAAAGCATGACTTTTTTAAACAGCCCTTAAAGTAAAGAAAGTTAAATAGTCCCTCGAAATTTCAAACAATGAAAGAAATCAAAAAAACTTTACCAATAGGTCTCAATTGAAAAAACTTTTATGTAAGTACCTACCTAGTTTAATGAATAAGATATTAGTTGAAAAAGAAGTAGTTTTACTTTAGTTTTATAGTTACTTTGTGTTGTCTTTTGGTCTCTTGAGGTTACTAAGGACGATTTTCCTTTTTGCCAACTTATCTTTTTGCTCACAAATTCACGGTGTAAGAGACTTCATGACACAGACTTTTACCATGGATTCAGTTCACATAACATCACGCCTGTAATCCCCGGAGGGATAGGCAGAGGTGTACCCATTAGTAACAACAACCACATTTCGCTAGTTATGTTTAAGTCAATAAGAGGCGAGCCTATTGCCATCAACTGGACATAAATCCAGACTTCGAGGCTGCTACGTAGTAAAAAGCGGGCCACCTAACAAACTACGGTACCTAGACCATAAAAAAATCCGTTGACCAAGCTAATCTGCCTTCATAATGAAGTCTATAAAATATTTTATTTCAAATAAAATTTACCTCAATATACGTAAAGGTAAACTGTATTAGTCTACATGTACAGATTTGTTATTATAAAAACAGTCCTAAAAACATGGAGTACAGTCAACAAAAGAAATACATACATAAACTCACGCCTTTTTCCTCCGCACCTGACCTTTCTGAAGAACCTCACCAATAAGGTCAGTGTAGGTCTTCCTAGGGCGACTCTCTCTACGAAAGAAATAGGCATCAGATGTAGGTAGTTGAAGTTTTCTTAGAAACCGATGGATGTTTACAAATGTGATTTAATTTAAAAAATACACACAACAGTTCATTAATTAAGTTAAGACTTCCATCGGTTTCTAAGAAAACTTCAACTATATCTGAGGACCTTGGATGCCCATCTGTTTTTTTGACTGTACATAAAGGCGGCCCACTGACTGAACTGGTCAAGTAGACAATAAACATAAAGAAACCATCACGTCTCCAATTCGAATACGATAGGGCAATATATCCGAACCAAATCCTCAGGGACTAAGAATCGAGAAAGCAAATAATATTTTATCTTATTTTCTCAACATTTGTTCGCTTTATACGTCATTCATTTATCGGAAAAGTTTTCTAGATAAGGTTTTGGGTTGTATGGATCAGATTTTGCTCTTGTTTGTCCCGATGCCCTTGGTATTTAATTGGTACAACGCTCAATCTTAATTAAATGCTCAAGTTTGTTTGTAGCTATACCCTCAGTAGAATAATTGAAGTCAAAGTATCTAAGTAGTACTTCAAATTAGTACCTACTCCGTCAATCTTAGAAATTGTTGTACACTTTGCAGACTAAAATGTTTCAATTTTATCAAAAGTTAGCCTAAGTTAGTTTTTAATTAATATCCTTAATTAATCTTGATGGTTATTGGATTTTGTTAACGTTTGTTGAAATAAGATTTTAATTACGGTTTACGTGTTAGTAAATTATTTTATACCTACTAATGTTTTACTCGCTAAAATATTGAAATATAATAATATGAAACCACCACGTAATTACAAATAATTACAGTTTGAAATACTAGTAATAGATATGGAATATATTAACCATGCATGATATTTAATTACATTATTGCATTTCTATTTACATAAAATACTAACTTCTGCCCCCGACTTCGTCCGCGAAAAAGTTTATATTATCCCACGGGAACCGTGCATTTTTCTGGAATAAAAGAGGCGTATGTACTATTCCAGAATACATATAATATTTTTTAAACCAAATTTCATCCAGAATCGTTTAGCCGTTCTGGCGTAATTGAGTACCAAACATCCATCCATCCAAAAATTTCGCTTTTATAATAGTAGTAAGTTAATGTTTGTATTTGAATAAAAGAAACAAAATTCGCAGTCGCAATCCAAATGCCACTACAATTTCTTTATCAATAGCTACTGATCCCGTTACGCTCAGGTAACAACTTATAATCAAGCTGTACAGCAGAACACATTAACTCCATTCCCAATTCTACAGGAACTTGGGGTATCTCACTGTTCTGCACTTTGTGTTCGTAAAGGTGTGCTTAAACTGGACATTTATATTGCCCAATTCTGAACTCTATTGGTCTTGTTATAAGAGATACCACCATCTTAAGTGATAACATAACATCACGCCTGTAATTCCCTAAGGGTTTGGCAGAGGTGTACCCATTAGTACACCCACATTTCGCCAGTTATGTTTAAGTCCCATGTAATAGGGGGCGAGCCTATTGCCATCAACCAGGCACAAATCCAGACTCCGGGGCTTATCTTAAGTGATATGGTGAAGTAAAAATTAAGACAAAAACTAAAACCCGATTACGACAAAACGTTCACCAAAAAGTA
Source organism: Hoplodrina blanda (assembly GCA_949316365.1). NCBI lineage: Eukaryota > Metazoa > Arthropoda > Insecta > Lepidoptera > Noctuidae > Hoplodrina > Hoplodrina blanda. The sequence goes on from OX438585.1 coordinate 11,293,113, forward strand.
ATAAACACGTCATTAACAGTTTCAAATTTCAATACAAATTCAAAATGGTGGCTTACAAAGGAAGATTCCGCTATGAGCCACCATTTTGAATTTTCTGTGAAGTCAAAGTCAAAGTCAAAGTCAAATCATTTATTTCAATTAGGCCATTATAAGGCACTTTTGAACGTGACGTCATATAGATACCCTAGAACCAGTGGAACATTATGTAGCTTCCAATGAAACATACGACGAATAATGTAGGAGATATGCACACACAGATTAACATACATAGATAGGCTACTATAACCATAACCCTCCGTAGTCGGGTAAAAAAACATTCATTAGCAATATTATTTGGAGAGATTCTAATGCCAAAGCATTTTTTTTAGTAATTAAACAAGATTGCTTGACTAGATTTTCCACTACCGGCAACTGTTGTCAAGCAATAATAACCTTAAATATGCTCGTGTAAGCGCAGCTTAAGGCAGGTAAGGTACGAGTAAATGCTCGCTTGCGCACCGCAATCAGGCTGAGATAGGGTTATTGTTGCAGACAGCTAAAACACTAGTGTAGAGACCTAAGAACACTTAGGTATAATTAAGGTACGCGATATCTGCATACATGTTTTGTACATTGTACAAAGACTTTGGGTTAAGCCACTGATTTTGTGGAAACTTGTATAGCTAAAATCACTGCTAGAAATGACTGTTTCATTTCTTCCTTTTTATTTTTAGGGTTTCGTACCCTAAATGTGCCAAGCGGAACTCGCTGTCTGTCGCAGGGCAGTATCTTTTGAGCCGTAACTTCAAGCTGGAACAAGCTGGTACAAGGTGGAACAGTTACAGAATTGGTACATTTAAGTATCGCCATCCTAGGCGACTTTTTTTATTTAATCTAAATGCCATCTTAATATTATAGATATATAAATTTATCCTCGCCGCTGTTTACCACGAGCCCGTCAAGTTTCATAGCCTTCCTTTGTTGTGGTCCAATTTCGGACAGACCAGTCCGAGCTGTCTTGTCGATATACACTAATTATTGCACTTGATAAAGCGCTTCCAATAATTCATTACTTGCTTATGACGTCATTCACGACTGTTACGTAGTGACCTATTAACCACCAGGGACCGACAATAAATCACAATGACAATATAACGTAACACAAAATAGGAAAACGCTAACTCCATACATTTATCTCACTAAAACCAGCTAGCAAGAAATTGCCGCAATTCGTTAGATGGATGGAAATTCTTAATTGAACCAGTTAACTAATTGAACTAATTATGACGAGACATTTGGATAAATAATGGATAAGGCCACTTCAATCTTCTAGAGGCCAGATCCCGTCTCTAATATAGCGGACTGTTTTAGACTAATTATGCTTTATAATAATTAGAAAATTGGAGCTGTTCTGTTTGGTTGCATTTGAAGCAAATATTATTTGAGTTTGAATTAGAAACGTAGAACGTCGTAAATTTAATAATACCAGCATATTAGTGTCTCACTGGCAAAGGCCCCTTCTTATACAGAGAAGACATTGATCACCAAGCTTGCAGTCCAGGTTTCTTCGTGATGTTTTTGTTCACCGATGTCAGTGATGTCCAAGATGAACTTCTCATGCATAAGAGACTCTTTAACCACCTCAGGTCATCACGAGATTTATTTTATAAGCCAAAAACTGATTTAATGACGTAAGAACAAGGGCGAGGTTTCCGTGACACTGAACTATCTTCTAATTTCTAACAACGACGATACTATTTCTAGCTACACTACACCCAACACGGAAGAGTGCGTGCGAGTGAGAAGTGCGATAAAGATGATTAATATCCGCTGTCATTAGTCCGTAGCGGCTCGAGTAGATTACTCACTGATCGACTGAAATCCGGAACAAATCATTTCTCTTGGTTGACATACAATATTAATTAATTGAGCATCTTGTGTCTATTGTGGTTCATGCTAGGCAGAGGTCTTCTCAAAGATGAACGACGTGAAAGATGGAAAAGACATTGTAGTGTACAATCAGATTTAGTCTGTTTTGCTACTAAAGCGGCGAAATGTGAGTCTACTAATGGGTACACCTCTGTCCTATCCTTTGGGGATTACAGGATTAATGTTGATGCTTCTAAGACCCGTAGCGCACTAGCGGCCTGGCCGCAGCGGCCAGCGACTCGCACATGCGTCGTTCGATCTTGCTGGCCGCTGCGGCTTGGTGTGGCTGCTGGCCGCGTGCGGCCAGGTGCGCGCGCTCTGTGGCGATTTCATACTAAGGTCTGTATCTCGATGGCCGCCGCGGCCTGGCCGCTGCGGCCAGGGCCGCTAGTGCGCTATTGCTCTTAAGCTATTATACCTAATTTCATAGTTTAATGAGATATAATATAAATTATAGCTCAATTTAACAGAATATAAATGAAACAAGCTCTCCACATAACCTACCACTGCAACTCCTGAAAGCTAGAATCAACAGTGGCGACCACCAGAAAAGCGCCGAGGCAATGAAGCTCGACGAGTCCCAGAGTAACGATTAACTGTCTTGGGTCCCGCACAAAAATTAATCAGAAAAGAATAGCGGAGGAGTAAGTAAAAATATAATTTCCACAAATGAAAGTAGGGTGTAATGAAAAGTGATTGGGGTCGACTCGATAGGTATCTAAATACCTACACGAAATCAGTCGACCAATTATTATTGAGGTTAGTTTACTTGAATATTCCACCAACTAGCAGTAGTGCCCGGTTGATGGCAATAGGCTCGCCCCATATACATGGGACTAAACATAACTGGCGAAATGTGGATGCACTAATGAGTAACACCTCTGCCTAACCCTTCGAGTATTACAGGTGTGATATTATGTCTACTATCTAATCAACAAGTCAATCATACACATTATTTCCTTCAATTATTTCGAAGGCATTTATTCAAGTGAATAACTTACAACAATAACATAACAAAGGTCAATTATTATGAAATTCCAAGTTAGCAAAAGGTCAACGCGTTTTAACAAGAAGTCACCAGTATCTCTTGTTCAGTGTAATGTAATATTGCGCAGAACGTGCGGTAGAAAGGAAATTGTTTCACCTTTTGACGTAGCGGAGTGAAGCTTTATAAAGATACGGATATGGAGGCCAAGGTCATGCTATATTATTTAGAGGTTAATGCTGTAAATTCGTAAGGCGTCACGAGTATTGATTGAGCGTCGCCGACAAGAAATGTACCTAGTACTGAGGTACTCTAATGGAGGTAATCTATATTCAAATTATAAAGAGGTAAAGTTTGTTCATTTTTTTTTATTTGTTAGAGGTAATCTCCGCTGATTCGAATACAACAATTTTTTCACATAACATAACATCACGCCTGTAATACTCTAAGGGTAAGGCAGAGGTGTATCCATCCATTAGTACACCCACATTTCGCCAGTTAAGTTTAAGTTTCAGGATAAAAAATTGATTTTGATTTCGTCCAGACCAATCACGGTAGGTACCTTATAGGTACCTACAGAGTTAGGTACAGCCCGCATAAACTACGCTAAACATGATCAAAGCTAGATCCACTATTAATTTATAACTAAATTATTACAACCGCTATCTTCCCAGCATGAGCAACTTCGTCCGGGCGGACAGTCCGACGTCCGGCCAAGCGGTGCCAATTTCCGGACACTCACACACCAATGATTGCGGACACTCCGATCCGAATCACATATAAATAGATCACTAGCTGTAATAGCTAAGTTGCTACGTTTTATACCTTGAGAATTTTGTTGGATTGCAGGATTTATTCGAAAAGATTTGTTGAGGGTTTATTTCATTTGTCATCAATCCTATTTAGTTGCCATCATGCCGTGCCATGGTTCACATTGCCCCGTTGCTCTTTTAGTCGCTAATACATCCGTTAAGCGTAGCGTTCTGGATTCAATTCTTAGGTCGGACAAAATGAAAAAACAAAAAAAAGCGAGTTCAAAATCGACCTTTTTAAAATTGCATGCCATGTCACTTAAATGAGATTTTAATTTAATTTTAAAGAACAGCACTATATATATGTTATTTAAAAAGCATGACTTTTTTAAACAGCCCTTAAAGTAAAGAAAGTTAAATAGTCCCTCGAAATTTCAAACAATGAAAGAAATCAAAAAAACTTTACCAATAGGTCTCAATTGAAAAAACTTTTATGTAAGTACCTACCTAGTTTAATGAATAAGATATTAGTTGAAAAAGAAGTAGTTTTACTTTAGTTTTATAGTTACTTTGTGTTGTCTTTTGGTCTCTTGAGGTTACTAAGGACGATTTTCCTTTTTGCCAACTTATCTTTTTGCTCACAAATTCACGGTGTAAGAGACTTCATGACACAGACTTTTACCATGGATTCAGTTCACATAACATCACGCCTGTAATCCCCGGAGGGATAGGCAGAGGTGTACCCATTAGTAACAACAACCACATTTCGCTAGTTATGTTTAAGTCAATAAGAGGCGAGCCTATTGCCATCAACTGGACATAAATCCAGACTTCGAGGCTGCTACTGAGAAATTCCTGATGGGAAAACCAATTACACTGTAACCGGTAATCAATCCCAAGACCTCATGCTTAGCAGTGGCAGTCATGGATTCAATTCTTGAACCAAAAATCTTCAAAAACAATATTCGTAGGTTATTAAAAAAAAACCTGGTGTTACAAACAAATGTGCAACACCTACAGGGTCAAAATATTGTATAGAACAGCTGATTTCTTTTTTAATAACCCCCATATCATCTTGCCCTGGAGTTATCGGATTACTGTCCAATCGGACTATGGGAGTGAGGGATGAAGGAGTTCACCTGTGTTCGTACACACATTTGCAATATAATATCTCTTCTATCTAGTCTCCATTATGATTGGCCGCCGCGGCCGAAAGCCTAGAGAATATTATAAAAACTACTTTGTAAAAACCTTTTGTTTCTACTAATGATGTCTAAAAATTTCCAGAAAGTAGGTACAAGATGCTGTACAGAACCACTTTAAAAACATCCAATATTCTTGAAAACAATCCTCTAAGAGCACTTACTTTAGTAGTCATTTCAGTTCTGACAGCCACTATTCGTTAGATTAATACTCTTTATCCAGAACACCATCAATCAACCAAACTAACGTCAAAGAGGCTTTGTTCATTGAATTTGAAACAACATTACTATTACCTATAATGACTAAACTTCGTCTGGTCTACGCACAATAATACCCCATCAATTCTAAAATGCTCTGTAATCAAGAAAGGAAACATTCAAACTAAATTGGAATAGTTCAATGAAGCTCTTCGAGGGGTTAGTAATTTACTAACTGAAGGAGTTAACCATGTTAATGAAAATTGCTTTCGATAAGATCTGATGCCTGAGTTATTGAATATGAGGTCTGTGATGAGGATGGGAGATAGGAAGTCGAAGGGATAAGTTATGGCACCTTTTATGGGTGGTGTTAAATTTTATAGGCACTTGTGTGGAAATGTCGGTATTGTATAGGTACTGTTTAATGGCTTTGGAAATCTATGGAAGTTTAATGTTAGGACTTTTAAATAATTCATGAATACGTGATGTTATTGATATGCAGATAAATATGTAAGACGTCGTTTGGAAAATTGTGATTCTTATTGTTAAAATCTAATCCAAGAAAAAAAACAAAAATTCATTTTTGTTTTTTGTTTTTCTCTTATAGTCTGGATGTTAAAAATTATTTACAAAAAATATCTACCATACTGTTTTATAACAACAAGTGCCGTGTATTGTATTATACCTAAGCATTACTTAAACACGTCTCAAATTAAATTAAAGAAAAACGTGTTTTCTATCTATCACACAAAGTCCATTATCTAATAAACTAGGTAACAATGAAGAAAACTAAAATAACAATACCCGCACTTAACGGCACAAAATCTTTTCACGAGTTTAGGTTGGATTCCAAAGCCTATATAAACTGCAAGGATTTAACGCAATCCACTTCACGCCTTTAGGTACAACACGTGCCTACTATAAAGGTAATAAAACCTACTAAGGCCGACGCTCACCGGCAGAATGGTACTGCAAGGGTTTCTTTGGCATTTCTATAATGGGTGGAAGGAACATTGATATGAAACCTTTCACCATGGATTTAGTATATGATTCTAGACCCACAAGCGAATAAATTTTTCGTCAGTTAATAAAAGAAATATACCAGTCAACTGCGAGTCGGATTCGCACACGACGGGTTCCGTAGAAGATATAACAATATTGCCATTATAGTACACATACATACATACATAAACTCACGCCTTTTCCCATGGGGGTAGGCAGAAACCACAGAACGCCACCTTCTACGATCCTTACATACTCCTTTCGCCTCATCTACGATCTCCATTATAGTATCGAGCCAAAAAGAAAAAAAATACATGTAAAAGGGTAGAGAACTGCTGTCGTTTTTTTTTATATTCCAGTTTGTTCAAAAATAACACTTGTTTTGAATAATTATAAGCCCTTCCAAATCGTGAACGATGGCCAGTAAATTAAAATTCAGCCTGTATTTTTTATGATTAATCGCGTAAAAATCCCGAGCCTCAGGGTCTACGAAAATCAACGGACGGGACGGCACAGGATATTACCTATATTTTATTATATTTCAATTAAAATAAGGTGTCAATTGAAATAGCATAATATTCTTAGATTGATTTTATTATCTTCTGCCATCCCATCTACCTATCTGTGTTAGCCTTAAAACAGTCTGTATACAGGATTCAGTTATATTGGGTTTATAACAATATTATTTTCAGTAAAAATTTTTTAAACGGCTTTAGGAGCTTTGTTGCATTTTTGTGCGCCATCATTGTTTAAATATCGCAATCAAATCAATCTGCCTAGCCTTTTCCCGACTATGTTGGGGTCGGTTTCCAGTCTAACCGGATGCTGCTGAATACCAACATTTTACACGGAGCGACTGTCTATCCTACCTCAACAACCCAGTAACTGGGTAATACCCCTTGGTAAGACTGGTTGTCAGACTTTGGGGTTTTTAACGACCCGTAAATACTGTCAAAGATCCACATAAATGACAGTCAAGACCAACAGCTTAACGTGCTTTCCGAGGCATGGAGGAGTCTCGGTTTGTAAAGATGGTCACCCATCCACGGAGCAACTTCGGCAAGCGTAGCTTAACCTGATGGATCGACCCGAGCGGCTGTTATTACTTAGCTACAAGCTCCTCCTTTACACAACGCGGTACTGGATATACTTAGACAGTGTTACTTGACTCAGGTCTGTCCCTAGCCTAAGTAGACTTTCTCAAATACAAACGGTGAACTTAGTTTCTTACATAATTACCTTTGGAGTCTCAAGAGTAATCGAATGTGGGCGAATAATTTACAACTAACCTTTGTGAGTTAGTGCCACGATATATGTACTACGGATAATTTGCGGTACAGCAGTTTACTCTGTAAAAATATATCTAGGTGAATTTATACGAAGCGAGCTCGAGGTGAGCTGTCATCGTTCTCTCCACTCACTTCATCTGAATCACTCAGGTAGATTTTTACAGAATACACCAGCGGAACCTATGGAATTGGTAGGTGTAATCTCTTAGGAAACAGATCTTAAGTAGTAGATAATTGTGAAGAAGCGCGTCTGGGAAAGTACTATCACTATACGTATAACTGCGGCAAAGCAGTGCCAGTGCCGAGTTCCGGTATGAAGATTATGAGTGCCGGTAAAATTACACACATTATGACATTTTAACTTCGTTTCTACAATATCAACTGCAAGGCCCCTGGTATTGCAGATATCCTCAGTAATGCTGCCAGCTTGTTAGCCATGCAAATTACAAAGAAGATAATAATCTGGCACCTCCAACTGTCTTATCAGTCTTTGAACTTACGTTAGTTGAAGTCTACCATTTTTCCAAGTAGAAAACCTAAGCTTGAACACTGGCCATAAAAGCAGAGCAAGTACAATTGAGCGCAGTGTGTTAAACCAAGAAGAGGCAAGAAAAATAGCATGAATAATATTTAAAGTAGATACTGCATCAGTGTCTCCTTACGCCATATACAGGAAAAATAAGGTAATCCTTGCTAAAAATGAACATTTTCTACACCACAAATGTCCATTCCGTCATATAAATGTCATTAGGAAAATTTTAACTCTAAAAACATTTATTTCAAACATTTCAAAGTCACTTAGTTAAACAACGCCAGCTAGCGAGAGATCCTATTAATACGCAGCTAAAATTCCCCTCGGCCCGTTTACAATGACATTCGTTAAAATAATCCTATTCAACTTTCAGTGTTTTATTTAGGTACATTTAATACTGCAGTGATTTTATTTGCAAGTGTTTTTTTTTTGCGGGAAATGAACAGCTTTTTTAATATTCAAGCTGTTTTAATATTGAAGCTGTGAAAATACATGTATAATATAGTTAAATTTACAGGACAAATGATACAATCTGTATGAAGAAAGCAGACCTAAGGATTTAAAGTTTTAAGTTTATATTCTGAAACAATAATGATCATCGCTCGTTACAATAACACTGCTCCGACACAGCAACGTCACGGTAGACTTCGCCTAGAAATATCAAATTGTTTACTACCAGCACGCCGCCCGCTAGCCGTCACCTTTTTATCTTGTCATTGCCAAAATCATTTTAATGCACACGATTTAAAGCCCTAACTTGAATGGTAAATTATTTGCTGTGTCTGGGCCATGCTGCATGCAGTTGTAATGAGCGATAACATGGAAATCCTAAGCTGCATTCTTGAGATTTTGGTTGCTGAAATCTTGTGCAACAATGGTGTGACCTATTCATGATACTAAATACTAAACTATTATTCTTTGTTACAGGTTGTTCGTGCATCCGATACACGTCGACGTACGGCAAAGAGCGTGGCACGTTCAGCAGTCCCGACTACCCGCGCCCTTACCCCCCGCGGATCGACTGCCTCCTCTTTACCTTCGTCGCAGCGCCCCACGAGATTGTCGAGCTCGTCTTCACTGACTTTGACATTCACAAGGAGCATCTTGAGTGAGTTGATAGTTTGTAGTTTATTTGAATTTAGAATATTCTTTTTTTTTTTTTTTTCTTTAATCAGCAGAATAAACTGTAGAAGATTTTCATCTTCTTTTGTTTCGTTTTAATTCGCTGCCAACGGAAATTCTTCGCAAGATCTTTTAGTGGCTTACAAAGCTGCGAAAGTTGAAAAGCTATTTAATGCATTTTAATTTAAAATTGAATCGAGCTTTTACTGAAGAGCTTCTTTACAAAAAGAGACTATATACCTAGTTTGAATATAATATAATGTTCAAACTTAATCTTCGACCTATAGGCATCAAATAGTTGATAGATGAGATCAAAACTTTGTCTAAGATCTTTAAAGTTTAGACATTAAAGACACCTTAATTAATTTCGATTTCGACTTATTAATTAAACGTTTAGCATAACTTTAATACCTGAAATATTAATCTGAATAACTTTCCATCTCCATTGTAACGTAGCATTCTATGTAGAAGTAATGAACATGAAAATAAATGCCTGGCTTCTATGAAAGTTAATATTACAAATAGTTTACTCGAAGACCCCAATATTGATGTATAGCAAATCGAAATAAAATACTTCAGCTTTACTTAGTCTCGAAAGTCGGCACAGTTTAATTCTACAATCGGAACTTCTCTCTTTATTGAAATTTTGTTCAAATTACTTCTTACCCAAGGACCTCGAATTTGCTTTTAGAATCATTGATTTTGTACAATTATGTTGTTGTTGGTTTTATTTATTTTGCAACGTCAAATAATGGATGAAAACTGATTTAAAAAGGCAGTGAAATGTATGTGTCTTTCACTTGATTGACAGGTACCTAATACCTATAAACATTTTATGCGTTACTTGCATTGCAATGCCACGTGATGGAAAAGAGTTTAGTTATTCTTTTGTTTTAGAGCCAGGAACTATTAGGGCGTACGCCAAACAACCCATGAAAGTTTCATAACAATCGGATCAATGGTTTAGGAACGTATAGAGGATAAATAATTTTTTTCATTTAAATAGACAGATTTATTCTTTCTCAGTTCAGCAGTTTAAACATTTTACCTATAAATGTATATTGAAATTACTTGCTGTACGTTAGTCAACGCAAAAGCTTGAAAATTGTGCGACCGATTTAAATAATTGCTTTTTTTGTTTGGTTCACTTCAATACTGTGGTGTTTTAGTAAAAAAGAAAATTAGCAAATAAAAAGTCCTGTTTCTGGTACTAACTTCACTGGGTCATTTAGTCCTTGATTATTATTATAAAATACTGTCTTATTTAATAAGCATAGGTACTGTTGAATATTGTACATCAATAGTATGTATGTACTGTTGTTGTACTTTATTTAATAAATAAATAAGTAGGTACTTATTTTTTACGTAGCTACGGTTTAATATGTTTATGGCTATTTACACTTTTTAAAAATGTTGAAAGTATTTTGTTTCACTAAAAATAAAATGGTTCCGCTGGGGCTTTTAATTTTATAGCGTGTTTAATAGGTTATGGGCACAGTTTATATTTTTTTGAATCACATATTAAAACTACATATAAAATAACAAAACCTTTATTTCTCACATCGTGCTAAATGCTGACATGAATATTAAATTCAGAGTACTTTTTTTTTCATTTGACTTCAATTTTTGTAGGCTTTCTCAATCCTGCAAGTTTTCTGCAGAATTTCACGTAGTCGATCATAGTCGAACCGTCCTCTTGCACAATGTATGGTGCCTCGTCTAATGCATAATCTGCTTCTTTCGCGGTGAACTTGTCTCCAAAGGTCATGAGGTCATGTCTGATCCTGGAATAAATTTAAAATTGGAATTAATTCCATTTTAACAAAAGACTGTGTCTGTTTTATATTCCTTAGTTTTCTATTAATGGGGATATCAATATTCTTTTTCAATTTTATTGTTATTTCGAAGATTTATATTTTAATTTATAGGTACCTAAAAGTTCTGTATCTGTCAATAATTTTAAAATACAAGTAGAAAAATGAATAAGTATTTTAACAAAAAGTGTGTCTGTTTTATATTTCTTTGTTTTCTATTTGTTGAGATAGGTACGCGTGTCAATATTCTTTTTTCAATTTCATTGTTTTTTTGTACTTAATATAAAGGTGCCTAAAAGTTCTGTATCTGTAAATAATTTAACAAAACAGATAGGAAAAAATAAAATCAATTGAACGTGAGGTTTTATTGTCTATAATACAAAAGAGAAATAACAAAGACAGATTTGAATAAGAAAAGACAAAAATAAAATATTTTAGCTTGAGATAAACAATTTTCCGAAGCCGGGGAAGTATTACCAACAGTATATAAATTAGATAAAACAATGTATGTTTTCTTTATAAACAGTCGTGTTTATCATCCTAAATTGATAAAAGGGAAAGTTTTACTCGTTGTTTTTGTCGCGAACAGCTTATCCAATTGGCACTGCCATTTGTTTCCATCTGTGTTATTGATAAAATCAGTTTGGACATTTGATAAAAACATTTATATTTTTCTTTGGTCCACTTACACTAACTTAACTCGGAGTTAAGTGAACAGAAGATAAATTTTACTAATCAAAATGGTTCAAAAACTAGTCGCAATTTATCTCAGTGATAAAATCAATGTCAAATAATGTTTTTTAACAAATTGACAATCAGGTTAACTTAGAGTTAAAGCTGGCTGGTGTAAGCGGGCTCTTTTGTGAAATGTGCTTAACTATTTGTTGATCTATAAGTTATGCTATTGCTGAGTGTCATAGTATATGTTTTATGACATATTTGACATACACGCGGCGACATAGCAGATATAAACTAGTAAGGAAAATACTCTATTAAAAGATTTAAAGAAACTTTTACTATAGAAGCTAAATGTAATATTAATTTGAAAGTATATAAAATGCTCTTTACTATCACCTGAAGACGTACCTTACATAATAAAGCTAACTTTACACTTTTTCACGAGATCTTTACGTGCACCGCTTAGAAACATGGGCAGAGTTTAGTAGAACTTTTACAGTAAGAATGTGTCCATGGCAACCGAATAAAATATTACTCCACGCTTAGACGTGACTGAGCAATAAACCTTTTTTCCAAGTCTCGAAGGTCGCGCGAACGAAGCCGTGGGAAACAGCTAGTATGTAATAAATTTTATTTTAGCGTTTCACATTATCTTTTGGAGCTCCGAATAAAAGAAAAGCGTGGTGTATCGGAACCTTACTATCACGTGAAGGTATTAGCGATATTCTATCTATAGGTACCTACTTATATATATATGTTTTATTTCAAGGATGGGAAATAATCAAATGGCTCCTCCCGCTCTGGACTGTCAGTTTCTTACTGACTAAACCCCATTCGTGTTCTTTCTAATGCTCTTTGCGTTCCGAGGCCGCGGTGACTCTTTTGAACAAATTCCGCAACCCTGGATGTGATTTAAGGTTAGGTTTCCAACAGAAAAGTGCGAGGGTGCATAGCGAAGGATATGTGAGAAACTAAGTAATAACAGCGCTATCTTAGCTCAAGTTATAAAAATTGATTCCCAGGTTGGGCAAAGTGTTATTGGGTTTTTTGCCTTCAGAAATTTCTCAGGGATTTGTGCCCGGTTGTTGGCAACAGGCTCGCCTCCTATTACATGGGACTTAAACATTATTGGTGAAATGTGGGTGTACTAATGGGTACATCTCTGCTTAATCTTTCGGAGATTACAGGCGTGATGTTATGTTATGTGTAACTTTGCTAATTGTCACCAGCATTTCTCGCTACGCAAAATCTCTGATGGCACACCCTATTTCTATAAGTAAATAGGGTGTTTTGTTCAGCTACACACCTGTCTTAAGCTATAATAGTTTGCCATAATATTACAGCTACTACTGTCATAAGATTTATTACGACTTTTATGTTTACTATCCAACTAACCATAACTATAACCTATAATATATTTTTTACATCTTTCTTATGTTCCACCTTTAACATTATATAAGATTACGCATAAACAGAAATTATGGCTTTATTATATCTACTTTTTATAGCTAGAATTGCTATAAAAACGTACTTACATACTTAATTTAAAAAGTTCGTATTATGTTTTTACGCAATGCTTCAAGTTTTTTCGTTGATCAATTGGATAAAGTTTGAACATTTACATTTAGCATAATTAAACCGAAACATTTCAAATAAAATTAAACTTTGTACGGTTTGCATTAACAATTAATTGGTTAAGTTATTAACAAACTATGTATTTATTAGAAAACTTTTCTTAACTCTCAAAGAAAAATATCTAGTTTTATGAATAGTATTTTATCGTTGGAAAAAGTTTTTCCATTTCAATAATGAAAAAAAAAAAGAATTATTTTTAGTGCTATTTACAACACATAGATAATCAACGTATTCATTTCATATTTTTGAGGCAGATTCTAACGTACAGTCATATACAAAATATAAAGACACATAATTTTACTTTACGATCTTCTGTACGACGTACAAATGTTTTCTTATACGTTTTCTCGTCAAAATTCGCTCTTAGAATTATACAAAAGCGTATCCGATGGTTGTCGTAAAACACAGATTGCACTGAGAATTTTAATAAACCTCCATGGTGTTCCTACTTAAGTACATACACTTTTGAATAAAGTTACGCTTAAAATTTATTTATCTTTTGCATTTTTAAGCTGTGAAATATAATTTATGTTTTTGAATAATAAAAAATAAAAAGGAACAAGTTATGAAGATTATTAAAGGACCATTTTTATTCGCCTAGTAACAAAAGTATGATCGCCGTAACGAGGACATACTTTGGAAATTTTAAGAGCTTTTAAAATTGTTTTGTTATTTTTGAGTTTTTCAGCAACCATTCCTATTAAGCAACCAGGGCAAAATCTCTGATTAGGACGTTCAAAAGGATAATTCTTGCGATACAAACCCAAATCAAATTACAATAATTAGGTACAACTCTAAAATATAATTTTATACATTACCCTACCAGCCTGGCAATCTGAAACAAACGTCATTCGGTTTCGGAAAGTGGCCAAAGACCGCTTTAAATCATACCCCGACAGGTTTGCGAGAATACATCATGCGAATATCTGAAAATGTAATTTAAATCTTGATCCACAATATTTACCGGACCCTCGGGTACCTTTTTATGGCTATTAAGATATAATTGTATAATTCATTTGGGTATAATTAAAATTATTTCGATGGTGATAGGATAAATTGTTGTACACTTAAGGGATTAATAATTATTATTTAACTGCCCCGTTGGACGTGCGCGACTTTGAACGTAGGGTCCTAGGTTTGATTCCCAGGTCTGGCAAAAAGTGTTATTCGGTTTTTCCGTTAGTAATTTATTAGTAGCAGCCTGGAGTTTGGATCTTGGTGGTGTGACACCCTAATGCCTGGGAATGAACGTAATGCCGTTGGAGAAGAGGCATTTGCCCTGCAATGGGACAATTTAATAGGCTTTTTTTTTTTAGGTGGTAAAAATCATCAAATGACTCCTTTCGCCCCGGGTGGGGCAGAAGGGACTGTCAGACTTTTACTGACTAAAAAACCACCCTGTTATATTATTATTATTATGGCAAATGATGGTATAATATTTTATTTTACGATTTTGCGTTGTCATTACCATTTCAAAAGTAATTTCTATATTACGACCGACCTATTATTCTCTCGTACAACACTTATTCCAAAACTTTGGAGGTCAATGAACTCAAGCAAGCAATTGTTTTTCCACGTATTTCTATTAGTTTTCGAAGGTCGATACTATCGTACACAAAGTAGTTTCAACAAGGCGGAGCTTTCTTCGTAAATGATCGGTCTGTCTTGTTTTTGATGTTTTCTCTGAACGCTGGCTACCAACCTTCCGACGCAGTTTTGCCTTATTTACGTAATCCTCTGTATACAGGGGAAACGTCAATGTATTTGCGTAAATAAATATTTGAATATGTTTTTATGAAAACATGGAAAGCGATTATTTTATAAGCCCTACATATTGATCAGATTTACCTACAACACAATGGAAAAATACTTAGGTAGGCTAAAAATAACAATTTTATTAATAAAATTCCCACCTATTTACATGGGATTTAAACATACCTAATTGGCGAAATATAGGTGTACCTCTGCCTAACCCTTCGGGGATAACAGACGTGGTATTATGTTATGTTTAGTAATAATAATATATAAGCATAGATTTTTAACCCATCCGCGCTATATGCTGTATAATTATACCCAAGTTATAATTAAAAGTACATAATAATATATTGTAAGCTTAGAAGTCTACCTTTCATCTGCATTACTATATTTAAACTCTTTCTTATAAGTCTCGTAAGTAAACATGTTCGCGACTATTATTAGTAACTTGAATCTTAGTTAATATAAATTATTAATTAATGTTTAGTTTTGTTCAATGTTATTCCATAATTCATGTAAGTTGAACAAGATTTTCTACAAATTTCCTAGTTATTATGTCTGCCCGATTCTGTGAAACCCACCAGTGAGATGACTAAATTAGATCTACAAACAAGTTTATATTCTATACTAGCTTTCGCCCCCAATGTCGTACGCGTCAAAGTCAATATACCCACGAGAACCGTACATATATCCGGAATAAAAAGTAGCCTATCTGCTATTCTAAACTATAATCTATATCTGTGCCCAATTTCATCCACATCTGTTGAGCATTTCTGACGTGATTGAGTAATACACATCTATCCAATTTTTTTGCACTTATATGTAATAGTAGTAAGATTCTGTTCGGTTAACGCCCTTTGTGGGAGGCCTATGTTCAGCAGTGGACAGCTATAAGCTGATATACAGAGTTGATATGACAGAGGGGCATTAAATTAAACTACGTATACTATACGTGTTTAGTATTAATTTGACACGGTTTAAAATAAAATATATATTTTTTTATTATTATTATTTTTTTCAAACAAACTAAATAGCTTACAAATCAGAGTAAAACGCAAACACCCTATGTAAATAAATTTAACTGACCTTAGATACCTAGGTATTAAAGCGGGAACGTGGCACGCGCGCGGCGCGCGATTATTCTCTCGTATCAAAGCGGTCGACCAAAAACTTAAAAAATCATTTGCGACTAAACTAAGCTGCTCCTATTTAATTGATTTTTGGTACAGAGCTTGAAAATGGTACCTAGTATAGGCAGTTTAAAGGAAAGCCCATCTGTCGTATCAACTTTATATACGATAAGATTCTGTTCTAATGTATACATACAGTATGTTAACTAACAGAGGGCGTTCCCGTTAAACCGCAATAGTATAGCATCCATACATGCTAAAAAAAATAGTACCATTTGAAAACAAAATGTTTTTATTTTTTTTCAATATTAAAATATTGACTAAAAATGTTAAACTAACACGTAAAAGAAACACTCTATACATTATGCGTACTTGAAGAACGGCAACGTCGCAATGCTACATACGCTAGGTAATATTCCGCGCTACTATTTTGATTTTAAACAGGAGGTTTCGAATTTATTGTCAATTAATATTTTTTTTAATTCGGATTATTTTATGCTTATTTTTCTATGCTGATATTTTTATTATAATCTCTTAATGATATAGATTAACAAGTTTAATGGAACGCCCTCTGTTATTTAACATACTGTATATACTTAAGCCCGCTTGCACCAGCCAGGGTTATCTTAACTCCGAGTTAGTTAGTAACACGGGCTCATTATGCACATTTTGTAATTTATCCTTGTTTTGTACACTTGCACCGAAAACTTAGCTCAGTGTTAGTTGCTAACACTCAGTTAAGTTTTTGGCGCGAGTGGACCTTAGAGTTTCAAGTCGAAGTTTATTGCCGTCTTCAATATACTGCAAATTACACAAGTTAGTCTATTCTCATAGTTTGCTAACTTTAGTTATGATGTAAAGACATTATCGGTCGGCACATATAAATATTGCAAAATGACGATCTATGATTCGAAGATTTATAGGTGTTATAAAATTGAAATAGCAATACTTTGATTATTTTATTATGTTCCATTAAAAATGAAGTTCGAGTAATAAATCAATTATTGAATGTCGCAATTAATTTATACATAAAAATAATTATATTTTTATCAAAGAAACAGGCCAGTTGAGGGTTACTTTTTTAAATTTGGAACGCAGATGTAGTAAAATATTGTACGGTGGTTAGGACTTGAACCCTTCGTAAAAAAGTCCGACGCGCACTTGGCCGGCTTTTTTCATTCGGTGGTTCGTCGTTAAGGGGTGAAACATACCTGTCTTCAGAAATTAATCCATTGTTGTTATAATCCCATCGAGACAATGCCGACAAAAGAGTTTCTTCAGAATCCAGCTCCAAGGTCCTGTATCCAAGAAGATTGACGAAACCATCAAAATCTAACGGGTTGGGTGCCTAGAACGCAAAATGTAAACCATTATTAATTACTAAACAATCCAATTTAGTTGTCGTGATGGCTCAGTGCTTAAGGCGCCTGCCTCTAATGCACGAGGTTTTGGATTTACAACCAGGCATTGGCAAGTACCTACCAATAACACTGTTTGGCGTGGTGATTATACGCGTGCCTTTTCTGCTTAAACAAAGGCCTGTGCCCTGCAGTGGGACAATAATAGGCTGGTTATTATTATCCAATTAACTACAAATGTGCGTTTGGTAACAAGGTTACTAAAAAATCAAGGTCAAATTATGCCTGGTAACGACTGTTACCCGTTTTGGCAGCCAAAATGCGTGGGTCAGCAAGTGGTTAATATTGATGACGGGTCGAATATTTTTGAGGATCCTTGATGAAAAAGAAACTACTATTATAGCGCGTTTGTTTCTTTAAACTGAAGAACGTACGAGTATGTCAAGCTTGAAAATGAATGAAAAATTCAATAAAACTTTTAGTTAGTAATTTTTATATTTTAAACACTGACTTGTTTCCATTCCGTCTATGAAA
This sequence comes from Hoplodrina blanda, assembly GCA_949316365.1. Taxonomy (NCBI): domain Eukaryota; kingdom Metazoa; phylum Arthropoda; class Insecta; order Lepidoptera; family Noctuidae; genus Hoplodrina; species Hoplodrina blanda. The sequence continues at coordinate 11,311,007 of OX438585.1, forward strand.
GCGGAATAAATCCTAAATGCACTGATTAGTACAGCAATATATTATACAGATTAAATAATATATGGTTTACGGTGAACAGAATCAAGTTAGGATAAAAGATACTTAGCAATACTAAAATTGTTTAAAATAGTTGTTTTTAATTTAATAAAGACTGAATTTTAAATTCCTCCATTAAAAAAAATGCTGTTCCTCACAAAAATGCAATACAATAAGATCGAAATGTATGGAACAGTTGTCTTTTTAATATTTCAGAATTGGTCCTATAATAAAAGGTGGTTCATATTCATGAGAATTTTGAGCCTCTGAAAGATTGGTTTTATATAAAGAAAAATTGAAGTCATGTTGTATTTTCGTTCTACATACGAATATTCATACATAAACTCATAAGTTTCTCCTAGATACATAACGAAACGTGATACAAAACCAGTTTTCAGCCTTATTCCCTTTAGCATAAGATGGAATATAGTCTACCGCCAACATATCCATACGTATAGGTACATACAAATTTTCGTATTAATACTCGTATTATAATTAATGTAAATTAAATGTTTGGAGACTGAAATTATAATTTAATCAGGTTTAAAGTCATTAAAACACACAATTGTTTGGATAATAACAATTGTAGATATGAAATTAGAGGCTATAGGACCTTATTGGGAAAACAGACCCAGAAAATTAAAACGACTAAGTATGTCTAGATTCCTTAAACAGATTGTGGGCAAAACAGACAGAGAATTTGTACAACCCAATTGCAATTTTAATAAGCCTTTATCGGACCGGACCCCTGTTAAAACAAATTGGTTCACCTTATCTGATGTGTAAAAACAAAACAGTATTTTAATCTAAAAAATTTAAACACCGCAGATTTAACGAGAAAAGAAAAACCCTTATTAATATTGGATTAGGATACCGTTGATTAGAGGGTGAAAATTTAATGTAATAATTAAACACGTTGGAGATAACAATGGAGTACGGAGTAAACACAATGATGCTGTGGAAATTACAATGAATTTTCGAGAATCTCGATTTACATAGAACACACAGAATAATAATTTTGTAAAGCCGCTTGCACCAGACAGAGTATCTTTTAATTCTGAGTTAGTGGCTCACAAATGCTCATTATGTAATTTAACCTAGTGCTAACAAGCAACTCTGAGTTAGATTTTTGGTGCAAGTGAGTCTTATTTTTTTTAACTCGTTTGTTGCTAACAGAAGCCCATTATGTAATTTAACCTCGCGCTACCAAGTAACTATGAGTGAAATTTTTGGTACCTACCAAAAATTACTACTTATTATTTTTACGCACACCTACTCTATCTTTCCTCACTAAACTAGAAACCTATTGCCTGATCATAATACTAAGATTTCTTAATAAATACGAACAAATTATCTGATCCTAATAAAATACAAAATACGGACAAACATTATTCCGAATTCTATCGTTTCATAAAGAACACATCTGAGTGGATTACAATGTTATTTCCAGATTATAATAGTTTAATTTCAATCTTCTAGCGAGAAAAATGGAGAAGAAAATAAGTCCCCTTAATCTTAGGGATACAGGATAAAATATACGGTAAATCCAAAAAATCTGCAGACACTGTCCTAGACAAGAGATTTAAATTTGATCCCCTGAAGCAGTGGGGGCGAATCCTTGCGACCTCGTCAGCGTTGCGGATTGACACGAGCTTAAGGGCCTCTTTCCCCAGGACACACAAACTTCCTTAACAATACTTAAGCAGAATTAAAAGAAAAGCAAAGTTTCCCATCTGTTTTAAGACCTCGAGTAGACTCTGTTGTTTTATTCTCATTGGATGAATTATTTTGGTGTTTGTGTCTTGAGGTTGTTGTTTTGGTTGATTGTGCTGTTGTTGTTTGAATGTAATTAGTTACGATCTGTTTATTGTTGTAAGAACTATGGTTGTGGAATACTAATTTAGCTTCATTATCACAATAATTGTAACACCAAAAATCATTGCGTTATTTTCTATCTATTTAATGGTACTATTTGAAACTCTCAAAACTGGTTTTTATAAATATTAAAAAATATATATTATTTGTGATTTCTCCTTTAAAATTTATGTATTCAAATTAGTTACAATAAAGAATACGATTATAATAAAATATATTTTTCTTCTTTTTACGTTAAATTAAAGAATACCGATTATTATTTAAAAAATAATAATGTACAAAGTTTTGCAATTTAACTTCGTTTTATCAACTAACTCTAAGTTAAGTTAAATTATGTATACCTACAAATAATTTGTGTAACATTTAGTAATTTAAGCTCATGTTAGCAATTAACTCTGAGTGGCGTTTTTGATGAGATGTTTTCTAAAATCGAGATGTTTTCTAAAATCAAAACTCCACAAACGTTACACTGGCCACTATAAACTTTAATCTTACTTCCAGTTAGGTCCATCTGGCTACGTACAACTTTCAGCCAAAGTTTGGTCACCTGCTTCAGTTATACACAAGTGTGGCCAACAATTGTCTACTGACACAGATGCCAGCTGGCTAATTGGCTATGCGGTTACAATTTATGGCTAGTTTGTGCATATCCAAACTACTGGTAGCTACTTATGAGGCCAGATGTTGATATTACTTACTACACTGTATGGTATATAGCCACGTCCCTTTATAGTACGATGGGCTAATTCCGTTGTACCGAAATTACTACAGGTTATTACTGTACTCGTGTTGTTTCTGTGTACGTAATGAAACTCGTGAGATATTGCCTAAAGTTTTGCTAATGTCTTAAGTCAAATGTTACCAACATACAAATAATAATACCAGCCTATTCTAGTCACACTGCAAGGCAAAGGCTTCTTCTCATACAGAGATGGCAAGAGCATTAATTAACACACCTGCTCGAAGCGAATTGGCGATTTCAAATGTATTTCATGATTAATTTTAAGTCCAGGTTTCCTGACGATATTTTTCTTAAACCGATATCAGTAATGTCCAAGATAAACTTAGAAAGCACATATGAAATATAAAAGTCATATTGGTTCACGCCCAAGTCCGATTGCAAACCCAGAACTTCATGCATCGGAAGCTCCTTCACCACAGCATTCATCCACCAACCATCACGAGATTTAAACATACAAATATCAGGTTGAAATACATAACGGAATATTACGCATCATACATCAGATAAAATGTAGAAGTAGCTTCCTCTAAAAACGTCATTTAAAATACCTGGAGAATATTAAGATTTTTATCATTCTATATTTATAAAGATTTGAAATCTCCTTGACATTTTTTAATATTCATAAACAACTATATTTTTAATATTCATAAACAACTATATTTACCTCAGCAAGCATATTGCGGATAGCGTTTTCGTCAATCTTGTCCCCGAGACTGACTAATGTAGCGCGAAGATCACTAAAATCGATACAGCCATCCCCGTCCATATCAAATAGCAAGAAAGCCTGGAAACAAATGAAAGCTAATTAAAGTGAGATGCTAAAACAAATCGTAATACGTTCTCCATTCGAACGAAATTGAAGAAAAACATGGTGTATCAGAATTAAGTTTATGATTTTGCAAATTATATCAATCGACTGAGTATAATGGTCTGAGATGAAACGATAACATACAAGGTTTTAACATATTCTCCTGATACTCAAATAGCTATATGTTGTATACAGGGTGTAAAAAGACAATTAACGAAGTCGGCAGTTACATGCTTTTCCCATTATTACGATCGTTTTTGTTTTTTGATTCGTATCTGAGAACTTTTTGGTTACGGAGATATTTAAGGTCAAAGTTCGACCTTTGTTTTACTTTTTTTTGCAAGAACACATTAAAAATGTTACATCTAAAAGTTAACCCTAACGACCTCTGTACTTTTGCACCTAAAAGCATAATGTTTTTCTTACATTAGGTACATTGCACGTTACCATGAAAAGTGATTTGTCGCATCATAAATGAAAGTCGTTTCCTAATACCTCATCATTTTTCGTTAAAGCTGCTTAGTTTAATGGGCAGTATACTTAGTTAACGGCTATAAGTATGTGATAAGTATTTTTATAACCTGTATATAAAAAAATCTAGAAGTATCTATAGTTTCCCAGTGAATTAAATATAGTTGCCCCTTTAGTATTTAGTAAGAAACTTAGTACACTCTTTTTAAATGAATGTTTTTTCAAAAATATAATATACCTACACAAATTTTATATTTACAATTGAATACGATATACCTTGCATGAAAACCATTAGATATATTAAAATATGATATCATCAAATCAGTACACACTGCAAAGAATATCATGTGGTACTCTAAAATTCTCGGGATTGCATGCAATAAACGGGATTCCATACCTCTTTCAGTTCAAAAATTTTATTCTCGTCGAGTTCGGCCACGACATTCGCCGGTATACAAAGAGCTTCTCTTGCTTTAGACGCTGAACGAGATCTCGGTTGCGGTGGGACAGTTAAGTCGTTTCCACTCTCAGATATAATAGAGCTGTAGGAAAACAAAATGGTATCAAATATAGTTTGTCGTGTCCAGTTCAATTGTGAACAATAAAAGTTGGATTCGATCAGATATTGCTTTGAAACGGATTTCGATTTTTATGATTTTCGATGCAACTTTTTAATACACAATAGTGAATTGAACGAATCCTATAAGACCGCGTGTCCACGGCAAGAAAAATCGCCGGGTCTATGCCAGAATTCGTGTCGTTTCTACACACGACTAGTGTGCACTGCGTCAGCGCTGTAGAATTTGAATTGAATTCTGGCATAGACCCGGTGATTTTCTTGCCGTGGACACGCGGCCTTACAGTTTTAAATGCGAAAGTTTGTCAGGATGAATGGATGTTGATTTGTTTCTCTTTCATGCTTAAACAGCCGCTAACAGCATCCTTTAACAACTTTAACCCTATAATAGCTGCTGTAAATTTTTACACACATATAGGTAGGTACTTATTTAGCTTAACACATAGGCTTATATTTTGTCCCATTTTTGTGTTCCCGTGTGACAACTTAGGACTTAGGTTTAGTTCTATAGGTTTTGCAGACAAAGCCACGAGCAAAAGCTAGTAAATGAAATAATATCCGATCATTGTGTAATTGTTCAGAAGATTCAGATATCACTTTCTCTCGCAGAATGGAACAGTACAAAAGTATTACAAAAAAGTCCATATTTCACGGGTTTAATATTCAACCTAGCGCCTTTTCAATCACTTCTCAATAAAGACATTTTATAGCCGAAATAGCTTTTTGTTAAACCCTGCGCGTAGCGGAAATTAAAAATTACAAATAATGAGATTTTTTATGGAAGCAATGTTCTAAAGAATATTACAAAATGATAAGTAAAAGTAAAACTTATTAATATGTTATATTTTTTATACGGAACAGGTCACAGTTATTTTGTAAGACTCTCAGACTGATCTTATAATTTTAATTGAATGTGAGAAGTGTAATTCAGAATATCGGAAAACTGATAAAATATAAAATTAACTACAAAAAAAAAATCAGTGCAACGAACTAGGTACATGCTTAACTAAATATTTAATTCAAAAACCTTTAAAAAATACGCAATATTTAAAACTATTTATTACTTATAGTTTAGGTTTTTTTAATATTAATCGACATTATTTAAGATTTAAGTACCACTTAAAGTCTGGCATTACATAACATCACGCCTGTAATCCCCGAAAGGTTATGCAGAGATGTACTCATTAGTACACCTAAATTTCGCCAGCCTGCAGCCAGTCTGGCATTATCAATAACAAAATCAACTTACGCACGTATTGAGCCTCTGCCTAGCCAATTCCCAACTATGTTGGGCTTGGCTTTCAATCTAACTGGATTCAGCTGAGTACCAGTATTTTACATGGAGCGACTGCCTATCTGACCTCCACAACCCAGTGACTGGGTAATATGATACCCCTAGGTAAGACTGGTTGTCAGACTTTCGGGCTTCTGGCGACTCGTAACGACTGTCAAAGATCCACGTATGACAGCCGGGACCAACGGGTTAACGTGCTTTCCGAGGCACGGAATGATGTCAGTAATGTCTAAGATAAACTTTAGAAAGTACATATGAATTGAAAAAGTCACATTGGTACTTGCCCGGATTCGAACCCACAACCTCATGCATGAGAGGCGGGCACCTTAACCGCTAGGCCATCACGACATTTACACACGTATTGAGCATTAAAAAGTAAACATTTCACAAAGCAAAGACTATCTTACAATAAATATTCAGTTTTCTGTAAAGCTGAATAAAATTGACGACGCTATCAAAAGTTCAAACTATTGAAATGAAATAACTTTACATTATTCAACACTTACTCTCCAGTTGAAAGCGATTGTAGAAGATTCTCTTTAAATTTCTTTATTTCGTCTTTAGCGTCGTCGGGCTTGCTACGGCGGCGCTCCCCTTTTGATCCCCTCTGCGAAAATACAATACACTTTGTAAGGCCGTAATTTTAATAGGAACAACACTTTTATCCTATTATAGCATATTAAAAGTTGTTCTTGGACTTCCATGACGACCTACCGTACCTATCTATAGGTTAATCTATAAAATACAAAAAATTAAAGTGCCTGTGTTGAATTTACAATCAAATAACGGCGTTATACTAAATGCATTGGTATATTATGTGCAATATTTTTGTCTGTCTATCTGTTTGGTCCAGCTAATCTCAAAATCGGTTAGACCGATTTTGACTTAACTTTCACTGTGATCAAAGGAAGGAGACTGGGGGAGTCTGGGGTGGCTGTAAGGACTGAGGGTGCTTTTATTTAAAACAAAAAATAGGGTTCTACGCTAATAAAAATGAATCTACGTGATAAACGACATTCACACGGACACAAGCTAGTCAAAAATAAAAAGTAGTTCCTTTTTTAAACAGTCATTGAAAAATCGATTTTACAAGCTGCCAACGATCTAAAATGGAATTTTACAAGAGAAAATTAAACCAAGGATTTCGTTTGATAAAATCAACTGGTGCCAAATTGACAGTAAAATATTAATTCTGTGTTTGAAGTGACCGTAAAAGATAACACTGGTGACTTCCCAAACTCAAAAGTCAAGTCACTTTGAGAAGAGAAATTACTTACTTGTCAAAACTTTGTTTACAGTTTAATTTACAAAGACCTCAAAGCTTGTGTTTACTTTATTTATATTACACTAGTTATCCGCCCCAGCTTCGTGTATTTACATATTAAAATACCATACAATTCTTCCTGGATTTTTTGCAAAAAAAAAATTACAAGCAAACCTGATAATTACAAAAACACAATGTGACTGTTCCTGTAATGCCTAGTCTAATAAAATTTTCGTTTTTCTGAAATGTAAGGTATTAGGGTGATTGTCGGCTTCCCCCGAAGGGGAAGGGGCCGTGCCCCGCCATCCGCACGGCCCTGTAGAGCTCGTCCCAGACTGGTCACTCTCCCACCATTAATACGGAATGAATTCCCATAGACCTACTCTGCCTTGTCCCGACTTTGAAAGCTAGGGGACAAGGAGGGGACCAAGGATGTTAGTATGGGAATCCACAGTTATATAGACATACATAATATAATATAATGCAATGAAATTGAAAAGACAAGAGGATAATGCAAAAGTATAATATAAAATGTAAGGAGTGATGACGGGATCGCTACACTTGCGCTTAATAGATTCATTATTTCGGACTACGTTAATTTATATATTTGCAACGAACTAAAGACCCACTTCAGTGACTTGCAACCATCTTTCAATGGCTGCCCAGTCGTACGTGTACGGCTAGACCTGAACGCATAGGTCCACTAGAGACACTGCTACGATTCTAGCGGAACACGTTCCCTAAGCTCTATCTACGTGTCTTTCACAATCCTAAGACAGAGGACTGCGAAGTCCACTGCCATTGAGAAAGACAAGTTTCAGCAATTCTCCTATTCGCGTACTAGTGTGATTGACCCTCTTACGACAGACTAAGCCCTCTACTAAGATAACACAAAACTAGCACAAGTGCACGTAGACTCAGTCTGTAGCAGAATTCATTGCGGTTGTGCTTGGTATACGCCGAAGTGGCTCATATCGTCACTTCTCATTCCCTCTAAACTTCCCCGTTTAGAGGATGCTTCACAACATATTTCAGAAGCTCAGCATCCAAATCACGTGTCTCGCTAAAAGGTGACGATTTAGAAATAGGCATCAGAGCCGGGTGGGATTTTAACGAGACACGGACCCTAGCGTTCTTTAGAACGGCTATTCCAAGTAAGTTTGCGAACTTAGTGGAGCCTACCCCCCTCCCCGGGAATGTACGTACAACAAGCCCAACGCAAGTACTCCGTGCGAGACCTTCTATAGGAAGCAGTTATCATCAGTAGCATTTGGTTGTTTCATGGTAATTATACCGTTAGCATTATTACAGGTCGGCATTGTAGCCTAGTTTAATATAAGCATAGAAATCGTTTAAGGACTTAGATCCTTAAATAACTTCTTAGATCATTTTGATGATCTGAGTATTACGGTTCTGCCTTCCATATTTGTGCGTCAATTAAAAGTCAATAGTCGGATGTGTTAGTGTGCAGTGTACTAATGTGTGTGCATGAGTGTGGAGTGTATTGGAAGGCCTTCCCCGTTTCCCTAAAACCAAACGCTTATGACAAATCGCTGCCAAGGTGCGGATTAGGAGATGGACACATAATATACGAGTACATAGCTATAATTCTAAACATAACAATAACATAACGTAGTAATCTCGCCATTCTAGAATAAATTATTATTAATAGATAATCTGCGACACCACCAAACTGCTACCTATAAATTACAATACAAATAGACCTACACGAAGAATATTATTTAGGACTATAACTATTAAATTTAAATAAAGATAATGCTTACCAAATGGCGTCTCGAATGGATTAGATTATCTACTATTCACTTACTAAACCCTGCAGCCTTGGATATTAGACCTGCTGTCTGTCTCAACCGCCTTCCGCGCCTTCACACTCACTCTCCCCATGGACGTAGCTGCCGCGCCAGACTTCTAACCTAAGTCGCCCTGCTTACCACGACCGTCTCCTATTAGCGTCCCAAACCGACTGTCCCTTCGCCTCCCGAATCTTCGAAATCCTCACACTCAGCCCATATTCACATACCTTTTTGCTAAAACGATTTACTGCCCTTTTTTTGTACAAATTCTCAATTGTTCTAAGGGTCCTTTTAAGTACGACTCGGGCCTCGTTTATGATAACCAGATGTGGCACTAGTATTGTGAGTTGCGCTTCGAAAGTAAATATTTTAATCGTTTTCTTAGAATTTGACGAAATATTGCATTTAACCTGACGGCTGGCACTTGTCCTTAGTTTGTTTCCCATTAAATAGAGAATTTATGAGTTCTTGAGTGGCCCGTGACCGTGTGAAGGTTTTTAAAATAAATATAATATTTGGCTATTTAATAAAAGTATGTGACAGACAGTCACATTCCCCCCTCTGAAAATCAGACGCGTGACGCAGTATAGCGAATGAGCTTTCACAATAAATTAAACTATACCTTTTATGAAACAAATATTTACAAAATTAAGCAAGTAGGTATTTGAAGAAGAAATAATATAATAAAATAATCTATTAGTTAAGGAGCAAAAAGGATTTAGAGAAAATCTAAGTATTAACCGCTCAAAGCCCGAACAATAGACAATCAATTGTGTCTCATTACGTGGGACTCGAGTAGGCAATTAATATGGCATTCCATGGTTTTTATATAACTTAAATGCAAAATGTTGCTAAGACAAACCCTGTTTGCACAATATTCTGTGATATGACCCAAGCGCTCGATTACGTTAGGCATGATATAATTTTAGATAAAATGGAGTCATACGGTATTAGAGGCAACGTTCTAAAACTATTTAAATCTTTTAGATGATCGAAAGTAACTCACAGAAATATCCTCAATAAATACAACAAAAACTAAACGTGAAGAAGTATTTCGATCACATGAAAGTATAATCAAATATGGAGTTCCTTAAGGCAGTGTGTTGGGCCCTCTATTATTCATATTAGATAATAACAATTTAAGAATAAATCTCAATAAAACTATACTATTATACATTTCAGTCAACGTTTACCAACTTTATCTGATATTACGGTACAATACAATGACTAAATAATTGAATAAGTCAACACTGCTAAATTCCTCGGTGTCAATAGTCACAACCACAACTAATGACAAAAGGTTGAATTGGAAAGAACACGTTGAAATTTTAAGTACCTATAAGAATTAGAAACTCTCCATATGCCCTACACAAATATTAGTTCCTGTCCTTAACACTGACGCATTGCTAACAGCTTACCATGGCCTAGTTTCAGCGCACCTAAGGTATTATCCTATGGGGCAACTCGACTGACAAGGATATACCTTTCAAAGCCCAAAAACGGTGTAAGTATATGGACGATGTTTAAATTGGATTCGGCTAACAGTTGTTAACCGTATTTCATTAATTATAGCATAATGACGTTACCGTCTCTGTACATATTCGAAGTTGTCATGTTTGTAAAATGTAATCGCAACTATTTCCACGCATGGCAGACAAAGTCAGTTGCGTCAGACGCGACGTCAATATGCTCTGCTTACATGGTTCCTAAACAGTATTATTGCGGAAAAGTTTATTTTGCATGGCGTCTTTACTATTTAATAGACTTCCTAATGAATGGAGGGAACTAAGCGCACACATACTAAAAAATGGCTAAAACCATATCTAGTTGGGAAAGCATCACAGTATTTTAGAATTTTTAAATGTCCAAAGTGTAATATTTACGCATTTAATAAATATTTACTGGCATTTCATAATTTTGATAATTTTGAATTTAATGATAAATGAAATTTAATTCAAACTTACTATTTGAATTTAAGTTTGTGTGTCAATCTAATCATGTTTCTAGCTTTGTTTGAATACTTATGAATGACCTTTTATGTTTTATTTTTACATATTTTGTATGCCTTAAAGGGCGAACATGACTAATCATTTCCTTTTGTTTATGGGCAACCTGCATGCCTTGTATGGATACTCACGTTTCTACAAATAAATGTCTTATCTTTCATGGAGGTGATAAAATATCTGCCTACCCATCTGCTTTCTTATATAGTCAAATTGTGATTCTAATTGGAACACGATTCCAATAAGATCCATCTGCTATAATATTTTGTACAGTTACACGGGAGCATTTTAACCGGGATATACTAATACCTCGTACCTATTGCACTCGTACCTATTCTTCCCGAAATTACTCTTTTCTTATTGATTTTACTAACATTACCACGCCTTAGTTAAAAGCAGAAATCCTGTGCATGCTTATAATATTCTTGTACATACCAGGGTCTCTTTCAAGAGTATTTGTGTGTAATACGAGGCACGCTACCTACGCTGCTCCCATGTTCTCTACTCGTCCTATTGCAGCTGCCGCTGGACAGGGACCTCTTTCTAAACGCGCCTTGGCGCTGAGTTTCGTTAGTCAGCTGCCGTAATCGTATCCATGAAAGTCTGAAATAGTCCGCACATATTCATATTAGCAGTTGTCCTAATTATATGCCCCCCTCTGATTCAAAGAAGGTTAAGCAGCTTGAAAATCCAACAAGATTTGGGAAGTCCTATTGGAATATATGGACATCAGAGTTGTAAAGTTCTAATTATAAAAAATGTTGACAAGAACTGATTTATCTGGAGTAATAACTAACATAAACATAACATCACGCCTGCAATCCCCGAAGGGCCAGGCAGAGGTGCACCCATCAGCACACCCACATTTCGCCAGTCATGCCCAAGTCCCATGTAACAGGGGCCAGCCTACTGCCGTCAACCGGGCACAAATCCAGACCCCAAGGCAGCCACCGAGAAATTCCCGATGGAAATACCCAACAACACCTCGCCCGACCTGGGAATCGAACCCAAGACCTCACGCTCAGCAGTCGCGATTGCGACCACTAGACCAACGAGGAGTAATGACTAAAGTGCCTTAAATCTGAATATAATAATATTTAGACAGATAACAAAAATCATACCGCGTAGTAGCGGGTACTAAAGTTTAAGAAAATTATAACTTAACTTCGCAATAGGAGCCACGTTACTACAGCTACAGTTCAAGTAGATAGGTGCCAGCCGATTTCAATAAAACTTGAATCCAAGCGCAACGCACAAGCCCAGACCCGACAAATAGTGCAGTTACGGTCACGTGAAGTATCCTGGAATTTGAAATGAGCCCACACGAGTATTCTATTCATAAAATAAACCTACTGCCACGGTAGCATACATCGAAGAAACAATCAAACCATTACCTTCTTATTTGTTCCTCGGTGTGGGAATCGAACCCACTATTTATATCAGCCCTGTCATCCAAGCACTCATCACCTTTTCAAAATTCCAGTGTCGACTATGCGTGACGTTGGTAGCCAAGCACTCACCACCAAATACATACAATGTAGAAATCTAACCCACACAATTCAACACACATGAACCTAGTGTTTGAAAACGTAGGAATCGAACCTACAATTTGTCGAACAAAATTAGAGTACCAGTCAGACTGTCCAACAAATTACACATTAATTATGATAGTAGCCGTATTTACCTTCGTCGCGTCGTCTCTTACAAGTTATTGTAAAATAAGTATTCTAATTACGTTGTTTTATTATTGCAGTAACCCTTTAATAGCTCTTTCTCGTTGCACTGAAGTGAATCAGTACATTTAATGACGAGAATCCTGGTCACGGCACCACATGTGACTGTTCCTGTAATGCCTAGTCTAATAAAATTTTCGTTTTTCTGAAATGTAAGGTATTAGGGTGATTGTCGGCTTCCCCCGAAGGGGAAGGGGCCGTGCCCCGCCATCCGCACGGCCCTGTAGAGCTCGTCCCAGACTGGTCACTCTCCCACCATTAATACGGAATGAATTCCCATA